>JAJEOU010002847.1:8932941-10298226 GCA_021534815.1 Acrocephalus arundinaceus | reverse complement strand
TGATTGCACACAGTATGCACAAAGTGCATTATCCACATCACTTAAAATAATTATAGCTTTTTTTTTAGGGAAAATGAGTTTAGTTTTCTGCTACGTCAGGCTGAAAATCCTTCAGAAAAAATTTTAAAATATCCTTGAGAATGATGGTTATATGGGTGTACAGATAGCATGAGAAACAAAAATGTTTCTTATTATGCTTACTAATATCTTCATCTTCCTGAGAAGAGTCCTTAACAGCCATGTAAACCATTTTTTCTCGCTGCATTCTCCCAACACCTCCTTGTTCAATGACTCCAGCTACAGAATGGCCATTGTGGAAGTCACTCTCGGTGACAATTTCTGTCCCACCTTGAACAAAAAGAAGTTATACATGTTAAATCAATAAGAACAAAGCCACTGGTAAGATTAATTTCAGGTCCAAGTATTTTTTTGACTTGCTGGGATCACCTCCCTGAGAGCAGCTCAGAGAACACCCCTGCTGGGAATTACTTCTCAGCCATCAGAGATTTTGGTTCTCCCTGCTGCTGCACGAGTAGTCTGTCCCTTCTGTCCGTGAAGACTGAGAGCTCATCCCCAGAGGAACAAACAGTATTTTGGGAACAGAGCCTGGGAATGATCCAGGGATTTTCACTCCAAGAACAACCAAGAGGGGGATTCTGCTTTTTCAGGAACAGACACAGGTGAGTTGTGCATCCCTCAGAAAGCATGGGGAGTGCTGGTCTATCCATTCAACTGCAGAGAATTCTGAGCCCCTTGGTTCACCTGCAGCCCCAGAAATCCTCCCCTCTCTCTGCAAAGGCCACCAAAGGCTCCCACCAACAAAAGGGATGCACTACAGAGACTCTGCTGTACTGACACACTTGTATCTTGCAAAGTCAGAGAAAAGCAGCAGCTGAAAAAACAGCTGCAGACACACAGCCACTTCTACATTTGGGCATTGGCTGCCTGAAAATAGCCCTGCTAATCAAGAAAGAACTCGAGACTAATCCACACCCAGCATTTGCTGCATCTGGGCAGCCTCCACAAATGTCATGTTCCACAAAACACTCCAGTCACTGGATTATGTGGGATGAAGAACAAACAGACCCTGAAACACTTCACACTACTGAAAGAATAAATAGGATTTCAAGGTACCTATTTCAACATCATCTTCAGCTTCAGCTTTAAATATGTAGACTTTGATAACTTCTGAACCAAAGCCATCATCTTTAGCAACATCATCATTTGCCACCTCGGTACTGATCTTCAAGGGAGTGCTTCCTATATGGTCCAATTTCTCTCCAACATCATCCACTGCAAAGAGAAGAGAATAATAATGAGGTTCAAACACATTTTTAGAAGTTAAAGTAATCAGTAGCATGATTTTCTCCACTATTCTCCCCATGCACAGGAAACATTTGTATTCATAAGTGGCCTTTAAAAGCAGCTCATCTCAAGAAACTTAAAAGAGATTCCAGAAGTTCAGTATTTTATTGCAATGCAGGAAACACAGCAGGAACTACACAATGAAGGACACAAGAGGGAGCTTGTCATCAAAAGGAATGAGGTAACTGGTTATGGCTGAAACTATCACTCTTAGAAAGCAAAAATTTATCAATAATTAAAATTAAACATCTATACAAAAGCATTAAAAATTAAACCAGAATTGCCTGCTACAGTTTAAGAGTTCTCAGAAATTTCACTCTGAGGCATAGTGACTAAAATTTAGCAGCTGAAACTCTTGTGGAGTGTGATGGCTTGAAGTATATTCCCAGCTAAAGAAGTGTGCATCAAAAATCTGACTGTATCTTCTCCCTAAAAGAAACGATGATTTTAACCACTTTATCACTTGAAAACATACACATAAATGAAGATTAATGCATGATATACAGCTGATTAAAAGATGCAGTGACAATAAATCCAAATAGTACTATGAGAGATTAACTTCTCATTTTTTACACAACTCACTTGCTGATGATTTGGTTTATACATTCAAAAGGCTCGTTAAATTTCTAAGAAAAAAAATACATCCAAATAATTAAAATCAACATATTTTGGTAAAAAGGGCATTCCGAGAGATGACCATAGATACACCTCAAATTGCCAACACAGAGAGCACTGAACCCAGCATCTCTCTGACACATGTACTGACACACTTCTCTCCGAGGATAAATTTAGCTCCTGTGCAGATGGTCAACACAAACCTGTGCAGTGCTGAACACCCACTGAAGTCCTCTAAATAGAGGAGAATCCCACAAAATATAGACAAAATCTGAATGAAATACTCTCCAGGGAAACAGCATCTTACTGCACATGTAACATTAAAATATGCATGCACTAAGAAAAGAAAAACTCCTTAAAATGAACACTGAGGTGACAGCAGAGCTTCCTGACGCCATGAGGATGCCAAGGCTCTGATCCCTGGGAAAAGCTGGCTTACCTGGGACGGCTGCAGTGGTCCCCAGTCCCCTCCCAGTTTCCTGTTCCCAGGGCACTGGTGGCTGCTCCTAAGAGCTGCTTTAAGCCCCTGGAGCACTGGGCTGAACTGGAGTCACTTTAAGCCTTTAAAGCTCAGAACTGTCACAAGAGGTGGGAAGGAGAAGGTGCTTATCCAGCAGCAGGGGAGTGGGAATCCACCCCAGCAATCCCAAACTAAGCTCTTCCCACTCATGGACAGCACTCCACAGACACATACCCAGCTCAAAGCACTGGGAAACCTCATTTCTATTCACAAATCTTGAACTGCACCAGGTGAGTCCAGAAGTTACTGAGGACAGAACTGGATAAAAGGTAGGTAAGTACAAGTAAAGGTCTCATTTTAGAACCTCTTTGAAGTCTTTACTTTGATGAAAATTAATATTCTGAGTTGGAAGGGACTTAAAAGGATCATCAAGTCCAACTCTTAAGTGAATGATCCATATGGGGATTGATCCCACAATCTTGTTATCAGCACCAATCTCTACAACCTGAAACATCTATGGAAAACATTTTAAAAATGCTGGTTTAGCTGTTTGGTGGGGCTTGGGGTTCTTTTTTTGGTAACTAAAAGATTAATTCCTTTGCTAAAAAAGTATCAAACATGGATGAGGAAAAAAAAAATCCTCAGGAAGAGAGTTTCTGCTTTTTTAATTTAAAAAAATTTCTACATCTCTACTGAAATCAATGCCAGGAACATCAACACCTTAATGAGTGAGAGTCTGACATGTGCCTGATGTTTGTGCAACCTGGCAGGACACCGGGAACAGTCAGAGGATAAACACTGAGAGAGCCACAACAGAGAACCTGCAATATTCCTCTGACACTCAACTTTCCCAGCACCAGGTCATTCAGCCCCTTTATATCCACCATGGGAGTGTTACTGCACCTGCTAATTGACGCTTTTTATGCTGCCAGAACGGGGTTGTCAGAAGAGAGAAAAGCGGAGATGCTGACATTCCCATATCTTGGAATAAGTATTGCCATACTTTTACTAAGCATAAATTTATTAAAGACTTTTTTTTTTCCCTGCAAGGCTTTTAAAGTTTATAAAAATTTCTTATGGATGTTCTAGAAAATAAAAGATATAAGTTTAATTTAATACAATGACCATTCCCACTGCATGTGTGAGTGTTGGAAGGACTGGAGGTAATTCCCAGCTCAAGGAGGGATTATATACCCAGATCTATGACTGCCAAAAAGAGTATTTCAAAGCTTACAAACCCTGCCAATTTAGAATTGGGAGGTGGTAATAAAATTCTTTTCAAATCTGCAACTCAAGCAACACCAATTTTTTCTAAACTCATATATTTTATAAACGTAACACATTACCAGTTTAACAGAAATAAGTACTTCTGTCCTGGAAGTTATACAACACCAGCAACTTCCTGCTGAACAGGGGAGTTAGCACATGTGTGATAGAAGTTTTCTTTATACAAAAATTTCCAACTATATAACTAATATTATGTGACAGTGACTGTGCACCACTATGGGGCTGGTGAAATAATGTAAGAAAAAATCCCGCAGTTTTAGACAGTTACCAGGACATCAACTGCAATGCAATAAACATTATATGAAGGAAAAAAATGGGGAATTTTTCAATTTTTGTAAGAATGTTTTCAAGCAAGAGAACCCCGAAACATGAAAATACAACACTTACACTCACATACCATGTTTTAATATTGCCTGTAAAGCCCCCAAATCTTTAACGTCCTTTAAAAATAGCGAGTCTTGTTTTAGAGGGGCAAACTTAGAACAGTATTTTTAACATTTGTGGTTACTTCTACACCATTAACCATCCTGTGTATTCTCCAAAAAATTCAGTCCTTACAATTTAAGCTAAAAAACTTGAAACTTGTCAGAAAGTTTGTCTATCCAGGGCCTCTGGGATCACTTTTTTAAAAAAGCAAATATATAATATAGCAAAATTTGGAAAATATCATCTGGGCTGAGAAAATGATATCAATATAGACTGTTATCTGTAAGATGTTGCTTTTTGTTTCAAATACAACAAAACACACCCAACTGGCAATTGATTCTGCCTAAAGTTCTGTCTTACCTGAAGTACATCTCATAGCTTCCATCTGCCTTTTAAACAGATTTAGGTAAGAAAAAAACAACACAGCAGGACAAGCAATCTTTGTCAGGCTCTGAAATATTATTGGTTTTTGGAACAGCTCATGAAAATATTCTGTTGTCTAAGATGTCTGCAATCACTGCTAACCCGTCAGTGCTAAATTCCCTGCTGCTTTTCCCAGGGATAGCTCAGGGGAACACGGAATGCTTGCTTCCTTTCTGTCAATAGAATATCAAAGTGTCTTCCAGCTCTGACTCACCCACCAGAAGCGCTACATGTTATTATCTGGTCCCTTAAAATAAACTGAGAAAACACAACAGAGAACCTCCATAAATAGACGCTGAATCCTCCTGAGTGAACAAGCTTTAAAGGAAAACTCAGCACACTCCCAGTGTTAAACTTACCTGGCTTGGCTGTTTTCAGGTGTGTGATGTCCAGATTCACCGTGGATTGCCAGCTCCCAATCCATGTGATGCCTCACATGCACTATGCTGGTGATACCACAGCCACCAGAGGAGCAACACGAGGGCAAGATAAGTCCCACGCTTTGACATTCTCCGGGTTTTTCTAATGTCTGAGCTACTTAAGTCCCATAGGTTCAAATAGAGGAGTAGGAATCCTAAAATGTTTAGCAAATGAGGCAACAGTGTAAGACACTAAAAAGGAGGTGTTGGTGGCACAGTACCTTACCCCCGGGCCAGCTCCAGTGTGGGTCAGTGGTGGCTTTGAGGTCACCAGAATAGTGCATGGGGCCGGCACGCGGAGCGGGGGCTGGCAACCCGCTGTGGGTCTGAATATCGCAAACCTGAAAAACAAAAGAGGGGAGGCTTCAGCTCCACTGCCCACTGCCCCTGCAGCACGGGATGTGCTGCTCACCAGCTCCATCTCACTCTGAAAAGGGCTGGGGTCAGGAGCCCACCACCGCATTTGGGATTCAATTCCGCTTTATCAAGGTGTTCTGATGGATTAAAGCAAAGAATTGTGACCACCCTGTGGTATTTGTGTTGTGAACGTATCAAACGTAGATGTTTTAAGTCCTATGCTTATAAAGCTGGTTTGAAAAAGCTGAATTTATCTGCAGAGTGGTGATAATCTTCCAATGAAAATTTCCAATCACAAAACTATACACAGATAGTCACACAACTATAAAGACAAACTTTCTATTGTCCAAACGGTATTTACACAGAAAATGTAATTACCAGAAGTGTATAAAATATCTACACGGGAATGCCACCTCAAAATGGTGAAAATTCACCTTTCAGTTAAGTCCCTTCCAACCCAACCCATTCTATGGTTCTGTCATTTAAGCTGTAAGTCCCAACAAGCGTAACGGAAATTAAAACTCCACAGTCAGTTCCATACCCTAAAATGTCGTATTTTGGTAGTTCCCACATGTGTTCCACAGAACAACTTGTGGTATTCCCTAAGGGCATATCTGGCAGTTTTTGTAAAGTCTCCTTTTTATAGATCCTAAATTTCATTAAATGACAACTAAGTATTTTGAAATTCTTTGGAAGTATCACTTTGGTGTGATTTACATTACAAAAACAGTTCAACAGTCCTCTATATATACCCCAAATGAAATACTATAAAATTCACTTTCTACAATATTGACAGCATTTGACAATTGAATACATACAAATAAATAAGAAGCTTTGACCTGATTGATAAATTGAGGCCTTTGTCTATTCTACACAACACATTATCTCCATAAACAAAAAATTCAAGGGTAATATTTAAACAATAAAAAAAATTAACAACTGCATAAGAATGATTCATCACCACTGAAAAAAACACAATAGCACACACTTTGTGGGGTCAGGCTGGCATCCCCATCACAAAAGAGGCTCAAAATTTAGCAAACACAACAGAGCTCAAAAATCTTTATCAATGACCCACATATAGGGATCAGCTTTGCAGATGACACTGAAGTGGGGAAGTGTTGATGCTGGAGGTGGGAAGCTCTGTAGGGGAGTCTGGACAGGCTGGATCCATAGTCTGAGGCCAGCTGTGGGGGTTCACATGTGCCAGGTCCTGCCCTGGGGTAACAACAACCCCATGGAAAGCTCCAGGCTGGGGCAGAGGTGCTGGGAAGCTGGGAAAGGCCCTGGGGGTGCTGGTGACACTGTCTGGACATTAATCCAGGTGTGCCCAGGTGGGCAAGAGGCTAATGGCCCCTGGCTTGGATCAGGAATGGTGTCCAGAGGGATCAGGGCAGTGCTGTCCCCTGTGCTAGCACTGCTGGGGCACCTCCAGTGCTGGGGGCAGCTCTGGGACCCTCATGACAAGAGGGACATTGAGGGGCTGGAGCGAGTCCAGGGCAGGGAACGGAGCTGGGAAGGGGCTGGAGCACCAGGAGAAGCTGAGGGAGCTGGAAAGGGGCTCAGCCTGGAGAAAAAGAGGCTCAGGGGGGACCTTGTGTCTCTGCACAACTCCCTGACAGGAGGGGACAGCTGAGGGGTCAGACTCTGCTGCCAGGGAACAGGGGAACAGCTTTGAGCTGTGCCAGGGAAGGCTCAGGTTGGATACCGGGAAAAATTCCTTCATGGAAAGGGCTGTGCAGGCCAGGCACAGCTGTGCAGGGCAGTGGTGGAGTCCCCACCCCTGGTAGGATTCAACAGACACATACATGGGGCCCTTGGTGGCCTTGGCAGTGCTGGGAGAACGATTACACCCAGTAATCCTAGAGCTCTTTCCCAACCTAACTGATTTTATGACTGCCTTAATTTATCTAAATGATTACTTAAAACAAAATCTTATATGAATAATGTAGCTTCCAACTGTGACTATTCAGGCACATCACGATTATACGTATATAAAAATTTAATTTGCTGGAAACTAGGTCTCAAAACAGCTTTGAAACATTGTGAAAGCCAAGCTTGAGAGCACCTGACAAAACCAAAAACGTGTCAGACACATGTGGGGCCATCAGGTAACTGAAAGCTTCAGATGCTCTGGTCTAAGTGCAGGTTCATCAGCATCAATCACTCATCTCTCTCAGAAGGAATCCCAAAGATGACTGTACTTACAATGACAAGGGAAATAGCCAGTTACAGAATAAACTCCTCCTAAGTACTCCGCCAGAAAGGAGGAATTTGTTCAGTGAAACAACGGACTGTAAAAATGGTGTTCCTTTCGTTACAAAACACACAGGGTTTTTTTTTTGTTGCAGGTCTAATTTGCTCTATAGACTTATTTTTGAAGTTTGTTTTTCAAAACCCCCTCTTTTTGACTTCTGTTAGTGACACAGTAATGGTGGAAAGCTTTAAAAATCATTGTTGTGCGTCCTATACTGAACGAAAACAAGTATCAAAATATATTTTGCATAAGGGATATAAATGCTATAAGAGAGGGAAATCATTATAATCACTAATAAGTGGTGTCCTATATAATGAAATTTTTAATAAATGCAGCGTGTTGTGAACAGACTGACACTTTGACACATTTGGCATTGACTTTTTTTTTAACATATTGCTTCTGACTAAATAAAAACTGTTTTGACCTACTCACATTTCAATAAGTGATTTGAAGAAGAAAAAAAAGTTAAATTACTTGGAATATATTTAATCAAATTTGTGTAACAGCAAGAACTGGTACCTTGGGTATAACGTAAGCACTGAAGAAACACAAACCCAAGGTTCTTCAAGTGGCCGACTTCAGCTACCTGTCAACAGGATCATATGGAGTTGGATGCTTTGTGGGAACTGGAATGTGTTAATGAGCCAATCCATTAATGAGCATAACCTCTTATTTCCAAGTTCAGCACAGAACAGCACAACTGACAATGAAACTCCTATTGTAATTTTTAATACACTAAGCAAACCACATTTTGTGGACACATTGAGAAAACTTTGAGTTTAAGATCTTAAAAAAAGCTATTTCTTAGTGGGATTCTCCTGGTTAATCTCAATATGTTATTTTTACATGAATCTATGTAGCATTGTAATATACCTGTGGTGTTTTTTAGAAAAAAGTTGTATATTGAAAATAAATGGAATGTTTAACTTCCCAAGGTGTTTTCCTCAAATTCCCTGGAATATATAGTTTCAGAAACACAAACATACACACCCATTCACTCAGCAGCACCAATGTCCTTCTCTTTCTTGTTGTATCAGTGATTTTGCATCAAAACCCCCAAATCCAACACCAGGAATTAACCAGGCACCAGCCTATTGCCTGAGTGTTCCAAGAGTCCAGCTACAGGAACTTCTCCCCACCAGAGCACTTCCAGCTCAGCTCCCTCCTGCTTCCATCTACCTCTGTGGACTTACAAGATATCATCAGGTAGTCTTCAGATGTGCTCTTGCCATCGTCATCATCCTCGGTTTTGATGGTGACCGTGGAGCCAGGGACAGTCCCAGCTGCCTGGATGACAGCTTCCGAATCCGAGTTGGTCACCAGCACCTCCTCCGAGACCATGGTGGGTGAGTCGGCCCCGGCCACCGAGTCCTGCACCACATGCTCCAAGTGTCCCTCAGGGCCCGTGACAAGGTCTGCCACAAACACCTGGTCGGGAACTCGCACAGTTTCTGTGATCAGGTCAGAAGTCAAAACGTGGTCACTGGTGTCCAAAGCCTCCTCAATGGCAACATCAGCCTCCAAGACAGAGTCGGGAACGATGACGCCCTCGGTGACAACGTCCGTTTCCGTGATGATGTCGGGCCCCTGCACCACCTCGGCTGCCAAGCCATGATCAAGGGTTATCCCATCATCCGTGACCACGTCAGAAACCAGGACAGCTTCAGGGACTGACACGACAATGTGGTCTCCATCAATGTGAGCAGTGCCAGCCATTCCAGCCACTAGGGAGCAACCATGAACCAGGAGAAAAATGTTACAATTATTGCACCAGCAACGGGTCTATCTAAGGAATGGAGTTATCACATAGACAAGTTAAACACAGATGTAAAAATCTGTTATTCTCCACATCCATGTTTTGCATTTCACCAGATAAATACTGTCCAAAGCAGCCTGTTCTGTACAAGTTAAGATAAACAAAACACACCATTTCAATACATAATGTGGAGTCTGTGCCAAACTTAGGATGTGTTAAAAACTAAAGGCCAATTTACAATTCAGTCTCTTTTCTTTTCATTCCTAGTTAGAAAACATTTCATTGCAGTAGCAATGTGAACCTTCACAGAATACTTGCGTGACACTGGAAGTGTGGTAACAAACCATTAATTGCTGTTACAATAAAAGGACTCATCCTTAGGACTGCAAGGGCCTTGTTAAAAATAAGCACTCAGTTTTATTTACAGTAAAATTTCCAACAGCTTGCCACATCGCAAGGAATGGCTGGAAGTAGAAACCTGGTTTTCATTACTAGATTGTACTGGCCAGTTATATTTGGAGACTACTTTTCTAGACATAACAAAAAATGCACAGTGAATAAACTATTTTAACACACAGACAGCAGTTTTAATCTTGAAAACACTCAAGAAAATGGTTCTTATCAGAATTTAAAAAAAAAAGAAATTAACATTATTCAGTGCTCTAATTCAAATGCAAATATCTTGGTATAGACATGGTCCTTCCCAATACCTGAGAAGATCATCTCTTGGATTTTACTCATTATTTTTAATAGTTAAAATGTTTACCAAAATCTTGCATGATCATAGTGTGAGGCATTTTGGATTCCTGTGTTTGCAATCCAAGACTTCCGCCACCGGGATCCATATTCAGCCAAATTCATTCACAAATAACTGTAATAAAACAAAACCAAGAATTTATGTTTAACAGTGTTCTTGTGTTGATCAGCCTTATTGGACTGACTAACACAAAGAAGTATTTATTTAAAAAATCAATCACCCAATTCACTTTACTATTTTGGTTTATATTTTTTAATATAAAATAACATAACCATAGTATATTAGCATAACAATAAATATCAGCAATTGTGCACAAAGCAGCCTCTGCTCTGTCCCTGTCTGTACAGACTCATTAAATAATTATCAAGACTGGTGATTCTGGATGTGTGGAGCTACAATGAAGAAAGTGGAGAATTGTACTGGCAGTATCAATTTTTCCAATTCTTTCAAAATTTGGATATATGAGACACTTCAAAACCGATTTTAACATGTAAATTTAATTGGGGATGCCGAATCTCTTTGACAAGGTACAGCTACACAGCCACTTCAAGAGCAGGAGAAAGCATGTATCATTTGATAGTGTTCCCATAAAACACAAGAGGTAAAGATAAAATCAGCATTCCAGCATTGCTACCAAACACTGAAGTGTGGGGATTCTGAACTGTGTTGCAATTTGCTGCAACCCAAAGGACTTCACAAAAGTTCTCAGTGCACACAAAGTGACTCCACGGAAGCACCCACAGGATCAGAAAGAACTTAAGGTGAAAAATCTCAAGCCTAAACCAATTTCTGTTGCCCAAGGCTAAAATCTTGTACTTTCCTGCCCTCTCGTATCCAAGAATCAGAAAAAGTGACTGAATCACAGAGCAAATAAGAAGTTTTAGGAGTCGTGGGAAGTGAATGCAGAGTCAGAGCTCAGAACTATGTGACCTGAGTGGGGCAGAGTAGCCGAGAGTACAAATCTTTCAAGGTTAAGTCTCCAAAGTATGCTGCCTTCCTCTAGTAGCACCAACTCTGTTTTTACTCTCCTAAAATCTCATAAAAGAAACCACCAGTACCCCACCACAAGAATTTGTTAAATCTTTGCATCTAAATCCAAACTATAAAGGAAACTCCAATTACTTTGTTGTAGATAACACATGACAACCCCACTGCAGTGAGTTCTACCTCAAGAACCAACACAGCCAAGGTCAAGCCAAGGTGTGGGAACAAGTGCCCAAAATCTGAGACACCTCAAAGGCAGATTCAAGGGGCCCAGGAAGAGCCAGGACCTCCCACAACTCCCGAGCTCCTCCAGCAAAGGTGCCCAATGACAGCAATTGCAAGGAAAAGCCATTGATCCACCCCAAACAGGTTTGAATTCAAGAATACAAAAAAAGTCAAACATTATCCCTGAGGAAAGTTGGCATAGATTTTACTAATTCAATTCCACTTCAAAATCAAATTCTTTCAGCATTGTAAGGATCACAGAGTAGCTCCAGAACCTCAGTGCAATGCTCCATCAGTCCCCAGTTATCACCACAGCCATCCAAAATACTCCCTGTAACTAATGAATTCTTGCTAGTACAAAACATAATGCAGCTCTAGAGCATAAATAGCTCATTTAACTATTTCAGAATTAAGGCAATATCTAACATTTCCTGACCACAGCACTCACATTCAGAGAATCCTTTTTCCTGAATAAATGGATATGAGAAGTTATCTTAATTTATATCAATCTGAGATTACAGGAGGAATATCCCAGACTTATTTCTTCTCAATAAGAAACTTACTTTCAGATTAAATAATTAGATGCACAACTATATTATGTATTGTGGCACATAGGAAAATTTAATACAAAGTAGGGCCATAATCTGAACTTAAATTTCTGCAGGGAAAGCAAATTACCACTTAAAGAGTATTCTCCTGGTAGTTAACAGGACTAGAGAAAGAACTAAAGTTATGGGATGGCACCAGCAATCCCTTAAACTTCCCTTAAAATTAGAGCTGGATGATGACACACAGGCAACAACCCCGCTGAAGCTGTACCAAACCTATGAAAAATGTTCTTGTACACCCTCACTGTAGACAAAGGATGGACTTGAATCAACCACACAATCACAAATTTATTTTTTATATCAACTTTGGGATCTTAAAGGAATGCAGTGACAGCAGGAAAAGGCCTTCCTGCTACTGCTGGAAGAATTAACCCTGGGTAAGGCCCATGGCTGCCCCCAAACCAGGTGGTTCTGCTCAAGGTTGCAGTAGTGCAGATGATGCAGTTTCACATGTCACATATCCAGGCAAATCTTGTTATTGGGAACAGCAGAAAAATGCAGTGCAGTGATTAATTGTGGTTCTTCTCAGCTTCCTCCTGTAGTACACTGTGTAACACACCCACACCACCACAGACAGATCCAATCACGGCTTTGGAAAGGGAGAAATTAGGCATAAAGCCACAATTCCACACCCTGTCACAATCCCAAACTTATCCATTCCTCTCTTCCTCTAACTTGTTTTTCCTCCCAATTCTCCTTCTCCTCGGGACATTTAAAGACGGTGGAAATGTTTTATTAGCATCAGCCAATGAAATATTCACTTTACAATATTCCATTAATTTTTTCATTGATTTTAATTACAGCATGCTATCTTGGCTCACAAAAGAGCACATTATCACATCCCAAAATGAAGTATTTCATGCAACCTACACTAAGACTCCCAGAGCAATGTCTCAAGGCTAAATTTTTAAAATATGTCTGTATCTGGAATGGTTTTGCTTTTTTGAAAAATAACAGTTCTCTTTCTAATGAGCCTGAGGTTCATTTCAATCTATTTCAGCTCTTCATGCCAAAACTCTTCCTTAGATGGGGCTCAGCTGAGACAAGCAATGAATTTTAGAGTAGAAGAAGGGATATCTGACCTCCCTGACTACAACTGTGTATTACTTCTGCACATGGCATTTTTTAAAATCAACGGTAATGGTTGGCAATTTGGAATGACCTAAGGACACCTAACAGCAACATTCAGCTGAAAAACTGGTGGAAGTTCCCAGGATACACACTGATCTCTTCTTAGCCTCCTCTTCCCAAAGAATGAATCACAAAATTACTAGGAATATTTTCATTTTGGAGAGAGTTTAAGAAAACACTCCAAATGCAAAGATCTTCAGCAAAGCATTTTAAGGAGGAAGGATAACAACCAATGCTTCAGCACTTCTACCCTTCCCAGGAAAAACAGGGTATCATTGGTGTTCCAAGGGGGACAAGGAAACTCCCAGTCCCTGTACTGGCTTCCAGGCATTGTTGCTGTATTTAAAATGTGTATAACATAAACAATATTTCTACAGACTGCCAATTACAACATGCCAATTACAGCTTAAATACGTGCTCTTTATTTATGTAGCTTTAGGAATACATTTTGTGTTGTCTTGCAAATGGTTAGGCATTTCCCCAATTTATGCACACCTTTATTCCCAGTAGGTTCAGGTGGTGTATTTTCACATGAAGCTTAATTGCATGGTCAGCCCTTAATCTCTCCTCTAAAAAAGTGGATTTCTTCTAAATAATTTATATCTGTTTTACACACTCCAAAGGAAAACACCACATCAGGCACTGCTGGTATTTTGGATATTCACAAGCTGCATAAGAGATTTGCATTAAACCAAAAGGACCAGGCTCAGACATAGAGCAATGCAGCAATAAATAAACTCCTAGGCTGTTGAAAAATACGAACCATATGCTGTGTAACCATTTAATTTCTTAAAGTTGAAGCTGAAGAACAAAAAATTATCCTTGCCTGATGATACGGTTTTCATTTTTTCCGCCCCTAATTTTAATGCAGCAACCAGCAGAGACGCAATGAGAAACGTCCTGCTTGCACAAAAATCTTAATTAGAAAACGCCTATTTATAAACTAACGTGCAGGTTAATACAGAGCCTTGGCAGAGAACAGACTGGGTATAAACAAACAGCATATCCATTTTAAAGTCTTTTATTGTGTCCACCTAGGAAACACCACGACAACTTACATTCTAAATCCATGTAAAACGCTACAGACAAAACCAGTGAACGAGATTTTGTCTTGCTGCCTGAAACGCGCTAAAGGCTCTTAATAAAAAATAGAAAAATTATATCTACGCGTTGCACCAATAAAACTTCCCGTAGTAAAAATCACGGGCAAAGGCGGCCGGCGGTGGCCAAGGGCCGCGGCTGCCGGTGCCCGCTGGCGCCGGCGGCTCCCGGCGCTTCCCTCCCTCCTTCCCTCCCTCCCTCCCGCGCGTGCCCGGCGCGGGCGCGCCCGCGGTGCCGCCGGGGCGGGGGGAGGCGGCGGAGGGAACGCGGGGACAAAGGAGCGGGTGTCCCGCGGCGGTGCGGGCCGGGAGGCGGCGACAGCGCCGGGATAACGCCGTCCCGGTGGGAATAACCCGGTCCCGGCCAGGATAACGCCGTCCCACGGCCCTGAGTCGCGGCCTCCCCGCCCCGCCGGCCCGGCCGACATCTTGTGTTCCGCCATTTTCTGCCCACCCGCGCGGCCCCTCTGCCGCCGGGCCCGTCCGCAGTACCCGCCCGGCGCGGCACCGGCGGGCCCGGCCGGGTCTCGCCCGCCCGCCCGCTCAGGGATGGCCGCGGCCCGCAGCGACCGCGGCGGCGGTGCCGGAGCGCGGCCTGCGCGGTTCCACCGTGCCCCTGCCCGTGTCTCTGCCCCGGCTCACCTGTGCAGGCCCGGGGTGCGCCGGGCCCGCGGGACGCGCCGGGGCCTGGCCGGGCCTGGGCCCGCTCCGCCCGCAGCCTGGGCCGGGCGGCGGCCGCGAGCGCGCGCGGCCCCGCTCCGCTCCCCCCGCACGTCACGCGCGCCCCCGCGCGCCGAGCAGGCGCAGCCGCCGCCGCCCCCTCAGACCCCCCCGCGCCCCCGGCACCGTGAGGGGACCGCGGGGGGACCTTCGCTCCCGCCCGGGGCACCGCGAGGGGCAAAGAAGGGAGTGCCCCCACACACCCGTCACCCTGAGAACAGCGGAATCATCTAGTGAATAAAACACGCAACATTAAATAGCTCGGGCAACAGTTTCAGTTCTGTGGGTCTCTTATCAACCTTCCTGTTTAAACGCTACAAGTAAATACAAAGTTGAACCAGTTTTTTACTATATAAAAGTAGTTGGGATACTGACAGGAACCTTCTCATAACAAGCATAGCAACTTGTTTCAGAAACTTTGTATTACTCTTTGTCACAAGATTAAGAGCCTGCTATACAAATCTGAGCAAAGGAGGACTTGGGAAATGCTTGGCCCCTGTTCCGTGTCTTCTATTCCTTAAAGGAATCCAAATCCGGAACTGTGTTTCCAAGTAAAATGTAAAGGCAGAAGTGATTCCTGGAAAATGTGACCCAAACCCCTCAGATGCTGAGAGGGGATTGCTCAGAGCTGCCTGAGGGAGTGCAGGGGTTCCCCTGTCTGGGGGGTTTAGGGGGCAGAGCCACCTGGGGTCTGAGAGTTGGGCCAACACAGGGTGGGTGACCCAAGGTGGACATCCTGAGATGGGGCATCCCCAGGTGACCCTACAGACCAGAGCTGGAGTGCTGTGTCCAGTTCTGTGCTCCTCAAGTCAAGAGAGACATGGAGCTTCGCTAATTCTCAAAAGATTCATCCTCCTGGACTTCGCCTTAGCGGAGAACTTGGACCCTCCTCCCCGCCCCCCCCCCCCTTTTTTTTTTGTTTTGTTTTGTTTTAAAGAGTAAAGCCACATAGCACACACCACAATAAATTCAGTAGGAAGGACATTCCAGTCATTTTGTCTAGCTCTAGCAAGATACAGACATTCTTATGACAAAATGATTTCAAACTGCCTAATGCAATTAAGGAATGAAGGGGAAATACCTGGAAAAGGTAATGACAGAACTGAACACTGGGGGAAATGGTGAGAGACTCCTTTTTGCCAGCTCTGCTCTTGCCAGCCCCATGGATATTGACAGCACTGCCTTCCTTATCTGTTCCTCCTACTCCTTTTCAGAGCAGTGGTGGAATATCAAATTGAACACTCACATTCTGTGGTCACTCTGAGGTTGGTACAACCGAGCTCGATTGAGGTCAACAACCATCACAGTTTGTCAGATTGTGGCACCACCCAAGGCTGAGAAGCGACAGAAAAAAGCGATTCACTGACACAATTCTCTAACACGTTTGTATCTGAATTTCTGAGGTCAGAATGGTTTAAACTGATAGACTGGGCTCTAAACAGATGTGCTAACACCATTTCTGTGTGTTTCTGAAAATAAGAGAGGGAACCAGATTAACTTTTTATTTCTGACAGAATTTGCAGCAGTAGAAGTAAACCCAGTGAAATGTGCCTACTTTGCATTTTTGTTACATTAAGGGAAAACCAAATATCAAAAAACTCTTTCTAAAATCTTTAAGATTCTGGTTTTGTCATATAGTTTCACATATTACCTAAGGAAAATCATTTAACATAAATCGCAATATAACGTACTTCAGACTTTTTGGAAAATGCAAAATAAATCCCAGTCTTCAGTCTTTTTAATTTGTTACTTCACGGCAAGGTATTCAATCTTCCTTAGCTTCACTTATTTTCCTCATTTACAAAAAAGTTACAAAGCAAGCCAGAGCAGTTTTAAAGGCAAACCATTCCAGCTGTTTGGATCAACACAAAAGGAAGACAAAAACGACAAAGGACAAGGGAATGGATCTGAAGGTATTTGATAAATCTTAGGACAGAAAGAGCACAAGTCCTTGTCTGTGTTTGTACCACACTGCCAGGGCCAGAGCCTTGTGCACTGCAGTATCAGGGATTCACATGAAGCTGTCACCAATTACACAGTAAATAAATCAGATGTTAACGTAATGTCATATCAAGTTTTTTTTTACAGTTATCCTCTATATCTTCTCTTTGCAATAACTTAGAGCTCTCTAATAAAGATGGCAATTTCCTGTGTCCCACCAGGGTCTCTCTGCTCTCTCAGCACCTGGATTGTCCAGCGATCATGCAGCATTCCAAGACCCTTCTGATATAGGAAGCCCTTGTACTTAGTATCTCTGTAAAGAGATTAGAATTAAATCAGTAACATGACACACACTCTCCAGTATGCTTGCTATTAAAATAATCTGTAATCAAAATACATTTTTATATATTTTCTTAGTATGTGCTGCTTCTGAGTGTGCACTCACCAAGATGAGTGCACACCTTTGGAAGATGATTTTCATGCAAATAACTGAAAGCATTACCACTGTGTGCACACAAACTGAAAGCTTTGGAAATATTTAAAAACATTTCATCAGGATATGTAACATTCCTGAAGAAAACACCTACAGAAAGGTAGCTGTAGGCTGTTAGCTCACATCTTTACCTAGTGACAAACACTATCAATTTAGTGATAATTTGTATTCAGAACCAGGATGGATGATATAATTAATATGCAGAGTATGTAATTAATATACAGAATATGTAATTAATATGCAGAGGGATGTAATTGATACGTACCCGGTACTGTCTCGCCTCTGGATAAACTGGATAAGGCAAATCCTTTCTGGGATAGTCAAATTCATCCCGCTGGGCTCGGGACTGAGGGAAATAATCTGATGCAGGGTCTGCTGTCCTTAGAGGCTGAGCATGCAAGGGACTATGCAAAAAAGAAAAATGTTATTAAAACCTTATAATATACTGCAAATTGCACAAAGGGTTAATTTAAACTGAAATACAAAAATATTAAAGCTCAATACTGCATGCACAGCACTGAGGCAATAACATGAAAAGGGTCTTTTAAGTTCATTTTACTGTCATACCCTCATCCTGCAAACAGAGAAGACAATTTATAGAAGCAATGTTCTCTTTAAGCTTTTATTTTCTTTTCACAACTAACCATGCTACAGTACCTAATTTTCTGTATTCCTATAATTATTTTCAGAATGGTTTTAAATTCACCATAGCTATACCTTCAACATTTTCAACATTTATATGGAAAAAAAACAGACCTCCTTGAGGGACTGAAACATCAGCAAGCTCCAGCCTGTCTCTGCAGCAGAACCCTGCTACGTGTGAGGAGACTGTTGTGCTCTCACGGAGCTGCACCCTGGCAAACAAGTTCTCTGCAGAACTTGCAGTAAGAGCTGCAGCAGCTGGCTGAGTGCTGAGGGGGATTCAAGTGAGGAAGCACAAGCAGGGAACTGTGTTTCTAAACAGCGATGAAATGAATGCCTCTGGGATTAGAGGAAAACCAGAGAAGCCTCTGGATAAAGCAGTATTTTAGGATTTGTATGTGAATAATCCAGTCAAAAGCTTTGCCATTTACTGGACCTTTGTTGCTTGCTGTGCCACTGGCAAAGCTGCAAAGTCATTCTGAGTCTCCAAACCAGGGTATAAAGTGAAAAGGAGCACAAAAGACAAAAATAGCAGCATACCTGTAATTCTGCCTTTGATTTGGGATTGAGTTATCATTAAAATCTTCTCTTTTCAGTACAACTTTTGGAATTTGTCCAACCCAGTCATCCTGTGTTTAGGGGATCAGGTGGTTACACAGAGCAAAATGACAACAAATTAGAATAACCAGCTCTCCACGTACAGTATGTTACAAGGTATAAATCAGTTTTTCACTTGTCTGGGCTACACTCTCAGTCCGGGGTGTGAGAAAGCCCAAAGGTCTGCAGCCCTGACCCAAAAAGATTCCTTTTACAAAGAGTTTTCTTCCCTACCAAACTGCAGTATTGGATCTGATTCACACCTTGGGAACAACAGCATCAGCAGGACTAAATTCCGAATTAGTTAAAAATTGAACAGCACCATCTCCTGGTAAAGGCAGGCTCAGACCTGCTGCATTGCCGAGTATCGATACACTGTATCTATGGATTTAGCAGAAACTAATGTAGCAGACTAGATTATCTCCCTTTTCTCAGACAGCCTCCAATGTCTCCTTCTAACACTCTGTGTTAACATTTCCTTAATATGTAAAAAATCCCTTGAAGTACCAAATGAGGAAATGAACACACACACAAATATTCTCTTTCAGTGATTCTTTGCACTTTATATTGGTATTTATTTATTGGTATTTATCCATCTTTTCTCTTGATACCCACTAGTTCTCTACTACATCTTGCTTAATGGAGAAAACTGTCAGAGCAGAGCATGATCTCTTTTTAAAGCTGGTCTTCTAGCTGGCCAAAAATGGAAATATTTGAACATCCTAGTTTATAATAATTCAATCCTTAGTTCTTTGTTTTCTCCTATACAAATTAGTTTCATTTAATGCTTGATGACAAGTTTCACCTTCTCACATGCATTCAGCTGATCTTGGAAATCAAATGCTAGTGAGACTTTAAACTCAAATTCCTATATATTTTTTTTTCTTCTCCTCATCCCACAGTGCTGAATCACCAAGGCCTAGGGGCAGTGCTGTGTCCCCCTCTGCCTGTGCCTCCCTTACCTCGGCTGGCTGACCGTGCCCATGCCCCAGGCTGGCAGCTGTGTCAGCACTAAATGCAGGATTCTGCTGTGCTCCACTGGATAGAGGCTTTGGCTGCTTCCTGGAGGGAAACAATAGGAATTTAGAGCATTAGCAACGGTGAGGGTCTTGACAGATGTTTTGTGTGCTGCAGGTTGGTTCAACAGCCATGTCAGAGCTTTAGATGTCCTGTGGCAATGGCTGTACAAGAGCTGGGTATTATTACAGCTCTTCTATGTCAGAGCAAGTACCAGTGACACACTACTGGGGCTCAGTGACAGAAGAAAAAACCCATATTGTCTGTGTACTTGGGAGAGGTGTCACTGGGAAAAAGTGTTGAAAGCAAAAAGCAGCTCAAATTGCCAATATCTGAGACCCAAGAGTGGGAGGAATGGTGTTTAAGCACCAAGCCTCTTGTCAACGGTTATCAGTCTTATTCCTTTTTTTTTTTAACCTGTGGATAAAAAGCCAATCCTTAAGAGCAAATAAATCAGAAATACACATTTGGTAGTGTTGAATTTAAGTAGTAAATGTACTTATCAATCTTTAAAGCTTGCCTGGTGAGCCCTAAACAAAAGCAATGACTGAGGCTGAAGTTCTGCATGCAGTGGTAAAATGCTGAGTAAGTGCTGAGTGCTCAGGTAAGATGGTTTCAGTTAGTTTTAAATTGTATAAATAGTATTTTGGCAGTATGGCAACCTCGTGCTTTTAAACATCCAGTGGTTAAAAATTAACCAAAATACTGGATGCCTTTTGCTGTATTTCCATTTTGAGTACAAAACTCCTTATATGTGCACCCAGAGTCACTTATTGTCGCTTTGATTTTTCAGCTTTCTGATGTTTTCATAGTTTTTGAATTCTTTCTCACACAAGTGTTATAAATAGAAATAAAGTTTGTGTAAATACTAGCTATCTTTTCATTCCTCTTTTGAGGAGAGAACAATTGATAGACTTTTAGTTTGACCAATGTGATTGGAAAGGTAGCCACCTTAACCTCCAATCCATAGTCTAGGTAGAAATACTATATATGTTAGAGTCAGAGAATAAAGAAGTCAGAGGTTTATGCCCTGTCGACTAGAGCAGAGTCCATGTCTTCCTTTCATGTCCTATTACAGTAACTTACGCAGCTCTTTTCATATTCAAGCAGTAGACAACGGAAAATATTACAGCCACGATGATAACCAGTGCCACTCCAGGAACAGTCGCCACTAAAATGAAATCCAGAGTGCTCCAAAGGTGGTTACATTTGGGGCCCATGTACCAGTACTCCTGCCAGCCCACTCTGAAGTACTCACATCTGCAAATAACAATATTCACTTTTAGCAACAGCATTTTAATTCAGAAGTAAGCAATACCAAAAAAAGTACAATATTTTGCTGTGTAATTATTTATTATTCAACACTGCAGGGGCCAAGAGATTCACTATTTTTCCTGCTTGTTTAGAGGTGTTTTTTATCTTAGTTACACCCATCTTTTTCCAGATTTGATAAAAAAGCACTTTTCCAGGCTCTGAGTAACCAAGTCCAACTTGGCATTTCAGGAGTCCATGATAAGAAGCTTTGCTGGGGACAGGGTGCAGCACCCAAGTCGTGGCCTGGCTCAGGTCAAAGATGTCTTTGTCTGTTTTCAGCATGGAAAAGCTGCTGAGTGGAAGTGAAACCTCACACTTCTGGCTGTCATTATGACACCGGTTTTTTAAAAGGGAAAAAAAAAAACAACCAGCTGCATAATGGAGAATAAAACATTAGGATATATTTTTTTTAAACTCAAAAGAAAATCTGATCAACCTCAGAAAAAAATGAACTTGTAATTACACAGCTAATTCAGTTCTAAAGTAAAATAGTTCAGAGAACAGGGAGTATGTAAAAATTAAGCATAACAGTGATTACTTACATTAGGAATGACACGGCCCACACATATTTTTAAAAAGAAAACACTATGCCCAGATCCCAGATTTGATGCTTTGTACCAGAGTTAAAAAATTATGTAGCTTGTGAATGAAGATCAACATTTATTTTCATGGATCACTTTGTAGGGTCTAAATTTAGTTCATCATTTAGAATATATTTGACATTTACATGGTATATATTTAAACAAACAAAGCAAGTCCACATACTACCTGCAAAAAGGTTCTTCATTCTTACACTGACAAGGAATATTTTCTGGACAGAATTCATCTGCATTGCCCAGACAGGCCTCAAAGTCTGCAACTCCAGTGCAGCTGGCTGTAAATTAAAACAAAACAAGTATTTAATGCAATTATACAGTAACATACTGTCAGTGGGCTGTGTTGCTAATTACACCAAAACCTTAAGCTTCATGTGTACTATGTAGATAATACTAAATCATACTTTCCAGTGACTTGCCCCTTGAAAACCTGAAGCTGTCTGAGAAATGAAAATTTACCTGCGTAAATTACTTTATCCTGAGTGTGTACCCATTTTCCAAATTGTATGGCTTGGGCTGTTTTGATTCTCATCTCACAATTTTAAGTGTAGCTGTGTCTGAATTCCACTATATATCACCTCTGGATTGTGAGCAAAGACTAAAAGTCATGAGATTGATTAGAGATTCCCACCTTCCAGTTATAATCCAAATTAAAACCTTTTTGTATGTTTTACGATGGGATTATTCCTTGGTTTAGCCTACAGAAGAATCTAGTTTGCATTAGGGTTGGTTCTCCTCTATCTCCTCTGCTGTGTAAACACTGGGCCCAGAATCTGAGTGTATTCCACAGGTATTTGGCTG
Organism: Acrocephalus arundinaceus; assembly: GCA_021534815.1. Lineage (NCBI taxonomy): Eukaryota > Metazoa > Chordata > Aves > Passeriformes > Sylviidae > Acrocephalus > Acrocephalus arundinaceus. The sequence goes on along the minus strand of JAJEOU010002847.1, from coordinate 10,275,935 downwards.
GCTAAAAATAACTCCTTCAGCAGCCTGAATCAGCCACCAAACGCCAGCATGTTTGGCACTCCCACCCTACAGCTTTTGCTACCTGTTCCTCTCCTGTCAAGACTCAGACTCAACGCCAGGCACCAACCTGAAGACACAAACAAGCCCCCAAGCTGCCAATAGAACCAAATATAATTGTGCACAACTGTTCCCAGTGAGAGGATCCACGTTTGGAATGAAGCCAGAGTCAGAACTGCCTGAGATCTCTGAGCAGACCCTTCCAAGGCCAGCAGGCAACTGCTGGAGCAGCTTTAATGTCATTGCCATGGTCAGAGGGTCTTTCCACCAGCAACAAACCCCTGAGTGATGCATCATTAGCCAGAGGAACTGCGCTGGGAGCAGTCTGCATTGCAAAAAAAGGATGGGACTCTCTTTCCACTGTCCAAGTCCATCTAATCCAACATTTGCTGCTTATCAGAAATAAATCGAAATAATTACAGTGACCAAGGCTTGTACTGATTCATTTACATAACACTGCATGCTCTCCTCCCAAGAGGGCATCAGCACTGAAACATTTTCCAATAAAACCTGACTACAGGTCATCTGTTACGGTTATAAAGTACCGAAAAATGAAAAATCCCAGGTAGCATTTGGCATGGTTCATCTAGGAGATAAGCAACGTTGTCAGCTATCCTGATGAGCAGTAACACAGTTACAATTGTTGTAACAATGATACAAAAAATACCAAGGCAGCAGAAAACCACCAGTTGTGATTCTGCTGGGGGAAGGAGTGTGTGCCCTTTGCTATTAATGCTCTAATATTCTATGTGATAAAGGAACTTGCTGCTGAGCCCTTCAAAATACTGTGGTCTACATAAAAGCCAAGTTAGCCTTCAAGTGGTAACTTTTTTTTTGCAAATGAAAGTTTAGAGTAGAATAAAACAGAAATCCTCAGATCACAAACCAAAACTCTTATTAGAAAAATAATAACTGCAGCTGCTTTACACCACTATCAGCTTAGGGATACCCAATTACAAGTAACTGGTAGCTACCAGGTACAGAACAGTGATGATAAAATAAATAAATATATAAAATATGTGGGAAACCTTCCTATAAAATAACTGCAGGCCAATATTGGTCTACTCTAATAGAACCAGAGACAATTCCATTACTTAGGTTCTCACTTAAAATAACTTTTCCATCAGTACATTCTGGTTCTCATGTTCTTAATTATTGATGATTTTCTCCCTGTTAGTAACAAAAACCATCTAAGAACACTTGTTATAAAAAAAGTATGATTTTTTAAACCCATATACCAAGTGGTTTTTTTCCCACAGAAAAACAACCAAACCATTGAACTCGTATAAAAATACCCTCTGAAATTCAGAGACTGACTTAAAATGATCCTAACCCACCAGGATACTGAGTATCAGGTGAAATTCATATGGTTGTAACCTCTTCCCTGTGATGCCAGAGGACAGCAGCAGTCTCACCAAGGTTTTCACATTTGCACTGTTTTCCTGTTATTTAAAATAAACCCAGCCTAAAGCCTAAGGAGAATTCCCAAGCAGCAATCCCCCCACAGAGGGACTGCAATGCCCCCCCCGGCACTCCCCAGTGGAGTGGACACGGCCACGTCCCTGCTCTGACAAGCCATGAAGCAGAATTACAGCAGATCTTACGTTGTGACGCGTCACTCAGCAAGGGGCTGGCCAGGACCAGGACACACAGCAGAACTCCCAGAACGGACATCCTAAAGGTAACGGGGGAAAAAGACCTTTTCTTCCAGACTCTGCCAGCAGCAGAATGAACTTCCCTTTCTGCTGCTGCGGATTGTGGATTTTGAGCTTGATTTACAGCATCCTTCTCTATAAAGAATTACTAATTAACTTAAAACTGATACAACTTCCTGATAACTTATCCAGCATATTTTCCTTTATGAAGCCAGGTAGTTCCATAAAAATATCTCATTAATCTTACTATTTCTGAATTTTTGAAATCAGATGTGAGGTATTCATTTAACCACCTCTATTTCAACATACTAAAGTATCTGTCAAGAGCATTTCTCTCTTCTCCCTTTAGGCTTATGTTACCCTTTACAGATAACAAACTTGGACTGTATTTGCAGACTATTCCCTGGAACAGACATTGTTTTTAAAGGCAAAGCCATGGTCCTGAAGCCATTTAAGAGGGGTGAGATGGGAAGGAGGTAATCCTTTAACTGGATGCATCTACCATTAAGTTTTGTCAATTAATTTTTTGTTTTTCTGAGAAAAGAAAAAACCCATCTGGCAAGGATGACTGACAACAGAAACTCACACCTTAGCACAGCCCCTCTCATCTTGCTTCTTTTATTATTTAAAAAGCCCTTAAAAATTCTCAACATTCACTGTACAAGAAGCTCCTGACTCTGTCACCCAAACACTACCCAGGTTACACCCAAACTTTGTGGAGTTTAACTGCATTGAAGCTGAAGTTAGCACAAACATTGTTCTTAGCACAGTGCTTTCAAAACTAATCCATAACTGATAAAATCCCAGTGTGGATTTCCTAATTTGACAGGAGTCGGCTGCTTATGTAAACATGCCAACCACAGTTACATTAACAGCAAAAGTTAAACTTTAACCTTTGGTTTTCAAAGGATAAATAATGATCTCTAAAAATCAATGCCTAGCAAATTCTTGAAAGAATACTGCTTTGGCTAAAGCCCAACAGCACTTAATATTACAGCAGTAGATAAGAGATTCTCAGTCCTCCAGACTGCTTTACAACAGACCACAACAAAGAAATTAATATTTACCTCAGTGAAAGAAACTGCATAATCTTTCTTCAGATGCAAGGCAGAAGTGTGAAGAAGCACTTCCTGCAGATGCTCCATTCTTCTGGCTGACAGGGAATTCCCCTCTGGCTCCAGCTCCCAGCTGCTCAGTGGGAGCCTCAGGTTGGCTGATAAACACCCTTATTTGGGGCTGTCAGATTTCATTCAAGGATGCAGAAATGCAATGGGCAGTTTTTCCTTGGGTGAGATGTTTTAATGAGGCAGGTTACAAACCCCAAACTCTTGACTTTGCAACATCATTGGCATTTATTGGATGCAGAAGGTTTGGACTTGGTCTCAGGAAAGGCTGCAGAGGCTGTGAGTTGGTTTCTGTTTTCAGTGCCCACTTGGGTAACAGCAAATAAACGCAGTGCCAGCAGGCCTGAACAGCTGAGAGCTTTGTATTCCACAGCATACTCATTTCCTCCTCTTATTGTCTGAGTTTCTGGAACTCAGCAGAATCAAGTGCCAAGTTATGCATTCTATAATGATATCCAGGCTCATTTAATTTTTTCAGAGAGAGACATATAAATAAACCAAAGTTACTGATCAAAATGAATGGTGGAAGATGGAACTACTCATCTTTAATCTTAATTCATTTCAGATCTGGTTCAAGATGGCTGTGGAGACCAGTCTTTCCTCCTGCAGCATTGCAGGGGTCCTGAGTGACACAAACTGAGCACAAACTATGGATTCCCCAAACACTGGTATCAGGACTGCTACAAATAAGAGTCCAGAGAAGGTTACCAAGGCTTGAAACCATGACAGGCTCAGTTCACACCTATTCCCTGGTCACAGCAATGGAATTTCTTTCAGTTGTTGCAGCAAAATCCATCTCCCATGTCTGTAAACAAAAGGACAAAGGACTAACTGCACCTTGAACAAGGGTGTTTGCCCACAGTGAGCCCAGGGTTTCACTGGGGTTTGTTCTCTGGCTCTGGCCCACAACAAAAGCATATCATGGGCAGGAAGAAAGATACACTGACTTCTAGAATGGCTTCAGTCACAGCTTTTCTTGGCTGCAGCTTGCCATCAGCATGTAGATGAGCTTGGCTTTTGGGAATCTTGCACTTTAAAATAAAAACCACACATAATCCAGTGCCGACTGTGCTTTTTGAGAAGTACTGGCTTTGTAGGACCCCACTTTCTTTTTGGATTTAAAATGTTTTCAGCATTTAACTGAAATACTCCAAACTTTCACTGCTGCACTCCAAAACCTTTCCAGTATTTCCCAAGCTGTTCAATAATCACAGTGACAATCTGCCAATAAAACAGCCCCATTACTCATTCACACAATTTTCCTCCTTTCGAGTAATTCACTCTTTAGGTTACACCTTGGATTACATAATTTATGACCCTTGCTTGGCAAATTACTTTATCTGGAAGACTGGCACAGCCACACTGAGACAAACACATCTACCACCTGCTTCCTTCTTGAACAGTGTCACTTCTCCAGCATGGATGAAAGTTTTAGTTTTTCCAAGTCCTGAACTACACCATTATTTAGAAAAAAACAGCAGGAGAAGAAAATGGAAGCACTTCTCCAAATTTAGGCCACTGAGCATTGATCTGTCTTGTTACTTCGTTGATTTCTTCTAGGAGTGTTTCAGTACTTCAGGGGTGAAGTTTTTCCCTCAACATTAATAAACCAAGTGTGACTTATTCATCAGAAATGAACTCTTAAAAAGTACTTGAAAGGGAAGGAATTGACAATTTTCCTACAGATGACAACAACAGACCAAAATTAAACTTACTTTTTAAATAGCAAGTATCTTATTACCCTTTATTTCCAGGTGCTTCACAATGATATGACAAAATAAAGTATCACAATCAGTTTTATATAAGTAAAATATTATTATCAACAAGTTCCAAATCTCTGTATACTGAATACAATCAACCATAAATAAAAAACCATGCATTAAATTAAAGCTATTGCTGTATTATAAAATACCATGTAACCCCATTCTTTAAGACATTGAATTTTTCACAAATATATAACTTATATAAAAATTACAATATACATTCTTACTTTTATGACATTACTGTATTATTGCATTGTGAAATAAACTTAAGTGACTCTTAAGGATACATTTGAGAGGCATTTCAAAGTGTTTCACTATAAATCAATAAAACCATGTCTCACAGTAAAACTTTTCCCATGTTTTATGTTCATTTTTCACTGTAACTGATTTGTCTGTTGGGTCTGAAATCTTCAAGAGCCCAAGTCAGGCACATGGTTACCCAGGACTCACAAACATGGCATCATGTAGATCTGAATTTGCTTTTTTAAAGCCATTGCATAGCACCTTTACTAGAAATTACTAATACAGATGTGGCTACAGCTCCTTGCAGTCAGCTGTAAAGTATTATACAACCCCTGGAGGTTCAGATGTCTGAACTGAAAGCAGAGAACACACCCAGCCAGAATACAAAACTTTCCATACTTTTCTCTCACTTTCTTTGGCTGCAGTTAGGGAAGAGTTGTCTTTAGCTGTATGTGTTTCACAACCAAAACCTAATTTTAACTCCACTGTGAAGGGTTAAAGTAAACAAAAACTGGTGATAAAAATGAAACAAACAGAAAATTACCCTGCCTTGAGGAGAAAGAGAAATCTCAGCTGATGAAAAAACTAAATTTAGAAAGTGACAATAACAGCAGTAGCATCAGCACCAAATGGTGTGGGTTGGAAGGGACTTTACAGCCCATTTTCTTCCACCCCTGACATGGGCAGGGACACCTTCTCCTATCCCAGGTTGTTCCAAGCCCCTTCCAACCCAGCCCTGGACACTTCCAGGGATGGGGCAGCCACCTGGCAAACCCTGAGCTGGAGTAATCCTGTGCTGTTCACTCCTCTCACCTACCAAAAAATTACACAGCACAGGGACTCCACTCTGCGAGCTACAGAACTGCATCCCTCATCCTGTTCATTCACCACCGTGGGCAGGAATGCTCATTTTAAGTTATGTGCCAGAAAATGTTTAATTCTGAGGTTTAGTCCTGTCCCAGTGTTGCCCTAAGGAGCAATTTGAGACTGAAATCCAGCCCCAGGATAGCTTTGTGTACGAGGGCCATGCACAGCATGAACAGGAATCAGGGCCTGCAATGAATAAATGACTCCTGCCTGCCCAACCAAAGAGCCAATGGAGATCTGCAGACCAGACACCCCGACCTGTATCACCAGATCTGAGTGGAAATGCTCTCAAAACCTGGGATGTCCCAGGGCAGTTTCTGGCACCAGGGAAGAGCCAGTGTCCCAGTGTCTGCTCTCCTGGGAAGGACATATGTGCTGGTTCCAGCACAGCAATCCAAAGCAGCTCCTCTCCCTGCTCCCACGACACCAATTCCTGGACAGAGTTTTTCATTATGTCCTGAAAAATCTCACCACAGTAAACTCCTTCAAAATCCAAGCAAATCTGCATCATCTTACCTTTCCTGTTGACTTGCTGTAGTAGCACATCACTCAAAGCTAGAATTTAACAATTTAGGAGCAGAGCAGATCGCTTTTCCGCTATGCTTTTATCCAGAATATTATCAAAGGGAGACAGATAATACAATTTCTGGCATCCAATCATGCACTTGAAAATTATAATTTCTTCACAATTTTCACTTATGTCTTCATCTGTTTCCCTGGAAATGGTATATGAAGCTCAGCCATTTAATTTTTCTACTCCTTTCTCTGTGATGAAACACTAAATGTGTCATGTCCAGGAGCTCTCTGAAGACTGATTGCTGCCTGAATTCTGACAGTTGCCTGGGCCTTCAAGAGATGATTAAAGAAACAAAACACATTAAATCCTGTCAGCTGTCCCAGGCAAGTTTAACTAATAGAATTCCTCTTTTAAACTTCACATTTTCTGACTTCACCTTGCACTGGACTCTGTGGACTCTGGTCTGTAACAAAGACCAACACTTCAATTTTGATTTTAAAATATCAATTGGTTTCTGAGCCATCCTAAAAGTTTTCTTCTTTTGCTCATTCAACATTTGTGCCTTCTGCACATTCCATCCTGCAGCATCTCCCCACAACTTTGCTGATCCCACAGGGACACCTGGAATTCTGCCTGTATTTCACTGGTCATTTGCCTTTGCATTAGCAGCCTTGGAGAAGGAATCAGGCCGTGAAATTTCTTGTTCTGGAGAGAAGGGGCAAATATTCCATCCCATCCCAGTGCTGAGAACAGCAGCATTTCAGGCTTTAGCCTTCCATCCACACTATGTTCATATGCTTTCTCTTGCTTCCCCCTCAATTTTACAGCAAATTATTTTCATTAATTGAAAGGTAAAGAATGAAGAGAAATGGAGGATGAACAGAGGTACAGGGATAAATACCATGATAAAAGCAGTGTTTGAAAGCTTCATCTTAGGAAACTTAATTTCTAATATCATTCTAATGGAAAAACAGATTTCCACAGAAATCCTACCAAAACCAATGAGATATTGCATACAAACTTGAGGGATGAGAAAGTTGGCTGCCTACTACTTCTGCATTTTTACTGTTTGTCAGCAGTTTAAACCTTGAAACTACAGATTTCCAACTTCCTAAACACTTCCAATGGATTTTATATGAATTCAGTATCAGTTTCATGGATTAAGCAGTTTAAACACAGTTCTTCCAAGTATTAGAAGTAGGTGAAAGTTGATGCATGGTCTAGAAAGCATGTTTAGAGATCAGATGTGTTTTTGCCCAACTTCAGAGACATTTGAACACAGCAGAGGTGTGGAGGACAAGGAATTGTTTCCATTCACCTTTGTGAAAGAGACAAACAGTACCAAATTATTTTGTAAGGAAAAAAAGTGACTCTTTTACACAAGTTTTAAAGCCAATGCTGTTCACATGATACAACCACAGAGATTTTAAGGATACTCAGACCAGCAAGAACTTGCACTTGACTCCAGAGTTGAAAGATAAAAGACAAAAAAACCTCTGCAAACCCCATCCCTCACATTCTTCATTCAGATCAATGAACATCTGAGCCAAAGCAGAGATATGTTTGCAGTTTGAAATATCCTTTGTGAAGTGACATTTATTAGCAAGTTTGGCACAGAGAAACCTCACTGGGAGAAGACACTAACAAATCTTGTTTTCTCAGTGTCTCACTAATGACACTGAGCGAATTCCCACTGCTTATATGGAGTCAGGAATAAAATAAGCACTAAACAGAATCATGTCAGTCAATAACACAAATTTGAGATAAGAAAATACCTGATGAAATTATACCTCACAGAGTACGCATTGTAAAGATTATTCCTCCCCTTCTTCCCTCCCCCTTATCTGTAACATTTTGCAGTCTCTAAAGCAGACTTGGCTTAGCTCCTGGTGCTGTACATGTCCACATCTTCTGGGCTGGACTGACCATGGTCCACAAGTTTTGGATCAGGCTTAAATTTTGATGTCTTCCCTGCTCCTGTTAGAGATAGTAAAGAAATATGGTTAAAAAGTATGCATATACTTGAGCTGCAAGGAAATAAAGCTTTAGAGATACATTTTGAGAATTTCTGTATTACCAAACACTTAGAAAAGATCAAAACCTGTCTGTTCCAGTTTGAAGTGTGTTAAGAAGTGATAGAGGAGGATGAGGGAGTGTTGGAATGCTGAGTGCAGCAGTGGATGGAGAGCAGGACCTCTTCCCTCTCTCCAACACCACTTCCTAACCCAGCAGAGTGAGAGCAGAAATTGTGATGCTTTGCCCAACACATGGAAAGGAAGGCAAAGTTTGAGGCATGGAAAAAAACCTCCAGCAATTCTTGCCCCTGTGCTTCCAAAACCAACCCCTGCCAGATCTCCCCTGAAGCTGCTGCCAGATGGCAAGAATTCCAAATGAAGCAAACACTCTTACCAAGTTTCACTTCATAACTTCCAAAACCTTTGAACTGAGTTTAGTAAAACACTGAACCCTCCCCACTCACTGAAGGACAGTGCACAGGCTGACGTATTTAAAGATATTGCAATTCCAGAGGATCCAGGGAGCTCTGGATATAAAGGCAGCTTTTCTGGAGCTGTGTCTCCTGCTCCTGATCTGCTTCGTTTCCAGCTACAAGGGATGCTACATTCTCTTGAAAACTTTGCCCCATTTGGACTGAGAAAATAAACATCTCTGGCAACACAGATTCATTTAGGGCATGGATATTTTTGGCTGTATTAGGGGCATGAACTCATTACCCCTCTGAAAGCAAAGACAGATCTATAAACACAAACCTAATAAAGACAGTTTGGCCTGGAGCAAGTATAAAAACAGATCAAAGCATTCCACGAACTAAATCAGAAAAAATTCAGGTGTCAAGCAAAGATGTGAATGCATACCCCAGCGAAAATAAAGGAAAAAATATTAAAACCCTCATCCAAGTATGTTCTGCTTGCTTTCCAAAAGAACCCAAAAAAACCCTCTGGTAATAATTCCTTCCTTCCAAGTGATTTCCTTGTAACAAATAGAATTCAGAGGTTGCCCTTAAAAAAGGTAACAGTATTTTAAAACAAATGTAGTTCTCCTTTAACAGGTAATTCTACTGTTTCCTCTTACAGATTGGACTACCAAAATTTTGTCTGTTAAATAGGCTGTTACATGATCTAGTTGATTATCTCAACCACTTAAGATACACAACAAACCACTGCAGAAAACCCAGCAAAATAAAATCCAATGCTTCATTTCTCAATTACATACTCCTCTTTCACTCCACTATGATCCCCTCTGCATTGTTAGCAGAGGTGAAAAGGAATGAAATCCATTTGAGATTTCAATCTTCTAAATTATAATCCAAATTAAAACTTTATGTGTGTCTTGCATTTGGATTGTTCCTTATTTTGGCCTACAAAACAACCTGGTTCATATTAATATTGGTTCTCTGACATTATTGAGAAAGAACAGCAAATATGTGATTCTGATACTATGACAGGGTCCACAGTGAGAAAATTATCACCTCCCTGAGGCTCTGAAATATGTACCAAATGACAGCATGTAAAATATGCTCTCAAGAATAATATGCACTGACAGCCTGCTCCTGTTTAGAGCAACAGTAAGTGCAAAATTAAGTCAACTAATTGGATTTGCCAGTTGCCCTGAGATTACACTTGAAATGTTTAATTCACCTGATGAAGGCACTGGATCTTCATTACTCCGAGACTCTACTGGAGAAGATTCTGGTTTCTTAAATGATTTTGACTCAACAGCACACTCAGATTTGGTACAAGAAATTCCCTTCTTATCTTCTTGCATAATTGGTTTTGACTCTTGCTGCAGCTGTGAATCAAACATTAATAAAAGAAAGCACATGGGTATATGCTTAATACATTATGGCAAAATAAAACTTTCAAGTCCAGGATTTTATCTTTTATGAAATTATTTTCAGATATGACATCATACAATTATATTCAACTAGTCAGCTGCACGCAAGGGACACGGCTGGAAAAAGTAAAATGCATGAAACCCCACAGATCAGATGGAATAAACTCATGCAGAAGGATTTTCCCCTTCTATATATATGAGTATATACTTAGGACTGAAGCTGTGGTTTTACCTGGGACCCTCCAAGAACTTTACAAGCTTATTTCCAGGTGAGAAGCCTTTAGCCTTACACAAGACTGAAATAGCCCTGAGTGTTTACAGAACACTTACTCTCCCCAGTTAGCAGAAGATGGAAAGGTAATTTCTCTTAGTAATGAGAAATACTATGTCTTGGAAAGAGGCTTCACTCAGGGGAAAAAAATTAAGTTAATAAAAGTGTCTGTATGACATCAATTCTTGTTTTGCTATCAGTTTAATGACATTTATCTGAATCTCATTTTCAAAACTCAGAATTCCATTTGTGCTTCTCAGAGGAAATAAAAGGTGAGGACTGCATGCCAATGAGCAATGTAAATTTAAAGCAAAATACTTCTACATGTTAATGTAACTGAGAAACTGAAATTTTCTTTGAAAAGAGCAATGAAAAACTACCATGCAAAGCTGCAATTTTACTTGGGAAGTGCTACTTTCTTCAAGGTTTTGTAAATTTCTACTTGAGAAAAAACTCTTTTGGGTTGGATAAAACCCACATTTAATTCTGAGATTACTAACCCAAATTCTGTATGTCATTTACAGAAGGTTCATATTGCCCTCTACTCTCTGCTGGAAAGGTCTCAGCTGTTTACTATGTCTTATTTTGACCACTTCACTTAAAAACCAGAAACAACACAAACCACACGCAAAATCCCCTAAAATCAGAAACGCAGAGAAACCAGAGGAAATTCCAAGAATATGTCAGAGACAGAAAGCCTGCTTTGAAAGACAAGGTTATAGTGAGGAAGAGAATGTCAAAAACCCTGGCAAATTTTCCATATGTAGTAGGTCAATATAAAGAGGTTACTGACCATTTATGCACTATGGCTGCAATGAGGACAGGAGAAAGAGAAGAAATAAATCAGACATGGACAACTCACATCACAGGGTAAATAAATCTGACTTCCTGCAAGGGTGGTAGAAGAGTAAGCCAATCATACCTATTGTAATCCCAAGTGTCTTTAGTCTTTAGTCTAAATTCAGGGGCTGCTTAAGACCAAAGCTTGAATCAAAATGGATCCTTCACGCCAAGATAAAAAAGGAGCTCTGAGAAAAACTCATTCTTCTCTTGTGCACCCTGCATGCACTGTGGGACTACAGAGGGAATCTCAACATCTACTGGTGTGAAAGGAGTAAAAACAATTAAACACTGAAGTGACAAAAAGATCAGATTGGGGTTTGTGCCTTGCTTAACACCATCAGTAAACCCTGAATCAGCAGAAGAGCCCACAACTTTCTAAGCTCCCTCTCCATGTGTGAGTTATCATTACTTCCCAGGTCCTACCTTGGTGACAGTTTCCTTGCCTGCCCACAGCGACCTCACAGCCTCATAGGTCTGATGACTTGCAGAAAGTAACTTTTGCCCTGTTACCTATTTTTTATAGAAAAACATAATTTAACAACAGCTTTTAAAATACAAAGACAGACTATTCAAATGAAATTAATCATGTTTGCATGAGAACATGCTTGACCCCATAGTAAGGTATCTAGTTTTAAAGATCTAGTGCATACTTCCCTTACATCAAGCAAATTGTAAATAATGTTTAAATTGGTATTAGGAATCCACAGGAAACATTTCCATGCTAAATCCACCCACTCCAAATGAAATCAAACTCTGATCAGCACACACTGTGCTGGCAATGTTGCCACAATAGATGGAGCATCAGTTAAAGGATCCAAACTTGTCCCACTACGTTGGAAATGACCACAGACAAAACCAGAAGCTTACCTTAGCAATGACCACTGATTCAGCTGGGTAACAAACAGAATATCCTACAGCAGTAAGTCCCAATGGATATGCAATTTTCTTAAATCTAGAACCTGTACAAAGCCAAATACTTTGAATAATTAGACAAAAATGATATGCAGACTAAGTAGTTGTAGCAATTAAATGCAGGAGACATTGACATTCTGAAAGAGAAATAATCCCTAATTAGGTTTTCCAATATTATGAAGAAAGAAAAGAAGAATTGTAACATTAGTCTGTCTAGTCCTGCTCTGTCAGCTCTCAGCCAGCTCCAAACAGCCATCAGTAATGTCCCTTCATTTACTAGGAAGGATTTATTTTAGTCACACAAGCTTTTGCTAATGTTTCAGAAGAAACATTATTATATTTTTATATTATTATAAATATTATTATATATTCTTATATATTATTCTGACCACTAGAACTGTTACACACCCCATACCCCACAGACCAATAATGAAAACAAGCAAACCTCACCTTTTCTTGCCAGCACTACACCAGCCAGGCCTGACACTGTAATTACAGCAGCTTTGGGGAAAAATTCTGGGGGAGGATTGTTCAGGTAAACATAAGCATCTAAGAATTGGAAACAAAAGACAAAAAAGAAGCAGAGCAATTCAGTATCAGTCATGTTATTTTATTTCCCACTTAGGAAATAAAGATGAAAATTTTGATTTTACTGAGAGTTTACAGAGATGAAATGAGACAGGTATGTGACTTGCCTACCTCTTCCAAACTGAACTGAATCCATTATTCCATTTCTAACAAAGACATAGGCACTCTACAAGGAGAAAAAACAAAACCAGAAAGTAAAATCTCAGCAAAAGTAGCTGTTCCCATATATCTCAGCACAATGAGATGAAGAAATATTGTGTATCTTTAAAAGAATCCAAACCACATCAGTGACCTTCTAGAAAGGCTGTGTAGAGATCTATCCTCTCTGTGATAAACATATTTATATTTTTAAAATTTACAGTGAAATGAAAATGAAAAAAATCTTGACAATGAAAAAATAATCTCTAAGCTCACTTTCAAAATTGATGTCAGGAACTGTACAGTAGGAAAACACTTGGATGCCAACTGTATAAGAAAATTCAATTATAAAATACAATCTTCTCTTCCCTAGAGACTTTCCCAAGAAAACTGAAAGAACAACACCGAATTTGTACCACCAGAGGTCACTGCTACTCAGTGTCGGGAACTCACAACGATTAATGGCATTAAAAAGTTTGGTAGGTTTTTAACAGGAGTATTTCAGTCATGCAGTCACTGACAACATTTTCACAGACCAATGGAATCACAATTTACAGAAAATGCATTTTGAAGACATTTTCATTTTTTTTTTTCAACAATTAGGGTCTACTTTCTTTTTGCAAAAAGCAAAACACAAGCACAGAATCTCCTCCTGCCAATAGCCAGGGTGAAGCTGCTGTTTCCCAGCAGGTCCAAAAGCAGTGACAGGCACCACAGTTCCCTCTCCACTGGAACATGCAGTAACAGAGCTGGGAGGTGGTTCTGATGACTTGTGAGGAACAGCCTGCTGCAACAGATACACGGGATGCATTCTGTTTGTCTTTTTTTATCAGGTACTGCCCTTTGGAAGCAGCTCTTTCTCTGTGGACTGCACCTGGAATTTCAGACTCCAAAACACCCTCAAGTTCTGCCAGCAAGAATTTACCGACATAACTCCTGCTGTAGAAAGAGGTCTCATTTTTCCATCCACAATTATCTTATGCTAAGACAAAGAACTGCGAAAAAAACCCTCCAGGGGGAAGTAACCTATTTTCTCAGTGGTTTAGTGTGGTGCTGAGAGGAACGGCAGGAAACTTTGGGTGCAGGCATCCCTTACCTGGCTCCACCCAAAATAGCTGCCGATGGTCCTTCGCACTGCCGAGAGCTGCTGCTGCAGGTGCCCGGGCTGCTCCTCGATGTACTTGGACTTCAGAGGGGGTGCAGCATAAATGGGGAGCTGCAAACAGAGGCAAAGCTGAACAGCAGGGGCAGAGCTCTCTGTTCCTACTAGCTGCTGCATTTGAAGGGGTTTTTTCAAGCCTGCAAACCCTCAGTGTTTACATTACGGCAAACAAAGCCTCTATGTGGAATTATGAACTTTTAGAGTTCCAAACTGACTCTACTCGAGTGGGACTTCACTCCTTAGAAATGAAAACTGAGATAACTGTGTAGGTTCTAAGAAGTAGAATTACTGATTAGAAGATGGATGTGTGTATCACTAGAAATTGCACATTAGAAAAGGACTCATCAGTAACTATTTTCACCTCTTCTGTCATCATTTTTGAAATACTGTAATAATGAAAATGAGATAAAACTTTACTAATTTAGTATTGTAACACTTCATGTTTTATTTGAGCAATAGTGGCCAGTTATATACTATCACATATTAGTTTGCTATGTATTTTAGTTTCTGGGTAATAGAATTCAATGGACAGAGCTCTTATTCTGCAGAATTTTCTAGTATTATTTTAAAGACCAAAAAAGAGGAAGATTCATACCTTATCTGGTGCCACCAGCTGACTTTTGGTTTCCTGTTCTGTTGCTGCATGTACAGTAATACACACAAATGGCAGCCCAGAAGAAACAGCTGCCAGCTTTGCCACCTGGGACAGAGAGATGAAAAAAGGGAGTCTTAATGATGAAATTAAAATTTCTCTTGGGATTGATCAAATATGGGATTAAACAAGTCACTTTAGAAATCTTTTTTAAGCATTATGCCTTTTAGAAATGTCTTCTGACTTACACAAAGATTTTCTCAAATTATAATGCTAAAAAAACCATTAAAGATCCTTGACAACAGTTTTATGTCTAAAATACCAGGAAGAACTTTGTGTTCAAAGCCATGTTGATACTTCCATCACCTGTTAGGGTAAATTCAGTTGTAATTTACTCAGCATGCAGGAACTCCATTTTTGAAGAATTATTAAAGAAAAACTATTTTAAAAGTATCATAATTCAGATTGCTCATTTCCGTACAGCATGCTACCAGAACATGACACCAATTTTCAGCAGACACTAGAAGGAAAACTGAATTTGAAAGTGGCAGAGGATGAAAAAGTTGTATTGTTCACCTAAAAAAAAAATCTGTATTTTTAAAAGTCACAATGGATTCTGTGTTCAATGTAAAAGAGAAAGCTACACAGGGAATGATCAAAGTGGTCCAGCTCCCGACTGACAGTAATTGCTTTACTTTTGGGTGCCTGCAGACAAACACATAAATGTTTAAAGATCCAAGGAAACAGCTGTACTGGCTAACATTTACACTAGCACAGTTATCCCAAGAGGGTTTCACTCTCTTCTACTGAAATCACAAAGAATCAGAGTGAAAGAAAAAGCAACATCACCTTGACTACACTAAAGAGGCTTCACTGCATGGAGCTGTTTATTTTGTTCCTTATCTAATCACAAGGTGCACTAAAAAGACCTCAATTAGCTAAGTTGTTTCAAGTATTAATTTATGGAAATTATTTTATTAAAAGTTACTTACAAGGCATTATGTATTAAACAAGGAAAATCATATATTGTTTAGCTACAGAAACAAAAAAGTATTTTACCTATGAAAACTTCTCCAGAAGTTACTGAGAATTAAAAAATGGTAGGATCAGAGTGTTATAGCAAACACTAGGAAAGAAGCACAGAGAAAAACACCTGCAACAAGCTGCAGTTGTGAAACACCCTGGAATTACCTGTTCAGCCTGTAATGTAGGACAAGCTGAACATGTAATTCCAAGGTGCTTTAGAATGACTCCAGAACGTCAGCTAATAACTGACTTACAAATAAATAAAAAAAAATCTTTTTGAGGAGTTCAGGAAATTTCTGCAGCTACAAAAGCCATGAAGCCTGGTGACATTTTTGGAGATGAATTCTGCACAAACACAGAGCTAAATACCACCAGAAGGAAAGGTCAATGGCCAGTATTAAAATATTCCCTGTAACATCACTGCCAAGTTCCTGACCTGCAACACTAATAACCTCAAGGACTGTTTTTCCTCATGCATAAACAGCACACCAAAGACAAACAAACATGGCAATATTTTTGATGAGAAGCCTGAACAGCAATTATTTGCTGAAGAAATGCATTATATCCTCTTTAGCAGAAAATTCTTACAGCTATGCCTCTTATTAGTAGAACTGGAGTAAAACCAATCAAAATATAATAATAAAACTGTCAAATGTACTTGGGTAATTTTGGCTTTAAGTCTTTGCATTTTCAAACAGTATGCTTCAAAGTGCTGGAATCTTATCAACGATCAAAAATACAGATTCTATTTTAAAAAAAAAGTTTAAAAGCTACCTCACTACAAAGAATTCACTATCTTCGACTCAAAAGATGTAGAATACAAACTAAACCATAATAAAACCATATAGTTAATTTATGCTAATCTCCAAGACATTGTTTTCCACTGAAACTGCAAATTCTGTGTGCTTGCTTCAAGAATTGGAGCATGAGTCAGAAAACTTGCCCTGAAGGCAGGAACTGCCTCAAAACAAATAGACTCAGAAGAGTGGAGTATATGCAAAAATCTGGTATATGGATTTATAAAAAAATTAATATGAGCTCTCTATCACAAAATGGGAACCCACTAGCCAAGTTAAAATAAGATTAAAATTTAGCAGCTACCTCATATCATATTTTCCATGAAAAAATGTTAATTAAAGAATAAAGAGTCCTAGGGATATGACTTTCTCCTACCACTCAGACGTCTTGAAGTGAAGTGGATCACAAAACTGTGTCAGATCTTTTTGGTTTATTTTTCACAGAAGTTACACAAGACATGGTGATTGCCAGAAGGTTATCAGCCAAACCCAGTATCCTAATTCAGGTATATATTTATAAATCTCTGATGACAACCACCAAAAACCTGCACATAAGTGGAAGAGATCCTTCCACTTCACCTCAACTCACTGACTGATACTCCACAGATTTGGTTCTAATATTGGTCTGCAGATGGTGACCCACAGAGTGAAATCTTAAGAAGAATAAACCTCTTATTAACAAATCTTTCATAGTAAATAGGAAAGAACACACATGAAATAAAGTCACTTCACTAAAGGTGAACCGTTCAGATGCACATACTGAGCCAAACTACTTTAGATCACCCAGTCAGATAGCAAAACCAAAGACAGTTTCTTTTGCCATAACAAACTAAAGTAAAATGTTTTAATTTCTCTGTCTGTCCTCGTTGGCATCAGCCTATTCTTTGCAGAATCATACACATTTTAAATGCTTTTAAAAAGTCAGTATGAAGATTCGTGTGAGAGCAACCTGTTTGTTGATATAACTGTGAACACTGGAAAACTTGTCTAAATGTTCGTGAGGAAGCTTGTATCTTTACATGCACACTCTTCTGTTTAAAGACACTGTATTATTCCTACAACTAGAGATATTTTAGATCCTTGTAACCCTGTTAGTTCGTAACAGCATGATTTTAACACCCTTGCTTTAGTGATGTACAGCAGTACTAGCACTTTATCATGCTACTACCAAACTATCATCTCGATATTCCTCGAGTTGAAGGTGTTTCGGGGGCTGTGAGTACATGGAGAAGAACCAGATGAGAAACATTGCTTTTATTCCCTGTTGCACAGTTTAACCACCTTTTAAACCAGCTCTCTCCCCTTCAAGTCCCACACCACCACGAAGACCTCCCACTGCCTCACTCTTCCATCTGGCCCCGGCTTCCGCGGCACTAGGGGCTCCTTCCCCTCAGCACCGGCGAAGCCGCGAGCGGGCCAGGCGCTCCCCAGGGGCCGCACGGAGCCGCCGCAGGTGCCCCGAGCCCGCGGAAGAGCGGGAGCGGAGCCTGAGGGGCAGCGTAGCCGCGGGGCCGGGGCAGCGCCGGCCTGAGGGCGGGCGGACACTCACCTTGGCCGCCATGTTGGACAGCGCCGCGTACGGCGCGCGGGAAGGGCCGCGCCGGGCGGGGCCGAGGGGCCGGGGCGGGACCGCGTTCAGACCGGGCGGGATCGCCCTCAGCCGGTATCGCCCCGAAGCAGGCGGAGATGATCCCCGTCAGCTGGGGCTGGCATTGCCCCAAGGAGGGCAGGGAGGATTCCCCTCAGCCGGGGCAGGATTCCCCTCAGCTGAAATTGTCCCAAAGCAGGCAGGGACGGATCCCCTTCACCCAAGGCGGGATCGCCCTCAGCCGACATCGCCCTCAGCCGGGGCAGGGATCGCGCCCAGATAGGGCGGGATCGCCCTCAGCTGGGATCTCCCTCAAATCGACAGCCATGCGCCTCGGCCCGCATCGCACTCAGCCTGGATCACCCTCAGAACACACAAAATCCCCCATAAACACACAATCTAAGTGCAGATAATTCGTTTATTGAAGTCCAAATTTACAACTGAAGTTTACAACTTTTCCCCCCTTCCCCCCAAAACAAAAACTTTGTTTGAATTTAGGAAGAATAAATGTTTGTTTTTGATTTTGTTTTTGTTTTCTTTTTTTTTTTTAATAATGTACAGACTATATCTCTTAAATAAGTTAATATCTTTGAAAAAAGAGCAATATGTTCCTTTTTTTAATGTTGCAGTGCAACTTACAACTTACACGTCTGTGCAATGTACCATGAGGTATATGCCCAGTGAGCAACACACAGTGAAGTTTTCCATTCATAAATTTTCATTGTAGACACACAAAAAGTTAACAAGTTATTAATCTGTGATAGAAAACGCAGCCAGTTACAGTAATTCACACAGAACTCATCTGGAAAGAGGGAAAAAAGAAACCTAATGTTCATTGCCTATAGAAACTATTGGATCGTCTCTCAACATAGACAAGTATAAAATTAAAAATACTGTTGTGAAACTGAAGAGATACTGTGTTATCCAGGGGTTGAAACCTCGTTTGACCTGTATTAGTCTAGAACCATTGGTTTTCTCTCTGTAGCATCCGTGAGCTGAGGGATTTACTGCGGTACCAATTGAGCATCTGCTCGTCAAAGCATTAAGCACGATGGGCATTATAGAAAAGTTACAGAATGCTCAAAACTTACGACTCCAGCCTTTTCCCTGGCATGGACAGGTGGTTTTCCATTGCCTCTCAGTTCATCTCCCCGCTGATTAGAAAAACAAGGCTGAAACATGGAAGATTACTTGTATTTGAAGCTTGACACTTCAAACTTCTCAAGATGGCTCTAAAATACTTATTTTTCTTAATGACAGAAAACATTTTTTTATTTAAGAAAGAATCATCCACAATATAACTTTGTGATAAATAACAGTTCTGCCTCTAATACATATATACATACTGCTTGTAAACAAAAATGCCCACAGGTCATGGAGTCTCCATGATTTTTTTACAAGGCGCTATAGACATTTTTTTTTAAATTTTAATTTTTTTTTTGTTATTGAAAACAGTCCTAGTGAAAGTTTGGTTTATAACCTCCTATTGCTACAGAAACGGTAAGAATGTTTATATTTACAAAGAAACAAAGACCATGGAGTCCCCATTGCGTTATTTGCCAAAGATTTGAAGTTGGTGGGATTTGCAAAATACACATTGTCAGCACATTGGACAGGTTGAACACCAGCAGTATGATACTGCAGTGCCTTGGTGTTTCAACCCCTGAATATACAAAGACATTACTACAGCCTACTTCACAGTTTAACGCAAGTAAAGTGCAAGCCATAGTACAAGGGTGTCATACATTTCCATACATGTAAGCATTATCTAAAAAAGGCTCTATACAAGGTTTATTAGCTATTTAGTAACCTAGATGGAAGTCGCCTATGGCCCAGCAATTAATGGTCTTACAAGGATATTGTCTTTGTAATACAGTATGTGTCAAATGTAAAACATTTATTAATACTAGTGCATTTCTCTTATATCCTAACCTGTTTTCTTGTCAGATTTTTAAGCTGAAATCCTTGTTTCTCAGTAAAACAGAAGTCTTAACTGGTAACAGGGTCTTACTGGTATTTTGGCCAGCAAACACAGTTTGTTAAGACACATTTGTTTTGTGGTTGCTAGGGAAAAAATGCAATAGTTAATATGTATGATGCGACATCCTTAGTTAATCTGCAGCATTCAGACAGACGCATTTACTGTTAGTAAAAAGATCTGTATTGATACCCTCACCAACGCCTGAGGATGAACAATATTCTAGAAATGTAAGGACAGAAGATACAGGGCTTAGCTGGTCAAACAGCAGGTTGTCAATGTATTTGATCATTTTTACAACATTGCTTTCTTACAAATACTGCTCATACAGTGGCATTAATGCTTAAAGTCCCTAACTGTCACTTCTAACATGTATATTCTTGATAAAAATAAAGATATATCTGTCTGGCCTGCATTAAGAGTGAATATGGTTCTTTTCCTGAAGGCAGTTTCTGTCTGAATTATTTAAATGTTTTTATAAAGAGGAGGTCCCAGTAGTATATCACCTATCTTCAAACCTGATAAAAGCTTAAACAATATTATTTATAAATCCCCTTTTAGATGTGCAAGACTCATAAAGTATAGAAAATAAGCTTTAAAAAAATGCTTATCTATTATTTATATCCAGAGTGGACAGTTCCCTGCCCACATGTTAGAGAGTGGAACTGATCAGAAACATCATGTTTTGCTTGTGTGTAATGAGAACAATGAAAATAACTATAAGCATCAACTAAGGAAATACAACTTACTAATTTTGGTTTAAATAGCTATAAGATTTCCATACATCAGCTGAGATGGCTCAGGTGTGATTTTCAGATGGGAATTTCAGATCTGTGCCCTCTTAACACCCATCATGAGCCTCAGCCACACGGTGTGAATTCATCTGAGAGAGGAGATGGAGAACCTTTCCCCCCAGCATCCTGCCCGGGAAACCTACCCTGAGCCTCAGGTCTAGTGAGGGAAACGTTCTGGAAGAAAAGGAGTTTTTTAATATTGAATATAAATGAATAGCTAATATTGCTTCTCCAGTCTTTCCTGTTATTACCCATTTTTTGTCTTAGTGGTAAATCAACATCATTTGGCAGCAGGGAAGGTGATGTGTTGTGGCCTAAGACATGTGGTACATGGAAAATCTACCATGGAAAACCTGTACCCTTCTGGCTGCCCTAAAGCATTTCCCTACTGTAAAAACTGAGGAGAGAATAAAATCCTTTATGAGACGAAGCCAACACTTAATTCTCTAACATTCAATGTGTGTGCCATGAATGGGGTTTGAGCTGATGCCCAGCAATACAGACAGGCTTATCCTCTCTTCCTTAAGGAATCTCCCTAGGACTGGGTCTGGAGACAGTCAGAATCCATGTAGAGACACAAGACTTGCTTGTACTGACAAATTGAGTGTTCAAACTATAATTAAATTGCCTGGTGGTATCCTCTGGTTCAGGGGCAGCTGACAGGCCTTGCAGAGGGGCCTGGTTTTGTTGTGCTGCACTGTACCTTAGCCAAGGGTCGTTTTACACAAACCATCTTTGAAAAACTTTGTTCCCCACTGCATGAAGGGTTTGTACAAACTGTTGGTGAATTATCACAAAATAGCTCTGCTGGCAGAACTACCCTCCTCAAGGATCAACAGCCCCCAGCTATATCACCTTGGTCATAAATACTCCTATGTTTTGCAGAAAGAATGCTTTTATCACTTTGGAAGTCAATAAGACCAGATGAGGAAAGGATATGGCAAATAAGGTATGTGATTATTTTGGCCTGATTTGCATGACTTGAGACAAAGACAAGAATGTTCTTTGTTCTCCTCAGATTTGTGTTGAGCTATACAATTTTTATCAGATTCTTCATTTTTCTCCCAGAGGTCCTATTAACATTTAAAGTGAAATCTCCTAAAGGTCAGCAGCAGAATTGTACAATTTTTGAGGAGGCTGAGCCCTTCCCAGAGCCACTGTAAAGTAACTCCTTCAAAGGTACCTGCACTATCCTTCACAAGACCTTGGAGAATGAGTGTCCAGTAACTGCTGAGAGGAGTGAGAGTTGGCTTAACTGGCTATATACAATCCTCTGCAACACTCATTTCTTTTTCCTTGGAAAAAGCCAGTGGAGCACCACTTTTCCAGCTCAAAAGGTAGCTGCTGAGACCCGAATATACTGAAAACAACACCCTCCTCCTCCTCCTTTGAATTTTGTGTCAATTAGAGCAAGCTCAGGGTGGTTTTCACTTAAAATAATGAAACCAAGAAAAAATCTCAGTTCTCTCAGGAAGTGATGCTGAGAAAGCTATTAAGACACTTTCAAAGATCTGTCTTGTCACTGAATACAGAACAGTGTTAAAAAAGGAGAGGAATCAGTAGCTCAGGGGGAGCATTAAATCAGTTGTAATGAAAAATAGCCAGTAACAAAAACGCTCAGCTTGTGGAGTGTCAGAGAAAGTCTATGGGCTGAGACATTTTACCTAAAGGAATTCTGAATGAAGACACTAATAAGATCCAGTTAAATAAAGCACGTCCGAACAACATTTCCATGTTGTTGTAAATATTAAAAGCCAAGTTTTGCCTGAGAGCTCAGGCAGGAAAACTGGTAAATTAATAAATCTTTTGTACAGCTGATGCTTATTTCCCTTGATGAACTCAACAGCCAAGCCTTGTTCTTTTATTATTTAAAAATATGACATCAGAATGACCACAACAATTCCAGCTGCTTTGTAGAGTGTGTTTAAGTACCTGTTGGTCCAGGAGAATTGGACATATTTAATACATAAGCAGGATTTGGTGCATGAATTTTTAAATACAGTATCTGTATTGCACTTTGCATTCCAGTGAGTTCAAAGGTGGTGAAAATCCAAATAATTGTGCTAAGGTGATTACATTCCTCTCTGCAGTCCATTTAGATTGCCACCTACATCCATTAGGAAGAAACCCGTGGCAGGGAGGGAAGGGTTTGAGTACATGTGCCAGGAGGATGATAAGTCCTTGTGAAATACCTTCCAAATGCCAGCTGACATTTGTGAAAGAATGAAGTCTTTGTATTGCTTAATTTAGCAATTAGATTTTTCTTGCTCTAAGGCACAAGCAATGCCAGTCAAGTGGTTCAAACTTTTCTCCCAGTTAATCTTGAGCCCATTAGAGGGAATTTCTCCAGTGTATCTCATCTCATTTCATCTCATGAATCTCCTGGACAATTTATTTGGCCTATTCAGTGCAAATCACATTTGCTGAGAGCTGCTCTGCAAGAGCAGAATGCAGATTCACAATTGCAAAAATTTCAGAAACAATGATCTCATGACACTGAAAGATTTTTAAAGATAAGCTGAGAGAAAGTATGAACCCTCTACTCATCTATTCTTATTACAGAAATTGTATTTAAACTTAAAACAGAGTTAATCTGTTTTCCCCACTACTTGGGTTATTTCTGAGAAATCTATCTTCCCATATATATTTCTCATTTTCAGCTGTATCTATAAGTAGTATTCTCTGCTTGTGACTTCACTGAATATGCTCAGTTATGTCTTGAGCTATGATGCAGTGGCATTTGAAATCCTTTTGGAAAGCTATTTGGAAATAATATAGATCTTTGCATTATGAAAGCACAAACCATCTTTTGAGTTTGAAACAATAGGCATATTTAAATTTCTTTAGGAATTTAGATCATTCAATCTATTTAACTACTTCTGTGACCATCTATCACTGCTTGCATGTATAATATGAATTAATTTCTAAATGGATTCTATAATTTACGCTGTAGTTCTCTGGAAATGAAGGAATAAAATTAAGACTGGAAAGAAGGGATGAGGCAAGGGAAAGGTGTTTTTAATTTTGTCTTTGTTTCTCACTATGCAATTGTATTTTAAATTGTTAATAAATTAATTTTCCCCGAGTCAGGTTTGTTTTGCCTATGATAACCATTAGCAGATTATCTCCCTGTCCTTGTCTCAACCCAGGAGCTTTCCCATGTCATTTTTTCCCCCTTGCAGCCAAGGTCAGGCGCCCTCAGCTGCTCTGTGGAGACAGAACTAAACACCCAGGACCCCTTCACCTGATCTGGCTTTGGGAATAATGAAATCTCTTCCTGGATATTAGGGCCTCACTGAGATGACATTTTTTTCTCTATTATACTGAACTGCATTAATTTTACAGTCCTTGATGGATGAGAGACAATTAGGTTTATCTTGTGAAAAAATTATCAGTGAGTTTGTTTCAGTGAAATCTGTTTCAGTGAAATAACATCAGCTGTATTCATATCCCCTTCATTCTGCCTTTTAGAACTATTATAGCAAGCAGAGTCAAAGCAAACTGTGAATAGCTTTGTTCAGTAGCATTCAGAGCAACCTTTTCCCCCTGCCAAGAATACAAGTATTTTCCCCAAAATCTAATTCTTACAAAGCATTCTCACCCAGGCAAGGAAGTGAAATACATGGCATGACTTGTGTGTCTTCCCAAACCAATCAATACCAATTGGTTTTTGAACGATGTTTTGAATAACTTCACTCACTTGCAAATGTACTGCTAGCAGTTAAAAATTATTGCCAGACATTACATAATTTTGAATAATTAACTCAGCTATAGATGTAAGTCTATCACAGGATGTAATTGATTGGTTCAGGAGGCTTTTTTTAGCTTCATTCGCATGCTTTTTTTGAATTTTGTGACTCACAGTCATGTGTCACTTAAATTCACAGTGAAGAAAAGATGAAAACCTGCAGTATGTACCTTACTCAGTGCAGATGTTTTGTGGTTTTTTTTCTTTCACCATGAAATACTTCAAATTCTATTAAAACCAGTTTAATTTGCAGCATTAGTGAACAACCAACATTGTTCTACTTGTATCTTTCCTCTGTGCCAAACCTGCTTGCTCATGTTCCTTCGTTTAAAGGCAGGCACAGCATTTTACAAACACAGTATTTAAATGGCATGTACAGAGTGCCCATAGGGCCAGACTGGGATCTATTTCTTAGATGTACAGTGTACATTTTAAGGCACACTATAGGGATTGAGTTTACATTTTGATAACTCTGTCCTTTTATTTGCAGAGATGGTCACTACCTGGAAATGTTGCAAAAATAAATGTTCATCTCTAAGAGTGGTCAATGTATTCATGTCTTCATTTTTTAAATTTTTTCTCCAGAAAAAAATGTGTGAAAATGTGAACTTTAGGGCATTTTAAAAGGAAATGTCAACTACTGTGTTACATTTTATATACATAGATATGTATTTATACATATATATCTAAATATATAAAATGATTGTAGGAGCTCATATTATAAGCTGAATTTTAGTACAGTACTTTAAATATACCGGTATTTATTTTCAGTTACACTTCTGCACCTCTTCTTTCTAATGCAGAGCTTGATACGGATGTTGGTTGATAATAGCAAACAAAAAAATTCATAAAGAATATTATTGTCTTATCATGCAATGTAGTAGGCATCCTGTGGCACTATCCTCTTACCCAAGTATTTACAGTACTGCTGAGTACCTTAGCAATAAATTCACCAGTGTTTGTCTGACTGCATCTGTCAGGACACCCAGCAGTGACCCAGGCTGGGGCTCCTGTCACACGTGGGTCTCGATGAAGGAGTGTGTGTGTGTCAGCATTGGGGCTGAGCTTGCCAGTTCAGAGGCTCCATTTTGAGACTTCCCAGCAGCACTGTACTCACAAATGTCCAGGAAAAACTCATAGTTCTTTAATTTCCAATCTTTGAACTTCTTGGATGTTAGGTTTGGGTCATCCAGAAGGCTGTTGATAACTGTAAGATCCCCTTCTTTTGCCTGACAAATTCCAGAAAGACAGAGGTCAGGTCAAAATGAAATTTTGTATTTCAGCACTTTATTTCTACTTTAATGCCAAGTGCCATGAAAATGACTATGGAAACTGTGATATTTATCTAAATTCAGGAACTATTACAGTAAACAATTTGACAGCTCAGTCTCTGTCACATGCTACGACTTACCTACACACAGAGTGCCAAATAATCTGGTTTTTTTTCCTTCAGCTGGAACATGTTTGCTTTCAAGAATTTTTAGGGTTTTTTAAACTTAATTTTAAAGTTACAGAAAAGCATTAAAAATAGAAATGTAAAGAGATTAAGGACATATAGTTACATTAAGGGCAAGGAGGAATGGTTTCACAGTGCCAGAGGGCAGGGTTAGCTAGAATGTTGGGAAGGAATTCCTGTCTGTGAGGGTGGGGAGGCCCTGGCACAGAGTGCCCAGAGAAGCTGTGGCTCTCCCTGGATACCTGGAAGTGTCGAAGGCCAAGTTGGATGGGGCTTGGAGCAAGCTGGGGTAGTGAAAGTTGTCCCTGCCCATGGCAGGGGCTGGGACTGGATGGGCTTTAAGGTCCCTTCAACCCATCAGCATTCTGTGATGCACAATTAGACTTTTCCTAGTTTATATTCCTCACACACAAAATCAGTGATAAAGCCTTACTTTTAAAGTGCTCTTAAGGACTCGGATGTGGTGCAGCTTTTCGTTGATCACTGGGTCGTTACATCGCTTCACGAAGGACTTGCGGAACTCCTGCTTGGTGGAGGGACGCTGCTCCCCGAAAGCTGACAGACTGGCTTCTTCCAGAGTTCTGTAGAGCTCTTGCAGACCATCTGTGATTTCTTCAGCTTCTTTTATGTTTTCTGAAAGGAAAGAAAGAAACCTAACAACAAACCTGATCATTCAGATGAAGTCTCTAAAATCAGCAATACTGCAACTTCAATACTACCTTAAGCTGTTAGTCAGTTCTGCAATGTTATTTTTGATGAGACAAGAACATTTGCATCATCCCAAAGTTTAACTTTCAGTGCTACATCCTGGCGTTTCAAGTAAAAACTCCTGCGTTTCCCAACATCCAGCAGTTCAGCCATCAAATCCTTGCTGAGAATAGTGGCAACACTGCTCTGGATTTTGATGGCAGTGAAGTGGATCAGAATATCTCCCAGAGCTTACCTTCTGCGCAGAAACTATTGTGCCTTCTAAGAGGAACTTTCTCTTCCAGATCGTCATCAGTCCCTTCTATGGACTTCATGCGTCCCTTCGCGCGGACGTCTCTGTTTCGGGGAAGGCTTTGGCTGCGCTGTTTCTGGGGCCGCCCATGGGAGCTGTGTCCCCTCGGACATTCCACCAGAGGAAAAGGCCCATCCTGCTCGAAATTGTGGCGCCTCTGGACGGGCAGCGTGGCTTGTCTCCGTCTGTCCGGTGACATTCCGGGCCGGCCGCTCATGTACTCCGCCTCTGGAGGGACAGTCTGGAGGAAATGGAGCCCTGAACTGGTTAAGGGAGTCTCTATCAGGTCCTGCCACGAGCGCCGTTCTCGGTAGGGAGGTCTGCACCCCGAGGAGTGTGTGCTGCCCGCTGCATCCTGCCGGGAGTCCTCGGCAGAAGAGTGGGAATACGTTGATTCACTGGAAAAGTGTCGGCCTTGTTTGGCTTCAGGGAATGGACTTGAAGAATTCACCTGGAAAGATACAAAAACATCTGCCCGTGAGACAATGTTTTGAACAGACCCAAGAAAATTACTGTGGTGTAAAACACTGTATGATATCTAGTAATCAGATGGACTGTTGGGTTTGATTTGTCGTAACATGAACCACTGTAAACAGAAGAGAATTAGCAGTGACAACTTTTATACAAGTGCTCTTTTAACCACTCCCTATTCCTGTTTTGCACATTCTCTGCCCACAAGCAACTCCTGATGGAAAGAAAATTGTACACTGGTGCAGGTTTCCTGAAGACTCTTCCAGCTCACACTCAATTAAGCTGAGGACAGTGGAAGTCTCCAAAAGAAACCATAATTGGATTTCCTTTTTTTTTTTTTTTTAGGGGCCAAACAGAAAAAAAACCCGAAAAAGCAAACCCAAACAAAAAAACCTTCAGCACCCAGGAAGATTTTTGGCTGGGGGACTGTTGAATTTGTGAAACGATTTGAGTGAATTCTGCTGGGTCTGTGTATAAATTTAATTCAAAACAAAGAGAAAGGCAAAAATGTGGAAAAACAGAAAGGGAGGGGCTTAACCTGTATCCCAGTTGATAAAACAGCATCACATGGGTGAAAATCAGTCTGAACTTCACCCATGTGATGCTGTTGTCTCAGTCACTCTTTCTTTGGTTCTGGCTGTGTGAGGATCGTGTCATTCACGCTGAAGAAAAATCTGAAAGAAAAATAGAGAACAGTCCTATCTGTGCTTAGAATCATAGAGTAATTATCATAATTGCCTGTGCTTTGCCTAATAGAAATGCTCTATTTGCAATACTGTCATTACCATGGTATTGTACACAATCTTGTAAAAAAAACCCCTTTCCTAGAAAGGTTTGTTCTTCAGAAAATAACTGAAACATGATTACTGCGTGAATGTGAGCTGTTTTTAATCTCGAGCCTCCAGTATCCAACATTCATATTTGACAATCAGTCTCAATTAATACAAACTATCCCGTCCACCACATTCTTTTCATATTCTGCAGTGAAGATAAAATCTGAATATTCTGTTCCTGTTATGATGTGTACTTTCACCAGTCCTAGGAAAAAAGGTCATATTTCCAGTCTGGTGACAGATCTGTGTCAGGAGACATTTACCTCTCCTTCCTTTCTAACCGGTTTGCTATGGAAAAATCCAGGTCTTGGCTCATGAGGAGCAGCAGTAATTTCATTTTTACAATCACATCCAGCTTTGTTCCGCTGCCTTTATGGTGCTAAAATATCCCAGGACATGGGAAGTGCAAGTCAAGGCACACAGATGTTTTTGGTGACCTAGGGTCACATGCAGGGTCTGTGACTCACTGAGGGTGTGCGGTGGTAGCTGTCACAGAGCGTGGAGGAGCCCTCCTGCTTCAGGGTCAGGGAGCCGTCGATGTCGTCTTGATCGCTTTCACTCCAGTAATCTGCTGACAAAGCATTCCAGGTTTCACTCCGGTGCTTTTCCACAAGCAAGCAGATCCCACATTTTAACAATATCCTTCCACAGCAAGGTAAACCTTCCCCAGTCACCTGCAGGGCTCGGCAGCCACTCGGGAACGGGCTGGCGGAAAGGTCTGACACCTCACACACACAGGGAGTGCAGGAACCTCCGAATGCTTTAGGGAAGTGTTACAGAGGGCAGCTTGGGCACATGGCTCCCACTGCACATAAAAAACAACTTCTGCTCACAGACTTTCAAACACAAACCTCATTGCAGATGCTGAAGTAGAGCCAAGCCTGAACACTTAAATTAAGTGGGCATAACAGGTTCCACTGTGGATGCTGGGGAAACGGCAAGGCTGGCACCTGAGCTCAGGAGGTGCAAACAAACATTGCTGAAGTACACACTGCCCTGAGTCTGTGATGTCTGCACTGGTTTAGGGGGATGCACATCCCTGAGGGCTAGAATCTGAGAGATCACACCTCACCCTGAACCCCACATTCTCTTTATCACTCATTTTAAATACTTCTTAAAATTACTGCTCAAGATTTTATTTTCTTTGGTGGTGGCACCAATAAATGTAGTTCTTCAAGGAAATGTGTTCTTATCAAAACTGATATTTGAAAAGATATAGCCATATGTTGATAAAGAAGTCAGTTATGACCTCTCTAGCTTCACTGAAATATTGAACAGATTTGTAATGTCTTTTCTCTTCTCCTAATTATAATCACTGAAGCATTACCTTCATCTGGGTGAATATCCTTGTCATCAGGTGTGTAACCAATTGCTGCGAGACCCAAACGATTCATCCATCTAATAGAACAATAAAAATGAGGAAGAGAAGTATTTAAAAGGAACATCTCATGTAAATCTGAAGGCATCCACATGCCTAACATCTGGAAAAGTCAGAGACAACATTTAATGCAAAAAAGCTGTTAAACCCACGATTCAGATGTGTTGGGTGGTTGATAAATGGGAGTGAAGGATTTATCCTATTTATTCTGATTGCTGCTTCTATTTTGTTCAAGAACTTGCCTTAATTGACACAATATTAGAAAATAAAATAGAATTATGATAATTATTGTCTGAAAGCCTCTGTTGGGAAATAAGTTATATTAAACTTGTATCCACAGAAAACTAAAACAGCCTATATTGCTAGTCTGGATTCACAATGCTGATGATATAAACATTTAGTGTTGCTGAGCTGTGATATCAACATTATTTTCCCTAAATTTGTTTAAAACAGGTTTTTGGGTTTCTAAAACAAGACTTGGTAAATTGCTAATACTTCAATATTTGCATTTGGCATTGGATGTTTTGGGTTCTTTCTTTCTCTCCAAATTATTTAGTTTGATAGGAAATAAGCTTCATTACTTCATTAGGAAAATATTATAGTTAATTTTGGGGAAAATATCTTTTGAGTTTTCTCTATGTAGAATTACTGCATATTTATACAATATATAATTGAAAAACCGGGGAAAAAAAGAAATTAACACACAGAGGGAAAAGTCATTTCTTAATGTTCAGTAAATGGAAAAGCAAGAATTATTTTCATCAACAAGGAGATAGAAGAAAAAAGCCCTAATGGTGACATCTATGATGCCTGGGATGTTTTAACCATTCCCTTCCTCAGTGACTAAATTCTTAATTATGTAATCAATTTCCCAGAATGTTGATGTGAGAGTTTATCTAGAAGCAGCTTTTTTCTTTTCTTTTTGAACATTTGCAACATCAAATTTGCTAATAATTATCTTCTTGGTTAATGAATATTATAATTACAAAAGCATCTCTCAGAGGCCTCAAGTCAGACATTAGCGAACAGTACATGCAAAATCAAAAGGACAAGTTGTTTTGCAGATTAAAACAAGAAAACTGTTCAGTGTCATTCTTTCCCACTTGTTCTAGAGGAGAAATAAAGCTTTTAAGGACATATGTGACTGTTATTGTCCAGGAAAGTGGTGTGTGGGAGATGGGAGGCACAGCAAGGAGGCAGAAAATGAAGGAAGAGTGAACTCTCCACTAAAAATAGAGCACAGTTCAGCACGTATTGATCTCCTGGTCTCAGCAGCTCCACAGAGGCTCCGAGCAACGATCTTAATCTGTAATATTGGATACAGCACTGACTCACTGCACGGCCTGCAGCAGAGCCTTCCACGGATCTTATGACTTTCCTAAGTAGCCAAAGGGGACAACAACGTTCACTTCTTACAGGGAATTGTAAGAGGGTTTAATTTACTAAGCAAAACTATGAAAATAAAGAACTGTACAATCATATTGCTTTGCCTCTCAGTATTAAAGCCAGAAGTGAGCAAATTGGAGATGAAAATGGAAATGATGATTAGTTTTCCCAAATACCAACTGCAGGGTTAGCACTGCTTACAGCCGTTGTTTGCATCAGCACATCAATAAGGACACATCCTCTCATCTTTATCATGAGAGAAGTACATTTAAAATGGATTAACAGACTTACAGAAGAGCTTTTGCACAGTGCTCACCAGCATCATTTCCCTCAGCAAACGACGCCTTGATCGCCTGGCATTTGTTTCCCTTGCAAGGCAGATCTTTTATTGCAGGAATGGCAATGACATCATTCCCTGCTTGTTATTAAGCATTTGTATTCACTAGTTTTTCATCAGTTGTTCCCAAATTTCTAAACTCATTAGCACTGGAGCAAAATAGTTTTAGTCATACTTTGCCATATGCCTTTGGCAATTAAGGAGGATGGCTCAGTGCCTTCAACTGAGGTTCTGCTTAAGTACCAACAATAAATTAGGACTCATTACCATTTTCCAAGTAAAAACAGATTCAGCCATTTGTGCGGTCAGTGCATGGAGATTTATATTGTCTTAAATTTCTTGCAAAATTTCATTTGTTGCTTGTTGTTAATTTGAGGGTGTCAGACATTGGAAGCAAATATAGACACCAGTTGAAGTGTTAGGATTGACCTTCCAGAGCCAGGGATGTTCTGAGGATGCCCAGAGTATCAGCTTAACACATATGGCCTCAATGCCCAGATCTGGAATTAGCTGAAGTTAATCTTCCTTCTCTAAGGCTGCTCAGACTTTTCTCTTCCAAAGGCCAAGATCATCCTCAGCTATAGTTACAAGGACTTTCTTACCTCATTTAACACAATTCAGAGTCAGCTTTTTGTCAAGCCAACATAAAGGGTTATCTGATGACATTCAGTGGCTTATCATCATAAAATCTCTTCTGATAAAAGAACTAGAATCTCCATTTTAGGTTTTGTGTTTTTAAAAAAAGCATGAGTGAATGTTTTTGAGGTTAATCAGGAGATATACAAGTGGTGAGATTACAGCTCATTTTCTTACAGTTAATATTTTTTTTCCCAAGGAAATGCAAACTCAGTTCAAAAGGAACCCTGCATAAACTTGATGAATTTCCTTGATGAGCAAACCACTTTCATTTTTCAGAAAACTGCAGTCAAGGTTATCAAATCTCTTTGTGGAGAGCTTGGAAAGGCAGGCAGCTGGTTCTGAACTCTGCCCTGGGTGCCCTGTGGGGAAACATTGGGGTCCAGTTGGGCACTGGGAGCTCCTGTCAGAGCTGGACTCCCGAGGGATGGAGGATGCACATCCCATGGAGGGTCGGGCACTGCAGGGCTCTGTGTGCTGCACATGGCCAGCACAACCCCAGGGGCTGGATTACTGATTTGGGTTCTAGAGCTGTGCCCCAACAGCTCTGGGAATCCCCCGTAGTCACAAGGAAGCCTGGGCTGCCCTGGCAGGGGCACTTTTGGGATCTCACCTGCACATCCCCATACCTTGACCTGGGCAGAAAGCTGGGCTACCTCCCCCCAAATCCTGCCTTTTTACCTGGAAAATTTCAACAATTCTTTCCTGTTGATAATTGAACTCAACCAGGATGTTTCACTGAGTGTAGGCCACCCAGCAGAGCACAGGGTTTGCATTCTGGATGGAAATTGTGATGACACAGAATAGCATTAAATGTCCCACGGATCCTCTGCCACAACATTTTACTTCCAGGATTGTACAAATCCCTATAAGATATAATCACTGTCTTACCAAGGCACATTGTAACCACCAATAGGGGACCAAGAAGTGGGTTGTTTTTTTATTGCCTGTACTCCAGTGAACCAAAGGCAGGGAAAGGTGAGCCTCGAGTAAAGTCATCAAAATGCACAAGTAAGTTTTGTACTTTGTCTCAATTAAATTCTAAATAAATCAGACTTGGTTGTAATTAATTCTGTTGGCTGCAAACAGCACTGTTGTCATTGCTTTGGGATAAAATAGAGCTGCCTGGTAGTATTTAAGTTAAATTTACTGAGATAATTCTGGTTATTACCCAGGGATTACAGCCCAGGGCCGTTTCTGAGAGTCTGATTCTGCCCCAGGCCTGGGCTGTGATGATTGAAGGCATCAGGGCAGTGAGGAGCTGAGGAGCTGTTCAAGAGTCAAAGCCTGATACTGAAGAGTGAATCATGCCTAAAATGCCCCGAATTGTCAGGAATCAGGAGCACATTCACTGACTGACAGGAACACTGGGAAATGTTAAAGGAGGCCAAATAATTGGAAACAATTGCACGTTGCTTTGCTCCCCTAACACTGTATTGAAAACAAGAATATGCCACTCCTCAATGTACCAATTAAAATTTTTCTGTTTCCTGGCTGTTGTAGTTTACTCCTGCTGAGCAAAGGCTGAGCCAGCCCAAGGTTAGTGGGAGGTTCTGGGAGTGAAGGTAATTAAGATTTCCACAGTGGCTGTTCCTTTCTACAAGTCAAGAGTGAAAAAGCACAAAAAAAAAAAATAAAACAACTTGGACAATCTCACTTTTGGAGAGAACTGTTTTGTGTAGTGCAGGAGAATGAAAACCAAGGGCAAGAGGATAACCTTTTTTTCTTCTTATAAAAAAGGGATGAAAAGTTAAAATTTTTAGACTATATTTAGAACTGTGCCATAAAACCACAGAGAAGAGATGAGGAAGAAGTGAGTTTCTGTGGCTCAGAAAAGTTTTAT
The DNA here is from genome assembly GCA_021534815.1 of Acrocephalus arundinaceus. Lineage (NCBI taxonomy): Eukaryota > Metazoa > Chordata > Aves > Passeriformes > Sylviidae > Acrocephalus > Acrocephalus arundinaceus. The sequence continues at coordinate 10,242,080 of JAJEOU010002847.1, read as the reverse complement.
TTGGTAATACCCTCACTTATTGCACATATCAGGTGGCTGGTTTTAGAAGAAACCGTTTAATTCAAATGAATATGTAAAAAATTATGTGTCCTGAAAAGGTGTAAATTCAAGAAGAAGTCCAGCCACTTTCACTAATTCTCTCTGTTAAATGTTCCTTTAAAATGAAATCTATGAAATCCTGACTCATTAAAAGAAAGTATAAATAAAATATATTTCCTATCTTCCTTGCATCTTTTCAGGATTAATAATTGCCCTTGTACACCTCCTCAGCTTTGTTTTAGGAAGGTTTCAGTGCAGAAATAATTTTTTCTTCATTTTTGAGATTGCATCTACATTTAAGATTATTTGGTTAAAAGGAAAATCTAGAACTAAGTGGAAGTTAAATTTCACTTGAATCAAGTTATCTTTAAGTCCATTGAAGCTTCCCTCGAACCATTTATTTCATACATAGAATTTATTCAGTGCGGTATTTAATTTGTGATCAAAAGCTTTGTTTGGTTGGTTTTTTTTTTTTACATCACTGGGATAATCAGATTCCAGAATTTACGGTAAAATTCTTCGCAATACACAGCTAGGTTTAAAAATTGATTTTGTACTTGTCATGCTGACTTCTCTGACCAGCCGTTCTTACTGAACACCTGAAAAATCAATGCATTTCCCATTTGAGTTCCTAAGCTACATTATTTTCACTATTTTCTATGATTGTGCAGGTAATACATTCATTTAAGAGAATAAAGGGTGCTGTAATTGGGGTGGCTGAAATGATGCCTTGATTTTTCTCCACACAAAAGAAGCTCCAAACCATCTCCTGGTGAAATTTAACCCAGAGCAGATCCTTCTCCATGAGCTCATCTCTCCCCGTGTATCAGCCCCCAGCAGCCTCTGCCTCTGCTGTTTGATTTGTCACAGTTGCTGAGATTTGTTAAGCAAAATCATTCATGGGATAAACTCTGAGTACTCTCTGATTTGATAATTTGACATGACTGTTGATCTTGTTTCATGCATTGTCTTCTTAAATTTGTCAGGCTGGAAAAATAGGAAAAAAGCCCAAGACAGCTTAAGAATTGACAAGTGAACCAATCTGTGCCCTCTTTGCATGTGCATCTACTTCATGCACTTAATGGGATTATTTTCTTATTTTTAATTTTTTTTTAAACTTTCCTCTGTCAAGCAAATGTACAATTATGCCTCTGTACTCGTAAGTCTGGTTTGGTGTGGATGGGTTTTTTGTTTGTTTTTTGCTTTCCCCAGTGGGTAAGAGACAGAAGAAATTCACTGCTTTGTAGCAAATAAATTACCCTTCTGGTGCTAGCATTTTACTGTACAAATATAGTCATGTATCACAGAGAATAAAGCACACAATAAATGATAGGCTGTTATTTGATCCAGAACCAATAATAATCCTTAATAAAACCAAAACAGTCACACAAACTCACTCAACTGGAACTTCTCTTTACTCACTTATTCACACTTTCACCCCAGCTTTCACCAAATGATTGGCCCAAAGGAGAGCTCTGGAGAAAGAAAAGTTTATTTACAAGCAAGAGAACTGAGCTTAGCATGGCCTAAACTATGGTTGGGGTTTTGGGATTTAGAGGTGAATTTTTTAAAGAAATGGGATGGTTTACTTGTGAGATTGTGTAATTCTGCTTCCACATAGTTTTTAAAAAATCAGCACAAATAGGCCAAATAATGCTGGTAAATGTCTGGCTAATTCATTATGATGAAATTTCTTATTTCTATTACTTATTTCTATTACCAAATATTCAGATTTGGCAGAGTTAACTCCATATCTCCAGGATAGCATCACAACATGGACTGTGACACTGCCTTCACCTCAGATATGTGCAGGGCTGGAATCACTAAATCTGCTCTATGAAATGCAGCTGAACTGTTTGGCTCCCCAAAGAACTCTATCACTTCACACTGGTACTGTTTACAGCAGAATTTGATTAAGTTAATTTTGCAATTTTAAGTGATGCAGAAGGCCAGTGCAGATTCTGCCTCCTGCATGAGGGATCAACACTCCCCAGTGCTGATTTGGATGGTGTTGGATAATCACAACTGTGACTGCAAACTCCATCAGCCACTGGGGCTGGGACTGAATGAGGGGGGAAATGGAACTTCATAAGTCGAGGGTAAATCATTCAGAAATTGTAGAAAGGAGTAGCCAGGTCACTTGCCCAGAAAAGGAGATTTGGAATATTCCAGATCAGTTCTAGGAATTCCTGGTGCAGCATTTTGCCCTGACAGGACACAGCAGCTCCACCATCACCCTGTGCACTCCCATGAACATCATGCCTTCACCCAGTCCTTGGGGCCTGCAGCTAATTCTGACCAGAAAATTGTTTTCCTTGTGCTGCACTTAGGAGCTTTTATGTGAGAACAATAAATTAGAGGGCTGGCGTGTCCTCGGGCACAGATTTGAAACAAGTTTACGGGAACATAAAAGAAAGAAATGAAAACCTGCTCTTTATGATTATTTACAACACCATTGGGAAGCTCCATTACAGGAATTTCTGTTTGAAAAGTACCTTTCATATTCTACAGAATTATCTGCTGGCTTTTCATCAGGTAAGGGGCTGAGAGTAAGAGCTGTGTAACAACTTACTCAGCTGTATTTGATAAAGAGCTGTTAAATTAGGCCAGACAAATTTGACAATCTCCTGCTCACTTGTCTAGTTTAAGAAGGAAAATGTCTAATAGGGGCTCAGGGCTGAAATTTTTAGTTGCTTTATATAAACTAACACCTGAGAACTTTACTTGGGTGGTAGTTTATATAAAGTGGAGACAAAGTGCATTGAAACTGTAAAAGATGTGTTAATCCTGGCTCACCATCTGATATGGCCAAGACCTCTCAAAGAGACCAACATGCCTGAAATTTAAGAGAGAAAACTGACTTAACTTTAGTAATAAATGGGATGATTTAGGGAAAGTCCTGAGTAACTCACTTGGTTATATTCCATATGTAAAGTAGATAGGAGGCATCATAAAATTTGCTTATAATCAATAGGAATTTAATTCAGAATACTTCAATTTTCAAACAGTTCTTTTTTTAAGAGAAATACTGTGCTATAATCTTCCAGGTCTTGGAAAATATAGGAGTGACCCCTTTAAAATCAATTGTCATTCTATTTCAGTAGCAACTATTTGTTATATTTCTTGAATGAATGAATGCCTATGATTTATGGGAGTTATTAAAATTGCAAAGTTAACCCAGTTACTCGGATCAAAAGTGATCAAATTATTCAGCCTAAAATAGAAACTTTTAAAAATTTAGTATTTGGAGTCCATGATGAGATTGCAAATGCACTGCACTGCAGACTTCAATGGCATGTAAGTTTTAAATAAAGTAGATATTGTAAAACAACTGAATATTAAATTCAATGCTAATTAAAGCCATAAACAGGTTATGTGTGGTGTGGTAGGAGATGAAGCACTTCTGGGAAATAAGGCCTTTAACAGGCTTGGAGTACCAAGCTAGAGATGAGCTCATCAAGTTAATTATTAATTCATTTCTAAGAACACGGCTCTGCTCGTGTAAGACCTGACAAAACAGCACGAGCATGAATTTTGCAAACCCGAGTAACACAGCAGGCAAAACTCAGCCACAGCTGAGTGCCTCGGTCTGCTACAGAATAATCCATCCCTACCCACTGGGGTCCAGCTCTTCCTTCAGCAATGTGGGGTTAAAGGAACATTAAAATATTCCAGAGTGGAAAAAAAATAATAAACAGTGAATCTGAGGTGAGAAACTCTAAAAAGAGCTGTTAAAACAAAAGCTGGTGGTAAAAGTAGTAGAAGAAAGGATAAAATTCCCTCCCAGTGAGTAAGGAACATTCCTTTCCATGCCAGGACTCCTTCACTTTTCAGCATGAGAGGTCCCCACTTCCATCAGCAGGGAAAAATCCAGTTAAATTCTGTGCTGAAAACAGGAGTGGGAGACACCATGCAAAGCATTTGCCCTATTTCCTCACATTATGGGGTTAGCAATTTGTTAGGAACAGAGAGATTTGTGAAATCAGTATTTTAAACACATTTTTCCTCTATGAATCTTGCTCCCTCATTTCAAATTTCACACAAGATCTCTGGGAGAAGGAATTCCAGGAAGCCTATAAAAGCTGCAGGGATGCCCAGGGATTTTACAGAGGTAGCAGAGTTATCCATCATTTGGGTGGGGAGTGAATTCCAATTGCTCTGCAGGGACAGAATTGCTGAAGGGAAAATACTGCACAAAATACTTCAAGTTCACCCTTTGCCTTCTTCCCAAAAAATCAGGGAAAAGGCTCTTGTAAATTCCAATGTCAATGATGTGAAGAGTGGTATGGTATGAAAAGACATGCTGGCACCTTCCCAGCTGTTCCTCTGCTCCAAGGCCTCATTGCTGCCTATTGCAGCTTCCTGGCCTCCCTAAGGAAAATCAATGGATGTTGTAAAAGCAGCTCATTGAACGTGTGTCAAGACTTCCTGGTTTTCCTTGAGTCAGAACATTTTATGTATAATTTATAGATATGATCAATGGCACTTCAACAAATGAGAGCTGCCCCAGCAGCTGAAATCAAGGGAGACCAGGCAGAGTTAAACCAGAACATCCTCACTTTGGTTTTGTCCAAACATGAACCGTGCTACAGAGCTGAGCAAGGGAACATTAAGAACCTTGAAAAAATAATCTTTCAGCAAACTTATACCCTGAAAGTATCCCTCTCCTGGTAACTGAAGCTCCTCACCCTCATCAGTGCAGGATGAGCAGGTGATGTTCATCTGTTTCACTCCAGCCAGGCTCACACTTGAAGAGTCATGTAAGCCACAGAATAGAAATGTTCAATTCAACACTGATTTTTAGGCCTTAATATTCCAAAGGGAAAACCCCATCCATATCTATCCTTCCAAGCTAGCAAAATTTAAGAACGACTGTAAGTAAGAACATCTCAAAGTTTCAGCTTTCTGTGCCAGGAAAGATTTAAGTCTTCCCAGTATGGTGACCTTGTGTCCTTGTGCCTTCCACCTCAGCTGGGAATAAACAAATTTCTGATATAACAGGAGGGGGGAGGACATCTGACTCTGCCTTTTGGGATCTAAGGCCTTGTCCCACCTTCACCCAACCTCTGCCTTCACCACCGAATCACAAAGGAGAAGCACTGAGTAATTTGGGTTAGAAGAGCTCCCAGGAGGTGTCTGCTCCCACACCCACCCACAGCAGGGCCAGCTTTAATGTTGGATCAGGTTGTCCAGTGCCTTGTCCAGTCAGAAGTTTGGAATGTCCTCCAAGCTCATTCAAGGACATTTAGAAGCTCACTGCAACACCAAAAATGGAGCTTGCTTGCCTCTGCCCTGTATTGGGACAGTGGTGAACAAAACGAATTACTGCTGATGTTCTGTGTTGTTGGGGGTTGTTCTTGGGATTGGAATGAGAACAAATATCTATATATCTGTATACCTAGATACACAGATATTCTTCCCACCACCTGGGTGTACTCTTGCAAGCTTTGGTGTGGGTGCACTGTTTAATATACCAGAAGCACTGATCCCACTAAGACTTCCAGCCTCTACCTACAAATCACCACCAGGGTGATGAACCTTAAGCCCATTAACAAAAGAAAAAATTCTAATTAACACAGATGAGACCAACACAAGTAACTTTCCTTTGCAGAACTAAGACGTGTCACGGCAGGAAATGTCAGCAAAGTGAGCCACAGAATGTAATGTATTTACTGAAATTAATGGAAGGCTAATTCCTGAGAACACCACAAGCCAGCATTCCATTGGGCTCCAGGATTCTATTCCTATGTGAGCTGAAATATTGAAGCACATCCCACAAGGAAGAGGACAAATAACTCACCTGTTCATCTCTTCAAGGCAGTCGGTTGCGAAGTAGAAGCTCTTTATTTTGGGGTGACACGCTTTGAAGGCACTGTAAAAAGAGCACAAAGAATAAAAATCACCTTTTCTTTCAAACAATTTGCCTACAAATACACCAGAATGTCCTGCTCTACGATTCTTCAGCATGGTACAGGTTCCATAGACATTTGTCTTCAGTCTGAATTTTGCTGCCTAAATTTATAGATGGATTCCCCCTGATTTGATTTCATCTACATTTGTGGGCCTCATACTTTACAAAATTTTCAAAAAATACTTTACAAAAATTTCAAAAGCTCTTGAATGACTTAAAAATATAAATCCTTTGGATCACCACTGATGTTCTACAGCTAAAAAATTCTTGGGTGAATTTCAAATACTTATTGAGTATATTCAAGTACATCTTAGTTGTGTTCCAAAGACCAGCTAAAGGAATAAATGTTTCATTCCCCCCACCTCTCCTCATGTGTTTAGATGACTGTTTTATGTTCTAAAAAAAGAAATGCAGAGGGTTGCCAAGTTGAGCTAGAAATCACTGGAATAATAGATGATAATCAGATGGCATAGGTGATTATAGTTCACATAAAATGCTTTTTATTAATGCTTTTATGTGGTCTAATCCCTGGACTCTCCCTCGGCTGAGCAGCTGAAAACTGCTAAGAACAATAATCAACAGTTTTTACAATTTTTTTATGTGGGTATAATAAAAAGGAGCTTTGCTATCAAGGAAACCAGAAGGTCCCAGCATTAAAGACTATTAATTTGATTAGCTGGAAAATGTTAAAAAATACCACACTGTCATTCATAACATTTATGTTAAAATACTGACATTTATATGGTGATTACCAGATGTAAGAATTAGATTAGGAATCATTACATGTGGAGTTATGAAGAACCTGTGATGCAACATTTCCACTATTAACAGTTTAAATGCAAATGAATTTTTTATTAATTACTATGACTTACTGCAGTTTTCAAAGACAAGATGAAAGCTGAAGAAGCTTCACCTGGGCACAGTGATTTTTTAATATATGTAATTAATACAAATGCATGCAGCAACAGCTTTCCTAACAGAAGTCCTACAGCAGAGTTGTATTTCTGTGCAGTTTCCTTTTTCCTGAGATTAGGGCTATAAAGAGTAAGGCTGTCTTTGCACACGGGGTTATCATGAAATATTAAATTCCATAAAAGGAGACTGTAGAAGTATTTCAGTGTTGTTTTGGCATCTGGACAGGGATAATTTCCACTACAGAACCTCACTGACCTGGCTACTAGTACTTTGCAAATAAAAGCAGTGACTGTGAAATCCCACACAGGGACCCATGATGCCCACTAGATGGCATAGGCTTGTTAATTATCTCTCTTTTGATTGTTATATAAATACAGTTTTAAGTATGCTCTGATCAAATTTATGCTTTCTTTTAACTGATTGATATGATAGGATTTTAGTGTCAAGAATTCTCATCATGCTTAGTCTTCTGCTTTTAATGTGGAACTTTTTAATCCCCATATGCCATCTGAGTACCAGCAACTCCAACTGCTTCTATGGAAACAGCTGTGGGTAAGAAAGGTAAATAGTTCTCTGTGTCTTTAGACATGTGAATTAGAGCAGTACATGGCACATCTTTAATTACACAGAGATTAGCAAATACTGTACTTTCAACAGAAATTCCTTACAGTGCTACATTTTTGATGCTCAAAATAGAAAATCATGATTAAACAAACACTCCTGCACAGTTCTACTGCTGATCTGAACTCTCTGCGACATCTGCACCTTCTCCTGCTCCACTTGCCCAACCATCTCCCACTGGGATTGGCTCGGATTGGAGAGGATAAGGTGGTGGGTCTAAAGATCCTAATCCTCTTGGCTAATCCTGAAAGAATATCACATGATGGAGTTTCTGCTTGTAAATAGGATTATTTTCCTGGACAGGAAATTTAAATACATACAGGCATTCAAATGCCAACATTGGGGTTTCAAGTCGATGTTAATGGGTGGAAGTGTGATAAACAGAGTTTAATTTGTCTCCACTGTGCTCCTGAAATGTGATAAAAATCTATGATTAGTGGATCATTTTCCAGTTGAAGGTGTCCCTGCCCATGGTAGGGGGTGGAATGGGATGATCTTTAAGGTCCCTTCCAACCCAAACGAGGCTGTGATCCTGTGACTATTAGAATATTTCACATTCTCACAGGACTCCTGCCTCAGTTAAGGCACAGAGAGGTGAAATCAGGAGTATGCAACAGGTCAGGCACTGTCTGCAGGGCTCCTGGCTCAGCTGCTACAGAACTTGTGAACGTGTCATAAAATGCAGAAAGAGCAAGAATTTTTGTCAGGGTAAATCAATTAAGTGCTGCAGGTCTGGCTGCTTTTGCAGAGGAGTTCCCACATGCCAGGTCCCTGCAAACAGCTCTAATTGCTTACGATATGAATGTTCCTTAAGATCTTTCTGTCTGATACTGTGATAATTTCCTGAGATACTGAACATTAAAGCTGCAATAATGTATCGCACTGTTAGGTATCTGCAGACTGCAGAAAAGAGATTTTATTGCTAGGAAATGGCGATCCCAATTCTGTGCAAACTTGTGATTTAAATGCATTGCAGTTCTGTGTCAGAGCTGCAAAACACAACAATAAATCCATCTTCATCTCCCAGCACTGTCACTAAGATTATTATTAGGGAAGTGTTTGGATACATTTCTAGCATTAGGAACTGGAGTCTCCAGGGGAACAATTTGAGATGTATAAATATGAATAATTTAGAGGAATTATATCTATATATTCACATTTGGCTTGGTTTGGAGGGCCCCAGACTGGCTGCAATAATCAAGGTGTGGTGTGGTGAGTGCCAGTTTAAAGAATAATCCCTTCATCCATTGGCTGCACTCCAGGCAACACAGCCCAGGAAGTTTCTTCCCTGTGGGGGCCCACTGGTGGCTCAAGGGGGCTTTTCTGTCTGCAAAGACTGCCAAGTTCTTTTCAGAAGTCATAAAATGATGAAACTGTAGTACATTTAAGCTGTACCTTCACATTTGCCTGTACTACAATGACATTTGCATAGAGCTCTGACAGCACAGTTGCAGTGTGAGGTGCCAAAACTGTAGCATATCCTTGATAAATTTAAGACCTGAATTTGCATTAACTAGGCAATGAAAATTTTCACTAGGTGGAAATTGTTGAAGGTTCAAGCAAAGCACCAGTTGATAAGAACTAATTATATCTGTGGCTCAATTAATCTTTATACTTGGGGATCAGCATCATCATGGGGCATTATAATTATCAGCATCTTTGAAAATAACACGATATTCATGTCATGCCACAGCATACAAACTCTAATAAATGTAATTTCTCATACTCTATGATCCCTTTTAATCAGGAGGATGCAGGTGTTGCCTAAAAGCAGTGGTAAGTTTTTCAGTGGCAATGCAAAAAGCCTCCTTTCACAGGGACAAGGTCATTGCAGGTCTAGCTATAGCCTGGAGAGCTGAACCAGCCTGAGATAATGCCATGGTTCCTGTAATAATCAGGGTACCTTCATTAAATGCATTACTGAGGCAAATCATCAAACCATACTGAATGATGCATTCAATTATCTGTATTCTTGTGAAAGCTTTCTTAAGGCTATTCCATCACTGTGAGCCATGGACATCAGGAACAGCCAGGCTGGGAAGCAGAACTCCACATCCAACAGAACAGTGGGAGAGAGAAATCCATTAATTATCTCAGTAAGCCTTCAAATCCTTTGGTTTCAAAAGAGTTTGAACATTTCACATCAATAGCTCTGAAAATAACCCTCTGAGATCTAAAGGGAAATCCAAACTGAGTTCCAAAATGTTCTTAGTTCTGCGCTGAGGAGAGCTGAAGGAAAACTGACACTGTGATTTTGGCTTTTCAGTGGAACCAGGCAATGGAATGGTGCTCAGTCCTGGCCTTGTGGGACAACCCAGGAGAGGACAGGTGAGTGTTTTCCAGGTGTTCTCACAGGGGCTGTGGGTTGGAGCTGGCTGGACACAGCCCCATTCCCACATGCTGGATATACTGAATTTCACTGCACTCACTTCCAGTAAAACAGTGGCTAAGGTAAGGTGCAGTTCTTGTCATGGGGGAAATATATAAATGGTAGTCCATGAAGGAAGAAGTCAAATGGAAATTCAGCTCAGGAGAAAAGGGAATATACTATGAACATCTTCATTATACTTTTACCTCTGGACCTGCCTCTTTTTGAAAAGATTCAAAGCCTGAAGGTTCTCAGCTTTCAGTCGTGTGCAAAGTTTTAGTTAATCGGACTTTTTCCTGTGCATATACCCTACAGAAATCCTTCTCTAAGCTGAGTTCTGAGGGATTGTGTTCTCATGCTTTGAGGAAAGCTCTGGAAGCTATTTCTAGCTGTGCACAATGACCTTCTGTTTGATCTTGGTTAATTCACTGAAATCTGTTAAGTGCTTTATATTCTAACAAAAGAGTATTATTTTTCCTGTATTTTTGTTCAATATCATTATTAATATCTACTCATTGCTGTGAGGTATTTATAGTGCTCAGTTCATGTTTAATTTCTATAGTGATACCCACAGCTGAAAGGAGAAATAGAAGTGTAAATTGCACTGTCTTGTACTTCTCTGACACAGTTATAATATCCCCAGACAAGAACAGGCAACAGAAGAGGTTTGATTTTCTGATGAGCAGTCTCTATTGTAATTCATATCTTCAATATTTCTATTGTATTGTGCTCATAGTTGTAGGACTTGTTTCCTCAGACCGAAACTGCGCTCAGTCATTGGAAAAGCACAGGGAAAATGCAGGATGCTTAGTTAAAAGTAGGAAAGCATACAAAGGACAAATGCAAATAATTCGGGAGATACCAGCAAGTGCTACTCTCAAAGCACTGGAACTGTTCTGTTAAACCTGTTGATTGTAATCCAAACACTGTTTGGAAGCAGTTTCCAATGAGTGTCTGTTATTAAATATTCCTTAACTGTGGAGAACTTATAATATGCTTTTTAGTAGAGTGGAATGTGGAAGTAGCAATATGCACACAAGCAATAATGCAGAGTTCATTTTGCATATGGAACCTAAATATTTTAGCAGCTGAGGGTGAAACAATATTGGGTATGAAAAGCTTCCTCCATAAAAGAGAAAATTAAGATTATATTCACCATCCCCTGCTATGATATTTGTTATGCTATTTCCTATGGGAAAATACAGCCCTACTGAACCTGAGAAAGTTTTATCTCTTTACTAAAGTATTCATAGCTTCATGATTTACTTTTTTAACTGAAGCTGTAACTGGACTATCTGGCAAGCTGGCTAAAGAGTTATTCAATTCATTTTAATCCAGTAAAGGGAATTCACATTACATTGCACAGAGAAATACTAAAGCCTAAGTGGATCTATGATACTATATTTACAGATTTCAAGGTTTTTCCTCAGTAACTTCCTTCTCTGGACTTTGCAAGTGTTCAGTACTATGTATAACAAACTTCCAAGAGCAATCCTTTATAAACATAATTGATACGTTACTTACTGTTTTCGTCTGCATTCAATTGCTCTGTCTATCCTGAACTCGGGTAAACTAATGAATCCTTCTGCTTTTTCATCCTATTGAATGAGGGAAAAAAAAAAGATTTAGAAAAAGAGCACGGAATCTCTTCTGTGAGAAGAGAAATGGAGAGAAATGAGCAGCAGCTGTTGGGGTTTTATATGAAGAACAACTACCCAGTCAAAGGAAATACTGAATGTGTTTTGCACGTACTATTTTTATTATGAAATGGATTCCATTCATCACACCAAGTAAATAACCTCTATGACGTAACAAAACTGATAATTTCTCAAAGGAGGCACAGCCATCCCAATCCCCTTCTGCTGAAGATCACAGAAAACCTTTCAGCCCCAAACACAGCACTTAAACGGAGGAGAGCTCTCAGAGTCTTCACCATAAATCTACATTTTACAGCTGTTTGGTGGATGTCTCTCTTTAAAGTCGCCGTTTGTCACACCACGTGCCCCGCTGACAGCCCCTGAGGAGCTTCCTTGGCGAGGTCACCTCTGATTAAATGGGGAGGTAATAACCAGGAAATGTATCCTGTCACTTTTTGCTTCTTTTGAAGCAATTCAGCAGGAAAAGCAGGGAGACATATTAACACCAGGCAGGTTTTTGAAAGGTATTAGCAAGGGCACAGTGAATTATGGCTTGGTTTGAGCCACAGCCCAAGAGTCGGGGGGACACGGCCAGTGCCCCCCACCTGGCACGGGAAATGTCAAACAGCACAAAACCTCCTCATCACCCACAGCCTGAACAGCCTCTTGGGGTACAAAACCCACAAAAATTGGGGGGAATTATGGTGCTAAACTTGTCCTCTGGAAGAAAATGGGAGAGGTGGAGTGAAAGATCAGTAACCAAAGTAGGCTGCAGAGTTCAGCTCAAGCCCTTGGACTGCTGCACACAAAAGGAAGAGCAGCACTGAACCATTTTGGGCTTCTCCCCTCTGTTATTTTCCCTACATTTATATGGATTGCACCAGCATAGGTCCATTGGTTTTCAGGAAAATTTCACCAAGACCAGCATTTTACACATGAGAAACTGCAAACTCCAGACTAATTCAGCAGAAAAGCAAGAGGAACATCTATATAAAAATAACTTCTGGATAAAGAGATTTACAAACTCAGATTTTCACATCTGCTTCACAGAATGCTTAACTAACACAAATGGTTACACTTTACACATGAAACTGAAACTGGGCAGAGTTGAGTGTGAACACTGTGTTAGTCCAAATAAATCTGTGGAAAAGGATTAACTACAAACATACTCATTTCTTAAAGACTGCCATAAACAGCTGCTGTTTTATTAAGCTTGAACATGAACCTGGAGATTTTCAACTCTTTTTAAAAAAAGATTTTCAGTTGAAATATTTCCAGCCAGAGTGGCCCAGACCTGGCAATTAAAGTAGCAACTCATCCAAGCACGCAGTAAAAATAGACTTTAAAAGAATTATAAAGCTTAAGGTTTCATTTTTACTTTGTCCAAGCATGGCGTGTACTTACATTCTGGTTTGTGTACCAGTACAAGGACGAATCCTTCAGAATGAACCAGTACTTCTTCCACTTCTGGGTGAAATAACCTTTGGCATCCTTTTTCTTCCAGAGCCAGCCTTCGCAGTCACCGTGCCCCAGGTCCTTGCAGGAAATTCGCCTCCTGCTCACGCTGGAGAGGGAACTCCCTGGAAACACCACGGGGTGAGAGGGGAAGAAACTGTTCCATTTTTAATTCAAAACCCTCCAAGCCAAATCCTCTCCAGACTCGGAATGAGCCATTTCCAAATTCAACAGTGCCCTGCAATTTTGGTTTCCCCATGAACACAAAATAAACAGGGCCTGGTTTATGCAATGCTTTATTTAATCTAGAGGGCTCATTTCTCTAAGGCCTGATTTTTTTTTTTTTCTGGTTAAGATGGACAGCATCATTCCAATGGAAAAATGTATTTATTTAGCCTCAGTAAGGAACTCAGAGTATGACACAATCTGTACACAGATGCAAACACTAATTTTTTCCATATATTTCCTCTTTAGCAGCAGAAGCCCTGTCAAATTATGGGAGGTTTTAAACCCGGTTTTTATAAACAATAAAAATGAAAGATTGTTCACTTCCATAACAGTGCACAGGCTTACATGATTTTTATCCTGAAGTGAACAACAACATTTTCACTTCACAGCATCCTGTTAGAGGCACAGCACCAGGAATAGGGTTGTTTTTCTTTTTCTTGGTGGTTTTTCAGTGAATCCTAATTGAAAGGCTTAGATTGCCTTGTAAATATTAACAAAACCAGGTTTTTAAATAAGCATGGTATAATTTATTTTCCTGATAAAAAAGCACTGTAGGAAATCTCTTTAACATATCAGACTTTTTTTCCTGTGAAAAGTCAAGTTTATGATGCTACTAGAATTACATTTGTCCTACAGCTGTGAAACAGGGAAGAAATTAAAGAATATAAAACATCATCCTTTGCTCTGCAGTATTCCACAAGCAAGTTCTCATCCATTTGCTCATAGGTGCTCCTTGCCTTCTTCCTAAGGAAGAGGAAATTTTACCACCCACTCAAGCAATATTATAGCTATAAAAAATTATTTCGGTATTTTAATTTGGTATTCTCCTTTGTTGCTTACTATCAAATTTAGAAATATTTGAATCAAGTTGAACTTTTGATACAGATCACTTATTATCAGAGAAGGAGCCTCATTTTCTAGTTTCAAAATGTTAAGTGAAAGAGGTTACCTTTTGACCATTTTCTGCTTTTGACCCTGAGGGAAGCGTAATGGAATGACTGTAAGGAAAAAAATAAATAAATTATGAAGCATCAGTGCAAGCAACAGCAGTAACATGTAAGAGCTTTCATTCACTCCCCTCTCCAGGGTTATCACAGCATCAGGGATCACAGGATCTCCCTTGTGTCATTCTTTTACTGCTTTCCTCAACATCATAAAGAAAGCAACACTCTGGTTAATCTGCAAATTAAAATAGTTTTTAAAAATATTAATTACAATTGCAACAAAACCATCAAGGATTCTTTGCATGAATAGCTGTGCAGTAGTTTGAAAACTAAAGATATAAACTCCCATGAATGAGCAGATAAACTGACAGATATTTAAAATTTCTTGTATCAATGAAATAATTATAAAAATATGTGTTCAAAAAGAAATATTCACCACAAACACTATGTGCAAAATTCTGTGCTCAGTGATGTGTCTAAGTCACACTCTTCCCACTACAGAACCAAGTTTTTTGGGTTGGTGGTTGAATAAGTATCAGAAGAAAAAAACATTGTTTTTTCTTTTGTGGCAGCATTAGAAAATTGTTACAGACTGAAAAAAACCCCAAAACCAACCTAAAAGCATCTCTTTATTTTAACTCAAAACCAAGGATAGCACTCAAAAACTGGTAAGGATTTTCCTCTAATGTATAAATAATTAAGAACCCTAGAAAATAATCGGGGAAAAACAAGACCCCAGCTCCAGAGAGACAAAGATTTATATTAATTGAAGGCAGCAGAGGGAGGAGAGGGTTTGGACACCCACAGCCCTATTTGTAACCCGGGTGTGATTTAGCCCTTTACAAGTGGAAGGTTTTGTGGGGACTGCAGGGATCAGCAGCTCCTGACTCCCGAGGGAGCTGGCTTGGAGGGCACCAGCTCTCTGTGCTCTCCTGACCTCAGCCTGTCCTCCCAGCCAGCCCCAGGACAAAAATGTTCCACAAAACATGGTAATTCTGGCAGGGAAAGCTCAGTGAGTGAGTGTGCAGCGTGCCACTAACCCAGCACATCTCCCCCGTTTAACTTCATCTCTGCAAATGTGTCTCTCCCTTCAAGAGGAGGCAAAGATTAATGCTCCTGTGCTGGAAGGAATTGTGGCAAAATACAGAAAATAAAACAGCAAAACTGAGAGAAAGTAGCAAATGTGCAGAGCAGCTCTGGGGGTTTCGTTGATGTATTGCATATCACAGCAGCAATATTGATCTGTCCTGTTGTGTCAGCTGGACTTGTGTGGTGGCTGGGGCTGAAACACTCTGCTCAATGTTCCTCTTTCCACAGAAACTCGTTAGGCTAAAGCAGGTGTGCTCCTGAAAACACATCACCAAATTTTCTCACAATTTAGGCTAGAGAAATGCAGTGATGGAATAAAGCCCCATAATGAAATGTGGTTAAATTTGCAGGACTGCAACACAAATGAAACGCCTGGAGGAGATACTCACCAGAAGCTGGTATGCATCATTTAATGCACAAGTTTTAAAAATAATGAAAGAAACAGCACAACAAATCAAGGGAGAGCTGAAAATATCTTTCTGACATAAAAACCATCTTTCTTCTAAAAAGCTTGGTTAATTATTCTTCCTGTTTTGTTTATGCACACATAGAATGTATTCAAAACAAGGAAACTAGAGAAAGTTAAAGGTTTGCGATACCTGGGGGATCAGTAGATAATTAGCACTGCTAATGTAAAAATTCAAGCTCCACATTCTGAGAGATAAAAGAGCTACTATAATATAATTAACTTGGTGGCAAACACTGTGAGGAAACAGAACTCACAACTCCAAATGACTCAGAGTTGCTATGGGAGACAGACAGATGATGGAGAACTTGCTGGGGCTGTCAGCGCTTCAATTCTTACCTTGAAACCACAACACAGGGACAGAGTCAGAATGCACACCCTGCCACCCCCACCCAAACCCAGCCCAGTGGAAATGAAAAAAGAAAATTAAAAAAAGGGGAAAAAAAAAAAAGTGCTAGAATTGAATGGATGCTACATGAAGGTAAATTAAGGAGTTCTCTGTAATCAGGGGATAGGAGAAGTGCTGTCACAGAAATACTCAATGAAAAGCAGAACTAGTTTCTTGTACCTCCACTGGTTTTAACCTCAGGAGTTTTTAGGGAAAGCTATTTAGAACTGAGTCATTGCAAGCCACAGGAAAATTTGGGTTGGGATGGACCTCAAAGCCCATTCCATTCCACCCTCTGCCATGGGCAGAGAACCTTCCACAGACCAAGCTGATCCAAGCCCCATCCAACCTAACCAGTGTAAAAAGTGCAAAGTCAGGATGAAGAACTGACATTCTACAAATGAAGGTTCTGTTGTTTGTCCTTTGTATGAAATAATTGCCAAATGCTAAATAATAATTTTTTTTCAGCTATTTTCCATTGGAAACGGAGCACCTCAAAGTTGGTACCACAAAAATATTTGAATATCTTAATCCCCAATCTCGCTATCATAGTATTGGTACTGTTTAAATATTCTAAGATTTTTCTTTACCTTCAGGGTAAGCATCCCTCCAGAAGTGCCTTCCAGCCTAATATGGTGTGTGTTTCTCCTTCCCAAACCATCACATACTTCAGAACACAGACTAAGGTTCCTAAACTTAACTAAAAGTATTGCAGACACACTGATCTGCTGTGGTCGCAGCAGCCAGTTTCCTCAACATGGAAATTATTCCTAGATTTTTGTTTTCAGCTCTTCATAGGGAAATGTCAAGGTTTGGGATATCTTAAGCATCTCTTAAAAATATGCCAATGAATTGTTGAGGAGTTTTTTTGCTCATTTAAAGCATATTTATAAATCATTACCTTCCTCATGGATGTGTTTCCTGGATGGTCAATGGCAGAACTTGCATATCTAGGACAAACAGAAGAAAGATGTCAAATAACCACAGGGAAAAAAAACCTAAACTGATTATGTAGCGCTTACAGACACTCTGTGGATTTCTAAATACAACCACAGCATCCTGCACCACAAAGTTCTGTAAGATTTTGCTACAGGATGCCACAGATACCAAGAACTGACACTTTAAAATGCAAAAAGTACTGTCTCTGATGCATGTGAGTTCTGTAAAGGCTGGAGAAAAAAGCAGGGCAGCAGCACCAGAGGCCCTTCCTCATCCAGTGCAAACAGTATTGGCCATGATGGAAATAGGACACTGAATCAGGGTCAGATTCCTCTGATCTGGCACAGAAATTCTTAAACACACAATTGCTCTTCGTGTTCTTGAATGTCAGGGAAAGAGGAATCCTTAAAACTGTGCATGTTTTTGTATATGTCATGTAAATAGAAACAGAACGCAGAAACGGGAAAGTGATTGAGAGGAAAAATTTTAAAGGAAAAAAAGGGTTGTGGGCATTTTTAATATATTGCCAAATTCTCTTGGTCGTAATAACAACAATTGTTTTAAGTCAGGAAGGCAGGATGTGGCATTTTCTCATTTGAAGATTTCCATTGTTAGGAGAAATCAAATTTACCAGCAGAAACAATTTCTGCATTGTGGGCTAGAAGCATCCATACTTGTGAGGCAAAGGAAATTTCCAGCCTGCAGTGAGGGGATGGAATACATAACACTGAAATTAAATTCTGGTGAAAGTTAATAGCTAAGACTTCAATGTTCTGAGCTGTCTGTAGGTGACATGGATTGAAGGAAACAATGAAAACCTAACAAGTTCAGCTTCAGACATTTGGGGAGGGGATGGAGAGATGCCCCAAATGCTGCTGATTTTGCCGTTAAAGCCCCATTTATACCTGTCCCTGATAATGCCATCAGTGTTGTTCTATCCTTCTGGGCACTTTCCCCTGATTTTGGGGCTGTTCCTTTGAATCCCATATGGAAAACATCACTATTGATGTTTCCAGCCTCTCTCTCAGCCAATATACAACCTCAGTTATGCGTCTGTGGTGGTATTGAAAAAGTCCTTTGTCAAGTTTTATTTCTCTCTGTGCAACCACAATAATGGGTCTCCTTACAGTAATCACAGACTCTCAGCAGCAAAAATGCTGTAAAGTGAAGGAAGCAGTCAGGAATTGGTGATAGGAGCAGCCTGCTCCAGGCTTTTGAAACCTTGGCCAGGAAGTCAGGTTAGGATTAGGTGTTCTTGCGTGCAACAAGTGTCATATTTTTCACCTGAGAACAGTTTTCAACGGTCTGCAGGAGGTTTGTTTGTTATAAGATTTTATGTTTATCAAATACTCCTCCCCAAATCTAATTATTCCTGAAGTATTCAGATGTGCAGACCACAGAAGAAGGAAATAATGATCTTTTTGTCTCTCTAAACTCATAAATTTTCTGTATGAAAGTGGCAGAACCAATTTAGACACAGAGGACCCCCAGTATGTTGCATGTTATGGTTGAAATGTTTCTGTATCACATTTGGTTGAGTTATTCCTCAGCTTTATTTTTAGGAAATCTGTTGTTACAGAAAAAGGAGCAAAAGAGAAAAGAAGGGGGAAGATGTGCAGTGATAAGTTATAAGCACCTGGACTAATATTTCTCAAATAAATTAAAACAATCTACTAAATATGTGTTCAATGTATAATTGTGCTTTTGAAACAAACTTCAGGATC
This sequence comes from Acrocephalus arundinaceus, assembly GCA_021534815.1. NCBI lineage: Eukaryota > Metazoa > Chordata > Aves > Passeriformes > Sylviidae > Acrocephalus > Acrocephalus arundinaceus. Next base: position 10,223,356 of record JAJEOU010002847.1, on the reverse strand, counting down.
TACAAAAAGATTATACCAATTTAAACAAATAGAAAACAAGAAAAATAAATCAAGCAATTATTTTAGTATGTCTGCAGAAACATTCCTTGCATAAATATTATCACATAGAAAAGGCAAAATATTAAGGAAATAACTGCAGAGAATGCATTTATTTATTAATGCAATTAATACAACTTAATAATTAAATTACATTTACAGGCTCATTCTCAAATACTTATTCTACCCTACAATTTCCTCGAGTGGATTTCTGAGCTATTTCTGTTTGACAGAAACCTGAAGGACTTTAGCAATTGAGTCTATTGAGACTTTGGATGTGCTCTGCCTGCCTTTGGGGCATATATTGGAATTTGTGTGGATAAAAAGGTCTCCCTTTTATCCGTTTTTTAGAACTTGGACTAATGCACACATGTAGCATTTTGGATTTATCTACCCGGTCACAGGAATGCATTCTTAAGCACCTCATCTAGACCCATGATTTACATTTAGGTTACTAGAACTTCCATCTCTTACATAATATATTCCTGTAACAACGAGTAAATCCTCACTGCAGATTAATTATTCAGTATTTTGTAGTGAGGTTTGAAATCCCTGGCTCAAGTCTCTGCTCTGGGCTGTTGATGCTTCGAGCAGCTCAGGTGTTCCTGTAAATCTCTGCAGCCTCTGCACCACAGGTGCAGCTGAACATGCAACGTTGACAGCAAAATGTCAAGACTGAAAGTTATTTTTAAAATGTTCATCTCTTCTTATCTCTCTGGCATTAACCACAACCAAAAAAAAAAGTAATTTCCAAAGCACATCACCGTGACTGTGATTAGAATTATCTTTAAGCATTACTTACAAAGACAAAATGCGTTATGAGAAAGAACTTGAGCAGCGTGTCCACACAAAAACAAAGCAAATATTCAGAAAAGTGTTCATTCGAGTAGCAGCTGTGTCACGTGTGAATGATGCCGTTTTTCTGCCCCTCTCCCGCTTGCAGACCTGGCTGCTGAGTGAAGCAGAGATCTGCACTCAGGTCTCCACAGGGATGTCATTACATCAATATGTTATATGGCCAGAAGCTACATGTGCTGAGGCTTCCTATGACTGGAAAAAAACTTCTCCTAAAGTGAAATGAAGATCAAAGACCACAGAGAACCCTGCTTAGCACAGAGCCAGGCATTTGTCTGCAGGAAAGCTCAGTAGTGATTCCTCACTGGGCACCTGTTGTCTCCTCCTCGTCTGTGAAATAACCCCAACAGGGCAAAGGCTCCTGGCAAAGAGGGGAGCAAATCAGCTGCTGCTCGGGAACAGGCAGCTCAGATTGCCCTCGTAAAACCTCAGTGCACCCACTCATACAGGGATTCCACCTCCAGCTGCAACTTCCTAAATCATGACTCCTGCTCAGGAGTGAGGTCACAGCTTCCAGCCACAGGAGTTGTGAGGAGAGCTCAGATTTGTCTGCCAGCCAGGGCAGGTTTGTGAGTGATGGACAGTGCCCTGCACCGTGGGATGCTGGTGGCAGTCCTGCCCTGTGCACAGAGCTGGACCAGATGTGAGGTGTTCAAATGCCAAGAGTTTGGAAGAATCCAGAGCTGTAAGGCAGAGGTCCCTCATTTCTGCTCTGCTCCAGGCTGTGACAGAGCTGCCAGGCTTGCTCTAGGTTCTACTCATCGAATGAATAAAAAAGCTCTGTGTTCTCAGGGATATCCTGCAGCCTCCTGCTCTCACAAAGCTGCTGGAGTTTCTGGCATGTGTTCCCTGCAGCCTGGGGGATGTTCTGCTACATGCAAGAAGCAACTTGCACCTCCTTGGCTTTTTTTTTTAAAAAGAGGCAATAATAAATATCACAGAAGCTCTATCAGTCCCTGTATGTTAAAATCACAGAGTCACAGGATGGTTTGGGTTGGAAGGGACCTTAAACGCCATCCCATTCCACACCCTGCCATGGGCAGGGACACTTTTCACTATCCTAGGTGGCTCCAGACACTGTCCAACCTGGCCTTGGGCACTTCCAGGGATTGGAAGCTTCTCTGGGCACCCTGTGCCAGGGCCTCCCCACCCTCACAGGAAATAATTTCTTTATATTCAACCTAAATTTCTCCTCTTTCAGCTATTGAAGATAGTGGAATTTTACCCAAATATGTCAATCTATCTACACAGTTTGTCTCCTGGTCCCCAAAGTCTAACTCTAGGCGCTAAATATCAGAAAAAATATTTTTATTTTGGTTTAAGCTGTTTAAATCAGTTTAAATGAGGTTATTAGGAAGGTGATATAATTCTGCCTCTTGAAATATTTTTCAGCATATTGAAAAAGTATACTATGGTCATGTTTTAGGCCTGAAATCTAAAGTGTGTGGGAGAAGGATTCTTCTATAAGAGAATATAAAAGCTGTGTAAGTTTGCCAAAATTTCATCAAGTCATATGTCCCTGGAAAGTGTCTCTTGGCAGATGCCTTGTCCTGTCCACCAGGGAGGTTCCATCTGGATTGCAATGTCCCTGCCAAACTGAGCATGTGCAACCCACTGGGAAAAATCAGGTGCCCTTTGCTCTGGGAAGAACAAAATTGCTCAGAAGAAAAAGAGACTTCTCTGCAGCTCTTCTTTGTGGCTGCATGAAAATGTGAGTGTGGAGAAGGAAATGAAAAGGGTGAGACAAGTGGCTGTTTCTGGGAAGGGTATGAGGTTTCTTTCTGATGTGGAGAAGTCAGGCAGGAAGGAGCTGAGGGAGGGCACAGCCAGGCAGAAAATAAGGAGAAACAAGCGAGAGAGTAGTACAGGACAAGAGAACCTATACAGGGGTTGGGAGACTAAATGAAAACAGTCAGATTTACAGAAAACAGTAGGTTTTCAAAACTCAGGTGTAAGAGGTAAAGGCAAAAGGTGAAATGAAGTTGCTACTTAAAAAGAGAGCAAGAATAACCCACTCTCCCGTCAGGTAACCCTGGACAGGAGGCATGCTGAAAAATGGAACAAAATATTAATATTAAAATATTTAAATATTAATATGTTTAACCTCCTGTAAAAGCAAACCCCCACTCTTAGCTGAGGTGGTGAACTGCTGGCCCTGGAGGGACAGGACTCTCTGTTGTCAGATGAGGTGGAATTTCACCTGTACCTCACTTTAATCTCTGCTAACAGTGCTGCTCCGTTTTGTTAAATGCCATTTTAACCATGCACACCCAGGGACAGCAGCAAATGGTCACCACTACAGCTGCCTTTCACCTACATTGTGACGTTTAAAACACACATAAAGAGGTAAAAATGCTGTCAGCCCTGAAAAATCAAGCACGAGGTGGTCAACAGCTGAGTGTTGCACCTCAGACTTCTAGCTGTAATTCAGGGATGTTTATAGCACTGAAGGGAATCATCAGCAGTTGTAAATCCTTTAGATTGGTCAAAGCACTCTAAATCTAATCAATTATTAAGCTTCTTAAATAGGTTTAGGCTATATACGGGATGAAAAATATGACAAAGAATAATTACCATAGATTACAACTAAACTTAATTAGAATATATGATGGTACAAAGTAGCTGTTTCTTCAAACATTCTTTTACTGTGACTTTTGGATGCAACATGAATATGAAGATACTTCATCAGATAAACAGCAAAGAAATTAAAGGCAAAATCACTGTTTTCTTCATTAGAATAAATTGATTCAATTCAGACCTAAAGGTCAAACCGAAGACCCCATTCTTAATATCTATCTACTACAAACCACAAATATAAGCAATGATCTTGTACAGACTGAATTAGATGTAGATGTTCATTGAAGTATTCTGCCTTTTGGTTACCAAAATCATGTTAGACACACATTACGTTTTCCATCCTCAGAATCGGTCTGAAAAACTGAATTTCAAAAGTAAAAAAGTAGATTGGGAAACATAACAGTATAATTTTTCCCCTCTACAAATATTTTATAAACTTTTATTTGAAGAATTTTTTAAACCTTCATAATTTATATTTATGTTTGTTGTTGGCAAATGAATGTTTACTAAAGGATATCTGCATTGGCATCTTTAAACCCTGAAAATTTATTCCTGAAATACTGCAACAAAATTTCTAAAAATAAAGAAAGGAGTTTAATTCACAAATATAACTGTGTATATATTTAAGTATAGAATAACAGAAGTAATTACCTTTCAGTATCTCCACTGACTGTATCCCCTGCTCTCTGTAGAAAAGAAATAAAGAGTATTAAGCACAACTAAAGACTAGACTTCCTTGGTACCCAGAGCACAGTGAAACAAGTGACAGAGGTAAACCACAATCATTCTGCCACTCTGAAGCAAAGGAAATGAAACACTTATTTCAATTTCCAGCTAAGAGTTATTTTAAAATGAAGATCATACTTAAAACAATTTGCATCTGCACTTAAAAACTGATTTCAGGTGCTGTGTAAATGTGATCAAAGCTCTTTAAAATAAGGGAGCTAAAATTTGTTTGAATGTTTGCAAAAGTGTTAATATTTGAAGGGGAGTTTAAATGTAAAGAACAAATATTGCGATATAGAAAACAGATTTTCAGAAGGACAAACTTTCTTTGACGTCATTCTTGCACAGCTTTATATAACTTGATTTACCACACTAGTTATTCCTCTGAGGTTTGGAAATGAGCCTGTCTTTGTGGAGTAAATAGGAGCTGATTCAGGGTTAAAAATGAAATCTTCAGACAGTTTAAGTTACTTTAAAACAAGTTTTGTGATGGAGGATTTTTCCCACAGCTAATAATTGAAATTTACAAAAAATGAAACTACAAAAAGCCCTCCCCCAAAATAGGTTGTAAAATTCATATGTATTTGTTTATAAATGCAGAAATCTTCACTTGGAAAATCTTTGAAAGGATAACGAAATAGGAAACTGATAATTTTAGTAAGTGCAATGTTTGTGTTTTAATGCCACTTCTTGAGGCTTGAAGCAGATGTGTGATCACAGATAATATTGAATCATGGATGAGTTCAGAGCACAGAAACAGAAGGGACAGGAAGTTTGCTGGGGCTGTTGCACCACAGGGCTCTGAGCAGGCAAATCTTGGACAAACACATTTTGCCACCTCCTCCTTCAAGAAGTCCCCCTCGCCCCTGGAGAAACCAGTACAGAACCAGTTCTGTATTTTAGTTGAAGCTTTTAGTGAGCTTCAGCTAAAATATTCCAGCAAATGTGAGGAGCAAAAATGATCCCACTCAAATAAGAGGCCTTATCTGATGAAAAATAATGAAATGGTGCCCTTACACTAAAAGGGAGTTCTCTGATATTCCTTGTTGAAACCAGGCAAAGGCAGGAGCTCCCCACTGAGTGATTGAGTACAAAAAACCCTAACAGGCTTTCCTAAGAGCCATAAATGCCTCAGTTCTCCTCAGAGTATGCTGAAATGTAGCCTAGACCACCTAAAAAATTTGAAAGTACTCTGTAGAAATACTCACATTTTCTCAAAGCAGAATGGACGGGTTAACAGCACAGAGCTAAAGCAATATATCTGCTTCAGAGATGTTGCTCTGCTGCTGAAAATGTACTGCTAAATACAAATGAACCAGTCTGAGCATCCCTGGAAATACATGGAAATTCATCCCTGGAAATTCCTGGGGACAGCCCAGGAAAATATTGTGTGGCCAAGTGAGCAAAAGAAGTTTGACAGCAGCATTACCCAGGCTGCTGTCATAAAAATAGAATTTATTCCTACCAGAAGGCTCAAAGCTTTCCTTCTCTTATCTCTTTGACTTCTAAGGTTTCTAATTTTAGCAACTAAAAGTGGGACTACTAATTCAGTGAAAGCTTCCCATTCTATTTCTTAATTTCCTTTTCCAGAAATGCTCAAGTAAAAGCAAAGTGTCTCCAAATCTGGGTTTATTCCCTCTCTCCCAAATGGGACCCATCCCATGCTCTCTTCCCTGACAAAGCTGAAATAAACTTCCCTCACCCTGCTCTGGCTGCTCTTTCCAGCACTTGAATTACAAGTTTCTACTGTTATAAGAACTCAGTTATTTATTTCCTTCCAAGAAAATGCACAAAACCCACCTCTGTCACACATGATCACCTTGTATTGTGGCTTCCAGATTTCTTTTGACCAGATATATTTCATAAACAATTATTAGTGTGATGTGAACTTGCATGTATTAGGCTGAAAAAAGACTTTCTAGAGAGAAATTTTCTTCTGATAATAAAACACATTTTTCTAGAGGTCAGTCTTTCAACAGCACCAATTTTTCTGTATTATCAAGCATTAATTTCCAAAGATATTGAATAATGTAATCTCATTAACTGAAGCATAGTCTGTAGCAGGGAAATTTAAAAAGATATAACAGTGTGAAAAAGGAAAATATGATTTAATCATTGAACAACTCATAGATTATTGTAACTGATTATTAGTTGCTGTAATTTGGAAAAGAGCAAAGAAGAATATCTATATAAATACAGAGGGAGAGAAAATTGTTGATATTGGTATTTGAAACATAAAGCCCCATAATACGCCTTTTGAAGTTTTTATCAATAATTACTTTATTAGAAGAAAAATCTCAGCTCCTGACCAACTCATCACTAACACAGAGATTGTTACCAGTATTTAAATGTGGAGACTCAGGATTACTACACACCTTTGTTACATATTTGTCATCCTTTGACTGATTTTCTCTCCAAAGAAGCTTTCTTGGGAGAACAAAGTTTGAAATGCCAACCTTTATAAAGGATTTCAGATACTATATGTGGAAACTCCCACACTCTGACATTTCTATAAATGTCTACCTATAGCTAAAAATAATTTCCTTGTGTAATTATAATTATGTGCAGATTCAGTGCTGACAATGAGTTACATGTGGAAGGCTCCTATCTGCATTTTCAGCAACTTTATATGTGAATTTTTTTTGAGCAGTTACTTCTTACCAGTTTGTGACATTTGAAAAAAAATTTGCCTTTTTCCAGTTCCAAAACTAAGACTTTACTTCATCTTACTACAAGGCCACTTTCATGAGTAGCAGACATGTGGAAGGCTCAGGAGGCACAAGTCTTGTCATGCTGTCAGAGACTATAAAGCACAAGTTCTGTGAAATTCAGGTCACTGGCACCTATCTGCCTTCTTTAGTCAGCTCCACTTTTCTGGGGCTCTAGGGATTCCCATGGATCTGCTTGTGCCTTGCACGAGTGGAGATGAAAGGACAAAAAGGCCTCTGTGGTCCCACAAGCAGATCTGAGGCGCCTCTCCCCATGGAAATTCTGTAGAAAGTCCCATTTACCTGAAACTTCTTATAAATGACTTAAAACAAAAAAATTATTCCTTTGAATCAGAATTTCTTCTCCTAAGTAAAGAAACAGAAGAACCCTGAGCTGTAGAGATTGTGTCAAAATATTCAAGACTCATTATTTACTTGTTTCCTAAAGCACAAGACAGGAAAAGCTGGTAATGACTTTAGAATGGTTTCATAATGTGTGTTACTAATCTCAGTGGCCAAATTCAAGATATTTATTCCATCTACATATGTACTTTATTCAGATGCAAAGGTTCACAACTGTCCTTCCACTCTTCTATACTGAGATACTGAATTGTTATTAATAAAAGTAAAAAAAAAAGAAATTCTTCTTCTGCTTCTTTAACACAAGTATTTATTATCCTGAAGATTTTTCTACATTCAAAAACAATCAAACAGTGGCCTTGTTGCGAGGGGCTTTACTTATCTCTCTACCTCAGAGAGCAGATGAATCTGCTTTCAAAATTATCTTGCTGAGCTAAATATAAAAGCGGCCTTTGAGGTTTTCATTCCACTCACCCTTGTTAAGGGGAGAGATAACAGAGACAGGAAATCACCCAACGTGGTCTACATTCATGTACAGTTTGAGGTATTCAAATTTGTGCTGGAGAAGAGCAAGAGGGCAGGTGAGAAGATGAACTGAAGGCAGAGGGAAGGGATCCACTTGAATTTGTAATTATAGGGTGATGATGAGCATTGTCAGCACACAGTGGGGAACAGGGGAGGCAGCAAAGGGAGAGGGCAGGAAAAAGAGGCAATTCCCTCCCCTTCCTTTTCCTCACCTTCCCCATTCCCATGGGAACAGGTTAGCTGTGGCCCTGCCCTGCCCAGGGCTGACTTTTCTGCCATGAAATGCTCCTGTCCTCAAAGCCCCTCCTTGTTCTTGTGCTGGGGAAGGGGGAAAGAACAGGGGGCAAGGCTGAGGCACAGAGTAGAGAGAAAAAACCAGGAGCCTCCAAAATGTTTCAACTGGATTCCTACACGTTGATCCTGTCAGCAGCAGGACACGACATTTGTGTGATAATGGAGAGATTTCTATTTGGTGCACCTTCTGGAGGATAAATATTGCAATTATCATAGCAATTGTATCAGTTGTAACTAATATTCATTAACAAAATGCTGTTAAATTTGGCTTTAGACTGTATATATATATCTAAAGTGTTTTATTTGGTAGCCTGGCAAAACAATAAAAGCAAAGCATAAACTCATTTGCTGAAATAATACAAGGCAGTACAACTTAGTTGTGTTGTGGTTCTCAGGAGTCAGAGGACTGCAGAATGTTTTACAAATGGCAGTTTACCCATGAAGTCACAGCAGGTTAATGAATGCTTCATTTGCTGACTTGTATTGGTAGTTTGTAGTGGTTTGTTTGAAGACTGCAGAATATCATCATTTAAATATGCTCTAATGGAGAAAAATTACTTCTGAAAACACTGCATATGTTTGGATAAAGGCAGCCTTGTATTTGCTTTGTGCAAAGTGTCCTGATATAACTACAAATACAAGGAATTCTAGGCAAACCAGGCAGCCTGAACTTGGGGAAGCAGCAGGAACGAGAAGCCTGTCTTGGGGTGGAATTTGCAAACACATCCATCCTAACCAGCCTGTTCCAAACAAAATCCCAGCCCCTCTCCTGAGCTTCTGCAAGCGGCTGGTTCTTCCAGAAATCAAGGGCAACCTGAGTTCTGGGTTAACACTTGTTTAGTCTTTTTTTTTTTTTTTTCCTGGATGCAGGTGAGTGATGAAGTTCTTGATTACTGGATGAATGCAGAAACCTAAAGACTGATGACATTACTGTTAAGAAGAACCTTTCTTTAAATTTTATTTCCCTTTATTTTCCCTTATACTGTAAAACACCCTTTTCCCCTTCAAGTTGTTTGTAGATTAATGAAGAGTGTCGTTTAGAGAGTCAAGTCTGAACAGAACTCTAAAGAAATACATTATTGGACTTCGGTACTCAAGGATCCATCTTCATGTATGAGGGAGATACTTGTCAGCTCAAGCCTTCATGTGCACAATCCCAATGAAAATAAAAATTATTTTACAATCAGTACAACTGGGCAGAGTAACTTTGAAGCTACAGAAGTCAGAAATACTTATATTAGCTTCTCTGAGCAGCCAGAACCCACACAATCATCCTCAGAGTGATTTCTCAGCATAACTGCAAGGTAGGGAAAGAAGGCTTCCCACATTACAGATACTTAAATAAAAAGCAAAGATAGATTTTATTCAGCAATTCAGAAAGGAACTAAAACTCTGACGAAAGTAATGCTCATCCCTGACAGCACAGTTTTGTTTCTTTCTACAAGAGCAGGAAGGAATAAATAAAACATGAGCACTTTCTCTGCAAAACTGGCAATAAAAGACTCCTCCTTCAGTCAGTGGAGCTGATTCTCCCAGACTATCTTAATTATTCTACTTATCAGAGCAGCACTCAGACTGCCTGTCATCCCAAAAAAAGCATCTGGAACATCTGGCACATCCCAGCGTGCACCCATTACACAACACCCAGATTTACATTGGTTTTGCACAGGTTTTAATTCTCAGCATGTACCATTAAACTTTATATCGTTTGTCAAGCTGCCTCTGCAGCTCCAGGAGCAGTTAAAGAGCATTTCCATCACCCTGTGCCACAGGCATGAGTTACCAACTTCCTGGGATGAGTAAAAAAGAAATAAAAAGCAAGTTAAGCAAGTGCTGTGTAACAATGACTAACCCTAAAACGCCATCATGCTTCAAATTATCTTTCAAATAAAAAGGTGACTCCTGGTCTGCCACTCTCAATGAATACCCTAAAGCAGCCATTATTCCTGTTTTACTGTGAAGAGAACATTGAAATGAAAGAATTGATCTTAAAACTCATTAAAAATTAAGTCTTTTCAACACACTGAATTCTAATTCACCAAAAAAAAAAAAAAAAATTCAAATCTATTCTCCAGTTTTTTAAATATATGATAGTACAAAGCAAGATATCCAATTATTTTGTAGATAATAGGCCCAGAACACTTATCACCAAGTAAAACTAGCTGAGAGATCATTATCCAATTGGAGAATTTAATGTGGTAACCAGCAAATTGAATTTCAGAGCTTCAGAAAGTCGTGCAAGTCTGAGGCAATAAAACCACAGAGTTGAATATCGTGTGGATTTCCAGACTGGATCTGGAATGAGATCTTCAATATTCTCCTTTTAGATGGAATCTGATTGCCACAGAAAAAAGTGCTACTGAGCATCAGGACAGATACAGTTTTCTATAACATTCTGTGAAATTCTGAAGCTTTTCCAAGGTTTTTGTGTTCTGTTTTATGGTCAGAAATGCAAAATGGAAAATTTCTCAGGTGTATCTTGTCTACTGAGCTGGAGTCTTGTGTGATAAATTCATTTTCTGCAGAATGAGCTCTGGTAATACAAAATAAAAGCATATTCAGGTTTTAACTCTATCTTTGTAAGCCCATATTTAGGCTCAACCTGGTAAATGATGTCACTTCAGAAGTGAAGCATTAGTAAACATAGAAAGTAATGTTCCAAGAGATACTCTATTAATTAATAATTATTTATAACAGCCTTGTTAATTGTAATTGACTCTTGCTTAGGTTCTGTGACGTTGCATATCAATTAAATTAGAGTTATAAATATATCCTGGAACGGGGCAGTGTTTCTTGACAGGAATATTTTATTGCAACATGGTTTCATGCATCTTTTTACATCCTGGGCATGCTGCCAATATTGCATTACCTAAATATCCATTTTATATAGGAACTCTGCATCCTCCCAGCAACTTATGAAATCAGGCTAATTGTTTAATTTTGGGTTCCAAATCAACATTCCTTCCAAAGCATTAATCTAGTGGTGAATCTCTGCAATTACCAATTTTGCAAAACTTCTTACGTCTGGTAATTTAAACTGCTGTTAAGTAAGTGCCTTTTTGTATTTTTTTGCTACATATTTATGTAAGTGCTTAGAAAATTAAGCAATGGCTAAGTGATGCTCAATTCCTCCTTCCATCAAGCCATCCTTGTTTGATTACAAAACATTATCACCTTCTCTTCACTAAAGATGATGAAAATCCTATTTATCATCTCCATTTCCTGCAGCATTTTTCTGGGCTGAAATTTTGATCTATATCCAGAAGTTGTACTGGGCATGTGTTAAGGGGAGAGGATTTCATGGAAATGTGATTCCAACAGTTCTGCACTTTTGCCTTCCACTGAAAAATACAGAGCCAAAGAAAGAAAAAAGCTAAATCAGTTTTGTCAACTTTTCCAATACAAATGTAGCAAAAGCTCTTTTAAGATGATTGGGTCTCATTATCCAAAAAAGCTTTATATACCAAAATGCTTATGAAAATCCTGGTAACACCTTTAGATATTAAGGAAATTGGCTGACCTACTTAAAACTTAAATTTATATCTAAGAACACCACTGTCTGTTACTTTTCCTTCTTTGCTATCAAGCTGCCATGAAATATTCTTTGATATTTCACATTTTTGTTCTGGGTAGCTCTCTTTCAAGATAAATATCCCCATTTTTTTGCTTGTCTTTTCAGAATTCTTTCAGTATTCCAAGTGGAAAGACATTAATGTGAATGATTCTGTGCTGCCAAGAACCCACAAAATCTGTGTCAGCAACTCTGTGTATTTGTCGACTCAGTTCCTCTTGTATATTTATAAGGCGGTTGACAAAGTGCCTCAGATATTCTGATTCCTGTGATTATCTCCTGAAGGACTGCAAAGGTCTCTTTTAATGCTGCCCCAAAAATTTATGGTGGTAAAAGAATTAATACTGCTGTCAGTCCACGAATGATCATTTTACCTGTGCCCTCCTCTGTAATCACTGCACATGAAGCAGAGTTTGTGAACAGGGACTGCACAGACTTTTAGGGTGGACTGACCACTCCATGTTGTCTCTTCCCAAGATAACTCCTGTTTTCCAGTTTCCTTCTTTTCCTTTAGACCTTTTAGAGTTGACATTTTATGTCACTCGGGTATTTTTTAAATATTTACTTTATTATCATACAATATCAGACTGCTAATTTGTCATGTCTGTTCAATTAGTTGAATGATAGTATGGAAATCATACAAGAAAATTCAACTTCAGTCCTGAAATAAAGGGTGGAATTTGAAGCTTACTCTAAATTACCCATTTCCCTCCCCTCAGAACTCAGGTGAGCCAACAGATCATCAACAGAATTCCAATAACTGACTGAAACCAGCTGATTAATTTACCAAGTTATGAAATATTGTTGGGGTTTGTTGCAGGGTTGTATAATAATTTTCTCATTCATCCTAATAAATTGCCTGTTGATTTTCTTTCCAGGTTTAAAATCCTTTGCTTTGACTTTGTGATACTGATAATCTGTCAGAGAGACTTAAATCCACAATTTCAATAAATAACTTTAAATAAACAGTAACTCCATTTAACTCATCTGTTTTTACAAGACACAGTAATCAGTGCAAATACAAAAGCTTATAAATTAATGTATAATAAATCATTATCTGAGGCTGAGTGGAGGATCCTTATGAACCTTCAAAGATAATACATTTAAATTAAACTAAACTCAGTGAGACTGAGTAATTAAGAACATGATTTTATTAAAGCATCTGACAGCAAATGATTCTTGTCTTTTGTTTTGCTGTTCTGTCCTGACTTTTATGAGAAAACTGTCGTGATACTGACATTGAAAAATGACTGTCATGACAAATTTGTCCTGACACCATCACTGAGCAACCTTCCTCAGCGTGTGAAACACAGAATGAAAATATGAAGTAGAAGACTGTGCCTTTATGCCTGGATCAACCCTAAGAGGAGAATGCTGCAATGCCTGGATCAATCCAAGAGACACCATCACTGAGCAGCCTTTCTCAGACTAATAAACACAGCATGAAAACATGAAGTAGGAGACCGTGCCTTTATCAGTCCTAAGAGGAGAACATTGGAATACCTGAATCTGTCCTAAGAAGGGAATACTGGAATGCCTGGATCAACCCTAAGAGGAGAACACTGGAGTGTTTTACAGGTGGCTCATGCAGGGAGATGTTTTTTGGAGACTCACATGGTAAAGTGGAACGGTGTTGTTCTCTGCCAGGGAGAAGTTGAGCACGTCCTGCTGCCCTGGCTCCAGCCTGACACTCATGGTGGAGGCCAGCACGGGGGTGCTGATGGGGTAGCTGGGGTTCCCTGGGGGTTTGCCCTTTTTCCTGGACCTCCGGCCCGTGTCCCTTTTGCTGTCCTTCTGTGTCAGAGGCTCCTCCTGGATCACCAGGATCTTGTCGTCGCTCAGGTACCGCAGCAGAGAATTCTCAGAGTCAGTGGTTGGAAAGGAAGGAAGGCAAAAAAGAAAGATTAGGAAGAGGAAACAAGCAGAGAACCATTTTGGCTGGCCAGAAACTGTCACTCGGTCCTGTTAAACTGGAAAAAGTCATGTGAATGTCCAGGGAATTGTGGGGGCTCTCCCTGGACTCTGTTCCACATTTACTGACACCATGGGTGGTGAAAAGGAGTGGACACAGAAAATATTACTGGATTGTACCATGCATCTCTGGGACCATTCCAAACTCCAGGATTGTAATTTCAAGGAATTTGACAAGCTGGAATAATAGTTTTAAGGAGACATGCAGCATACTTGGGCACAGTTTCAAAATGGGAGCTGGCCAGGCAACAAGTCTGTTACTGTCTGAAACAGTGAAATATGAGCTAAACATACATCAACAGATTTGGAATAAATCAGAAAAGGCTTGTGCCTTAAATGAAATTTATTTTCTCTTGGAATGGAAGTTTACTGAAAAAGGTAGTTTAAAATCCTGAATGGATCTTCAAGAATGTCATTCATTTTTTGATCACATTTATAAGAGTCAAGTTGAACTCCTCTCAGCTTCCAAACCATGCCTAGAAGATTCTAAAAAAATAGTATTCAAGAATCTTCAACAACTGATGTCACAATAAATAGAGTTGTATATTTGAGAATATTGTTTTGAATGATATGATTTCTTTTTTTCCAGAAGAAACGAAGGAAAAAAAATATTTTGCAATCACTTTTCTTTCTTTTAAAATTCATAATTCCCATTGGGATCAATGGAATTTTATGTGATTAGAACTGGTGGTTTGAACACTGACAGAAAAATTGCTGATTCCGGTTCCAAATTTTAATTCATATTGATGAAAATGTTCTCAAAGGATGCTGCCTTATATCTGTAACACAACTTACTGTGTTCTAGAGCTGTGCAGATTTAGATCTGATTGCTTTGAACCCATATGTGAGTCTTCGAAGTGCTTTTTCCCTTGATGTTTATGTTTCTTTATACTAGAATTAAATTCCTCCTACAGATACAATTTTTAAATTTTCAGAAATAGAAACAGAGAAGCACAGACATAAACAGGTTCTTTTATAGCCTCTGTGACACCCAAAAAAAGGATTTTTTTTCCTGTGATGCTCCTTAAGCAACAAAGAAAAAACATCTTGGAGAACAGCAGAGAAAAAAAATACTCACCTCTGCTTCCCCTCTTGTACATGTTCTGTTCTTTGGACTCCCCTATCCAGCTGTACTCAGTAGGCATCGAAACTGGCCTCAAATCTCCTGGAAACAAGGCAAGGAAAACGAATATAATTTTTGAAGGCTAGGAATGTGGGGTCAGTAATGTCCATAAATCCTAGGTGTGACCTAGACAACCCCTCAGAGCAGTCCATTATTTGAGCTGTGGCCTTCAGGATCAGTGAAACATCCCAGGGCCTCCTCTTCACCACCCTGACCTCAAGGGAAGCACCACCAGCTTTGGTGAAACTCCTTGTAAACATAAAGCAGATTACAAATTTGTTTGAAAACTCTGCTCTGTAGAAACTTGCTCACTCATTAAACAGGTGTTGGGAATAAAGAGAGAAACAAGTTCTAAGCAGATGAAAATGCTGTAGGAAAAGTAGAGAGAGAATTAATACAGATACAACAACACAGATCTGTCAGGGAAACATAAAACCCCCCCGACCAGGGAAATCACATGGTGAGAAACGAGGGCATCTCATTTCAAGGAATATTAATTTCCACTGCCTCAGAAGGAAAACCTGGAGCACAGTTTGGTGACAACAACCAGCAAAGATTCACCCACTAGGGTTTTAATCAATGGGATTTCATGGCACTGTGGCAGTGAGATCCTGATGTGCCCAAGACATTCCCTACTCAAGCATCAGAACAGGGATAGCAGGGCACCAAACCAGGAACATTCCCAGATCTCCTGAAAATTGGAGGATTGATATTTTCCCATATTACACTTTTATGAACAGCATGTAATTTAGTGCATAAATAATCCTATGGAAAAACACATAGTTGCATTGTCTGCCTCACAGCTGAGACTACCTTTAACTACAAATGTAGGATTCAACTTCTAATCCTTAGAAGAACAATATCAATTAAAAAAAAAAACCCAATAAATAATAATAATAATAAAAAATCACTAATATAAAAAGAAGAGAAAAAAGATTATAAATTTTTAAACAAAGAAAATAGGAAGGCACATAACAAATGAAGGTCAACATAACCAAACTGAGCAGTTTTTCTGTAAAGAAAGGAAAGATCTGAAGCTCTAAAATGATTTATACACAAATACTGATACCACAGACATCAAAAATAGAAATTTAGGACAGGAATCAGACAAGGCAAATGAACGAGTGATTTTGTAAACTGCTTATTTCAGTCCCAAGTCCTTTCCCAATGAAAGGTAACCTATAAATTGTTTTGACATTACAGCTTGGATATTTTTCTGAGGAGCAAAAAATTGTTGTGTACAAGGATACCAGAATAAAGTGAAATAAAAAAAATATTTTTGATGTTTTTGCCTCTAACACATAAATGGAAGAGCTTTGATATGCATTGCCACAAGAGCTCTTTAGACCAGAGCATTTTAGAGTCAGAAAATAACAGAGTATAATATTAAGTAAAACAAAAAATGCACTGCAATGTTGTTAAAAACAAGCTTAATTTTCACAAATATGTTGAAAAAGTGGAATTTTATTAACCTTCTGGGATTTTGCATGTACTATCCATACCCATCACCTGTTTGAGTATCCATCCACCTACCAGCTCCACAGGAGACTTATTTCTAATAATGGCTGAAATCCTGGTAAGTCCAAGGCTGGAATTTTGGAGCAGTGGTTTGTGTCAGCCCAAGCAATAATGAAAGTGGCTGCTCAGCCATGAAAGGCTTCAGAAGTTTTATTTTCATTTCTTAGCCCATGGCTCTGTGGTTCCAGCAGCAGTTTATTGGAGCTGCCATAAATCCTGTCTTTTTACTGAAAGACACATTGTCACTTTGATGATTGATGTCACCTCTCAGTCAGAAAGTACAAAACCTTCCTCTACAGTAGAACATCATTTGCATGTCTGTTAATCAACAGATTAGTTAAACAGATTAATTAATTTTAAAAATTCTGGTTTAGCAGCCATTTTTTGAGAGAAAGGACTATCTTAGAGACTTTAAAACTAAATTCCTTCTGGATTTCAATCACATTTGTCCATCATAGACAAAAAGAAACCCTCATGTATTCCTGGGATCAGGCAGGGAGCCCAATATTTTAAGTCACCATGCAGCAAGAATTTATGAAAGCAGGCCAAATAAACCCATCGGGCTCCAATTTTAATCACAGTTAAGATTTCTCTTTATCTTTCATTCTAATTTTGTTTTAAAATGATTTCACCTCACAAGGAGATACAGAGTGAACATTAGTGGCCTTAAGATGGAATCCTATTCTTCAGCATCACTGCTCTTTCAAGCAGACGACTGAAGCCGTTACTAAAAATATCCTGTCTATAACAAAGGTTTATGAAGATTTTCTACTCTGGAAAGTTTCTGTGTGCATATACACACACCATCAAGTCCATTTTACTTGCCGTTTTTACCAGAAATCCAGCTGCAATCAGCAAATTACAACAGCAGGAGGGAAGTTCTGTGTAACTGATAAACACAAGATAAACACTAAGAACAGGAGGAAGAGAAACCGCATTTAAGAACATCTCTGGTAGCAAACCCCACACCAGACAAGGCAGCAGCAGAATCAGTGACTGCAGTGCTTTAAGAGTTTTCTTTCTTTCCCCCCACTGTGCTCCCTTTCAGCTGCTGTTGGATCTTCCACCAGAACCACTCCTGGGATTCTCTCCACTGAACTGCAGCAGGATTTCAGTATCTGTGCTCTTCACAGACACATTTTCCTTTACTGCTCTGAGCTTCTGAGAGGTTTTCCCTTTCCTAAATTTCAAAGACAAAAGCTTAGGAAGTTGTTGGGGCTTTTCAACAAAATGAGAGAAAAAAAGGTCTCAGACTAGGCGAATAAAGTAAGTACTTATGGATGGCTTGCTGTATATAAATGTTTACATATCTGAAAAGATAGCAGCTACCCATAGAGAATGGGTAATGGTCATTGCTTTCTCTGAGGCTCAGAAATAATGCCATTTTCAAAATCAGACATAATTCCAGTTTTCAAAAGAAATCTCCTATCTGAAGTCTGTAAGCTTCACAAAACTGTTGTACTGCCTTGAAAATAAAGCCACTGAAAATGCGTGGGCCATGCAGTGCTGTATTTCAGCAGTATTTTCCTTAAATTCATTAAACACCAAGCAGTTCAATTTAAATGGAGAAGCAAAAAATTTTATCAGTTAACTTTCAACACACCTTTTATATGGATCCATATATTCATATACAGGCACATGTGATTGTACACTCAATAGGGGTTTATATGCACACAAAATTTCTATAGGAACTCAAAGTTAATTATTGTTTTAATAGCATTTTATGTATTTAACCAGTCCTCATCCCAAGATTTTGAAACACAATTCAAGCAACTAATGAGTGCATTGTAGGATACTCCTCATGCATTTAATGCAGTGCTGAATTTTGGAGGGCCTTCCATGTTACACACACTTTCATACCACAACTCCCTTCACTGAAGTTTAACAGCCCAGAACACTGCAAGTGGAATAATCTCCAGGAGTTTGGGAGGGGAAATTGAGTAAATCAAGATGCTGGCTATCCAAATAATATTAATTTAATTATCATTCAACGTTCCAGTATAAGCTGCAACATAGTTGTATAAATAACTTACTCCTGGCCAGGAATGTTTGTGTGTAATTTCTCTAATTATTCCTTCATAAGTAAACTTCTTTTAATTGTTCAGAGCCAGCAGGTCACGGTCTGACAAAGAATGACAGATTTTTGGGGGGGTTGCAGAGTTAACAGCAGAATTTGTAGATGTGGCCAGTTCAAAGAAGGTTGAGGAAATCCAGCCTACCATGAGTGGGGGTTTTTTCCCTTCTCCTCACGCCTGTGGCTCTGCTCCTCTCGTACTCAGAGCCCCCGGGGTGGCCTTCCCCTTCAATCAGGGTGTAGTATTTCCCACTCTCGTGCTCCAGGAAATAGTTTGGAGACTCAGAGCCTTTCATCCCCGACTTTCCAAATTTGCTGATGTCGTCACAAGACATTATTCCAATTTCATCCCTGAAACCAGAAGATGGTGGAGAAATGAACCACTTAAGTTAAACTTCCAGCATGCAACTGCCTCCCACAAATGCTACAAATAAAAGGTCTTGCAACTGAAATGCTGTGTGGGAGAACTTTGTAAGTGAGGCAATTCAACAAATGTAAATTACCAAAACCATCATTAGGTGCCACTTTAATTGTGAGATAAACATTCAGGAGTTTTCTAGGATCTGGAGGAGACCATAAGGAATTGTTTTAATATGAACAGACAAGGGCTTCCCTTGCAGAAATGCTCAACAATAAGACAGAAATAGACACACAAAAGTAAATCAAACTAATTGATTTAAATACTTCTTTAAACACTTTCTTGATTTAGGACTAAACCCAGATTTTGCTCAGCTAAGTGAAATTTAAGTTACTTAAAGCAATGATGTGATGCCAAATGTATTTTTAGCTCTTAATTTTATTAATTATTTAGCTTGATGGTGGGGCTGTTAATTTTGGCTTTGTTTTATTAATTTAATTACATTAAAGTGTAAAATTTTATTTTTCAAAACCTCAAACCCCTTAGGACATAAATACCTGGGGCCATAAAGTCCTGACATAGGAGAGAGAATGAAAACATCCTGGAGTGCAGAGTTGTCCATTTTTGAGGACATTCCCATTGTACTTGTTGGGGTTGTAGAGCTGCTTGTGGGGCTGGTTGGAATCACAGGCTGTAAAAAACCAAAAGTCACATGAAGAATAAATTAATGTTTCCTGTGCTACAAGAAACAACAAAATCGTTGTGCATAATTTCAGGAATTTTGACCTCTTTTTTGGATTAGCTATTTTTTTGCATTTCTGAAGTTTCTTCCAAAAAGGTGTCTAGTGAAACTCTAAACTTCAAGACTAGTTATGAAAGAAACTGATAAACGACCATTAAATTAATTTAAAAGCCACCTCAAGGGAAAAATCTGAGACTCAATCAAAATATGATCTTTAATCAATGCAGAAAATCAATTATCTGAGGAGAAAGGACACACTGTATTAAATGCCATTAATACAGAACTTAATTACAGAACTCTGGAATACTTGTACTGAATGAAGTGATCATGTTGGTTTCAGTGGAAGATTTATTGTTAGCAAGGACAGAATATCTTGATTTTTTAAAGAAAGCAGAATTCATTGTCCTTCGGCTTTATAGCCATGGTGATACAAATAAGTGTTCTACGGTAAATAGCAAAGAAATATAAATGAACCTGAACAATAAATAAATATCCTTTAGGATTTTTACTTTATAAACTTTTACATGACGTTGAACACAATATTTTGATTCAGATGTCACAGAGAAGCTCAAGTCAGTGGTCTGCAAGGACTAGAAGGATGATAACCAAATATGCTGTGCAGGATACAGAGATATAAACAAAGAATATTTTTCAACCAAGGTTCAATCTGTGTTGATATTCAAGAAATAGAAAATATTTTTATTTATAAAAGTTATGCTTAAATAGATACAACCAGTTTCCTACAGATGGAAGGAAAACCCAGTGATTCAAAATTTGGATGAAAGTTATAAACACCAATCTTTTTCCAAAGAAAAGATTTTCTGTCCTCTAGAGGTAAACACTGAAATATTTTTTGTGTAGTTCAAAGAGTAAAAGCAGTCCTAAATACCAAAAAATGGTGTTTTTTCATAAGAATGTCAGTCTGCAAATGGGTCAAAATTGTATTAGTACCCTATGCTTATTGTTAAACAAAAAAAATAAATAGTGTAATTGTTCTGGATCAATTAGTTGTGAAAGGAAGGATTATTCCAATTTGAAAAGTTCTCTAAATAAAAAGAAAAAATACGATAAATGTTGTATTTTAATTGAATGAGTATTTGCCGTCACAAATTTAAAAACTCCATTTTGTCCTGAGTGGGAAAATAATTAGACAGTTTAAAAATTCAAATAGTCTTCTACTACCACATAATGTCAGCCAGAGACAAAAGGAGAAAATGGTCACAAATCTCACTGAAAAATAATGGAACACCGAACTGGTAAATGAAAACTCTGCTGCTGTTAATTGAGCATCAAGGGAAACCCTCTAAAGCAAAAGAATACTACAACAAGGCCAAGTAATAGATTTTATAAGGCCTCACAGATTCTGCATCATCAATAATTCATAAATTACCTATGTGGTATAATTTTAGACTTAATTATTGTAGAAAACATATTAATAACCTCTATAACTGCCTTAAGCAACAATAAAAAACACAAAAACTTTTATTTAAAACTTCCTGCTGTGCACCAGCCTGAGGTAACAAATATGATTTCAGGTTCTTAAATCCTATTTCCTTTTTGCCTTCCCTAATTATGTACTGCTTTTGTTTTGGTCATTGTTTTTTTTAACCAGCAGTAAATCAGAATGGAAAAATTGCTCCACATGTGGACACATCAATAGATATATGGGGTGCACCATGAAAATAGCACGTGCAGAGAAATATTTATGGATCTGGACCTTGAACATGCTGTGAAATACAACACACTCATATGTGTTATTCCTTTTTTGTGACAGTCTGACTTTTGATGAACTGTTTCTCTCTTAATCTGCTTCCACTGAGGTATTTTCCTACAGCTTGTTGCTGTTTGGGCCTTCCTTATCCTGCTTTTGTCTTGGTGGAAACCCTCCTGTCTGTGCTGTGCTCTCTGCTTATCCCCAAATCCTGTTCTGCAAGAGCCAATTCAATCCGTGAGCTGCAGAAAACTCCAGAACAACAAACAAACAAACCAACCCCGAAATTCTCCTACCAATTCAACACTGAACTGCTCTAGAGTCTCAAAATTGCCAAAGTCAAAGAAAGGAGAGGGCACTGCAGCCAACAGGAGAGGGAAGTGAGCTCACTGCTTCCAGCAGCAACAAGCTGTTGTGTCAGCTGTCCAGGAAGCACAGGCTTTAGTGGCATCTTGAAATTTAATCAGTCTGCTTCCAAGTCATTACTGACAATAATAAATAATACCAGATCCAGGTGAGAGCTGCAGGAAACAGGCAAACCCAAAACCTGCGTCCTGAAACGGATCCAGGTCCAAACACTTGAGCTTGTCTCTGTGGCAGGAAGAATTAAAGGTCTAAAATTGGTTTTCTACACCTCATAACAGAATCTGCTCTTAAGGGGTAACATTGGCAGGGCTGCTTTTGTTTTTAACAGCAGTTTATATTTTTATTTAAATCTCTCACCCCACTATTCTCTGATATAGAAGGAAAACACCCCAGAAAGGAGACACTTCAAGCACCCTTTGCTTCTCAGGGGCTCATCAGGAGAGGAGACATCCCAAAACCAGAACTGCTGATAATTCCACAAAAGCAGCTAAGTGCATTTTCACTTTTCTGGCTACCTCGACAAAGGTTGGCATTTTTAATGGCAAATCCTGTGGCACACATGCAGTGTATACAGCACACACTGACACGGCCTCCAGTGCTGCCCGTGAATTATGATCCTTAATGTACAAATATAAAGAGAAGATCTCTCTGGAAGCCCTGTGCAATTGCAATTTCCATTTGGCTGCCCCTGGAGGCTCCATCTGAAGTTCACAAGTAGATACATGAGCATCTTGCCAGAGCAAAGGATGTTATTCCTGCAATATTATGACAGAAAAATCCCCTCTGGGTGTCACAGGGCCCCGTTCCTCTCCTCCAGGGGCAGTCAGAGAGAAAGAAAGGTGGCCCTAAATCCCACTGTCAGCATTCCTGGGCTGCAGGGATTACACAAACTCCTTAAGTGAAGCCACTGTCTAGGACTCAGGCACTCTGAGAAATGAAAGATTTAGAAAATGCCAGGCAGGGAGGAAATCTGCCTGGACAAGCTTGAAAGGTTTTGTTTCATTAATTTAAAAACATTCAGAAACACATTCATGTATCGTGTGAACCAAACACAACAGCTCTGAGAAGCTTCCACATTATGGAAGTGCATCAAATTGTTACAGGTTGTTAAATGGCATTAAAGACATACTGGCAAACCTTTCCTTTAAAAATGACATTTTGAGTTCAGTGTTTCAGCCAGTTTTTCCTGCTGTAGGAAGTAGCAGCTGTGATGCTCACAATTGTCTTTTTTTCTTTTTTCCATCAGCAGGTTTTCAAGGAATGAGTACACAGAAAATATCAGAGGTTCTATTATCCCTGCTACCAAAAACTCCAACTGCATGAGAGGTGTGCAACAGAAGCAGAGTTCTGGAATTTAATGGGTCTGACACACTTGATTACAAACAAGTAGTTGACAGACTGTGAAATAATGGAAACAGGGAGGCACTGCTGCCTCTGCCAGGCAGAGCAGCCACTGAACCTTGATCTTCATAAAACTATCTGTAAATGTTCTTTCCTTGTCTGAGCTCCTGTGGCTCCCAAAGTCACCAAAACACAGAGAAAACAATCTGATCACTGCCACACTTATTCATTTCAGCACTCTGCTTCAGAGGAGTTTGGGGCAGGCTCCTGTTCCTTTCACTGGAAGGTAAAATTCCAGTGTTTTTTCTTGAATAAAGGATTTACCACTACATTGCAGCATTGCAGCAGCCGCCTTACCTGCAGTGCCAGGGGCTTCCACCTCACATTCTTCAGAAGGGCAGGAGCAGAAACCAGGGTATTCTGAGGACGTTTTTTCAAGGTTAAAATCACTCCATTTGGGTCTTCCCACAAGGCATTTACTAGGTTCTTTAACTGCCAGCCAACCTAAGGAAAAAGTCCATAACTGAAGTTTGAAAGCTTTCCATTTAACTTGAAATGTGAAGGAAATGTTCTGTTAACCAACAAGGTCTATTACAACCTGCTCATTGCAAACACAAGCAATTTTTATAAACTCTGTGGGACTGAAATCATGCTGCTGCAGCTGGATTTTTTTTTTCTTTAGCCATGCTCCTGAACAAAATAAGGCAGAAGTGAAGACTGTTGCCCTTTCAATAACTTGTGAGATCACTGAACATTTTAAATCAGAGGATGAGGTCTAGAAGTAATGAAATCATTTCAGTCTAGGTTCTGAGTGGCAACAGTGAGTGTTGAGGAGGAAACCAGCCTGGAACAAAATATGTAGCATGTATGTAAGATCTGTAAGACCCTGACTAGAGATAAATGATCATTTTTTGTTTTATTTGTACAGCCCCTGGACACAGCTGAGTCTCCAAGTTACTGTAAATTGAAAACAGGCATAAAAAAGGGACATCACTGGGACTTTAAGGATGTGTCACTCAGGAAAAAAACCTACTTTGAGGCATTTCTTAATCATCTCAATTATTTAAATAGGAATTTACCATGAATTATTTATATACAAAACCAGAAAAATTATTTTTAGGGCTTTTTGTCTTTCCTCTGCCTTTTCTGTCGCTGTGAGAACAGATTTTTAGAACAGTAGTACCTGGCTATGGTAAAGACCTGCCATAAATGTTGTGACTGCCATAAATCTGGGCATACCTGCACTGAGCAGGAATTGGAATGCTGTGTCCATCCAGCAATTCCCAGACATAACCTTCCCAAGGCAACTGCATCAGCCATGAAATGAACTTGTGAGAATGAAAAGCTTAGTGAATCCCAGAGCAGGAATAGAACCAATATATGCAAGCTGTAATTATTTTTATACTGGCCATGTTTGACTTGTCAGAGTTCACTAATAGCATCTCAATCATAATTTCTCTTCTGACCAAAGTGTGAATTCCCACTGCTGTTAAAAACCAGGAAAATAAATTATTTAGGTACTCAGACACAGAGCAGTCTACATTTACCCCCTTGTTATATCAGGTGGAGTTTATAATGACTTCCTCTACGAGAAAGATAATATCTGATTACAGAAAGAGGTGAAGGGAAAATAATACAAGACAATATCGAAGAGATTTGAAATAAAATCCTCTTCTAAGGCCTGAAGAGAATTTGGGATGCTGACTGTAAGCATCCTCCACTCTAAGCTGCCTCCACAGTGGGACAAAGCCAGGATCCCACTGTGAACATCCACCCGGGACAGAACTGCAAGATGCGTCGGAATTCCAAAAAGGGTTTTAAAAGCTTTTAAAAGTTCTGTTCTATTTTTAATGCTGCTGTTCTACTGAAAACTTTCTAAAAATGCACTGGCCACAGGAAACCAGAAAACAGCACTAATTGTAAATAGGTCACATCCAAACAAATGAAAAGATGGCAGCTTGCATCCCAAAAGCTCTTCCAGTTTGGGATGTGTTTATAAAAGCCCATATACTTTTTTTCTCTTTTACTTAATTATAGAAATCAGATGGAACTCTCTTTGATTTTTATAGATTGATGTAATTTTCAGATTGCCAAAATCCTTAGAGTTCCGTGGGCTCCTTTTAGAAAAGAATGATAAATAATTAAGTTAATGATAAATTATTCCAATGAGAACCTTAATGACAAAACCATTAAATACCAGGATCTATCAGAGAACCAGCTGCAGTCATTACTATTGGGTGATGATAAAATGCAGTCAGGAATTTGGACAAGTTATTATAAATTGTATTACTAAAAATATCATTGAAAAAAGAGAAGTCGTTACAGTGGATTAAAAATCTCAGTTGAAAATTAGTCCTTGAGTCAGATTTTGACATTTAGTCCTAAAGAATCAGTCTTTAAAGCAATTATTGATGTATAGCTCTGGCAAGATGCATTCTCTAGAAAGGTATTTTGCTCCTTTAAGATTTTTAGCACATACAGTCAAAATCAAATTCTACAAAAGTAGTTAAGCTATTTCAGCAAGGAAAGTTAAATTAAAATTAGAAAAATGAAGAAATCAAGGACCAATATGATACTTTTTCTTTTCCTTCATAAATGAAAATGGATGCTAATTTAGATGCTAAAGATGAAAGAAACCCAGGGGAATGCAAAAGAATTCACTCAAAATGGTTCATAGACAGGCAGACATTTGAAATTTTTGTAGTTTACACTTAAGATTGCTGCAATCATTAATTTTTATTTGTTTGTACATCCTCCATGTGGAAAGAAGAGCTCCAGGTAAAAAAACCCTGTGGACTACCCTCTATATTAAAGGATTTGTTAGTTTTCTAGAAACTATGTGATGGAAGATTAAGGATACAGCAACTTTAAAAGTAATGGTTCCAAAAATATTAATTGCTAAAATAATTAATTCCTTTACCAGGAAATTCCACAATGCTGAGGTAATTATGTAGACCCAAACCTGATGATTTTGCAGCTGGGACTCCTTAACTAATATGTTCAGAAATCATGAAAAAACATAGCCCACTTTCATTAACAGTGTTTTTTATATCTTCTTTAGACTCTCCTCATAATGACTTTGCTCCTTCTCATTCAGAAGATCTGGATATGCATGAATGGGACTTGGAATGCATCCTACCAGCAGTAGGGATTTCAGAATTGTTATAAATCCAGACTCTATTCATGCTGGAAAAGCACCTTTTCTCCCTTTTTAAAATAAAGCCTACCTGCCCGGGGATGACTCACTGCAGATCTGTATGAAAAAGTCATACAAAAAACTCCTAATGCTACAGATGCAGACAACAAAAATAAAAAATCGGTGAGTTTTTGGGTGTCTGCAGAGGCATGAAGTGCATGATATATTTGTGTATCAAAAGGAATTGAGGAAACAGCTGAGCTGTTGAACATGGTGGTGTTTATCAGAGGATTCCAGTGGTCTGAACCCCCACAGCAGTTATTCACCTCCCTGCCAATTTCTTCCAAACACATTATACCTGTTTGTTATGGTAGGAATTTCGAAGTAAAATTTAGCTCAGATGGTGGAACTGGGGGTGCACAGGAGAGAGAGGCATCTGTTCCTTTCTCTGCTTTCCCTGAATATCCTGGGGACAAGGCAGGGAGGGGGTTCCTCAATACTTTCACTGCCTTACCAAACCCTATGAGGACTCTGAAAAATGGAAAATTTTTAAGAAATACAGAACTACTGAGTGCATCTCACAGAAGGAAGGGAGGTCACACCTTAATTTGTTTGGGGGACTTGTGCCTGTTCTGTTCACGGGATCACCTGCCAGCTTTGCTATTACCTGCGGTGGGGAGACACAGAGCAATAACTAACAGGAATTTAAAAGCTCCCTTGTCAGGCATTTGGTCTGGAAATCAGTTGTGCCAAATATTTTCTAAATATTTACATCCAACTGTATTGCACACCACCTGAAAACAAGTAATTCTGCTCTGACTGCTGTAACCCCTCACAGGAACCAGGACAGATGTTTCCCCTCATGACTCTTCAAACACATAAGCAAAGCCATCTGGATATTTACTTGAACCTGCAAAGTTTGACCTCTCTTCATATTTGCATTGAAAAAAAACCCAGCTTGTGTAAACCCAACTTTTTTTAAGGAAGCAGACTATCATCTTTTCATATTTTAAGTAATTCACTTTGCCTCATTAGAGAATTAATCAAGGGAGCTGGTTTGATTAACATGGAAATCAGAAATTATTATTAGATAAAAATGTGCTGGAGGATCATAAGACTGTTTTCTGTCACTGAACGGGAAGCTCGTCATTAACACCTGTAGCTGATTCACCCTCATTAATATTCGAGCTGCTCCCAACAATAATTGATGATGGAAAACCAAATGTTCTCCCATTATCTTACATAGTTATTTTCATTAACTAGCAGAGAAACACAGCAAGAATCCAAGAAGAAGCAAGATCTACTGCTGGAAGAGAGGCTTTACTGAGCCATTCTGAAAGGCAGGATCTGGAGAATAAATAACATGTGGCACTTTGTTTGGGAACAGAAGGACATCTTTTGGGGAAAGAAGTTTAAATTCTCATGACATCTTTTGTCCTTTTTTCCCCCCCTGCTTGCATTTCCCAACACAGTGTGCTGAAACACAGATGGTGTGACCTGGCACTACATTTACAGAATTACCTCCACCTAAAATGAGCTCTCATTAGGACTCAGATTTACAATTCAGCAAACAGACACCAAGGGTATTAATTCAATAACTGTCTTCACACAAATAAATTAGTGCTGAAATGATTTCATTGTGCCAGGCTCTTCACATACTTAATTTCAAGCATGTAATTTGACAATGAACAGTATAAAAGGGCATTAGACTGCTGATCATGTATTTAGAATCAAAGTATATTTGGGGTTGGAAGGGACTTTTAAAGGTCATTTGGTCCAAGCCCCCTGTCAGGAGCACGGACATTCTCAAGTGGGTTGCTCAGAGCCCTGTCCAGCCTGGCCTTGGACATTTCCAGCGATGGTGCAGCCACAGCTTCTCTGGGCACCCTGTGCCTGTGTTTCACAAAGACAAATGCAAAAAAATCCTTCTTATATCTGGTCCAAATCTCCCCTCTTTCAATTTAAAGTTTTTGCCCCTCTACAACAGACCCTACTAAAAAGTCTGTCCCCATATTTCTTCTGTGCCCTTGAAAGCACAGGATCCATCATTCCAAAGAGCAACCTCAAGTGTGAAAATTCAACTACTTTAGTTGAAACCAGCAGCTGTTTCAAGAGAATATAAGAAACACGTAACACAGCAGATTTATTACAGATATTTCTGTGGCCTCTTGCTCTGGCATAGCAGTGTTTTATGCCTTAAGGAGTTGTTTCTCTTTCTGGTCTTTATTGCCTCTGTCTGTGGAGAAAGAGGAATTCTGTCTCAGCCCCAGCTGACTGAGTCAACCAAACTGAAATCCTTAAATAATTTCTCTTCTTATGAGACAGATGACACATTTTCCTTTTTACCCATTACATTTCTTTAATGCTCCTATCTAACTTAACACCTTTGATAGCTGTAAATGACCTGAAGATCACACAGTATTTCAGGCAAGATATTACTAATGCCAAGACAATGGTATCCAAACTCAGTTTCTCCTGGAAACTTGCTCCTGATTAATTCCAAGTTCATCTTTGCCATTTTCAGTCACATCAGCTCTATGGTGCTCAGTTGGTCTGGGATTAATTACTACTTTCTGACTCTTGGAGTCTTGCCAGGTGCTCCTGAGTAACATCGAGCTTTCAACAGGAATTACTAAAAGCCTTATTATTGTTCTCTGTTCTATGAAATAACCTTCAAATCCTAACCCTCACCAAAAAAAAAAAAACCAAAACCAAAAAAAACCACAGTTTTCCCTTGCTTACAAATCACTTCTCTATCCAGAAGTAGAAAAAATATTTTACAGGTGGTCAGGTAGATGAATCAATATTTATTTGATCGTCAATATTTTCATTGTCTGAAAAAAACTATCCAAAAAGGAACATTAACAAAATTTTTTTTCATAATTTTATGCTGAAAAATAATTACAATATAAAATCTACTATTTCAACTAAGCAGCAGAAAATACACCACCTAAGGAGTAATTGCTAATTCTGCAAACAAAGAAATGCTACAGTGGCATCTTTAGTACTTCTGTATAATTTTATGGGAGAAGAAGTAAAAATCCACAAGGCACTGGCAGAATTGGTGCCTGTTGTTATTGCAGGGAAAAAGAAAGAGTTAGGGTGGCAGTAATTTAGAATGTGTAACTTATTCCTAAAGTTTCTTACGCTGTTTTATTAAAATCTTTTAAGCAAGAAGAACAAGCACAAAAGCAAATAAGGAAATTGGATAATGATTAAATGATCTTAACAGCCAGTGGTGAATCGCCTGCTTTAATTAATTTCTTGCTTAAAGTACTATTATTTTTTCTTTGATCTTTGTAATTGTATTACAGAGTGTTCCTTGGTTAGACCAGATTCCACGTGGAAAGGAATTTTATTTCTCACTTTTTCAGTTGCTGCATTACATAATTTGGAAGCAGCTCTCCTTTAATACCTCCTGAACATTTCTTAACTCTCAACTCCATTGAAAAACTATTGGAAAAGTCAAGTAAAACTTTAAAAAGTTGTGGCCATTCCCTGGGGAGTCTGTTCAGTGCCCAACCACCCTCTGTGGGGAGAAGATTTTCCTGAAATCCAACATAACCCTCCCCTGGACAGCCTTGGGCTCTGTAGTTCTCATTTTTACTCTTTCAGCACCACAGTTTTGCCCTACCCATGAGTGAATCCTTGCCCTGGACAGCTCCATAACTCCCTGTGAAAAACGCAGAGTGCTACAGGTGGGAATTTAAAGAGGATGCTGAGGAGGGTCATGCATCAGGATGACAAACTGGAAGTGCTTAAATTATCCACCTTACTAAAAAAATAGTGATGAGCTAATTTGATTGCATCCTGAAAATACCTAAAAGAGAAACCTGCTCTCCAATTTAAGAGATAAAAATACATCAAGATCAAAGGACTGGAAGCTTGTGCCAGACAAATATAGACTACAAATAAAATGACTTTTTTCCCCCCAGCAATGAGAATAATTAACTACCGGAGCAATTTATTACAGGTTGTGGGAACATCAATGAAAGTTTTAAAACTCAGATGATAATATTAAATGAATATGAATTTATCTAGAAAATACACTGGCCTAGTTCAGTCAAAATCAGATTAAATTATGCTGGTAGTCAGCTATAGGATTGGAATCTGCCAGAAGAGATCCATACTTTCTCTGCTCAGGGAAGTATTTCCAGCAGTGGCAGGAAAAAATTACATTTTCTAACCATCTTCATAACAGGTTCTTCCAAACATATTGTGTTGAAGGGGATTTATATTTGATATAATAGAAAATATTGGTACCAAAATGCTACAGAAACATCAACCTTAAACAAATGTCTTGGTTAAGATAACACAGAAATATCTTTGGAAAAACTTGCAGAGATCTGCAAGTTCTCTGACCCCCCAGTCATTAATTTCAAATGGGTTACACCCCTTTTTATGAGCTAATATTGGAATATTGATTATGTGGAAATGTAATGAGCTGTTGCCTTTGAATTATTCCAGTCCACTAATGGAAATAATGCTAATTGTAAGCAAACTATGGATCATCATAACGTGATAACTCAGGGGAGGAAGGAGCAGGTCTGAGGGTGGTTTGCAGAAAGGAGTGCCAGAAGTGACTTAAAGGACACACATGAAGATCTAAGGGATATTTAAAATATTAAAACTTCTAATCCATGAGGGATGAGACTTGGACAAACACCTCTAAGCCACGCAAACATTCACTATAACTGCCTGATTTTCCAAACTGAAGATATAATGAGACTTTCCCAGCCATTTCAAAACAAGAATAAATTTCCAAATGAACCAGCGCCGTTTATCTCTTTCCTTGGCTTGTTAGAAACTTCAGAATGAATAATTAATATATTATGGGGTTTTTATTTTTTAGAAAAGAAATCTTTTATGGCACTTGACTCAGCTGTTGGTCCTGTGCCCTCAGGTGGAAAGGGATTACAAGTATCAACCACCTTGAGCCTGCTGTAATAATAGACATGGAAAGAGTTGCTAAAAAAGCCAGTTCCTGAGAAGCTGAATGGGGGATTTCACCTATGGGAGTAAAGATTAAATCAGATCTGTCACTTGAAGAGTGTGTTTGATGGAGAAAGCCAGTCTAATGCATATTTCAGCTTGTAACTATGACAACTCTCTAATACAGATAAGAGCTGTGTGTTGCATTAACATTTAAACTGTAAATGAATAAGTTATACTTCTTTTCAAGGGAAAATATTTGCTCTCTAATCATAAGATTTTAATAGCCAGACTTTCATATTTCCACTTCACACAAGTGACAGACAGAAAGAGATTTCTTAATTTTGCAGCCTATGTGTCTGGAGATGGGGTTCACCAGGACAAAGTGAAATAGCTAAATTAAAAGTTTCTTAGGAAGTTATCATTGTCCTTGTCACTACACATGCCTAAGAAATAATAAATATCAGTGTTCCTTTCACCTGTAGCTCCAGCAACACTGGAGCTATTTAAATTACATTTAAATTACAATACTGCAATACTGAGGTTCAGCATCCATGTGCTAATGGGTATCTTAGAAATAAATCTCCATCCGAGAAGGCCCAAACCTCAAACCTGGCAGATTTCTATCAACCCTTTAATCATTTTTTTATCTTCCCCCCAACAGATTCAGAATACACAGCTGTTACAGCACTTCTGCATTATTAATCTGGATCCCGCATTAAACAGAATGCAAAATTCTGTTCAAGAGGAGAAGTTAAACCAGCTGGCAAGTGCATAATGAGAAGTCTAAGAACTTCAAGGAAATATTCTTGGATCTCCTTATATAAGAAGAGTATGATGTTGAACAGCAGCTGTGCAAAATGTAAATTTGGCTTAATCCTTCTGGGCTGGTTATGGACTCAATTTGGGTCTTTTCTTACTCAGAGTAAGCAGTGAATATGATGTTTAAGAAGACATAAATAACAATAATAATAATATTGTTGGGCAAAGAAGAGTTAGTGCATTTCACCACTGGGAACAGGCAAAGGCTGCAGCACAGAATTTCCAAAATACTTACCACAGTTTGGTGGTTGACCTGGATCACCTCATCACCAGCATGGATTTTCTTACACTGGTCAGCAGGAGACTGAGAACAAGAGAGAAAAATTTACTTTACAGAGAGGGTGTGGAGGTGGAAGGAAAGAGCAGGAATTAAAACAATGAATGCTGAAGGAGGTAAGAAAGCTGTACCTAAAGGAGTCTTATCGCTGTCAAATAATGGTAAATGGTCATATTCATAAGGAACAATTCTTTTTCTGATAACATTTGATGAGGTAATCTAAAATTCCATTCGCCATTCCAATCTAGAATTCCAAGAGCCCTTTTTGGCCTGTTGAGCTATTCCATTGTGTTTAGCTGAGCAGTCACAGCCTTGTTGGGAATACCCTGGGTGAATTGACATCATGTGGAATTAAATCTGCTACAATACACCCTGGGACAGAGCTGGAGCAGCCACGTGTGGGACAGAAATCAGGGCTCAGCCCACTACAGAACAGTGTTACTGCTGAGGGGAACTGAAGATACTCTGTACACACAGGGCATTTGTATCTTCAAATACAGCTCCAGCACCTCCAAGACAGTGCTAAATGAACCATTTTAACACAGAATGTGGTAATTTACAAATGGATGTAAGGGATTTGCTCTTCAGGAGATTCTATGTACACACACTATTCACATCATTTTGTGATCCTGGAGATGAAAACTCCTTTATCCTAAATATCGTTTGTTTTAAGCACATGGAAATGGATTAAAAACCATTGGGGAGCCACTCAAACAGGGCCAACTACTATTTTACAAAAAATTTTTAGATATTCTGATGAAATTTTAAATCTGTGAGAGAAATCAGGGGCATTCAGGAGATCAGCAGGCTCTGGAGTAGAGAGCTGAGACCTCAAGGCAAATAGTTTGCAACTGTGCACTGGCTTAGGAGAGTGTTTTACTGACACACAGCACACCAACCTGGCATTCAGGAGAAAAAAAACACAAAGAATTAAAGAGCTGAGACATCACTTTGGAAAATAAGTCCCAGTGGAAGCTGGCTGTTCAGCCAGGAGACTTAGACAAGGTGGGAAGTTTACTCAACTCGTGAGATACAGGGTCAGAGAGAGGAGAGGGCTGATTGTCCCTTGTCAAACAGTGCTAAAATTTTAAAGCAAAATAATCCTCCAGAAACAGTTCGAGTTTTCTGCCAAGGAAACAGACTCCTGAGAAAAGCACAAAAGGAGCCACTTGCAGCTAGAGGGAATGGCCTGGCTCTAATCCTGCTGAAGAACTGCACAGAGAAGCAGCTGCTACCAAAATGTAGCTGAGTTCCTGGATATCTCCTGGAGTCAGCCTAAAATATAAATTGTTAAACACAATAAACACATGAGCCACGTGTCAAACACAAAAGAAGAAAGGATTTATCTGAACTGAAAGTGATGTGTAAAAGTTTACGGTCATGACCTCACTGCAGGCAAGAGCTCCTCAGCAGCACTGTCTTCAACCTCAAATTCCACCCCTTCCTTTTGTGAATGGAGATTAAAAACACGACGTAAACAAATAAAAGGAACAAAGAGAAGAGGAGGGAATGCAAGGAAAACCCAAACTGCCACGGACAAGGAAATGACTGCAATTATTTCTGAGTAAAATGCCAGAGAGTCTCATCTCTGAGGTGCCCCCAAGGGTCAGCCCGTGCTGCCAGAGCCATGCAGTGCTCTGAGAGCAGGAAATGGCATTTATTGCCCAAGCAGCCAACAGGGCAAACAGCCACTGCTGGCCACAGTGATTCCCAGTGGGATTGGGCTGTTCCAAGCACAGTTTTGACCTTTATTGCCCACTGCTGGTTTTTCCATCCCCAGCCTTTCTCTGCCCAGCACCAGCCTCATTCCAGCCCCTCACTTGTCTGATCCTGAACAGGGCTTTGGTCACTCCTGAGCTAAACCCTGGGCAGAGCAGTCAGACCTCCCCTCCTGCCCCTGAGTCCTTCTGCACTACAACAAGCAGGATTTCACCCCCACACTTCATGTGGATGATGTGAAGAACCACAGCCCCGGAGCCACTTTCTCCTCTTGGTGGAGACTTGTGGAATTTTGGCAGCCCAGGAGCAAACATGTAGCAGAAACGTTCCTGGAATTCAATGCGACATTAACAAACTCTTTGGCTTTAAATGGGCCATGAGAGGTAAGCAGGAAACTGCAGTAAACACCACCATTCATAGTGTTTAACTTCAGCTGACATTACTGGGAAAAGCAAAGGCCTGGTTCTTTCTCTTTTTAGCTGCTTTCCTGACTTGGATGAGGCTGAGCTAATTAAACACTGGCTCTGAGGTCAATTATCCCTTCAAAAGGAATGAAAAATCAATTTGCTGAAACACCAGAAGTTAAAGGTCTTTGAAGCTGGTTTATCTGCATGTGTGATTACACTTTTAGCAAAACCAAAAAAGCAACTTTTTTCTGGTGGTGTCATAGCAAAAAAGTTTTGATTGTCAAAAAAAAAAAAAAAGAAAATTCTAGTGGCTGGCAATTTAGTAACTCTTCTTGTGAATTTCAATTGTAAATATATCAATATTTCCCCTACAAACTGCATTATATTTCTGAAATTAATTAGAATTACAGTAAAAAAGTGGATTAATTACACCATGAGTAATTCAATCTATGAACATAATCTCTCTAACATAATCAAGATGGATCAGTCATAATTTTCAGGACCCAAGATACACATATAGTTATTTTTAGACTTCTAAATGCTGCCAATGGTGACAATATAAACAAACAAATTTCAAGTTCAATTTGCATTAGAATTGTCTTCCCAAATTGTGACGCACAAATCATCTGGCTTTCCATGGGTTTGCACTGACAAAACCCATATAAATACTACTCAATGTATCTAAATCAATTAAAATATCCCACATGGAGCTCACCCATATGGGCCAGCAGAGCACTGGCACTTGCCAGCCAGGATTTACATCTCACAGAGCTCATTTTATGTTCCTTGGGCGTCAGCAATCCATAATTTCAATATCAGCTGTATAAAATCTCAACTTGTCACTTGCCCAGCTCTGAGCTTTGAGCAGACCCGAGCCTGAATGGGAACAGTGGGACTAAAAGACAAGATGAAAACCAGAAGGGTCGTGTTATGAAGCCTGTCACAGTAATTAGATGGCAGCAGTTGAAGTCAATTCAATTTTTTCAGATTTATAATTATGAACTGCACGTTAAGGAAAGGAAGATGTTCAGAAGATGTGCTGTTGTTTCTGTCACACTCTTTAGTGTCCCTGGGATCTCTCACACAGATCTTTGAGCTGCAAAGCTCTCTGTGACTTTGGTTCCATTTTTTAAAATGCTTTTAGGGTTACAATAGAAATTGTAATTGATCTCTTCTGTATATTTACTACAAATGATAGAAAACATAAAATTTCATGTACTGAATATGAAGGAAACCACTTGTGCCAGCAAGAAAATGTGTGAATGTTGTTAGAAAGGAGCACTTGAGGAACCACTGAGGGCAGAAGTTTGAGAATTTCCTTTATTATAGTGTTAGTTATTAATAATTTCAACACAGCTGCTTTCTGTGTCTGTTTTCAAGGGTTCCAAGTCTTTACAAAGGTAATGTGACACGTATACATAAAAAAGGAAAAAAAATAATAATAAAAAGTGGCTTGGTTTAAAGTAAGCTTACCTATTACAAAATGCACTGCAGATACACAGAAAGTAATTGTAAACATGATTAAGGTATTTTAAAATAAAGAATCTTACATTTTCTGTTGTTCCTGTGATTACATGTAGTCCATCATATGTTGATTTGATATACATTCCCTGGAAAAAAAAAAGAGCAAAAAGGATAATTAATATTTGTAGGAAACAAATACAGGACATTTGCATGATAATTACTTTAATAGATTTGCTCTAAGGACCATAACATTTGAACAGACTGGAAGGAAATGTGGTCAATTAACATTTGCAAATCCAAGTTTAACAAATCTATATCAAGACCACTATAAATAGCAGTTTTCTCACTTAATGCTTTTTTTTATTCTAAAGTTGATGAACAGAGTTCAACACAAAGCATCAGCATCAAAACTTCTGCCTATGCAGTATTTGAAATATTTACCATGACCTCTTTTTACTACAAGTGACATAAAAGAAGTATTGAAATCGAAAGCATGAGCAGGAGTAGTTTTTAAACTTAAATGCTTCATTTTCAAAGAGTTCCTGATTCAGTAAAGACTAAGCCAGAGCCTAACTCAGAAAAGACAGGAGCCAGTGCTCATATTGCTGATTTATGGGGGAAAATGAGGTTAGTGAACTAACAGGAGCTTTGTAATTAGTCCATCAAGAATTCTGCTTCAAGGAGGCAACTGACAAGATCGAGAGAGACAACCAGAGCAGGGATCTGTGGAGCTGAACACACTCAGAGCCCCAAATGTCAGGGAGGCTCCGTGCCTCGTGTGCTTCCCTCTCAGGAGCCAGGTCAGGGCTTCCCATCTCTTCACGCAGCACGGTTACCCATCATATTTTGAAATCTAATTAATCTAATTGGTACATTGTGCTGCTGGTTTGTTACTCTTTCAATAGTTCTGCATCACCATGTGCTGTTGGCCCCAAAGTTTAGAGCCCCCAGCAATAACTGAGAACATTTTGTTCAGAGAAAGCAATTTCCAGATTCCTGAATGCTAATAAAGATCTTCAGGCAAGGTGGGGCACACAAACACCACCTCCCAACCCCTCGAGAAGAACCCAAAATTAAAAGTCCTATGAAATTAAGGTGATATTGCTCTCCACAAGTACCTAAACTGAAAGGTTAAGAAGGGATGGAGCCAAACTCTTCCTGACAGTGGGAGGATGAGAAGCAAGAGGTAAGTTGGAACTCTGGCAAGGGAATTTTTTCAGTTTTACCATCAGGAGGATAAAATGCTGGCAAATAAAACAGGCTGGCAAAGCTGTGGAATACCTGACTTGGAGATGATCAAATTGTGACTGGAAGAGGCCCTGAGTAACCTCCTCTAGCTGGGTCTGTTTGGATTTTTCATGAGAAAATGTAACTTCTACCTTAATGTAAACTAATTCCATTTCAGCAAGTTTTAAATTTATTGAAATCTTTAAAATAAAGATTGTCCAAACCTGATTGTTGGCTGGTTGCTTAACTCTGTTGCATAGGAAACTCTGCTTTAGATTTTACTCCCCATCTCACTTGTTCTCTTAAACTAGTCTGCTTTATAAACAACTTCATTTGTAAAAACCAAAGATCAAAATTCAATCTTGCCAGTCTTGAAATCAGCTTCATAGAATGGGATTAGTTAGAAGAAAGAAGCTGCTGGTGAACCTTTCAGGATTTCCTTCTTTAGAGCTGTTTAATTTTATCAGTGTTTGCTGTTCTGTTGTCTCTAGTGCCTTCAGCAGCTAAAGAGACAAAGTTCCCTTTGCCAACTCAAAGACACAAACAGGAGCAGTGGATGCTGGAGAACTGAAGGCTCCCATGGACAACAGGATGGTGAATCTCCCTTAAAAATCTGGAGCAGAAATTTTGCCCATTTAGTGTAAGTTATGCTGAATTTCCATGGTGAACTTTTCACAAGAACATTACACAACATTCCTGCTCTTTTAGCACTTAGTGAACTTCAG
The DNA here is from genome assembly GCA_021534815.1 of Acrocephalus arundinaceus. Lineage (NCBI taxonomy): Eukaryota > Metazoa > Chordata > Aves > Passeriformes > Sylviidae > Acrocephalus > Acrocephalus arundinaceus. The sequence continues at coordinate 10,185,791 of JAJEOU010002847.1, read as the reverse complement.
GAACACATTTCCAAGCACATTTTTATATCAAATTTAATATGACAGTCCTAACATCCCACTTGCTTTGACGAGATTCATTCCCCACTCAAAAACCGCAACAGATTAAAATCTTTAAGGCCACAAGAGGACAGAGTGATAAACCTTTCACTGAATTTTACCACTTATTTCTTCCTAAAGTTCTTCAACTGTTGTTAATCTCTGTGTATTTTTGGAAAAAAATCAAATTATAATTTTATCTCTTAACAGATGCCATCAGAGAGATATAAAACCTGACTAATCACACAGAATTACCCTACATTTTGCTATCTGCTCTTTCATCCTAGTAATTAAAATTTAAGAATATATAAAAAAATAAACAATTTTAGTGAATGACTCATAGCCTTCAAATTATCCTACACAGAGCTTTCATCCTTGTTTTCCTAAAAGAAAAATAATGAGCTTTGTTTCTTCTTGACCATTAGAGGAGCAGAGCATCCCCTTGACATATTTCTTACCTGAAAAGCTGGAAAGATTATTCTATGTAAAAAATTATAAAAGTTCTTATGTAGTTTTTTTTTAATTCATGTGGTTCAGCTTAGGCAGTGATATCCAGAAAATTGTTTGGTCACCTCAGAGTGAGTAGGTACATGCACAGATTTGGCCAATGTGACAGAGACCCCCTGGAATGGCACCTACATCTGACATGTGCACAGTGAGTCCTGCTCTGCAGGGTTCTCCTACCTCTCTCCTTCCAGTTTCCACTGCTGCCCGCTCCCCACAGCTCTTTGTCCACCTTCCTCCTGCTCTGCAAACTCAGGAATGTCCATTCCTGTCCTACCAGGCCTTTCCTACCATGTCCTTCCCTATCAGAACCTGCTCTGTCCATCCCAGTGACTCAGTTCTCAACCTTCCTTTTGTTCCTTTACTGGTCTGTTTCCTGCCCTTAGAAGCAAAATACCACTGGAGTCCTTTTTCAAAATGATTAATCTCTTTTTTTGTTGTTGTTTTCAAGAGTGGGGTTTTAGTCTCTCTGGTTTATTCTTGAATGTCAACAATGATCGCAGAGAAAAGAATAACAAGCTGTACCCATTATCCTGAGGTAAGGCAGGAGTCAAGGATTCTCAGTCTGTGAAGATGCCTCAACATCTGACTGGTCAACATTTAGAAATAAATAGTTGCTCTTTAATAACTGATGTGTCAGACATAAACTCTGAAGAATGACACTGACCTATGTTAGAGAACAAGGAAATGTTTCTCAGCCATCAAATCAAGAAACCCGGCTGTTTCTGAGTAACTCTGCCACTGTCCCCTAGAGACAAAGTGAATTAAAGGTTTTTAATTAAAATCTGACCTTTGAAAACATATGGGGAGGCATCAGCAATTTAAAATCCCATTTTGAAGAGACTTTTCCCCAGAAAACAGCACATCCAGTTGTCAGGGGAATTTCCTTGAAAATTTTCTTGCAGAATCATCTGGTTAATTAACCAGGATATAATGACAGCAGTGTGTTTTTAACTGTCAACAATTATTCCAGCACAGGGAAGCAGTGACAGCAAAGATGCAGATTTGTAAAGCCACAAATGACCAGGGAACTCTTGCACTCCTTGACCTTTTGCACCACAAAAAATTGATTCTTTAATCTTGTTTCAACTGTCAAAGTTACACAAATGCATTTAAACAAATGCCATGATAGTGTTTTCAGAAGGTGACAGAGCTTTTTGTTTAAATTTCATACCATTTAAAAGTCCTTCTCAAAAAAATTTTTTGTGCCTTATATGTTGCAGTCATTTACCCAAATTTTAACACTTCTACTTTCCGTCCTGCAAGACAACTTCCACTTCTCAAAATACTTAAGACAGTAACTTATTTTATTCTTCTGTATAAGCAGATTTGGTTTTGTTTTGGCTTTTAGGCTGTGAGAACCTTTATATGTCAAGCATGATGGAGATTTGTCAAGTTCCTGTAAGTCTTTAAAAATAATTCAAAATAATTACATGAACACTTTGGGAGTTTTAGGCCAGGCATATTCCCACAAAAAAGCTGCCTTCACACTCTACCTTTTCTTGTTGTCTTCCTCTCAATTCCTTTCTTGCAAAAATGGGAAAGATTGGCTTCCATTATCTTAAATTACAAATGCCCAAATGCCACAGAAAGAGAAGCACTATTTGAAAAGGTGCTGGACACCGGACAGATGATAATAATCCTTCACAAAGGATATTCTGTTCATCTGACAGCTTGGCTGTTTGTTCAGCTTTTTGTTTTTCAAACATTACACAGATGGTTTCATAAAAAATTTTATGCCCACAATCTTTACTTTCTTTGAATTCTTAGAATGGAACAGAAGAAGTTCCCTCTGCAGAAAAATTAGGAAGGCTCTGGATATTAGCAGTGTATATCTTAATTAAAGTGTGTCTGATTACACTGTTTCTATCAGCAAGGGGAAGCTCAGACAACAGAGAGAAAAAGAATAAAAAGTGAAAGGAAGAGGGATAAAAGTCCTCCTTTATTCCAGAAGGAAAGAAGAAAACATTCCATAGACATCAGAAGATAACAAACCCAAAGAATAAAACCCCAACTGCCTCGCCGTTCAGAATCTCCTGCTTAAGAGGAATCATTAATCCCATCAAATAAGATTAAAGCTGCATGTTACACAGAAGTATCTTTGGATAGATGAGCTGGACATCAAGTTCAGAAGATTAAAAAAAAAAGTTTCATCTGAAATAATACTGGCTGTAATAATCTCTCACTATGGACAATCCCCAGTCATCCAAGAGCAGGAGGGGGGAAAAAAGCCCTGAGCCTCAAAAATCATTCTATGATCCCATACTATATCTCGATATCCAACATCTCCAATAAAATGCTCCCTGTTTATACGACAGTAAAACTGCTCCAAAGCTGGCTCTGGGCATAGAAGGAGGTAAATCATAGCAAGGTTCTCCCAGGCTTTCATCAACCTTCATCCCCAAGGATTTAGCAGCAAGCTCAGGAGCTGCCAACAGCAACCCAAGCTCCTGGCTCAAGGGCTTATTGTGGATCCATCAAGCAAAAAAATTTAAAGTGGAGAGGCAATTTTCTTAAATCACAAAGTTATTTTATTCTATTCGATTTCCTAAAAATATATGTCTGCATGTTTGGCCAGAGCTAGCGGTGATTCTCGCAATTTAATACTTTTCTATTGCAGGAATTTATTTGAAATTTGTCAAATTGATAGTTTGAAACAAAGCTTTGCCTTCCAGACATCTTGTTCGTGCTGATTATGCTGTGTACTTCAGATATTAATGGTATTACTGGGCCCAGTACTACAATTCAGGAGAAAAAGTGCTTTACAATCCTTGAAGTTACTTCAAAATGAAATAGAAAATACATGGAGGCTGTTTCAGTATTTACCACTGAAAAATCAGTGGCAAAACAGGGAAAAGGAGGAACCAGTTTGACTGGTGAAGCTGGGGAAAGATTGGGAAAAGAGAGGAGAAAGCTCAATATGTTTCTGAAGGCCAACAAATGCCTGCAGAGATCAGGATGCAAACAGAGTCCTCAGGAATTGGAACGGAACCCAAACCGTGTGTTCCCAATGCAAATTCCTTTGTCCAGCAAACTGCCAGGAAACCACAGCACAGAGCGTGTCCTGGGAAGTCTGGAGATAAGGCCACTTTTTAATAAAGCTGAATGCAAAAGAAGGTATTTTAGAGAGAGAGAAAAAAAGAAAACACAGACAGAAAGTTAGAAAATGCTAGAATTGAAGATGCACATTTCAAAGACTTAGAGTCCCTTTGTGAAAATGCTTTATGATCCAGAATTTATTTACACAATTAAACACACAGACACTGCCCTGCAGGAGTTCTGACTCCGTGCAGGAACTGCATGGACTTGGACCTGGAAATTAATCCCATTTATGTGTGAGCTTATGCAATGTCAATAAGATTCCTTGTCTCATTTGGGGAAGAAATTAGAAGGCGTGAAATAAAAAATTTTGCAAATAGAGTTTTGAAAATTTGGGAAGATTCATAATTTAGTCAGCTGAATCATTCCAGATCACTGAATTCTTTCATAAGAATGAGTGATTTACAACACATTTCTCTCCAATGGCAAATGATTGTTTTTGTTTTCTAGCTACCAACCCTGGATGAACCCTGTCCTCAGTAGCTCTGAAAATCAGAGCTACACTTAAACCCAAGAGAGTCTGTATTTCAAATTTATGCTTTAAAGGTAACAAATGTTCTGAAAAATTGTACAGTAAGCCGCTCTTAAAAAACACATTTTTGGTGATTTTGACACCAGCTGCTGTGCATTAGCTTCCTACTTCTAAAACTAAAATTACAGTATCCTTTTCACAAGTGTGTTGTGAGGATGAATTAATTAGTGTCTGTGAGGCACTCAGTAAGGCCATATAAAAAATAAATAAAACAACTCACGATGAAATTAGTAACTCCAGGGACTGCAGAGCTTAGCTGAAGTGTGGTAAATCAGGCCTCAACCCCTATACTGAATGATAAGGATAAAAATGGAACTCTGAATACTTTCCATTCACTGAATAGTGCTCATTTTTCTCTTGAATGGAGCAGATATCCTGTGGAAAAAAATCCGCTATACAATCATGAGAAAGCCATTTGTAATTCATTACTCTGTTCTAAATTTGATTCTGATTAATGTTTTCTTTTCCTTTTCACATGATTTTTCTTTTATTCCCATTTATAGTCCTTTTTCATATTTTCTTCTAAACAGAACACAGTGTCAGCAAAATTGATTACAAGGAACTTTCCAACCTAACATGTTACAGCGCCTTCACAATTAGGCACAGAAAACTCACCCATTCACTGTGATTTCACTTCATCTAAGGGAAAAGAAGGGGGGAAAAAAAGGAGAAATTGCCAGGCAATTTTGATTGCAATATTTGTCTCATGTCCGCTGTCAGCAGTGCCCACTCACTGCTCTTTTGTTGGCTCTTAACTCATGGGCACGTTGTGGATGGAGAACCACACGGGTTCTTCCAGCCTGAGTCCATCCAGCCAGGAGCATTCCAGCACAGGTCCTGGCTGCCTCAAGGTCTACCAGGGAAAAAGGGGAGTGTAAACCACATGAAAAGCCCCAATATCTCAGCCAACAGCTCTCACCTTTGTCACTCCAAAGCTTAAATCACACTCCAAAACTTCACAGGCAGTTCCTGCCAAGAGCTCCTAACAGACACCTGCCTCAGCCTGCACACCAGGAAATCTCAGTTCCCCACAGGAAATTCTAGTTTTGGGGGAGATTCCACTCCTGTCCTCCACCAGTCTACCCCCTGACCTAGGTCTACAGCCATCACTGCATGGGAAGCATCAGCAACACCAAGCCCTGCTTATTGTGCTCCATCATCTCTGAGGAAAATGCAGCTCTGTGTTCAGCTTCTCTGCAGCACTGATAATGAACTTTCCCCTAATTAGACCAGCAGAAATACATCCCATTTCTGTATAGAAAGGAAAGCCATGCAGAGTGCTGGCCTGCAGGGTGTAGTAATCCTAATGCAAGTCAAAAGCCGTGGGACATTCACAGCATATCTCATGCAAATGTACTGACCTGTATTTCCTGGGTACCCTGCACTAACCCAGAAATCAGATCTGGAGGGGAAACTGGGCCATAAAGGGAACGTGTTTGGCCATAAGGATGCAGCAGCACAGCAAGGAAATTGTGTCTGTGCTCAGGATTACACACTGGGCTGAGCATCTGCGATGCCACAGAATTAAAATTAAATGTGGTTTATGCTGTGGTAATGTTCTTTGTTGACTAAATCAGCCTAAGAATAAAGTGAACTTGTGCAGTCTCACAACACCCCCTCATGTTATTAAAATATGTCATTCCCAGATTAATAGGCATACCTCAAAGTAATTATACCCTTGTAACTCTGACAGTATTTGCATATGACGCTCGTCGCTATTCAATGTCAGAACAAAGAGGAAGATGTTGGAATAATACAAAGTGTCTCAACTAACAGAAATTTAAAATCCATAAATCAAGCTGAATTACAAACAGGAAACATGTCACAGGGTGTAGAGTGGCACTCAAATGGATTTTGTTTTGTCAGTTTGAGGATGTTCTGCGGACAAGCCTCATGGCTGCCAATTTCACTCTCCACTTCCCCATTTTTTCCCTCCTACAACTGCTTCCTTCAACCCAGAAGCAACATTCCTGAATTACTCTTCTTGTAGGGAGAAAACAAAATTAAGAAGAATTCTGAGAAGGCAGCTGAAGGTAGTCTAGGAGATTGTACTGGGAAAAGCAGCCTGGCTCTTGAGGAGTGTGAGTGAGAAGATCCCAGTGCCTGCAGTGCCACCTTCTACTCCAGCTTTTATTGGGATCTTGAGTTCCCAAGCACAATCCTTATGTTCCTACAGCCCATCAATATCAAATGGTTGCAAAGTAAGGGACTACAGAGGGAAGGCAGAAATCTTCACCAACCAACCACTAAAATGTCTCAAAAATCTGTTGTCCAAAGAAGGGTATAAGTACGTTAATATTTAAAAGCTGCAGCCAAATAATTCCAAAACTATCTATCTCTGCAGAACATTTCACTGCTGTGACCCACCACTGATGCAGAGCAGCTGGGATGTCCAGAGCCATCCAACCAGGCTGCTCAGTGAGCAACAATTTACAAATAAAAGAGATTTATTTTGTTCCTGGGACGATACTTCTGAAAGTTTTATTTGAACTGATCATTAGGGAGGCATATAACTCCATTTATGCATGTACAAGACACAGCCTTCCACTAATCATTTTGAAAGAACATTATTGACATTATTTAATTTTATTTGTATGTGTTTGCATGTGGGGTTTATTTCAGTACATTCCAAAAACTGCACTCTGGTAATCAAAGAATCATAGATTTAACTACTCATACAGTTACATGTGAAGCCCAGGTAAAACAGGTTTTAATTTTAAAAAACCAAAACAATTCCCTTTGTTTAGATAAATGTCAATTAAACCACCTTCAGAAATCTGATTCAGCTTACCAAAGAAATTAAGACATTGCATGAAAATACATTTTGATTTCTTGATAAATTCAAAACCCAAATCACCCCGAAGAACTCAGGCTTGTGCTGGGCATTCTAAGAGTTAAACTTGAAACTGCTTTGCTACTTACCAACCCCTCACTGGGCATGATGCTGGTGAGGTGAACGACCTCGAGATGTGCTGACTGCGACACCAGAGAGTCAGATGAGAGTGAAATGATGTGGTCACAAATCCCCGACAGAGTTTTACACTACAAAGAGAAACAAGTCAATAGAACCCCTCGTATCAAACTGGAACTACAAGTGGAGAAGTAATTATTCTAAGAATTAACCAAGAATAAACAGGTAACTTTAAATCTTAGCAATCTAAAAACTGCAGGTGCATGAAAGTCAAGAACAAGTGGTTAAGGGAACAGAAAATATCCATATATGTCAAGAAAATGTACATGTATGAACAGTTCTGCTGAAGAAGAATATCTGTATCTCTAAACTATCTTCTCCACTCCAACCATGTGCACTTTCAAAACAAAAGAACAAACCCAACGAACTTTATCGTTATGATTATAAATATGATGGAAGTGTAGTGAAATAGGTAAAAATAAATGTCTTATGCAATTGAATAACCTATTTTGGCTACCAAATGATGACATCATCCCTACCAACTGTGATAATTAGGTGAATTCTGCTCTTCAACTTGGAAAATTTCCTTTGTGAAAAATTACCCTGGCAGAGAAGTGCCTTAGTTAACCCATTTCCTGAAGTAAAATTCTTATGCATCTTTGAACACATCTTTTAACTGATATTCTACATCACTACAACTATGCAATGATTTTGTTATCCTGCCTTCCAGCTAAAGATCTCAAAATCTTAATGCAAATCCACAGAAACACCTTCAAAGCAGGAGCCCCATTGCATGGACAGTAGCAGTGGGTCTGACAAATTAAACCCATCTGTCAAAGCAAAGTTTGTAGGTCAGAGAGGAGCTGAGATGAACTCTCAGACAACATTCATGTGGAAAGATTTATTCCCAAATGTCTGTGTGTTGCTCAAAGCACACTCCTCCAAAAAATCTATGCCTGAAAATGTTTGAACCTAATGTGAAAGAATTCATTTAACAGAATTTCAGGATGGGTTTCCGGTCGAGGCTCTGCTGTTTGCATCTATTTTGCTTTGGGGACTGTACTCTCATTTTTCCTAATTATGGCAAATTCCAGTGAAATCCCTTCAGGGAAGTTTTCTTTCAGGCATTTGCAAAAGCATGAGGCTTTCTAATATCTCATTTGACACTATCCACAGAAGTTAAACAAATAAAGTTGTCACAATGAATAAGTTAACTGCCTAGATTTATAGGTTGTGTTTCCATTCACTGTGCAGTTACTCATCTGGAAATCCAAGGACAGCTCTGGAGCCCTGGATGTGGCATCTGGATTTTGTATCAGCTGCAAGATGCAAAGCATCCTACTGAGGTGTGTGTGACTCCAGCTAAAGGTCACCATTTCCACAAATATTTCAAGCAGTTTCAGCTCAGGGCCAGAACCCCTGAGCAGAATTTGGGTCTCATCTTCTCCCAGCAGAGATGGAGAAACTCAAAAAATCTCCAATGCTGTGGCTGCCTCTGCATGTGAGTACATTCTTTATCCACCTTTTCAACCCCTGGCATGTCAAGATATTACCATAATTTCCAACTGAAAACCTCTCTATGCCTCCAAATTTGACAGCATTTGCCCAGATTAGATGCAGACTAAATCCTAGAGAGAACAACAATTTCTACTTTAATGCTTTAAATTTAGAGTTGCTTCATGAAAATACTTTTTAGTAAAATAAACAACAAAAACCCAACAAGATTTCAATGAAATCGACCTGGGCTATGGAAGGTGTCCCTGCCACAGTTACAACTGTGGGCTAAAATGTGTAAATATATATATATGTGTGTGTATATAAATATATATATATACACACACACATGTGTACACGCCTGAAATCAGAAGGTATCAGGTGCTTTTAAAAGTTCTATTCATACCCAGGTTTGCAATAGTAAGCTTTTTTTTCTCTAAAAGTCACTGCACGCTTTCTAAATTTAACAGCACATCAATGTTTTATGACAGATTTTAATCCCCGCTGGAAGCAGAGTATGTGCAAAAGGCTTTAAAAAAAAATGAAAAAAAAGAGTCAGGCACTTGGGCAGAGCTTGTCAAAAGCTTATCTGAACTTGTAAATCCTTTGAGAGTTCCCTTTCACCACAAGCTTTAACTCTATCTTAGTGTCAGTGCAGGTTTTCAGTGTTGATACTAGGAAAATATAAAGTATTTGAACTTAAAGGCCAATATCTAATCAATAATCTTGAATAAGATTCTTCCACTCCGCTTTGTCATCAAATTTTTTTGAGTTCTGAAGGCACAAAATGCTCAGTCTGACAACCAGTGATGCACCAGGTCTATGGATCTGACCAGCCATCCTGGCAGGAATATTAACTATACAGAATACAGCTTCTAAACATAAAACAATAATTTTGTATTTGTAACGAACTGTAACTGTAACAGAGAGTATTACTGTGGGGAACTTCAATTTTTAGCAACTGATATAATCCATTAGAAATTATTCCAAAGAGTAAGGAATTTCATTTTCCTATATGAGCCTTATTTTTTAAAAAAATCATTTCCATGTGTGAGGTAGAAATAGAGAATACCAAAGCAGAATTACTTACCACGTGAAGAATTTTATTTTCTGTTTCATACACCGTACAATCCTGTGGTAAAATAGAACAAAACCTATTAAATTAATGTCACACTAAATTTCCTGTTAAGAAATGAAAGAAGAGTTTGTGCTATTAACAATCTCTTACATATTCCTGATCAAACTTAAGACTTGCTACTTTTGGAGCAGTCATTTTCCTATTTCAGCTACATTTTAAGAATAATCAGTCTTGCACTCCATAATTTCAGTGTCACCCTTATCTTGCTTTTTGCTTTAGTGCTATTGCAGGGGTTAAAAATATTGTTTTTCTTTCATGAAACAAACCATACGAGTTGCTAAAAGGGATCTTCTGTGTCTATTACTTATTAATGTTTGAAAGTTCCCTCAGTGTTACCCTCTGGAAATTGGAACACAGCCATGGCAAAGGGGTTTGAACCATCCCCTGCAGCTCTGTCCCACCACCTCCTGCCACTCCAAATCTCAGGTCATATTCTGCTAAAACATAAAATAAAAAGGGAAATACAGAAAATATCACTTCCAAGCAGAGTGAGACTTTAGAATAGGGTCTCTCTAAGTCTTGGTTCCCTCTCAGCCCCCAGCCTGGCTTCCTCTCACCTGATTATGTTGGGAAATCCTTAAATCCTTCTCCAAGTGTTATTCCACACTGGAAAACCCTTTCTACAGAGCAAGATATGGGATAATTTAAAAACCTGTGTTCTTCATTTAGTATTTGTTCCTTCAATAAGCTTTCAAGTAAAATTTAACTTGCTGATAATACCTGAGATGTCCCTTCAAATAACTTAAGATTCCCTCAGTTGGTCGGAGCCTGGTGATGGCAACACCAACGCTGAGGGTTTTGTCCCTGTATAGGCTTAAGAGCTGGACTTTTTATGTAGGTTCCTTCCCACTGAGAACCTTCTGTGATATCCCTTCAGGCAGCTTAAGATTCCCTACAGTTCTCAAGATTTCCTCTTTTTGCTCGATTCTAATATACTAGCAATAGGAGTTAATTCCTTCAGATCTCCCACGAAACACTTCCAACCCCCTCATTCCCTGTACCCTGAACATTCAGTTTGGCCTGGGACACCCTCTGGAGTTCCTCTGCTCCATTTTTCCAGCAGCCCAAACGCTTGGCTCTTCCCATGCAGCTCACAAACCTTGTCCCTTGGGTGTCCCTTCGAGGATTTTTTCCCCGAGCCCCTCAGAGGAAGCTGCTCCAAAGCCTCAGCCCAAGGAACTGCCCCTCCCTCAGCTCTGAAGGTCAATATTTATTTTGGAGGATTGCTGCTCCCATGGAGAAATTAATTTCTAAGTGACTACAGTTTAAAGAATATTGCTACAGAATAAAAAAGTAAAAATCAGAAGACTGGGAGCACCAAGCAACACAGAAGAATTTATATTAGCATTTCATGGTCAAGTATCCCTTTGATGTTTCCTCTGTATTCATACTGTTATTTTCTAGAGCACAAGAAAGAATTCAATTAGTCAGTTTGGCTGGCAATGCCCAAGGCAGTTTTTCTACAAGTTTTGCACACTTCAAACAGCTCATCCACCATCTCCTTTTAACCCTCCACGTACCAAGAGAACAAAATGATCACAGCAGGGCTTCCAGCTTGACTTCAGAGTTAATGTTCCTGTCTAAATTATTCCTTTAATTTCTGTGCTAGAAATACAATATGAACCTCCCTCTGAACAAACTTAATTACTTCAGGTCAAAGAGTAGAAGTCTTATGTATAGTAAAACTGAAATTTTACTGTTTTGTAGAGCAGAATTAATGTTAGCTGTACTTATGTTGCACATTCAAGATTACATTAGCATGAAAAATGTTAATGGCTTTGGGATTCCTTCCAAAAGAGATGCATATTGACTTTTTTAAAAAATACATCAGACTAGTTTAACTGAAAGGTTAAAAGCACTTACAGTGTTATACTAAAATATTAAGATATGTAGGTCACAATATTCTTCTGATTTATTTTTCTCTGATACATAGCAATGCACTAGGGATCTCATTAAAAAAAATAATCTTCCAGGACTACCATTTATAGGATGTTGATCTATTTTTCTTAGAAAATAAATAATAGTTACAGTCACATTCTTTCTACATTCTCCAGTAGCAAGATGACACAATAAAAATATTTGTTCTTAAAATTTAAAATAACCTTTAAAGTAGTAGCTGTGTTCTATTTCCCCTTGGTAAAAGGATAAACCCCAGGAATTACAAAACCAGTCACATCAGCAGTGTTGCAAACCAGGCAAGGACTGCACTGTCCTGAACATCTGAAATTGAAGGGTGCAGCACACCTTTGTCTCTGATAAAGTGAAACTGTTCCTCTGCATATTCATAAAGAGAAAAGGTCAGTGGGAGTTCTGCTCACCCATGCTCTAGTCAAAATTGCAATTTCTAATTCCGAAAGAAGGAAAAAAATGCAAGTACCACAGAAAATTTGCAGATACCATAAAGAATGTTTTATGGCAAGTTCTTGAGGACAGTTAAACAGCACATTAGAAAATGTAAAATATTTAGTTCATTAACTTAGTTCTATAAAACAGCATGAGTTAAGTCAACTACTGAAAAGAAGCTGAGACCCTACAAAGGAGCATTTCCCACCACAACACCACAGGAAAGTTCTACAGCAGCCTTTGAGTGGTGGATATGACAAACTGATATTTCAAAACACATTGCTGGCATGCATAAAATGAAACACTTCTGAAATTCACACATTCAAAAGAAAGAGATCACTCTGGAATTAGGCACATATACAATGGATGCACAGAACTGACTCATTTTACTTGGTCCGAAGGTAGAGATTTGATCAGAGTGTATTTTTAGAAAAGAGTGAACAGATGTTTGAGGAAATGTTCTTTAGCAAATGCAAGCAAAATAAAATGGAGGGGCTGAAAGCTGAAGTCTGCAAAGATGAAACTGAAAATAACACCCAGTTTTGCATGGCAGCTGCTGAATCATAGAATAATTCTGGTGGAAGGGGCCCCTGGAGGTTATCTGGTCCAACCACCTTCTCAGGGGAGGCTAATTTAAAATTTATGCCAGGTACAAAACTTCCTAAGAAACAACAGTTCCTATTAATTGCAGTGCAAACTAGATGGCTTAAAAAAACCAGAGAAGCCATGACTCATCTTAAACATGATATTTGGCTTAAAATAGAGTAAAAATCCATTATAAAATGTCTGAGTTTATCTCAGTGAGGTTAATTAGTAATAACAGAAAGAAAAAGCAAGATTTTGTTTGGCTTTTGTTGGAAAAAGTTAGGTTGAGTTGTGCTGACATCCTTTAGTAAGACACAGAGACTTTTTGTTGAGAGAAAGTTTGTTCTTGCAAGTCAATGAGTGTATCAAAAGCAAATACCTCAGATTTAAACATCTTTGACCTAATGAGGGAAAATTAGGATCCCAGCTGCCACTAGGACTGGGGAACTCCTCCTACTCAATGAAAAATTAACCAATGGTTGCATTTTACGAACAAAAATCCAAACCTATTCTTCCCCAGTTCCTCCAGTTGTCTTTCCCTCGGGGTAGCCTTGGTGCTAAAGTATGACTAAACCCAAATTCAGTTCACCTATTCTGGTGGATTCCATTTCAGAGCAGGCAGGAGAGTGAGTGCACCTTGAAACTGAGCTGTAACTCAAAGAGAAGTCAGCAGAGAGCTCAAACATCTCAATGCCCTGTTCTAATGTGCTTTTTTAGCATATTATTATAAACACATTTTGATGGGACATTGCACCTCAAAATCAGGATGTTTCTGCAGCTCTGTGCATGACATAGTTCTCTTACAGTAGCTTAGTGAAGGTGATCAAAAAGGGTTAAGAAAACTGAGCAGAATAAAGTACATTTCCAAACAGAAAGAGACAGCTGTAAAAGACTAAAATTAGAGATTGAGGTTTTCTTTTAACCAGCATGAGCAGATGCTCTTTAAAGTTAAATAAGTGACTATTCATCATAGCATTTGCATGGTATGAAAATAATAATAATAATAAAATAAATTTGATCTAAGTTTATGTCCCTCAGATCACACAGGACATCCAAGCATGAAAATTCAAAACACTTTCTATATTAAGTTAAGGTTATAGGGTAATGTCCCCTGTAAAGAAAATTCACCTGGAGTGGCAGGTGCCAGTTGTGCACGCAAAACCTGTTCAATTTGCACAAAATGTCAAACACATTCCTCACTTAATGTGCCAAATCTGTACCCTTGACTGCTACTTTCACACTGGCTGAATGAGGTATTTAAAATGTATATAATTCATAAAAACAAGGAGTATCTGAAAGGATCTGAGACCCAGGTTTCTATTAGTTATGCCTTTCAATTCATATTCCAGCCTACAGCTGAGCCTGCAGTTCTGGTTTAGGTGAGACATTTCTACTTTCACACATTAAGGTCAATTTTCCTCAGATTTAGTGACAGCAAAGCTGTCTCTCTATGACTGATTTGGTTTTATCTGCTCTTTCTGGTGCTAAGTTTAATATAACACAAAAAGATCTTAACAGACAACTGTCTAAAAAGCCAGATCTGACAGTAAGATGAGGATAAGAGAAAACTTGATTTGTAACCTGAAGAACTAACTAAGTGTTTTTCATCTTGGAATGATTTGGAGTTTATGCTAAAAGATTGTTTTTAAGTTGTCAAAAGGAGGACAGCTCTGGGACTGGAGCTGGAGAGCTGGAAAAAATAAAGAATCAAGCTATTGCTGGCAGAGAAGAACAGAATTTCATCTGCCAAGAGCTGGGACATGAACGACAGAAGTGGAGACAACAATCCAAAATTACTCTATTTTCACCTGCACCACAAGGAAAAATCAAACTCACACAAACAAAGTGCAATATCAGCTGAAGGACAGAATCAGAACCTGGACTTTTTATACTGTAGAGAAGTTCATTTTGCTTAGTCTGTAAATCAAAAATAGCCTAGTGCTATAAGCACCTTGTAAGAGAAAGCTTAATAAAGATACATAAATAATTAAATGCCGACATAGGAATTTCTAATCTAAAAAAAGAGAAAAAGGATCTTTGTTTTCTGCTGCAAAAATGCATAAAGGACAAGATTTCCAGGAGGAATAAAGCTGAATATTATAAATAAAGGATAATAGTGTAAAATATACAGTGACATATTTATCAGCCTTAGTTCTTTTGCTCCAAGAACTGAAATAAAATTGAAGTGGAGGGGAAAAAAGAATTTTCAGAACTAACACTCCACTACTAATCCAAAAAGCATTTGAAATTGAGTTCTGTGATGGGTCTGCTGAGAGAGTGCATGGAAATCTGTGGCAGGACAGGACAGAGGCAGGCAGGAAAGTTCTCTGCATTGGAGACAGGCCCAGCCTAAAGTCTCTACAAAACTGGAGCTTAGGCTAAGCTTTTTTCTTGCTTTCCCTCCTTCAACCCTTTCATCTTTCTCCTTTTCTTCATTCCAAGACAGCCCTGCCTGTTCTTTGACCTCTCCACATATTCCAGGAACACTCTTATGTCTCATCAATATTTTATCCGCTCACAAGGGGAGTGGCTCACTGTGAATATTTGTAAAACTAATTTACCCTCAGTATTTCAGTATCTGTGTGTCACCTTTTGTCTTACTTCAGGGGCTGACAGTGCCAGAGACTATTATATTATATTATTTTATTATTGTATTGTATTATTGTATTATTATTATATTATGTTATATTATATTATATTGTTATAGAGGTCACAGCTCCAAGCCTGACTTCAAGTGTTTGGACAATGGTCTTCAGGCACAGGGTGGGATTTTTGGGAAGTTGGACTTTTTGATCCTGGTGGGTCCCTTTCAACCCAGGATAGTCTATGATTCCATATATTATAGAGAAATAAAGACCAGATAAATTCTTTTTATATACTTGAGGACTGTACCATATTACAATTAATTAATGAGTGTCAGTGATACCATTATCTGTTACCATTATCTGTTCTGCAGTTAGTTGGTTTAATGTTATGAATATTTCCTGTTCATCCCTAAAAAACTTCCATGCTACTGGCTCTCCTTTCAGTGAAGAAGCCACAGAGCAGGTTCTGGATGTATTAGTATGTATTTTAAGAACTTGTCCACAAAACATTTTGGATCATTCATATTTTAATCTGGAATAACCTGTTAGCTGTAGTTAAACTGTTTCCAACTGTGGCTTTAGTCTTCTTTTTAACACTTGCATGGTGGTAAATCACCTGATATGAAATTGCCCACTCAAGAACAAAGTGGATTATTTTAAACTGCACACCATCCTTCAATATATCCAGGAGGATCTCCAAAGTTCAAAAATCTTCCTGTCCCTCCCAAAAATTGAGGGTATGGAAAGAACAGAGAGGTAATGCTGCAACAACATTTCTGGCAATGTTAAAGCTATAGTTATTTTTATTATTTCAGTTATTTTTACTATTTTTAAGCAGTGATGTGAAAGGACTCAGAGCAGAGAGTCACTCCTACCTGTTGCACAATGGTTGTTAGTTCCAGGCACAGTTGAACAATGTTGTTTTTCAGCAATGAATATTCTGTCACGCTGACAAATGGAGACCTGGGGCAGGAGAAGGACAGGTTTATGCATCATTAGGGACCACAATTTACACTACAGGCAGATATATGTAATTCAGGGATCAGTTCTACAGCATGGAAATGCCAAATCATTTTGATCTCCAGCAGCAAGTCACACAACTTTTGTAATATACACCTTTGAAACAAGAAAAAGTGTAGGCAGGATGTAAACTGGATTTTGGCCAGAGCATCAGAAGTTCTTGTTCTTACGGAGATTAGAAACAGGAGCTTTCAAATAACCATAAGCAGCCCAGATTTTCTTTGTACTGCTTAATAAAAAGATGGCATTTCTGGTATGACATCACTCCACAGCAGCAATCGGCACCTTAATTCAGATAACACAGTAATGCTTACTTAGTCACAGCTTCCTGCACACTCAGATTCTCTTCAGGCTTTCCAAATACTGGCTGAATCTGACCCCGTTTGAATTTATAAGAACTGACAAGGTCATAGCCTGAGAGAATATGACTGCTGGCATTAGGTTAGGAAGATGTCACCAGGATTATACAAATCCTGTAAAGGAGGGTGATTCACTCTCACTGTGATTTCTAAGGTGCCTTTATACATTCCAGAGCATTCAGATTCCAGATAAAGCTATTCACTGCTATAACTACAAAGGAAAACAAGCCTAAGTTTGTTTTTTTTCCAAACAAGAAAAATGCTGGTTTGGTTCTGTCTTGCCACAGTCACAGAGATACTGTTAATCAAATTCTCAGTTCATAAGTGTAATACATCAGTGGCTGGTTGTTGAGCATTAACCATCACAACTGTACCTAACATGTCCAGCCTATTCCTGATAAAAAAGAACAATTAATTTTCAGACTAAGCAAGTATTATCATTTATTTTGAACTGATTCTTAACTGATTTGCTCAACTTCAGTTTTTCTGTGTCTTTTTGATGGCTGAAAGACAGCTCAAACTCCACAAGTTTTCCTTCCTTGTCCTTCATGCTGAAATTTCTGATGTTACCAGTTGTGGCAGTAAGAATGGTACAGACATATTCATTTCTCACAAAATCCAACTGAAAGAATCTCAAAAGTTATCTAGAAGAAATTTTAACACACTTCCGACAGAGAAGGGTACTAAATTTTGCCTTCAATATTACACAAATTTCTAAAAATTTAGAGCTAGAATTCCAGACCTGCCATTTTAATGTTAGAATAAAAGAGCACAAGAGGCAAAGAAAGAACAAATACAAAACTCCCCAAAGAATTACTCTCATGCACAAGGGATCGAGGAACAGTTAATTACCTGTCCAGCCAGGCGAGTAAGTTCTTGGCAGCACCAATCAGGTCAACTACAGAGGTAAGAAAATCATTTGGCAGTCGTCTGGAGGCCCTGCCATCATAATGGCCACTCCTCCTCCTACCCGTTATAAAGTTCTGAAGGTTTTTGGCTGAGGCGTTCAGCTTGTGAGACAGAGTTCTCAGGTTTTCAGTCTCCAGACCATAATTCTGAGGGAAAGAAGAAGATTGATAAGAGTGTGTGGTCAGCTACATGAACCAAACCATGAGAAGAAACGTCCTGGATTGCCTTGGCTGAGGGGGTGGTTGTGGTTTGAGATGAAACAGGAATATTTGGTTTGGGACACACGGAGTACA
Source organism: Acrocephalus arundinaceus (assembly GCA_021534815.1). Taxonomy (NCBI): domain Eukaryota; kingdom Metazoa; phylum Chordata; class Aves; order Passeriformes; family Sylviidae; genus Acrocephalus; species Acrocephalus arundinaceus. The sequence goes on along the minus strand of JAJEOU010002847.1, from coordinate 10,167,983 downwards.
CCCAGTCTGGGACACAACCTCTGCTGCTACCAGCTCTCACAGTCCAACACAACTCACGTGGGTTCAGCCACGGCCCTGAGGGAAAGGCAAAAAGGATCCCACGTGCTGAGGCTCCAGGCCTGTACTGCCCTCAGGAAGTGCAGCTGAGGGAGTGCAGCGTCCCCTCCCTGCTGTGGCCCACGGGTGTCTGTCACCTTGTGTTGCAGAGCACCACCACACCCCAGCAGGAAAAGGCAAAGAGTTTCAGTTTCACCCCTGAACTTTAAAGGAAGAAGAACCAGAAACTTCTATGCTTCTCTCACCATATTTGGCCCAGTGCCAGGACAAAGGCACCCCTTGGGTCCTTGAGCTGTTCCTCAAGAAATGTAGCCATTTTCTCTTGGGCAGCATGCCAAAAACTTCTCCTAGATCACTGAATACTTAAGAGAGAGCACAGAGTTTCTCTGGGCTTTTTGGGGTGTCTTAGCAGGTGCAAGGGACCTCCCTGCACTGTGCACAGCTTTTACTCTTCTGTTTTGTATAGTTTATTTTCTCTTTACTTAAAACCTTTTTGCTTTCTTCAAAATGCCTCCAATCATGCTGTCTTGCTAATTATTCTTAAGCCATTTCTGGGAGGTTGCTGGCAGCCCTCAGAGTGTGGTGAATCTTTGTGGGGCTAAAACCATGCTGGCCTCATGCAGAAATTCATCAACCTTGGTCTGTAGCAGTCTCACTGCACTGGATCACAGTGCCTGGAACTCCCTCACCTGAGCAGAACATCCTCTTCCCGTGCCCTGTGAATCAGGAATAAAGTGGAACATGGCCTTGCTGAGAGGCTTTCACAGGAACAGCCTCTCCTGAGCTCTGCTGCTGCTGGAGAGCAGCTGTCCCACGTGGATTGGGACACGGGAACATCAAACCAGGTCAGAGAAAAGGCTCCTGCTCCCCACAGCAGCTCAGGGAAGAGTCTGAGCAGAGAACATATAGGAACAGCTGCTCATGGCTCAGAGACTTCAGCCAGTGACAGGGTTTCATACTTAAGAGTTCTGAGTGGATTTTTGTCCATTGTTCTAGCTCTGATGGCAGGAGCTGTCTTCCCCTTTATCTACGTTCCTTCATCCATGTCTCAGTCCTTTTATCACCAGGCCTATTCCCCACTTAGACCCAAATAACAAGTTCAAAGATAGTTCAAATCCATTAAATAATACAAATAATTCAAACTCACACATGCTGAACTGAACCCAGATTTCTTGCAGCTCCCACAGGATGCAGGACATGAAAGAATTTAATGAGCATTTAAACAAAATCAACTCTCAGAGTCTGAATTGATTGTCCACTGTTAATTTCAGCTATGCTTATATTAGAGGACAACTGATCATGAATATCACACATTAATATTTTTGTCTAAATGTCTTCCTCAAAGCAGAGAATAAAAAAAATGAAAAAATACTTCTTGACAGATGCTAACACAGATATTTGTACTAGAAATAATAATTTTCAACTCCAGAAAGGGGAAATATACTGACCAATGACAAGACTATAAACTGGGGCTGTATGGAAAGCAGACAAAGCACAAACACTTGGTGAAGTGGTTTGGACCTCTGACAGCTGGCACTGGGGACAGTGCCTTCCCTGCCAGACAATCTCCCTTGTCAAAGTTCACTCTGAGAAATAAATCAAGGCCTTGCCTCCAGCTTGGAGGGAAATCTATGAGAAATGAAACACTTTGCTACCTTAGCTGACTGCAAAGAATTGCATTTAAATACCAGGGAGAGAATTAACTTCATTGTTAGGCCTATATCGCAGCTAAAATATCATGGCAGGGGCCGGACCATCCAGTTCAAGACCAAATTGCTACAGATGACAAAAAAACTCTCTTCAACTTTTTTCCCAGAACAAATGCAGCACAGTTAGCAACAGTCTCACCGAAGAGAGACACTCTTTTTTGCAAAAGTATAAAGAGTAAGTTGTATGTGATATTAGTGTGTCATCTGTTTAATATCACATCTAATCTTTTATTAAAGCACTGAAGGAATTCCCTCCCCTGCTCTATTTTCCTCTTGACTTCCACTCATGCCAAGATGATGACTAAGTGGATGCACTGGGATGCCTTTTCCAGCTCTCAACCAGCTGGGCAGGGCCTGGTTTCCCCTCAGAACAGGTTTCATTCTGCACATTCAGCAACACATTACAAGGATGATAAACTAGATCCTCCTGGTTGCTTATTCCCATGGAAAGAAGCAGAAAAAAACCTCTCCCAATAACTTGCTATTGCATAAAAGCTCTGGAAACCTGTCACTTTGCTTTTAAGGAGACTTAAGCAGGAAAGGACAGGGTTTGATCACTGAATCTATAAATACCAGAGGGTATTTTAGATCCCAGCAAGTGTAATCAGCAAGAGATATCTTCTCCAGTCACTGGAAAACACAGAGGACTGAGCAGGAAATGTGTGTGAGGAAATCCACCCAGTGAACAAGTTCTTTGCTTTATCTTGAAGTTTATTGCTTACACGCCAATGACAACCTCAATTACTGTCAATATAAAATTTAAAATACAGCAGAATGTAGATAAAATATATCCATAAAGATAATCAGAAGATGAAAGGAAATTTTTCAGCACAGTCAGAGTGCTGATGCAAGTTAGTGGTTTACCTGAGACTGAGTGGGGCACAATAAGGGGGAAAAGATAAAACTATTATGAGGTTGACAGTAAATCAATGCCTTTGTAGAAGACAGAGACATTGAATTGTTCTAGATTTAGAGCGTGACTAAATCCAAGATTTTAATTTCTAAATCAAACAACTGCAATCAACTACCAAATGGGAAAAATGTGCTTACAAAACAAACCTCGAAAGGAAAGTATCCCTGCATCCTGATGCTCTGATGCCACCAAATGCCACTGTGACAACATACTAGGAGAGGGCTGAAGAAGCTGTGGCTTCTTTTGGGCTTTCAGAGTCAGCAATCAAAGTGATGGGAAGGAGAAAAGAGCCAGGAAGCGGGTACCCCCCAAAATTTAAACTGCATCAATTATAATTTGGTGGACATGTTTGAAAACAAAGAATTGTAGTTTCTGGCAATGATTGAGCAGGTGAGGAGCCTTGTGGATGGCACTGCCAGTATCCAGATCTCTAATTCCTGTAGGCACCTCATGTCCATGGAGTAACTGAGAGAGTCTCAGAACTGCCAGACTAAATCATTATCACAGCTGCCAGGCCAGACTTCAGCCTTCACAGCCACATATTCTGCTCCCCCTGTGTTAAATATGTGCTGCTCTCGTGAGCCATGCCACGAAAATTATGCTCCTGAGCCTTGAAAATTCTGTTCCCTGGCAGGAGATTCAGGTGATTTCTTTTCTGCTCTGTAAATCCTAGATATAATTTCTGGTTTAAAAAGAAACAAAAATAAAAGAGAAAACCTCTAAAAGGGACAAGAGGGTGCCATTAGAACAAACAGGATTATTTTTCATCCCCAGAGCAGGGAAAAAAAAAAAAAAAAAACAAAAAAACCAAGAAAGGGTTGCTCCATTCCCTGGTTTTGTTTCATGATGCTTCAGGTTGTTCCGTCATCAAATGACTCAATTAGTGGAAATGGATTAGAGAATGAATCCTGACTGCCAAAACGACCCCAGATGTTGCCTGTCTAGAACCATATAGCCACATAATTTGTCAAATTATCCTGAAATCTGGATCAGGAAGCTGCTTAATGAGAATAGAAAGTTGCCTAAAGTCATCAACTCTCCATTTTAGAAAAAGGGACCTGGACAGGAACATTGCAGAAAGTGCCAAAGTAACAGCACACCTTGAATACAGAAAGAGATGACTGGAAAACCTGTTAAATATTTAAGTTATTTCGTATAAAAGCACAGATCAAACACTAAGAACTTCTGTATCGACACTGACAGCATTATTACCTGCTCACACTCAAAAGAGCTACACAGATTATCTGATTTGTTCAGCGACTGATCCCATGTTTCAGGCTGGAGCTCAGCAATTCCTGATGCCCCACTCCATGACAGGAGCTGGGAAGAAGGATTTCAGGAGGCAGAAATTAAACACAAATGTGAGATCAGAGGCAGACAAGCTCATTCTGGGAGAATATCATTAGCAAAGTGCCAGGATGAAGCTGTGCTTGCAGTGACACTTCTTAGTGAGGTGTGCAGTTGATTTGGGTGGAAGGATAACTCTGTTGGCTGCCTGCAGAAAACAGCTCCTAAATGCAGCTATTTCACCTCTGATTTTCCCATTTCCAGGCTCTCTGTCCTAGTTCCCCTCTCCTGTTGGGTCTGAGCTGCTGTGCTGGTGGCTGGGGTTATTGGAGGTGATGAGGGAACAGATCCCCCCAGGGCTTTCACACCTGATCAGGTTTTCTGAAGTACAGAAAACAGGTGGCTGTTGTCAGAAGCAGTAGAATTCAGGTGACAGGAGAAAATGCCATTTTGTTTCTGATCAACCTGAAGCAGACTCTTGTTTTTCCGAGTGCAGGGAAGAGGGAAGTTGTTGGATACTCCCTACAGTTAAAATTGGAATTTTGAAAACTGAAATATAGGAAATCTGCCTCCAAACAGATATGTCCTCTTTTTAATGTCATAAAACCAAAAGGAAGAAATAGCTAAACTCATTTACCATGAACCTACCTGCCCTGTGCTTGTGTAACAATTCCAGCTAAAAACTTTGCCTATTTTGTACATTCTGAAGTTCCATTTTTAAATAATTGAGCAAATTCTTTATCCATCTGACAGTAAAAGATCTGAGCTTTTTACATATTCAAAGGAGTGGAATGAAAAAAAATCTTCAGCTATGGCTTCAGGTGTTCTCATACCTTACTGCAGGTAAGCAATAACATCACACAGGAGGATTTTATGCTAACAAAGCAATCTGGGCGAATTTTAGCTACTAAAATAAAATAAGTCAAATTATTATAGCCAACATGAAGATAAAAAATAATTAATATAATGGGGAAAAAATAGGCAAGTGCTAATCAGCTTTTTGTAAACACCAGCACCCGAAGATCAAAAGCCAAGCATGAAATACCTTTTTTATGTTTTTACGTAGTTTACAAAGAGTTTATTTCTTCTGTGGAAACCCCCACAGCATGTTTTTCTTACAGGTAGAGCTATAATGAAATTGTTTTGCTGTAATGTGACATACAGAGATAGAAATAATATCTGTACATTGAAATTTAATAGGCACAGGATGTAATTTTAGCTAAACAGTTTATATTACATAAGTAATGACTTTAACCTACCTTAAAAACAGATTTCTTTTTAATTATAGTAATTTTTTCATGTTGTCATTCATGTGAGTAGTCAGTGTAATATATATATAAATATATGTATAAATATATAAACACATGGGTGCATGCACAGCTTTTTCTATAGGTGATACTTTGAGACTGTTACAATTTTCACTGAATATAAAAGAGCAGAGAAAGAGAATATAATGAATATAAAAGGGTAGAGTAGGAGATGTGACTGAGGAGGTGAAAGGAAACAACACTGAAATTCAAGCACCATACATGGAATTCGCCACATTCAAGGTATTTAAAACACCACAACCTAAATATTGAGCTGCAGTTCCATTTCTATATTTCATGCAAAAGCTTTAAGAATGCTCTAAATCACTGGGAATTTAAAAGCTTCATCTCCAGGCACCTCTTCCACAGTTAAGCCTGGTTTTCAACCCATAAATTGATTTTTTTGTGGATGTGAAGCACCTCAGCAGCTCCATGGGGATGCTCTGCTCCTCTCCCTGGTCCCTTCCAGGCTGCTCCTGGTCCCCAGGGCCTGGAGGTGCCACCCCTGTCCCACCTGGGGCTCAATCACAGCTCTGAGACCACTTGGCAAGAGTCACCAGAGGAGCTCGGGGATTGTCCTCTGGGACAGCCAGATGGAATCCTGCACCTCCCTGCTGTGTCAGGGCTCTGGCTGTTGCTCCAGCTTGACCATGAGGATCAGTTTGGGGATAGCACGGGGTCAGTTAGCTCTTAATAAAACCAGGGAAACACAGCCCATTTGATAATGAAAGCAAAAGTCACAATTAATCATACACTCTGATTTTACTTTTGACACATACATAGAATGAAAGCTATCAAAACACATTTTTTTTTTCTTTTAGATTTCCTTTCTGGAGGGATGTTTTTAAAGGTTAAGAGCCTTTGAAACTGATTCTGAAAAACTTATCTCTGTAAGCATTTCTTTGATTTCACTAAAATTGGTGAATTTTTTATGATACAATTTCAAACTGAAGATATTGAAATGGCATAAAGTCCAAGTGGGTGAGGCAGTGCATTTCTACCAGATGTGTCTGGTTTTCCTCTTGAAAAAGAATTTACAGGCTGGTTATCCTTTATCTGAATAGTAATTTGAAAAAGGTTAAATAATTTTTTCATTAGCAATCCTATGAATCAGTGTAGAAGTTCAGGTCTAGAGACTGGAACCTAAAACTTAAAATTTCCCGAATGATAAAAAAGGGACAATTATTTTAATCAGAGGCAAGTTATGACAGCACTTGATAAACAGTTTAAACAAATCAAAGAAACTATTAGTTTTGTTAAGGAGAATGTGTTAGATATAGTTCACACAGTTTATACTCTGACATATTCAATAGTTTATGTATTTTATATGCATATATAAAATCCTAACTCTGTTGTTCTGAAAACTATAAATGTATTAGGAAAATAATTTCCATTCATGGCTGGGGAATGCAGCTCCAGTAAAATATGTCCCAAATTTGGTTCAGCTTTTTCCTTAAAAGCTTTTCTCCTTCTAAATCAGTAAATTAGCATAATAACATACAATAAATATAAATTAAACCAAATCCTTCTGCCTCTCTTTAACAACATTTGCCTATCATTTCAGTTAAACTGTAATATCATAGCACAGTTTATGTGCACAGAAGGTGACATTTCATCAAAATAAAAGTATGGAGTTCATTAATAACTATGGTAATATTATGCAAATATGCAACATCATAATATAAATTAGAGTCTATTATTTGAAACACCTCAATGCTTTTTTATGTGCAGCTTTCCTCCCCCTTGTTCTCCCTTCCATTATAATTATCCCACCTTGCTGGAGCAAATTGTGTCACAATCCTTTGTCTCCTGAGTCTATAATTTGGAACTTGTCACAGTGCTTCTAGGCACTCCATACACCTTCCTATTATCTTGTAAATAGATAAATTAAATAGATCTGGAAATGAGATTAAATATTTTAACCTACTTAAAAAATTAAGATCTGCATTATATATATTTTTTATCTTCAGAAGAAGCTTTAGCATTTGCATTGCAATTGAAAGATAGATAGATAGATAGATAGATAGATAGATAGATAGATAAATATAAATGTAATCAAGCATAATTAAGGTGCTCGGGAAAGATTTTTATTTTTAACAAAAGTGATTTCTATTGCAGATAAGAATTAGAACTTGATAGTCTTTCCTTAAAAATTGGACTCCAAGAGATTGTAAGGCAAATCTTTGAAGCAGGTATTTTTTCAGAATAAAGTTTTCAAATAAATTGTTAACTTTATGTTTAAGACTTTGGAGTCAGATGATTGGGCTCCTGGTGAGAGCAAAGCAGCAGATGAGGTCAGAAAAGGAGATGCAGATTTATTGTTCAAGGATCTCAGGTTATGTAAGTCTTGTCCCACTCTAGGCCAGCCTAAAGCTGCACAGTGCACCAGTTCCTGCCCTAGACTGATTAAGATGAGCAGGAATTAACAGGATCCCTGATTTCCTGCCTAAACATTTTATAAGGAGCTTTCACCTGGCAGCTCCTGCCACAGATCCCTGAGCAAACTGCACAAAGCCTCCTTGGTCTGCTTAATCCTAATGAAGCACTGTGATTTCAATTGTGGAATAAACAAATACTCCCCCTAATTGGGTGAGCTTGAATAAGCTGGAATATTTCCTGGTTTGGTTATGGAGGGCTGTACAGGGATCTATGGAGAGAGAGGAGACACTGCTGTGGGACAAGTGCTTAAGCCACAAAAAGGTGTGAGGAAAACAAACTCATCACACACAGAATAGACTTTAAAAGTATCCTATGGAATTAAACCAATCTAATCCACTCAGCAGCCTGAGAGAGGTATTTGTGTGATGGCTGTGCACATTCTGAAAATGCATTTTAAAGTTCTCTCTCACTGTCCTACATGGTTGCACAATGAGATCCAGCACATCATGACACGTCACCAATGTCATTTTTGGATAAGATCTGTAAAAATGTGGGATCTGCTATTTAGTTATGTAGACTCCTGACTCTCATAGTGGAATGAAGGATAAAGGAAGTGAATATAGTTTTAAAGCTCATGCCACTTTGAGTCTGCTGACCATGCTCAAGGAATGCCTTAATTACATTTTTTCTCATGTATATTTTGGCTGTTTTCCTTTTTTCCCTCTCCCTTGGAGAAATTTTAATTAACATCTGAAACCTCCTTATATTTTTCAGTTTTAGATCACTCATTCAGCAAGTCCTTGAATTTTATTCTGTTTGTAAATAATCTAAACACCTAAACATCAACCCAGCTATTTGGTTATTTAGTGCCCATTGTCACCAAAGCTTTAAGAGAGGAAAATTTTAGACAGGAGAGCTCATACCTCATTTCAATTGTAAAGTTTATTAAATGATTATTTACATATATGAACAACCATTAGTTATTTCTGCAGAGGCGGTGAGCCATCAGATTCAGAAGCAGGAGAAATTGATCCAAACCTGAGATTCAATTCCTCTGGGAGAACACTTTTCCTGCTTTTCCTGTACATCTCAGCAGCATCCCTTGGACCTGCTCCTGACTGCTCTCCCACTCTGCTTCTAATTCACATTTTCTGCTCAGCTCTGACTTCACCAAGAGTCAAGATCTAAAATCCCTGCAAGTGAATCTGTGTTTTAAAAAAAAATTGTTTGTTTCTAAAGGCATTTAATGCTTTCTCTCTTTTCTTTCTTTTTTTTTTTTTTCTTTTTTTTTTTTTTTTGCGCAAAACCTAATATCCCAGCAGCAGGGAATAGCAAAACCTTCTCATGAGCATAATAACCTTCTCAGAAGCCTGCTGACAAAGTGGTGGGTGCACTGCAGCATCCACTCAGTGTTCGGCCTGTGCCAAGCTGACATCTGGGCACATTTAACATCTCCAATGACAACTCCCAGGAAAATACCAGTGGGGAAATCAAGCTGTGGCAGCATTTCCTTTCTGATGGGCACAAAAGCGAGACCCAGGAGGATGGAGGGGGTTTGGGTGCTTTGTGGCTTCTTTCCACATCTCAAGGATTATTGTTTCCAGTATTTTATTTCAGTATTAAGGATGGCCTGATCTGCATATGGCTTCAATTACAAAACATATGCAAGCCAGACAGCCAGGGTGGCTTGACCTCTTCCATATGTGTAGGAAAACAAGCTCTGAGCAATCTGCTGACTGGGGATACTGTGATAAACAAGCAAGAGCAAAGGATGACAGGAGATATTCCCTCCAAAACCGTACTGGACCGTGATCTGTTAACTTTTAAAGATGATTAGCAATTCCTGCCTGCATGAGGCATTAGCAACCTGCTGGTTTTGTTCCCCAGTGTGCATCATGCTACTGTTGATATGTTCTGTCTCAGAAATACCTAAATCCCACCCAAATTCTTCTTTGTATTCCCAGTTACCAATCCAGGGAACTCCACTGGCAAGGATAAAGCATCTCAAGTGTTTGCTGTACATTTCAGTGCTTTTTATTCACCTTTTTCTGCAGTACCTAAGGGAGCTGTACATGTATAATTCACTGTTTAGTAACCACAAACTTTTATTATTCATTACTAAAATCTTGTGATCAATTAAACTTTACTATTTGTTTCATAACAGCTTTGTGTAAGAACCAACCGTCCAATCCTAGAAAGCCTCTTTTTTTTTTTTTTAAGTATCTCTTAAAATGAATTGTAAGGCAGAAATGTAAGATTACAGAGAAAAAGAGATTCAGTATGTAACACAAAATTAGATTTTGAATCATGGTGAATTATTCAAAGTTCAGGGAATAAATGATAAGCTGGTCTTGGAAATACTACATCAACACTGACCATTTCACTTGGGTCGATATTTAACTTAGATCCCTGCAGAAGTGGTAGTTCCACATAAAAACCACACCAGTTCTGGAGAAATGTTCCACGTATTCATAACAATTCAGAGCAGCATATAGAAATTAAATTAGTAACAAGATTCGTTTGAATGGGCATTAATGAGAGTACGAAAAAAGTTCATTTATCTATTTGGATTGTGAATTTGCTGAAGGCTGCTCAAGCAACTCAGTCAACAACAGTGACATGAATATGCATGTGCATGCTCAGATATTTGCATGCAGATGAATTTATCCCTGACAATAACTGATCACAGATAATTACTCAGGAATTCAGGCAGCTCATAGACACTGATAATGTAACACAGTGGTATGAAAAATATCTCACTGGGAATTTATGAAAGAAATCGCTCCTTGCATTGGAAAGTGATTTTTTTTTGTAGGGAAAATGTCCTTTTTTTGAACTTTCACTGAGCTGCTCCCTCTATTTCCTTGGCACAGAGATTTTCCATGGTATGGTGCTTGCTACCATGCAACGCATGGGGTAGATTTCAAATCAGATTGATTTGAAAAGGGAAAAAGGGAACTGTTGCTTTCTGCAAGGGGAAAAATATTTTGCAAATGAAACACACAATGAATAAAGGCAACATAGTCCTTTCCAGTGGGAAAAAAATAAAATCTTAGAAAAAAATTAAAGCTAATTTTGAATGTTCATAATATTGTTTATACCTAATTATTTAAAATGCCATTTAAGAAAATGTGCAACTATTATTCATTAAAAGACTAAGAATTACCAGGGTATTTCATGTGGATCATTAGAAAGAACAATTTCTTTGATAGTTAAGACTTTCAGCACCTGAATAAACCAAGAAAATATCTGTATGTCTCCGAGTTCTTGGGTTATCCTAAAGAAAATTATATTTTATGTTAGTGTAATAACACTTTTTCCATTTAAAGGGGAGAAGTTTATCTCTTCCTCCACTAGTGTGTATTATTCTTCCTTTTTGTTCTAAAAATAGACTCCTCTCTCTTCTATAATCTAATATTCCCCTCCTATTTAACATAATTACCTAGGACTGAATCAATATTCCATTAGCTGGATGCAGTCAATGGGCTGTCCGTCAGTGCCTGGAGCATTCCAAGTATTCAGGCATAGATCTTCATCCATGCTGCTTTAGCTTCCTCAGGAAGGAGTAACAAACATTTTGGGGAGCAGTGGCATTGGAAAGGATTCATTTTCCGTGGTCTGCATCCTCTTCATCCCCACATCCCTTTGGATCCCAGGACACCTGCACAGCTCTGGGGCCAGGGACAGCCCCTCTGACCGTTCCTGGCCAGGGCCTGGTGCCTCTCCCTGAGGATGAGGAGAATTTTCTCCCACTGATGCCTTAATTTTCATTTCCATGTATTTCAGGTTCTGTGCTGCCCAGGGGTGCAGCTCTGAGCTCACAGTCAGTGTCACTCGGCTCTCTGCACACAGCACGGACACAAAACAAATCCTTGTCCTGCTGCACACCAAGGACAACTTTCAGCCCAACAGCACAAATAAGGGTGGCTGGAGGGAGAAACAAGAAGGATGGGAGCTCACAGCCTGGAGCTGGGATTGGACAATTAAACCCCAATCTGCAAATGGAGCAAAACTTATCAAAGTGTGAGACCTTGTAAGGGTCAGCCATTTTGTGACCATTTTGGGTCCATTTTGTGACCATTTGGGGTCCACCTTGGGTGTAGCCCTAGTCAGGCCCTGTCCTGCCCAAGGTGTACCCTAAAGGCCTTTCAATAAATCCTTACTTTACTCTCTAGCTCTGTCCAGTCTCTGTTCCAGGTCAGCCTTCCCAAGGATTTCATTCTGGGACCTTCTCAGCACTGGCAGGAATCCTTGTGGACTCCCATTCCATTGGGTTTGGCTGGGATTAGACAAAACTCTCAAAACTTAGAGGTGCTGTGGGGGTGGACTGGGCAGCACTGGCACAGGAAACCTCACCTGCCTTGAGATTTACTCCCATTGGGATGGTTCTCCCACCCAAATAAATATGGGAATTCACACAGCTTTGGTAAAGACCTTTCATAAAGCTGCCAAGCCAAGATAATCAACCTCAGATGGGTAATGGATTTAAATTATGTATTCAAATGTTTAATGCAGTAGTGTACAATTAAGTGTTGCTATCATGCAATAGACCCAAACCCTCTGCTAGATTCTGACAAAGCACAAAGCCCTCAGTGCTCCAAGCCATGATTTTAGAAAACCAATATTTTCCTTTCCTATGTCCCGCTTGAGGTCTTATTTCTGTGTTTGCAATAAAAGATCTGCGTGAAAGAGCTACCAATGGGCACTCTAGAATTTAGAATGTGAAATTACTCAGCTTAACTCCTCTATGGAAGATTGATGTTCTAGAAGCATTTTTATGAAACCAAATCAAACTTTGCAACATCCGGATTTTTATGCTTTACTTGGAATATTTTTGGTAAGATTTGCATGTATTTGATTAAAAGAAATGTGGAAATTAAGCAACACAATTTATCATGAGTAAGAGATGACAGAGGATGAAAATATTACAAGCATCCTTCTTTCTAATTCCTTTAGTGTAGAAACAAAATGATGGAAAAGAAAATGTGGATGCTCTGCTGCACAATTTGTTCATGTGTCACTGCAAGGCTGTTCCATACATTTCACATCGAGATTCTAGAAGAGCAATAATTCATATAAATTAATTGGATATGTCAATTCTAATTGTTCCACAAAGCCTGGGTGAGCATCCTTAGGAGACCACAGGGGATCTCCACGTTGCTGCAGACAAATCAAGCCTCCAAATCTTGACTAGTCTGAGGTTGGGGACATAGAAGAGTTACATAGAGCAATTTAAGTTAAAATTAAAGTTAAAACATTTAAGTTGGCATTCCTGCTTTCTGCTCTCCACAGGTATTGGCAGACTGGATTATTGTGCAGGAAAGGATGCCTGTGAAACTCAGAGAAATCAAAGCAAAGAAGCAATAAACTTAAAACCGCACCATGCCATGCTGGGGCAGGTGGTGTTAACAGAAATACCATGAAATGGAACAGGGTGCTGGTACAAAGGTTTTTTCTTTTACCCCTGAGCAGAGAAAATGTCCATTCCTTTATCCCCAGCAGAGACTGGGATCGCTACCATCTGCCTTCTGGAGAAACCAGATACCCAGAAGGGCTGAAATTACGAACACAATCCCTGACTTCCAGCTCCAAACCTCAAGACAAATATTATGTCAGAAATGAGTGTTCCATTAATGTCCCCTAAACCAGGGATAGAAGAATATGCAGAAATTATAATACTATTATATTATCCCAATAATAGTTGAGGTGAATTTCAGCCCTAATGCCCTGCCCTACAGTGTTGGACACACATGGTTTTTAACCCCAGCTCATTACTTACCTATTCATTTGCATAAATTTCTTCTCCTGCATTGGCCTAATCAGTAGCAATACAATTTAATTGCAATTATTATGGGGGGCTGTTCTCTGGCAGTGAGTGACAGGAACTCACAGTATGAAAAGGAATGAAATGTTCAGGATACCACTGAGCTTACCCAGACACAGAACCAACATGAAATACAGTAATGGATTATTATAAACGGATTCTTTTACAAATTTCTAAATGGAAATAAGTACATTTATTTCTCAGAACCATGCAGGAGCTCCTGTAGGAGCCTATTCACCAGCCAAGCCTGCCATGGATTAGAATCCTCATTCTCACTGGTACTTAAACAGATGCATTTTCAGAAGAAAATTATAAGCTTTGGAGAAGGTTTAACACTTTGAATAGACCATGTTTTTCCCCTATTTTGTGAAAAAGAATTATTGTGTGACAAGAGGAAATCTCTCAACTATGTCAAAAGATGGGAAAAACAGAAGTCTCCTTCCTCTCATTTGCCTGTTAACACTGTCTTGCTCCAGAGGCAAATGACGTGCATCAATTCAAGGAATTAGCAGCAGTCAACACAGCCAATTTGTATTTTCCCTGTTTTATTTTTTAACATAAACAAAACCATAACTAGGAAGAATACAGAAATAGCCTGAAGAAATTTATCTGAAGCTTGATAACACAATATTGTTGTTTGTGGGCAGGAATTAGATGTGGTCTCCTGGATTTCACTTGCCCTGCTGAAATTCCCCTTTGGACTGTGTGCAGGAGCTGAAATGCAGCCAACTTCCTTTCCCATATTTCCACTTTATGCATCTTGTATTATGGCAAGGGATGGAATTCTCACTGGAATACCTGAATAGGAGAGTTTCAAATCTATGTCTGGCTACAGCATATACACACATCCCATACCCAGAGGGATCTGTGCCTTCATCAGAGTTTGTGTGGTCATGGCTGCTCTACAGGAATGATAAATTCAGAGAGGATAAAGTTCTCTACAGAGTCCAAGCCTAAGTTTCTAATGTATTTACCACACAAACACAAATCCAAAAGTCACCTTTGTCCCAAATTCCTTTTGTAACAACCCTGTGCTGGGGTACCTCTGAAACTTTTGCTTGCTGCACTAATACACAACCACTGCTGGTGCTGCAGTACCCAAAATGTTCCTGCTGTGTGTTACTGTGGAATCAGAGGTCCTTGAAAGGAACACTGAGAAGACATCAAGAAAAATTCCCTTTTACTTTGTTCTTTGCTTAGATCAACTCCCAGAGCTGACTTTAGGGTGGTGATTTTAGGAAGGATTTCATTTTGGTGGTTACTTGACATAAATAATGTGTAATTACATCCAAACTTTTCCAGCACACCTTAGCAAAACCATGAAATTTTTAGCTCTCTCCAGTAAGACAAGAGTCCTGCACACACCTGTAAAATCCCAGGACTTCAGGCTAGTCTGAATTGTTTGTACAAACTTAATTATCTTCCTTCAATGTCCTCATCCTAAGAGAAATCTGAAAATGCCAAAATTGTCAACAGACTTTTAAAAGAAAAAACGACCCAACCCCAAACCCAGACAATCCTTAAAATCAGTTATTTTTCCAAGTTGCATGATTTGAAAGGCTAAGAAAGAATGAAGCTGCTAATTAGACTAATCAAAAGATGATACACATGTTCTAATATGTGCAATAATTAACCCACTCAATTCAATAGTATTAATTCAGTGTTTTGGCACAGCATAATAAATAGCACCAGACTGCCAAAAGCTGAACTTCTGTTCCAGATGAAATTAATAAAGCTCCCTGGATGCATACATGTTTGTGGAGACAAAAGTAGTGCATGTGCCAGGTTCCTCATTCCACTGAGGAGATGGAATATCTCTTCATATCTCACCAAGAAGGATGGCATTCCATTCCAAAGAAAGGAGATCAATATATATATAAATACCTATAAAATTAAGATTTTAGTGTAGAATAGTTATCTGTGAATAAGCCCTGAAATATGGGTGGAAAAGAAGAATTTGACACATAGAATGACTTGTTAAAAGTGAAATTTGTTTACAAATCAGATAAAGTCAGAAAAAATACTTCCTAATATACTTGCAAAATTGACCAATCAAAAAGTGTATTAGCAGAATGAAAGATTAAAAGGACCTCAAGAGAGATCATTGTAGGCGTGGACATTAAAATAGTATTAATTGAATTGATATATAACTTGAATAATTCTAGTTCAGAAGAACAATATTATCAGTAGATACAGAGGCAGCTATGAAAGACTTCATCTTCACCATGGTGTGGTTCAAAATAAATCATGCAAACTGCTTTCTACCCAACCAACTAATCCCTATTGCTGTTGTAATTTTCTTGGGGAGATGCTTAATAAAGAAATATGTTAGAAAAATTATTGAGGAAAAAGAAGAATTTGTTTGGTAGCTGTGTCCCATCATTATTAAAAAAACCCGCCACCCAACTAAATATGAAAATAAATTAAATTCCTGCATGTTGACCAGGTGGCTTTATTGTGCCTTTGTGTGAAGGTGAAAACCCACCCTGCCTGGATTGTGGCTTTGCAGAAACTGCAGACAAACTTTCTAATCTCTATTTCTCCTTGAAATTTCTACACAGCACAAGACCATATTTCACAAGTTGAATGCCTGTGAATTAACAGTACTTTTAATTACTTGAGATACAATCTCTATTGGAGCATTATTTTCATTTCCCATTCATTTTTCATCCTTTCATTATCAGTCTTTCTTTCCACTAGACTGTTTATATTTTAATTGGTGCAGGCTTTAACAATATACTGACTCCAATACTGTCCTAATTAAATTAAATTTACTGGCAGATTTGAACAGCAACCCACATTGACCTCCAAAATATTCCTTTTTCTTGCTTCCATTATACTTTACTCTCTATCAAAAAGTTTTTTTGACCAGACCCTGCTACTTCTACAGATTCAGCCTCTCTGCATCAAGCCCTCCAACAGATACTATAATTAATATTTCAACTTTAATAAAGTTACAGTCCAAATCCAAGTGGCCCACAATTTTTAGTTCCTAAATGTTATTTAGGTCACTTCAAATAAATAATTGCAGAGCAGTCTCTGACCACCCTAGCAAGAAAGGACTTTGATGTTCCAGACTGGATTTTTTCCCCCACAGCCATCATTCCCAATTTTCTTCATAATTAAAGCACAACTCAAAAATGTCTTTCCAGAATGGTCAAAGAACTGAAGCTGAAAGTAAAGCTCACCTGTGACTTTGTATTTCATAGCACACGAATTTACCCCTCAGCAAGCCCAAGACAGTGCCTGTACTTTCCTACAGAGAAAGTTCCTCTCACATTTTGCACTCTGATTTTACCCTTTCCTAAAGGAGATTATTTTAACATTTGAAATTATTTAACTTTCAGGTAAAACACATACACTTCTATATCACCATATTGCATGGGAGTATTGAATACTCTTATTATTCCCTTTTCATATTTCTTGTATTTTTTTCTTTCCCACTGCAAGTCATCTTCCACTGTGGAATCTTTTCTAGCCAGGATTCTCATATGAATTTCTTACCTGAATTCAGCTTGCTTTCAAAAGAAAAGTGGATGAAAAAATCATGTCAAGGGCTGATGCACAACATCAAACCCTCCCTGCCTTTAATAATTTGCATTTGGAATCTGGCTAATAGGTGGCTTGGGAATGGGAATAAAAACTAGGAGTTTCCTTCTTTAGTTTTAGTTTCTTCTTGCACTTAGAACCTTCTTTACAGGTCAGTGTTTGGTTCTGGGGGCAATTCTTCAGAGCTTGCATTCCTGGAACAGTAGCCAAGGCACCATTCTTGCTGTGACCCCACCAAAACCCATCCCATGAAAGCCAGTGGCCCTTAGACCTTTAGGAAAGGCCCATTCCAGTGTGTCCTAAGGGCTGGAGCTCACACAGTCAAATTTCCGTGGGTTTTCTGGTGCAGCTGAGCTGTTCTGCAGGTAAACCCCTGCCTAATGTGAATTCCTGATCACCCCCTGAGCTTTCCTGGGAGATTTCTCCAGGCCCTGGAGCTGCTCCTGTTCCTAAAGTTGCACAGCCCACCCTGCTGGGATGGACTGCAGATCCTGCTGATGCTGCCTGGGAGAAATGGGTCATGGAACTTGGGCACTGCCCATTGCCAACCAGAAATCAATCTAGAAATCCGTGCAGGGAAAAAGAAATCAATGCTCATTGACATGGCCCAGCCAGGGCTAACAGGCAGCGCAAAAGCAGGGCGTGGATGTGGACAGGGATGGGAGCAGAGCTATCCCAGATCCAGACCCATTGTGGGTGCTCAGGAGTGGGGACATACCAGGATGGACAGAGGGAGATACAGATCAAATTACCAATGGTACCTCCCCTCCACATGCAGGATTTTAAAACCAGACAGTTGGAATTAGTGCCTCCCTGTTCTTTTTTTCATGAAAAGAGTTGAAAATAAAATTCAAGTATTTATGTTTATGAACCTACAAACAGAGCTTGTACTCTGCACCCTGTCCATACTTCCAACACACACCAAGTGCATTAAAGTATTGATTCCTGACTGCCTGGGGCTCTGTTTTACCTGACCATAAACTGTATTAAATTTGTTTGTAAAGAAATTCAGGGAATCGGGGGCTAAATTATGTGTTCCTTCAGACATTCTGATTTCAATAATTTCCTATATGTTAACTCCTGTTTAGGGGCAGAAACGAAAGAGGGATAGCCTATAGTCCCTTTAAAAACTACATTTAAGTTATTTCCTCGGGGTTTTTTAGACTAGCTGTTCTAAAAATCCGTATCAGTGGGCAATTCCAAGTCATAAATTTTTCTGGACACTTGGCCAGCAGTCAGAAGTTAGTGCACCAATCTATTAATTTTTCAAGATTTAGCACAGAAGAAGAATACAATTGTGATATTTTAGAAATGTATTTCAGCTCATAAAGGCAGCATCAGCTCTCTTCTCATTCAATTATTGCCATTATTTAAAATAATTAAAGCGAGATTCTTTAATAAAGCTTTTCGATTACATGATCCAAATCCTAACAAATGAGTACAGATTTTAAAATTGGTATTATACTGAGTCTGGTAAAACTTTTCAGTGATCCTGCAAGAATTGAAGAAGATGATGTACAGAGAGCCAAGGAGAAATGTCAGAAGCAGGAGAATACCCCCAGGAGCAGAGCTGCAGGCAGCAGACTCGCTCAGCAGAAAGCAACGGAACAGGCAGGGAGAGAAACATTTAGAAGCAGGAAAAAAAAGAAAAAGGCATTTTAGAGTCAGAGTGGGAAAGGAAAGGAAAGGGCTGAAAGGCAAGAGGCAAAATAAATGATACCAGCAGCTGGAAAATCCCCATCCTGCCTCAAAAGGAAAAGTAAGGTCATGAGGCAGCACAGCGAGAGCTGTGCTATTGACCAGCAGCAAGAGGTACATTTTCTGTGCTTAAAAAAGAAAAAAAAATTAAAAATCACAATAAAACAGTCAGCAGGGTCCTCCTCAGGGACACACTTGACTGAAGGGAGATGTTCTTCCAAAGGAAATTTCTGGGGGCTGCTGTTCCCGAGGAGCATCTGGGCACAGCGGGCTCTGCTAGCTGGGTGACACAATGTGACACTGGGGGCTGTGCTGGCTCCTCTGGGGTGGAACACGAGGTTTCCAGGGAAAAACTCCAGAGTTGGGTCCAGATGCTTCCAAAAGGCCCTGGCTGTTGGGTTCTGCAGCACACACCTGCCCCTAAAGCATTTCCCTGCCCTGACAAAGTTGTTTCACTTGGAGGGGCAGATCTCAAGGCACTCTGAGGGTATTTTGTCATTTGAGGTACAGGTAAGAAGATGAGTAATAAGAGGTACTTAAAAGTGGGGTTTTTTTCTCAGATTAAGTGCATTTTATCTCACTTTTCTATCTTAGTTCCAAGTGCCAGTTTCCCTCTTGGAAACAATTTCTCTTTATCAAATTCCCACAGCATAACCCAGCTACTCAAAAGCAGAATTCCTGATAAAGAAATAAAATACTATGATTGTCATGTGTAATTTACCCATGTAATTTTACTATTTTGTGTTTTGGCATTTTCAATATTCTTTCACCTGTCCACCTACACAAACAGAAGTTATTTTGTCTTTAGAATTAAGTTAATACATCACATTTTATTAGCTGGTAGGAATAAAGTAGCAGAGGAGAAAAAGAATTTTTTGATATCAAATACTTTGTTAAGAGGTTAACTGAATTAGTAACCTAGTAATTATTGATATGAACAAATAATGTTCTTCCAAATGTGTGCAGATTGCCAAAAATACCCAAACCCAACTTTTAGTCAACACGCTTGTCTGTAGTTTAGATAAAGTCAATTTTACCACTCCAGTCTCATCTTAAAGCTCATTTTAAACAATCTTCCAGTCTAATTAGCATTACCTTCTGGCTGTGTAGTACCATCCTTTTGAATGCTGGCATGGTTAAACCACTCAGGTCTACTTGGTTCAGTGCAGTGTGGCAAATGTCAGTGAAATATGAGGGCATATGGCATGTAATTACAGAACCATATGGATGCCAGGAGTGATAGTCAACAAAATTTGAGTGCGGGACCAAGAAAGTCAGAGGAAAAGCAATCAAAGACCATCACACATAATCATTAAATGGATAAATATAGTTTCTGTGCAGCTGAGAGAAGCCAGGACATGCCTATCCTTTACTGAAGAAAAGCCACTGTGGCTGTTAGAGCATGTGGCCGCAGAGGAATCTCTACATTATTTTTAGTTTGGTTTGTAAATTTATAAATGCAGCTGATCAAGGTGAGTGATGCAAGGAATCACTTACCAATGCACAGAGCAGATCAACTGCTTCCAGGATCAGCTCCTGGTGGCCAATGCGAGTCACTCCCAGCTCCTCCAGCTCCTGGTGAGTGATGTGCAGCAGCTGCTCCCCATTGATCTTCTCTCTCTCAAAGTTTTTGATGTATTGTTGGAGGCAATCATCGAGGCCTGGTTAGAAAAGCCAACAGCACAGATTCAGAGAGCAGAGAAAAACCCAATGAAACAGTTCTGTAGGTCACAAATACAGAAATTTATTGGGAAGGCAAGCGTCCTTCCTTGTTTGGAGCTATTGTGAAAAACAGATAATGAAAATTATATTTTAACTCACATAATACAGCACATGCTGCTAAAGAGAGAAGTTTATATTACTGATATTATTTTCAACATTCTTAAACATTTTAATAGTAGTTCTAAACCTTCACGGAGATAAGGGAAGGACAAAGCAGCACAGAGAGTGACATTATAAAAAAACCTTTTTCTTGTGATGTCACAAAGACCTAAATATAAGTTTATCTTATGATTAGGAACAAATTCTTCCTAACTCTTCCAGGACTCTTCAGGGTCATAGAGTTTGGCTGTCCCTGATCAGGAAGAGTTCTTCAGGCTCAGTAACCACCCACATTAACTCTGCTACTCCCACTGACAATTCTCACCCAGCTTATCCAGATTTCTGAATCCAAACAACACAAAAAAGGTTTTGTTGCAACACCTCCAACTAAGAATACAATTTTACTCATGCACAAAGACTTGTTCCGTTTCACCCTGAAGCTTGATAGGGTGAGAATAACAGATCATTTTGTTTCTCAGACCAGAGAAGAAACTGATTAACAACACTGAAAGATTTTTTCTTCCTCCAAATCACTTTCTGAGCCACACATGCCTTGAATTTCCAGACAGAACAATGAGTTGAACAGGGATCTGCTACTGAAAGCTACATGGGGTCTCTCAGAGGTCCCTCAAGGACTGTCAGATTCAACAGAAACCTGGTGTGCACATGATTTTCTAGAGACTTACAAAATGCACCTTCAATAACTTCATCTACCAAGTAAAGTAAAACACTGATTCTCAGTTATTTGCCCTGCAGTGGTGCAAGTAAATCCAAAATCCATAAAATTACAGAGATCCAGAAAACACAGAAATATTCCAGTTGGGCATTTATGACAGAGCTTTGAAATATAATTCCTGCACACAGCCATTATCAAATCGACATGAAGTCTGCAGAGCATTTGAGAAAAAGAGTTCTGACACCCGGTGTGCTGGATGTCACCACTTTACACCCCAATAAACACAATTCAGTTGGGACAAAAGGACTGTGATGACAGGAGAACAGAATGAAACAAACCCATGTGTTTGTCATCAGTCCATAAATACAGGGGGATATGTTGCAGTTTCATTTAATTAACTCTTCTTTTCAACATGGTCCAGTTATTTACTCTGTAAACTGATAGTCCTAAGTTATGTTATAGATAAAGCTCATTTAGCAAGTAAAGTGCACAGCTTTATATTCGCTTACACCTATGTCCCATACAAAGCTGGTACAGTGATAAAAATGTCATATTTTATGGTGTAATTCAAAAGTATGAGGTAGTTTGGGGGATTTTTAAAGCTCAAATCAGCAGTCTGTGACTAATATCTAAACCTTTTCTCTGTTCTAAAATGGTCTGCAAATAGGAAACAACTTCTCTGCATCTGTTCATTATTTTTAATGATCTCTTGAATGCTTTTACATAAGTATAGTTCAGTTCCATTGGCTGAGAACTGCAAATTCTCTGTTTATTATTTAACATTTTAAACTCCAAGCTGTTGCACATTTCTGTTCCCTCTTGCTCAAGAACAACTCTCAAAACCATTTTAGAGCAAAAATTCCAAACCTCACACCTCCCAGATTTGCTTTCAGTGGAGATTGCCCCAAAACTCAGAAAAGCCACAGAACTGCTACTAGATACTAAATTATTTTCAACAGAAGCAAATTAATAAAAAAAATTAGAATCAGTGGCCACAACAAGCATTTGTAGCATTAAGAGAGATTTAAGAAAACCCGAGTGAGCGTGCCACGCTGTAAGAAGTGTGCAGTCAGATGTATTAAACCTGCCTTTGTGCCAGGGAGAATGTATGACAGCAGAGCAAAAAATCAAATTTGTATTATTTGTGCTGCTCTGTAATAGCTCCCCAGGGCACCTTTACAAGGCATTTACTTACTGGTGCAAACAGTGTGGCAGTTGACAAGAGAATATAGAAATATATCATTAAAGGGCCAGGCTGTCTCACAGAATGACAGCACTTAATAAATACACACCAAAAAAGAGAGATTTGCCGATTGCTCTCTGCTTTTCTGTCTCTCTGGGAGCCAGCTACTGCAATTTGAAACATTCCAAAGCATTCAGCATCAGGAACATCTTTATTGTCAGGGCTCCAATTGTTTTCACATGAAAATATTCAAGATGAAATTAGAAAGGGTACAGAACGAGCTCATGTTGACTCACCCAAACCAAATGAAATATTTATTTCCTCAAGCCACTCAGGTCTCATTAGTGCTCTTTATGCATTTGCCCCCAACATCATTTCTGTTTACAGATAAGTATGAAAGCAGTCCAGATTCATAACTAAAAAGAAGGAAAGGGCCTTAGCTCTGCTTAGCTGTAGGAAAATGAAATTAACCCACTATTCCCAAGATACACAGCAACAGTGTCAGGCAAGAAACACAGAAATTTGCAGTTCTCTTGCTGCACATTCTTTTTTTACTTGTGCACATTTTGTAACTAACCAACATCTCCTTCAGGGTGCAATAAAATGATTACAGAAAAATAGTTTAAACATGGATGTTTTACTTGAAAGCTAAGGCTTAACGTCCATGGTGAGAAAATTACGATTGGGGTGGGAGAATTTTTATTTTTCCAACGCAGCTGGGCTCAAGGAGTTAACTCACCTTAACAGAAAATCGATGAAGGTTGAAGGCATTTGCTAATATGTCGGTGTTATTTGAGAGGACAATCCTAGAAAAAAGGAGTTATCCATCAGCCCAAGTGCTGACTGTGTCAGCTGGGAAGCAGCTCTGGCTGAACATTGCTTTAAAAGCTGTATAAACCCTTGTGCTCAGAAAATGGCCTTGTAGAGGGAAATAGGGGAAACATCCCATAAATCACATCCATGTGAAAACTCTGACATTTTCCTGCTGTATGGTTGGACTCCATGGACTCTAAGGTCTTTTCTAGCCTAAAAAATTATATGATTCCATACTCTCTCTTTCCATTTTAAAGTTGTTTTTTTTAAATCATATTGAATCCAAATGGACTAGGAAAAATTTATCTCCATATTCAAAGAGCAGAGGAAAAGGAAGCAACTCTGATATATTGACTGCAAACTGTGATTTTGCAAACAGAGCATCTAAGTCAAAGCCAAGGAAACCTGGGGAAAAGAAAGGAGGTAGAAAATAGAAAATTTTTAGGGAGAAAGGGCAGGAAAAGAAGAGCCAGTCAGCTTGAAAGTGTTTATTTTCAGAAATGCATAATTGAGAAAAAAAGAATTATTAAAACAGAAAAACAAAGCAAAACCCTAAAAATATCTCTAAGTCAGATTTAGGTAGTAACTCAGAGCAAACATTACAAAAGAGATGGCACATATTGTGGGCAATAAGGTTCACTGAGATTAAAATGAATCTTCCCATCAGTGTCAACAAATGGCAGGTTTTGGTTTCCATTAATAGCACAAACGTTGCCATGTTATGTAAACATCTGTCCCTTCCCCTCTGCCATTGGACAGAGACATTGAAAATATTACCATTATTGAAAAAATGACTATAAAATGGTTGAAGGGAAGGCCCAAGTTGTTGCCTCTTATGCAGGAATGGTGCAGCCAGGGCAGCTCTCACAGGAGAACTGCAGGAGTAATAACTCTGTCAAGTGTGATCCAGCCCATAAGGAATTCTGAAGTTCAAAATCTGTAATTTCTCATTTTTCATAGATCTCTCCATCACTTCCATGTGTTTGTTGGCTTCTCCTTTTTTCCTATATTTAAATGGATTTTTGCAACTTACTGAAAACTATGCTGGTTTTGTAAGCCCTCCTAAAAAATTCCTGCCCAAATGATGGGCCTGTTGCTGCTCCATGAGAATTCCCAGGGGAAAATGCAGCTGGAGCAGCAAACCCTGGCTCTGAGGAGAGGCAGGGCAGATCCCTGCCAGCTCTGCCTGGCACAGATGCACCAGCTCCCACAGGGGCTCTCCCTGACAGATGAGGGGATGCAAAACCAGCCCCTCTGGTAGGGAAATGCAGCCCTGCTTTTATGTTTTAGGGTGAAAAAGAAGGAAATCAGCTCGGTGGGAATGCATTGACCACTCCTGGCTTCAGCACTGCTGCAAAAGGGATGAGAGCCCACTGGCAAAATCCCTCTGATTGAGGGTCTGACAAAGTATTCAATGTTTTTCCTGATTAAAAACGTATTTAGAAATTAAAGAAACACAGCACAACACTAAACTCCCAGTTGCACAAAGGCTTATGCACAATAAAGAATCTGAGGTAGAAGTGTCTATGGGACCTGGATCCAAAGGACAAAAGCTGAAAGTTGATGGGATGATCTGTTTGTTCAGAAGAATTACACTTTGGCCTGCCAAGATAAATTAATAACTTATTAATGTGCCTCATTTGACTAATAAAATCTGTAAAACAACACTATCTCTGCTCTTGCAGAATCAAGAGATTGAAGTGAAACAGGGGCAAATATCAACTTTCAAATATTATTGTCCTGTTGTTTCTGGACTCATAATTCCAGAAAATCAGCTCTTCACTCATAGGAAATATAAAATCTCTCACTACTTTGCTGGAAATTCTCTGATTAATTGGAAAAGGCAGCACGAACTTCTGCTCCTATCACAACCTTCAGTTTATATATGCAGATCTGCTTAAATATATCCAGCATTTAACAGCATCCACAGGTTCAGTGCAAGTGTAATTTTTACAGAAAGCAAAGAAAAGTTGGGTTTGGTGCTTTTTTTAAAAGAACAAGGGATATTTTCCATATAAAGCAATATCTAGCAGCTAGCTAGAAAGATCTGGAAGGAATTGACTGGTTGGCTGGAGACTGGAGAGAATTCACGCCTTTTCCTAAATGCAATGTTATTGAATGCACACATCAGTTCAGCTGTGTTCTTGATCAAAACCCCTTTGATTTATTACCCTGGGCTCAGGCACCATGGAGCCTTTCCAATTCTTATGTAACTTGTAACAAGGAAAATCATCAGGTGGGTATTTTTGCCAGTGACATTCAAAAGCTTTTTAAGAATTATTCAGTCCAAAT
The DNA here is from genome assembly GCA_021534815.1 of Acrocephalus arundinaceus. Taxonomy (NCBI): domain Eukaryota; kingdom Metazoa; phylum Chordata; class Aves; order Passeriformes; family Sylviidae; genus Acrocephalus; species Acrocephalus arundinaceus. The sequence continues at coordinate 10,142,475 of JAJEOU010002847.1, read as the reverse complement.
AAAGAAAAGGCATAATCCTTGGGGCCATGTTCACACTAAGCTGACTCTCAAATACCAGATATTTGTTCTTAAGCTCTTCAGGAGGAAAAATCAAAACTATTTAGAGCATCAAGAGAAAAGGATCTTCATACCACCACAATTTAGAAAGAGACAGATGGAACATGTTTGAAAACACTGTAAACCACCAAGCTTGGAATATTTCAGGCCTCAACTTTCCTAAACTGCAGAGTATATTTGAAATCTAAGGATTGCAGTGTTTTGCATCCTTAAGCCTACATGTCACAAACCTGACCTAGGGAAATACAGTAGCTAGATTGCATAATTTCACAAAAAAGTGCATTTAAAATTGCAAGGTACAGCAGAACTTCATGAAACAGAAAAGGAAAAAAAACCAACCCACCTATTTTTCTGAAAAAAAAAAAGAATCCCTCAAATTCTGGCTTTATTTGACCTTTGAATGCTTGACTGTGCAAGTAGAATGTGTTTAAATGTTGCTTCCCGGCTGAGTTTCCTCTGCGTCACTCCGATATTCACAGGGATACAGATGGATGTTTTAGATGCAAATACAGGCAGACTTGCTTGAATTTACAGATCCTCATCTGCATGAACAGGAACTGGGGCGGGATGAGCACTCTGAATTAATGCTTCCCAGGCACCAACTGACACCAAAAATGTTGGCTGCCATTCCAAGCTGCAAAGTGGGTGGAACTGCACTGGGCATAAACTCTTCCACTGGTGTCAGGCTACTGCTCAAGGCAGCCCACAAGGTACTTCCCTTGCTCCGTTCTTCTCTCCTGAGAGTGCCAGGATCCACAGGAGCACAAGGATTTGCCCTGTCCAAGCCCTCTGCAGATACTCTCAGCTCCAGGACCCAGCTGGGCTCTCGACAGCTGGAGCAGTTCTGAATTTCTGGCCCTTCATTCCAAGGGCTCCCTGCTCCTCATCCTCCTCATCCTGCAGCTGTCCCTGGCTCAACAGTGCCAGCCACAAGAACCCTCTCCCCGTCTTAGCACAAAATTCTGGGGATTTTTCCCCTAAAAAGCCCCGTATATTTTCAGCTCCCTTCATTCCAACTTCCATTTCCCCATATCCCATTTTTTCTCCTTCCACACTGCTTCTGATTCTTTTATTTTCTATGTGTGGAAAATAAGAGCTTGTCAGCTCTGTCTCCTTTGTAACCAGCAGGGAAGCAGATTTGGGAGAGCATGAGCTGGAAACTTCCAACCTTGCTCCTCTTCTCTCCCCGGAACAGGTCAGAGCTTCACTCTCAGATCCCACTCACAAAGGGACAAACTATCCTCAGGGAATAGAAAAATCCATGGCAAGTTCCTAAGTGCTCTTGTTATTCCCCTCCAAAGTGTCCTCCTCCAAATCAGGACAAACATCACTGTCCCCTCACCACAGTGCATGTCTGAGACACAGACCAGCCTCCCAAATTCTACCCCATAAGCAAAACCAGTGGGAATACTACTTCATCACTGTAACTTCATTATTTTATTTTTAGGATGGCTAAAGCAAGGGGCTTTCCCATAATCTCAGTGCCTATAAGTCCAAGATCTTTCCAGCAGCAGTTTTCCAAGATAACTGTATTATCAAGACAAAAGCTGGGCTCAAATTATCAATATTTTAAGAGTTCACAGCAGCTGAGAAGGTTCTGTAAGGGGATGTGTCAAGCAATATTAATAGCAAACTAACAAACTGCTGAACTAATAAAATTTGATTTAATGATACGCCATCACCCTTAAACTGACATTCATATATATGAAGTAAATGACTTAACATAGCTCTGCCTTCATTACCTATGAATGAATAATAGGAAGTGAAACCATTCTAACTTTGTCCTCAACATTTGACAGGTGTCGTGGAGCTGTGGGATTACCATGAAAGAAATAAACAGCATTTTCAGGAAGCTTGCTGGAACTAGACCTGACCACAAAGAGGTTTTTGGAAGAGAAGTGCCATGCAGAGAGAATGGATTACATTTTCAGGCCCAAGTGCGTGCTCCTTGCTGCCACATTTCCCAAAAATTTAACCTCGAGATATGTCACTGATGCTGTTAGTGATGAAATTCCCATAAAAGTGACAAAACCCAGAAGCAACCTAATTATCTCTGTGTGCTAATGAAAACCTACCTCTTTCCTTAGCCTCATTAATTTTCTCCTTGATGAAGATATAACCACAGCCCCCAGTCATTCCTGCAGCAGCATGGCTGGGGGATGACCTGGAAGTGCTCACAACCCTCCAAAGCTTTCCCCATTTAATTGAGGAAATTATTCCATATTCCAGAGTGTCTGAGCTGAGGACACTGACACCCTGAGTTTGTTACATTTATTTTAAAAGAGAAATGCCCAGTGCAAGGCAGATGCTTCTATTTCCTGCACTGGACTATGTAAAGACTGCTTTATTTTTTGATGGGTGTTTGATGGGAACCCATCCTGACAGAAGTGCTGGTTCCAGCACAGACATCCTGGAATACAAACCAAAATTTTTAAAAAAACCTCCAAAACCAACTAAAAAGACAATGCAAAATATTTTTTGCCTTGTGAATCTATCTAGAAGAATCTTCATGATTTATCCTCAAATCAAAATGCAGAACCAGCACGATAAAACTCCTAAATCTCTTTGTGCAATCACAAAAGAGCAAAGATCTCTGTGTTGGAATAACTCAGGTGATAACAAACATCTCTGGGATCAGTAAGAACACTGAGAAAAAACAACATCCACCCTCTATACATGAGGGATTGCGTGGCCTAGAAGTGGAAAATTGATGAGATCAGGGTTCACATTCCTCTTTTTGCAGCAAGTGCCAAAGGTTGTGTTCTCCTCTGCCTGGGTTGGAGGACAGGGGCAGAGGAGACCTCTCCAGTTCTCTATTTCCCAGACAGTGTTTTTGCAGTAAGCATTAACTTGCTGCCAAAGATGGCAGGGGAGAAAAACCTCTCACTGTAACAAAACCAAACAAAAACCCCAAAACCACCAGGAAAAAGGAACCATTCTTAAGCAGAAAGAAAAACATCAGGGAATCAGTATTTCCTTCACTAGAGCCTTAGCACATTGAGGTGAGTTTATTCTAGACAGTTTCCGTTTTAGAAAGGTTAACAAGTCTAATAAGGAAGGTGCAGCATTAACCACGTCTCATCTACAAGCACTGATCTTAAAAGCAAAAGTACAAGAGCAAATAAATACAACTGAAAGCTCCTTCCTCCACGCTTCTGAGGATTTATCCACCTTGTAGTCTGCACAGGAAAGTCTTAATCACAGATTGACCTTCAAAAAACTTCTTCGGTGTCACACAAAATCAAACAAAACCCTCACGCCAAGGAAGTCCTTGTACAAGTACTACAGGGATATGCCCCATTTGTCCCTGTCTTAAATACGAAGAAAAAAATTACTGAAGAGTGAGATAACGAGCCTGTCTGAGCTAATCAATAGAGAGGAAGTGACTTGTCAGACAAAATTCATGTAATAGCAAGACAGACATTTAAAGTTCTGAGAAATGATTCCTGCCCTAAAAGTAGCTCTGATCACTTTACAACAGGGCTGCACATTAAATTCAGTTCATCATCATATCAAACTCCAGTGTCACAGATGCCTCAGAACAGTGCCTTCCCAGCCAGGATATGTCTAAAAAACCTGAATGATTCTGAGCCACATCTACAGCAGCAGAATGTTCTCAATCAACCAAAGTCGTGTGGGACAGGCAGAATCCCTGGTCACATCCTCCCCCAACAAGTGCAAACGCTTGCAAAGCTGAGGGGGATAAAGAGCTGACAGAGGAGAATCAAACAAAAAGTGCTACAGATGTTTCAGTGCCAAAATACATTAATTCTTGTTTCGACTTCACTGACATATTTTACTAAAAATCCCAGATATCAAAAGAACAGCCAAATCCAGTGTAGGCGTTTGGAGTGAAAAGCCCAAACAAATCAGATTTCTGCTCAACCCAATTTCTTCAGCAGCTACGAGTCCATGACCTAATTCATGAGTCAGAGTTTAGACACCTGCAAGATGCAAATTCCCAAAGTAGAAGGTGGCCTCGGCAATTCCTCTCACAGTTCTTCACAGAGATGCCAAAAATCAGATTGCTGCAAGAAATAAAGAAAAGGAGGAGCATTTGATCTTTTCCCAGGGATATTCAGAACCTTTGGTGATGGCTTCTGTTGGCAACTACTCAGCAAAGGCTGTGGATCAGTCGATCTGGGGTTTCACCCACATGTCTCCTGTTCCTTTTTTTCCAAGGATGCCACTCACAGCACTGCAGCTTTTGTTTATGTCATCCTGTTGACTCTGTAAATCTGAATGATCTTAAATGAGGCTCTTTCCTTAAGCAGTTTGGAGGAAATAGCTCTAGCAGCCTGTGGGGAGCACAGTTAAAAGTCAGGTCGCTGGCAGGAACTGTCAATTAAGGCAATTCCCAAACTAGGAATCCATATTTTTATCAATATGAACTATACAAAACTAACAAAAGCAGGCAAATGGGAAGAAATCCCAGGAGAAAGACTCATCAGTCTGTAAATTGTCCTGAAGAAGTTTTTCCCTTTCCTTACATTTCCCTGTTTTTATTCCATGTTTCTGTTCCGTGTTGATACCAGACAAATTTATTATGGTTGTTATTGAACAAAATGAGAGATAGAAATTTTTATTCACTACCACTTCTCATGCAGTGCCAGATTAAGATAGATTAAGTCTCTGGCTTCAACTACATGATGAAAGATATTACTACATCTCAAATCACTATTATTTTGTGTTTTAATTCTGAATTCTAAATGTTTTGCTATTTGATCTGGACATAGTTTATCCAAGATTAAATAGTTCTGTGAAGTAACATGAAACGAGCAAGAATCTTATAATATCTGAAGAACTATATAGCCTAAAATCCACGAATAAAATATGATTACAACTCAATGTATAAGAAAAATCCATCCAGCAAAGCAATAAATCAGTAAAAAAAAAAAAAAAGTGGAAATGAAGTGATTACAAAATATTTCAGAGCCATAGCATGTCACTCACTCATATGTTTGAAAAAAGACTTTAAAATGCCTAAGATGATTAAATCTTTGGCATGGCAGCGCACGAAAAAGGGACGTAGGGCAGGGCTAGGGCTTGAATTTCAATCTCTCTGACAAGGAAGCAGCAGGCTGGAAGAACTGCAGAGTTCCCAACTACTATCCCTAGTTATTTTTATGCTCTGTACAGGTAAATAGTTAAAGCTTTTCTTTCGAGTCATCAGACAAGGAGTTAGAGATATCCAATAGTAGCATGTCAATGTAAGTGCTGTCTATAAACCCTCTAAACAGAGCTGCTGGTGAAAAGGTAAATGTAATAACTGCAAAAATACTCTATTGAGCAGGGTAAATCAATTCTGTGTCAGCAAAAGTAGCACAATATGAAATAATGTTTCTGGGGACATTCCCCATGGCTTCTTTTGCACTTCCCTCACAGCCATTCCCAGTAAAGCCTCAAAAAAGGAAATTCTCCTCTGGTTTATTTTTCATATAAGCCAGAGAACAGAACGTAAGGGACAGGAGAGGTGAGCTGGCTCCTTAAGCTCACTGAGCAAGTGATTTGCTCTAACAGGATCAAGCAAAGTGTAACTCAGAAACAGTGAGTTACTGGGAAAGGTGAGTGTACAAACTACAGGTTCCTGTATGAAAGAGCTGTGATGAGAAAAGAAGCAGGAAAATCAAGACTGAGATAGTCCAAAAAGGTCAGATGCATCACTTTCATATTTATGAAACATTTTTTTCTTGAAATCGTTGCGTGATTATTTTTTTTCTAAGTTGCCATTTCCCTGAACTTTTAGAAATATCACATGAAACAAAGACAAGCTCATCCGAAGAAATTAAGATATTATTAATTTCTCCATTAAAATGCATTGTGTCACCTATTGCTGCAATTCCTTCTTCCTGGAACACTACTTGGTAAATTAAAATGTAAATCTGGCTGCTTCAATCACTCTCAGCACATATAGAAACACTCAGTGCATCCAGGATCCAAGAGGTTTTCCATCCAACGTTTAAATATTAGAAAATACAAAAATAAAACTTGAAGAAAAAAACCTGGGAAAGTTCTTCTGCGAGGGTTAAAATAGCTATAATTTATAAAAGAGGTGTTGTCATTTACAGCCAAGAGTTCCATCCCACGGCTCTGGATGAACTGGGCTCCTCCCAGGGGGTCTTTGCACTGACCCGGGGTGTATCCCACCCAAAGGGCAGCCAAGAGCAGGTGTACCTGGGGTGCTGATCCCACAGACACAGCACAATCCCAGCTGCTCCTGATGCCTTAGGATCTTAGCTTTTCTATTTTTCATCTATTTGTAACCCTGCAGAATAACTCCAAACTCCACACACAGTGTGAGCTGCTGTTCTCCCATTTCGGTCAGACACAACAATTCCTCTCCAGGCCTGGGGATCAAGGACACCTCATTGCCTCAGGCCCCGAGGGATGGAAGTTGCAGGGAGCAAACTTGGGGTGAATGACTTCATTACTTGAAGCTGTAATTGGAAGATAAACTCCCAATATGAAAATGGACCAAATTCATAAAAGTATAAAATCCTGTGAGTCCATCATCCATTTGGGGTGCAGCCCCTGGGGGGCTCTGTCTGCCCGAAATGTATCTGAAGGCCCTTCAGTAAATATAACTGCTTTTTATTCCCTTGGTTCTGTCTGGCCTCTGATTTTGGGTAGCCCCAAAAAGGCATCACCCTGGTGCTGAGAGGATTTTGGGAGTGCTGAGCTGCAGTTTGTGCTCCTGTCTGGCCAGGGAACACCCAGGCTCAGGGACTGGGCAGGTGGAGGTGGCACTTCCAGCCTGGCTCCAGCCCCGGGCAGGGATGGGTTCATGGCATTAGAGGATTTCACTCCTGGCTCCAGTTTCTGCTGGAACTGGATTTCTACCATGGCTCAGGGTGGATCTGGGAACCAAACACCCACGCTGCAAACCACCCCAAACCCAACCCCAGCTCCAGGCATTCCCAACCTCAGCCCAAAATGCAAACCAGCAGAGGGAAAGAGTTATGGAAATGGATTCACTCGTGTGAAATCATTTCAGATTGCATTAATCACATTGCACAGTCTTAATTGGTCTCTTTTAAAAATTAAAGGTTAAGTGCATTATTTCCCTGCAGTGAGGACAAACTATTGATTACCTTCAATCTGGAAATGAACTCAGTTATTTTATATCTTTTACATATATTAAGATTCTCATTTTAAAAAGCTTTGAAGAGGTCTACTTTAGATAAGACATCTCTATCATCATATCCCTCCCTAGTTCTGTAATTAAGAATTTAAAGGACTTCAGAAATAAAAAGTTGTCAATTTTAGCTTAAACCTAGCAGCTGTTTAAGCCTGAATTTGGATTTTTTCCTTCACTAACCCTTTGTCAATAACAAGTTACATTCTCAAATGTAGTTTAAGTAACTTGATAATGTAGCTGAATTGACAATACTACTCAGTGTTTTCTTTCCCCTAAAAATATATCAGTGGGACTGGAAAAATTCAAATTATGAGCTTTAAAACACATCTAACCATGTTGTTTGCTCCCTGTGAGCAATTTGCAGATTCTAACTTAAAAGAAAAAGAAATCAGGTGCTCGCAAAAATGCTAAAAGTAATTTACAAAACTTGAATGTCCTTGACTTACTTTAGTCATTTTCAGGGACAGAATGAAAAATTAGTATTTCCTCTAGAGGGCTTCAGGATCTGTATTATTTCCCAAATCAGAGTTACATTGCACAGTTACTAGTGAGGGTCAGAGAGGCTCCTTGCTGTTCTGATTCCTCCTGCTTTGGGCAAAAATCCTCACAATTAGTGGAGTGCAGAGGTCAGACCCTGGTGGTCCTACCATGATTTGTGTCCTCACTTCCCAATGCCAGTGAGAATCCAGAACTAATGGTTATGTGATTATTTTTACTAGAAAGGCTGAAGTTAATCAATTTGCAATTTGTTTTCTTGCAATTTTGGCCCTTATTAGAGCTTTCTTTAAAGTCTCTCTTAGTGCCCTACTAATATAAATTCAAAATTTAACAGAACTATCAAAAGCAAAGCACATATGAAAATTCATGCATCAAATAAATGTTGATGATTATGATTATCTTTTTTTTTAAATTTTTCTCTAAGACTGTATTGTGATAATCCTGCTAACCAAGTTTATGATGCAGAATTTATATATTAATATAAAATTTAATTCAAATTCAGGACTTCAAACCTAATCACTTTACTATCTCCATGCTTGTCACCAGAAGTCCTAGGCTTGATCAGTCAAGATATTCTGCTCTGCATTCTGTCATTTTCCTCTGGTTTTGTGCAAAACTTTTTACTTTCTGTGTGTACCTTGCTCCTGAGACACTGTTATTCACCACGTCTCAGCAGCTCCTACTTTTCAGGTTAAATCCTTGACAGTTACAGGAAATCTTTTTGAGATGCATCTCAAGAAGCTCTCAGACAATGCTCTCAGGCACAGGGTGGGATTTTTGGGGATGGTCCTGTGCAGGGCCAGGAGCTGATCCTGGTTTGCTCCCTTCCAACCTGACATATTCTGTGATAGCTTAATTTCATAACTGAAACAGCGGCCAGCCTACACAACTCTCCAAACCAAGCACATTTTTTTAAAAAAAATAGAAGTTTAATTAGATTTATCTCCCATTTGATGTTTGTCAGATAATTGGAATCCATGAAAATCATAACTGGAACTAAATATAAAGTTCCCACCCAAAGATCTCCCCTCCCATGGAAAAGACTACTGGACACAAAGATATCTGAAAACTAATTTTTTATGAATCCTGGTGTGATTGTGGAGGGTGCTATCCTTGGTACCAGCCATTATTTAATACAGGAATCACTGCAGTGATGATTTGTGAGAGTGTGGCCTTGATTCAACCAAGAACTTAAGTGCCTGCCTCACTTCTCTGTAAAATGCTAATCCTCCAGTTGATTTCATGGGAATATTCACGATTCAAATCAAACTTAAGTGCTCTGCTGGAGCCTGGCCAGAGCATGCTGAGCAGTGCAGGGCTGAGCCCACGCTGGCCAAAGCTTTGGAGAGGATCCCATCCAATTTCACAGATCGAAATTCATGTCTCTGGAAGGACATCCCACAGAAAATTTATACCTCACTTAGAGCCTTCTCCACGTTGAAAAATCCCCTACAGAAATTAATGTCTCCCCTGATACTTCCTGGTAGACATGAGGGCAAATTTTCTCATTACAGATGATTTTTGGTAGCATATTTACATCTCCCAGAACAGACCCTCTCCATGTTTTTCCACTCTAGGAACTTGATGTGCTGTTGACTTAACACCTGATGGTAAGGAAATTCCTTGCAATTCTGGTAGGTTGATGGTTGAAAAGACATAAACACCAAAGGAAATTTCATATTGCATCTCATAATCCATTCACTGTCTTCCTCTGCCATAACCTTGGACAGTACTTTGAGAATACTGCAAATGCTGCAAAACCTTTTAGGGACTCGCAGTTATGGCTTTTCAGTGGACTGAGGAAAAAAAACATCACCAGGGGATGAAAATATGAGAACAGTGGTCACATTTCAAAGTGAAGTTACTGACTGCAAAGAGATGATGAGAAAAAATTCCTCCAGACCATGACTGATGGTTGGGTCAGGTCTGGAGACCTGGAGCCAGTGAGGAGCCAAGGGAGGTGGGAGTGTCCTGCTGGGCACTTTTCAGCTCAGGGACAGGAATGTGAGACAGAGACATGAAAAAATTTCCTATTTCCATTTTCCCTGGACAAGTCTGTCTCAGCAAGGTCAGGTTGGTAAATACACCGAGTCTGAACTGAAATCAAAGAGATTTGGCTCTACATATGGAAAGACAAAAGGTCAAAACAAGTTTCTTTTCCCAGGATTGAAGGAAAAATCCTTGGAGACCTGACTGATAACAGATGGCACCTCAATAGATGCTCCTTTCATCAGTTTTATGATTAAACACCTTCAAAAGGTGCTCAGGTACAACCACCTCCCCTTTCAGAGTCAGGAGGAGGCCATTCTATAAGTTCCACTGGCTCCAAAATGCAGTGATCACCTATATTTGAACTAGCAATCCTAGCAATGAATTCCACCTAGCAAGTGGTGGAGCTCATCAGGGGACAAATTAAGGCATTTTCCCATTCCTTTTTGCAGCTATAAATGCCCAATCAAACTCTTAAATTTTGTTGAAATGGTCTTGTAAGGACTCTCTTTATGCCACTCCTGTTCTATTACAAAAATATCTTTTAAAAAGGGTGCTAACTAGGCTGAAACCAACCAGTAACAAGTTTATTCTGCATGTTGGGAAAATTTCACATTCCTTTGTCAAACAGGTTGTTACATCTTGCTACTACAAAGTTGGCAATTGTGCCATATTTTGGATATACTGTGAACACATTTTGATTGGGTTCTGGCAGGCTCCCAGTTAAGCTGAGTTACAATGAGTGCCAACAACACATTACAATTTCTTTCAGTAAACACGGGGCCCAGTTCTCAGGCAAGCAGCCATATGCCATGTTCTCACACGCTTCTTTTTCAACCCAAAAAGCTGAATTTAGCTGTTGCTTACGAAAGAAAGAAAGAAAAAAAAAAAAAAAGACAGTCAATGGATCTCCCCTTATAAGTAAAAGAAGCTGAGTTTGTCTCAGGGCTCAAACTCACTGAGAGAGAATCAGAGAAGATTGTGATCTGTATGAAATGGCTCCTGCAGAAAGGTAATTCCATTTCCAGGAATGGAGACAGGAATAGCAGGGATGTGGTGCCTCTGTGTTGACTGGGGCAGGGGGTTTTGGCTTTCATGGCCATGCACATACCCCAAAGCTGCTGCAAACACCACCAAATCCTGCTGGAGACATCAAGCCTGCCAGTCTGAGGAGGGGTTCGCTGAAGCAAAGCCCTTTTGAGAATATAGACATCTATTTTAGAGAGAATTTTAGAATTTCAGTTAAAAATGCACAAAGGAGAAGCAGGCTGGGAAGAAGCACAGTCAAAATTCAGAGTTCAGCCCTTGGTAAGGATCTCATTTCTCACAATGAATATGGATGTTGTTAATCTTTTTAAACCTCACAGAAATGACAGCTCTCTTCTTTGAAGCCTGTCCAACAGAGAAAACACAATGGGAGAGATAAAATTCACCTAAAAATAATAAAAAAGAGGGAATATTTTCCAGACTGGAGCACCTTCCACAGCTGCAATCACCCTCCTGCTGGATAGGGTGGTGGTGGTGCTGCTCTCCAGCTCTTTCCTGCAAATTCTGATGCACTTTCTTTGTTAGCAAAGCTCAGATCTCATTATAATTCCCTATTTCACAGGTAGGAAAACTGAACCAAAGAGATGTAAAGCAATTTTCATCAAATCACACCAAAGAGCAGCAGGAGAACTAGAAATGGGCCCTGTGTCTGTTCACAGCTTTCATGTACAGGCTTAATTAACTGGGAAAAATTAGAAACTTCTCTAACCAGAAATGAAAGGGAGCTCACACATTACCTGATCCTCCATCAAAATATTAATGGGCTCTGAGAGAATGAAGGCAAATTTATGACATGCACTTCACTCCTTGTTTTTGGAAAAGAATCTTTCAGTATTTGCAATAAGCACTGTTCAAGCCATATTTTCCTCTAATGCATTTCTGTTTGCAAGTGTTCACAATCAAAATAAATTCCAAGTACTGCAAATGAGACATGGAAAATTACATCCACTTGGTCTATCACATCTTTATCACATTCTTCATGCCAAAATTTCAAATTACTCTGTATTATGTATGTATTCACACATTCTGTCGCTTGCTCTTTAACTCCCCTTGTTTTCCCACACATCTCTTGTTCATTTTGCAAATGTTATCTTGCCTTTTTCAGTTTAATCCTCTGTACTCCCATTTCTTTATCTCAGTACCTCAGTTTGGAGAGCAACCCCTCTGTTACTCCCATTTGGATCCTGCAGCCTCAGCTCCAGCTCCTCCTGCCTTCCTAAGCTGCAATTTGTGGTGCCATTTCTACTGAGGCTCAGCTGAGAGGCTGCTGAGAGCACAGTAATGATGCAGGCATGGCACAATTTGCAGTCCATCCCTCTGTGCAATCCACTCCATCCCCTTCTAAACAATTTTAATTCCCCTCAAAGTATGTGCCATTGCTATTTTCCTCTCCTCCCAAACAATGTCAAAATTCATCCCCTCCACATGTTTTATTACCAAGTTGACAAACCATAAAATACATTTTACTCTATATTTCTCCAAAAGTTAGATGTGAACTACCATAAAGTTTTTCCCAGTCCTTGTTTTTCAATTGCTTCAGCCCAAAGGGTTCTCAGAACTGTCCTACAACCTTTCCTCCCACTGCAGTGGGCCCCCAGGGCTCTGTGTCTGCTCAATCTCTGATGGGTCCATGGAAGAATCAGCTTCCAACTGCAGTAAGAAAAGAATCTGAAACACTTCAGGAAGAGGTACAACTACGATATCTCGTAAATACCTGAAGTGTCTCAACATTGTTTCCACAAATGAAAGCCATCATGGACTACACTATGAGGAATGCTAATTTCTGTCTCATTCCACAAAGTGGGGATAAGGTGCTCCTGCAGCTTCAGCAGCTCTGAACCATCAACCTGGATGAAAAAGAGCTCAAATTTTCACACCCAGCTCCAGTGCAAACCCTGCTTTTTCAGAAGCACAAACAAGAATGTGGCTGTTGATGTGAAACACCACTCTGCTGTGTTTTAAGCATCAGACCTCAGCTGAAAGACTCCTCATTCCAGGGGCATCCTCCAGGAAAACTGTTATGATTTCACTCTGCCCACCTCAAGGACACCGATTGCTAAGGATACAAGCAAGGCCTGCTTGGAACTTTAAATTATTTTCTTTGTCTGCTGCTGGATTTGCTGCTATACCTTGAACTTAAAGGTAGAACCTGATTAAAAGCTTCCTCAAATTTACACTTGTCTCCCAGTTCTGTTGGGTGAAGCTTCACACACACACACACACACACACACATACACATACGCAAATTGCTTTCCTCTTTCAGCCCCACTTTCCTTGTCCTTTAATTACTCAGTCCTCTCTCATCTTAAGCAGCTTTTGCTTCCCTCTCTCTTGAAAAACATCAAGTCTCTCTGGGAATCCACCTCCAAACTCTTTATAGCTCCTCCACCACTTCACCTTCCAAGTCTCATGACGTTATTTTCCCTTTTCCCTGCCTTTTAAAAATTGGCTTCTTTCACATTCCACCCAAACTGCTCCCTTTCATTTCCATAGCCATGGCAGGCAGGGTGTGCTCATGAAACACATTAACAAGAAACTTAAAAGGCTGCATCAATAAAAAGGCTGAAATATTGTCTGAAGAGGTCTGTGTGGCTGAGAGCTAGACCAGTAGGAAATGAATGAAATACAGAAATACAACGGGCCGTGCCATCTGGGGACTATTAACAGATTACTGCTGCTGTGAGGAGAGTCATCAGTTCAGGGAAAAAAGATAAAGCAAAAAAAGAGGAGTGGAAAAGGGAAGAACCTGAGCACTCCAAGAGGACTCCTGACAGTGTTAAGAGGGGCTGGGAGGAAGGGAAATACAAAGCTCAAGTGAATTAGGAGATAAATTTTTCATATTTTAATTTACTTATACTAAAATTAATTAAAAATCTGTGGTGATTTCCTCCTTTTCTATTATAAATCTGTCAAAGTTGCCTTAATGATCAGTTTCACTGCTGCTAAGCCAAACCATTCTGCTCAGTTTTTGCCATGTATAAAAGACTTGAGGCACATCCTACAAGCTGATTGTATTAATTATTTTGTATTTTAAAAGTCTGGAATGCCATACTGGATTGTCTTTTAACACAGACCTACAAGGGGGGTTACCTGTCCACATATTTTATCCCTATTCCAGCTCTTCCTTCCCTTAAAACCACTACACCTAATGCGGCCAAAACAGAAAGAGAGAGATTCATCTTTGTCTCCCACCCACTGACACAAGAATTAATTGCAGACTCATCTTGTTTAATTAATTTTTGTAAAAGGATGCAAAATTTCAAATAAGATCTTAAAGGTCACAATCAAATCAGCAGAGCAGCCTTCTCTCAGCACCACTCAGAAAAATTAGTTCCCACTTCCAGGTGTTTTATGCAAGGCATCTTGCTCCATCAGCATTTTTCAGCCCCTCATTTCCCAGAAAAAAATGTAAATCACAAGATTTAGATGATCATATTGAGGGTGCTCTGATTTTCTGCTCAGCTCACTGCAACTCTGATTTCAAGATTTATCACAAATCAGTGGTTTTACATCAAGGAAACTTCCTTGGAGGGAAAAAAAACCAAGGAGGAGGAGGAATAGTAGCACTGATGGTAGAACCTTGAATGTGACTGATCAACAGATCTTTCTTTATGACAGACCCATACACAAGGAAAATAATAAAGTGGAGTTGTATATAACAAGTGAGGTATCCCATAGGGACAGTTCTCTTTCCCTGCTACATCTGCTCCTACAAGCTTTCAGAAGAATTATCCTCTGCCTTGTCAGGTTTCGAGTGCCTTAGGAGATATTTAATTCACTGCCACCAAATTTAGCAGATATGCAGCTACCAGTGTAAGTTGCCAGCATAATTTCTGGGTTAACCAGGCACTTTTTCACATCACATTATATTAATGCAGTGTAAAATTGGGTATTGTCACGTTTATCAATTTATCAGATTACCAAAGTTATCACATTTCTCTAGCACGTTTGCTGGTTATATAACACAGAATGATTTGCTATTACCTCAGACTTTATTTAACTTCCACATAAGTGTTTTCAGGCCTGTGAAACTTTATTCACAACTAGTAAGACTAAAAATAACACAAATGCACTAACAAAGGTAGATCTGAAGGCAAAATTACTTGCACAAATGTACAGTTTCACCATGGAAGGATAAACACAGCAAGGTCTCTGAGTGTAAAGAACTGGAATTGGAGGAAGTAGAACAATAATTAGAAGGGGTTGTGTTTTATTGTTGTTGAAAAAAAGCTTGGAGCTATGTAATAGTTATTTCAAAATTTGGTTTAATTTTTTTTCCAGAAACTCATTGATCCTCAGGCCTTACACACTAAAAACCAAGCACTACACAAACTGTTCCCTCCAATGCACACAATTTGCAGCCACAAGGTTACACATTAAAATTCCAAACCCACAAATACTTCAAGGAGTAAAGGTTGAACATAAGTTTTAGTGTAATTCTTAGAACTCCTCCAGCTGGAAGTAGTAAAAGATGGGAGATACAAAATTAAAATTTCAGATTCCTTTTTCAAGGAAAAGAGTCTCCTTTTGCTGTTCTCATGAATGAGGCAGGGGAAAAATAAGCCCTTATTTAGTGAATTCTAACAGCACTCAGCTGCAACTAAACTTGGCGTATAAAAATTAAGGGAATCTTACTGAGCTAAGACAAGAATTGCCTGTTACATCATACTTAGATGTAAAATACCATCAGCTGATCAAGGACTCACAACTCCCACAAAGAACTCTGATTTAGAAGGCAATGAGCCCATTTATAAAAGCCTTATTGATTCTTCCCAATATATGATATTTTTTCATGTAAATCTTAAATCTTATCAGCAATTCCTTCCAAACTTGCCCAGCAGGGAAATCAGATTAATTTCTCCACTATACCTCGGTCACGTGATAATCCCTTTTAAGGATTTATATCTCATTTGCAGCCTTCTGCCCCTGTGGTATTGGGACTGACTTGAACAAACTATTATGTATCTGTTAGCTCACATTTGAGGCTTTGTTGCATTTTCTTTGGTTTAGTATTAGAACTTTTAGAATTACTTCAGTAGAACAACTTGTACCAAACTCTTATTGTCCCCCAGTTTATTACATCAGCTGGTTGCTGACATTCCATTGGAGACAATGATCCAGACTCAGTTCCTGTAAAAAGTATCCTCCTGATCTCCTCCAGCAAGGAGTTATTTGCTTTATATTGTATTTTTCAACTCAGCAGACAAGAGACAAATGCTGTTGTGTGTAATATGGTTTAACAAAAGAACACATAATGCTCAAATTAGGCAATTATTTGTAAAACAGTCCTGATGAGTATTGTGCATTAACTCAATCAGCTTCTTTTCCAGAGATTTTTCCTCTGCTGTGTACAGGCCCCAGCTCCCTAATAGATGTAGATATCCAAGTATAGAAATGAATCATTAGCAGACAAATTAAACTTCTTATCAAAATGGGACTCCATTGTTAACGGATGAAAAATGAGTGGATCAAATGGCTGCACAAAGAAAATCCAATAAGGGCTCATCTGCACCCCATCAGCTGCTGCCACAGCACTTAATTCACAGTAACTCACTCTCACCAATTATTTCATACCTGCATGGATTTTCCTCCCTCTAAAGTAATTCCAGGCTTCAGCTATGCAACTTAATTTCCGAATTAGTGGTTTCCAGGGAATGTGTTAACAGAGTAATAGGCTGAGGAAAATGAAGTGGGGGGAAAGGGAAGCTGGGAAGCTTCTTGGAAAACAGTAAGAAAAATACTTGGAAAACAGTAGGAACATGAAATGATGGGGAATAAAGAGGAGTCCAAAATTCCTATATAGTGTTCACACTTGGATGCTGGGCTTGTTCTGTAACTGTTTGTTCCAATGGCAGAACAAGAGGGAGGAGGGAGACAGAGAGACCAAAGGGGGAACACACAAGGTCTCCATGTGACCAATCTCAGCTGTTGAGAGGTCTCTAAGTTTTGCTTTAAAAATCAAGAGACCTGTGCAGGTCACAGCAATCCTTGGGAGGGAGCAAGTCAATCTGCAGGGAACACACAGAGTAATGACTCTGCTAACAGGGTCCTGCTCTCCAGCAGCCTCTTGAAATTTGAGTTTTCCAGCAAGAAAGGAGAGAACCCTGCATTTAAGTGGGGTATTTTGCAAACCAAAGCACTGAGCTTTTCTGCCCTCAGATGTTTTGCAGGAAATATTTTGCGATGTGGAATGTAACAAGACTTGGAAGCTGTGAGTTGAAGGGTGAAGGTGGGACACAACCACTGCAAAGAGGCTTCAGGGGCTTGGGAAGTGGCTCCTCTGTGAGCCCAGCTAACACCAGAGAAGGGAAGGGAAGGTCTGTGCAGCTGGGAAAAAAACTCAAAACCCAGGTGTTGGAAGCTGCCCTCACTGCAGGATCACGACCATTAAATCTCTGTAGAGCTTATGTTGATGTACTCTGATGTCCCACAGAGGCTGCTCAGGTTTGTTGAGCCAAGTTCTGTGCATGCAGGGAGGCAGCAGGACAGACAGGGATTGGGTAGTGACAACACAGCCCAGCTCCAGAACTGTCTTGGTTTGGAAGGACAGATGTCTGCCAGAAAAAAAAAAGCTGGAGCTTCCCTTGGAATGGAGAATGTAAACCCTCTCCCTTCAAATTATTATATTTTTCCAATTAGCAGCTTTCAGGTAAAGATATAGGAATAGGAATAACAGTTCTTTACTAGGAATATTACAAATACAAATGTAGTAGTACAAAACACCACAAGCAAACAAGCTAACAAACAAAAATTCTAGGAATCCTGTCACCCTCCTGGTCGGGGTGTTGGGAGCAGTCCAAGTAAACATTCCTGGAGTGACAGATGTGGTTCTGTTGGAGCAGAGATGATCCTGTAGAAGGGTCCAGCTGTGGTGAGATGGGTCTGGTGTTCCTCTGGGAATCCAGTGCACACAGGCTGTGCTGCTGTTCTGAATCTCAGGTTTTATCCAGGTAGGAATGCTGGGCTCCTCCCCCTGGGTGGAGCATCTCCCAATGGGATGATGTCATTTTATCAGCCATGCAGTGAGCCTGGATGGCCCATGGACAGCAGAGATCCCCTGGAGTTATGAGGAATGGGTTATACAAGTGACAAAGGAAAACACCTCTCCAACCAGTTTCAACAGATGGAAAATAGAATACAGATTTTTGCTTACATATTGCAACCTAGGACAAGATCACAGGGTGGGAGAACTGCAGTGGGTGCTCAGAAAGAAGGTAAAATAAATCCTGCTCCCCCCCCCCAAAAGATCCTTTCTTCCTTAAAGTAAACAGGGAGGTTAAACAGTGCAGGAGGCACCACAACAAAGGGGAACTTCTGAGGGAACAGTCCGCTGCTGCTGTGAACCTGGGATAAGCCTTAAAATGCTGGTTTGAAAAGAAAATGCTTTTCTAAAAGGAAGAAAGCAGTTCTTGCCTCTTGCCTGGTGCTAAAATGAATCACAGCACTCTGAAGAAAATGTGGATTTGTCAGTTGTGGCCATCACTTTCCTGCTACGTTGTGATGACTTTAAATGGCTCATCTGAAATATCAGTCATTCTGCAATTCCCAGCTATTAAACTGGAGCTGCAGGAATGCTACAGCACCACAGCTTCTTCCTGATTCAGATGTGAACTTCACTGGAACTTCTCCTTTTCCTGGCAAAACCAAATCAGGAAAGTGCAAATTCATGCTGTGTTCTTTGAAAATAAATATATACACACAAAAAGAATTTATGATAACATACTAATATACATTGCTTTGTTTGAACCACAGCTGATCTATAAAAGGACTTAACTGAAAAAATTGAAAGGTAATCACCACACAGTGGAAAGTAAAATATACAGGCACCAGTGGGATAATATATCCTCTGATAGCATCTGGGAGAGCCCTATAGCCATCTCACCATTATTCAAAGTATTATTAGTGTGAGTGAAATCTTCATAGGAAGATTATCCTTATCTGACTGTAAAATCCATGGCATTCTGTGAGAAAAGCACAAAACTCTCCCATGCTCAGCTTTCCATCACAATCTCCTATTGAGAACTCCTGCCAGTCAGCCATCCAGGAGTCTGAAAAGGCTTTGCTCAGGCTTTCTGAGATGGAAAAAAAGGGAACAGCTTAAAAAAAAAACCAACCAAACAAACCAAACCTGTTTTTTCATGCCTGGTTCACTTCAACTCTGAATTTGCTCATTTTCATGAAAGGCAAAATACATGAGACAAAAGGCCGTGAGTGCTTGGCTCAGTTGGAGAGGGAATGAACACCTTCGTGTTCAGATCTTTAAAAGGCATGTCCTTCACTTTTACAAATATTTCGAACCAATTTCTGCCATCTGTCATTTACAGCTCCACAACGTTTTCAATTCAGTGAATTTATTTTCATATTTCCCCAAAAAGTCTCTCCCAAATATGGGTCCTGGAGTCG
Source organism: Acrocephalus arundinaceus (assembly GCA_021534815.1). NCBI lineage: Eukaryota > Metazoa > Chordata > Aves > Passeriformes > Sylviidae > Acrocephalus > Acrocephalus arundinaceus. The sequence goes on along the minus strand of JAJEOU010002847.1, from coordinate 10,123,343 downwards.
CTGTATCCAAAAAAACCACTCAGCTGAAAACATGGCAGAGCATGAAGGCCACCACTTCTTTGTGTATATTATTTTCATAATGTTATTTTAAGCAAAGTATTTCTTAAAATTACATTTCACAGCTTAAAAATTTACCAGCCAGTAATTGCTTTTAGCAGCAGACAGAGAAGCCATTAGGATGATTTCAGTGCTGTAATCAACACACACTCTCAGCCACACAATTCTGTCTGACTCATTCCCTGCACAGACTCTAATTAACTTCCAAAGGAAAGCCAGGGGATTCCTGGTGGAGTAATAATGCTGTGGAGACATTATGCAAAACTTCACCTCTAGGAAACGATCTGGCCTCACAGTGATTGCATCCCAAAAACCTCACAGAAAGCTCTGATTGCATTCCCTTCCCCACCAAATTCATTTATTAACCAGAGCAAGGGGAGGATTTGTGGGGTTTTTGCTTTTGACATGAAAGCACGTCCAAAAAAAAAAAAAAAAGTCACTACTAAGGAAAAAACATAGATAAAGCTGGATCCTATAAGTTTGGAACCTATAAAATATTTTATATGGGATTCAGTTGTCAAAAGAGGAGCTCAGTGGATTCACACTCTGAGGTTCTGAGACCAGCATTGCTGTGGCAAACAGATCCCTCCATGGACAGAGGGGAAAGGAGCCAGGAAATCTTACATAACTCACACCACATCATGGAAACAGCAGGGCTGAAAAACACAGCTGAAAAATCCCCCAACTTTGATCCCTGCAGAAGTTTTGGGGTTTTTCTCAGTGTATTTTAAATTTATGAAGAAAAATATACTGACCAGGCACTGAAATTGATCTTTAAAAGAGAAGCAGGCCAAAGAGTGCCTAATTTCAGTTATTTGTCCTATTTTTTATCTCTCTAACCACATAAGAGACACTGTAGTCTCTTCTCCTTTTCCTGTTGGAACTAGATAGGAAATTCACAGTATTTACACCTTGTCTTCTTCTGAACTGAGTAAAAATCCTCATTTTCACCTTGCAAGCATCGTTAACCCCATTTAAATCTTTTCATGCATTATTATAATCTTATCACTTTTTTTTCCCCATTGCTTCCTTTGAACCAAGCTTTTCTGTCTTTTCATTATCCCCATCCATTGACAGGTGATTCATTTTTGACATGCAATTACCACAACTTCTTTCTGCCCTTCATTAAAAGTTTCTGTGGGTATTGAACATCAGACCACTGTGAATAAAACTGACAGATTCCAGCAAGAAAGATGAAAATGTAAATAATGATGGCATTAGGGCAATTATACAGCACGATCTGGATTGTTTGGTGGGTTTGAACTTCTCGAAGAAGTCAATTTTTAAGTGGCCAAATCCATTTTACACATTGAGGACTGTAGGGCACACTTGGAGAATGGGGGAAATCAAAAACTCTGGGAAAGACTTGAGATGGCCCAGGAAGTTAATCTGAGCCTCAGGATAAAATTCCATGGAGAAAAACTCAAATTGAGCTTAGGTAAATATGTAAAAGTGCACTGACTGAAACAGGGAAGGGATTTTACCTCTGGATGTACCATGAGTGAAGCTGTGCTTAAATACTGCAGCCAGCTTAGACTCCTACAGTCTTAAAATGTTAAAAAAAGAAATCAGAAAAAACGAATAAAAGTGTTACGAGATTTAGAGGAATATCATTAGTTCATCTCCTCACTTCATTCAGCTTATAAAAAATAAGCCTTGAGTGATCCAGCTCCAATTTATTTGTACCTGTTCAATGAAAGGAAATACCAGGAACTGAAGCACTTTCATTTCAGCAGTGAAGGACTGGCTGAAGATTAAAGGCAGACAAAAAGGTGGGAATGAGCTGCTTCAGAAAACAAACAAACAGAACACTGGAAACCAGTCAGCAAATGCTCTTAAACTGAGGTAGCACCCCAGAGAAGGGATGGAAATTCTGGTTCTCAATATTTTCGAATGTGGAAATTCTGGAAAATTCTGCTTTATTGAAAGAGTTTTTAGGCCCACTGCTTTGTGACTGGTAGCACAAAAACCTGATCCTCTGGGAATGCCCTTACTGCAGTTGTGGTTCCATCAGCTCTACAGTTCATAACGTATTGATTGCATAATTTATTATCAACATTCAATATATAAAAATATGTATTTAAATACCATGTGTATTTGCCAGTTTTTTTTCCTCACTGCAGACCTGCCAGAAGATCAAATCACCTGCTGCAAGCCTTAGGAAAAAACTTTAGAAAACCGAAAGTGGGAAAAACTAAAGGAATATGGAGAATACAGCAGGCATATAAGAAAAGAACCAAACAACTGCCATGCTCTCAGCAGTGCTCTACAGGTTCTGATTTTATTTTTATGAACATCACGTTGCTCAATCAAGAATCCTCTTCTTTTTTTCTTCCCTGACTGAGATTACTTTTCCTTGATCCTAATCTACACTTCCAGGAATAAAATCTTGCCTCGGGCTGCAAAGCTCTGAACTGTGCAGAACACAGATCTGAGGTACACAGGGGGTGAGCCCTGCAGGAGCCTTAAATGTGAAAAATCAGCTTCCTGGCCAGGAAAGGGGAACATTAGAGGGGCTGTGTTAGTGAACTGTATTGAGCACTAACCATCCAGACAACTTCCAAATCCCAGAATAAGTATCTGGGCTCACAGCAATGTTTCCATTCAGGCTCTGGGATTTTGGTGTCCGTGTGATCCCATTTAGCCTCTTCAATAATTATATGGATAGAGAAGCTGAACAATCTGGCTGCTCTTCAATGTCTTTGTGACTTATTTTTGAAGAAATGAATGGAGGAGGAAGGGGCTGTAAAAATAAGAATAGAACAAGATTTTAGAAATCATCATAGTGCTGAAAAGTGTGTGTGTAGCTCAGATTCTCTTAAAATTACAATAAAAATGCTCTCTGCATTGCTTTCCAATATAGTCTGGATTTCTTCTAAGTTCCTTGGAACATTTTCATTCTCCCGCTTTTAAACTGGAGCAAAATGATGAATAACAGTTTCAAGAATCCAGAACAGCAAAACAGAGATTTTTGGGTGAAGGAATTGGCTTTGGGGTTTGCTTACTTTTTTGTTTCTGGGGACTTTTTGGGGGTTTTTTTTGAATGGAGGTCACAATAAATCCAACATTTGCTTGGAGTGATGCAGTTTTGTGGCCCTCTTCCTATCACGTTAGGGCTGGAACTCAATTTTTAAAGTCAGACTGACTTGAATTTTCATTTGCTGACACAGCAGGAAATTTACAGAATTCAGAGCTCTTAAGAGCATGTTGGGTTTGCTGTAATTAGGGCTGCAGGAATCCTGCAGAAATCAGTCTGACAAGCAGAACCAGGCAAGACGAGTCACATCTCTGGCAAAAGAGATTCTGTGCAACTTTTTCCCCTTCATCAGCAAAACCACTCCAAGAGGTCTCTGCCCTCCTTGCAGGATTCCTGACCCATCTGAGCACGCCTGGAACCGTGTCATAAACAGGATTAAGGACATGATCCTGCTTAAAACTGACCCTGCAGAAGGAGAAGGAGGGGAAGGAGGCATTTTCAGCAGTGATTCTTTTCACAGCCAACCCTGCAGATGGTTGTTACCACCACAGTCAGGGAGATGGGGACCTATTGAATTGGATTAAGCTGAATTTAATTAATCTCGCTTCAATTAGATTTATCTAAGTGTATATTAAACTGTGAGTGTTCATCGAGTGGGAAAATGATAATCTTTGCTCTTCAGCAGAGATTTTTGTGTGTATGCTGAAAATCTCTGCATTACAGTAAGTTCTAAATGACAGGAATGGAATATTGCTGCACTCTGGTCCAACAGCTGAACTTTGAGTTTGAACTACGGAACAAATTATTCAACTGAATTAAATAATACCTATTAAGTTTACCATGTGAGAAAGCCTTTACTACCCAAGCTCCTTAATTAAAGCATCAATAACCATAATTTCCACCTGAAATCTCCTCATCTGTAGAAGTCACCCCGATGTCATAACCAAGACGAAGAAAAGCATATGAAACCAGGCAATGCTGGCTTTATTCAGGCTCTAATAAAATGAAATTAAAACCAACCCAAATTCAAACTTCATAGGCAGAGATTAGCTGCAATAAATCCATATTGTCTAAAAAAAGATAAAAAGCTGGAGAGGGTGCTCATTTATTACCTTTTAATGAATCCTTTGACCACTCCCAGTTATAATTTCAATCTCAAAGTCTCATTGCTGCAGCTTCTCTGGACTCTAATTTCAAATGCATCATCTTGGTGCTAAAGGCGTCAATTTTCCACATTTGCCAAGAAGACAAAAATGAAACAATGAATAGGAAACCCCCAAAACCCCAAAGTACACATCTGCAGGCAGTTTTGTTTGGGATTGAATACAGAGTCTAACATCTTTATTTGCTGTATTTGGCCCCACTGAATATTGAAGGTAAATTTCCCACGTAAAACAAGTTCAGAAGTAGGAGAGAATTTCAGAGAGTTTTCCTAGAATAATCATAGGTAAAGGCTTAAGTTTGATGAATTAACAGCAGAGTCAGTAAGCCCAGTTGCAGTGACAGAGTCAGATGCCTCAGACTCATCAAATAGTGATTTTGGCCAATGATGTTCATCACACCCTGTGGTGATGTTGGGATTGGGATCCAGACCTTCCCAAGGGGTTTTCCCAAATAATGAAGTGAGGAAGTAGCTGTGGTGTCCCAGAGAGGCCCCAGCCCAGCCAGGAGACTGCAGGAGATTATGGAGATGTTTACAGCTGACCTTTCAAAAGCACCATCGAGCACAGCAATAAATCAGAGCTTTAATCCCCTCCCCTCTGTGCACACAAACCCCAAGATTCATCCAAAATATTAAAGCAAAGTTTGACAACAAAGCTTTCACCATGGAATGTAAAATAACAGTGGCAGTTACCTGGGAAGGGGAGTAGCCAACTATTTCACACATCAACCAAAATTTACTAAGCAATTTCTTACTACTGGCTCTGATAAAAACCAAAAAACTCCTCCAGGGAGTGCCTTAAAGGAGAACAAAAAACCCAAACCAAACACATGCCCCAGCACAGAGCTGGGGGTGAAAGGATGTTCTGGGGCAGGGATAAAGAGCCCAGGGTGAAATGAAATCTCTATTTCTCATTAAGACAACAGTCAGTCTGGTTGGAAACCCGGCATTTTCAACAAAATTTACATTTCTAGAGTTGTTATTTACAATACCTTCTCTGAAACCACTGAGGTTCAGTAACATCAGAGTTTTCATGTATGATCAAAAGAAAGGACCCCACAAATCCATGCTCAGCAGTGATGAATGACAGCTCATTAATTAATGTCACACTGGCACTGAAGCAGAAACCAGCAGAGAACTTTCTTTGGACAGAGAACAAAGTTCAGGAATTTTTAGAATTGTAATACTGAATTATTTTCCTTGTTAAGGCTTGTTCCTTCCTTGAGGATAACACATAAACAATTAACATACAGCTGCCTAAACCACAGTGACCAGGAGCTTTTACCCATTTCACACCTCAGGAATTATAGAACAGATTCTTCTGCAGTGGGTTATGCTATGGCAGAAATATATAAAATTACAGACATTGAAAGAACTTTTATAGCTGAAAGGGTACAAAACAATTGTAAAGAAGAATAGATTATGTGTTGTTTGTATGCATTAAAATGACTCATCTCCATCCAGACCCTATAGAAGAACACAGCTCTGATGTTGTAGGCAAAAATAACCTGACATTTTCATAGTTTATCCAAAATATTCATGAGTTACTTCACCCTATACTTGATCTGATAGCTGGGAGTATCAAACATACCTGAAAGCAAATGAAATAGAAAATTCCAGTAAATATTGCATGTAACACCTGACATAACATACCTGTTTTCTTCCTTAAACATCAGAAGAACCAAACTCCTGTTTGGAGCATCCACAGGAAACAAAACACATTCCCCAGTGGTCCCAAAGTCACTGACACAGTTTTTATGATCATGCACATGCTGTGCTCTACAGGAATGAAGCAGGGCTTTTTTAAAAGTATTACTTAAAAATGCATATATTCTGGAACTTCTTTATAAATATCCTCATCGGTACCAGCTTTTTGCTTCAAAATTAAATTTTTTACAATATAAATGTTTAGGGGATGGTATAACAAGGTCATAAAAACTCTGGTATATGTGAGAATCTCCAGCAACTACCAAAAAGAAAAGGGAAAAAAAAAAAGCTTAAAAAGGGGCTGCCTGAATTTATAGCCTCTCAAAAAAGGATGAGGTAGAGGCACATAATGGAGACAAATATCTGCACCTAAGAAAGGCCAAGCTTTCATTTCTCTTCCAGCTGAAGTTCCTCCAGCTGATCTGACAGGAGGATTTCATCACTAGCACATCATCTTTCATAATTAAACAGGAATTCAGAAATTATAGCCAAACTTTGGATAGAAGTGGGTTCATCAACCTGAGAATCAGTTTCCTGTTCTGGCATTAGCAAGCTCATTATTGACACTTCCTGAATACATTTCCCTTTCAACAGGGATCTAAAACTGGCTCGTGTCACCAGCTGAAATCCTCATAGCCACATCCCTGAAGCTGACTTCAAACCAGCTTTTTAAAACACACAGAACCCCCTGAAGCCCCCCAAAACAACAGTCAATAACTCAGCAGGAAGAGGGAAGCATTTCCTGCATTAAAACCCATCAAGGCTCAGCTCCCTGTCTGTGCAAGCACAGAAATGATCAATACAACATCTAACGAGGCACTTGCTGAATTACACATCCTGCTCCTTATTTTGGAGGCAAATGTGGCATAAACATAAACACGGAATTCTCCAAAGTGTAATTTTTTTACAGCATGTGCATTAAAAATAACGTCCAGCAGAATTCTTCCAGATCTGGCACCAAATGCCAGCAGAATTTGCCAAAACTGCCTGCAGATGCCTGCTGGCCAGGCAGCCCCAAAATGATGTTGAATGCAGCCCTGAAAAATCCATGCCACAGGAGCCCTCTCCTCCTCTGGCTTTGAGGAGATGCCAAAGCTCCCTTGTTGTTATTTTCACTCCTAAATCCCTATTGGCCTTGTAAAAAGCTGTTTCTTCCTCGATTCTTTTCTTTATGTCTGATTTCAGTTCCCCATGTCTACCTTCGTCTGTGTGAATCCCCCAAAACTTCTGAAATAATCATAATCTCTTGGTTTTTGCATTCTAACAAATTTTCCAAGCCCAGAAATTTAAGTATTATGACACCGGGATTTTCTCCCTTTCAAAAGGAGAACCTGGAGCCAACCTCAGGGGCTTCCTATCCACAAACCCCTCCCAAAGGGTCCCAATAAATTGGCAATTATTCTATCAGTGGCTCCAAGTTGCTGCGTTTATGTAAAATTAAATATAGATGCATCCATCATCTTAGGAATTATATTTTTAAGAGTATTCCCCTTTGCAGTTCTCATACTTTGGCTGGAACCAAAGGAATGCATGGACTATGAATGGCCTGCACTGCTCTGTATTAATTCATAATTAAGTAATTGAAGCATTTTGTTGTGTGAAAGCACAGCATTGTGTCACTTACTCCAAAAAAGGAAAGAAATTTTCCTTTAATTAATCCACTTTTACAACCTTTTATTCTTCTTTTAGGTCAAAATAATTCACACACAAAAGTAAATATTTAACGTTTCTATTTTCACGGGGTACCCAATAATTTCCATTAACATGGCAAATTATAAAAATGTTCATAGATAAACTTTACATCCTATAATTTTTATTCTAAAATGAAGAGGTATGGTAAATAAATATACATGCACCTCAAAAATGTTATTTTTACAGACTGAGAAAGTTGCTATCCCAACTTCTATAAAACTTGTATGGCTGATAGGTTTCTTTCCCTTTATTCTGATTCCACATACTATTCAATAACTCAGACAATAATGAAAATATATGAATCTCTCTTAACTTATAAAATCAGAAAATCTTACTCAGCCAACATTATTTTCAGCAAGACTGATTTCTGAATTTTAACACTATAAAAACTGCTTATAAACAGTATTAATTGCTGTTTGTTTTTCCTTCAATAACTGGCCAAGTAATTTGCTTTCCTTAATAAAACAGCAGCTTTACACAGCTTTGCCAGAAATGACTGGAATTAAAAAAATATGGAGGAATGGAACTATTCTGTTTGATATTCTGCATATCTTAGCAAAATTTTTAATTCATATTTTATGTTCTGGATAAATCTGCCCTCAGAAAATGCATTGAAATGAGCAAATATCAGCCCATTTCCCTTTGTAGCCTTTTAGATTGGAGCCAGTCTGCAATCATTGGAAATGTGCTTTACATTTTGCATTTTTTGGTTTGTTTTCAAGCTACTCTAAAGGTAAACTGAAAATTTAGTCAAATAAGCAGCTGAAAGTAAAAAAAAAAATAGGGACAAGTTATGTTTCATTTAGAATTTCTCTGTAATTATGTCAATAAAAATAGCAACAGGAACAATTGCATAACTCATCCAAACTCAACCCTTTCCCTTGTTAGTTTAATACATTTAGAGAGAAAATACAGAAATCCATGAAAATAGAAGTGAAATTGTGAGTTTACTCTGATTATAGGTGTTAAAAATGAAAGAAAAAAAATTTAGAAGATGTATTTGTTCTTGTTTTAGGTCTTGTGACAGAGCTCTGCCTCAAACACACCTCCATTTACAGCAATTTTGTTGTTCCAAACCCCTTTCAGAGAATACTTGTGCTGGCATCAACACAGAGGGAAAAACTGGAGCATGAATAACTCCTGGAATCACAAAGCCATTAAGGCATCACCACCATCTCCTAACTGGGAGCAAGTTTTAGAGATCTTTCAGGAATATATAGGTCAGCATCTGTCATTCAGAGCCCCCTTGACAAAGCTCAGTTTGATGTGTTTAATTCCTGGGCTCATGTGATGCTCCCCATTTACCAGGAGGGGATAAACTGGATGGAAATGTTTATGGTATAAAACTGGAAAGTTTTACAAAGTGCTAAACACTGAATGCCTATCACTGAATGAATTAAGTTCTTAAGAGTAGAAAAAAAAGAACCACAAAGGAAAAGTAGGTTTCCAAATTTAGGCTTGATTGACTGGCTCAGCATTCATAGAACTTCTTGAATAATTAAAAAAAAATATTGTTAGATATGACTGCAAAATCATAAGATGCCAGGCAAATAAAGAGAAACTTACTACAATTGTAAAATTGTACAAAATAATTTTTCATTCCTCTTTATTCACACCAGCAACAACTGGAACAACATTACTGCCAGGCCTCTGATATGGAAATCTTTCTTTGGGGCTGAGGCAAAAAGTTCCCAGGGAGGAACATGGTGACTTTCTGGTTATAAAAAGTCGAAATACTCCCCAGATGTAAAATTGGTTATGGATGCCTGTAAGATAACTAAACTTTACTTCCAGTGTAGGGAATTTTAGGAATAAAGGAATGAAGGCTGGACTCTCAATTCCCCACATCTGAATGTTCACAACAGGTGAATTTCTGGAAGTTGTTGCCTTGGTGTCTGCAATGGAGCCTTGAAATGAAATAAAATGATTGAGCTCCAAACCTGTCTGGAACAAGAGAACCAATCTTGTTATCATGGGTTGGTTCACTTTGGTTGCTGTGGATTTATCTGGGAATATTTTGGATTTGAGTGTCTCGTTCTGAAGTTCTCATTTCAGGCATTTCATTTATCTACATTAGACTGATTCTTCCCTGAATGCTAAAAACCAACTCCAGAACATTAAAAAAAAAAAAAAAAAATTAAAAAAACCCCCAACCGCCCCCCAACCCCCCCCAAAAAACCACAAACAGACAAAAAAACCCAAACCAAAGAAGAAAACCCAAACAAACAACAACCTAACAAAAACCTCCCCAAAAAACAAAACAAAAAAAACCCCAACCAAACAAACAAACCCCCACAAAAAAAAAAAAAAAAAAAAAAACCAAACAAAAAAAAAAACAAACAAAAAAACCACCACAAAAGCAGTCCTTAACGCCAAGACTGGTTTTGGAAAAACAACATGTTCATGATGAGAAGTAGATGCAGTCAACAGCACTCTTTGCAGTGTTGATTTGTCCATGTCAGCATTACACTTTGTGCAGTGTTTCAGCTTCATTTGGAGGAATATTTCCCTGAGCTCTGCCTTAGGTTGCAGTTGGGAGATTTTCTGCACAGCAAAGCCCGGAGATATTTTTTGGAGCAATGTTTAAATCCTGTACGAGCCTCATTCAGAGCCATCACCAGGGAGAGTTCGCAGGCCAAAGCTGATCAGTTATTTGTTATACACTTTCTCCCATCACAAATATCCCACTACAAATTCCTGCCAGGAAGGCAGGCACATGCTCCCACACAGAAAACAGATTCTGCACTAATGGATAAATCTCAGCCCTGAGCACGGTTTTACCCTGGAAACACTTCTGCTGCTGCTGCTGTGAACTCCTGAACAGGTTCTTTTGAAAGTGCTCACCCTTGAGTTCCATTTCCCTTTTTCTGCAGCAGAATAGCAAAAAAAAAAAGAAGAAAGAAATTGCATCCAGACAATGTTTCCCCTATAAAAAGGAATAACTTGTAGCTCTGACCAGGATGTAAACTGGGCCAATGTGGTGGTTTCCTTTGACATCCCAAGGCACACAGTGAAATAGCCATTTTTTAACCCCATGAAAATATAAATAACAGCTCACCTCTCAGCCCTCCACCCTGCACATTTGGACCACTACTTGTTTGTTTAGAAGTATAATCGTTTTACTTGCACCAAAAAAAAAAAAAAAAAAAAAAAGGTATAAGATTAATATTTCAAAACTGCTAGATATGCCCTGGAAGCTCCTATTTAAGCACTATATAATCAGGCCTCTGTTTGATTTAATTTCTCATTTTTTTGCCTTCATCCCAGGACTCCTTTCAAGTGTTAGACAAATCTCCTCCATTCTAACATCAAAACATACTGACAGGAATAAGACTGCAAGGCTGCTGGCTCCTCTCAAGCAATGCCACCCATTGATCCATGAATAAATGTTCCAGCTTCAAGGCACATCTCTGCTGCAGAGTTTTTCTCTTTGGAGATTCAAAGAAGAGCTCCTTGTCTGGTGCCCAAAGATCTGAAAACCTGCTGGAGTAACTGGGGGATTGAGGAACTTGACATCATGGTTTGCAGCATTTGGCAGGATTTGCCAGCTCACTCTCTCAGGAAATTGCAGCAGGATTTCAGAGGAATCCCGTACAAGATTTAAACATTCTCTTTATCACATGTATTTGCAGCATTCTGCTGCCAGTTTAATGATTGGTTAAAATAAAACCAAGCTTGTTTTCCATCACTATATTTTTATATTAGATGATACATTATGGTCATGAACCTAAATTGCAAAGGTCTTTCAGACTGTTAACAAATATTTTTGGTGACATTGTACCAATAATTTACCCAGAAAATTCCTTGAACACTGTATTGCCCACAAAATGCTGGGAATATTGAAGGTGTAACTGAAGTCTTACGGAAATTATGCATTTAGAAAATCTTTGAGAAATTCAACAAATATTTTCAGGGACGTGGCTTTGGTTTTGCTGCCACGTAATGCACAGAACTCAAAATAAGCAGCTTCAGTCATTTTGCCCCAAAAGCCTCTGTGCAGCACTAGCCTGGTGCCTTAGACCTTGGTTTAAACCCCACCCCAGGATTAGCTCCTGGAAACCAAGTCCTTCTAAGAACAGTAGTTCAGATAGTTCTGAATCATCTCCTAGCTCTTAAATAGAAAGTAAAGTTGTTTTTAATGTCTGTGGCATTCAGAGCTTCAAACACTCACCACCACAGAAGTACAAGCTGGAGAAAGCCAAACCATGGACATTCCAGGGGAATATACATATGTATATATAACAAAACGTTTGCTTGAAATGTTGTTCCCCTGTTCTGTTTTGGGTCAAGTTCTCCAGTTTGTAAACAAAGCTGAATGAGATGGTCTGAAAAAATAAAGGGAGGGGAAAGGAAAATAGCAAATGTAACTGGACTCCAACTGAACCTTTTCTGAAGAGCTGTGATGAATGCTGCTATAATATATCAAATGCCAGTTAACAATAGTCTGCTTAAAAGAGCTGGCTTTGGGAGATATTTACTCACGTCATACTTGGCAAGAATTCAAAGTATGACTCACTCCTGGAACATTTATACTACTGGTTACAGTTAAAAAGACATCCAGGTCTGACTATTAATACCTAACTCATTTTTAAAAATTGTGGGTTTTACATGACCCTCTCTTAAATTGGGATGTTTACAGTATATTTTATTTCTTTTTAAGGAAAAAATAAGTATTATTTTGGAAGCAAGAACCTGTTGGTAAAGCAAAAATGGCGTGAGACTGACTGAAATTTATTTGAGCTAAAAAATGGGGTTGGTTGAAACTAAGCTGCCAACCTGCAGATGGAATCAAAGAAAATGAGAAGCTTTTACTTTCTGCAGAGCTATTTATCACCAAGGCCTGGCTGCAGTGCATATGGATTGTAAGGGCCTAGGAAAGGAGTGGAAAATAATGGACTAGTGTTTCCCTCAAACAGCTTAAAAGTAATATGGCTTAAACTTGAGTATACCTCACCATTTTTTAGAAAATTGACACACAGAGAAATTGACAACAAATGAGGAATTCAAAATGTGGTTTGGCATTTTATTTCATCGCATTCTCTTAGTACATAATTACAGTTATTTGTATGTGATATGTGAACAAACAGAGAAATATCAAACATACTGGGGCTGAATATAGGTATTTTTATAGCTAATAATACCCAAGGGAGAAATTGCAAGTCCTCCTGTGAGCTGTTCCTTTTGGCAGAAGGCACATAAAACTGTTGGGAAGAACATTAGGGTAGGAAATCAAGGTGTGCATGAGGTCAGAAGTGAGTGTGGGGTTTGTTTTTGGTTTAACAGCCAGTCCTTACTCAATCTGAGCTCAGTTTTAGAAACTGAACAGGCAAAGGAGCTGAGTGAATTTAGCAGCTCCTCATCAATATTTGGAAAGCAGCAGCAGCACCTCCCTCACACGTCTTTGCACAAATCTGTGCTCAAGTGCTCCACCCGTTTGTCCCGCCTGTGCCCACGCGTGTCAGTGAGCTCATCCCATGGGAACACCCCTGGAATGATGGCATCCTGAGCAGGCTGTGTCACCTAGGGATGGGTACAGACACATCCAGACAGATGGACATGGACATGGGCATGGCACGGCCATACAAATGCTTCTCCATTTCCATGGCCTGGGAGTGGTCGTGGCTCACAGCAGCCGTGGCTCATCCCGGCTCCAGGCTCACATCCCAGCCCCCTCCATGCAGCCATCCATGGCACTGCTCTTCCCACTCATTTTGGGCACAGTTTGGGCCCCCACACTTTGCTGGCATTCTTTCTGCTAAGGTATAAATGTGTACATCAATGAATGGATATGTGTGTAATGGCACACGTGTCTATGCAGAGCTGAATTTCCTAAAATTTCCTGCCTTGGCCCTGCACCCAAGGATGCTTTGGGGTAGAAGGGACCTTGGAGATCATCTCATCTCACCCCCTGACACGGGCAGGGACACCTCCCACTATCCCAGGTTGCTCCAAGCCTTGTCCAACCTGGCCTTGGACGCTTCCAGGGATCCAGGGGCAGCCACAGCTTCTCTGGACACTCTGTGCCAGGGCCTCCCCATCCTCAGAGGGAAGGATTTTTTCCTGATATTTAATCTAAAGAGGAACATGAAATTAAGAAGGCAGGAATTGCCTCTGGAGAGATCCAGTTTCCAAACAGCATGATGTGTTGGAAGTGTACTTGTACTTTACATATCCTACACAGAATATTTTAGCACAGCAAAATGCACGGAGCTTGTTCACATGATTAGGTTGTTTAGGAATGGAGATCTTGAGGAGAAGCATGCTGAGGCTGTAACTATTCAGATTTATATATTTAAAGTATCTTCTCTCAACATCATCTTGGTATTTAAGGAAAATTATGTTTAAAATCCACACCAAAAAGCCCACTATCACACACCTCACAGCCACGTAAAAATCAGCAGCAAGTTTTGCTCAAGTGATTTTGTTTATCTTGGAGAGGCAGGCAATTAACTAAATGACCAAGTGTGTTATTTAATCAGTGACAAGTGCTGCAGCTCTTGCTAAAAGAGCTGGAGGTGGTAATGAAAACCCAGAGTGTTCACAGCCATCCCCTCACACCTTTCTCTACTTTTTGGAGATCAAAGAGGCTCCTGAGTCTTTTTCCAAGCGGCTTTCTGGAGGCTGCAGGGAGAGCTGGATCATAATCTTCAGGCTCTTTTCTGCCCTGAACTGTTTCTGTGTGCTCAGGATATTGAATGTTTGAGGCCTGAATACCTGAGCACATTGATTGTATTTTTGGAGAGCAGCCCAGGGTTAGGCTGGGACCCATCGTGCAACAGAATCATTAAAATATGGTTTATTGGAGCCAAGCAATTTGGGTAATATATTTAAAATAGTGCTATTTGCACAGGGACATTTCCTTTCCAAAAGCCTGAGAGAATCAAAACAAAACTATGTTTGAGAAGAAAGCAAACGCCAAACAAACGAGACCTTAAAATCAGGATTTGTGCAGTGTTAACATTTACAACATGCTGAGTGGATTGCATGGACAGATTTATGGGAATTTAATGGCTGATAGGTGAGTGCCACCCATCAGTTCACTTCAGCCTGGTGCAGAAATGCTGCCAAACTCATGGCACAGACTTTTCTTTCCTGGGATTTTTTTAAATGCTACTTAAAAACTTTGCAGAAAGCATTGAAGTTCAGCACAATTTTGTCTTCCAAGGAGAGAGACAATTTCATAAATATTGATTTATTTTTCTGTGCAGCACTTCAGAAACTCACAACCACATCATCCATCTGTGCTCTCACTGGCACCTCTCGAGGTCAGAACTGAAGAACTGAAATTTAAAGTTCACATATCTGTAGCCTGCTAAAAGAGAAATAATTTTCCTCCTAAACAATAATGTTGTTGTTCTTAAAAGGTGTTTTGTGCTGATTTGGCACTGGAAAATTTGCTTTTGAAAAGTATATTTTGTCAAACAGTATTTATTTTAGAGGCTACTTGGCTGTATTCTAGAATATTTCTGGGTTTCCCAGGTAGAAAAGACAATTGAATTTAAACAAAATTAAACAACTAGCTGTCCCTTACTTCTGTGACATCTTTGTGAAACCAAACTGTGTTTTTGTTCCTCTTTCTCAGCTTTGCCAAAAAAATATGTATAAATTATCCATATATGCATGTGAATTTGCACTTCATAGCATCCACATCATTCTCTTCATCCATTTTTGCCTTAAAACCCAAGAGAAACTTGGTTGAAGCCAACAAGGTATGAAAGGAAATAACTGACCCATTTATTTCTAGTGAAGTCAATTCTAAAAAGTTAATTTGAACAACCTGATCATTGGATAAATCATGAAGGTCTGGTGGTGTAAATGCATAATAATGGTAGCACAACCTGTGGGACACTTTCCAGGGACACAGCCCTGAGCAAGGCACTGATGGTTTGCCACTACCCCACTGTGAGAGTGGCTGCTGAGCCACTGGGATGTGACAGGGCTGCTGAAAGCAATTTTCGTGTGTAGCCCACTGGACTGGACTGAAATGAGCTGTGAAAGCCATCTAAACATGCACTTTATCTGTCAGCCTGAAGGATCCAGATGAAGTGTGCTGTGTCCTCACAGCATTCCTGCAGAGCCTCTCCCACGGAAATGCCTCTGGAAAAGCCAGCCCTGCATGTCTTTCCTTCTCAGGAGAAGGCAGCACAAGGAGTCCTTGCTCTGCTGAGCTGGGGACTGCAAAATATTCCCTCACTGATGTTACCTGGAAAGCTGACAAGGACACCAGCACAGACTCCCTCAGCACTCCACCTCCTCTTGTTGTGGGTTTCCACTCTTCCCATGGATATTTTATGTGAATATTCCATTTACCTGGGAGAGCTCTCACTTTTGTGTCAGCATTTCCAGTCATCCCCTGGTTCAGATGAATGAACCAAAAGGCCATTTTACGTCCTAGGGACCATCCTTGTCAGACCTCAAGGATTCCATCAGCAGGATTGGGAACTCCCAGTGTTAGGATGGACACTGTGAAGAGCCCTCAAGCCTGGAGATTCATTAGAAGAACAAAACAAATTCCAAGATCATCTAAATGCATTAGGATCTGAGTCCAGAGCTGGATGTGGAATTCAGAGTATTTCAGTGGGGCATTAAGAGGCACCAACAGGTGGATTTATCATGTTTCCACCAAGTTTCTTTATCCTCTTTCAAAGGTTATTCATCCTTCCCCCGCCACACTTCCAGGTGTTTTCCTTAACTAGACTGTTGAAAATCTCCAGGTTAAACCCCTACCATTTAGAGTGTCTAAACTGATCCAGAGAATTTTCAGAACTGACTTTCCACAGGAGCAGATCCTGAAGACGCACAGCTGCTTGTCAAAACAGTAATCATGGAATCATCGTGGTTGGAAAAGGCCTCAAAACCACTGAGTGCTCTTCAGCTGCTGCAAGCCAGCAGGAATTTACATGGAATGTGGATCCCTGAAACACTAATGTGTTCTTTAACACTCTGCCTCCCGTTTTAAAGGTTTCACATCACTCAGTGTGCCTGTTGGAAATAGAATATATCCAGATCATTTTTCCTCAATGAACTAAAGTCAGCTTTAGTTCCTTGGTTCATTCCTGGGAGTTTGAGTTGGGAAAGCTTCTCCTGTGAAACACTGGACTTAAAGGCTGGAAAGTTGTTTCAGTAAATTCTGTCCTGATAGAAGTTACCAATCGATGAAGGCAGATACTGTCAGCTGCTATTCTGGTTTTATTAAATACAGTTCTCTCTGACTGCCCCCCGTATCAGGTAAATCATTCTTTTCCCAGTTCAAGGCTGAGAACTTAATGCAGCAGTATAAATTTAGGCTTTCACTGCATAACCTTCTGTCTGTTCTTTTCCAGTTGCAAACATGATCCTGTCAGACTCCCCCTGGTGCACAGCTGAGATCTCACCCCCATGACCTAATCTTGCCTTTTCTGTGCTTTTCCTTCAGTATTTTATTGACTACTGTGTCACTGAGATTCCCACCATTCACATTCATTCATTATGCATCTGCCTCTCTTTAATTGTTCTAAATAATTATTTAATATTCTCCTTTGTCTGGGCAGATGTTACTGGGTTTACTACCTCCATTTTTCTGGAAAAATGCCAGATACCTCTGTCCTCTGTAGTGTCTTTTTTTCTCCCCTGAAAACACAGGGGCTGGACAGTTTGCTTGCTGCCATGATCTTGATGTGAACTGATTGTCCTTCATTAAGTGCACTGACTTTTGCTTCCAGCTCCAAAGGGAAAGGTGTTCACTTTGTGTGGGATTCAGGGCAGGGGAACCTGAGCTGGAGTTCACATTTGTTGAGTGAGCAAGACCCTGAGCTCCATGAAGTTTCAGGGGACTTGTGCATCTGAAAACCACTCACATTTTTTCTGATCTGCAGATGGAAACACCTGTCTGGGTTCCAGGAGCAGAAGTGTTTTAAAGAAAACTGTTGGAATGCCTGTGAGATAAACCCTGTTCTGTCACATAATTCCAATTTATGCTGTAGCCTGACTGTATTTCCCACTGTCACTGCCACTCACGTGCAAACCCATGAGCTCCTTCTTTGCAGACACTGAATTCTTTGAATTTTGGTACAATAGCAGACCTCTTGGCAGCTGTAGACGCCTGTTATTAAGGGAGATGATTCTCTGAATATTCCTCTATAGAGGGAGAGGGTTTTGAGTGGCTGTGATTTGCATAGCATGTGCTGATGTGCAGTTTGCTGTCCCAGGGAACGATGCTCCTTTGTGTGCAGGAGAACACAGCTGACAGCAACAGCAAAGGGCTGCAGCAAAGCCTGAATGGCTCCCACACCCATGGCAGGAAAAAATCCCCTGCCACTGGGAATGGTAACTCAGGTTGGTTTGATGCTAATCAATTTATGGATGTATTTTCACAAAGCTCCTGCGTGGCCCCAGTCTGTTCTAGTCACCCATTTTCTGCTGTCACAAGCTTCTCAAGGTGTCTGGGCTCAGGAAACTCTGCTCATTATTTGCTTTTATTTTACAAAGAGCTCTGACATTAAAAGACACTTTCTTCATGCACCTCATTTTCAAAGATGTTCTGTGCCCTCAGAGCTTAGTTTAGGATTCAATATATTTTTAGAGAGCAATGCTCTCTAATACTAATACTGCCTGCCCACACAAAATGAACTATTGCTTCATGTGCTTCCTGATTTGCTTCCTTTAGAGTAACTTGATGTTCTCCAATGATGGAACATCATCATTTGAGCCAAACTGAGCCTCCTCCCACACACAGACATTCCATAACCATAATGTAAATATTTCTATGGAAATATTTGAGATTGGTTGAAATAAAGGAAGAGATATTCCTTCTTTATGGGTGCAATCAGAAGTTTCCAATATTTGATACTCTCAGTGGTCATTTTGTCCATCAGAGGATCCTTCAGGCAAGACTTTAAGGAAATACAGGCATTTTATTTATTCTATTTTACATTTTATTTAATTCAATTCTCATAATTCTTAGGATTTCAAAGTTGCTCACAGAAGCATGGGAATGAAAGGCAACTGGATGAGACGAATGCATTTTATTCTTCTACAGAACACGGCACCTATGGGGATAAACTAAATGTGACCCTGAGAGCTGTCAAGACAAATTAACTGGTCAAAACCCATTTGAACAAATTCAAATTTAAACTGTGTAAAACTAAAAAGAGAAGCCTCTCCACTGTCATACTTAACATTTAGACCTACAATGTTTAAGGAGCCACATGTACCTTTAATTTTTTTTTTCCTAAAGGACAAACTTATTTAAAAAATAAACATTAATATCTGAAGCTTCACTGAATTCTTGCCAACAGGCAGAATGAGCTTAAAAAGTCAGGGAAAAAAGGACTTCTTTTGAGATGGAAATTAACTCAGTAAAAATGGCCAGATCTGCCAAACTGGTAACAGGATGATTGGGAATTTCAGTGGTAACCAAAACCAGTGTTCATTTTTCAGGCAGATGACCCAAATGTCAAAGGATTGAGTTAAATCACAGGTACTTTTTTGGAGTGAAATCCTGTTGGTGAGAGAGGTAATTCCTCATGCAAAACAGCCCAGCCTATATTCTGAAAATTGGCCAAGTCATACTTGTGAAATTCGATGTGAATTGTAGATGTTCCTAATTGAGCCAAATAAATTCAAGAATTAACACCCCAGCGAAGATGTTGTAGACACTCAGCGGGAGCTACTGACCACAACAGTGCACCAGATGTATCTGAAGTAAACAACACTGCTATCCCAGAAAAGCAAACAACTGGATTATAATTCTGCTGAAGGTTACCTTTAAATCTGGGGTTTTTCCCTTCCAGAATTGAAAAATTATGTGGCCCGCTGGGAGCCTTTTCTGTTTAGAAAAAGACATATCTCAGAAACCGATAGACAAAAGTACATTCTGTCATTTGTGTTTCTGAACTGACCTTCCCTGGACTTGTCATCTATCAAAAGGGAACCAGCCAGAAACTGCCCCGTTCCTGAGAATTCTTCTGTGGGATTTGAAATCTACTTTTTCCCAATTCTCAGCACAGACAAGTTATTTTGTGCAGCAGTTGTTCATCCGTGCCTCCCCTTGTGATCCCTCTGTCGTTTCTTTTTGCAGCTTCACCCCTAAAAGCCCCTTTACTGCTCAGATCGATTTGTGCCTCTCCCCAGAGCTCCGTGTTCCCACTTTCGTGACACTTATCACAGCAACCCCTTCTGCAAAGTGCAGGGCCCATTTATAATTTATGTATTTGCCTCTCAGAACAACCACGGGGTTTTATTAGGTTCTGTTCTCACTCCAGCTTCGTGCCTTGGTCACGGAAAATCCACTTTGGCTGGACTTTGGTGCATTTCTGAAGACCTTAGTGAATTGGTGATTACTGAGTTGATTCAGTTTCAGCAGAAGTCTGTCTGAATTCAGCTACTGAACTCAGGATGAACAAGATCATTTGGGAAGGGAACATACCCATCAGCCTGCATTTAGGGAATATTTTGAGATGCTGCTTCCTGTGTTTGATGCACTCCCTCTTCTGAGACAAAATGTGCTGAGGAACCAACCCTTAAAACTCTGTGTAAAATAAACAAATAGTCTTCTGGAATCAAAATACTTACTATTTTATTCCTTTTTTTCCCTCCCCCTTAATTGCTTACTTCCATTTTCTCCTGATGGAACGCTTAAAATGGAGCTGTTGGTTCGAAATCCAAAAAACTGAAGTGAAAATTGTGTAACCCAGACTGTGTTTAGCACTCCACATTCTAACTGTGCCTTTTAATTTTGTAACAGCCATTAGTGGAAGGGCTGACAAATGGTAGAAACCTGGAAAAAAGTGTCAGAATAATTTCGTGCTCTTCTCTTTCTTTTCCCCTACAACCCAAATCTGTGAGATTACATCAGCGGGGAAAAAATAGAATCAAGAGGGAGAGATGTGATGGAAATTCCTATAAAATCTATTCTGTGATTAGAGGTATCATAAAGTGTATGAAGAAACACCAGGGATTGCCTGGAGTTTTCTTTGAACTCAGAGGCATCAGCACATGGCAGTGCAGACAGCTGTACTCTTTGTGAAGTGGCAATCTTTTCTGATATATTTATTACAGAAAAAGGAAAAAAAAATTATGCACTTCTTCAAGTGCAAAAGAGACAGGCTGGGTAATGTGTTTTGAACCAAGACACAAAACCAGAGTGTTCTCTAGATTAATGAGCTAATAAAAATCTATAATGCAGAGAGTACCAAGAGAGAAACCAGCAAATTTTACATATTCTGTTATTGTCTAATGCTGAGTGGGATTTTGTGTCTCAAAGATCTGTGCAGTGCAGGACTGAAAAGAAATTGAGCATAGCATTTTTACTCTATTATATTGCAAAATCAAATATTTCTGTGTCTAGGGCTGGCTATGAAGAGATAGTTTTCCCATCCATGGGAAACAGGAGAATGGGACAATTGACAGAGTTCTTGGCAATACAAAGGAACACGTCTCTGAAATCATTCTGGTTTTGGACATCACCCATGGCTTTAGTTCTGGGAGTTCCACACCTGGAGTTAATGCACAAAGAGAGCATTGTTTGCACTGTCTCAGTGGTGATCAAATATATTGTTCACTGGAATCAGCAAAATCACCTGCTGTCCTCGCCCTGAGAACGAGGCCCCCTGGCTCTGTTTTACCTCCTGAGTCCCTTCCAAAGGGCACAGAGCCCTCCCACACTCCCAAATTCATGTGGCCCGGGAGCTCCAGCTGCTGCTGTGATCCCCAGGTGTAAGGGCTGACAAATGGTAGAAACCTGCAAAGTTCATCAGAGTCTGTAATTAATCACCTGTGCAAGTTTCACAATTCCAGCTCGGGATTTGTCACAGTGTCAGGTTCTCAATGCTGGAAGAGAAGCTTGACTGAGGAGATGTACTGCTCTACCAGAATAATTTCCTGCCTGAAATTAATTCCTTCCTTCCAAAAAGGGCTGTCAAAAAGGAACACTAAAGAGTTTTGGCAAAGCTGATGACAGTCAGAGCTTTCCTAGGGAGTTCTGTGGCAGAAGATTCTTGGGTTTGCTGCAATTCCCCCTTGTGGTGCTTACATTTATTGGCTTAGTGTGCATGAGGAAGGGGTTTTTTTGGTTTGTTTTGATGTTTGCTTAATCTTTGCAACTCCAGCTTTTGAGAATGATCAACATTCCAGGTCGGCACTTTCTGCACAGTCTCCTGCAAAGACCCAGCTGCATCCTTCAAAAGAGTTGGCCGTTCAAACACAACGTTCCAGAATTGTCCATCTGTCTTGTCTGATGTCTTCCCCAGGCTGCTCCTCCTCCTCTTCCTTTGTCATTTTCAGGCTGATGTCAAATTTTTTTTTAGGGATAACATCAGAGCAGCCCGGGCACGTCCGTCCCGCAGGATGCTCGGCACATCCAGCGCTTGTGTTATGTAAATGTAAGAGGATCGCTGCTCGGGAGAGGCTGCCACAAAGCAGGTACCGATTTAATGAAAAGCACCGAGATTGAAAGGGGTTTGCCGAGCCCGGTGTGCGGGGAATGTTAAGGAGCCCATTCCCGTCATCCCTGCTGTACTTCCCATTCTCCCTCCTTTTCCAAGGCAACCTGGATGCCGGGAACGGCGTGCTAAGGAAAACCTGACCCCAAGCTGGAATCAGTCTGGCAGCAATCAGTGCAGAGCAGCTCATCATTTTTATTGACTGAATTGGCTTTTCTCTCTCTCGTTTGTTTTCTTTCTTTTTTTTTTTTTTTTCTTTTCTGTATCTCTTTTGAGGCTGGAGCCCCAAAGATATCTAGAATGGAAGTAATTTGAAAGACTCCAGTCATGCATTCGAAAGGAAAAACAAGCTTGCTCATTCTAAGGGGAACATACAGGTAAGGTATATTTAAACAACAAAAATATGTGTCTAATGCTTAGTTTAAGATACAAGTTTAGTTCTTGAAGCAGCAGAAATGTGAATTAAGGCCATTTAAAAATTACTTAAACAGTGCTTAAATTACTTAAAACTACTTTAACAATCTCTATTAAAGGGACCCAAAATAATTCTGGAGTCTAGGAATTTTTGCTCCCATCAGTTTTGGGATTAGAGCCAAGCTGAGCCCAGGGGTTCTGGAGGCTCACAGGAACAGACAAATGATCACTGCCAGAGCTCTTTGGGTTCACAGAGCTAGGGCAGGGTTTGGCTCAGCAAGCTCACACACTTGACTTTAACTCTTGTTCAAAAAGATCAAAAAGTGCCTTCGCCACTGGGCTCTTCAGTTCCACCAAACACTGTTGATTTGTGGAGTTTGTTTGGTCATGGACACAAAAATACAGGGAATAATCTCATATTCTGGGAGTGGTCCCAGGGGTCTGAGTGGCCCATTCAGTGCAGGGGCTGTTGATGTCACCCATAGATGAACAGAGTGGTTTGAACTATCTGATAATAAAAAACAAAAGTGGATTTTCCTTAACATTTTGTGAGACATTTGTGTTTGTTTCTGAATCAGGTTTTTTTTTAGGAAGTTTGTGGGATCATACCCCTGTCCATCATTGTTTTTCTTCAGCAAATCCAGAATCTCAGAATATTTTGGATTGGAAAGGACCTTAAAGCCCACCCAGTTCCACCCCCTGCCATGGACAGGGACACTTTCCACTGTCCCGGGTCACTCCAAGCCCCATCCAAAGTGGCCTTGGACACTTCCAGGGATGGGACATCCCAACAAAAATTCTATTGTACCTCTTGGAAAGGAAAAGTTTCTAACTTGTTGCATCCCTCAAAATAAACGAAATATCAAAGCTGAGGAAGCAATGCTGGAAAAAGCAGTCTGAGTAGTAAAATGTTTCATTCTATTAAAACTTTTTTTGGTACAACAAGATACAGGAAACTAATGTTTTTGTTGAATTTATTGAGTTTTTAATCTAGCAGTGTTTCTTCAACATAAGTAAATACACTGAAGTATTTAATGCTTTTGAATTCCAAGGGATTTGACACTCCCAAGTGTAATTTCAGCCTTTTAAAATTTATAAATATTTTATAAAAATACAGAATACATCACACTTTAATTACATAGAATGACTTACCCACTCTCTGAAAAGTTTTCTATAATTATTATCCACTTTTATCACAGAAAAGTGTTATATCAAGAAAGATAATATCTACCTCCACAGTTATAGTTTATTTTATTTTATTTGCATCTTCTTGTTTTCATCACCATCCTTCTCAGCCTCATCAAGGCAAATCAAGGACCTAATTTGCATGCAATACTTTAATTTCAAGCCTGGTAAGATGACACTGTTAAATATTTGCACTGTGTATTTTTACCAGCAGATTCTTCATCAGCCACACATTTCTGCAGCAGCGAATTTCAGCTAAAGTCAATGGGCACAGATTTCCAACCGCCACATAGAATTTCAGTTTTCTTCCTGACTGACCTGCTTAGAATAATTAGCTTTTTTCCTTATGCTGAGCTGACAGCTACCTGGGAAACAGCAGGTGCTCTCAATGTTAATAATGCTGTGCAGCCCAAGGCCTTTTTCCTTAAATTCTTAGCATAAAGAAGATTGCAACAAAGTCATATTTGTTGAATAAATTGTGAAGATGTTTCAGCTTAACAGAATCAGAGAGGAAATCAAAATACACAAAGAAGGAAGAGAGAATTAATATTGTATTTTCCCAGAGGCTTTGGTTCACCAAGTGCTTGGTTTATGGTGATGAGATGTGTAAATGATTCCTGGTTAATGCCTGGGTATGAATTAGTGATGACCCAGCAAAGGGATCTGTGAGAGGAATGTTCTCCCTGGCCTGGGGATAGCTCAGCACAGTCGTTGGGTGGAGAATCCTCAGGGAAGTGTTTGGCTGGATCAGGGCACACCCTGCTCATGCTGCAGGTGATGAAGTGCCTGTAAAGAGCCAAGCAGACTCTCTCTGAGCCCCTGGCAGAGGACAGGCACCCACAGGAGAGACTGTCTCAGGTTATCTGGGAAGATCCTGGACTAAGACACAATTGTCACCTTTTCTGGTTTCCCCCAGGACCACCAAGTTCCTGCTGGCCCTTCCTGGCTGCCACCGTGTCACTCCCCCCTTACACCTCCTGGGCACTTGCATCAAACCTCACAGATTAGAGGAGAAATTAGGAAGAAATCCTTGACTGTAGAGGTGGTGAGGCCCCGGCACAGGTTGTCCATAGAACTTGTGGACTCTCCATTGCTTGTTCAACACCAGGCTGGACAGGGCTTGGAGCAGCCTGGGACAGTGGAAGGTGTCCCTGCCCTTGGCAGGGGTGGCACTGGATCAGCTTTAAGGTCCCTTCCAAGCCCAAACCATTCCAAGATTCTCTGATCAGAACTTCCTACTGAGTAAACCCACACAAAGTCTTGGCACTACAATGCAATGTCAATCCACAGCATACACACGTTTAGAAGACAATTTACCACTCAAAAATCAGCGCTGCACAAAACATTTTGTGAAAATGAGTTTTGAAAGCTGTTTGCTACTTTGAGCATGTCCCAAAGAAGTAAACTCAGTATCCTGACAGGCATAGCACAGTTTTAGAGCGCTGTGAGGTTTAACAGGGACAGGAATGTTTCATTCCGGAGGGAAGCACATGGACCACTCCTGAAGGCCTTGATTCTGTCATTAAAAAGACTTTTTCCTTGTATTTTTGTAACAATTATCTAATGATTTCCAACCCATATGCTTGTACCAGATGTCTGAACCTTCACAGGCCAAATCGTATTTATTCCTTCAAACAAACCACTTCATATTACTTAATAATAATTCTCAGGATCATTATTATCATTCTCATCACTTCAAATCCAAACACAGCAAATATGATGAATAACACGCCTCAATTTTTCCCTTTGATTAATGGGCTCTGTGTGTGCACAAACACACTTCAGTTTGGAAGATGTGATTTCCCTGGTGAAGCCATTGCGAGCCAGATCTTTCCTGGAGCACCTTCCCTGACTGTGGAATGAATGGAATTCTGAAGTGCAAGCATCCAAAATTAAACTTTCCTGTGCTACAGATGCTAAAGGTTAATTAATTGCCATTTCTCTGCATTTCGATGTGTCTTCCTGTCGTTGTCAAGAATTGCTACTCCTAAAACACTTGTGAAATACCTGCAAAAGGCTTGTGAAATACGTATAAAATTCAGAACCTTTATTTGCATCGTACTTGGTTTGCACTTCAGCCCCCAAGAACATTTTCTGCTCCTTTAGTAATCCAAGAATGCCCTGAACAATGAAACACTGGAGTTTTCCTATATTCCAGAGCCAAAAAAGAGTTAATAGTGCACAATGTAGATAAGGTTGTCATTACTCTTTGACAGTAAATATTGCTTTGTGCCAGGTTACCTGATCTGATAAGGAGCAGAACCTCCCAGCAGCAGGATGCTGATAATGATCCTGCCTCTACCCAGTGCCTCTCATCTCAGCAGCTCCGAACTCAATTGCAAAAGCTGCACACAGACAATGTCATCCGTTCCTGAAATGCAGCACAGACTGCAATGTGGCTGTCCATTAAACAGGGTGAACTGCTCCAC
Source organism: Acrocephalus arundinaceus (assembly GCA_021534815.1). NCBI lineage: Eukaryota > Metazoa > Chordata > Aves > Passeriformes > Sylviidae > Acrocephalus > Acrocephalus arundinaceus. The sequence continues at coordinate 10,097,300 of JAJEOU010002847.1, read as the reverse complement.
ACAGTGAGAACAGGCAGTGCAGTCCTCCTGCCAGGGTCTGCAGGAGGGGAGGAGGCCACGGCTTTTAACATTGTTTTTCAGAGCATTTTGACTGCTTTCCATCAGCCCAGCCTGCTGGAACCTGTTTGGATCACAATACCAGGGTAAAAATGGAAATACCACCATGATGGCTTGCTTTAATACAGCTTAAGAAAAATTATCAGTTTCTGAACTAAAAATCCAATATTTACCTTTACATCAGCGTATCCATTTCCAATTCCATGTTCCAATGTCAGTGCATCTGTACATAAACATTGCTTTTCACAATCACAGAATCCCCAAAATTATTTGGGTTGGAAGGGACCTTAAAGCTCATCCTATTTCACCCCCTGCCATGGGCAGGGACACCTTCCCCTATCCCAGGTTTCTTCAAGCCCCATCCAGCCTGGCTTTGGACACTGGCACAGCTTCTCTGGGCACCCTGTGCCAGGGTCTCCCCACCCTCACAGCCAGGAATTCCTTCCCAATATCCCATTTAAATCTCCCTTCCTTCAGCTTAAAGCCATTCCCCCTTTGTCCTGGCACTAAATGCTCTTGTTTAATTAAAAATTTCAGTTGCATATTTGCCTCTGTGTCTTTTGTCAGAAGTCATTGCAGCATTTGCCCATAGCAGTCCCAGACTACCATGTCTTTTTCAGTTTCTAGGATTTCAGCTCCTGTTGGTATCCTCCTCATCTAGAAGCATTTATTGATTTTTAGAGCCAAACCAACAAGTAAAAACACAGGAGTGGAAAACAAGAGTTACCAAGAGGCAAAATGGAAGATAATGGAGGTTTGAAATGAGGCTGGCTTTAACAAACTGTGTTTTAACAAACCTTTCTTTACTGAACTCTGCCTTAACAAACTCTGCTTTTTTGCTAGTTAAAATTGGTTCTATCAATAACCAATCTACCCTTGGTAGAACCCTACAAATTTTAAAATAATAAAAAAGATACTATACTAGTGCATGACTGCACTGTGATCTGAAGTGTCCCTCAAGAATATTTCCTAATTAAACTGCTTGATCAGTTTTATTACCTTAATCAGTGCAGCCAGCCTGCAGGAAGAACTGACACTTTTGTATCAAGGATCCTGCTCTGCAAGAGTGGATTTATTTTCAGAGTTGTGCCCCTCTCTCTCCCTCACCAGACTGACTTTTGGGCCAGGTTTATCTGTGTGTGAGGTTCACTAAAATGAGCTTAGCCTCAGCCAGCTTTAAGACACACATTGCAGAAAATTTAAAAGCAAAAAATGCTCTTCTTGTTGTGCTTTATGGTGCAAGGAGTATTGACAGTCTCTGGGATTGAAAACAACACAGATCACAGTGCATTCTGTCTGTAAATATTATGGAATTCCTAGTTCTTCAGGAAAAATCTCAGTTAATGTCCCATTCCTAAGATTATTACAGGAGATTAAGGAAGACAACATAGTTTTTTCAAATGCACAATTTCCAGTACTTTGGAGGCATCATGTGAATTTATCTCAGAGCATAACTGATAATCCAGATATGCAAATCAAGATTATTTGCCAAAAAACCTTGACTACAGGAAGTGGTATAAAATGCCCTTCAGATCAAAATAATATGAAATAATCTTACCTTCAAACACCCCTGTTCTTCTTGGATGTTTTTTAGAAACCCTGATTAATTTTAACTCTCCAAAGAATCAAAGCTCTTGTTTCAAACTGTGCTTGGCCAATATTTTAACATATCCACTACATGGTGCTTTTTTTTGTTTGTGGGTTTTCTCTGCACCAAATCTCAATTATGCAAATCCTGTTATCATTTTGGGAATGCTTAGTCATGGGGCTTCATTACCATGTTTTCGGGGATGGTAACTGTGGAGTAGAGAAAGACAGTGGCTCCAGAAGAATTAGTGATGGTCTGATAGTCAAATACAAATTATTCTGGGATATTTTGAACTGCTCCAAATTGATAATAATTATGTTATCTGGCATGGATGCGTACTAGGGTTAACCACAGGTGCAATTTATATTTTCCTACTCTTCCACCACTGTTGGTTATTTCCTGATGAGGACAAACAGAGGCTCTTCCAGGATGGCTTTAACATTGTCCTGTATGGTTTAATTTTGTCCTTTTATGTGACAGCCTGCCAGTTTGCAGGCAAAAAAATTGAAATATTGTCTATCATTTTCCCCTGGAAAGATGGGATATTAATGAGATTTGAAAGAATAATTTGATGAGAAATTCAGCAATTCAAATCAAGTATGACATTGGAGGGTGAAAGGAAAGCAAAGAGCACTGGGGTGAGTCCTGGCAGGCTGACATTGCACAGAAGAACTGGACAGCTTTGGTTCACTTGGAATTCCTGCCTGGGTGTCCTGACATGGAAGCTGGAGAACTGTCAAACTCATAATGGGATATTTAAACCCCTTTAATAAAATGTCAAAGGTTATGTGGAATTAACTCATTCCAAAAGCCAGGATTCCTCATTGACCAACAACCTTTTATTGTAAATTTGATCATAAAAGAAAATGGAAATATAAAAAAGGCTTTAACCAGGCTCTGCTAGTTTGATACCAGGAGAGACCTTCTTAATGAAGAAATTACAGAACCACCTTCAAATAAATAAAATGTGGCAGGAACTCACAAAGAGCCATCCACAGCAAATGGGGAATAGAAAACTCCACATGCTGAGTGATATTGATGGCTCTTGGAATGATTGAATTAAAACACTTTCATTGACGGATCATTTGAGCAATTTGGTTTCTAGTTAAAGCATTGCCTCATTGCTGATATGCAAATAATGATTGCTGCTGCTCCACAAAAGACATTGATAATTTGGCCTGAGAATTTTCAGATAAACAAGAAAGAGTTAATATGATGCCCCACTGTATCCTTCAGCAGGTGGTGGCTTCCTTAGCAGATTCCCTAATGTTTTTCAGTCCACTTATGAAAGCCTTGAGAAGGGTTTTCCTCCATTTTTCTGATAAAATTTAATTTTTTTAACTTATCCGTTAAGTTTATCTTTCCTTTTCTATCTTATGTAGAAATTTTCTGTCTATTATTCTAATTTATCCTTTTTTATTATTCAGGTAATTATTTGTTAAATTTTTTGATGGATTATTCACTAGCTTCATTCTCCAGGATTTATTTCTGCAAGAACAGCATTGCTGAGCTACTTCTTAAGTGGATCCATTTCTTTTAATGTGACATTCAAGTAGTGAATACCCTAAACTCTGTTAGTTCTGAACTCCTCTTACATTACCCTACCTGTTCCCTCCAACCACATGATACAAATGCAAATTTCAAGGGGTTTTCTCTCTGCTTTGAGAGTTTTTTTTCCCTCTGTAAACTACAAAGTTGGTTTTGGTATAACTAAGGGAATTTCTCAGTGTGGCTTGGAGAAGAACAATTGAAATCTCTTGACAATGGGCAATTAAAATCTGTCCTTAGTGTTCTGTGACTGAGGGCATTTTCATGATGAGCTCATGGTTGGTGCTGAGTGATCAGTAGCAGATGCCTGCAGAGGACTCTCCTGGATTTAGGAATGTGCCCACTGCAGCACATTCCTGTGTAGTGTAAGATCATGGAATGCCAGTCTGGTTTGAGTTGGAAGAGACCTCAAACCCCATCCAGTGCCACCCCTGCCATGGCCAGGGACACTTTCCACTATCCCAGGGTGCTCCAAGCCCCATCCAGCCTGGCCTTGGATGCTTCCATGAATGGTTCACCATAACTTCTCTGGGCAAACTGTGCATCCCTACCCACTGGAAAGGATTTCATTAATATGAATACCACTGTTGAACCTCCCTCATGTCTCCCAGGGAAGCAGCATTTCATAATCTGAAAGAGAACTGAGGAGCATCCAGGATATCCACAGGAGATTTTAATGGAGGATCAGTGAAACAGCAACATTTGTCTTCTTCCAGTTGCCCCTTAAACCTCCCAGGAGCTGTGCTTGGCTTCTTGGGGCTGGTGATTTTCACCTCCTCTGGGATTTTGGGTGCACTTCACTTCCAAATCACTGCAATCCTCTCCAAGATACTCAAAGCTAGAAATTTTTGATTCTAAATGAACAAATTTCTTCAAAATCTGATTCTTATTGTCCATCTCACTATGAAAAAAGCAAGAAAAATGCTGCTGGAAAGAAATGTGAATAAACAGGAGAGAGGCACAAAGGGAATGGGGGAAGCTGAGAGAGAGAGAAGTAAAACATGCTTTAATTCAGGTGATCATTGGCATGTCTGAGCTGTCAGGCTGACACCCCTCTGCACCCAGAGAGAGTTTTCCAAGTAAAAGAAGCAAATGTGCCACAGGAATCCTTTCTAGAGCTGTAGTAGTTTCAGCACACTTATACAAAACACAATTCCTGCCTTGAGAACACCTGCAGTCCTTACAGTTTTTTCCAGGCTTTGTTTGATGCTTAGAATGAAAAAGATGGACATATTTGTAGGGAATAAAGCTGAATGTATTTTGTAAAATTACTGGCTGCTACGTTTTTATTTCAAACATGCCACCTACGTTCGAACTAAAAACGCTCCACAGTCTTTTTATAATTCATCTTTGCTGGGAAACAGTTGGTGTAGAATTTGAGTAGGAAATCCCAAACATTGCATTGGCCTTGAATCCTCCTGAGCACTTCTCTGCAGAGGGTCAGCAAGGATATGTTTTAGGAGCCGTTTGAGTGTTAGTTAATCAGAAATTATTTCATTTTGATTCATCACTAGAGCCCTTCACAAATACAACCTCATAATTTTTTCCTCTCTCTGAATCCCTTAAGAGGAACTCCTGAACCTTCCCTTTCCAGCTCCTGCCCTCACTGCAATGGCATCAGGGAAGAGAAAGTCATGTTTACTGAAAAACCTAAACTGCAAAAGTAGCAATTTAAATTAGTAATGCAAAGCAGTGGCAAAGCAGTGTTTAGAAGACCAAAATTACAATCAAGATCTACAAAATCACTCTGGGTGGAGAGGATGAATTTAGATTATTGCTCAGCAATATTTGATACTGTGGTGGTTTGTTCAGTAAAATGCTTCATTTAATATCAAGAGTGTCACTAATTTCAGCAGCAGAGCCACAATCTCCATTTCTGTCAGCGTGGCAGGACAGCAGTTTGCAAAGAATGGCATTAAAAGGATAAGCTCTGCCTTTTTTAGCTTTGAAAGCTTTGTAGATGTTAAAACAATTTTGCAAGAGGACAAATCGCAGTTTACTTTTTGCTTTCCTTTTTTTTTCCTTCATTGCAAACAGAAATGCAAGACATTGAGCCCATCAGAATGAGAGGAAAGGAGATTTCTCAAGCAGGAATATTTCTTTGCCCAAACATGGAGCTGCCTTCCCATGGGTTCTGAGACTGGACCTGGAACAGATCCTTGCCTGGCACTCCCCCACCTAGGCAGTGTTTTCCATGCACTGAAATGATATTTATAATATATTTTTCTGCACAATGCAATGTTTCTCAAACTGCCTTCCAGCCTAGGCAGCCAGGAATCCTGTAGCACTGAGATGTTCTGCTCTTTTCCTAGGAAATCCACATTTTACAAGCTGGTAACAGCGTTACAGGCAGTTCTCAGGGTTATGGCGCATGGCCTGGTGTCAATCCTGCCAAAGGAAGGAAAAATTTAGAAACTGGAATGAGTGGGGCAAGAAAGTCTGGGAAGAAACCACGAAAGCATCTTAATTGCTGAGCAGGATCCAGTGTCTTTGCAGTTTCCTGACATACAGCATCTCGTTTCATGTGGTCTGAAAGTGTCATCCACAGCAGCCAATTTATCCTGAATTTTGCTTCATAAGGTGAAGCACTGTGAAATAACGGAGAGGTGGAGAAGGTTGAGCTCTTCTGAATTTGCATTGCCACTCTGCCCTCCCTGGGATGGTCAGGATGGGAGAAAGTTTGGGATTTGGCATAATTTTAACACATGGTAAAGGCTACAAGGCACAGCAACGTGTGACACATTGTCTGACTGCTGATATTAAGCTGCAAGACAATAAAGAAAATTTCTTTACATAATGACCTGAAAGATTAGTTACGCTTGATAAATGTGACTTGAGAGACTTCCATTGAGCTCAGACTTTTCTCTGGGAGCAGAATTACATTTCTTAAAAAGGTCTGAGTGCTTTATAGATAGGGAAATTTCAGAATACAGTCCTAAATAACCTGATAATAAATACAGACCATTAAATTGCTAAATGTTGCTGAAATCTTTTATGGAGATAGTGCTATAGAAGAAGATATATAGACCAGTTTCTAATTGGTCCTCAAAGTGGAGTTAGTGAAGATGAGGTAATAGTGATATAGCAAAAATACCTCAGCTAAAATAATGTCCTTAGAGAATTAGAGATAGACTCGATTTAGGGAGGTCTTTGTACTAAAGTTTGCTGTGGGCAATGACCCCAACCAAGTCTGCAGTTACTGGGAGGACACAAACTGGGAGCCACGGGCTCAGCAAAGCGTTTTGTTGTCCCTCCAGGCTGCCAGTGGTGCACAAACTGAATTAAAAGTAGTAACAGTTAAAGCCTTGAGGGCATTGGCTCCTGGTAGTCCTGCCAGTCTTCTGAGCTCTGTTTGCTACCTTAACCTGTGGGGCAGGGAGGAATGGGTCTTTTGGGAATGTTGGTGGAAGTGGAGCAGGTCTGGTTTGCTTCTGAGGCTGCAGCTCTGACAATCACAGCAGGAAGACTTTCCAGCTTTGGACATTTGGACATCATCTCCCACAGTTATTCTGGGAAATATAAACTGTGAAACATCCAGGAGGAAGCCAGAGCTATAATCTCTTTGGGACTTTTCACATTTCAAAGGTGAGGGTAATTCCCACGCAAGAAACCAGTCCAAGGTCTTGTCTGAGTTGGTAGAAGCCTTGAGAAGACATTAGGTCACTCTGCTGGGGACAGACTGGCACAGCAACACTTACAGAGGGATGCTGGAGGTCCTCTCAGTTGTACTCAAAACCTCCTACAAAGGGAATGGCCCAATCTGTCTGGAACAGCTTATTCCAACACTTAACTGTGCTGAATATGGGGAACCTGTTCCTTGAAATCTGACCTTTAGCACTTCCACTGCAAAGCCGTCAACTCTGAGGTGTGCTCTGCTGACCCTTTAAAAGCAAACAGTTTACAGCACTCAAGAGTTGTTCACAAGATTCATTACTAAGAAGCATTAAAGTCTGAAACTTGTGAGAGAAATCGGGGAGGAATTGCAGCCAATTCTGATTCAGTGACTTCCTAGAGAAAAACTGGAAATGTGGTGCCAGTGGAACACAGGAATCCAAGGGGGAGCCACAACAGTAAATTGTTTGTTTCAGCTGTACAACTGGGGAGAGCAGAAGGAAAACAGTGAAATCTTTACTTTAGAACAGCTTGGAAATTGAACACCAATTCTGCATTTGTGGCTCAGATCTCTCCCAAACCTATTTGTCTTTGGAAAGAGCTGAAAAGATGCTATAAACCCTACATTTTTCTAAATAAGGGATGACCTCGGTTATCAACTCTGGTTTCAAATTGCATCTCATGGAATTGTGCTCCTGCATTATGGGATCCCGAGGTCAGGAAGGGGGATCAGGGAAGCCAAGCATCACCCAGCTCAGCACCTCCAGGGCTGCTTTGGCAGTGGATCACAATACCCAGCTGTGTTTCCAGCACGTTCTGAGATCTGATAAATATGATGTCCTGCAAAGACAGGAGGCTCCCTGGCTGTGACACATTGCTCCAGCACAGGTAGTGATCTAATGGGAAGCAAAGGAAGAGGGAGAGGGGTTTGCCGGAGCCCGGCGTGATGTGAATGTTAACAACTCCTCTCACGTCATCAGCTTCCCTGCTCTCCACTCCCTCCCTGCCTTTCTCTTTTATGAGCCAGCCTGAAATCAGGGAATTACATGCTAAGGAAAACCCTTCAGCTAAACATATAATTATTCTGCACAGGATCAGTGCGGCACAGTTAATCAGTTTACCAACTGAATTAATTTTTTTTAATGTCTATCTCTCCTGTTGAGGGTGCAGAAATTCTAGATATAAAAGGGAAAAAATGGCTCGCAATTGTGAAATGAGTGTCTACAGCAGACCATTTATTAGGAGAGAAACCTCCACTGCAGGTTGTTTTGGCAGACAAACCTGTCAGTCCCCAGGACTTTGAATCACAGACTCTGTGTGGAGTTATTACAGGTACTTAAGGAATAGCTGGTTTCCCATTTTAATTTTCATCTGTTCAATAACTCTGCATTCTCTGAAAGTCGAAGCTGTATTTTCATTGCATGATATTTAATTTCATTACATTTCCTTGGACTGCTTTGAAAAGTGAGTATTTATTTGGACAGAGGTGTCACTTCCCTGTAAATGAGTTCATGTTTTAAATGACCTACTTGTAAACTGCTCCCCTTAGGAAGTACAACATCTCCAATGCTCTTGGTTGTAAAAGTACAGAGAATTCCCTTCAGATTTTGCCTCCAGTGGTAACACAAACTCTCACCCTTTTGTTAATTCAGTAAGACATGCGAGCTCCCCTCTGCACCCCAGATTCTGAACAGGACTCCCCTGCTCAGGGCACGCCAGAATACAAGGGTTTGGGTTTGGAGTGTTCATTGATAACCTGCAAAGTGTCCCTGAGTTTCACAGGGAGCTCCTGTGCCAAAAAGCACAAAAATCTAAAGGTAAAGCATTCCAGATGAACATCTTGGAGGGCAGTTTGCCATTTACTCACATTAATACAGTAAACCTAATCCAGTGAAAACCGACCAGCTAGAAACCTCTCTGACCCTGAAGGTACTGGGGAGCTTTATGGGTAAAGTTTGTTTTCCAATGGGGCCACCATGGAATCTGAGCAAGGCAAAGGTTTTTCCTAAAACCTTTTGTGTCCATAGTACACACCCCCAGGAAAACAGGTAAATTATGTAAGAAATGGCTGTATACCAGGGGAAACACCTGAAAATCATTTGGAGATGTTCAAAATTTTGGAAAATTTGGGGGGAAAAAAAGAATACTGACTAAAAACTGTTGTTAAAAATATCTTCCCAATTAATGTTGTGAGCTCCTTTGAAGCCTTCCCATTTAGCCACAGTGCCTTCTGCTGTATCTGCTAAACTTCACAAAATATTTTTTTATATAAAGATAGCTTCTTTAACACAAAACTATCTGGAGTTTTAACTTCTAGAACCTCTGAGAGCCTCAGGAATCAATCTCTCCAGACTTGCATGGCCTTTTCAGGTTGTCCACACCATCAGATGCAGTTCCCTAATTGAATTCCAGTTGAGTGCATTCCCGAGAAAGGAACTGTGGATAAATACAAGATGCCAACTTGTCATTACAATGTTCCTTAAAGCCTACCAATTTTTACTTTTTTGGCAAGTAACATTTCCTAAAGGAAAAGAACAGAAGGGTGTCTCCTCTTGGGGGGGTTCAGGCTGCAGCTGCTGCTCTCAATGGATGCTGTAACCAGGACACATTCTGAGGACCTGGGTCTCAAACCATTAACATCATTTCCTTCCATCTTCTCTACAGTTATTTGATGCTTCTGGTACTCACTACTAGTTAGTTTCAAAACATGAGTTTTGCTAACAGATTTTAGAAATAAGTTCTAATGGCTTCAAGGGATATGATAAATGCAAGTTTAAAAAGCGTGTTGCCAACATTTGCCTGTGAAACATGTTATTATTTACAATCTCCACAAATAAGACTAATTCTCTACATATTTTTAAGCCCCCCAAAGGTATATTACAGTGGCAATATTTATTCCATTGTTTATTAACAGGTTGCTATGATAATACCCATTCCTAAAGTGGTAATTTTTTGAAAGTGTCTGTAATTTATCTTTTAATGCTGTGAAAGAAATGACCTTTCAGAATTGAAGAACTACATAAAAACCACCTTATCACTGAAAATCACTGCCTGTGCAGACCTTCAGCCTCCCTGGCACACGGATTTAGCAGAGTGAATGTAGCCAACAGAGCTGAGCTACACAGCACATGAAAACTACAGGCAAACAGTGGCCACACTTGGGCAATTTTTGCAAAGTAAGGTAGTTACAAGTAGTTTTAAACTGACTGCCATTTGTATGGGTAAGGTCCTTTCTTTGGCTGCAACTGAACAATGCATCTGCAAAGGTAAATGCTGGGATGAAAAGGAGGCTTGTAATAATAACGTGGGGGAAATGGACAAATGTGCAACTTTCCTGTTTGTGGCTGTGCAGCTGACATTACCAAGGAAAATATCAACGTTGTGAACACTTCAGTGTTCATTGCATTATCTTTATTTCTGCTTGAACACAGAGGCACAGCACTGACAGTGCTGCCTGCTCCAGATATCGCTGTGGATGGTGCACTGTGCAGTCTGGTATGGAAATCCAACTGTCAGGCAACTCCAGACATTTGAAAACCTGCTGCTTGTATGACCTTCCTCCACTGCACATCATGGATTGCTGTTCCCCAAGATGTAATTAGTTTGCATCAGAAAGGATAAAAAAGTAGCAGGAAGTAATTTTAAATTTAGCAACAAGTATTCTACACACTTTGACACTTAATTTACATTATAATTCAAGAAAGGAGTTAAAATAGCAGAGTGATCTGTCCACTTTTATGTACTGAGAATGAAGGTGTGGATCAGAAAACTCTGCAAATACATTAGGATTTGATTTCACCTAATGACATTGGAGCCTGGGAATCTATCCTATATCTAAAGGTTTAGGATCCATCCCAATGACCTGCTGGAGCCCTCCCAATCACCCCGAGTTCCCAAACACCTGAGAAACAAAGTGCACACATTCCCCTAGACACCGTTTGCTTCACAAGCCTCTGTGCTTGTAAAAGAATAATTAGCTGATAATGGCAACGTCTGATGAGCACCAAAGCAGCCCAATTTCAGCGAAGTGTGGAGATGTAGCTTAGCAAAATGAGATCAGAACCATTCCCTTATTAATGAGAATACTTTGAAAGCTTTAAGGACATTCGAGTGGGCATCCAACTCAACCCTCCCATAAGTTCAGTCATCACATTACAGGAATCATTTCCATGAGTAACCTACACCCCAAATTTGCACCTCTCCTCCTTATATAACAGAGATCCCCAGTGGCAGGAATTATTTGTCTCAAAGACAGACAGCTCATCAGAAGCACTGTATAACAACGCTAATGCATCTCACTGTGGGAATACATTCTCCCCCCACTCCGGAGAAATTTAAACCACTTATCATCAGAACAATCCCTCGCCCTCCCATCCCTCCCGCTCTGTTTGCAGCACAGACGAGCATTGTCAGGCAAAACATGTCACAGCTGACGGCTGTGTTGTGAAACTGCGAATGTGCAGGGAAATCATCATTCCTGTCAAGTTATCCCGGCGAGTTTCCCCGCGGAGCCCTGCTCAGCCCTGCGCCTTCCCGCGGCTGGCGCGGACGCGGAGCCTCGGACACGCGGCTGGGCAGCCTGGACAGGGCAGGACTCGTCCCTAAAGGAGCCTGGACAGGGCAGGACTCGTCCCTAAAGGAGCCTGGACAGGGCAGGACACGTCCCTGAGGGAGCAGGATGCCTCAGTCCAGCCCCCGGCTCCTGGTGCTCCTTGTGGTACCCAAAACTACAGACAAGCGCTGCACAGCCACTGCATCACATCACCTGATATGAGCAAACCAGACCTAATCAGGGCAAATTTAAAGCAGCCAAACATCCCGAGGTTACCCTGTGCGAGGCATAATGGAGCCGTGAGACACAAACACTTTCCGTCTGCATTGTCCAGCAAACGCAGTCGATCCCCGCTCCGCTGCCGGCAGCGATTCCCACAACACGGCACAGCTCCAGCAGCCTCTCCTCAGCCCTGTCTCTAACAACTACCGGGCAAAGCAGCACAGGGATGATCAGAACTGAATAAACTCTTCCCAAAACAAAGAATGCGAGAGCACGGATGCAAATTGCCAGGACCCAAAGTAGAGACAATACACGGCAATAAATGATCCTACCTTTCATCCAATCCACTACTTGCTTGGGCGTCCACTTGCTAATAGGTTCCATAACGAGAGCCATCATCAGATCACTTTATCATTCACACCAAAATCAGGGGGAAAAGGAGAGAAAAATTGTATCAGAGCATGGCCGGGCTACGAGCGCTGTCGGATTTTACAGTGCAGTTCAAAGAGAAGATGATGCTTTGTCCCTCCAGGTTCCTCCTGCACTGATTCAGTAATGTATAAAATTACACTGCTTGATCAGCTCTGGCACCTCCCCCACTGCACACAGCCTGCAACACCCGGAGCACCGAGCCAGGAAATGGTGCAGTACAGACTTACTTACCAAAGCCTCTGCCCGCCGAGCCACCGGCACGGATAAAACATGGCATTACACACGGAGCAATCCGCGCCCGAGCCGCTCCGCACGCCGCGCTCGGCGGAGCCGCTTTATTCCAAACAGCCCTGGGATCCTCATCAGGGAAAATGTCACTACTGTAACTTGATGGCAGATTGTCTTGGCTTCATTGTGAATATGCTGACTGTCACTCGGCTTAAAGTGAAGATAGAAACGTCAGGATATCGCCTGGCATCTGGCAAAATGCTGAGCATCTCCATCTTTACAATGCAAAATGTTGCTGGAGTCTTGTACTGTGTAATCATGTAATTCAGAATGTCAAACACAGTATGAAAAGTCTTACCCAAGGGAAAAAACTATTGGGAGAAAACTCTTTTTTTCTTTCTTTTTTTTTTTTTTTTCTGGCCACATTCAGAGCCAGGATATTTCCTCCTATGAGCTGCTCATTTTGTAGAGAAAGAATGACAGCATTGAGGAGTCAATTTGTACTACTACAGCACTTTAGGACAGACAAATACAGCAAGTATTTTGACTCTCAGTACTGGGATCATTAGTCAATGTCTCCCTTCTGTTATGAAGGAAAAAAAAATGTTTTAAATATTCCTAATCCCAAAGTTTACTACCCTTCTGACAGATGAAGGTGAAACATTTCAATGAGACGTGCCAAACAGCACTTTTTGGACCCATTTATGACTCTCTGCACCTCATGCAGCATAAATTCTGCATCCTGTGGCTGAGAAGGTGCTGCTGGCTCCAACCTTTTGTCTGAGATCTGCAGCCCCACTATTTTATGCTATGGGGAGAAACTCAGAGTCCAGAAAAAAAGGCAGAACAAAGCAGTTCCACCTTTCACTTCAGTGATCTTCCCTCTGTGCCTTTTTCTCCAAGTTTCCCCAGGACATCATTGGCAGAGGATGGTGATGTTCCCACGTCTGCTCCTTCAGGGGCTGGGTTGAAGTCCCCAGGCTGAGATCTGTCCTCTCTCTCTCTCTTGTATGTTTCATGTTTGGGGGAACATGAAATAACAACGGAATATTTATCACAGAACCCCAGGGTGGTTTGGGCTGGAAGGGACCTTAAAGCCCATCCAGTGTCACCCCCAGCCATGGGCAGGGACATTTTCCACTTGCTCCAAGCCCCATCCAGCCTGGCCTTGGACACTTCCAGCGATCCAGGTGCAGCCACAGCTTCCCTGGGCACCCTGTGCCAGGGCCTCACCACCCTCCCAAGGAACAAGGCATTCCTAAAACCCAACCTAAACCGACTCTCTGGCAGTTTATTCTCTACTCTTTCAGGGCTTTCCTTTATATAGTTAGGATGCAGACAGGCATCTTTCCCCCACTAAAGCATCTCCAAAGAGATGTGCCATTCTCAGCTCAGTGATGCACTCCATCCTTTTTTATTTTTCTTTAGCTTTGGGAAATAGTGTGATTAGTATTCTATGATGTATTTGGAGTGCTCAGAGCACAGATCTTCTTTACAAAAGGATTCACATCAATTCTCCTTCAAGAAGGCTGAACAGCATGTCAGCTTCCTCTCTGAGTTTTGGGAGACCACTTTCAGTAGCTTTAGTTCTGTCTAAATAGCTGTTTACAATGGACATAATAATGACAAAGCTCTCAAAGGCACAATAATTCTCTTTTTAGGCAACAGTGGGCTAGAATTGAGAATAAATATTTCTATTAGCTATTGGAAACTGTACAAGTTGTTTGGGGGCTATTCTTTCTTCAAATTCTTAATTTTTTTAAGTTCAATACCAGCATGGAAGAATTTGAGATAAGCTATGTTGGATATAAACTTGGTATTTTGACATGTTTGCACAAAAAAAAAAATCTTCATTCATGATTGTTTGGACTATTTCCCTAATTCCTGTCATTTGACAGACATTCTGTCAATGCCCCTTTGTCTCACATTTCCTACCCAGGCTTGACTGGACACTTTTTAAAATATATTTGGACATGCTTTTGAAAGAGAATGAAGCCTGAATTCAAAGCTCATCAATGTCAATGGGCATAATTCCATTCACTTAAATTGTCCTTGGATGACAAAAGAGGCCTCAAACTATTATTTTGGAATCAGGACTTCCATTTTCACAATGAGAACCTTCTAAATCTCTCATGTTTTGTTACTGAGGCTCCTCCCCCCAAAGATGGTTTGCATTTTCATTTATTCCCACTGTTATTCATGGTGCTGGCTCAGGCAGTAACTGTAATTTGGCTGGAAGACTCTGGCTGTTAGATAAACTCCTGTGATTTTCCTTATCATTACCAGCCACAGTTTGCCTGTATTCTGGGATTTTACAACCTTCAGGACAACCATCTACTTTTTTGTTCTACTTCTTGGAATAAAATATTCAAAGCTGTTAAAAAAGCTCCATTTCTCTCCTTCCTGATGATTTATTCAAGTCCATTCTCCGTTGCAAAGATCAGTGCACATGGCCCTGGTTTGTCTGAATCATTCCAACCCCAGGGAAATGTTCCTTCAGCTACTCCCATGGGTAATGTTCAGTGTGGCAGCCCATGGGTGATTCTACCTGGGGATTTCCTCTGTTTCTTCTTTTGTTGTTTCCAGAAAGATTTATTCCTCACACCCATGGGAGTGCCACAGGAACATGGCAGAGTCAGGAAAGGAGCCTGTGGCAGGCCATGGGGCTCAGGAATGGATCCAGCTGAGCACTGGAAAGGCCAAATGGAGCCCAGCCTGTTTCTGGAACAATGCTTCAAGCCAGTTCAGAGCACTTTTTGTTACAGGCTGTCCACTCTGCCTGCTGAGGTAACGACTCTGGGATGAGTAATCCTGGAATACACCCCCTGCATCGAGCTGTCATCCTCACTCCTGACACGGCTCCCTCACCATTCCTGTCAGCCGTGGGTCACTGCAGTGGGATCGAGAGTGTAAAGTCACTAAACAAGGCAATTCTTTAAAAACCAGGCAAAACTATGCAATCCCTGAAGCTGTGCCATGTGTTTTTCTGCCCGTTTATTGCAAGGCTTCTTTCTGCCAAGATCTATCCCCCAACCTACCTAGCACTGCTTCCTAATGCCTACATAAAAGCAACAATGCATTCCCATGACTGTGTTTTTCTTTCAGGCTGAATGTAGCAAATCAAGAGAAAAAAGATCAAGGAACATCTTTCTCACTATTATTCTATCTAGGTCATGTAAATGAGAAATACTTTCTGACTGAAGTCTGCATAAGCATCGGAGCAAAGTGAGGCATTTGAAAGGGAGAAAGGAAGCAGAGCTTTCACTACGAAGCAACGTTGTTGTCAAAGGCCTAGATAAAATAATCTGGTAATTCCAGCCCATAATCATCGCTGCTGCCTTTGACAGCAAAGGCCTAAGGCTGAACAGACTGGTGGAAAGGTTTGGAGTCCCTCCTCCTTCCCAGCAATAATGCTGAGAGTGCTGTAGCTTTTGAGCACTGCCTGGTATCTCTGGGATTGCTAATTAAACCATCAGTCTCCGTATTTTCATGGTCACTGTGGGAGGCAGTTAAATGTTCTTGTGTATTTCATGGCCAGTGATAACTTTCCAATTAAGGATTATGCTCAAATCTGGTACCATAGTCACTCTAACACTTAGAACAATCATGTGTTTCTTGCAGTTTTCATTTGGTAACAATTATTCTCATCTTCTTTGATGAAGAAATAACTTGGATGTTGTGAAATAAGTCCTTTAGGAGCGGGTTAGTTTAATAAAATCTTGACATGGCATTTGATGTCCATTATGGAAAAACAAGAGAATGCAGTTCCAGATTAAATAAGTCATGAATGCCTTGGAAAAGTAGTATGTAATGTTATAAAATAGGACATCTATAATTTATGTTATTAATGGAAATGTAAGCAAAATCTCCAAGGAAATGACTGTTGAACTCTCAGTTATCATTAAGGCTTTTTATCATGTAACATTTATATATTATACAGATGTTTTCTGCAGGAAAGAACATATTCTTAAAAACCAGAATGGAGCTAAATTGTTTTGATCAGTTCTGTTCTAAGCCAGGATGTTGCCTCCAACCCTTGAGACACTTGTTGAGAGACAAGAAGTACCTCTGGTGAAGTTGCATGAGAGCAATAAATGTGCTGGGAGGAACAAAACCCAGCTTAGCTTTGGGACAGGGATTGACAGATCCTCCTGTTTAAGGATAAACCTTGGCCTTACTTAACCCTGGCTTTACACACTGAGGGGCTGGGCTCTGATTGTCCCAGGGCAGCCCAGCTGAGGAGAGCTGGGGGAGGGTCCTGTGCTTTGAGCAGCCCCAACAGGGGCTGTAAGGAAAGGGTTTGGATCATTCCCAGCTCCCAGAGAGGGTAGGTTCTACATGACCCGTCAGTCTTCATTTCAGATCACAGGATACTCTGAGTTGGAACAGACAAGGATCAACTCCAGCTCTTGTGTGAATGGCCCATCCAGGGCCTGAATCCACACCTGTGGTGGTCTGAGCATCACAGTCCAGCACACTGAGCCAACTTTTTGGGTGGGTATTGCATTGTTGTGTCCAGAAGCTGTGGCTGCCCCTGGATCCCTGAAGTGTCCAAGGCCAGGCTGGATGGGGCTTGGAGCAGCCTGGAACAGTGGAAGGTGTCCCTGGCCATGACAGGGGTGGGACTGGACGGTTTTAAGCTCCCTTCCAACCCAAACCATTCCACGATCCTGTGATTCCCCAACACACCCCGCAGCTGGTGCCGAGGTAATTTCTCCCAGTGGAGGCCCCAGCCCCGACTGTGCTTTGTGGAATTCTTCTGGCTGCGACCCCGGCGAGGCCCCGGGTCCGTCTGGCGGGGCCCCGGGATGGGAGGATGGAGTTCCACATTCTGGAGTGCCATCTGCTGGCACCGCACCCGGCGGCAGCTCCGCAGCCTCCCTTTTAAATAAACCCCGATTAATTAATTAATTAATTGCAGCTAATTTTCACTGCTGGCGTTTACTGTTGTATCAACTTAAAGGACTTTTTTTCCCCCACAAGAACCCACTGTAGTCTTTGCTCTTCCGTCACAGGTATTAATATCCCAGTTTTTACATGGAGCCTCATTAGAAATTTATATTTTTTCATGCTCCATTAGATGATAAAACTGTATTATTAATGTGTGTTAGTCATAATTTATGATACTGTAAATTAATTGAGTATTAAAACACCCTTAACAAATGGTTTGGAAATCAGGGCTAACATTCCAAAAATGCAGGAAGTACTTGGTTTCTCAGGAATGTAGAGAGATTATTTCATCACTTGCTTAAAAATACATCTTGACATGGCTGAGATGGTTTTGTGCACTGCTTTGTTCTCGGTGTATTTTCGTGTTCACAAAAGCTCCTACCCTGACCTCTCTTGGGACTGCAATCCTCTATTTAGCCACAGAACATGTACATCATGGACAGAGGCACTGCAAACTTCCTCCTGTCTTGCATCACTTTCATCATAACATCACCTTTTTCTTTTTTTTCAGGAACTGCCCTTTAGCTGTTGTTACACTTCCTTGACATCAAGAGTAGCTATTCTATAAAACAGGCTCTCTGGATTACACATGTCTGGGAAAAATTATCAATTTTCACAGCGCTATCCAGAGCCTTAAATGAAACTTAAGTGTATTAATGTCAAAGATAGAGTGTAGAAAAATTAACTGAAAAAATATAATTCTTCTCCAAGAGAAATCCACTAACATCAGTGAAGACACTATGAAGTTACAACTGGGGTAATTTTTGCTCATAGAAGATGAACACTGTGTTCTTTGACTCAGTCTGCAAATGAGCAGCGAACATGGAAATATTTTCATATTAAGGGAATAGGATCTTCTGTTTTCAGCCTGTTTGGTGATATCACCAACATGTTTAGGGTCCCAAAGAATCCCAAATAAGAGGGAATGTTCCCATCTGGGAATCCCCGTGACAATCTTCAAAGCAGACATACAAGGAGAAAGTCCCTTGAAGCAGTGCCAGTGGAAGAGGCTTCCACCTTGCCAAGGAAGTTTCCATATGGGCACTTGTGCCACAACCACGAGTCCCAGCTTCCTCCCCAAATAAACTTCATGAGGACACAGATATTTGGGCAAGTGTTAATTTTGAGCTGCTGGGAAGCACAGAGCACAGGGGCCTCATCTGCTTCATTGATCTCCTCAGTTTGCCATCACCAGTTTGGTAAGCAGGGGAAAACTGCAGACAGATCCTTTGTTATCATTTTCCTACACAGAATTCCTCCAGGAACAGCTATAAAGTTCTGCTCAGTTCAGAACTGACAACAGAGTGTAACTAAATTAAAGAGAAACAGGGAAGTATCTTGCAGCAAGTCTCTTTGAGCCTCACATGCAGCTTCAGAGGGTTTCTGTAGCACTGTGCAGGCAATTCCATGCTCGGAATGGATTCACTCTCTTAATTCAGTTTTCCATGACATGGAGCTTACAGTACTGACAGTCATGGGACCAGCATGAGAATTTCTGAGGGTAAAACTGGACAATTTCTTCCAAAATAAGTTCCAGCTCAACAGAAATCATCTGTGTGATGCCAGATTTATTACATGTGGATCAATGGCCTTGGTTTTGTAGGTGTTATAGAGATCAGACTAAATTTTCAGAACTGTCCTTTTTGGTCATAAAATTGTAGGAATTTTAAAAATTGAGTGCTGCTAACTCCAGCTCCTTTTCTTTGAAGAACGTGAAATATCAGAATATTTATTACTACAAAATGTTTAATTTCCTGTCGATATATCCATATTCATTTATATACACTATGACTGGTATTTGCCTTTCCCCTTTCTCTAGTAAATAAATGGAAACTATTTATTTGATAAAAACAAAATAAATGTTAAATATACTTCCTCTGCAAGAATCACATAAGAACTTTTAAGCAATAAACCATCTGCTTTTCACTACATTAGGTAAATGATATTACTTTGGAAAAAAACAGTAATAATAGAAAACTTGACAACAGTAAAAACCAGTAATAATAGAAAACTTGACAACAGTAATAAAACTTCCAAAGTATTGATACCAGATTCCCTTGTAATTCATTATTTGATGGCTGGAAAGTTGGCTTTGAAGCATGAGTGCCTGTTGATTTTCCTCATGCGTTCAGGGAACCAACTCCGAATATCCAGAGATTCTGTGAAACTTGGGCTGTATATTCTGTGTGACATTTATGGTGTGAAGAAAATATGCAGCAATGTTGGAAATTGACTTGCTTTGCCATCAAGGGACTCTCAGTGTGGTGGGAGAGGAGGGACAAGCTCATGTTCAAGGGTCCAGGAGAGCCTGGGTGCACTCTGGGCAATGGTGTGGAGAACTATTCCACTGAATGAGCAAAACCACTTTTTTCTTTTGTGTTCCATCATTATCTCCTTCTCCACCATCCCAAGGCAAGATGTGCCTTACAGAAATGTTTGAGCATGGGCTTCAATATTCAAAGAGTCATTTTGCCTTGCAGAGATATCTGATGGGGTGACCCAGGATGTGCTGGCACGGGGAATGTCAGATTCATAAAATTGTGACAATCATTATTGTGCCATCTTCATCTTCCACTGTGATTTTTGGTCCAAGCTCGTCTTTCATGTTGCCAAGTGACTGGTGACAGCAAAAGCTTTACTTCAAGGCATTCTCAAGATGGCTTTTTCTTTATCTTAGCATCTCTGCAAAGCCCTGCTATTATTAGGTCTTTCTAATGCCTTGGTGAAAACCTCAGAGATTATGCTCCTGCTTTATACTCCAGCAGCCTCTTCATTCTCCATGTTTAGTTAGACTCAATATTTGCTTGGAGGACTGGCTGTGACTATAGAGATATTCCCAGCGTGTGACTGGGGCCAAGTTTTGTGTTGCCTTAATATCGTGAGCAGAAATAAAAGATACAAGAATCTGAAAGCGAAAAAAAAAATTGTGTGGGCCACAAACACCTGCCACACTAATCTGTCATGAAAACATCTGCTGCAGCCTCCACCATGGGCACTTCAGAGAATTTAGTATGTGAAGCTTCCTATCCTGCCCTTGATACACCTGTGAATGATGAAACCTCAGGTCTGAATGCAGAGCTGGACATTTTTTATCCTTTCTGTAGTCACACACTGGCACGAGTGAAACACTGAACCAAAAGAAGGATGCAGAACGAAAAGGTCTCCTCCTTTCAGCCTGTCTCTTCAAATTAACTTGATTTGCTGTTTAGAGACTGAGGAGATGATGGTGATGTGTCCTGTCGTGTTTTCCTCCGCATCCCAGCAGCATGCCCTTTGCTCTTAACCAGGAGCTTTGCATCAGCAACCAGCCTTCCTCCCGTAATTAATTTCTCAGGGCTCTTCCCTGCTCTTTCCATTCCAAACAGCTCTGCCCTTTCTTACATGCAACAGTAGCTTTATTTTGAAAGAGCTAGGCAAGCAAACAACATGATGTTTTCCTTTTGGACAACCTGAAACCATGTTAGATGGTGACAAGACGTGCTCTGATCAAGCCGGGAAAGGCATAAACTAATTGCCAAGAGCTGGGAAGCTCTGTAGCTGTGCTTCAGAGCCAGCTTTCATTTCTCTCTCACTTTCTTGTAGTCACAAATTGCACCAGCTCAGCTCCAAAATAAAGACCTGCCATCCAGAAGCCTTGTTTATAGGGAGGGCTGTCAGAACCGTCAGCCATCTGCAGCTCCTGCTCCCCTTCCTGCTCCCGGCACTCCTTCCTTCCGTCACACATCCCGACAGCTCCTGGACCTCCTGTCCCCTGGGAGGGAAGGACAACACCAACCACAGCCCTGCCATAAAAATCCAGGCATAGATCCCTTGTTTTAGGGGTTTTCAACAGCTATTGCAATAGTAGTTCTTTAAATACTGTCTAATTTCTGATATATCCGACCCACTGAGTGTTTCCTCAGGACCTGTGTCCTTCAAGCCTTTCAGCAGCTGCTTTCTTCTTAAAGTCTCTATGAGGAGTCTGTCTTCTCTTTTTCAGCCTCTTCATAGTGAGAAAAACCTGCATTTTTAGCTCTTTCCTTAGTTGGGCTTGTTTTGCCTGTGAGTATGATTAGAAATGCACATATCAAAATGTCTCATCCTAAAACAAGGAGCCAAGACTTTTAACATAGACATGACCACGACCAAGCCTTGCCCTTGGAGTCTCCTGCACATCCACCAGCAATTCCCAAGGTCACTGAGTTTCCCCAGTTTTGTTCCTTAAGCTTCTGTTCATCTCCCAGTTCCATCCAGGACTCAGCTTTTCTCCCAAGGCAAAACCTCTCCTGCAGTTTGAGCTGTTGTGGGTTTATTATTCCGTTCAGCGCAGTAGCTGTGGCAGCAATTTTTGGCTACAAAGCCTCTCTGCAGGAGCTACTGCTGTGAGCCACTGCTGGGAAAAGGTGAGACAGGTGAGAAACCTGTTAAGAACTTTTTCCTTATCTCCTGGTCCCTGCAGACAAGGCCTTGTGTCTTCTGCCTGGAAGAGCTCGAGGATTTTAGTGACTATTTCAAGTTATAATGTTTAAATAAAAATCAAAGTCATATATTCCAATATTATCTCCCTCTTCCCCATAATTCCTCCAAGGCTCATCTCGGGATAATAACTTTCCATCACACGAGCTACCCATTTAACATTTTCTTAACTCTTTGGGGAAGGAGTGTAACTGTTCAGCTGTCTTAAATTAATTTGAAAGAGTTAGGAAAAAAATTGGTTCCATTCATCTATCTAAAACTATCCACATTATCTCCATCTATTATTTATAAATTCATTTTGCATTCTAAACTAAACCCCACAATGTCACTTATGTTTAATGCTGCCTGCCCATTTTCCTGATGAAGTGCCACATTTTCTGCATTTCTGCATCACATCTTTTTAAAAAATGTCTAATTTTTGCAATCATGTATCTTGCTAAGAAAGTTCTTACTCTTTTTGTATAGCTCACCAGTTTTGCTGTATTGCTGCTCTCTCCCAGTACATCATCATGAAACTTAGCAGGACATTTCTCATGTTAATTGAACGTTCTGCCCATATATACAGATATTTATAATCTCCTGGGGGAAAAACTGTTTTAGTGGCTTTTCACAGCACAATTAATTTTCTTATTTCTACTTATTCACAGGAAACGTTAAGATTAAAAATAGTTCAGGCTGAAAACTTTGTTGACAGCTTTTCCCCCTAAAATTATAAATGATATGTTTTCACACTTAAGCAAAAACGTGTATCATTAGCTGTGAAAAAAGTGACTTTAAAAAAGAGATTAACATTTAAATGTAATTATTTATTACAAAAGACTTTGTACACTGTTTGTTAATAAATCTCTGATGAACTCTTCTGATAGAACATCATCCTGGTTGGAATTCTAATATTCAGACTAGAATACAAAAGTTAATTATTTTGCTGTTAAACTGCCACCAGAATAAAAACTTTTCAGGAACTGTGACTCACATTTTCCTATCTTTCCAGTTTTGGGTTGCTGCTTGCAGACTGTGACCCTGTATATTGAAAGAGCATTTTCAAATTCTATTTATCACAAATGTATATCTTGGACACTAAAATGTCCCGCAGGCAAATAAATTTTTTATGCTGAATATAAGGATTCCCCTTTGTACAATTTCAGCTGTACCAAGTTAATAGCTCTAAAATATGACTTGATTTGAATCTCAATTTCCAAACACTGCTTTGCCAGTGCAGCACCTAGAAAGTGATACAAAATCAAGGTGAGCTTTCACATAGATGTGACAGGGAGAGGATTGACATTAGAAAGCAATACAGAATTTAATTCCCATTTCCTGGAACTCAGTTCATCGCCCTTTATGGGCCTGTTGGGTCACTCTTGGGATTAAAAGCCAACCACAATTATTTGAACATTCCTTTCCAGTCAGTTGTGTCCCTTCTGTGTCCCAGAAATCTCAGCTGGATCACATTTCTTAGTTGGCTCAGGAAAATAACACCATTCTGTATTAAAAATTATTGTAGCAAAGTTGCATTTATGTCCATGAAGAACTTTGTTGCCTGGAATAAAAAATCCTTTGGACTCAGAATTTTCCCTTCTCCTCCTACAGACACAAACGTGGGGCTGTGGCAATCAGAAAGAGTTCATGTATTAAACCACTTAAGCACAGCATAAGGGCCTGCTCTGACTTGGAAAGTGGTTATGTTAATGAGCTTAAATTTGCAAGAATTTGACTCAATAGGAACAACTTGACATTTAGTTTGAAAGGTCTAAATGTTTCTGTAGAGTTCAGACACCAGCACTGCTGGTAAGGTACTCTTTTTTTTTTTTTTTTTTTTTTTCTTCTCCCAAATGAGGCCACGAATACAAAAAGTTCATTTGCAAATATTTACCTAACATAAACGACTTTCAGGGCCTATCAAGGCGGCTGACACAGATCCTGATTAAGTCGAATCCCTGGCAATAGACTCTGCCATGAAGCTGGGCTATTTGCTTTTCTTCAATCCTCCCTGGCTTTAGATGCTTTCAAATCTTTCCTAATCCTCGCTGAAGGGCACAGCTAATTAACCTGGGAAGGGGCCGCTGCTGCTTTTGCAGCCTCCCTGACACACCTGCACAACACCCAGCGTGCCTGCAGATGCTCCGAGCAGCTCAGGGAGACATCCAGGTTTGGGGAAGGGCACAAAGGCACTTTCTCACCCCTTTTGGAAGCCCTGCAAAGGACAGAGATGCTTTCCTGCTGCAAAGCATCAGAGACGTGCTGCTCGCTGGGCTGGACCTCCCACATCCGATTGAGAGTTTTTAATTTATTTCCTTCCGTGTTTCACACTTCCAAAGCACATCCTGGATGTTCACTGCCCTGTTTCACTGCCCTCTTTTTCCCTCAGCAAACAAAGTGATACCTGGCATCTCCTTTGTCCCCCAATTTTCCTGCTGCTGTTGAAATGCTGCTTTGAGCACCACTTCTCTGAAACTGTACAAGTGACCACAGCTTCGCTCCCCGTTATTTTAATTCCCAGAGTCAGAAATTGATTAGTTAATGGAGCTTAAGCTCCGTGGCTTGGAGCACCCTGCACCCTTTCATTAGCTGGGAATCCAAGATAAACACAGTGATTTAGGGCTGCTGAGCAAATCCATCAGCTCCATGGCATGACAGGTCACTGCTGCTTTTGCTCTGGGAGCTTTACTGAAATGCACTGCTAACAGCTATTTTTTTCCCCCCATATTACATCAAAAAGCTTTTTTTTTATATATAGTATGTGTTAAGGCACAGTGGAAGCAGCTGCTTGCAGGGAGCCAGGAGTGGGTGCTCACCATGGAGCAGGGTCACAGCCAGGACTGAGGTGGCCCAAGGTGGCTGCAAGGGGGTCCTGGAAGGGGCTATGGAGTTGGGAGGAGAAAGGCCTCAGAAGGACAAGAGAACAGAAGAGAATGTAAGAGTACGTCAGTCTGGGGGCAAAATGAAGCAAAATGTCCATGTGAGGGTAAAATATATTATTATTATTTTATAATGAAATGTATGAAATACATATTTTTCATTGGAAAATGCAGAGATCAAAGTCAGTTATTGATAATGATGAATGCTGAGGAGTAATGTTAGTTAACTGAAAATTCCCTGGTCAGCAACACTTTGATACTGTCAGGAAACTCAAATCCCACAGCCCATTCTTGGAGCACTAAAACATGATAAATGCAGCATTTCTATCATCTCAAACACTGACTGCTGGAATTCCAGCTGTGGGGTCTGTCTGTGTGGGAGTTACTCCTGTGCTCTAACACAAAACACCCACCAAGAAGTCAGCCAGGACTAAAAAGGCTTTTACTATGATCCAAGAGATTTGTCCTGAGTTCCTGTGTGCTTATCTTGCATTTAAAAGGAGAAAACTCTATTTGTGTCCCAAATGCTGTGCCTCACCCCAGAGCTCTGCCTCATGGGGACAGCTGGGTGACAGTGGCTACACCTGCACCTGAACCAGACTGGGCATTCTGTCTCACCTCAAAGGAGATTAAAGGCATTTCCTGGTCGTGGTTGTTCCCAAAGAAGCATCCATCAGGAACCCAAAAGTACAAACTACATCACCAGGGATTGGGAAATAACCTTCCCCTCCTCTTAAAAAAGCTTCCCTTTAATGTCACATCGCTCCATTTTATCTGGGCTGAGATTAAACAAGATTAAAAGGAGAGGAAGTAATACAGGTTGGAAACAATAATGTAGTGCCACCACGAGTAAGACTTCGTTTAAAGAAATTATTTAAACAAATAGTGATCCATACAAAAGCTGTCTTTTTTCATGAAAGAAATAATTTGCATTTAAACAAATTCCTCTGTAGATGAAAGAAAACAAGGTTACAACAAAGGGGAAAATATTTGGCATCAAACCATCTATACTTCAACTTTATTGTTATCTCAAAGACAAAGATGCAAAATTACTTTCCAAACACATTTCTTAACAGGATAATTCTGTAATGAATGATAGCAGTCTGTGATCAGATTTAAACTTACAAAGCCTTGTTGCAAAATAAAAGGGGTGCTACGGGACTGAACAAAGTAGGATATTTTATCTACAAAAGCGACTCTTAGCTTTCTCTTGAAACCCCACCTGCAAACTGATGGATGGGTCAGGCAGGGATCCCATCAAGCAGGAATGGGAATTGTCTCATGGATTTCCCTCCTTGCTGAAATCTGGCACTGCCAGAACTCGGATTTTTAGCTGATCTTGTACTTTTGGGAGGTCATGTGAGGAGCATGTTTTCAGCAAGACACCCAAAGGGCTCACAGTGGGGTTAATATTGTTTGAGAAGTTTCGTGCTTTCCTTTCAGGAAGTGCTTGTGGTTTACCACTGGTGAAAGGATTTCCTTGGAATCATTCAGATATTCACCTTTCCTCTTCAACATGAATGTGGAGCTGTTCACGACCAGCTTTGTACTGCTATTTTATTTGTAAAATTGATTCCAAAGTTTTTGTCTTCATCTCTGCTTTTATGGTGCTATTTCCCTTAAAACTAAAGCTATATTATATTTTACTGTATAATTCCTTTCCCTTACTTTGGCTTGCTGTGGGTGAGGAGAAAAATGAGCTTGACTAAATCAAACAAGGTAACAGAAACAAGGAGAAACACTTGAAGGAACTGCTGGGTGATATTTTTATTCCTAATGACTCAGGACAACCACTACGTTTATCCTGTTTTTAAAGGGAAAAACCCCACTTTTCAGGCCGGTCAGGGGTACAAGAGAAAAGTAAGTACCTGATAAAAAGGGGGATAGGCACAAGCTTTGCTGAACAAGGAATAAAGTGTGGACCCACAGGTAGAAGAAAAGGAGCAGAGGAATGTTTGATTTTGGGAGACCTGAGCAAACAGAAAAACCATCTGAACGTCTGGAGAAATACAAGTCTAAGAAAAACAAAGGGCTGCCTAAACTAATAAACGCTTTGAAGATTCCAACTCAACATTTTCTTGGCTGCTTTTCTAAAAAAATCATGGGAAATAAGGATTGCTTGGCCATCACCTTTAGGTGAATCATCTCAGCAGCTGAACTGGGGCTTGTAGGGGGAAGATAAATGACGAAAGGGGCTGTATAGATTTTTTTTTTTTTTAATGATGGTTCTCTCCCTGGTTGTTTGCTACCTCATGACTGGTTTTGTTTTCATTTTTATTTAAAAAAAATTTTAAATTTTTCTTTGTGCTATAAAACTCTCTATGCTAGGAATACTAATGGGTGAAAAATAAATATACAATAATTATCTCCCTCTTTTTTAAAATTTTTGTTGTATTGCAATTTCATATGTTCCTCGAGTTCATAATTTTCCCTGCTCGGTGTATAAGAAATTATCAAAGGCAATAAAAATTCAAGGAAACAGCATCCCTGATTTTCTTAAAAAATAACCCAATAAGATAAAAAGTGGAACAAATCCTTAAAATATCTACCCAGCCAGGCTGTTTTCCATTTTTTCCCCATAAGCACCAGCAGTTTTTTCCATACCAGCACAAAGGATATATTTACAGATTCAGTTTATGGGAGCTTTGTTTATGCACTGGGTGAGGATTAACAAGTAATTTTAATTAATATGGCAAAACCAAGTTCAAAGAAGGCAGAAAATTTGTAAATCTTGTAAGACCACTAATTCTGGCTGGGCTCTTAGATGCAGAAAATGTGCCGCACGGAATTTTCCATATTAACATTTTTCCTAAGGTTTACACACTGTAATCCTTTCTCCATCACCGTTTCACATGGAAACCCCTGATTTAGTAGCTCTTTAATTACACCCTTGTGCTCCCAATGTTTAGTGTGTCTTCATATTATTTCTGTAAAATGAGCATCACTGTTGTCATTTTGGGTGCTCATTGAGCAGAAAACCTGGGAAAGAGCAGGCACCTAAACCAAGAATTTGCTTTTCAGACCAACTTTTACCCCTGCAAATCCAATGGCATCGATAGGACAAGAAGGACATAAATATTTTTGTGGAAACAGCTCGGATTTTGCAAGAATAAATCACGTCAAATTTCCCTTTGTGGCAGAATAAGGAGCCTTGTAGAGAGACATGAAGTAGTAAATGTTACATATCTTGGCTTTAGCAGGGTTTTTGGAATGGTCAGACACATTCTTGGAGTGAAACTGAGGGAGGCAAAGCCTCAGAACTGCCTGAGCAGCTCCCCAGGAAACTGCTAGTACACTTTTCCAACAAAATGAAAGGACCAGCAGGGTTTTCCTGTGGCCACTCTTGAACCTGAAGTTTAATAAATCTCTTATGAGGGTTGAACTTATCAAAGATTCAGGATGAATGATAGCAAAAAGTTCCCAAAGGGAGGATGGTCAAGCACTAGATCAGCTGCAGGCTTTTCCACATTGGATTCTCCATACATTTCCCCAAGCACAAGTTGGACTCTTTGGAGGCAAGGGCACAGATTTAATCCAGGTCCCTTTTCGGCTGATGCAATGCAGCCACATGATTTCATGCCTTGGAGCAGTGTCAGAGCCAAACTACTCAATGGGATGGAGAATTGCAAATACAAAAATTCCAGGTGAAAATGGGCTCTTTTCCACACTCTTTTCCCTCCTTTTGAAAGGCCTCTGACTTTATAGGGTGACCCCAAGGTCTGGCTTAGATCTACATCCTTTAAAACATCACCTAAATAACAGCATCATGAAGTGAGTAAAGCTGTCCTGGGAAAGGGTTCTGTGGAGTGAGGTGGGTTTGCCCCTGTGGCTTCCTCAGTGTTTTCTAGACTCTATAAAAAGCCAGAGAAATGGAAATAGCAGCCATTGCTCTAAACTGTGTGACCAAAGCTGTTCAGGCTTCGGCCACACACCAGCTCCCAAGTCCTTGTCTAGGAATTCTGAGCAATCCCTACAGAGGCTTCTCTTACCTGCACGATCTGCCAAAAGTCTGAGAACCTACAGACTGCTGGAAAAGGGAGGGGTCTTGGAACATTTGTGTGCCCCTACAGCTGGGCTCCTGACTGTGGAATCTATTCCTTCCCACACGAGGGAGCGATGCAGGTGTTCCCAGCTGTGGCAGGAGGTACCCACACCCAGCCTGGCCCAGATGTTTTCCCTGCCCACAGAACCACACCAGAGTTAGTCACTAATGGTGAACTGGGCTAATCAGTTTAATGAGCTGGTACAGAGGAGCTGCAGCACAGAGTCTCACTTTGATGCTAACTCCCTCTTGGAAGGATTCCTTTCATGTCCCAGGTTACTGTTTAAACCACCAGACCAATCTGCCAGCCCCTGCTAATTTAAATCTGTCATTAATGAAGGAGGAAGCATCTGGATCTGGTGGCAGGAGGAGAATATTTGGTTTATTTCATCCTGCCATAGTTTTTTTTTCTCAAGGTTTGGCTCCTTGAGAGGCATTACCAGGGAGGGAAATACATAACATGAGATTCTTTCTGGAGCTTGTCACTCCTCTGCTACAAACAGCAGCAGCTTTGTTAACCTGTATGTTCAGCCTCCTCTTCTATATTGTAAAGAACATTACTGTGATCAATACATCTTTTTTGGGTGCAATAAGCCTGCAAACCGGTTTCTTTGACAACTTAAATACACATCTCATGTCTCTTTCAAGAACGATTCCATGAGGTTTTTGATGAAAACTATTGAAAAAGCACCTGTGAGCCCATTGTTAGTCAAATTAGGGCCCTTGAAATATTACTTTCTATTATTCACCATTTTAAAGGAGTTTAATAAGCTGCATTTTATCAAACACCACTGTATTTTTCAAGGGATTTTAGAGAGACTGTCTCACCATTTTTGATTCCCAAGCTGCAGATAACGTGAGAAGAAAACATACCAAGTTTCTCAGGAATCGTTCCATAGCTAATAATTCCAAACCAATTATTTTCTATAAAAGTGGTGGTGTAGAGGTTTTGTGGCTG
Organism: Acrocephalus arundinaceus; assembly: GCA_021534815.1. Lineage (NCBI taxonomy): Eukaryota > Metazoa > Chordata > Aves > Passeriformes > Sylviidae > Acrocephalus > Acrocephalus arundinaceus. The sequence continues at coordinate 10,067,798 of JAJEOU010002847.1, read as the reverse complement.
CTGTATTTAATTTTTACAGGGTGAGTGTTGATGGCACACAGAGGAGGGGAACATATCCAGAAGACAAAACAGAAGATTTAGGGTTTAAGTAAATGGGCTATCCCTAAACTGCTGTTACTAAATTCAGGATATTTACTAAACCATAGAATTATAGAATGGTTTCAGAATGGTTAAAGATCATCTGTTCCCAACTCCCCAGAGGGATGCCACCATTAGTTCAGAAGTCAGTGTTAAAATTTTTAAACAATGTAAACAACTTCTTGCCATTTTAAAACAAACACTGTCTGCTTTTCTCCTCCCTGCCTACAGAAAACCAGCAGTGATTCTTTTATTTCTGGCCTGCAGAAATATTTACTGGTATTTCTGATTAAAGCATCGCACAAAATTAATTGCCTGTTTAATATTTTAACATCCTGACTTCCAGAGGAAACTATTTGGAGTAGGGATATGGCCTGTCTAGAGGCTTTGTCATGAACAGAGGTCTCAAATCTGATTCTGACTTCTCAGTGCTCCTGAAGCCAAGCCAATAAACAGTGATTTTACATGACTTCTACTACACAATCCAAAGAAATGGCTCAGCAGCGTCCTTCCTGCTCCTTTGTTGAGGAGGTTTCCTTTTGGAAGGGAAATGGAGCCCAAAGGAGGGCTGACACTGATGCACCTGGCGGTACCTGGATCCCTGTAAGGACACAAAGAGTGACTGTGGGTGGTTTGTGTTGTCACCAGCTCCAGCCTTGGCCCCAAGGAGGTGTCTGGTCCCAGGGGGTACCTGCCCTGCGCTGCCCACCAGGAAACACTGGCATTTCCTCCCTTCTCAGACCAAATCCATCCATCCTGGGAAATAAAAGGATTACTTCTTGAGTGCCATAATATTGATGCAAATGAAGCCCTGGTCCTTCAAGGAGCTTTTTGGGTTTCACTGGGCACAATCTCCTTGGGAGCCCAGGATATACAATCTGGTTACAGGGTTGGCCATCCACAGAATCCTTGGATGGCTGGTGTTGGAAGGGGCCTCTGGAGATCACCCAGCCCAAGGCAGGGTCACCTGGAGCAGGTGACACAGGAAGGTGTCCAGGTGGGTTTGGGATGTCTCCAGAGAGGGAGACTCCACACCCTCACAGGGCTCTGCCACCCTCATGGAAAGTTCTTCCTCGTGTTCAGGTGGAACTTCTTGTATTGCAGTTTACGGGCACTGCTCCGTGTCCTGTCCCTGGACAGAGGCTGGCACCACCCTCTCGGAGATATTTACACAGATCGCGGACTCTTTCCTTCTCTCTCTTTTTCCCCCCGGAATCTCCGGGATCGCTTTCCAGGAGCACTCCCAGGGGTGATGCCGGCCGGGCCCGCGGCCCGGGGGCGGTGCGGGGTTCCGGGGCCGCCGGGGGCCGGTGCGGGGCCGGCGCTGTGTCCGCCCCGTCCCCTCCCGGTGCCGGCGCTGTGTCCGCCCCGTCCCCTCCCGGTGCCGGCGCTCCCGTGCGCGCCCCCCCGGCGGGCGGCGGGGGCGGGCGCCGTCCGGGCCGCGCTGATCGCAGCGCGCCATTGGCCGCTGTCTGCGCGCACGTCACGATCATGATGAGAATTAATGATCGGGGCCGCTGATTTCATTGTGTGACGCCGGGACCGACCCAGCCGAGCCCGGCCGAGCCCGGAGCCCCCGCGCCGGCCCCGCGCTACACGGTAAGCGCGGGGGAGCCCCCCCGGGGGCGGGGAGCGCGGCGGGGCCCCCGGGCGGGAGGGGCGCGGCGGGAGGGGAGGAGGAGGAAGATGATGATGATGGTGATGATGGTGATGATGATGATGATGCCGGCGATGCCCCCCCCCATCCCCGGGCCCGGCGGTGGGGGTGGGGGGAGAGGCCCGCGCGGGCTCGCGCGCGCGGACCCGCCCGGCGCGCGCAGGCGCTGCTGCGCCTCCCGCCCCCCCCCGGCGCGGTCCCGAGCGGGGGGTGGGGGGGCAGCGCCGGGTGCGCGCCGGGAGCCGCCGGCGGAACTGCGCGTGCGCGCGCAGCCGCTCCGCGCGCGCCGGGGGGGGACACCTGCGCGCCTGCGCCGGCCGGGGTCGCTCTGCGCGTGCGCGCCGGGCCCGGCAGCGGCCCCGCAGGCGTGGGTGCCTCAGTCACAGTAACATCGCGGAGATACAAACATTACGGACACAGAAACATCACTGTCACGGAGCCTGGGAAACACCCCGGAATACCCAGCACAGCCTGTCATCGAACACCGCCCGCACTCTGTGCCACGTCCAGCCTTGCCTTAAATACTTCAGGGACGGGGACTCTACCACCTCCCTTCCAATGTCTGACTACCCTTTCTGTGCAGAAATTGTTTGTAATGTCGATCCTAAACCTCCCCTGGCATAGGTTCTGTCGTCGCTAATTTCCTCATTCCCCGGTGCCTCAGTCACAGAATCCCAGAATCACTGAGGTTGGGAAAGACCTCAGAGATCACCGAGTCCAAACTGTGCCCGATGCCCGCCTTGTCACCCAGCCCAGAGCTCTGAGTGCCACATCCAGGCCTGCCTTGGACACCAGGGATGGGGACTCCAAACCTCCCTGGGCAGCCCCTTTCACTGTCTAATCACCGGTTCCATGAAGAATTTCATCCTAATGTCCGGCCTAAACCTATCTCAAAAGCTTAAGCTTTTAAGCTTAAAAGCTTAAGATTGTGCCCCAGTGCCTCAGTGTGCCTGTGTTGGCAGGGCTGTGGAAGAAGATGAACTTTAGGGTCCCTTCCAACCCAAACCCTTCTGTGATTCCCTGGTATCGGCCTGCTGTGGTGCCAGGGACAGCCAGTTATGATGGTTAAATGGGGGCCTTGTCCTGCCACACTTTTATTCCTTTATATGTTTGAGGATGATGATGAGGACATGGCCTTGGCTGTGCTGTTCTGGAGGTCTCAGCCCTAGAAGTGCCTGTGTGGCACTTACCTGCCCCAAGCAGGCCCCAACCCGTCCCTTGCCCTCTTAGCCTGGGGTTTTTCATTCTTTGGATAAGATCACATATAAGTCACCTAAAGCAGTGATGTGTTCCCCCAGCTGGAGTCCTGAAGCAGCTCACGTGGTCACAGTAACACTTTATTTTAATGTTTCTTCCCTTTGGTCTGACATAGGTCTTAAAAAACACGTACATGCTTTATTTAAAACTCTTGGCTAATCCAGCTACAGTCAGGAGTCTCATTTGCATCCGTAAAGCAGGATAGGACGCATAAACCTGCAATGTTGTGGTCATGGGTTATTATGTTATTAAGTTACTGAGGGCTGTCTAATTTGTCCCTAATAAAGGGCTGCATTTTATAGGTAGGACTGTAATACAATCCTACACACGCTGTACTTGGTGGAGAGGGAAGCAATTATGTTGCGAGTCACGGATATTTAAAAGAAGTTTTACAAGCTAGCCTGTACATTACAGTCACCCAAGCATCAGCTTCATCTACTGCACTTGGAGTGAGTGGTTGTGACTGGTTTGGCCTGTGTAAGAAAGAGGCACCAACCTACAAATTCAGGTTATTAAAGGTTGTTGCTTAATGTGCGTCCAGTATCTCCACATAGCGTGTAAGCTGGGGGATTGGTTGGTTGATTGTTTTCTTTCCATTTGGGATGTGGAAAAAATGGTGAGTTTTTGGCAGCTGTGGAAAGTGAAAGAGATGATCTCAGTTCAAGTTTCTAAAGCTGGAGGAATAGTGTCACTATTGCAGTCTTGTTTTATTTATGTCTATGGTAGTTTTCTTACCATAATTCCAGTTTTGTCTCAGATTTATATTGGCACTAAGACTTGTTATTTTTTGCCACTGGAGATCTGTGGAGAGAGCAAAAAAAAGATAAATTGGGAATGTGCTGATTTTCTTGTTGTACCTCTTACAGATGGAGAGACTGAAACAGAAATAGTCTTTGTAAGGTGACTTTTTTCTAGGCAAATGCCTTTTTGGAGCTGAAGTTAAAAAAGAAAACTCTCAGGAAATGATTGTTCCCTTTTATCACTGTTAATCAGCAGAGTTTTAGGAAGTGTTATACCATAAATATTTTTATACTTAGTTACTTCCTGGTGGCTTGTACTCTTGAGTTAATTGATTTATTTATTATTTATTTGGCATCCAAGACTAGTTTCTATTGCTGTTTGAAGTGAGTGTAATTATGGGTTTGTTTACTGGTTTTCAAATTAATTAGTATTAGTATAAAGATTTACCTTGTAAATGTTTACTTGATTCAGCAATCCAAACATTTGAAGTTTTTTGGAGACTAAGATCATACTGCTACACATTCTAGGCAGAAATTATTTCAGAAATTATTTTCCCTTTCTATGCTGCTCCTTATTATTATTTTTCCCCCCAGATCTCTCAAGTAATTGCAGAACAGCTCAGCAACTCCTGAATTATTTGATTACATTATTTTTTCTATTTCTTATAGTTGCATTTTCTTTTGTGGCACTCCTTGACATCGAGTTGTTTCCGTTAGTTGCTAAAAAGGAATGACCTGGCTTCACCAGGTCTCCCTGGAGAGATTCTTGGTTTTGGAATGTTGGATGAAGTAACTGGGGTGGAAGGGCTGGATTTGCAGCAGTCACTGTGGGATCATGCACTGAGTACCTGTTCCATGAGGCAAACCACGGGTTCAGGAGCGAACTCTGCTGGAGGTCTCTGTGCTCTCCCCTCATTCCTGCTCTTCCCAGAGAAGGGATGGAAGGGAAATACAGGGGAGAAGTTGCTCAAACCACAAAGAAGCCTGAAAATGTTCAGCTGTGAGAACAACCCCAATGTCATCTGCTGAGGAGTCAGTGACGGTCGCAGGGTGTCCATGGAATTGTCCTTGGGACAAACTGAAGGCCGTGGAGTTCCCATCTTCGTCCTTATCAGTCACTACCCTGGGATCTCCCAGTGTCCCCAGTTCCTGACTGCACCTGGACTCCATTTACACCTCCCAAACCAGGACACAGCAGAGGGATCTTACAATGAGCAGATTTTTAAACTAACATTCTGTTCAGAAAGGCAGTGAAAACATCTTTATATTGTTGAGTTCACAGCAGGCTGAGGGGTGGGAGAACACAGGAGTGGAGAGTTACCAGTGTTGGTTTGCCTAGGACAAGTAGCAGGGGCAAGGGAAACCTTGGAAAACATCTTTTTCAGCTGTCACAGGTTATTCTCTGCACTGCCAGAGACACCAACGTGCTTGATCAAGGCTGCTTTATTTTATTAGAGCAGGCAGATGTTGAACCCTTAAATACAGCTTTGCCACCTCTGTCTTTAATTAAAGTGAAAATTCAACTTAAATTCATGGAATTTGTTTGCATAATGCTTTACCTGATTTTTGTTAAATTTCACAGAGTTCTTTTCTGTTACAAACTCTCTTTTCAGTGCCAATGTGTTGCCAACCAGTTGGACTCCCAGCTTCCCAAAAGTTCACATGCATGTTTGCTAAGCTTGGCAAGTCAAGATCAAAATGAAATTATGGTAAAAATCCATGTGGATTTCTAACTTGGAGTCTGAGGTTCAAGACAAAGGTGAGAAATCCTGAAGAGAGTGGAGCGCTCTGTAGGTGGACAGATTGGGAAAAGGAGTTTATTTCCTTGGAAGTTACTGAGGTTGTTTTGAATAGTAGTCTGTGATGAAGGTGTGTGACCTACTGATTCCCTTCACACGGATGTGGCTGCCTCAATGTTCAGTAATTTTAGCACTTTGCAAGTTACATCCTGTGTTAAAGAAAATGTAAGAGTTCATATCTTGTTCTAATTATGAAAACTGATGCTGAGCATGTGATACTTCCCCAAAAAATAATCAGCATAATCCTTTGATGAACCTATCCTGTATTAATTTGTCTCAGAGACAGTAGCATTGTGTTTTTACAGCTGTTTGAATACTCCATGTAGGTAAATTCCCAGGTATGATAGGCATGGGAAGTGAGCAGAACTTGTTGCCTGTGCAGGTGGGATATGCAGAGCCAGCTCTTCCTGGGTTAATGGGATGGCTCTGGACTCTGTGGTTTTCTAGGGGAGCTCCCAAACATCTACCTTGGTTAATTCAACAGAGTACTGCTTTGGATATTCAGAATCGGCACTTAAGAACTGCTGATAGCAAACTGATTTCCGTCTGCACTTTACAGGTGACATAATGTCAGAGAGCTTTGAACCTGCCAGAGACAGAATATTGCCAGATGTCCTTCACACTGGTGTGTAATTGGTGGAAAATGGTAGAGAACTGTCTGTTGACTGAGGGTTTGGTATACCCAAGACACAAAAAGCTGTAATAAATCTCACCTGTTTATTTGAAGGTTTAGATATTGGAATGTAAACTGCAGCTATGACTCAGTTCATATCTCTGTGGATGGAGGATCCTGTAATCTGTTTATTTAAATCAGTTTCTAATGGTCTCTGCAGGGATTCTTTGAGCTCTGCTTTACTGGATTCAAGGCAGAGGCTACCAAGCAGTTTTACCAGGACTTTGGTTGGCAGGTGTAGTTCACAAGTGATTAAAATCCACTGCAAAAAAGAGTTATTAAAGCAGAGCATGACCTCTGCTGAGTTTAGCTGGCCCAAGCCTGTCATGCAATGCTCAAGGGTTTATCTGAAGTTCAAGTGATTTAATCAAAATGCCCCACCCTGTCTTTATCTAAATTACAGATGTCAAATGCAACAACGAAAGTATTTTAACACAGAGGTGACCTTGGATACAGAAATCCACATAATTAAAAAACGTGTCAAGGAACTGACACAGGTCTTCCTTTGCAGGTCACCAGGTCTGGCTTTCAAAATTTATCTTGCCATTGGAAGGCTCTTCACTGCAGTTGATGAACTGCTTGGAGAGCATGATGTGATGAGCTTGTGTGTGGAAATGCTGGAGCTTTGAGATGACTTCAGCTGGATCTGGAAAGATGGAAGTTGCAGAACTATTTCTGATGAGGTCATATGTGGGAACTGAGCTCCACTAGATAAAACAGGAGCACTGGTACTGAAAGAGAAGTAGACAGGAGTGGAAGCTGGGTCCTGCCAATCGTGCAGGAGGAAAAAGAATCACAAAATTAATTAACTCTCCTGTGTTCTTTCAAAGTGATGTAAATCAGTCGGTGCCCTCGTCATTGTGTATCCACACAGGAGATCCGAAGGCAGTTCTCAACATGAGAAAGTAGATTATTATGAACTTCATTGATTTGTTAATGGACTAATAATTGTCTCCTCTGTTGCTTGCTATAAATTTCTTTAAGGAGTAGATTACTCAGAGCAAGAGTCTCCTTTGCCCAGCTCTGGCTGTGACTGAATAAATATTCTGGGAGAGGCAGAACTTGGGCAAACCTTACTTGTAATGCAGCTGGTGCTGCATTTAGTAATGCTCTGGATTGAGAGGATGAACAAGAGTTGAGAACAGAGGTAAAAAAAATATGATTGAAAAATCATGTTCTATTTTATCTGTTAATTCAAAGAAACAGTAACTTTCACAAGTTGGCAATTACTGATTTTTCCATTGCCTGTTGACATAGAGAGGAAAGTAAACTCTGAAGTCAAAGCTCTGACCTACAAGCATTTTACTCCAAATTCTAGACATCAATCTCTTTCTTTATACAGGCCTGTTGAACTCTTAACATCTATTACCATTACTTAGTATAATCATCTTGGAGAATAAAATGAAAGCAGTTGGATGTCTGCTTATGCTTTTGAGTTCTTAATAATTTTATTTGTTTTATATTAGAAGCAGCTCTTGTGCAAAGATTAGGTAGATTAGGTAGATTACCTCTTTCGTCCTTACCATCCAGAATTTTCAAAAATGCTTGGCTACAACAGGTTCCCTCATCCACTTTATTTTTTTTCATGATGACGGCAGGTTTCTTGTCCTTTGGTTCATTCTTTATTATTGTGATGCATGTACTGCATTAAAATAACTTGTGACTGGTGATGTTTTTGCTTCCCAAGGCACCAAGTTGAATGCAGGTTGCTCTAGCCAGCAGTTTCATTGTCTCAGCTGGTGGCCTCCTGTCTGGGACAAAAAAAGGACCTGTCTTGGAAATCTGTGATGATGAGGCGCTTCTTTTTTGATATCTACCCAGAGGATTACATTCTTTGCCTGTGTAAATTGTGTAACAAGAGCATCAAGCTCCAGTTTGCCATTAGGACACTGTTGTGTGTTTGGTAATATTGATAATATTGGCAATAGTGTTTGCCTTTCCCAAGCCAGGGCATGAATTTTCACACCTAACAAATCAGTGTCTGGTTTAATGTGCTGTCCTGTCCAGGCCACCTCCTGTGTCCTCACAGAGAAACTCAAGGGGACCCAGTGCTGGGAACTGACCTGAGGAGTTGCTGCTGGCCCGGGAGGAACCTGGGCCTTGTCCTGGTTGAGTTCCTGAGCACCACTTTGGACAAAGCCAAGGAGCAGGAACACATCCCAAGGTTCTGAAGCCAGCATTGGTTATATCCCAGGAAAACAACCTTTACATGTTCCTAAAAATCCAGATTTCCAGCCTTCAGGGAATGTCACAGCAGCAGAACCTTTCTCAGCCTGGGACATGAGTGTCCCTCCTCTGTTAAACTGGAGCGTTTGTTAAACTGAGTGGGCAGCACCAGGGCTGCCCAAAGCCCTTCCTTGAGGGTTTCCCCCCAAATTGGTCTTTGGTCCTTGATCCTTGTGACTTTGCAGCTGGAAGTGCAAGTCCTGACACAGCAGAAGGACTGGCTCTTGTGGAGTGCAGGAATTGCTGAAGTTGGAGACAGTGGAAACTACTCGTGTCAAACAGTCACCTTGATTTTATACCAAATTGCACCTATTTTTTTGTTCTTAGGGATGGGAAGCAGACCTGCTGATATTGGAGCTGCTGATGTTCCTCTGTTTCACCTAATGCCTTTAATTTGCTCGTATTTTTAGGGGAGAAACTTTTTCGTTCTAAGTAGAGCCTTATGGACTTAACAATATTATGGAATATTTATTTATTTATGAAAAGCAGTCACTGTTGTTCCAAATGTCCATTTCACCTGTTCAGCTTGAGTCTGTCACAACGCTGATTGCAAGAATCTTTCTTGGAAAGTCAGAAAGTGTTGGTAAAAGATCCTGTAGAGAAAACATGTCAATCCTCAGCGTTATCACAGGCACAAATGAGAGCCTGTGCATCCTGCAAGTGTTTCCATTCCAGCTTTCATAGTATCTCCTTTTCCTTTCAGATGAATCTGCGTTCTGTATTTACTGTAGAGCAACAAAGGATATTACAGCGTTACTATGAAAATGGAATGACAAATCAAAGTAAAAATTGCTTTCAGCTCATATTACAGTGTGCACAAGAAACTAAACTGGATTTCAGCGTGGTCAGGGTAAGTACTGGGGGACTTCCAAATTTGTTAAGCATACACATTCATTGCTTTACATAAAATATAGAGAAGTCTGGAGTCTCTAACCTTATCCTTGTCTTAAATCAGACTTCAGTGTGTGTGTGACATCCATTTTTACCCAGTGAGCCTATTTAGAGTTTGTTGTCACTGAAATATCTTCACATGACTGTTGTATTTAGCAGCGTCCTGGGTTGCACAAGGAGTCATTTTTGTTCTTTGTCTTTTGTTGGGATTTTTAAAATTATTATTCATAAAATTACAAATTGATTTGCCCTATAGAGACTTTGTATGATGTATCAAAGCAAGGTCATGTTATCAAGAAACTATTTTTAAGCTAAATAAGTTTCTATAAATTAATATGTTTGGGGGAAACAATTGTGAAACTATTTCTTTTCATGCACTCTGTCACACTTGTATTCCACATCACAATCATAAATATTGTGGTCCCTTGTGTTTATTTACAGTGAGGACATTCTTTTCCTATAAAACAAGAATGTCCCAGTGCTAACAGGAGCTCTTCCAGACCTCCAAGAGTCTATGAATTCCATGGGAAGGGAAATAATAATCCCTTTGTGAAACACTAGACAACAAAATGGCTGTTGTCTGAGAGCAGAAATAGAAATCCTGAAGCATTAGATGGAAAAATAACAAAGGGTAGTGGAGCTCCCAGGAGCTGCTGTGACACTGGACACTGAGGAGCAAGTGGGACCAGTCTGGGTTGTTTTTGAATTGGTTTAACAGTGGCACATTGACAATAACATCCCTGCTCCCCAATTCTTACCTGAATTTCTCTCCCTCAGAACACTGTGGAAATATTAAAAGTTACTTTCTCGGCTCGAGGTGGTAGAAGCTATGAAAGTCAGCCATGGATTCAGGCTCCTGGGCAGGCAGGCAGTTGTAACAGGAATCTGGATGCTGATTGTGCAGCCGGGGCTGGTTTGCTATTTTTGTGCTGATTGAATGTCCTAGACGAGGCAGCCCAGCTCCCCTTTCCTTGCAGTTCTCTCCATCTTCATGTTTCCTTTCCCTCTCCATTTTCCTTCCTGCAATCAAGTATCATTCCTTGTGTTCCCTTTCTGAGCCCTGATTTGCAGCACTTAAACTTTTTCTTACTTAGGAAGTGCAATGGAAACAGAACCAGTGTTTGTCCTGCATTTGTCATATTTTAGCATGGTCTTACCTTTCTCTTCTTTACACTCCTCATTTCTGCTTTTCCTAATGCCCCCTTTTTTTCCTTTTTTTTCTATTTTTTCTGTAATATGTTTGGTCAGTGATTAGTTCTTAGCAAAATGATACTTGAATTGCAGCTGGCACTTGCAGATAGGATTATAATAGGCACATGAATTCCCTAAATACAATTGGTCAGGAGAATGGGACTCTCAGCAGAGGCAAAGCTAACCAGTAACTGACATTTTACTGCATGTTACAAATTGTGCCTCAAATTAGACATTTTGTAAAATCTGACAAAAAATTAATAGAGTGGAATGTGTATGGCAGGGATGTTTGTTTTCCTGTAGGAAATCAGCCACGGTGGTGTCAGTGAAATAAATCTTGAGGGTAACTTCAAGACAGGAGGCACAAGAGTCTCAGGATTTTTGAGAAGCTGAGGCTTTGGAATTGAGATGGGGTTGTCCTGTGTATGAGTTGTGGATCCCAAGGAGGAGAGGCCTGGATTTCTACCCTCTATTGTTCAGGCCTGTATTTCCACCCTGTCATGTTCACTGCATAATCAGTACATGATTTACATATTTGTAAACTAAGATCTCAACTCGAACAGTTAACATGTCATCAGATCTGCTTAAAAATGGAATTGCTAATTTTTTTCTGCCTCTTTGACGCCTTGTTTTGTGTTTGCTGTCGTTGCCGCCGTTGTTTGCAGACGTGGGTTGGCAACAAGCGGCGGAAGATGAGCAGCAAGAGCGCCGTGGAGTCCGGGGGCACCCCCCCAGGGACTGCCCCTGCCACTCCCTCCGTGCCCCCAGAAGCAGCAGTGAGAAATGTGGTAAATATTTCTCGATCCCAAAGCCAGCAATCCTCTTGGACGTCTTCTAACAACGACGTGATAGTGACTGGTATCTACAGCCCTGCCAGCTCGTCGGGCCGGCCCGGAGCCGCCAAGCACGCGAACGCCTCCATGGCAGAGCTACACAAAACCTCCATCCCACGGCTCTCAGGCAAGAGCGACGCAGACTTCCAGCAGCAGCACATCCCTCTGGGACGGCAGGTACCCCACTGTAAGAACGCTTCCCTCCTAGTGGGGGAAAAGACTATTATTCTGTCCAGGCAAACGAGCGTGCTCAATTCCTCAAACTCCATCTACAGTCACACAAAGAAAAGCTACGGCGGCTCCTCGGTGCAGACGGCGGAGCTGGTGTTACCTCAGAAACCCATGATTTGCCACAGGCCCTGCAAGGCCGAGCCCTTGGGGTGCCAGCGCTTGCAGAAACCCGAGCACGCGGCCCTGGCGTCACACGTGCCCCCGGGGCCGAGGGCTCACCCCAGGGACCCCACGTGTGGCACCCAGAACCTGGAGATCCGCGAGGTGTTCTCGCTGGCGGTCACAGACCAGCCCAAGCGGATCGTGGCGGGGAGCACAACGCAGAAACATCCCTCCCTGGAGGGCAGCTGCCTGTCCATCGCGATGGAGACGGGCGACGTGGACGACGAGTACGCCCGGGAGGAGGAGCTGGCCTCCATGGGAGCACAGATCCAGAGCTACTCCAGATACTGTGAGGGCAGCGGCTCCGGCCGCGGGTACAACCAAAGCGCGGCCGCGGCCGGGCCGGGCCGCAGTGGGGGCTGTGGGGCACAGCTGGGCAGTGCCAGGGATGTGCCTGACAATCTCCTCTACCACAGCAGAGAGTTCCACCTGCCTGCACGGACCTCATTGCACGCAACATCCAGCACGATTTATAACACTGCGAGCGCAGCCAGAAGTACCTTTTCTCCTCATTTCACATCTTCAAGTCAACTGAGGCTGTCACAAAACCAAAATAATTACCAGGTAATCCATCAGTTTGTCTCTGTCTTCAAACCTCAAAACCGAGGTTGTAGCTAAATGGTTTCCTGTTGAAGTTGGTAGCTATTAAGCAATAGGTTCACCTTTCTGCAGGCTGTGCTCCTTTTATGCCTTTCAGTGGAAACAATTCATTCTCAACCCCAGTGCAGGTAGCACTGTAGCATGGTAGCACTTCCTGTCCAGCTGAGCCCTGGGGAGCCATATATTGAAGATCAATGAGGATTGGCTAATTTTGGCTGCAGGAGTGCCATACCTTTGAGCTGGTGGTTGCTCAAGCCTGTGTTATCCTGCCCTGGCTTTCCAGCATGTGCCACGGCTGTTCCCTGGGTGTTCCCCTGTGGACACACATCACACGTGGCACATGGTTTCGTGCTGACATTTGTGCATTTGCTCACCCCATTGATGTCAGCTTGGAATCCTGTACCCCCTGTGCAGGTAGCAGTCTCTGGACCTGTGTTCTGTCAGGGATTAGGATCCCCTGTCAGGGAGTTAACTCAGCTTCTTTTCCCTCAGCATCTAATTCAAATAATCAGTTTTACATTCAATCCCTTTATTCCTCTTCCTATACTAAAATCCCTTTAGTGATACTGAGGGGAAATTAAATGCAGATCATTGAAGAACTAAGAGATATTTAGGAGAAGCTGCAACACTTGACACATTTTTTTAGTTTTTGATATTACAAGGGGAGAGATACTTGTGCAGGAAACATCCAAATTGGTATTTTTCATGGATTTTTACACCATCTGGCATGAGATAGCCTGGAGACACTGAGGTAAAAGTCTTTTAAGGCTGACAGGATGTGATTTTCTGTGTGTCACCTGCATGCATTTGCCTGTTATTGGCTTTTTATTTTATCCTGAAAATAAACTCTGTCGACAGCATATCAGCTTTTCCTGTGCTTTGCTCACCAGGATAGAGAAAAAGACTTGGTGAGTCATGTTTTTTTAGGTTTTTTATGGTTTTGCTTTTCTTTTTTTCCCAACTTGTTCCTGTCTTGTGACCATTTGAAAGAAAGCTTCCGAGTCCAAGTCAGTGCCAGTTTTCACCTGAATTATTACTTTTCTGGGTAAACCAGAGGTTTGATGAGCAGAGAGTAAATTCTGGGGAGTAGATGGCACATCAGATGAGCTGTTCTCTCCTTTACTCTCACACAGTCTCTCAGTGTTTGCTGTTACTTTTCTTACTTGGTTATAGAATTCCTGAAATGCTGTTTACTTTTGCCATCCCAGTTTCACAGGAGAAGAAAAGCTGTAAATGTGCAGATCAGCCCAATAAAGTGTTGGTAAAAGTGCTTACTATTGAGTTAAGGATATGTTTTTAAGTTTCGTGCAGGGAAATCCATTACTGATGCCTCCATCAGCTATGTGCTCATGGTGTTTTATTTCGCTCTTGAAAAAGCATCAGAGAGATTGATTTCTTCTATTTTTAATTTTTTTTAATGAAAATTCAGAGTAACTTTGTTTTGGGATTTTATGGGGTAGGAACTGAGTCTTTTTGAAGAGCTAGAACAGTTCATAGTCAATGATATTTTATCTGTCCCTGTGGTGTTTTATGGATCACAATAAGATCTCTGGAACTTTGGGGGTTTTTTACTTCCCTCTATTGTAACAACATACCTGTTTTTTTGATAAGTGAGGAATTCATCTGTACCCCAGCTGACCTCCATGCCTGTCTCAGACACCCTGTTCCTTGGATTTGGAATGTGAATGGAGGGAGCTTCTGTTTCCTGTCATATCCTTTGACATTCCAGAGATTTAAACCTTGGAAAAGCTGAGCAGGATGCTGTTAATTCCCTTATTGCTGTGAGCATGCACCCTGTGAACCCCTGAGGTGACACTTCTGGGTATTAGAGACTTTCTAAGGTGCTGTCTTGAATCCTTTTAGGCCTGTACAGGATTGCATTTCATTTTTTTGTAGTCAGTTTATGCTAATTTTATTGCCCATGTTTAGCTAAATTATCCATCAGCACAGAGATGAAAATCCTTAAACTTGGGGAAATCTTCTTGAGTTTAAAAATAGATTAAACCTGAGCTAAATGATTATTGGAGTAGTTGAACATCCAAGCAGATGCTTCTTCAAAGTCAGGACTGTGTGATTCATGTTTTGATGAAGCAATTACTGTCATATATTGGTGGGGTATCTAATTAGCAATTAGTTATAGCTTCCTTACTGGTTCAATTAATCAAATTCATGTTAGTGTAACTTAAGACTAAATTTAATTAAGTGATCAATTTTAATGCCTGAGCAGTTTCAGTAAACAAATTCTTCAGCCTACTTGGTTGTCTTAGTTTGACTTCGAGTGTGTTGGAGTAGAGAGTTTATCTGTGCTGTCCTCCAGGCTGAATTGGGATTTAGTCTTGGTTCCCTTCCCTGACCCTAAGGGACAAGAACACTGTTGAAAATCTGTGTATTTTCATTTACTTTGTTCCCAAGCCCAACCCCTGTGCCTGTTTGACAGAGTTAGCTCAGAGCAGTGCCATGCACATTGTCTTTCAGACATCATTTCTTGAGATGAGCTAGGCTGGTTTTGGCCTCATCCCTTTCAGAACTCTGTGCATTTGTCTTCCCAGCAACTCTTAATGCTCTGCCAGATAGATTTTGCTTTATTCCCATAGAAAAGCACTTTTTTTTTTGTAGCCTCCTGTAAATTAGTGAAGAGAAGCCACTTGGGTGGTTCCTCACGGTGCCTTTGCAGTGGATTCTGTGGTGTGAAGCTGTTGCGTGGGATATAGGGTTGTAATAGACCTAAATTTTCTATAGAGAATTTCCAAAATGTGTGTGTGTGGTAAAGAAATCGATATTTAGGCTCAAAACCTGATGCAGGCTTGTCCTTGGGAGGGGAGGTGCTCCTTTCCAGCCATCTCAACCCTCTTTGTGGTGTAATGCAAAAGTATCTGACTTTGGGTGAGCTCCAAGTGCTTCCAGCTAAAAGCTTAAAGAATAAAAGTGTTTCACGTGCTTGTGCAGCAGACACCTGTACCAGGGCTGCTGTGCTTGTTGTGCCATCCTGCAAGAGCCATCAGTGAAGCACTTTGCAAATACAAAAACTCTCAGTGCAGTTTGGTTCAGTCAGCAGAAGTGCCCAGGTTTTTTCCTCACATACATGTGTGTAATGACTTGGGGTGGTTGATCTCTCCAGAGCTGTGTTTGGTCTCTCAAGCATTGCTTGTCTGCAGCAGAAGATGAACATGGAATCTTAAATAAGCCTAAAATATTCCAGGCTTTGACACACCTCAGATGGTCATGGAAAACACTCTGAGATTTTTATTTTATAAAGTCTGATCTCTGGGAATTATGGAGAAGCAATAGGAATGGAAGCAGCTCTTCTTTGCCTTCACACCCCTTCCCCTTCCTTCTCCATCCTGATATCCCTGATTTTTCTGCTGGTACTCAGATCTTTAACATCAGACATTGAACATTGAGCTGTGACAATCATGAGAGCATTTTTTCTGGAAGTTGAAGTTATGTAACTGAAAAAGATGTGAGGGCAGCTCAGTCCTCAGCCCTTGTTTGACTCCAATCTGCTCATGCTGCTAGTTTGAGACAGATGGAAAGGCAAACTGCTGTCATGAAATACAAGTTTCGGGGTACCAAAAGTACAGAAACACCCAAGTTGTCATGGTCTTATCTTGCCCTCACCCAAAGAAACAGTCTTTTATTCTTGGCAGTAAAGGTGAGTGTGGCTTAGGTTTTGAATCTTAACCTGTTTACAGAGATTGGTGTCAGAAGTGAATGCACAGTGCTGAAGTCTCAGTATTGACTCTCACAGCAACCTAAGCTGCCCTTGTTTTCTGATCTGTTTTCTCCTTCCCTTCTGCAGATTTCAGGAAACCTTACTGTGCCTTGGATTACAGGTTGTTCCAGAAAAAGAGCAGTAAGTACATTTCCATTTAAGTATCTAATGCATCAAGTGAAGCAATGAAAAGTTGATAAAAATGCATTTTTGAAAATACCTTGGGTAGGTTTTTTCCCTTTTTCCTTTGATACAAACATTATCTGCAGGTGCAGTGTTTCAGTTGAGGTGAAGATGATGCCTCTCTTTAAAAGCAGGTCAAGGCCATAATCCAGTGTGAGGTGATGCCCAGGTAGGAATCATGCTCTTAGCTCAAATATAACATCTGAATTGATAAGGACTGAGAGTTTGGAGCTTAGACTATGTTTTTATATTGAAAGTGAAGTGGTTGTTAATTGAGGCAACTGAATGCTTAAGAGAGTAACTCCCTCTGCAGCTTCTCTGCACATGCACAGAATTAGTCAGTGCTGGCTGTAGGAGCTTGATCAAGTCTAATTTTATCCACATAAATGTCATTTCACAGTAGCAGAATCAGCCAGTTCGGTGTCCTCAATTCACAGACATCTCCAAACCATAACACAAGGTATGAAAAACTTTTGTCAGGGAAAAAGAAAACCTCTGCCCAACTTTTTGTTTAGTTACTGCTAAAGCATTTCCAGCTTGTCTTCAAAGAAGTGTCAGTTCTGCCTCCTCACCAGGAAATCCAGCCTCAGGTGGGATGGTACAGCCAGGCTCTCCAGGGGCTGCTCTATCACTCCAGCTCTGTCAGAAGCAACAGCTGGGGAAGTGTCTGTCATGGTAACCAAACTCCCCAGCCTGTGGAGCTGGCAGTGCCCTGGCAGTGCCCTGGCACTGTCCTGGCAGTGCCCTGGCAGTAGCTGCTGTGTTGGCAATGAGATCTAGGCAATGGAAGAGCCTTTTCTTGCTTTCTCCTGCTGTAACCAGAACTTTCTCCTTTCTTGATTATTTTCTGTTCTTTAGTCTTCAAAAGGTGTGAGTGTGGCAGTATTTCCTGTATAAGTAGGAATCTAAGGACCGTCACATTAATGATGTTTTCTCTCAGACTTTTTCTAGGTCTCAGCTGAAGCACTTCCACTTTCTGCAGAGTTTGGTACAATCACTTACTTCTTTTTATACAGAGAGCACTTTATAAGAGCATCTCCCAGAGGAACTGGTACTTTTACACAAATCCTGATGTGCTCAATCCATCTTTTTTCTTTCCTAAGTGCTAATTCTCTTGAGGAGGCCTTTTAAAATGCAGCTCTTTTCTGGAAGGCTTATCCCCTCTATCACTTAATGACCTTTTAGAGCATCTCACCAAGGAGTTGGGAGTGTCCTTGGATAGTTTAACAGCTAAATGGGGAGGATTTCTTCCTCCTTTCCAGTACCCTGCCACCCCATCCATAGCCAATATCCATTTTTAAGGTAATCCAGGTCTGATGTGTGACCTGTGAGGTACAAATTCAGCTGCTGAGATTGTTTTTAGTGTTCAGTGCTGTTCTGGGGGTCAGGTGAGCACCAGAGCCAGCTCAGATTTGGCAGTGGGAGCACTGGGCTGGGAATGGGATGATGTTGGCCCCTGCCTGCAGCACTGGGGGGGTTGTTGGGCATTGTGGTAATGCTGGATACCTGACTCCAGCTGTAGAAGACATTTCTGGAGTAAATTTTAAACTTTCAAGGATATGGCAGTGCCATATTTTATTAATCTTAGAGTCTTTAAGGTTTGAAAATACCTTTAAGATCATTGAGTACAACTGTCAGCCCACCTTCAGCATGGTCACCACTAAACCATGTCCCCAAGGGCCACATCCACACGTTTTCTGAACACTTCCAGGGATGGTGATTCCACCTCTGCCCTGAGCACCCTGTTCCAATGTTCTACAATCCTTTTCAGTGATAAAATATTTCTGGATATCAAACCTGAGCCCAGCCTGGCACAGCTTGAGGCCGTTCCCTCTCCTCCTGTCCCTGTTCCCTGGGAGCAGAGCCCAACCCCTCAGCTGTCCCCTCCTGTCAGGGAGTTGTGCAGAGCCACAAGGTCCCCCCTGAGCCTCCTTCGCTCCAGGCTGAGCCCCCTCAGCTCCCTCAGCTGCTCCTGGGGCTCCAGACCCTTCCCAGCTCCATTCCCTTCTCTGTCTCCAGCCTCTCAATGTCTTTCCTGCAGTGAGAGACCATTAAAGATAACCATCTTTAGGTTAGGGAATTCTTAGGGAATTAGGGAGTTCTTTTTCCTTAGACCTTTACTTATTTGTCTTTTTAATCAAGAAAATGCATAAAACCCATTGGTTAATACAATCTGTTTGCAAACATGTGTGTCCAGATTTGTGGATGCACTTTCCCAGTCTGAGTGCAGAATCAGCCTCCTATAGGAGACAAATTGAGGACTTGGCACTCTAACACTGCTGTGTACATATAGGGGTAAGGCAAGCAAAGGAGAAAAGGCTCCTACTTCCTAGAAACTTTGATTTCAACTGTGAAATTCTTTTGAATAAAGGGAGTGAGGGAACAGAAATAGAATGGATAGAGTTGTAGAAGTGCCATTATGGCAATTACTGCCATTCAAACAGGAAAAAGGCTAATCTGTATTTTGGTTAAAATGGAGAAGATTGTCTTTTAGATGCTCTGAATTTTTAATCTTCTGCCTTGATGTTTTGTTTCCCTTGCCCTGTCCTTCAACTGTATCAGGAGAGAAATAAAAGCTGTGCAGTTCTGCAGAAACTCTTTCTTGTCTGCTCAGCTCTGCTGTAGGATGATGTAATCCTGATTGTTAATGAATATTAGTCTAGAAATATCACCCTCTCATTTACTCATGAGAGTGTCTTTGGAAATGACAGAGTTCTGTGTTCTGTCCTGGTGCATGTGCAGTGGCCTTTATGAATGCATTGATTTTTGGTTTTTCACAGGGTGGTGGAAGGATAACAATGATTCAAAAATAGCAGTGAAGGTACCAGTTAAGGAGAGTTAAAAGGGAGAAAATATCTTCACTTCTGTTCTTAAGTCTTGAGTGTACTGACTGTGCTTCAGTTCTGTGTCATCTGAGGTCTGAGCAGAAAGGTTTGTGTTTGTGGTAGATTTAAAAGTACTGGTGTGCTCTGGAGAACATTTGTCACACAGGTGGTGACTCTGGGTAAGCTGTGCCTTAATGGTGAGGTTTTAATTCAGGGGAGAAAAGGGGCTTGTCTGCCCTGAGCTTCACTTTAGGGTGTCTGGGCTCCCAGACTGACATATCTGGGGACAGGAAAAGACCTGAAATGCGTGGAGAGTGCTAGATTTTGATTTTTGTATCACTGTTTGCAGATTGGCTATTTGAATAAAACTCTTATCACAGGAGTGCAGGCACACTTTGGGCAGGTGGAGGGGCTGAGGTGTAACACCTGCCCCCAGCTGTTCTGGGCATGGGAGCACAGCTGGATTTTGTGGGGAAGACACATCAGTACAACTCTAAAGAAAGCTCCTCCTTGGCCTGGGGTCTGCAAGGCTCTGGGAAACCAACGTGAGCTGAGAGCAAACACCTCAGAGCAGCTTCACAGAGAAACCCCGGCAGGGATTAAACCTGCCTGCAGTCAGAGGGCACCTCAGCTCTGCCTTTTGTTTAAAACTGTTCCAGGAGGAGCTTGTGGAGTTCTCTCCACTTTCCTCTGCTCTCCCAGGAGGGGAGAAAATTGTGATTTAGTGAAGTCAGTGGGAGCATGTTTGAGTGAGACAGTCAGGGTCTGCAGTGAGAGGTGAGCCAGGCTGGAGGTCTCTGGATGGGAACATTTTGATTGTTCCTACTTTGTGGCATTTGGGTTACTGACTAAAGTGTTTCCTCCTTCTGTGAGATGTTTCTGTATTTTGGTGTGGGCAGGAACAGGATGGGGCTGCCGGGGTGCTGTCCTAAGTCTTTTAATGAAGCATCAGTCACATTATAGAAGTGGATGCAGTTGAGGGAAAGCCATAGCTCACAGCAAGCAAGCAGCAGCTGCAGATGCAGCATCAGCCACAAATTACTTTTTTACAGAGCATCTTAACAACTTTTTAACCAATATTATATTGTTAAAACATACAGGCAGTTCTTTTAACCAATCAGTTATAGCACACATACACCTGTCTCAAACAATGGTCATTTGTGTGCTTTTCTATAAACAATACACAATACCCTTATTAAGCTTAAGACCTTCTACTGTCTTGTCAGGCCTATATTTTCTGCAGTGTTAATTTTATTCAAGCCAAACCTAGAAACTCAGCCTTTGTTTCCCATGTCCTTGTCTGCTATGTTACTATATACTACTGTATCTTTTCTAGTTCCATACTTTTTTCACTTGCAGCAGATTCTGAGTTTTCAGCTTTTTCTGTTTGAGGCCCACTTTTGTAGCTCTTAAAAATCCTTTTTACTTGTAGTGTTCCCCACAATTTTTTACTGTGTATCTCAAGATATTTCTCCATTGGTAATACCATCCATAGCATGCCATGGCCTTCTGGCTGGGAGCAACACCTCCTTGTCCCACAGCAAGGCTGAAGGAATGCAAAGGGGGACAAGTCTGGTCATCTTTTTATTACATGACGTGCTGCACCTCAGTGCCACAAATCACCTTGGCTTATTGTCTGCTGTGAACCTGCAGGCAAGGAATGCATCCTGTCTGAACAGGAGCTGCAAAACTTTCTGGTCCCGTGTGAGGAAGACATTAATAGGTCAAGTAAGAGTCATGATAATTACCATCTAAAAATCAGTTTACTTTGAAGCTGAACATTCAGCATTTCACAAATCAGCTCAAAATCTCTAGAAGAGTGAGTTGTCAGTTTGTGTAGTTTAAGGGTTGGTTTGGAAATTAGAGTGAGATGACTGGGGCTCAGTGTAATTTCTTTGCTAGACTGTTCATTGCATCGATATCTCTTTTTTTTCATCTTTTTAGCTGAGTTTGATTTAGAAATAGATATTAACAGAATATCTGTAATTTTGGCTGAGTGCTGAAGCAGTTACAGCTCTTCTCACAATGGGGTGCTGTGAAATTTTTATCAGTTCTGCTTCCGTGAGAGCAAACTTCAAGCTTACCCACCCGGTGGGGAAAGATGCAAAAAGTCTCTCCTGCAGAACCCTAACAGTGTGTGAGCAGAAAGGGTTGAAGGCTGCCTTCAGACACCTTTTGTGCCTGAGTTTGTGCAGCTGTGTGTGAGCAGCTGTGTCCAGCCTAAGCTCAGGATGGGTGTCACTGACAGGGGGCAGCTTTGTGGCACTGCTGAAACCTGAAGCTGAAACCTCAGGCTGAAGGAATGTGTAATCTGGCACAGCTTTAGTGAGGTTAAATATCTTGGTGTGTTAGGGGAAAATGCAGACCTTCAGAATTTGTATGTGGGAAATCAAGAAATAATAAACTGAAAAGCAAGAATGATATGAAATGGTGCCGATGGGAAAGGAGAAACAGAATGATTCAGAAATCATTGTTAATTCGTACAAATAAGGTATGGAATTAAGGTGGGAATTGATAATCCTCTGAAGAAAACAGATATTAATTAGTGTCAGGGTTCAGAGAGCTCCATGCTGGTGTCTCTGGGAAAGGTGAATAAGGCAAAATGACACTGTGCTTGTACAGAAGAATCTGGGATTTGTTCATACCTTGAATACTTCAAGTGCTTCTGATCTTCCCATTCCTCCCAAAATATAACAGAGAGGCAGTGACAGGAATCAAAGGCATGGAAAATTTGTTTGTGAGAGGTTTGTTTGCTAAAAATAACCATTACCTCAGCCCATTTCATCACCAAGTATGAGAACTGAATGTTGATTTAATATGATTTCACTGCAATTGAAATGAACACCACACAGTGCTCAGCTGCAGCATAAAGGCAAATTATGTCTAAAACCTCTGGTTGTTCCATTTTTTAGCATGTCTTTGATTAAAAATCTGAAATTTGTGTATAGCTTCTGTGCACGTGGCCTGAAACATTTTCAACTGATGCATAAAACACGATCTAAAAACGCAGGCTCCAAGAAAAGGCAGGATAAGGACACTCCACTCCGTGCAATTATTCATCCCAATTATAGGCACCGGATTTGCACCACAGATATTGCTGCACCATGGGGGGGACGAGGGGTTCGGCAGAGAGCCAGGAATGTCTCTAATGAACTGGGTCATCTCTTCTAAGGATGTTGTTGTTACACTTGGGAGGTCGGGGATAAGCCGAGTTTAACCCTGCGCATGGCACAACTGCTGATTCAGTTTGCTTTTCCTTGGGAATGGATAGGCTGGATTCTGCTGGACAAAGCCTCTCCTGCTTTTTAAACTGTGGCCAACAACAGTGGCAAATGTAAAGGATTCAGCCAACAGCCAGCACTGCCAAGGGTAAAGCCAAGCCTTGAATCAGCAAGCTGGGTGTCTGGAGAGAGGAAATGAGAATTGTATTCAGAACTGAGTTAATGACATAGAAAATAAGAACTGAATTACTGGTTTGCCTTCACTTATAAGTATTGTCATAAATATGAAGCTTTCCAATATTATCTTTTGATATTTTTTCCTATAATGATGAATATTATGATATTTGTAGGGCTCTGAGATTTTCCTCTTGGTCCCTCATTTCCTGTGATGATATTATGCATGAGAAGGTTATTAACTAAATTGATGGAAGCTTAGTTCCATGTACAATGTAGAACTGCTATCCTTTGTTTTCTGACAAAAGTAATTACGTAATTTTTAAGCAGTTTATAATGCAGGAGTCAAACTTGGGTATGATCCATGTCAAGGGGATGATCCTGTAATTGAAGGTAGTCTGTGATTTCCCTAAGAAGCTGCTGCTAAGGCCCATGGCACAGCATGTTACATGAAGGCAGCTAATCTGGAGCTGAGATTTGGAGGTGCTCAAGTGTCATTTATGTCTGCTGAGCTTAAGGGGTGACACTGATCCCATGATGCTGGTGCAGCAATTGAGATCAGGGTGTGTAAATGATGATCCTTTAGGATCTCTGAGATCCCACAGTGCTGCTGACTTGGCAGAGCACAGGGGCTCCACAGTGCTGGTCTTGGCAGAACAAAATGGCTAAAATGAGACAGAGACTCTGAAGTAGAAAATACAAGTTACATTAACATAATTATACAGTAGTTGTGAGGTGAAAACCATTGAATAATGGTGTATCTAATAAGATTTTTATTGAAACATTTGCAGTAGCTCAACAGAATTAACATCTATCCACTATAATGGAAGAGATCTGACTCTGCTTTTTAATGAAATTTTTTTAAGGCCAGGTGCTTTTGCTAAATTCTGCTTTTTCCATGTAAAGTCCTTGTTTTGAGTAAGTAAGAGCTGAGCATGCTCTGCACCGTCCTGAGCACCATCTCTCAGGGAACTCAAGGCAGGCACTGGGTGTCTTTTTTCCAAGGCAGGATCCTCTTGCAGATCACTTTTCCTACTACCAAGCCTTTTCCCTGGGTTCTTTCAGGAGAGGAAGCATTTCTGAATAACTGGGAAACCACATGGCAAGAAGAAACCTGAGCTTCCTCCAGCAGCAGCTGGACTTTCTTTGGGTTTTGTTCTAATTTGGCCAACGAAACCACCGGGGTGGGAGAAGACAACCTGAGCAAGGATTCTTCCTTACCTGTGCTGTAACACCAGGCACATTTCATGGTGCTCCACAGAATTTCACAGAATAGTCTGAGCTGGAAGGGACCCCACAAGGATCACTTAAGTGAATGGGCTGAAATGAGAGAGTTGCACCTCAGAGGGCAAATTTGGGTGTCGCAGGGGGCTTTTAGGCTGTGGGTGTTAAATGTGAGGGATTGCTGTGTGTTCTGTCCTGCCGAGCACCAACCACAGGGAGCTCTGTGAGTTCACTGCAAGGGCCTGCAGCAGTGTGAACTCTGCAGAACCAGCAGGCAAGGTTCGTTATTTATATTTAAAAAACACCCACTGCCCTGAGCAGTCAGGAATGTGGATAGGCCAGGGTGCCTTGTATCTCCGTGTAGTCTGAGCATTGCTCTCTCCCTTCCCTCTCCTCAGTGCTGAGCTGCCGCAGAGCAGAGCTCTTCCCAAGTCCCAATCGCTTTTGCCAGCAGCTATAAAAGGAGTTATTGCTGCAGTGATCCAGGAGATGGCTGTACTTTTGTTCCTTGAGCATGGCTCGGAGTCAGGAGGAGCTCAGGTCAGGCGTGCAGTGAGAGCGGCAGCAGCTCCGGGTGAACGGGCACCAGGGATTTGGCTTTGCCCGGGTCTGGAGCTGCACTTTGCTCAGCCTAGAGCAGCCTTCAATGAGCCAAGTGGATTCCTTTTGGATGAACGTGGCCTGGGGCATTCTGCCTGGGATTATCTCCTGTGCTGGGCTGCCTGGGGCTGTGCAGAGCGCAGCAGCTCAGGGGTGTCCAGGGTGCTCCTCACCATCCCCACTCTGACCCAGTACCATCAGCTGTGGGATGGGCAGGATGGGAACAACCCCTCTAATTCCAGACTGGGATGATGGAATGATAGCCAGGAAAAATTCTGAGTGCTTGGTAGGCACTCAATTAATTATGGATTCATTCAAGTTGGAAAAGACTTCTAAGGTTATCAAGTGCAGCCAGACCATATTTGAATTTATCTTTTTACTGGGATTACTGTAGGAAGACAAAGGTTTGATGCCCCTATTTTGTGTTCATGCATTGAGGAGACTCAAGTGCTTCTAACATTTTGAGAAACAGTAATTTTTTAACAGAAGAAAATTGCAACAATTACAATATTCTGAAGATTAACAAAAGCTAGAACTGGAAACTGTACAGGATTACCAAATGATGCTAGTTCTGCAAAGTTACTTTTTATTCCACTTAAAATCATTCCTTTCTAACTTTTAACAGTTTTTAAATGAGCAAACACAGAATTCAGCTATTGAAATCATGAACACAATTAATGTACTGAAATAATGACACATGTGACACATGGGATACAAGTTACCTGTGCAGACTTTGTGGTTGATTTTCTATCCTCTGAACAGCTAGAAAGTGAAAAACATGGGTTGGTGTAACGAAACTGTAGATTTTAGATAAAATCCTGTGTGAAAAGCTTTTGATAAAGATTGGAAGCTCTACTAGAGAAATACAGTCTGTGCTCACTTCATTTCAAATAGTGGTAAGATGTTCAGGAATTCTTTTTCAGTGTTACTCCTTTTATCACTGATCCACTCTCACATGTTTCAATAAATGTAGACAAAGAGTTTGGGAACTCACAGATAAACAGTGGAACCAATTTAAACTCGAGCTCACCACATAAACATTAAAGTATTCCCTTCAGAAAGTCAGAATCCTTTGAATTATGCATGGGTTGTAGTTTGCAGTAAGATAAAAGAACTTTAAGGAGGGAGGGTGAGAAACTTGAAAAGCCTTTAAGGAGTAATTTGCATAAATTGGGTGGAGAGAGTAAACAGCACAAGGGGGAAAAAGAAGTTATTTTTGGTAAGACCTTATAGAATGAGATAAAACAAATTACCAAAAAAATCAGGTGGAGCTGAAACAGAACTGAAGTGCCTTAAACTTGTGTTAGTGCTGCCACTGCCTTTAGAGCAAATCCCAGGGAACTCTGAAGTGCCCTGGATTAAAAAAAAAAAAAAGAAATCAAAATCCAAATTCTTAAGAGAGACTTAAAAGAGAAGAAGAGCCATGGAGACAGTAGAATGTGTGTGTTACTGTGTGGGAGACCTCTG
The DNA here is from genome assembly GCA_021534815.1 of Acrocephalus arundinaceus. Classification (NCBI taxonomy): domain Eukaryota; kingdom Metazoa; phylum Chordata; class Aves; order Passeriformes; family Sylviidae; genus Acrocephalus; species Acrocephalus arundinaceus. Next base: position 10,042,054 of record JAJEOU010002847.1, on the reverse strand, counting down.
GACATGAATGCTCAGGATAAGCAGATTTTTTTTCAATCTAACAGTATTTTTTTTATCTTGCAGTTACAGGACCGCACACAATTTAGTGACCGAGACTTAGCTACCCTAAAGAAATACTGGGACAATGGCATGACCAGCCTGGGCTCAGTCTGCAGAGAGAAAATTGAAGCTGTGGCTGCAGAATTAAATGTTGACTGTGAAATAGTTCGGGTAAGAAATCCAGAGTCTTCCCTTATCTTGTTGCAGGAGCAAAAATAGGACAGATGAAAGGCTTTAAAAATTTCATGAGGAAGCTTGAAATAGATTTCACGTATTACATAATGAATGACCATGTTGGGAAGTGCTCTCCTGCTCTTTCTGCACTCTATATTTAGTAAAAGCCCTCAGGTAAGAGTCTTATTGATCAGCAGGAGAAGCAGTGCTACAAGCTGTTTGACATTCTCTTGAGTAAGATTTTAAGTAGAAGTGTTACATTTTTGAGGGAGATCCTAGAAGGCTGAAAGGTACTATTTATATTGCTAATAAGATACCAAAAAAGGGCTTTTCTAAAGATACAGGGAAAATACTTCTCATTCATGCTTATAGGGAAAATTGTGTGAAAGAAGTTTCCTCCAAAATAGGAAAGAAAATATTTTACAAGACTGTTTTGAGGGTAGGTTGAGATGTGATGGAGGAATTCTGGGTCAGTTAAGTTTGATGGTCCCTGTAGGTGGTTGAGGGAGGCACAGGTGTGCTGGAGATAACCTGGTTTCCAGGAACCTCTGCACAACATCTTTTCCAGAGGCTGGGAAGTTGGTGTTGCTGTGTCTTAGATGAGCAGACACAGCAGCACCCTGCAGCTCTGGGGTCTCCTTTGCTTTTCCCAACCTCAGGAAATGGCCCCACTCTTTGTAGTCAGACAAAGACAGGAGCCTTCCTTTCCCTCATGACAGGCATCACAATTGGGATTATTCCTTTCAGGCTTCATCCTCTTTCTCCACCTGTTTCCTAAATTCCTGACACTGCTGCAGGAGCAGCACTGAGAGCCTTTAGTGAAACTCCCCTGTTGTGGAGATGTCTGGCTTGGTGCATCCAAATGGTTCCAAAGCTGCCTTTAGGGTTGAAAACCAATCTGGTTATTTGTTTTCGTGGGCACACAGGAATTCTAAAAAACCCAGTTGTACTTTTGGAGGCTGAAGAGCATCACTCTTTTCTCTGCAGAGAGGCAAAGCTGCTCCTTGTTTTCCAAGGGCTTCACTTTGCTCTCTGAAAGGTGAAGCTGTTCCTTCCCCCAGGCAGCACCTCCTGGCCGTGACACACCTCCTGGGCAGCACAGTGACACACAGGCTCCCTTGGTTTGTTCTGTTGGGAACACAAGGGGTGATCCTGTGGAGGTCTGTGCAAACCTTTCCACCTTTCTGTCCTCAGAGCAGAGACAGGGATGGACTGGAAGGCTCTGGCATCACCTGCACCAGAACAGACTCACAAATGATCCCATGCACTTCACAGACCTTGCTGGAAGTGTTTAAGGAGAATGTATTTTAGGGATAGAGATAGAGCTCCCAAGCTGATTTCCCACATGGCAATTCCAGTCTGCTCTTGCCCTCACCGTTTTGCTGTTCCAGAATGTTCTCTGTTCAGCAGAGCACGCAGGATGTGGAACCTTCTCTTCCCCATTTAATCTGAGACACTATCAAAACATGTTCATCTTCTCTGACATTCTCAGTATGTTGAATGAAAGATTTTGTGCTTTGAAGAGTCTGTAAAAAGATCTGCCTCTCCCAAGTGCCTTTTTCACTAAAAAAGAGGTAGAATCAATTTTAAATTTTGTTAGCGCTGTTTGTTAAAATCACAAGATGATGGGAAAATTTAAAAGAATGGCAATACACTGCTTGGAAAAAAGAGACTCAGATCTCAACGGGCTGCTTGTCTGGGGGTTTTTCTTTACTTTCTTTTCTCCCAAAACTGTAGGTAATAGAAAAAAATGATCTAGTCCTCTGCATACCTGTTGTGCATTCTTCAAAGAGGAAAATCAGCAAGCTGGGAAAGCAAATACCAGCCAACAAAAATGTTTTGCAAAAAATAGTGTTCAGCATGTTATCTTTTAGCTTGTTAGAGATGCAGCTTTAAAAGGATTTTCTTTTTCCAAGGCTGGCACAGCATGAAACTGTTTAGTAGTTGGGACTGCTGTTAATATTGCTTTATTTTTTCTCTTTGGTAATCAAGGTATTATAAGCAAAAAGTTTTTTACTCAAGTTTTTCAGAACCCTAGGAAGAGGAACAGGGCAGGTATTTCTGAAATAAGGCCAGAATGATGTTTAGTGTGTCTAAAGAAAATCCTAAAATATTTTAATGTCTTGGGAAACTCGTTTGGAACAGAGGCCTCATGGAAAGGATGCGCATTCTGCCAGGGCCTGATCATGTTTTCAAACAGGAACTGCTGCTCCTGTTTCTGGGGGTGTAGGTGGTGTAGAAGGGGGATAAGAGCCAGCCCAAGAAGCATGGGAATTGCAGTTGGTAAAGAAATGGATTCCTGGCTCTGGGAAGGATTTTTGCTTGCCAGTGGAGAACTGATTTGATGGAATGAAGGGTCTGAGTGGTACAGGGGCTGTAGAACAGAGTTGAGATGAGATGAGAAGTTGAAAGCCTGAGTGACACAAGGGAAGGGAGAGCCTTAGGGGGTGAAGAATTGCAGATAATTCTTGTTACATCATGTTAAACTCTGAATCTTTAATGATTTTTGGTGTAGATGTTTCTTCATCAGAGAAGGCAAATTAATGACCAGGTGTACAGATCCACTTGGAGAATTTAGAATGTGGGTCTTCTTTTTTTTTTTCTCTCCTTTGAAATTCAATTTTATTGATGTAAGATGAACTTAAAGCATCCTTCTCCATCCCACCATGGCAGGGTTTCCAGGTTCCCTGGGCTGGCTTCGTCTCCCAGACTGTTCCCAGTGTGCTCCTCCGCACTCACTGCCAGCAACTTTTCCTAAAGCTCTGTCTCACAGCCAAAGGGGACTGAATGATGAGCTGCTCTGAGCTTTATTCTTCCAAGTTCCTTTCTGTCCTCCAAGGGGGTGCTGTAGGTCTGTCACCTTGGCCAGTTCCCTCTGTGCTGTAGGAAATCCTAGAACGGGGGAGACGTTTGGGTCATCAGATGCTTCAGTCCCCTTATGGAAGTTGCAGAGTAGGAGAACCTGGATCAAAGATCCTGTGTTAAATTTGTTGAATAATTTAGGTGAGCAGAGACCTTACAAAGTCACCTAGTCCTGCTCTTTATCTGGAGCAGGACTGACTTTGGAATCAAGTCAGGTTTCTCAGGATGTTGTCCAGTAAAAGGTTGAGTACCTCCAAGGCTGGAGGTACCAAGGCTCCTATGGACAAATTGTCTCTCTGCCTCACTGTAAAGCATTATTTTTTCTTTTATGTTCTCAATTCCAATCAGAGCTTCCCTTGCTGCCACTTGTGCCTATTGCTTCTTTTCCTTTTTGCTGTGCACCTTCCTGTTTCCCTTGGAAAGCTGAACCTGGGCACAGGATTTCGGGAAGCAGCCTCAGGAGGGTCAAATACTGGGGAAGAATCAGCTCCCTGAACTGCTGGCTGCACCCCTGCTCCTGTAGCCCAGATGTGCTGATGTCACTTGGTTGGGGGCCTGTTGCTTTTGTTATAGTTTCTGATATCATTCATGTTTATTTCTCTTACAAGACTTGGATTGGGAATCGAAGACGGAAATATCGTTTAATGGGGATTGAGGTCCCACCCCCTAGAGGAGGTCCTGCTGATTTCTCTGATCAATCTGAATTTGTTTCTAAATCAGCACTTAATCCAGGAGAGGAAACTGCTACTGAAGTGGGGGATGATAATGATAGGAATGATGAAGTATCAATCTGCTTATCTGAAGGAAGCTCACAAGGTATTTGGAATGCAGTTACTACTGTGCCTATATTTTCAATTTTGTGCAGTGTGCATGCTTTGGATTCTGTTGTACACATTCAAAAACGTCTGACAGAGTTACAAGAGTTCCACCCCGCCTGGGCTGAAGGTACTGTTTGGTCTCTCTCTTCTACCTCTGTGTCTCTGAGTTTTGTTGGGTTTGTTAAACAAAGATTGGAGAAACCTTTGATCACAAGACCCTGTTTCTGCCAGGTTCATCTGAAATGAAACCAGAGTTCACGTTTTGCTGGTGCAAGTGAGAGCTGGGCAGCCAGTACAGGTGGGGAAGCTTCACTTCCCAAGGAAGCCAGATTTAAAAAATGCTCTCTGCCAACTGCTCAGTTCTTCCCAACCAGCTGGAATGGCCATTCTGTTTGACATCCCACCCCTGGAAGTGTTCAAGGCCAGGTTTGACAAGGCTTGGAGCACCCTGGGCTAGTGGAAGGTGTCCCTGTCCATGGCAGGGGGTGGAACTGGCTGAGCTTTAAAGTCCCTCCCATCCCAAGCCATGCTGTGATTCTGTGGTTCCATCCCTGTGATTCTGAGTCACCCCAGGCACTGGTGGGGCTGGAGCTGCTGCTGGGACTGAGCAGAGCTGCTGGGACTGTGCCTTCCCAGTTCTCCTGGCAGGGAAACCCTCAGCTCAGGCTGGAACAAGGAGCTGCCCAGGCCTCCTGCTGCTCTGTCTGACAGGCAAACACAACCCAGCAGATCAAAGCCAGGAGCAGGGGACAGCTCAGAAGCCTTGGAACTGCACACACAGGGGGGTGTCCTCAGTAAACTGCAGCGTCTGGAGTGAGAAATGCCTTCAACTTAATTCCCTTTTCCCTCCCAGGAGCACATGGGATCGATGCCTCCCTGCCCCTCCTGTCCATGAGCCTGGCACATCCCCCACTCACTAATTGCTCCCAGTGCTTCTGCTGAGAGAAGATCAATGGAGCCTTTGCTCTCCAGCTAAAAGAAAGTCTGACCTCGGGCCTGCTGCTGCTGCAGCTCTGTGTGCCAGGCTTGATCCTGTCAGTTCCTCAGAACAATTTAAAGGGAAGAGCCAGGGGAATGGAGAGCAGCTGGGAATGAGTTTGGGAGAGCTTTGTCATACTCGACTGCAGAGGGAATAAGATGACAAAGAAATGGGTCAAGTGATTGAAAGCCAAGTGAGATGAGGAATCTCAGAGTCCCTGATTCGCCTGAGGTGTGGAAGGAGCTGATTTAAGTCAGATCTGCTTGAGAGAAAATGGTGACAGGGAAGAGTCTGAGGTGTCTGTAGTTCAAGTGAGGAATAACTCCATGTTTGTTAAACAAGGTTTTCATCAGGCAAGGTGAGGCTGAACACTTGGGTGCATTATTAGTGTCAGAGCCTAAGGAAGTGACAGGAGCAAGGAAATGATAGGATTTCCACAGCATCCAGGAATCCCACTTTCATTCCTTTGTTCTCCCACAACAATTATTTCTTTTCATTTCTCCAGTTCAAAGGAGGAGGTTTCACTGCTGCAGCTCAGCTGGTTTTGAACTTCCTGGAAAATATTTTCCCCAGTACTCATGGGTTATGTTCAGTCACAGATAGGGAATTATTCTAATGTTTGAGAACTGTAACTTTTGGTCCTAATTTATTAAAAATCCAAAACCACAACAGCAAAAAACCGCTCTGAAAGACAGACAAAAGTAATTTTTGGTCACCCAATTAGAGTGACAGTTGATGGCTTCTGCTTTTAAAATGTACTGTGTCAATATAAAAAAAAAAAAATAAGCTGTGCTGTGATGCAGAATGGATCATTAAACCTCTCATATTGCCTCACCTTTTAAAATTGTGTGTTAATTGAATCCACACTGTGTCAGTGGAGGCCATTAGGGCTGTGCTGGGTTCCATGAGCTGAGGATGAATATTTAAGGAGTTGGGAATGCTGTAGGGAGCTGCTTCCTTCAGCTATTGTATCCAAGGGGTGACTGTCAGGGTTACAGAGTTCCTGGTGCCTTGGAATATCCCTGAGGAGCATCCTCACCCAGTGCCCTTCACCCTTCCCTGCTCCCCTGTGCTCCTGTTTGATCCCATATGCTCCTGGCACAAATTGTCCTATGGTGCTGTGATTGGTGCAGATTAAGTTTATTTGAAACAATTTCCAATCAGATTTTCTCAATTTAGAGATATTTAAAGTTTAAAACTATTAACTGGCTCTGTATGGTCTGACCTAAACATTATCCTGTCTTTGGTAATCCCAGGGAAATCCTGTTATCCCTGTGTTTGTGTGGAGGTGACAGACCCTGGAATCACCTGAACCTTGCTGCCCCTTCCCTCTTATCCTCTTTATATTTAATAGGTACAATAAATTTATGTTTTAATATGCAGAAGTAAGTAAATATGAGAAACAGACTTCAATTTGAGGGGTAAATAGACTTACCTTTCTTTGGGTTTTGTGTTCTCCTTGGCCATTAAGGTCAATGAAATCATCTCGTGCTTTGTGATGGAAATACCAAGGTAAAATCTGCTCTTTTTTCAAGTGTTTATACATAAAAAAGCACTCCAGGTTCACTGGGGATAAGCATTTGCCATAATCTTATCAGTTTTTGGTTCAAAGCCCATCTGTGTCTGCAAGGGGGAAGTGGGATTTAGATATGTACCCCAGAATTTCAGGGAATGCAGGATTTTTCATGCAGAAGTTTATTTTCATTTAAAAAAACCAACAAAACAAAACAACAACAAAAACAAATAAACAAACAAAAACCCTTCTGCACACTTCTGATGTGAAACTCTTCATCACCTTTGAATATTCCAGCCTGAACCTAAAAATGGGAAGGTTTTGGTACAGAGAATAACTGAGAGTTGTGTTGTTGTTTCAGGTTGCAATTGGTTTGATGTTGGCCTGAAATTCTTGTGACAAGATGTCTTTTTAATAAGACATTTATTCTGTTTATGATTAGACATTGATACCATGACTTTGCTGTTGGATTTAGCAGCTGTGACATTTAGTGGTAAACACCATTAATGGTCCTTCAGCATAAAATTGGAATGAAATCTGACAAAACCAATTTATTTCTGCAGAAGAGACAAATGAAGCTCTTCAAAATGAAGAAATTGGCCATAAGGACGATGACCAGAATCCAGTTTCCACTGATAATGTGGTATGTTTACCTTTCCTTTTCCATCAATTAATAACTCTTTAATTAATGTTGAGGTTGTTGTCCCGCACCTGTGTTTTTCACTGTGTGACAACATCAGTTGTGTGTGTTAAAAGTCCTTCCCATCTGAGCTTTAAAACTATGCTAAAAATACTAAAACACAGCAGGAAAATACCCAAAAACCTTCAGCAGAAATGGTTTGCAGAGATGGTGTCCAAGAGACTCAGCTCCGCAACCTGCCTGAACCCCAGATTTTGTCATTGATACAAAAATGAAACAAAGCCAGGGAAGAGTTTCTTCATACTTTGTTCTGGAAACACGGTACCAAAACTTTTTAAAAATGTGCTTAAAATTGGACTAAAATACATTGTATTTGCATAAGAGATACAGTTTTCCGATTTGAAATTCTAATCTGTTCCTTCCCCTCCTATCTTAAAAAAGTATGTCTGAGAAAGGGGAATGTGGATGTTTGGCAGTTATTTAGAGACTCTTTCCTCAAGCTGAGTCTGAAACCAATAATATTTGAGTCCCAGCTTTACTGAGGGTCTGATGGAGCAGCAGAACTTGGGGACATTTCTGAGCTGTTGTCACTTCAGCTGGGCTGGCAGACACTGGGGCACATAAAATGTGCTTTATCCTCCCTGCCTTCAGCACAGGCTTGGGAGCTTGGTGGGTCCTGCCAGGGAGAGCTGGGAATGCCCCTGGAAGGATTTCTGCTCCTTGATTTCAGGGAATTCCTGGTGTGCAGGCAGGAAGGGACCACACGCTGCAGGAAAAACCTGAATTAACACCTCAGGAACGACCCATGGATTGGGTCAGTGGGGACCCTTCCCTACACTGGGTTAAACACCATCCTAAAAACCAGGAAAATTGCTTTAACCTATTATGGACAGGTTCATAAATGTCCACAACTGTCAAAACAATTAAAAACAGTAAAAAAACTTGGGATGTATTTCTGAGTCTTAGTCAGTGTTAGGCCTTAACACTCTGCTTTAGGTATCTATAGAAACCCAGTATAAAAAGCTCCCCAAATTTTTGTGAATTAGGTGAAAGTGTCCATATTTATGCATTTGGAGGTGTCCTTTGGATCAGCATTCCCTACAGCTGGGGGCATTCCCTTGCACTGTGGCCCGGGAAGGTCAGAGGAGAATTCCTTGATTTCTTTAGGCAAGGAATGGCTCAGAATTTGCTGTGGTGGGTGGTTTATCCAGAGGGACAAATTCCAGACCCTCCTTTGGAAGAGCAGAGCAGAGCAGGGGCTGTGAGGGGATAAATGTGCAACTTAAAGTCAAAAAGCTGGGCCGGGGAGCTTCTCCTCTGTAATCAGCCTGAGTCTCCATGGCAGCAGCTCCCGCTGGATTCCTGCTGGATCTCCTGGCTGAGGTGCATGATTGCCATCTAATGGGGGCTGCACGGCTCAGAACTCCTCAGGAGCCAGCACAGAGCTCTCTTACCTTCATCTTTCATCCTTTATCCTCCATCCCTCATTCTCCATCCTTCCTGCCCCTTTGGGATGCAGATCCTTGTTTGTTTGTCTCCTCTGTGCGTTGGAATGAACTGTTTGCTTCTGTTTCAGAAAATAGAAATTTTAGATGATGAAGAGAGTGATCTGATCAGCAATTCTGAAGTGGATCAGATGAGTTCTCTTTTGGATTACAAGGTGAGCGATTGGGCCACGTCAGGGACAGCAGGATAATCCCCAGGGAGTTCAGGGGGTGGATGTGTCAGGAAATCAGCGAAAGCTTGTGGGGTCCTGAGTTCCTCTGCTGTTTTCCTGGTGTGCACATCATGCCCTCGTACCACCTCCAGCCACTTTATCCATGTTTCAACCCAAATGGAGGCAGAAAAGCCCCATTTCTACAGAGCTGCAGCTCCCTCCATGTATGCCACCAAAGGGATTTATGGAGCCACTCCACCAGAATTGTTCCTTGGAGTGCTGCAATGCTTCTCCTGCAGCGTGGTGCTGCCAGCTCTGGAAGGGACTGAACAGCTGGAATCCTCTGCTGGAATGAGGAGAAGTCATTGCCCAGGACATGCCTGGAAATGGTGGTTGTGGAAGGGAGGAGAAGCAGTTGGATCCTGCCAGCTCCTGCCGAAGGCTGAGGGTTGTACGTGTGCTGCTCTCTCAGGAGTTGCCACAATTCCACCTTTCCTCGAGTTTTTACCTCCATTGCTGATTTTTTCCCTTAGAAACCAGGTCTGTTCTCATGACAATAATCAATTATCAAAATTATAAACACATCATCTCTTCAGAACAAAAATTCCTCCTTCCAGCAGCATTTTCCTGGGAAGGGCAGTGGAGAATGAACCAGGAGAGGGAATGACCTTCTCTTAATGTCACCTGTCAGCGCAGTGAGAGGCTTGTTGTGACAGTGCCCTGCAGAGCCAGGGTTGTTGTTTGACAGCACTGATTGCTCCCTGAGTTTTCTGCCTAAATCTGAATTCTTCCTGGGCTGGGCAAAATCCAGAGCTAAACAAGCAACTGCTAAGTATCCATCGGGAAGAACTCAGATGATTTTTTATGAAAGCCTCAGAACTGCAGCCCAAATATTCCTCTCTCATTCCCAGAGTTGTTATCACCTGGAACAGTGTGGTGAGCAGTGCTTTCACTGAAAAAAATTTGAATTTTCTGGGAAAGAACCAACAAAAATACAACCATTTTTAAAGGTTTGCTGCAAACCTGTAGAGCATCATGTAGTCACAGCTTTTCATGTCAACTAAAGCTGAATTCCAGCCAGTGTGAGCATGAATATCATGGTTTTTTCATTATTCTCCCATGAGTTGGTGCTATTAAGCAGAGCCCTTCTGCAAAAATGAGCAACGCCTTTGATCTTATAACCTAAATAAACATTTTGATTTTCATGATCTTTGCAAAGGTGAATAAGCAGAGAAAATTAATTTTAGCTCTGCATTGATCAACAGGTTTAGCATTTTGATCCAATAAGTTTGAAAGCGAAGAGATAATTGGAATAAACAGAAATATTTATCAAATTTGAATTTTTAATTAAGATTTGCAAGTATAGATCAGGAGGATGCCTTTTTTAGCCAAAGCACATGAATTATTGATATTTCCTCATTTTGTAATATATTACATCCAGTTCCAGCCCCATAAACAACTCTGTGGAGGTTGGAACTAAATGATCTTTAAGGTCCCTTCCAAACAGTTCTGTCACTCTGTGATATTCCTGTTTTTTCTGTAACCTGAGGGATCCTGAGGAGCTTGGTGAGCTGACACTTGATCCACGTCAAACCCAGCTGTACTGGAGGATGTTATCTTTTAATTCATGATAGCTTTGAGGAATTTTCAAGTCATTTTCCCTGTTTTTTGTGTCTAGCCTTCTGCTGCAATAATGGAATTATTTGCTGTCTCACAGCCCCCTGATCACTTCTAGGAAGAGATCTGGGCTTTGGTTGTCGTTGTGACTAAAAGTAGTTTTTAGTGACAAATTAGTTTTAATCCAGGGGTGTTCAGGTGTGGTTATTCCAATGCTTTGTCCTGCCCCATCCCTGTAGGGATTTAACAGACATGGATGTGGCCCTTGGGGACCTGGTCAGTGGTGGGCTTAGCAGTGCTGGGGAATGGTTGGGCTCTATCTTAGAGAGCTTTTCCAGCCTAAAGGATTCCATGGTTCTGAGATTATTCCCGGAACTCTCTGGTTTCCCCACAGAATGAAGAAGTCAGGTTCATCGAGAGTCAGCTGGAGAGCCACAAACAGAAATATTTTGAGCTGCAGACGTTTACCCGGAGTTTGATACTTGCAATTAAATCAGATGATAAGGAACAGCAGCAGGTAAATCCTGGAGCAGGTTTACTACCTGTGTTTAATATCAGAAGATGTTTATTTTTTCCTGTTGTGTCCTTCCCTTGGGTGTATTACAGAGGCTCAAACTATGATAGAAACCAAATTAATTTTCACACTCTTTGTTTAAAGCATTGCCAACATAAAAAACACACCTAGTAGTGTATATACTAGATATATTAGATCTGTTTTTCCCTTGTAGGCTCTGCTTTCAGACTTACCTCCTGAACTTGAAGAAATGGATTTCAACCACACATCCCCGGAACCCGACGATACCTCATTCAGCCTCTCATCCCTGTCAGAGAAAAACGCCTCAGACAGTTTATGATTTCTTTTTTTTTGGAAGAGACAGAACAGAAACCCCCCGGGAGGTGCAGGGTTCAGGGGAGAAAGAGAGGCTTTTGCTCTGCAGTGTTCCCAGCCCAAGGGAGCCAGCCTGAGGACGAGGAGCCTGTGCTGGAGGGCGGCTGTGGCTCCTCACAGCCTCGTACTGCCCAGGAACTGGGAATGCTGGGTTTGGAAAAGCAAAGAACTGGGTAAGGAAAGGCTTCACTGGTAGCAGCTTGGCCTTGGGTAGGATTAACTTTGACTCTCCAGAATAACTCTGTAGCAAAGTCTTTCTGAGCAGGGATGCGAGAGTGGGAAACAAATGTTGTGTGACACACAGCGAATTCTCCAGCCCCACATGCTCCCCAGGCCTGTTTATTATATTTTTCCCCATTTTTACTCAGGTAGGTGGACTGAAAATTGGGGATCCAAATAGAATAACAGGCTTTCTCTGAGTTGTGCTTGAAAACCTGAAATTAAACTGAAGTGTTTTTCATTTTCTGACTTGAGATTGTTAAATCTTCCATTTTTCTGACCAAAATAGCTGAAAAAATCTTGAAAGGCTAACTGAAAAAAATTGAATTATCCTCAATAAATTATTTATGCAAGGAAGCAGTGATAAGTGTTGGAAGAAATGAGGTGGAAATGGGAACCCTGATAGCTGCAGGACACAACTTCCTAATACAGTAGCAATGGGATTGGATGTTTACTCTCTTTAGAGTTTAATGATTGTAGTCACAGTTTTTATTTGTCAAAGCCTGAATGCTAAAGTTCTGCTTATTATTTTAAGTCTTGGTTATATATTTGTCCACAAACCTTGCTCCAGTTTACCAAGCCAGTCAGAATTCCACAGGTGTCATTGCATCCTGAAAGGTTTTCCAGTGTTGGGAAGTGAGTTTTGCAGATCTGCTTTGAAGCCCTGCCTGGTGCATTTTTTGGCAAGTGCTCTTTCTAAACTGTGATATCGACTGCAGGCAGGGGCTGAACTGAATTTCTTATTTCTGAGAGCTGGTGGCACTGAATCCCTTCACTCCTGTGGTGGAATGGGTGTGCAGAGATGTTCAGATGGATTCAGTGGGGTGTGTTTGTGTCCAGGGAAGGCCTGACCTTGGCAGTGGTACCGTGGTTGAGTTCACAGGGTGGTGACCAGTCCAAGGCAGGTCTCAATCCTGGAGCTCTTTTCCTGCAGGATGGTTCTGTGGGGTGCTGCAGGTGCCTGCCCATGGCATTGATGCTCCAATTCCAACCTGGATATCCTTCAGCAAGCATTTTTCACATAGATACTTTAGTCTGGTGAAAATCCTGATCTTCCCATTTTATGCCAAATAATAATTGACTCTGGGGAATCCTGGTTCATGCAGTGAGTAATCCCCTTAATTTCAGTGGGAGGTCCAAAGTGTAGCTCAGAAAATCCAGAATGTTTGGGAAATAACACCTGTTTTTTCTTTAATACTGGGATTAAATTCAGGTTTTTGAGTTTTCTCAGTCTGATCAGTCCCTCCCTAATCACTTGTACAGCTCTTTTTGTTTAGTATCAGTAGTGAGCTCTGTTCTTTCAGGTTTTTAGTCTCTCCTCTCCTTGGGCATGAGGAGCTTTTAGCAATACTGTTAAATACCAGCTGCAGAAAGGGCAGGAATGGTTTTAAAAGGTGTTCTGAAAAACCAAAAGCCTCACAGTTTTCTCCCTGTACAATTCTGTAAGTTCCCAACAGAGCTGCCCTTCCACAGACAAAGCCCAGAGTTCCAAGCTGCTGGGGCCGTGTGTGAGTTGAGGCATTAAAACTCGGAGTGGAAATGGAGGTTTGTGAGCAGAGCTCACAGTGCTGTCCTTCACAGGGAGGACAGAGCTGAGCTGGAATTCTGCTCACTGTGAAAAACTCATTTATAAAGGGTTTTCTGTGCCAGGCTGACAATGCTTTCTATTGCTGTTCCCTTTAGACAGGAAACTTGTGCCACTGACAATGAAACCTCTTGTTTTCTGTAAAATTAAAAAAAAAAGTAGTGCTGGGATTTGCCACTACTGGGACCCTGTTTTCCTGCTTCTTCCACTTGAATTCCCATGACAGAGGGCAGGATACTCTTAGCAGGAGTTCTCAATTTTTTCATGGTCAATTAAATCATCTGCTTTCCTGCAAGAAAAACTTCTATTGATGATTCCTATTTTGCTGTCTTGCTGCTATTTCATATCCAAACAAATTGAAGGAGTGGATTTTGAATGAACTGTTTGCTAGATACAAGCAATTATGTCAGTCCCTGTTCTCCAGGAAGCTGGAATCCTCTTGGATGTGCAGCTGAGATGAGCTGCAGTCAAGGCCCACCCCATGCCTGGGGGATGTTCTGTGGACTTTTCTACTGTGGGGAGGCAAAACACATCCTGGGACACTTGGCAACACTACAGGATAGTCAGGGAAAAAAGAGTGTAAATCCTATCCCTGAATAACAAATTCTGGAGGAAGATGCTCCACAGCTCCTTGGCTGGCTTTTATTTTTTTTTTCAGTATCAGTGTGTATTTCCAACAAAAATCTAATGACTGTTGCCCTTAGTGGTGGTTAAATGTTGGTGGAGAGCAGTGGGGGTGGCTCTGGGTTGGATTTTGGATTCGGGCTCAGGGTGTTTCCCCTGTCTGCAGGATGGTAACAAACACCTGCATTAAGTGCAGCTCATCATTTCATAACCTTCCATGGGAGATAAAGCTCATTCTGTGCCTTTCAGGGTGACAGAAATTCCCTTTTCTCTTCCAGTGAGTGACTCTAATGTGAATTATCACTGCAGCAGGAGGGCCACCCGTTGGTGGTTTTATCACCTTTCTGTGGCCATGTATCAATATTTGACCATCCTGCAAAAGTCTCTCATTTACTTTGTCCATGAAAAATGACTTCCCTGGTGTTGTTCATTCCTAAAGCATCCATGGGAACATCAATGAAGAAACCCAGGTGGGGAAGTAGCCCAGATCAGTCACTTTACCCAGAGGCAGGATGGGCTCTCCCTGGGGAGCTGTTTTTGATGCTGGAAGGTTTGCTGATGGTTAAAACCCTATTTCCTGGAGCTCTGCCTCCTTTCCTCTCCCTGCAGGTGACACTTCAGTCACATGCACAGGTCTGACAGGAGTTACAGCAACAGGAAATACTCCAATAAAACAATAAATACTCCAGGAGGTGAATTTGGGGCAGGTTTAAAGGTACCTGAGCAGATGAACTGTACGAGGTTTCTGGAGTGCCCGGCCCTGGAGGCAGCTCTGCACTTTAATCTCTCTAAGTATTTCTTTTCACTAAGGCAATAAAAAGTGTGAAATGAAGAGTTTGGGGCTTTGCAGCCCTGTGAGGAAAGGAGTGTCCTGGTTCTGTCCTTGCCTTGAACTGGGCAGCAGCTTTAGAGTCTGTTCTCCAAGGGGAGAAGCTGTGTCTGCTGCTGGGCTCAGACAGGTGAAGTGACAGAACAAACCAGCAGCATCGTGGACATCCTGGCTTGGGAATGGGAATCCCTGCTTCAGGTGGGTCTGCCCTCCCCTTTGGGGTCTCTTGCAGTGCTGTATCCCCAACACTGAACACGAACTCCTGCACAGCACTGACCTTCCCCTCCTCATTCCAGACAGAGCCACTGCTGGTCTCAGGGTGCTGCCGGTGTGAGGAGCGACAGGAATGTGCCTGAAGGGAATAGCACAGAATTCCTGGCACTGGAACAACTCATAACTTGTTCCTGCCCAAAGCTTGATGTCCAGCATCCAGCCCCTGCCCAGCTCCCCCAGACCAGGGGCTGAAGGGCTGGAACCTGGCTGGACTCTGCCTTTCCTGTCCCAAATGAGGTGCCTGAGCAAAGTTAGGGGTGGTCAGTGAGGAAACTCCACCTGGCTGCCAGAGAACATCAGCTGAATTAGGGTGTTGATTTCTTTAATGAAGAACGTTTTACCACATTGACCAAATGTGAAATCTGAAAAGTTTTGGGAAGAAAAAATAATAGTCAAAGCAGCACTACAGAACAGGTGTTTTCCATGGAAGAACAGGAGTTTAGTCTGAATATTGCTCTGAAAAACAGCAGCTGCTTTGGTCAGAAGGCAACAGAAACGGGGCAGAGCCTTGGGATTGTGGGGTTTTTTTTCCCATAAAGGAGCAAATCCTCTTGGCTGAAGAAGGTGTTCAAGGACATTCCTGGAAGGAAAATAGTTCAGGTCAGTGCTTTGGCTCTGGGAACAGTTTCCCATGTTACTGAACTAAGTCAATAACTCATTTCCAGCTCTGTTTTACATTTTACACAACGCTACCTCTGAAACGTGACACCCCTTAAACCTGCACAGAAAATGTGAACTTAGGAAGTTTTTTTTTAACCTTTTATAGGCAATAAATTATTCCCAACATGCATCCTTCAGCTTGTGCTTGGTTTTTGCTGAGTGTGAGCCATGACTTTGTTTTTATTTTAGTGCTATTTTTCTGTATTTATGTTAATCACAGTCCATGGAGAAGGAAATAATGGGATCCTAGGGAGAAAATCTTAGCATATGTTATTAGGAGAAGATATTTCTGTTTAAAGCTGAAGGATGATGGGGTGGCTGTGCTGGTTTTGGTGCAGTTACTGTGAGAAATGAGTATTATTATGAGTTCTGGTATTAATGATTGTTGGAACATTGCTCAGTGCATCAGATGACCTAATCTGAGAGAGCAGTCAGTGATGTCAGCACTGTAAGGAAAAGGATTTTACACTTTCTGAGACATCACCATTATAAATACCTCTGGAGATTTTTGTTTCAGTTGTTTCCCTTTTTTGGCATAACTTTATAGAGACCTTGTAGAAAGAATTTTGAAGTGTTAAATGAGAATGGGTCAGTAACAAACTGCGGTCAAATGTAGATTTAGCCACTTTTGTATTCATATTTCATCTGAAAAGAGTTCCTTGAATTTCCCCCATTGCATTTCCCTGGATTACAGGGAAGGGTGGCAGGATGCACGAGGGGGGTGGAGGGGATGAGGCACAAGGAGGCAGAAATGAAGGTTCTGGGTTTTTGTCAAAGAAATTTCAATAAACTAAAAGGTTTCTGTGCTGTGGAAAACAAGAGCTGCTTCTTTATCTGCAGATTTTGTGAAATACACTTCAAAAAGTTATTGGCAGATCCACTGAGTTGTGCTGGGGGAAAATTGTCTTCTCCAGTAGGGATTTTATCATTTCTGGGGTTATTTCTGGAATTACTGAGTGTGTGCAAACACAGAGATGCAGATTTACAATGTGCACAGATACACTGAACTTGATCACAGTAGCTCTACAAAGGTATTTTGACTTGAAATGTTAATGGAATTCTTCTCAAATATATTTCATTTGCTCTTATTTTTGTGTCTTGCTGCATATCAATTGCATAGTTCTGAAAATTAGTCAAATACATCCATAAAAATACAGTTTATTGTTTATGTCCTTGCTACTGGTAACTTTTAGGCTTGGAAATTTATGAAAATGCCCATAATAATGATATTTCTAAGTGATCTTGGCAAATAAACAAACTGCTGTATTTCTGAAGAGATAATGAATCTTCTGCCATGATAATTCCTGCTTTATTTTCACTGTAGGAATCAGTTTCATTTAAAAAAAAAAATCTGAAAATTTAAATATTATTGTATAACGTGGATGTATTCTTTCGCCTACAGAACAGGATAATGGATGATTTAAAATATTTTATCATTTCCTTCTGGGCCAATTCCTTAAGCTTTGTAACCTGAGCGTATTCCTGAGTTTCTGTGTGAAAATCACTATTTATATTGCATTTTTATGATTTGTATCAGTACGTGTAGCAAAGAAACTACTACAAACCTTCAACTGAAGTACCTCCACTATGGTCCAGGACACCTGATCTGGGCATTTTGAGTGCCAGATGCCCGGAGAAACGGTCCAGACGTTTGTATTGAGTTGGTTTTCTGTGTATATAAAGGGTATTTATAATCTTGTATTAACAGAGTCATCATTGGAAATGCTGATTTCCTGCTCTAGAAGCCTGCTCAGCTATTTTTATATAAAATGTTGGTCTTCGCCTTAATTTTTTTTGGTGAAAAGTTGTGCCATAGATATTTTAACTTATCCACAGATACTTTACAGAGTTTGCTTTGATTTCTCTTAATTAATTATTTTTTCCCTCAAATTGTCCTAATTTGTTTTCTCCTCCAAATTCATCTCAAGGTTGGTTTGCTTTCTTAATTTTTTTTTTTTTTGGAAGTTTTGGAAGATCCCTTCATCTGCATGCTTTAGTAGTTCAAGTTTTTCCTCTGTAGTTTATTGTTTATAGTTTAGAAGAACCTTTTATTGAGACCCCCTGAAGTAATGCTTGTACAAATGTATTTAGGGTGGCCCAGATGGTCAGAGAAAAGGGCTATTTAGCATTGGTAAATTTGTCTACTGACTCAAGGATATTTTTCTACGTCTGTCAAGTTTGGGACTATGGAGAAATGAAATAAAGGTGAACTAACTCCTTTTCCTATATGAACTTCTCCGTTTCTGTCTTTATTATGGCCTTGTAAATGTTCAATTCCGTTCAGAGCAACAAGAATTAAATCCACATCAGGGCTCAGCTCTAATTCTTCAGTTCCCACCATATAAATTAATTTATGATTTATGGAGTGGCTTTTCAGGATTAGAATTTGATGCAGAACTTGGAGCCCTCTGTCCCAGGAACGCTGAAATGTCCCTTCCCGAAGCGGGATTTGTGTCCAATGGAGGCACTGCACACCCAGCACTGACCCAGCTCGGTTCACCCGAGGAGTGTTTGAGCTTTGGGGCTTTTTTAAAGCTGTTTTTTAGCTAAATGTGAGCTCTTTGTGCTCTTTTCATCCCATCCCTAGGCATTTCCTAAGTTAAAAATCTCCAGAGCTAAATCCCGTGGCCTCTGACCTCCGCCCCAATCCACCTGGATGGAAACTGGGGAGAGGTTTTAAAGGTGATGTTTGTTGGCTTTAGGAGCAATTCTGGTCCTGAAAGAACAGCCCGGGAGTGCCGGGGGGGTCCCGGTGCGGTCCCGCGGCCGAAGGACTGGGTGTAAATTTAATTCAAACCCAGGAATGGTGAAAGAGAGCCGGGAGGGACCGCACGGAAAGGGGCTCTGGTGCGGGGAGCATCCCGGGCTGGTGTCGGGCAGGGAGACGGGAGCGAGGTGCACCCGGATCCCGAAATTCCCGCAATTCCCGGCTGCCCTTGGTGGCAGCTGCTGGCAGTGGCGGTGTGGCCGCGTCCTGCGGGTGCTGTGGGCACACCTGGCTCCTCTCCTGCGCTGCAGATTTCATCGTCCCGATGAATTAAACTCTCGACGCTCCTAAATCACTCAAACTCCGAGCTCAGCCCCCGGCCAGCTTTGGAATTACGGCTGCAGAGAGGGAGGGTAAAACCAGAGGGAGCATGGATGGAGAGGAGTTACATCTGTCTGACCCGAAAGATTTATTAACAAATGTTCCCGGGACCCTGAACTCGCGTGTTTTGGGAAAAGTCCACCCGAGCCGGGTGGTGCTGCAGCTCCATTGCCACCTGGTGGCAAAAATCCACAGGAATTGGAGAAAAATGCCTTGAACTGTCCCCATGCTTCATATTTCAGAATAAACAACTATTTTTGTCTCGATGAAAAATAAAATTTTAAAATAAATCTGGCATTTCGTAAAGGGGAGACTGAGATCAGACTGAAGCAGCCATAAACCAGGAGCATATTCCAATTTAATTTCCCCACGTGGATTTAGGGACACCAAAGCTGCTCCATGGGATGAGGTGAGGTGTGACCAGCAGGGACAGCTGGAGTGGCCACTCCAACTCCATGTTCCTGCTGCAAGGAGTAAGAGAAAGGGCCATGGGAGGAGAAAGAAACGTGGGAAAAAAAAAAAAAAAAGTGTTTTCTGTTTTTTTACTTGCAGCTGTTATTTTAGTGGGGAAGGAAGGGTCAGGAAAGGGTAAGAAATGTGAAAGTTTTCAGACATTACCTACTATTTGATCTTGGTTTTTGGTTGCTTCTTGCTGGAAATCTGGAATTACCTTGGGCTGTGTAGAATTTTTTCACTAGAAAAGCTCATTTGACTTTTTTTGAAGGAAAAATTCTCCCCAGCCTCAGTCTTCCCTGGCAGTCTCCTCTTTTCTGTTAAATGTGAAATTTTCAATTAAAAGCCCTTCACCTCTTTCTTCTGAAGGTTTTTGGCTTGGTCATAATTCAGGGGAATTTGAAGTGAGTTTGAAGGAATCACCCAGCAGGTCCCACCCCCTCATGGATGGACAGAGCAGGAGAGCAGCAGCCACACCAGGAGAGCCCATTTTGGGAAGGCCAAATCCTTGGAATGGCACCTGGGAACAGACACCCCATCAGGTCAAAGACCATGGGTTAATTAAGCTGAATTTAATGTTCTCTTAATCATTTAACAGTTGCAAAGGCCATTGCAACCAAACCCCCTCAAGGCCTTCATTCCCATAATAGTAACAAATGGCTCACTGTGATCCAAACTATAAATAGATTTCATGAATTCTGCCAGAAATTGAATATTGAATTATTTCTTTATGCCCACATGTCTTTCCTGGTTTGCTTAATTCTGCCAAATATTTAGCTCAGCCTTCTCTTCTCTCAGCAGCCCACACTCTCCTGGCTACATCATCCCATTTTTGAACCATTATTTAAAATTTCAGGCTTTTTACAGAGCCTGGCCAGGGAATCAAAACTGATCAGGGAGGGATGAAACAGCTGAAGGTGTTCAGTTCCAATCTGGGGATCAGGTCGTGGGCTCCTCACGAGACACCTGCACACCAAGCAGCAAGGTTTGAGGGCAGCCCAGTAACACCAGCACAGGCTCCCTGGTTTAGCCCTTTTTTGGGGGGAAAATCCCACTGGAATCTGTCTTTTGCCTAATCTGGGTCATGGGAACAGGGTGGACACATTTTTGCGTGTTCTACAACCACACTTCAGAAATATCTGATTTTCTGAGCTTCCATTCTTTAAAATATTAATTAATCTATTTTTTTTTTGTACAAAATCCTGGAGTTTGAGGCTGAAAATGCCATTTCTTGCTGCCGTGGGGGGCTGTGTGCTGCCTTGACACTGCTATGGTCTGTGTCCTCAGCAAGAGCCAGGACTCACAGTTTTCAGAATTAGTGCTGCCAATGGCCTGAAGACAGGTGGAAAATATTGACAAAATAATGTCAGCAATTAGCAGTAAAACACCCTTAATTTGCCCAAGCATTCCTGGAGAAAAACTCCTATCACCTTTGTGGACTATTTTCGATTGGTTTTCCCCTCTTTAATTCAGCTGGAGAAGCTGAGATAAGACATAAAACCATTCAGTGCCCTGCCTGCTCCGTGCCCTGATGTGCCCTGTCCTGGGGGAGCAGGAGCAGCTGGGGCTCCCGGAGCCATTCCCTGCCATGCCCCCAGCCTGGGGACAGGGATGGGGACAGGGATGGGGACAGGGGCGGGTGGCAGCGCCAGCTGCTCGCTGCTCCCACGCCGGAGCCATGTGTTGATTCACTCTGTAATTGATTTGGGCAACTCGAGGCAATCGGTTTCCAAGATACCACATCCTTCAGATATTTAAAACCCCTCTCTCTGGCAGTGTATTATATTTAAATGTCGATGGATGATCCGGGTGGGTATTTATAGCCACGCTCAGATGGGCTCTGGGAATGGCTGGGCAGGGAAGTGTGTGTGGCTGGGATTCTGAGGGGCAGTGGGGGCCCCTCTGAGTCACCCCAAAATCAATATCTCACCATGGGTCAATGCATCAGAGGTTCCACGCAGCTCCAATTCTGAGCCAGGCCGTGAGCAGTGATTAAAGACTGATTTCAGATTTTACCTCACAACAGTGATTCCAGATTTCCCACCCAGGGGCAGTGACTGGTCCAGCCAGGTGAGGGACGTTTTGTTTGCTGTTCCTGTTGTTCCTCACCGTCACCTCCCGACCTCCACACCACTGCCATGGCTCACACAGGGATCACTCCCTTCCAGCAGTGAATGTTGGCTTCCTGGATAAAGGAAATTCCCAAAGAAGAGAGAGGAAACTGCTGTGATCTCACTCTGGAGGTCCAGGGAAAAAGATAGAAGTGGAAATATTGGCTAAATTGGTTGGATATTATGAGACCTGGAGCTGCACACACATCTTGTGAGCTCAGGTTTTCAATGTGAGGAAAGAAAACTCATGTATGTAGGGAAGGGGACAGCTCTGAAGCAGGCAGGAGAGGGAGAGATAACCTGGGAGGTGGATGGGGACAGGGACACAGAGGTGACCCCATCCTGGAGTGGCTTTGCAGGTGCAGCTCTGAGCAGGAATGACAGGAAGTGCCTGGAGAGGCAGAGTTCCCAAACTCCTGCTTTGGGCTTCTCCAGCAACAGGAGCACTCACCCAAATCCTAAGGCCTGTCATGAGCCCAGCTTGGACTCGGTGCAGAACTTTCCTTGTTTTAGCCCCAAATGAGCTGTAAAATACACGAAGAATGGAGATAAAACAAAGGCTTGGATTTGTGGCCTTCCACCTTTGCCACTATCATGATTGGGACTTAAAGAGGGGATCCAAGACCCAGGAATACACATCAGCCAAAGGCTGGACTTGACGATCTCAGGGCTCTTTTCCAACCTAGAGGATTCTGTGAAATCTTCCTTTCATCCATCCCTTGGGCTTGTGTAGCCTCAGGAGGCCACAGCAGGAAGGGAAGAGGACCATTGGAGCTTGGAACTGCAGGTTACAAAGGTTAAACTGAGACACAAAGTGTCTGTGCACCATGAGGAAGGGGAAACTCATAAAACAAGAAGAGGATTTGGGAATGCTCAGAGTGACAGTCATGGGAACCTAGGTCCTGGGGGAGAGAGGAAGAGCAGCTGGGAATGGGAGCAGAACACAACGCGCTGGGGTGTGAGGGGCTGGCCCTGGCTGACCCTTCAGAAGCCTCAGGGCAGTCACCTGAAGAGGACAGTGTCACCTGGTGTCACCCAGGGCTGCTCTGGCAGGGCTTGGCCCGGGCTCAGAGGGAACAGATCCCGGGAAGCGGCGCGGGGCGGGATGTGAGAGTGCTGACGGTGCTGCCTGTGGGAGTAGCTGTGGGCTGGGATGACGGGTGATTTTTGGCTCAATAAGGAAAAAAAAAATAAAACCCAACCTTTTTTTGTTTGCTTCAAGCCTCACTATGAGCTTCACATTGTGGACTTTTCACTGGGATGTTTTAGGACCGGAAGACATGCAAGGAAAGGAAAATCCGGGCACAAAAGAATGGTTTGTGTTAAAAGCAGTGTAGTAATAAGCAAAAATTAAAATGCAATCCATTAGAAAATCCCCTGCTTAAGAGGTTTGAAAAGCTGTTTTTACCCTTATCTACTAACAATGTTATTTATTTTTTTCATATCCTAAAGGTTTTACAGTGACAAGTGTTTTTGCTGGAAGCATTTCTTAGTTCAATGTATGAGAGCCTGAACAGATCCCACTCATGCTCTGGATAAACTGAGTCATTCCAGCTTTCTCATGCCACGATCTGACCTTTGCTAACTTCAATTTACACTTTTTGGGTGACTCCTTGAACTGCTTTGTCACTTACAGTATAACCATTGAGGCTTATAAATGTGTTTGGGGCTCATCAGCCTGCTGGTCACTGAGGGGTTAAGGACACCTGTAAAAGTTCAGACCGTGATTTCCAGCTCAAAAACATCATAAGGGAGGAGGGAATTGGGACCTTGGGAGGTGTCAATAGGACACTGAATGGGTTGGGGTGGGAGGGACCCTAAAGCCCATCCTATCTCACCTCTTGCCGTGGGCAGGGACAGCTTCCACTGTCCCAGGTTCCAAGCCCCAATGCCCAGCCTGAGCCTGGACACTTCCAGGCATCCAGGGGCAGCCACAGCTTCTCTGGGCACCCTGTGCCAAGGCCTCCCCACCCTCACAGGGAACAATTTTTTACTAATATCCCATCTAACCCTGCCCTCTGGCAGCTTGAAGTCATTCCTCCCTGTCCTGGCACTCCAGGCCCTTGGAAATAGTCTCTCTCTGTCCTCCCTGTGGGATCCCCTCAGGCACTGGAAGGCCACAATGAGATCTCTTCTCCAGGCTGAACAATCCCAGCTCTCCCAGCATTTCCTTGCAACAGAGTTGCTCCATCCCTCTGATCATCCTGGTGCCTCCTCTGGAATATTTCAGTCCTGTTGAGCTGCAATGCCATCGCAGTTGTTCTGGCAGGTGCTTTTCCCAATGAGCCCCCAGCCTGTGTGAATTCCACGTTCTGTGGCCATGCCAGGAATGGGAGCAGCAGCCAAGGTGTCTGCAGGGGAGCTCTCCCTGTTTTCCAGCTGCATGGAGCAGCATGAAGCAGAGGTGTCACTGTGACAAGCCAACAGCTCTGAAAAAGCACTCCCGGAGTCTCCAGGCGAATTTGGAGAGAGCCAGAACCGCAGGGTTGGAGTTAAACAAACAAGCAGACAAACAGGGAATGACAATGTTGGGCTCCCCTGAACTTTCCACAGCTCTCAGTGGGTTCAGCAGATCCATCAGAGTGACACAAAGGGAGTAAGAGGGAAATGCTGAGCAATCAGTGTGGCATTTTGTGGAGGAAAAATTCTTCATGGAGAAAATATTTATGGCAAAATGTTCTATACAGAAAATTGATGCCATGTGTTTATCCCATTAAAATGTTACCTAAGGGGTCTGGGGGTCTCCTGCTGGTTCTGTGCTCAGGTAATCATCTCCCTCACTCAAAAAATGAGTCCATTGTGTGAAAAAAAAAAAAAAGCCCATTAATTGAATCCATTTGGTCCACTGGGTCCAAAAAAATTCTATCAATTCATATAAAATGGGTTCCTAGATTTATTTGTAGCATTAATACAGATGGAATCATCTCTGAGTGAAATATCTTCCACCTAGAGTGCTAAATAACCAATATTAATAGCTAGGTGCAACATAAGATACTTTATAATTGTCTTATTAAAATGCATTAAGCAATGAGGACTTTGTCATAACGGAAGAAATACATTACTTCTGTTGCTGCAAGCTTAATGATTGTGCTTAATCACCCATTGTTTGGCGATTGAAAATTTGGAAAGGTGTTTAAATTTAAATTTTGAAGTGTTCTCAGAGTTCATATGCTCCTGAAAGGCATTGTTGGAAGGCAGTTGTGGCACTCACAAAGGCACAATTTCGCAGGAAATCCAAGTTGCTTCTCTCCCAGCCACATGCTGCCTCAAGCCCTTGCTGCTGAGCTCAGGGACAATTTTAGATATCATTTAACAAGGCTGACTTCTTTCTTTGAGTTAATTTGAACTTCAGCCCTTGATCATCTGTCTCTGTTTATGTGCAGTTACCCATCCTTGAAAATTTTCAAATTAATATTTCGCTGTGAATATTGGAAGTATTTTAAATCTAACTATCTCTTTCAATGGTTCCTGTAATTACAAGGCACGTCATTCATTTGAGATTTAAATCTGCTTCCTTCCCACACAAACCCAGCATTATTTCTTTTTTCCTCGAGATTACTGTTAGCAGATTTTAAAAGTGAGTCTTATTAATCTTTTGCATTAAAAAAAAGCAGATCCTCCTCTTTCAAAGAGTTCTACTCTGGTGCTTTTTGCTGGCCTTCCAGAGGTGGTACCACACTGTGTTTGTTGCAGGAAGAAAAATCAAAGGTTGTTCATCCTCCTTCTACAAGATAAATATTGATGCTCAGAATTATGTTCTTTAAACTTGCTTCAGAACACCACAAACTGGAGAAATGTAAACTGAAACTAGGCTGGAGCTGAGGTTTTGTAGCTTTGTTAGGGAGGCTGAGGTACCCCACCAGAACTATTCTTGCTGTTTACAGGTGATGCTCACGCCGTGGCTCTGCTGCTGGGTTGGGCTGTGGTTAAGAGCCATTCTTTACAAATCTGACCTCATCCTGTGAGATGTTTCCTCCACTGAGCGCTCCTGTTCCTCACTGCAGCCAATTCACAACATCTACTGAAAAACCCTCCCATTAAGGGCGGTGAGAATCTGCCTCTCACATGGCATGGACTGGATTTTTTCCTTTTTTCCAGGAAGTCTGCTCGTCTGTCAATTTTTTACCACTTTCAGCTGTTCTGCCACAGCTCCATTGATGCCTGTGACAGCTCCTCAGCGACAGGAGAAGCAGCTCTTTCAGTGTCAAAGCCAACTTGTTGAAGACTCTTCATAATCGTTAATCCCTGTAGATTTTCAGCAAAGGAGGAAATATGACAGAGAACTGGGAGTGGTGGTGAGCCCTGTCCTTCCTTACTCAGCACTCAGCTGCCCCGTGGCTGCTGTTGGTTATTAAGAACAAGGTGATGACCTGCAAAGTGTTTTGTGGCATTTCCCTGTAGGAAAGACACTGATTACAGACCCATTTCCGGGCAATTGCGGCTTCAGATTTGTCCTGGAAAAGCACAATGTGACTGGGATGACTTTGCTGTGCTGTGCTATTGGATAGTGCTGGAGGATCTGCAGTGACCTCCTGGAGAGCAACCCAGGATCCCAGAATGCCTGAGGCTGGGAAAGATCTCTGGGAATATCAAGTCCAACCAAGGACTGATCCCCTCCTTGTCCCCAGCCCAGAGCGCTGAGTGCCACATCCAGGCATTCCTTGGACACCTCCAGGGATGAGGGCTCCAAACCTCCCTGGGCAGCTCCTTCCAAGGCCTGACCACCCTTTCCATGGAGAAATTCCTGTTGATGTCCAACCTGAACCCATCCTGGCACAGCCTGAGGCCGTTCCCCCTCACCCTGTCCCTGTTCACTGCCAGCAGAGACCGATCCCCCCGGCTGTCCCCTCCTGTCAGGGAGTTGTGCAGAGCCACAAGGGCCCCCCTGAGCCTCCTTTTCTCCAGGCTGAGCCCCTTTCCCAGCTCCCTCAGCCTCTCCTGGGGCTCCAGCCCCTTCCCAGCTCCGTTCTCTGCCCTGGACTCGGTCCAGCCCCTCAATGACTTTCTGGCAGTGAAATCAGGAGCAGGTTGGAGTTCTGGCACGTTGACATTCTGTATTTAGTACACTTGTGTAAGCCCAGCTGAGGGAAACAGGAGTTAGAGGCAACTTGCATTGTTCCTTAGTCTTTTCAACAACCCCGTTGTGGCTCGAGAGACTTCTCAGCCTAGTAAAGAGTTTCAAATTAGTTCTAGTCACTTACCTGTTCATCTCCATATAATACTGTTATTTGTCTAATTGTTTCTATTCTCGTGTGTTTGCTATGTAAAAATGCAGTAAAGCCATTATGCAGGAAAGTGGTTGAGATGATTATTCTGTTATCAGTCATGACTAAGATGAAGAGAGATATACTAGCAAGACATTGTTCCTAAAATAGATACCTTGCAAACAAGAAATGTCAGTCAAATGAGGTTTAAATTAAATTCCTGATAGCAATTACTTACAGAATTATCATGCTCCCATTGAAATTATTATGACTTTTGTCACCAGAGTTAATGGGAAAAGAAGTTGGGCTTAAGAGACTGATTCTGAAATGTATTCCAGAATGTGCTCGGCTTGTGTCCTGCTGAACCCAAAGTCACAGGGCTACAAAAAGCATCCTTGGCTGAAGAGTGGCTCCAGACTCAGGGCAGTGGGAAAAGGTGAAACTGAGAGCTGGGCACTTGCAGGAAGTATTGAATGGCCACAAACGAGTGACCTCACTGGGAGAAGAACTGATGAAGTGCAGAAATGCGATGTCTGTTCCAAATAAAGAACTGATGAGTCAAGTTATGCCCCAATTGGAACAGGAGCAAAGTCAAGATGGCTGGAAAATAACCTTGATTGTGGTGGAGGAGAAATAGCAGCAGAGTTGTGGTGACCCCCAGGAGCCCCTGGGCAGCAGGGGGCTGGAAGGGCATGGATCTCTGTTCCTCCAGCAGTGGGGACCCTTTCAGCACTCCCTGCTGCTGCACCAATTATCTCAAGAGCCACACTGGTATCCCTGAAGTGGCGTTCATGACCTCCTCTCCTCTGCTGCAGTAATGCAGCTATTACTCATCCAGTCAAGTCCTTTTGTTACACAATAAGGAGAAAACAACTTCTAAATATATAATTTTAAATCAGTATCTTTATACTGCAAGACACAAACAGCTACTGCTGAATTATTTCTGACAGATACTTAGTTCCTATTTAATCTTTCAGGTTGAGGCATTTTTCTAAGCATGGCTCAGTAGGAAGTTAATTATAATCTTCCAAAATGGGAAGAATTCTCACCTGGGATGATTAGGATACTGGTTTGAGGCATGGTATGTGGGCTCCTAGCTAAAGTTAGGAACTGGCAACATCTTTGGCTCTCTCTCATTGCAGAAGTAACACCTTCTGCTGTCACAAGAACTACCCTGAAGATGGAGATCACGATGATTTTGGATGCAATCAATCCCTTAAGTATTCATCATTGTTGATACATTTGCATATTGGAACATCATGGTGGTTTATTCTGCGCTCTGAGGCAAAATTCACTCTGAATTCCAGTTGTATTTTTCAGGCTTGGTTTCAGCTTCAAGGATAAATCAAGTTTGAAGAACTGTAACGAAGCAAGTTCTGGAAAGAGACAAAAGTGTGTGAGATTCAGCTTTTTTAAAAAAGGACCAATTGCTTGTGGTAGATTTGCCATCTGTTGGTGTGTGCACACTGCTGCAGTGACTTATTTCAGTATTTAATTACGTTTTCTGACTGCACTTGGCTCAGCTAACCTTGGGAGTTTATATCAGAAATACGGTTGGTCATGTTTTTGTTGGTAGCTTTTGGAAAGAGATGAATTACCAAAGGAATCCTTGTTGATGAGTCCTTAGGAGGAGCTTGGACAAAGCTGGGCCGTGGGGTTTTCACTGAGTCATTACGTGGGGGCTGCAGGATTCCTGTGGTCTCTGCTGGCCTTTCCTAAGCTCACTCTCCTAAAGTGCCCACAAAACCTGAGTGTCCATCCCTGCAGTGTCAGCCATGGGTGTAAAACCAGCCCTTCCTTACTCCATCCCTGCTGTGCCCTCGTGGTGGGCCCGTGATGTGCCCTGAGTCCCTTGTCATTTCCCCCAGGACTCAGGGAGTTGGTGACTGCTCATTACTTTGCTTCTCTTTGTAATTTGTGCACATTACTGACAACTGTTTTATGTTTATTCCAAATCAGCAGTGAAAATGTGTGGAGAGAAACAGAAATTTCCCCACTCTTCATCTCTGAGTGAGTGACCAGCCCAGAAACCCCCAGCCTGGGGAACGGAGCCTGGTGGGATGGTGGAGGTGGGATATACACCTATGTGGAATCCCAAATGTGCTGAGGGGGATTAATCTCTCCCCCTTGCAATACAAAGTCAGGGAACACCAGATCCTACCAGGCTCAGAGTGAGCCTTTGGTGATAAGGGTGGAATTAGCAAGGTGTTATGATCACTGTTAATGTAGATATTCCAGAAATCTTGGGCAAACTGATGGAAGAAATATGCCACAAGACTGTTCTGTGCAGAATCTCACCCTTGGTTTATGAAACCTGAATTGTTTGAGCCTGAACACAAATCTGGAGCTGTGCTTTTAGCTATTGCTTACCCTGTTTGTAGGTTCTGTCTTGCATCTGCTGTCCTGGCCAATGTGGAGACAGGATATTGCATCTTTAACTTATATTTTCCTTTGAGGATGGAGAAGAACTGAGATGTGTCAGTTGGCTGGTTTGCAGCATTCATTCAATTTTGGGGGAAAAATATAAATTATAGGACATTTGCTTTCAAAATGCATTTCAAAATGAAGGACAATGAAAAGGTTTTAAGTGAAAACAAGTATATACAAGCAAAAAAAAGTCTAGTAGGATCTTCATTCACTATGCCTATCTGCAGTTTTCATCCCCTACTGTCAAAGCACTCTGATCAGCAGAGATAAATTCATTGTATTTTCCATATGGCTGAGATATTTCTTTAGCTCATTTTGGACAAATGTGGCAAAATTTGCTGCTAAGTCTGTCCTGTGCTTCCAAAATATCCCCCAAAATATGTTTGCTTTGACGGTGAGAACGAAATAGTAGATCTTTCTTAAGGTGTTGATCTGGGAGCATCATCTCCCAATTGGCTTCCTTTTTTTATCCCTAAGTGAGCTTTTAAAACCTTATTAAGGAAGCACAAGGATGAGATGGGGAAATTTAATGAAGCTGAGACAGGGATTCACCATAGGCCTCTTCCCTCGCACTTTGTACTCTGACATAACCACAACAGAGAGGCAGAGTGGTTCTGGCTGCTCCCTCATGTAACTCCTCTTGCCTTCACAGTCTGGGACAAAGCACACAATAAACTGTTTAACAACTTCACTCTGTTTGTATTTGATACCACATCTCTGTGAATACACATAAATGAGCTTGGCTTAGGTGCACATTTTAAATATCAGAGTATCCATGGTGGGATGTGTCCTCTCACATTTCTGTTTCATATTCACACAAACATAGCATTGACCAAAGATTTTGCCATGATGCTGCTCCATAACTTAATCTGTAAACAGATGTTTGGTATTGGGATATCAATGCCTAAAACTGTGAAAATTTTGCTGTATTTACCTCCTTAGGACCTGAGCAATTTCCTCTGTGTGTAGAGGACTTCCACATTTTAATGGCCACAGCTGTCCCACTGAGCCCACGTGGGAGCTCCCCAGGCTCTGTGTGAAGCAGTCTCTCCTCTGGAGCAGTTCTGGCCGGGACTCAAGGATACAAGGACACATTTTTGTTGCATCAGGATAGCTGTTTGTCCTCCTCCTAGGAGAGCGAGTGGCACAAACAGGACGTGCTTTGTACCCACCAGCATTCATCCACACAACAGGGAAAGGGCTGTGCTGCTCTGACTCTGAAAATGTGCTGAAATCGTATTGTACAACAGATTAAAGGTGAAATGATGATGAACTTGAATAAACTCCCCCTGAGGAATTAACTGTACCCCCTTTGTACCTGTTCCCTTCCAGGGAAAAGCAGAATGAAAACAAATTTGTACCTGTTCCCTTCCAGGGAAAAGCAGAATGAAAACAGCAATGGCAGCTTCCTCAAACTTTGCTTTTTGCTGAGCTCTTGCTAAACCAGGCAGTCTCCCCACATTCCTCTATTCCCACTGCTCGGCTTTCCAGGGGAAAGGTCTGCTGTCCTTGCAGTGGTTCGGGCTCAGTGTCACTAACCTGGGGAAGGAGGGGGAACAAAATACACAAAAATTCTTATTTTTCATTTCCTGGAAAACTTGCTGAGTGAATGAACACAATGTTTGAAGGATTCTTCTGAAATTACCTTATTTAGGGTAGGTACAAATTACCAGAAAAGTGGAGAGGGAACATCAGTCTGTAATTGGCCTCTCTGAGAAATGTCAATGGGGATGACATGTAGGAAATGTGCAGGGATTTTTTTAATTCATAAATAAGCTGCTGTTCCTGTGTTCAAGCATGTGATTGGTGATTTTCAGGGAAATTGAATAAGTAAAGTAAGTATGGATGCTGTCAGGTGGCTGCAGGTGCATAAAAGGGACACTTGAGTGCTTGGATTTAATTTTACTGATACTGAACAAGCTGAATTTTGGCTGCAGATCCCATTTATTACTATATTATTATTACTTTTATTTTTATTTTTAATATTTTTTATTCCTTTCCTATTAGGTTCAGTGAAATACTACTCTCAGCAAATCTACCATGCTGTAGAATTAATTTTGAAGTGAATCTATATTAAGAAACTAATTATTTTGAACCCTTCATCTAATCAAAGTCCCTCAGAGGTTCTCATGCTGCTCCTACAAGGACCTGCTGAGGGGTGGAATGGGCAGAACCTGCTGAACAGATGAAGGTGCTGAAATGTCAGAAATATTCAGCTGCAAATTGCACAGCAGGGATGTGATACCCCCAGCTGAAACCTGGGCACCAAATGAGATCTGATACCCCTACAGGCAGATTAATGCTCTAGAAATAGGAGCATAAAATATCCAGGTATATAATATCTAAATATTCATTTGAAACCCAAGACATGAGGCTCTGGTCCTCCTAAACCAGTGATTTGCTAATGTATTTTTAATGGTTTATTTCTCTGTAAAAGAGCATTTGAGGGAGATCTTGCTAATTTTTACATTTCAGTGACATATTATTGCTTTTTATTGAATACCCTTTGCTTGTTTGGTTGTGAGACCTAGAGTAACAAAAATCCCGAATTTCTTTTTTCTTACATCTACATACATAATAATTTCCCTTTTCTAGCCTTTGACATAAATAACAATCCTAACTCCTTTAATTATTGCTTTCCTCTGAACTTCTCAAATCCCTGGGGATGCAGAACATTTGTTTGCAGCCTGTTATTATTTGGAGCAATGGGCGAAGTCAGATGAAGGAAAACAGCATCTGCCATAGGAGTTTTAGACACAAGTTTTGTTGAGCACTCTAAGAACTTTCAAAAATCACTTCTCACTTGATTTCCTTTATATTTAAGTTAAGTGCCTGATGACAGGGAAGAAGTATGTACAGATCTAATCTCATAGAAGATTTGGCCACGTCAGTGTCACCAGTAGAGGCACTGGGATATGGCTGTATGCACCAATAGCCTGCAAAGTTGTCCCTTCATCTCCTGTCACTTAATTGCTGTAAAATCTCTGTGTTCACACACTCCTACCATAACAAAAATAAAGTGACCCAGACTGAACAATTCTATATTTAAAGCATAAATTCTCCATTGACATTCACTACCTGTGATTTTGCTCCTCCATTTTCTCACCTGATTTTTATTTTTTGAAGGACAAACATCCCTGGTACACACTCCAAAACATTTGTCTTCCATGGTTGAGTTCCAGACCTTTAAAAATAGGCTTGCAATGGAAATGCTGACGTGCCAGCTGGCGGCTGCTGCAGTGACACATTCACAATAGGCAACTCTTCAGCCACAGGGAACTGGGAATGGGCAGCTTTGGGGAACTGGGAATCGGATTTAATCAAGGACTGCAGCAGCACAGCATCCTACACTTGTCTGTGCAGTGGTTGGCTTCTGAGCCAAAAATTCAGCATGGAAAGTGTTTGAGCTATGGGCTGCATCAGCTTGTTCCCTTGTTTGAGCTCATTTTATCACAATTATTTGGCAATTAAGAAAGGTTTGGGTCTTCCTTTGCTTTATCTGAAGGGCAGGGCTTATTGATAAGACATACAGCGTGTTCAAATACAAACTGTCATTGAGGCAGTTTTCTATCCTTTAAAAACATACTTTTGACAGCATCATCTAGTGTCTTCCAGCTCATAAAATCGAACGGTGAAGGGGGAATATGATTTTTTCATGCACGCTCTTTCTCCTGCCCCCGTTCGGCAGCGCTGCTGTGTTTTTTCCTCCGAACACATGCCTGCAAACAAAGGCGTCGGGGCCGGTTTGTTGTAACCGCGGCGAGGCGGCTCCGCTGCCGCCCCGGCTCTTTCTCGCTTCCCACCGCCGCGGGCCCCGCGGGGACCGGGCTGTGCCTCCCCGCCGCCCGCGCTTCCTGTCCCCACACCTCGGAGATTCGAAAAAAAACAAAACCAAACGAAACTTTTGGGTGGTTTTTTTTTTTTTTTTTCTGGTATTTGTTTCTCCCCCCCGCCTCCCCCCCCCGTCAGTTCCGTGGGAGGAAGAGCCTCCCCGTGCCGGGCACGCAGGCGGTGCCCCTCAGCGCCCATCTCTGACAGTCCCCTCAAGCCTGTCCCTCAACCATCCCTGTCCCCTCATCGCCAATCCCTTGATCAGCCTTTATCCCCTCAGACCTGTCCCCGCAGTGTCGTGTCCTCACCTCCCATTCCCTCACTCCCGTCCCTCACCCCAATCCCCCTCATTCTGCGTCCCTCACCCCAATCCCCCTCATTCTGCGTCCCTCACCCCGAATCCACCCACTCCAATCCCCCTCAGACCTTCCCTCACCTCCAATCCCTCCATGCTCAATTCTCTCACCCCCAATACCTCCATCCCTCATCCCCAATCCCCTCACTCCCACTCCTTCCATCCCCAATCCCCTCACCCGCACTCCCTCCATCTCCAATCCCCTCACCCCAAACCCCTCCATTCCCAATCCCCTCACCCCCAACCCCTCCATCCCCAATCCCCTCACCCCCAATCCCTTCATTCCCAATCCCCTCACCCCCACTTCCTCCATCCCCAATCCCCCTCAGCGCGGCGCCGCCCGCCCGCCCGCGGCCCCGGTGACGTCACCGCGCGTCACTCCCCCCTCCCCATGCAGGGGATTCTCCGTCCCGCCCTGACGTCACCGCGGTGCGGCGCAGGCCCCGCCCCCGCGGGCCGCCATGTTGGGGGCGTGCGCGGGGCAGCGCAGCGCGGCGCCGCCCCCGCCGGCCGGCAGCGCCCGCACCCCGCGCTCCGCTCCGCGCCCCGCGCCCGGCCCCGCGCCGCTCCGCACGGCCACCGGCAGCGGCCGAGCCGCCGCGGCCCCACAGCCGGGACATGGTGCCGTGCGCGCCGCTGGACGACGAGCCGCAGCCCTGCCACAAAATGGAGCTGTACGTGAGCGGCGCCGAGGTCAGTGCGGGGCGGAAACGGGGGGGACGGGGCGGGCCGGCTCCGCGCCCCTCCGGCACCTGCGCCCGGCTCGGCCTCCCGCGGCCCCTCCGCGCTGGGCTGCGCCGGCCGCGCCTCGCTGCCCCCTCAGCCTGCCCGCCGCGCCCCCGCCTCCCCCGCTGCCCCCGGCCTGCGCTCGGCCGCGACCCGCGCCCGCCCTGCCCGGCCCCGCCGCCCGGCCCCGGCCCGCACCCGGCCGCCCCCGCCGTCCCGCGGGCCCGGCCGCCGCCGCCGCGCAGCCCCGCGCCCGCCCCGGACCCGGCCGTGCCCCCCGGGCGCGGGCCGTGACACGTGTGGAGGTAGCGGGACCGGCGCCCGGGGGAGGCCGGTGCTTTGTGTCGCCTCCCGGCTGCTTGGTGTCACAGGTGTCCGTCCCCACGTAGCATCCGGGGGGTTGTAAACTCAGTTTTATGGCCGTAGTTCCTGTGAAAAGTTACTTTTAAGTTCTGCTGGAAATTTGCTCGCGCTAATGTGGCTGCGCATCCAGGTAGGTTGTCACTACGGAGGTCCCTTTGCCTTCTCGTGGAATAACTATATGTTAATTATCATACGCACAACGACCTGAGCGAACCAGGAATGCCTGGCTGAGTTTTGGATGCTTAAACGTTGAATAACTAACTCTGCGTTGATTATCATAAACACAACGAGCAGAGAGAACCAGGAGTGCCTGGCTGAGGTTTGGATGCTTAAACCTGCTAAAGAACGAGGAACGACTTCGAGGCATTGCTTAGTGCTCGAGGTGCTTCATCAGCAAGGAGCAAATGCAATTTAAAAGAAAATAAAAGGTAAAACTGGTTCTGTTGCAATGATTCCTGTGTCTCAGCAGAACGTGGTGCTCGAGTATTAAAACTCTTGCACTTTGAAATCAGAAGTGAAGGGTTGCATATCAGGTATCGTCAGCTATGACAAATATAAGATTACACCTAGGTCTGTTAGACACACAAAAGATGTTATCTAAGTAAAGCTGCTTAAAACTGGTCAGACTTGCTTTCTGTAGTGCACCAGACTCTTCTTATTGTAAGTGAAAAGGGTCTGTAGCAAAATCATATCAAAGTACAGTCTGCAAGAGTGAAAGGATGTCCTTTAAAGGGTCTTGTTGAAATTTTTTTCCTTGATAAAAATCGTAAGGGAAAAGACCCCCCAAATTTCTTAGTGCTTTTTTAATATTTGGGGATTTTAGTACCACTGCGAGGTACTGTAATTACTGGATATGTATTTTTATACCATGGCTGCTGCACTGTAACTCTTCAAAATGTTCTAATGATTAATAATACTTGCTGCAGTCCATCTTACCTTAATATTAGAGAATTCCTAATTATGTTAGTGAAGTGCAGGATCAGAAGGTCAGCCGAAGTATTAAGGCTTATTTGTTCGTATTGTCTGTAAAAACAGTTTGTTATAATTGAGACATGAAACTTAGCGAAGGTGTGAGAACTTAGTTGGTCCTGTTGATCAGTTCTTTAGGAAATATTAGGAAATTGTGAAGTATCAGTGCTAAAATAATCAAGTGTAGAGTGTTGCAGCTGAACTGGGATGTGCATCCCTGGGTGTTTTTTGGCTGGACAAGTGCCCCCAGCAAGGGGAGCCAGCAGAGCACAGGACAGGGGTGTCCAGCTGAAAGGGCTCTGTGTGTGTGTAATATCTGAAGGCAGCAGTCACTCTTTAAATTGTATTTTCCTCAGGCCTGTACCTGAGCTGTTTCACAAGGTCTGTGTAAAGCTCCTCCAGTTGTGCTCTGATTAAAAGGAGACCTGGTGTTTGTTGTGTCCATGTTAGGCTTGGCCACCAGCACTTAAACCCCATTTGTGCCAAACCAGTTTCTTCAAGTTGAGTGTGAAGTTCCCAAATTACAGGAACAAATACTTGTGCTGTCATAACCCTTTCTATACGTGATCTCAGGGGTGTGCTGCACTTCTCACTTGGATTTCTACACCCACGTGGCCTGGGGATTCAACAAAGGTGTATTTCATGTCAAAATGAATTTTAGTTTGGGCTTAAATTTTACAGAATTAAGTGTAGCTCATAGTACTCATTACAGCCTTGTTTTGGCAGTCTGAAAGATCTCTGACCTTGGCCTTGCTGGAACTACAGTCAACAGAGCCACTGTGAAATAGGTTTTTATTTTGAAGATTAACTTCTGCCTTCTGGTGCTCTTGTCCATCAGCTGTGACACAGGAGGAAAAAACAGAGGAATGGTTTTCTCTGAGGACTCTGCTTGTTGACTAAATTTAGGATTATGTTATTAGCAGTAAGTGCATTTCCAGTAGCACTTGTGATGACTTGGAGTAAAAACACCTGGCAAGGAAAGGAGGTGATCTTGAAGGTAGGAAACAAATTTTCATGCTTCGAGTCACAAGAACAGCATGAACTTTTGGAAGAAATCATTGAAGGTCAGGATTGAATTTTTTTGTCCTTTTTGGGGGTGCTCTTCGAAGGGCTGAGGGTTTGGGGCTGTGCACTGTGCTGTTCCTGTGACAGTATCACTGTTTTGTGACTGGGAATTCCTTAAGCCAAGGTAGGAAGGATCAGTGTTGTGCTGTTAAAGCTTCAAATATTCAGTGGACTTCTTTCCCCCTGGATGTTGGATTAGTAAGTATTTCCATGCTAATAAAAATAGGTATGAGGGTGTTGATCATAATCAGCTGTTGTAGATTATTAAAAAGTAATTACAATCTACAAGGAGACAGGAAAGTAAACATTAACATTTTACTAACCAAGCTGAATGAAATGCAGAAGTAGTGAGAATTGGGCAGAATACAGGAATTTGGGCACTTTCTGCCCCTTGAACTGGGAGGATTGCATTTACAATGAGCTGTGTAATTGCTGTAAGCAAATAATGAATATTGTGAATTGCATAAATGCAGCCTCCTTCCCAAGTACTTATTTTTGCAATAAATACATCAGGAACCAGTTGCTTAATTGCCTGATTGTGACAAGCAAGACAAGACTGAAACAGAAAAAGTGACTGAAAACTAAAGTATTCTGCTGGAAAATGGGGCTGCATTGAAAGTTGCTGCCCTCTAAGAGGCATTTTCGTGAGCTGAGCTCTGCTGCTGTTACACATAAGCTGCTGCCTTTGCCAGTTGAAATAAATACATCTTTGATTTTAGCCAGTGTTTTCAGTCCATCCTCTGGAGCACGTTCTGAGCCCGGTCTGTCAAAGGCCACTGAATTTTGTCACTGTTAAGAGTTGCATAACTCCTTTGTGAGTAATTACTGGCAGTGACGTGGATGACTCAGCTCTACCTAGTTTTGTGCATCTCTCAGAATCTCCACAATCGGCTGGTGTTCTGTTAAGGAGACGAAATACAACGTTGCCCCTAATTTGAGCGGCCTCAGCCATTGCAACAATGTACAGATTTTGTAAAGATCTTGAAGAACAGGTTGCCTTTAAAAAAAAAGAGTATTCATATTAATGCTCTTAAAGGGGAAAACAATGAGTGTCTTTATGCATTGAAAAGTGCTGTAATACAGTAATGATGATGGTGGGTTTGTTTACCACTTCTGACATTAATTTTGGAAATCTGCTATAGTATTCTGGATCTCTGACAGGAGCCAGGAGTCTGTCGCTGGTAGCTCTCCATGCTTCCTGCGGGATACCTTTGGAGACACTTCACAATAACCCTAAATCCAAAGAATTGTATGATTTGTTTACTCATCATACGTAGAATTCTGTTATTTATGTAGTACTTCATTACATAAATCAGGAAAAAAAATGGAAATCGTTGCTTTCCTCAAGTTTAGATCTTATCCTTTTCCAGAATTACCTGCCATTAAACATGATTTGGAGACTGGCTGCTTTATGCCCTTTGATTCTGGAGTTAAGATCAGGAATGAAAAGATCTCAAGTCCTTTGCTAATTCAGTGATCCCTGTACTTGGGGTCAGCTTTGTGTCTTTTCAGAGCTATAACTTGTTGGAGGCCTTGATCTGATAATGGGAAGGATCAAAATGTTCTTTTAAAATCCCAATTATATGTTGCTGAGGGTTTGGTGTCCTGTCTCAATGTATGATTTATTTGCCACAGGAAAAGAACTTTGTAGCTCTCCCTAGTAATTGATTATGGGTTTCAGGTGTTTTAGATTGCTTTATCTCTCACTCTTTTACTTCGTGTGTTAAAGAGTGTGAGGGAGTTTAGAGGCCTCTTCCTGTTGTGGGAGGAATTGAGGGACTGGGGCTGGCCCAGACTTTGTGCAGGTGGGGAGTGGATGTACCCAGAAACCTCAAATCCCTCAGACCTATCTCAGGAAATCCTCAGTAGGCCAATGTGTTGCTAATTAAATTAATGATG
Organism: Acrocephalus arundinaceus; assembly: GCA_021534815.1. Classification (NCBI taxonomy): domain Eukaryota; kingdom Metazoa; phylum Chordata; class Aves; order Passeriformes; family Sylviidae; genus Acrocephalus; species Acrocephalus arundinaceus. The sequence continues at coordinate 10,004,185 of JAJEOU010002847.1, read as the reverse complement.
CAAACTCTCTATAGATGTAATTAAGAATAAATGAGGAACAAATGTGGTCGTCCTGTCAGGATAGTTTTTTTCGAAGTCTTTTTGACATAATTGGGATTTCCGATGTGAGCTTCCACTCAAATATTTTGAAATAAGTATTTGAAGCGTTCCGTGTGTGGGGAAGGAAACTGCTTATTCCTGTGTTCATGTGGGAGAACTGAGGTGCAACTCTGGGAACACCACAATAACTTCCCAACTGGAGCACAGGGAAGGAGGAGCTGTGGAGGATACAGAAGGTCTTGGTGATCCTTGGGTAAAATTTTACCTGTTTGAAACCAGACAAGATTTTAGGTGAGTGGTTCTGAATACTAATTTTTACTTCTAATTATAGTATGATGATAAAACTCCTAGTTCTGCTTTTTCCAGAATTTTTTAAATTCTGTTTGAATGCCTCAGTGAAGACATGTAAAACCAGGGCAGGATGAACCTTCTTTACCTCTTCCACTGCTTTTCCTGGGATTAGGCATTTTTGCTGACCTTTGCCTGGCTTCTTTCAACCAAAACCTGTAGACCCACCAGGTCCTAAGGCATTTACCACGTAAGCAATGAAAACATCCTTAATAGGGGGGACAGGGAGGGCAGATGGTTCAAATCTTTGGTAATACTGGGAATCCTCTGTTCTGCTGTAGTAATCAGAGGAAAAACATGTGCAATAGTCATTAAGCCTTTTCCCAGCCCATGAAGCCCTTTGGATATTCTCCCAAGGTAACAGGGATGGTCCCAGCCATGGGATCTGTGGCACTATTTAAATCCAGAGGCACGTTGCTCTCTGTGAGGCAGTTGGGATCCTCAGCCTGCACCTCTGCAAAAGTGAGTGTCTGACCTGCCAGGTGCTCTGGCCTAAACTTTGAGCTCATCTATTTACATCGTTCCTTTTGTTATTTTATACTAATCAACAAAGTGGGGTACTTTGTGTCATTTCCAGAATGTGTGTTTGGAAAGTATTGTCAGTGTTTGCCTAAACGTCTGAGTTCAGTTTGTGTTTTCATGGGAGTTAATGTTTAAAATGTTCAGTTGTAGGACTTGAGCAGCACTGAACTGCAAAATGATTGAAAGATAAAGGAATCTCCTTCACAATCATAGTACTGGTTTCTTTCACCTGTTTTTTTTATACAGAGCTGTGCTTTTTAATTCTCAATAATAAACTAAATTTGTGCATTTGTAGATCTTTAGTAAGTAATGACTTAGAGGTTGAAATCATTCTGTTCTATATATGTTTATGCATAAATATTCATGATTAAATCACTAAAAGGAGCCTCACTTGGCTGTGGAAGCTGCATTTTGTATCTGGTTTCCACAGAGGTGGGAAATAAGTATTAACTGTCACTTTTTTTTGCCAGCTTCTGGTTATTGAAACTTGGCCAATTAAGTGACTGTACAAGATAGTAATGATTTGATTTTTGTCATTGACTTTTTTTAGCTGAATTACTTAACAAGCTACCAGACTTTGGGTTATATACCAAGAAGTTTGCAGATTTTTGTTCCTTTTTTTTTTTCCCAATGGGCAGCGACCAGGCTTCACAAACAAATATGGCAAAAATATAGTTGTGTGTATCAAACAATAAAAGCATATTCAAGCCCTTGAACGTCAAATTCTTTGGACTACAAATTGGCAGGTGTCCCAGTCTGTATCAGTACAGAGAGACTGGACAGGAAAAAACAGACACAAACCAAGGAGCAACAGTGAAGGGGAAAAGTGCATGATAGGAAATTGTTAATTAAGATGATTACCTGCCATAAAAGTCCAATAGCTTAGTGTGCTTGATTTGCCAGCAAGTTGAAAGTAGATTAAATGATGTTGTCAGGAACCAAGATGAAATAACAGGCTGATTTTGGGTTCAAAACCCCATTCCAGCCCCCCCCTTTTTTTTTTTTTTTTTTTTTTTTTTAATATCTGTATTGTTTTCAATGTAACTACAGTTCTTGTGGCTGGTAGCATTGGTTCCAGAGCTTAAATTTAAGTAAAAAAAGCTTGGGAAACGTTGCCCATATTTATAGAAAGAAAAGGTGAAATGCACAATAAAACCACTTTGAATTTAAGTCCCTGAAGGTACAATGTTACTACATTTCTGAGTACCTGGGTATAAACCCACTTTCTTTCTAGTTCTAATTAAGCTTTATGGACAATTTTGGTGGGCTTCACATTGGTTCACACTTGAACATAATCTTATGGTGTTGTGAAAAGAAATTGCGTGGAAATGAGGTTGGAGGTCAAAGCTGGGCTGAACTTTGGTGTTACTTCTGGATTTATTCAGTTAATTCATACAATAACAACATAGTGAGTATCTTGCCCCTCTCATTGTCTAATTTGGAAAAAAATATTTATGCGAAAAAAGGAATAAGTTATGTAGCAAATGAGTAGCTTAAGTTTCTGGATCCAGGGTAATGCATGATGGATTTTTGGCCATTAGAGTTGAGTGGCAACACATGAGAGACCAATGATGAGCATGGGTTGGAGGTACCTTTGGTTGAACTGAGTTATGATAAATAGAAACCTGTAGAGTAAAAATACATGAATTAGGTCTTAAAAGCTCTCAAAACCAGGAGTCTGTAGCAGCAGTGGAAGTGGTTGAGGGTTTGCCTGGGTGACACAGTTGTGGTACAGACCTGTCCCTGCAGCCCCACCTGTTCCTCCACATTTTGGGTTTGGTTCTGAACAGAGGAATCTATGGGGCATATCTTTGTAATCCTGTGTTTCACCAACTCCCATGGTGACAGTAATACCGCATTCCAGTATCTTAGGCTGGGTATTTAGAAAAATTCAGAAGTACAAGAAAAAAAAGTCGTTACCCAGCTTAATAATGTAATTGGTTCAAATTCTGTTTTCAGAAAAAAAAGTTTACGTTTTCTTGTCATTTCTAGGTAGTTATTTTAGTGTGAGACCTGTGCCATGTAAATGTAGAGATGCTGAACAATTAATATATAAATAAATTAGCAGTTATTACTAGCAAAATCCATAATGGCATTCACCCATTTTTGTCAGGTAATTCCAGTTTTAATGAATGCTTTGCATGTCTGAACAGAGCATGTCCTTCATATTTCTGGGGTTTGGTATTTTTTAATTTATTTTCAGCATTGAGTTATTTGTGACTTAGAGAGTCCTTAAATGAAGTTTTGAATTTTTTTATTTTTACTGCCACTGTGAACTTGGTATTTTCAAAAAGGTTTGGAATCACTTTTGCATCTTTTCTCTTTAAACTGCAAATTAATTTTCATTAGAAGACTAGGTTTCTGAAAAGCATCTGCAGCGTAAGTTTCGTGCATAACTGAGGAATTCTGCCTTGGTGTCATCCTGTAGGGGTGGTATCGGTAGCTTTAAAAGCAGTTTTAAATTAATCCCAATTAAATAACACTGACATAATAATAATGATGGCATTTACAAAGGGAGATGCTAAATGATACATAAGGGAGATGCTAAATATAACTACTGAGTAGTAGTGTTTGTTTGAAACTACAGCTTTAAATTAGAGCAACCCCACCACCAGTTTTCACTTGTGTGCTCTGAAATGCAAATTGGTCGAATTTCAGACTCTCATTAATTTGATATTACTGGGTCTTAATGATGTTTTTGCCTTTTTTTTTTTTTCCCCCTGCATTCCCCTCTCCAGCTAAATGGCCTTAAAATGGCAGATGAGCCTATGGAAGAAGGTGAACCATATTCCTACCACGTAAGTGTTTGATTCCTGCTCACTTCAGCCACTCATTAGCATGACCTCCTGTTGAAGCAAAAATTTATGCATTCCCTGCTCTTTAATAACTTCTGAACCCATCATTTTATTTGAACAATATCTGAGGAGACTCTAAGTCTCAGAGCTGGCTTTGGAAATTAGTACCTGTGTAGGGACTGTAAATGCCGTGTTTGGGAAAATCTGCTGCATGAGGCAGACCTTCATGGAAAGATTCCCTGTGCTGGAGGGAGCATTTGCTGATCCCTCAACCTCAGAAATGGTCAGGCCAACCTGAAACCTTTCATACAGATTGCTGAATGCTGCTCTTGCTGCAATCATTTGTTCTGCTTTTGTAGTTTTTAGTGTAGCTGCTGTACCTTCAGCTCAAAGGTAGTTAATTCTGCTTTTTTAAAACAGAATTAATATGTACACCAGTATGTTAATTTTGCTTTTATGCAGAAATATCCCAGGTAAGCCCTTCTTGAGCATGGGGTTTTTTCCAGTGCCTGTTTAGGAGATGCTGAAGATGAGTGTTCTGTGTGCTGGCTAAACCTTGGACTAAACTTCAGGCTCATCCTGTGTGTGGTGAAATGCCTGACTTCCCATCCTTGTATTTTTGAGCAGGGTCACGAAGGTGTCTGTCACCCAGAGAGTCCCTGGCAGTGTCCAAGGCCAGGTTGGACGGGGTTTGGAGCACCCTGGGATAGTGGAAGGTGTCCCTGCCCATGGCAGGAGTGGCACTGGATGAGCTTTAAGGTCACTCTAACCCAAGCCAGTCTGGGATTCTGGGATAAGTAGATCTTGTCACCAGCTGTAACCACTGCTTTGTGTTACAGTAACAACATGTATAAGGAAGGGATTTGGAGAATGAAGTCTTGGGCGTAGACCCACGTGGTGCCTGGACGTTTCCTGGTGAGGAGTTGGTAAATAAAGTGTCAGAGTGGTTTCACATGTAGTAAAGAAAGGAGCAGTGGATTGCCTGAGTTTTCTGCTGCTCTTGAAGGAGGAGGAGGTTGCTGAACTCTCGGGTACTTGGAGCCACACTGACAAATCATGGCTGATCCTGGAGTTTCCTTCAGTTCCTTGGCTCCTGCTGACCCTGCCGGGAGCAGGGAAAAGTCCCCTCTTGTGCAAGGCCACTGGGTAGGAGCTGGTGCCTCAGCTTGGAAAGGAATTTGCTGCTCAAGCAGCAGAACACAAAGGGAGATAACCAAATCTGCAGTTCGTGGAGGCCAAAGTAGAAATGAAAATGAAAGTGGCTTGGAGCTGCTCAGCTCTGTGTGCACATTCCTTGGCAGTGATGAAGAGGTCTCTCTATACCTCAGTCATGGCAATTTTTAATACCTTAATGATAGTTAAGTAAGTGAAATTATATAGACATCTTTTGTGAAGATAAAACACTTTATAAAAAAAAAAAAACCAACTAATTTCATCCATCTCAAGTTAGTCTGTATTTGCATGGAAAACATTTCTCTCCTGAGTTCACATTTAGAAATCCTCTCAGTCTCCTCAGCAACCACGTGTGATGTCACAGGCTAATGGCTCGAGGTGGGTGATAAACACAGGAGAGACTGAACCCTTAAAGAGCTTTTCTCATGCAAAGTTTCACGGTGTTAAGGAATACAAATTAGAATGGTGAAGAAAAAAGGCTTCTAAATGGAGTATTTACATATTTCATAGGAAGAAGCAGCCATTAAGTCTGTTGTACAACTTGGTGTGTAATTAGACAACTTGCTGCTTTCATCTGTCGTCAGATGACTTCGAAATGCTGCTGTTCTTACCTGCCTTAAATTAGACGTGTGTTTAAGAAGTCAAGGAAAATTAAAAGATAGGTGTATCTTTCCTCTAAGTGCATACATGCACAGTCACCAAGGGGGATGGATGAGAGGAAGTTGGGATGTTTACAATGTATTATCAGTGTGTGATGGGAGGTTGTGACCAAAGAGGGAAATAAAGTGGCTTGGTTGTGAATTCTAGAATTAACTTTGTTTTCCAGCAGTGTCTGGCGTTAATACCCACCTTTGTGTGGGAAGCAGGCAGAACAAACAGGCCTTTCCCAGAAGAAGATGAAATAAGAGAGGGGAGGGGAAAGGACTCGTGTGCAGTAACAGCTGGACTACAGTTTGGGAATATACCAAGATGTTTGTTTGAACTCTTTCTTTCCCCCTCTGGACAAACAAAGCAATTAAGGCAGAAGCAATTAATGCAATGTGATGATTGATTTTTTTTTTCTTTAATTACTGCAGTATGTACAAATTCAAATGAGCAGATTTCTACTCTGAATTTCTGTGTAAAACCAGAATTTCATCCAGGTACTTCTGTATGAACTGTAATAAAGCTTTAATTCACAGTCTGGGGCAGTAAGTTCACCTGACAATAGAATGATGTTATTTACAAAACCCAGCTGTTTCATCCAGTGCTCAGGTCCTTTCCCGTTGCTGCTTGCACTTCTCATCAAGGGGCTGTAACTCACAGGAGGTTGGTGGGGTGTTTTTCTGGTCTCTGCTAAGGGAAGCTTTCAAAATGAAGGCCTGAAGATGAGGATAGGAGACAGCTGATAATTGTTTGATGCCCCAAAAGTGAAGTACTGCAAATCAGATGGGATTTTCACTTGTGATTTTGTTGCATACAAGAACTTTATTGATATTCTTGATAGGGCTGAGGGTGCTGCTCCTTTTCCATCTACAAGCTGAGTTTGCTGTTGTGGGCCTCAGTTTTTAATTTCAAAGGTGCTTATTTTGACACCTTGCTTGTTTTGGCTCTCAGAAACTTCTCTTACACCATGAAAGCTGCAATCCATCATGGGGTTTGTTGTCATCAGGAGCAATTGTCTTTTCACAACTGGGGCTGCTGTGCCCTGCTTTGCTAAAGATGAGAGGGACATGAGAAAGTCAAGAGAACATTAAATCACTCACCTAGCTCAGAATTACCCTCAGCTCTCTGAAGGAGATCCCCACACAGGATAATCTTCCCAGGAGCTCTGTACCCCAGAGCTGTTTCTTCTCTTGGATGCAAGAATTCTCAGAGTCCTTAAGATGACTCATCTCTTATTTATGGTCTTCAAATGCTGTCTCTTCTTCCAGCTACAAATGGATGACCAGAGTTATTATTTGCTGCTGTGAAAAGCAATAATTACCCCAAATGATGAAATTCAATTTGGCTTTCATTAAGACTTATTTCAGGAAGGGGCAAAGATGAGAAGAGTAATCACTGGGAAAACTCAAGCTGCTAAGCAGAGGTGAAGCACAGAAGTCTTGGTTTAAAAAATCTGTGCATTTATCCCTTTCATGTAAAATAATCCAGCTTTTCTGTAGTTGAAATATTTATGGCAAAAGGAAATGAACATTGAGAGTTTTTCTTAAGTTTAGAAATTTTAGATGCATCTATTTAAGAAAAGATAGATGAGAACACTCTTCATTTGAACAGTTTTCCTTGAAGCCTTATGAAAATTTCAAATATTTTACTTAAATAATACTAATCAAAGATAAATCAGGTATTTACATGCACTTTTAGCAAGACTTAGTTACTGCAGGCCTGTTCATTGTTGTATTTTGTTTGCTTTGAAATCACAGGATGAAGGAAGTGTGAAAGAAATTCCTATTACACATCATGTGAAAGAAGGATGTGAGAAAGCAGATCCAGCACAGTTTGAACTACTTAAGGTTCTTGGACAGGGATCATTTGGGAAGGTAAGATGATGAACTTGTTCCATAGACCTGTCCAGACATTCCAGGGAAATAGTAGCCACCAGAGTTGCTGGGAATGTTTGAAAATGTATTGAGTAATTGAATCCTTTGCCAGCCTTGCTCCAGTGCCATGGACAGAACCTTCTGAAGGAAATAGTGGTTTCTCTTTTGGTGATGGCACTTGACATGCTGGGAATGTTTGGCTTTTTCCAAGACACAAAATCTATATTTATGTAGCTACAGAGGAGTTGATTGTGGCAGTTTGGAACTTAAAGTAAATAACCTGGGAAAGGTATTTCAAGTTTTCTAGTTTGCTGTATTTATCAAGTGATCTACAGCTAAAAGGCACTAATTGTTCAAATGGCACAGAGAAGAAATATGGCAGGGTTTTTGTTACAATATTTTCCTTTTCTAATGCACCACTGGGTGTCACTTTGCAGAAATGAAGTTGAAAATTTGATCTCTTCAGGCCCTGTGTTGAAACACAGTAGCTGAAATATTAATCCCAGTGTATAGGAAGGTAATTAATTTTTTAAAACCAGACTCAAACTACATCTTTTGCAACATCTAAAGTAGTCATTCAGCTTTACATTTGTTCCCATTTTCCTGTTCTTCTGCTGGTTCTGTGTGTGTCTCTAAGCAGGAACAAATGTCTGCATAGAGTGCAATGAGAGAGGAAGAAATTGACATTAAGAAGACATTTTGTGCATAAGTGACAATGTAGAGAACAGACTTTAAATATTTCTTTATATTTTGAGGTTTCAGAAAGATTTCTTTACCTGGTAATGTTGGTTGACAATTCCCTCACACACTTCTCACTGTAGCAGCCTGAAAGGCTCCATGTATTTATTACTCCTGATTTGAGATGTCTGAAGCTCCCTCAGGGTTCAGCACAGCTGGCACAGCCAGTCCTGACTCAGATTTGGCTTCCCAGAGCTCAGAGTTCTGCCAGCCTGAGGAGTGCTGCTGCCTGGAATCCCAGCAGCTTGGCCAGACATGCTCTGGAGCTTTAGAATCCTGGGAGGCCTCTTCAGGAAGCAGCTTCAGGAGCTGCACAGTGCCTGTTGCACACCTGAGCTCAGAGCTCTTTACCTGTCTTCTTTCCATTGAAAAGAAAATAAACCAGGAGGATCAGTGGCTGTTGCCTTCATGGTGTTTTCTCTTCCTGGTTTCTACTCCCAGGGTGCTTCCTTTGGGCTTGGCAAACACAAGGGTGTTTCCTGGAGCCTGGTTTTGACATCAGTACAGGATGTAATGCCTCCACAGAAATAAAGGGTTAAACCTCCTGAATTACTGAATTTCTTTCCATTTGAGGAATGATGTGCCTTCTAAAACAGATGTGGAATTATGGAGGATTTGTCTGCAAATTAAATAAATAGGTAGTGCTTCAGTAGTTTTCAGCTATTTTGGAACTTGCTAGCTAAAATTGTAACTTGTACATGAATTCCTTATGTTGTCACAAGTTGTTGGTTATTAAGACTAAAATATTCCTATGTGTTTACTATTAATATTTTATAATTGTGATTGTATTCATCTACAGCTGTTTCTTAGTTGCTGGTGTTCAAATTACTTCCTTTACTATTTTCTATCACCTTGGCCTATAGGAGAGCATTGTTGTAGGTCAGTTATTGGGCAAAACATATTAAAACAAAAACCCAGACAACCTTGAAACATGATGACATTTTTCTTCTAACCAGAGCTTCAAATAAAAACAACCCCTCTCCCAACCTTGAACAACTTAGTCATGGCAGTACTTGAATTTCTGATTCTAGAATGGAAAATTTGACAAGATCATTAAAGATATATATATAACTTACAGATGTAAATAAATAAATTGTAAATTGAAGTCTGGATAAGCTGAGATCAGAGACGTAATTTAGGGGAGCTCTTGTGACTTGTATGTTGTTTTGTTGCAGCAAAACGTAATAATTCATAACTAATAATTGCTATTACTAGAACAGCAATTTAGAAGTAGGAGCACATATCAAACCATTTTGTAAATTGGAAGATCTGGTGGTTAAAAATTAGTGTAGCTACACGTCTTTGTACTGCAATATTTTATCTAATATGCTTTTCTCAGTGTCAGGTTATAGCCCATCTATCTTTAAAACTCTTCTGGAGAGAAAAAAGTAGAAAAACCTGTTGGAGTTGCTATTCCAGAGGGAAAGGATGCTTTGATCTTAAATTGTGAGGTTTCCTTGCTTTCATCTCACCACTTGCACAGAATTCATTAATAAAAATGAATGTTTCATATTTGAGACTTGGGTCTTAAACCTCAAGATCCTCTTGGGAGGTGGCAGACCAGGCAGAATTGTCATTCTCCAAGAAAGTGATAGAAAGAGGCATCTTTCTGTAAGAACTTCTTTGATAAATCAAGAAAGAACCCAAAGTTTATGTCCAGTGTCATGCTTTGGAGAGCTTGGTGCTTTGCAGCTCTGATCTGATCAAGGAATGCAGTTTTGCTCTTGCTTTAAAGGTGTGTGCTTGGTACAGAGCACTGGAAGCTGCCTGACATGAATGGGAGGTTTGCAAATGCTTTGTGAGAGTTTGGGTTTTGATTACCAAGCTTGCAGTGATTTAAAATTGGACTTTATATTGCCAGGTCTTCCTCGTGAGGAAGATAATTGGGCCTGATGCTGGGCAGCTTTATGCAATGAAAGTGTTGAAAAAAGCTTCTTTAAAAGGTAGGTTTGTCTTTCAACTGAGGCTTTGGACCACGAGGTTTAGTGCACCTGTATTTAAAAGCTTTTTTAATCTTAAATATTTGTCAGTGAGTTCATAACTCTTCTCTGACAGAAGGTTTTTTTAGAGTAACTTGTAAGTTCATGTTTAAGTATTATTTTAAATCTGGCCAGGTAACTTTAATTATGTGGTCATAAATGCTCTTTCATAGTTTAAAATTGGATTGTTTAATTCTTTTTGGTCTTTTCATTATATGAAAACAAGTTAATTTCATAAACAGTTTTCCTTTTTCTTTTATTAAGTCAGAACTCTGCTGTGGTTAAAACGAAGTCATTCCCTTGTTCTGGGAGCCAGAACAATTTAATTCAGTGTTTTAGCTTTCAGAAGACACTTGAATGGGTGTGAGTCCACTGTGTGTAAATAGGACTGTTACTGTTAAAGGGGAAAAAGTAATCTTAAAAATATTTTATATTTCGTACAGGGAGTTAATTCAAAAGTTGTAGTTGGGAATGTAGGTGGGAGCTTTTTTCTTGAAAGCAATGGGGATTATCACAAAAGATGAGGATTTGCTGGAAATACAGTGAAGCAAAGAGGAAAGTTAGGGCAGGCAAGAAGCAAACTAGAGTTTCACTGTCTGAAAGGAGGAATTTTGTGGGAGACTTGAGCATTAAAAACAAATAAGGTGATGAGGGAAGAGATTCCTTTAGCCAGCAAAGCCTTTCCTGCTGAGTTTGTGTTGTAGCAAATGCGTTTGTTTCACCCTGTTGTTGTTTTTTCCTGTCTCCCGTCAGTTCGGGACAGAGTCCGTACCAAAATGGAGCGAGACATCTTGGTAGAAGTAAATCACCCGTTCATCGTCAAACTGCACTATGGTTGGTACAGATTCCTTTTCTTTGCCTACACTGCCTTTCCTTGCTTGAGGGCACAGCTTGTTCTGTCTCACTTTTGGAGGGTCCACGTTAGGTTCTAGCAACTAGGGGAAAAAAATGGAATATAAATACATATCTGTATAAAAGTTTTAGGTTGAGCCCTCTTGTAAGCACATTCTGAATCTTTACTTTCAAGTTCTGGAGGGATTTTGTACTTTTCGTTGATTTAAACCAAACCACAGTAATTGACAATCCTTGCTGTTTCTCTGTTTGACAAAGGGGAAATAAAAGAACATTATTTTAATCATCTCTCATGACTAAGATTTTCTTCCGTGAAGAAGCAAGGAATCATTCAGTAAATTACCTTGTGTGCTGCTGAATTATTTCTGTTCCACAAAAAAAGTATTGCCTGTGACTGAAATTTCCTAGTTGTAAAAGCATTCAGATCTGTTCTGTAGCTTTGTCATGCAACTATTGATTTTTATTTCCTTTTTAAATTTCTTTTAAAGCCTTTCAGACTGAAGGGAAGCTCTATTTAATATTGGATTTTCTCAGGGGAGGAGATGTATTCACACGATTATCCAAAGAGGTAAGTACCTAAAATTTTATCTCCACTCACGCTTAGACAGGGTTGGGGTTTTATTGGTACAGGATTGGCTTCTAAACCTGTTTCCCCCCATATTTCTTCTCATAGTGAAGTTTTTAATAACTTTTGGGCTTTCCTTACATATTCCAGATTCTGTTCTATCCTTAAGAAACCCAAATGTGTATTGATGAGTAGCCCAAGTTTTAATTTGGTATCTGCAAAGTACAGTTCTTTTGTCTAAAAATGTTTTGTTGCTTGGAAACATAACTGAAGTAAATGAATATTTAGCACTGAAGGAAGAGGATGTGTAGTTCTCATGCTCTTAGTCAGCTTAGGTGCTCCTGGAATCCTGCAGCCCTGAGAGCTTTCTGCTGCATTGTAAAATTGCTCGTGCTGCAATCCAGATGCTCACCCTGAGTCCCCCAAAGTGGGAACATAGAGTGCTTTTGAGCCCACTCCCCTCCATCCAACCCTGGCACACAACTGGACCTTGATTTTTTCATTTCTGTTTTTATTTCCTGGAGGGAGAGCTCCAGAGGAGGGAATGGGATACAGCTACAGGCTGTTGGTTTTGGGGGTTTTTTTTGAAACATTTGCCATCAAATATTTATTACCTGCTACTTTATTTATTACATGCTACCTTAAGTGTTATGAACATGTTTAGAAGACTTTTATTTTCTTTTGGCAAACCTTTTATAAAGGTCTAAATTTTTAATGGCAGTTTCTCAACAGCTTCACAGCAAGAGAGGTTTTCAGTGTTTTCACCACTGTAAATCCATTTATATTGCCAAAGCACAGGAAAAGCCACTTTCTTAAATGAGAAAACTGTGTTCTTTGATTTTTTTTTCCATGGCATGGAGAAGGTTGTTTATTCCCAGTACTTAAGGCCAGGAGAGAGTTTTTTTCCCTTATACTTCTCATAAAAATAAAGGTTTTACTTTTGGAACAGGTAAAAGAAAAATAATTAAGAGGCATTTTTGTTAAAAGCTGAGCTCAGTAACACAGTGATTATGTCTAAGAATTGAGCTCAAAATTAATTAATCTGGAAGCTAAAACAGCTGTTAAAAAGTCACTTAAAATGACTGACTTGTCCTGGGTTATTGGAACAGGAGGTAGGAAAGGGGTCAGGCTGTGCTTTGATATGGAATGCTTAATTCCAGAGGGAATTCTGGAATAGCAGGAAGAGCTGTTCTCTTGCATTGGCCCAGCTGGGATTATCCCCTATGGAACATTCTTAAATAAGGGATGCAAGGCTATCCATAAGAACTCTTGCAGGGGCTTGAAAGAGGGATGTGTTCCCTGTGGGGATCAATAAGTCATAATTCTCAAGTTTTCTTACTGCTAAGGCTCCACCCGTTTTTGTGGAACACTTCAGTTAGCTTTTATACTGGCTTTTATGTATATAGCTATTTAAAAAGTCCCAGGTTTTTATTTTCTGGTGGGAATGTGAGGTAGTTTCAAAAGTCCTTGGTAAAACACAGCTTATGGACAATGCATATGAGAATAAATTCCTTGTGGCACTCCATACTTTGCACACAAGGATTATTTTAAATTAGTTTGATTTAGTATAAAGTTATTAAAAGACTTTTGTTGGTCTTTAAATTCTAATGTGGGTATGAGAGTTTCAGCTGTGGCAGTGAGATGAGTGTGTAATGAAGTTTTTATTGGTAATATTTAATGAAGCTGACTTGCATCATGTTTAACTTGACCCAAAGAACAGCTTTAGATGTCATTATGGGGAGATGGAAGATTAGCATTTAGCATCACTATATTCTGAGATTTGCATTTTGGCTGCTCCAAGGAGTAATGAAATCCAAGGAGTAATGAAATCCAAGGAGTTAATGAAATCCAAGGTTTCCCTTTCTTCTTTTGAAAGAGATGAAACCCAGCACGAACATTGCTCTTTAAAGGTGTGAAGGTGATGCTGTGTGGAGTGTAACAGGTTCATTGTTCACCCGAGGTCAGCACCTGTCATTATGGAAATCAGGGAATACTCTGTGCCTGGAGAACAGATCACACCTGAGCAATTCAGAGCAGTGGCACTGAATCAGGGAGCCCAGGTACTTCCAGTCCAGCCTTGCTGAGTGGCTGCACTCCCCATTCCTGCTGGATTCAGCAAACAGAGGAATAATTCCCTTAAAGCCCAAATTCAGTCCAGCCATTTAAAGATTCCAAGCTCCTCCAGTAATTTGTAGAACATGACAAGAGCCAAAGCAGGCACAGTTTTTGTGTATTAAATTAGAAGCAACCTGTGGAGTGTTCAGGACGGAAATGAATCTCTGCTCTAGAAGTAACATCAATATTTCAGCGTCTCACCAGGCTTCTTTAATTTTATCTTTTTTTTCCCAAGAGCAGAGTAGGTTCTTCAGCTCCCAGGCTGTCATTGTTACTGCCACCAATGTTTTATTCTGCATGCTTTTTTTCCTAAATGATTTTTGCTTTTTTGTTCTAAATCTTGTTCATGTGAATTCACACTCAACCAACACAGCAGCCGTATATTAAATTTTATGATGCAGTGCAAAACTGTCTGGGATTGTGGCAGGAGGAGTGCTGGGTGTCAATTACACTAAATATAACAATTAATTTATTATCTAAAAGTTAATTAATGCTCTGCAGTAATGCTGATAGTTTTAAGTATTGCACGTAGTTCTTTGTGTACTTTATAATTAACAGATATTGGTAAATCATTTCTCTTGGCTGAACTCATGAATTATGAGTTCACAAGGGACTTACAAAACTAAGTTTGAAATTTAGGCAGACAGGACTATATTTTTTTTAGATTGCAGTTTTAAAAACTGAAGACAAGATCAGAAGGTAAATCTATACAGTTCTTATTAGGTTATGTTTACAGAGGAAGATGTGAAATTCTACCTCGCAGAACTGGCCCTTGCTTTGGATCACCTTCACAGCTTGGGGATTGTGTACAGGGACCTGAAGCCAGAAAAGTAAAGTAAAATGTATTTTACCACTATTATGTGTATTTTGCTTGTTGCTTTTCCTTTTCCACTGTAAAAAATTAAAACTATTTCTATTAAAACTTTGTAAAGAAATACAAAATCAAAACCATGTATATGTGGTTTAAATTAAATAATATTTGCTTGTTAAAGTAATAACAGAATTGGATATCATAACTTTTAGCTTACATTTTAAATGTTTTATGTAAACATTGCTATCTATGTGTTTTGGTGAATGTGAATTTTAATTTTCAGCATTTTGCTTGATGAAGCAGGACATATCAAGTTAACAGGTAGGCACCACTCATTAATACAGCCCTTCGTAAATAAGTATTTTTGAGTTTCTGTATTATCAATTTTAAATGCTTATAAAATTGTAAAAAATAGTTCTGTGAGGAACAATCCAAATACATATATTCTAGAAAATTATGTATATAAACCACTATTTTAAAAACAAATTACTATAAATTTCTGAAAGCTTTAAATTACATTGAAGGTGATGATTTTGTACTAGAGATTGTATCATATATTTTAATCTAAGATATTGCTGTTAGATTCCAAGAGAAAATAAATGTTTTTAAACTCTCAAAGACTTGGTAGAATAATGGTGATGGAAATCAGGTTTATAAAATGCATACCTTTTAGAATTCTGCTATATTTATACACAATTCAATCCTAAATTTGTCACTTCCTTCTGAAAGTGGAAATAATGGATGGGATCATTGATTAGCAGTCATTTTCCCCTGTGGAAAAAAAAAAAAAAAGGATGTTTGAGAGCTGATCCAGTGTCAAGGACTTGTGTATTCACTGTATTCAAAACAGGGGAAAAAGTGTTCTGGGAATGAAATAATCTGGGAATGCAGGGCTATTCTGTACTGAACTGAGGCAGGTTACAGAACCGTGTTGCCTTATGTAACAACAATAATTTTAGTGTGATTTTATTTATTCATCATTCAGTAACACCAGACCATGCAGGCTGCATTCCCTGTGAAACTGATTTTTACTTCTATCGAATTTTTTGTGTGAATAAAGCAGGCAGTAAACAGAGAAAACGAGAACTTCTGAGTCTCTTAGAGCTCTAAATGTGTAGGACTTCAAATGTCGAGTTATTTCAGTGATAATTTTGATGACTAATCATGAATTTAATGGCTTTTAGAATGGTTTTGGAGGTGTGTAGTAGATGAAATGTGCTATCTCCAGATACCTGCAGTCTCTTGTTTCACAGAGAGCTGTGCTAATCATATTTCTGAAAATAACCAGTCCAAACCTCTTAACACTTGCGTTTTGAATTACCATATATTGATTGATTTGTTTTCCCCTGAAGTTCTTTACTGGCTGTGTTCTTGTGATGCTGTTGTTGTAGACTTTGGACTCAGCAAGGAGTCAGTAGACCAAGAGAAGAAGGCCTATTCTTTCTGTGGTACTGTAGAGTACATGGCTCCTGAAGTGGTAAACAGGCGAGGGCACAACCAGAGTGCTGACTGGTGGTCCTTTGGGGTCCTCATGGTACTGTATTTGCCTCTTGCTTCCCTTGCTAAGCTCACACAAATGCACTTAGAATAAGCTTGTCCAGTTATGATTAGGGATGCTTGGATGAGGGGAGCAGTTCAATGACTGAATTGCTACTGGGTGGAGTAAAATCGACTTTTCACCTCTAAGGAATGTTTTATCAGGCACCTGAAAAATCCTGTGGTGTCTGTTAAAACCAGCTGTAGTCAGTGTGAGGCTTCACTTTGTATATTTATCTTGCATGTTACTTGATAGTTAAACTTAAAAACAGACTTGAAGACTTGGTTTGAAGGAATACTAATGGCATTTCTGTGAGGGTGAGCCTGTGGAAGGAGTGCTGGAGTGGAATAGTGAGATAAGTCAGTAATTGCTGCCACTTCTGCACTTGCTGGGATGTGTTGGAGCATCAGCCTGACATGCAGATGGACTTGAAAAGTAAAACTACTGCTCTAGAATTTACCATTTTTGCAGTTTTTGGAATATGGCAACATCTAAACCTGGTTGTGGAGGAGATTTTATTACTTTCAACTAGCTTCTTAATGTTTAATATTCCTCCATCATCACCATGTTACACTTGCCACTGTTGTCATCATGTAAACTGCAAGTAAGAGCAAATTTTAGATTTGGGAACACTTCCATAGTCTTTTCAAAGTTCAACCAGTGTGATGTAGAGGTAGGAGAGTGCAGTGTTTAACACTTTGTTTCAGCAGTTGGGGAAGAAGTGTTGATTTAGATTAACATTTGTTCTTTCCAGTTTGAAATGCTTACTGGTACCCTGCCATTTCAAGTAAAGATCGAAATGAGACTATGAATATGATACTGAAGTAAGTATATCTCCTTCCTTTTTCAGAAGTCCAAAAATGTCATTTTAAACATGTTTTAACAGCTTGTTTTAACTCCTTGTGCAGCTTGGTCTTGTGGAAAGTGTCCCCGTGGCAGGGGGTGGAACAAGATGAGCTTTAAGGTCCCTTCTGACCCAAACCATTTTATGATTCTAAGAGCACTGAGCTGCAGCAGGATCAAAAAGCAAAGCCCCTTGATAAGCTTTAGATCCCAGACTGTGAAGTACCATTAAGTATCCCCAGCAATTAAAATCTCAGGGATGAATCTGTACTTTGATTGTAGGCGTATAATAAAGATAAGAACAGTGCAGTGACTGAGAGCAGCTTGATTACACTCCTGTTTTGTTACACTCCCTTGCTACTGTTACAGCACACCTTGTTTTGTAAGCAGCAGGTGATCAGGTGTTGCTTTGTGTACAAATGTGTGGAGAGCCCTTACGTATTCAAATTCTCATCTTAAATTACCCCATTACAACAGAAGCTGTTGGACTGGACAAACTGGGTGAGCTGGTGCTCAGTGAGTGGAGCTGTTGGGCAAATATGTTCTGTCTGTCTGTGCTCAGCAACAGTTTCCTTCTGGCACAAGCAGAGCCTTGGGCCTCTGAGGGCTGGTGGGGAAGGGGAGGAGGGAGAAACTCTATTCTTCCAAGTGTAGGGCAGTTGGAGCTTGCCCTGAGTGGGAGTTCATGGTGGTGCTGCCTGTGAAAGGATGGATTAGAGCACGAGCTGCCTCCCTTGCAGCTCCCAGTAGTGCTGCAGTTCTGCACAAGAGTTTCCTGCCTTGACATTAGAGTTTCCATTAAATGAAATAAATGGTGAAGTCTGTGAGCTTCTATATGATGGCTCAATGAGCCCTGAAGGAATAGTAGCAATCCCTTCAAGGGCAAGTAATTGGGATTTAGTGATTCTCTTCTCAATTACTGGTAGTTAGTTTGGTAAAAACCTCCTGGTGACATGAAAATATTTGAAAATACTTAACATATTCCTGAGATAATTATTTTACTCTGTTTCAGCATAAAGGTTGCTTTGGGGCCTTGGGTGGGGTTTGGTAGTTTTGGTCTGATGTCTTTGTTCTTTGTTGGGTTTTATTTTAAACCACTCCTATAATAGGAAACTTAAAAAGTTGGTGAATTAAGTATGTGCACTCCACAAGGCTTTGGAATAGATCCTTGATACTTCAAACTGTGCAGTGAAATCTGTGTAGACAGTTTTTACTAAGATAAGTTTCTTCCTCTGACTTGTTCTCTGGTTTTTTTCAGAGCAAAGCTGGGAATGCCTCAGTTCCTCAAACTTATAAAAAAAAAAAAACCAATAAATTTTCATCCATCTTCCAAGTTAGTCTGTATTTGCATGAGAAAACATTTCTTTCCTTTGAGTTCACATTTAGAAATCCTCTCAGTCTCCCAGAACCACGTGTGATGTCACAGCTAAATGGCCGAGGTGGGTGATAAAACAGGGAGAGACTAACCCTTAAAGAGTTTTTCTCATGCAAAGTTCACGGTGTAAGGGAATACAAAATTAGAATGTGAAGAAAAAAAGCGCTCTAAATGGAGATTACATAGTTCATAGGAAAAGCGCCAATAAGATCTGTTGTACAACTGTGTGTAATTAGACAACTTGCTGCTTTCATTCTGTCGTCAATGACTTCGAAATGCTGCTGTGTCCTTACCTGCCTTAAATTAGCGTGTGTTTAAGAAGTCAAGGAAAATTAAAAGATAGGTGATCTTTCCTCTAAAGTGCCATACAGCAACAGTCACCAAAGGGGATGGAATGATGAGAAGTTGGATGTTTAGCATGTATTATCAGCCCAATGTGTCATGGGAGGTTGTGGAACCAAAGAGGGAAATAATGGCTTGCGTTAGTGAATTCTAGAATTAACTTTGTTTTCCAGCAGTGTCTGGCGTAATACCCACCTTGGTGTGGGAAGAGGCATAACAAACAGCCTTTCCCAGAAGAAGATGAAATTAAGAGAGGGAGGGATAAGGACTCGAACTCCAAAGATCAAAACAAAGGTGCAGTAACAGCTGGACGTGGGGTACAGTTTGGAATATACCAAGCATGTTTGTTTGAAACTCTTCTTTCCCCCTCTGGACAAACAAAGCAATTAAGCAGAGCAATTTAAGCAATGTGATGATTGATTTTTTCTGTATTACTGCGCAGTAGTACAAATCAAATGAGCAGGATTTTCTACCTTGAGATTTCTGTGTAAAACCAGAATTTCATCCATACTCTGTAGAACTGTAATAAAGCTTTAATTCACATCTGGGGCAGTAAGTTCACCTGACAATAGAATGATGTTATTTACCAAAAACCCAGCGATTTCATCCAGTGCTCAGGTCCTTTCCCGTTGCTCTTGCACTTCTCATCAAGGGGCCTGTAACTCAACAGGAGTTGGTGGGGTGTTTTTCTGTCTCTGCTAAGGAAGCTTTCAAAATGAAGGCCTGAGATTGAGGATAGGAGGGACAGACTGATAATTGTTGATGCCCAAAAGGAAGTACTGCAAATCAGATGGATTTTCACTTGTGATTTTTGTTGCATACAGAACTTTATTGATATTCTTGATAGGCTCGAGGGTGCTGCCTCCTTTTCCATCTGACAAGCTGAGTTTGCTGTTGTTGGCCTCAGTTTTTAATTTCAAGGTGCTTATTTTGACACCTGCTTGTTGGCTCTCAGAAACTTTCTTACACCATGAAAGCTGCAATCACATCATGGGGTTGTTGTCATCAGAGCAATTGTCTTTTCACAACTGAGGGCCTGCTGTGCCGCTGCGTTCTAAGAGATGAGAAGGGACATGAGAAAGCAGAGAACATTAAACACTCATCCTGTCAGAGATTACCCTCAGCTCTCTGAAGGAGATCCCCACACGAGGATAATCTTCCAGGAGCTTTACCCAGAGCGGTGTCTTCTCGTTGGATGCAAGATTTCTCAGGTCCTTAAAGATGACCATCTCTTATTTATGTCTTCAAATGCTGTCTCTTCTTCCAGCTACAAATGGATGCCAGAGTTATTATTTGCTGCTGTGAAAAGCAATAATACCCCAAATTATGAAAATTCAATTTGCTTTCATTAAGACTTATTTCAGGAGGGGCAAGATTGAGAAGAGTAATCACTGGAAAAACTCAAGTGCTAAAGCAGAGGTGAAGCACAGACTTGTTTAAAAAAATTGTGCATTTAATCCCTTTCATGTTAAAATAATCCAGCTTTTTGCTGTAGTTGAAATAGTTATGGGCAAAAGAAAGTGAACATTTGAGTTTTTCTTAAGTTTAGAAAATTTTAGATGCATCTATTAAGAAAAGATAGATGAGAACACTCTTTTCATTTGAACAGTTTTCCTTTGAGCCTTATGAAAATGTCAAATGATTTTACTTAAATAATACTAATCAAAGATAAATCAGGTATTACATGCACTTTGTAGCAAGACTTAGTTACTGCATGGCCGTTCATTGTGTATTTTGTTTGCTTTTGAAATCACAGGATGAAGAAGTGTGAAAGAGAATTCCATTACACAGCATGTGAAAGAAGGATGTGAGAAAGCAGATCCAGCACCAGTTGAACTACTTTAAGGTTCTTGGACCAGTGGATCATTTGGGAAAGGTTTTTAAAGGATGATGAACTTTTCCATAGACCTGTCCAGACATTCCAGTGAAAATAGTAGCCAGCCAGATTGCCTGGGAATGTTGAAAATGTATGAGTAATGGAATCCTTGCCAGCCCTTGCTCCGTGCCATGACAAAACCTTCTGAAGAAAAATAGTGGTTCTCTTTGGGTGATGCACTTGACATGCTGGAATGTTTGGTTTTTCCAAGACACAAAATTATATTTATGTAGCTACAGAGGGTGACTTGTGGGCAGTTTGGAACTTAAAGTAAATAACCTGGGAAAGGTATTTTCAAGTTTTCAGTTTGCTGTTATTTATCAAGTGATCTACAAGCTAAAAGGGCACTAATTGTTCAAATGGCACAGAGGAAGAAATATGCAGGGTTTTGTTACAATATTTTCCTTTTCATAATGCACCAATGGGTGATCACTTTGCAGAAATGAAGTTGAAATTGAATCTTCTTCAGGCCCTGTGTTGAAACACAGTAGCTGAAAAATATTAATCCCAGGTATAGGAAGGTAAAATGAATTTTTTAAACCAGACTCAAGTACATCTTTTGCAACATCTAAAGTATTCATCAGCGTTTACATTTGTTCCCGATTCCGGTTCTTCTGCTGGTTCTGTGTGTGTCTCTAAGCAGGAACAAATGTCTGCATTAGCAGTGCAATGAAGCGAGCGGAATTGGGGAAAGTGAGGAGACGGAGGGACGGAATATTGGGGGGGCGGTGGGAGAGAAGAGGGGAGAGAGGGGGAGGGGGGTGGGGGGGATGCAGGAGAGAGTAGGAGGGGTGGTGGATGGGGAGGGGAGCAGTTGAGAGAAGGAGCATGAGAGAGGGATGAGAGAGGAGAAAATTGACTTAAGAAGACATTGCATGCATAAGTGACAATGTAAGAACAGACTTTAAATATTCGTTTATATTTTGAGTTTCAGAAAGATTTCTTTCGCTGTAATTGTTGGTGACATTCCCTACCACACACTTCTCACCTGTGGCAGCGCGAAAGCTCCATGTATTTATTACTTCTGATTGAGATGTCTGAAGCTTCGCCTCAGGGTCAGCACAGCTGGCCCACAGCCAGTCCTGACTCAGATTTGGCTTCCAGAGCTCAGAGTTCTGCCAGCCTGAGGAGTGCTTGTGCCTGCGAATCCCAGCAGCTGGCCAGAAATGCTTGGAGCTTAGGAATCCTGGGGAGGCCTCTTCAGGAAGCAGCTTCAGGGCTGTTCCACAGTGCCTGTTGCCACACCTGAGCTCAGAGCTCTTTACCTGTCTCTTTCCATTGAAAAGAAAAATAAAACCAGGAGGAATCAGTGGCTGTTGCCTTCATGGGTTTTTCTCTTCCATGTTCTAACTCCCAGGATGCTTCTTTGGCTGGCAAACACAAGGGTGTTTCCTGGAGCCTGTTTGACATCAGTAAGGATGTAATGGCCCTCCACAGAAATTAAAGGGTTAAACTCCTGAATTTACTGAATTTTCTTTCCATTTGAGGAATGATGTGCCTTCTAAAACAGATGTGGAATTATGGAGGATTTGTCTTGCAAATTAAATAACATAGGTAGTGCTTCAGTAGTTTTCAGCTCTTTGGAACTTGCTAGCTAAAATTTAACTCTGTACATGAATTCCTTATGTTGTCACAAGTTGTTGGTTATTAAGACTAAAATATTCCTATGTGTTTTACTATTAATATTTTATATAATGTGATTGTATTCATCTACAGCTGTTCTTAGTGCCTGGTCGTTTCAAAATTACTTCCTTTACTATTTTCTGAATCACCTTGTGCCTATAGGAGAGCATTGTTGTAGGTCAGTTATTTGGGCAAAAACATATAAAACCAAAAAACCCAGACAACCCTAGAACATTGAGATACACATTTTCTTCAACCAGAGCTTCAAATAAAAACAGACCCCTCTCCCAACCTTGAAAAACTTAGTTCATGGCAGTACTTGAATTTGATTCTAGAATGGAAAATTGACAGACATAAAGATATATATAAACTTTACAGATGTAAAAAAATAAATTGTAAATTGAAGTCTGGATAGCTGAGATCAGAGACGTAATTTAGGGAGCTCTTGTGCACTTGTATGTGTTTTGTCTGCAGCAAAACTTAATAATTCATAACTAAAATTGCTATACCTAAGAACAGCAATTTTAGAAGTAGGAGCACATATTCAAACCATTTTGTAAATTGAAGATCTGTGGTTAAAAATTAGTGTAGCTACACGTCTTGTACTTGCAATATTTTATCTATATATGCTTTTCTCGAGTGTCAGGTTATAGCCCATCTATTCTTTAAAACTCTTCTGGAGAGAAAAAAAAGAAAAACCTGTTGGAGTTGCTATATTCCAGAGGGAAAGGATGCTTTGATCTTAAATTGTGAGGTTTCCTTGTTTCATCTCACCACTTGCACAGAAGTTCCAATTAATAATAAATGAATGTTTCATATTAGACTTGGCGTCTTAAACCTCAAGATCCTTGGGAGGTGGCAGACCAGCAGATGTCATTCTCAAGAAGTGATAGAAAGAGCATCTTTCTGTAGAACTTCTTTGATAAATTCAAGAAAAGAACCCCAAAGTGTATGTCCAGCTGTCATGCTTTGAGGAGCTTGGTGCTTTTGCAGCTCTGATCTTGATCAAAGGATGCAGTTTTGCTCTTGCTTTAAAGGGCTGTTGCTTGGTACAGAGCACTGGAAGCTGCCTGACAAATGAATGGGAGCGTTTGCAAATGCTTTGTGAAGTTGGGTTTTGATTACCAGCTTGCATGTGATTAAAATGACTTTATATTGCAGGTCTTCCCTCGTGGGAAGGATAATGGGCCTGATGTCTGCGGCAGCTTTTATAGCAATGAAAGTGTTTTAAAAAAGCTTTCTTTAAAAGTAGGTTTGTCTTTGCAACTGAGGCTTTGGACCACGAGTTGTTAGTGCAACCTGTATTTAAAAGCTTTTATTAATCTTTAAATATTTGTCAGTGAGTTCATAACTCTTTCTCTTTTGAACAGAAGTTTTTTTAGGAGTAAGTTGTAAGTTCATGTTTAAGTATTATTTTAAAATCTGGCACAGGTAACTTAATTATGTGGTCATAAATGCTCTTTCATAGTTTAAATGATTGTTTAATTCTTTTTCTTTCATTATATGGAAAACAAGTTTAATTTCATAAACAGTTTTCCTTTTTTTTATTTAAGATCAGACTCTGCGTGGTTAAAACGAAGGATCATTCCCTTGTTCTGGGAAGCCAGAACAATTTAATTCAGTGTTTTAGCTTTCAGAAGACACTAATGCGTGTAGCCACTGTCGTGTAAATAGGACTTTTACGTTAAAAGGGGAAAAAAGTATCTTTAAAAAAATATTTTATATTCGTACAGGGAGTAATTCAAAAGTTGTAGTTGGAATGAGGTGGAGCTTTTTTCTGAAAGCAATGGGATTATCACAAAAGATGAGGGATTGACTGGAAATACAGTGAAGCCAAAAGAGGAAAGTTAGGGCAGGCAAGAAGCAAACTAGAGTTTCATCGTCTGAAAGGAGGAATTTTGTGGAGACTTGAGCATTGAAAAACAAATAAGGTGATGAGGAAGAGATTCCCTTTAAGCCAGCAAAAGACCTTTCCTGCTGAGTTTGTGTTGTAGCAAATGCGTTTGTTTCACCCTGTTGTTGTTTTTTCGCTTGCTCCCGTCAGTTCGGGACAGAGTCCGTACAAAATGAGCGAGACATCTTGTAGAAGTAAATCACCCGTTCATCGTCAAATGCACTATGGTTGGTACAGATTTCCTTTTCTTTGCCTACACTGCCTTTCCTTGCCTTGAGGGCACAGCTGTTCGTCTCCTGTTTTTTGGATGGCGTCCACGTTAGGTTTAGAACTAGGGGAAAAAAAAGGAATATAAATACATATCTGTATAAAAGTTTTTAGGTTGAGCCCTCTTGTAAGCACATCTGGAATCTTTACTTTTCAAGTTCTGGAGGGATTTTTACTTTTCGTTGATTTAAACCAAACCACAGTAATTGACATCCTTTGCTCGTTTCTCTGTTTGACAAAGCCGGAAATAAAAGAAAACATTATTTAATCATCTCTCATGACTAAAGATTTTCTTCCGTGAAGAAGCAAGGAACATTCAGTAAATTACCTTGTTGTGCTGCCTGAATTATTTCTGTTCCACAAAAAAAGTATTTGCCTTGTGACTGAAATTTTCCTAGTTGTAAAAAGCATTCAGATCTGTTCTGTAGCTTTGTCATGCAACTATTGATTTTTTATTTCCTTTTAATTTCTTTTTAAAGCCTTCAGGACTTGAAGGGAAAGCTCTATTTAATATTGGATTTTCTCAGGGGAGAGATGCTATTCACACGATATCCAAAAGGTAAGTACTAAAATTTATCTCCACTCACGCTAGAGGTTGGGGTTTTATTGGTACAGAGATTAGGCTTCTAAACCTGTTTCCCCCCCATATTTCTTCTCATAGTGAAGTTTTTAATAACATTGTGGGCTTTTCCTTACATTATTCCAGATTCTGTTCATATCCTTAAGAAACCCAAATTGTATGATGAGTTAGCCCAAGTTTAATTCTGGTAGTCTGCCAAAAGCTACAGTTCTTTTGTCAAAAAATGTTTTGTTGCTTGGAAACATAACTGAGAAGTAAATGATATTTAAGCACTGAGAGGAGAGGATGTGTAGTTCTCATGCTCTTAGTTCAGCTTAGGTCTCCTGGAATCCTGCACGCCTGGAGCTTTCTGCTGCATTGTAAAATTGCTTCGTGCTTGCAATCCAGATGCTCACCCTGAGTCCCCCAAAGTGGGAACATAGAGTGCTTTTGAGCCCACTCCCCTCATCCAACCCTGGCACACAAACTGGACCTTGATTTTTTTCATTTCTGTTTATTCCCTGGAGGGAGAAGTCCAGAGGAGGGAATGGGATACAGCTACAGGCTGTTGGTTTTGGGCGGTTTTTTTGAAACATTGCCATCAAATATTTATTACCTGCTACTTTTATTTATTTACATGCTACCTTAATGTTTAATGAACATGTTTAGTAAGACTTTTTATTTTCTTTTGGCAACTTTTATAAAGGTCTAAATTTTTAATGGCAGTTCTCAACAGCTTCACCAGCAAGAAGGTTTTCCAGTGTTTTCACCACTGTAAATCCATTTATTATTGCCAAAAGCACAGGAAAAGCCACTTTCTTAAATGAGAAACTGTGTTCTTTGATTTTTTTTTCCATGGCATGGAGAAGTGTTTATTCCAGCTAACTTAAGTCCAGGAGAGAGTTTTTTCCTTTACTTTCTCATAAAAATAAAGGTTTTACTTTTGGAACAGGTAAAAGAAAAATAATTAAAAGGCATTTTTGTTAAAAGCTGAGTCAGTAAACACAGTGATTATGTCTAAAAATTGAGCTCAAAATTAATTTAATCTGGAAGCCTAAAACAGCTTGTTAAAAGTCACTGTAAAATGGGACTGACTTGCCTGGTGTTATTGGAACAGGAGTAGAAAGGGTCAGGCTGTGTTGATATGGAATGCTTAATTCCAGAGGGAATCTGGAATAGCAGGAAGAGCTGTTTCTCTCTGCATTGGCCCCAGCTGGGATTATCCCCTATGGAACTTCTTAAATAAGGGAGTGCAAAGGCTATCCATTAGAACTCTTGCAGGGCTTGAAAGAGGATGGGTCCCTGTGGGGATCAATAAGTCATAATTCTCAAGTTTCTTCTTGCTAAGCTCCACCGTTTTTGTGAACACTTCAGTTAGCTTTTATACAGCTTTTATGTATATAGCATTTAAAAAGTCCCAGGTTTTTTATTTCGGTGGGAATGTGAGGTCGTTTCAAAAGCCTATTGTAAAACACAGCTTATGACAATGCATAATGAGAATAAATTCCTTGTGGCACTCCATACTTTGCAACAAGGATTATTTTAAATTAGTTTGATTTAGTATAAAGTTATTAAAAACTTTTGTTGGTCTTTAAATTCTATGTGGTATGAGAGTTTCAGCTGTGCAGTGAATGAGTGTTGTAATGAAGTTTTCTATTGTTATTTAATGAAGCTGACTTGCATCATGTTTAACTTGACCCAAAGAACACTTTAGCATGTCATTATGGGGAGATGGAAATTACATTTAGCATCACTATATTCTGAGTTTGCATTTTGGCTGCTCAAGGAGTAAATGAAATCCAAGGAGTTATGAAATCCAAGGACGTAATGAAACCAAGGTTTCTCCTTTCTTCTGGAAAGCAGATGAAACCCAGCACGAACATCTTGCTCTGTAAAGGTGTGAGAGGTATGCCTGTGTGAGTGTAACAGGTTCATTGTTCACCCGAGGTCAGCAACCTTCATTATGAAATCAGAATACTCTGTGCCTGGAGAACAGTCACACACCTGAGCAATCAGAGCAGGTGCACTGAACAGGACCCAGGTACTCCAGTCCAGCCTTGCTGAGTGCGTGCACTCCCCATTCCTGCTGGATTCAGCAAACAGATGGTAATAATTCCCGTAAAGCCCCAAATTCAGCCAGCCATTTAAAGATCCAAGCTCCTCCAGTAATTTGGTAGATTAGAACATGACAAAGCCAAAAGCAGGCACAGTTTTTGTGTATTAAATAGAAGCAACCTGTGGAGTGTTTCAGGACGGAAAATGAATCTCTGCTCTAGAAGTAACAGTCAATATTCAGGCGTCTCACCAGGCTTCATTATTTTATCTTTTTGTTTCCCCAAAGGCAGAGTAGCGTTCTTCAGCTCCCAGGCTGTCATTGTTACTGCCACCAATGTTATTCTGCATGCTTTTTTTCCTAAAATGATTTTTGCTTTTTTTGTTCTAAATCTTGCTTCATGTGAATTCACCACTCAACCAAACAGCAGCGCCGTATATTAAATTTTATATGCAGTGCAAAACTGTCTGGGATTGTTGGCAGGAAGGACGTGGCTGGGTTGTCTAATTACACTAAATTATAACAATTAATTTATTATCTAAAAGTTAATTAATGCTTCTGACAGTAATGCTGAAGTTTTAAGTATTGCACGTAGTTCTTGTGTACTTTATAAATTAACAGATTATTGGTAAATCATTTCTGCTTGGCTGAACTACATGAATTATGGTTCACAAGGGGACTTACAAAACTAAGTTTGAAATCTTAGGCAGACAGGACTTATATTTCTTTTTAGATTTGCAGTTTTAAAAACTGAAGACAACCGATTCAGAAGGTAAAATTATACAGTTCTTATTAGGTTATGTTACAGAGGAAGATGAAAATTCTACCTCGCAGGAACATGGCCTTGCTTGCGATCACCTTCACAGCTTGGGGATTGCTGTACAGGACCCTGAAGCCAGAAAAGTCTAAAAGTTAAAATGTATTTACACCTATTATGTGTATTTTGTGCTTGGCGTTTCCTTTTCTCCACTGTAAAAAATGAAAAACTATTTCTATTAAAACTTTGTAAAGAAATTACAAAATCAGAAAACCATGTATATGTGGATTAAATTAAAAATATTTGCTTTGTTAAAGTAATAAACAGAATTGGATATCATAAATTTAGGGGGCTTTTTAACATTTTAAATGTTTTATGCAACATTGCTATCATTGTTATTGGAGTGAATTTTGTGAATTTAATTCAGCATTTTGCTTGATAAGCAGGACATAATCAATGGTTAAAACAGGTAAGCACCACTCATTAATACAGCCCTTTCGTAAATAAGTATTTTGAGTTCTTGTATTATCAATTTTAAATGCTTATAAATTGTAAAAAATAGTTCTGTGAGGAAAACAATCCAAATACATATATTCTAGAAAATATTGTATATAAACCACTATTTTAAAAAACAAAATTACTATAAATTTCTGAAAGCTTTAAATTCACATTGAAGGTGATGATTTTTACTAGAGATTGTATCATATAATTTTAATCTAAGAATTGCTGTTTAGATTCCAAGAGAAAATAAATGTTTTTAAACTCTCAAAGACTTGGATTAGAATAATGGTGATGGAAATCAGGTTTATAAAAATGCATTACCTTTATAGAATGTCTGCTATATTGATAACACAATTGCAATCCTAATTTGTTCACTTCCTTCTGAAAAGTGGAAATAATGGATGGATCATTTGATTAGCAGCATTTTCCCCTGTGGAAAAAAAAAAAAAATGGAATGTTGTGAGAGCTGATCCAGTGTCAAGGACTTGTGTATTCACTGTATTCAAAACAGGGTAAAAAGTGTTTCGCGGAATGCAAATATATCTGGAATGCAGGCTATTCTGACTGAACTTGAGGCAGCGTTACAGAGAACCGTGTTTGCCTTATGTAACACAATAATAGTTTAGTTGTGTTTTATTTTATACATCATTCAGTTAACACACCAGACCATGCAGGCTGCATTCACCTGTGAAACTGATATTTTACTTCTATCGAATTTTATGTGTGAATGAAAGCAGGCGAGTAAACAGAGAAAACGAGAACTCTCTGAGTCTCTTATGAAGCCTAAATGTGTAGAACTTCAAAATGTCGCAGTTATTTCAGTGATTAATTTTGATGACTAATCATGAATTTAATAAATAAATTAGCAGTTATTACTAGCAAAATCCATAATGGCATTTACCCTTTTTTTGTCAGGTATTTCCAGTTTTTAATGAATGCTTTGCATGTCTGAACAGAGCATGTCCTTCATATTTCTGGGGTTTGTTGTTTTTTTTTTTTTATTTATTTTCAGCACTGAATTATTTGTGACTTAAAGAGTGGTTAAACTAAGTTTTGAATTTTTAAATTTTTACTGCAACTGTGATCTTGGTATTTTCAAAAAGGCTTGGAATCACTTTTGCATCTTTTCTGTTTAAACTGCAAATTAATTTTCATTAGAAGACTAGGTTTCTGAAAAGCATCTGCAGCATAAGTTTTGTGCATAACTGAGGAATTCTACATTAGTGTCATCCTGTAGGGGTGGTATCTATAGCTTTTAAAGGAGTTTTAAGTTAATCCCAATTAAGTAACACTGGCATAATAATAATAATGATGGCATTTACAAAGGGAGATGCTAAATATAACTACTGAGTAGTAGTGTTTGTTTGAAACTACAGCTCTAAATTAGAGCAACCCCACCACCAGTTTTCACTTGTGTGCTCTGAAATGTAAATTGGTTGAATTTTGAACTCTTATAATTTGAAATTGCTGGGTCTTAATGATGTTTTTGCCTTTTTTTTTTTCTCCCTGCATTCCCCATTCCAGCTAAATGGCCTTAAAATGGCAGATGAGCCTATGGAAGAAGGTGAACCATATTCCTACCATGTAAGTGTTTGATTCCTGCTCACTTCAGCCACTCATTAGCATGACCTCCTGTTGAAGCAAAATTTATGCATTCCCTACTCTTTAATAACTTCTGAACCCATCATTTTTATTTGAAAATATCTGAGGAGACTCTAAGTCTCAGAGATGGCTTTGGAATTAGTACCTGGGTAGGGACTGTAAATGCCTTGTTTGGGAAAATCTGCTGCATGAGGCAGAGCTTTATGGAAAGATTCCCTGTGCTGGAGGGAGCATTTGCGGATCCTCAGCCTCAGAAATGCTCAGGCCAACTGGAACCTTTCTTAGAGTGCTGAATACTGCTCTTGCTACAATCATTTGTTCTGCCTTTGTAGTTTTTAGTGTAGCTGCTGTACCTTCAGCTCAAAGGAACTTAATTTTTTTTTAGAACAAAATTAATATGTACACCAGTATGTTAATTTGCTTTTATGTAGAAATATCCCTGGTAAGCCCTTCTTGAGCATGGGTTTTTTCAGTGCCTGTTTAGGAGATGCTGAAGTGTGATGAGTGTTCTGTGTGCTGGCTAAACCTTGGACTAAACTTCAGGCTCATCCTGTATGTGGTGAAATACCTGACTTCCCATGGAAATATTGGCCAGCATTTCTCAACACACTCATCCTTGTATTTTTGAGCAGGGTCACAAAAGTATCTGTTGCCTAGAGAGTCCTTGGAAGTGTCCCAGGCAGGTTGGACAGGGCTTGGAGCACCCTGGGATAGTGGAAGGTGTCCCTGTCCATGGCAGGGGGTGGCACTGGATGAGCTTTAAGGTCACTCCAACCCAAGCCAGTCTGGGATTCTGGGATAAGTAGATCTTGTCACCAGCTGTAACCACTGGTTTGTGTTACAATAACATGTATAAGGAAGGGATTTGGAGAATGAAGTCTTGGGCATAGACCCACGTGGTATCTGGACATTTCCTGATGTGGAGTGGGTAAATAAAGTGTCAGAGTGGTCTCACATGTAGCAAAGAAAGGAGCAGTGGATTGTCTGAATTTTCTACTGCTCTTGAACAAGGAGGAGGAGGTTGCTGAGCTCTCAGGTGCTTGGAGCCATATTCCAGGGATCTGTGACAAATCATGACTGATCCTGGAGTTTCCTTCGACTCCTTGACTTCTGGTGAACCTGCTGGGAGCAGGGAAGAGTTCCCTCTTGTGCAAGACCACTGGGTAGGAGCTGGTGCCTCAGCTTGGAAAGAAATTTGCTGCTCAAGCAGCAGAACACAAAATGAGATAACCAAATTTGCAGTTCGTGGAGGCCAAAGTAGAAATGAAAATGAAAGTGACTTGGAGCTGCTCAGCTCTGTGTGCTCATTCCTTGGCAGTGATGAAGAGGTCTCTCTATACCTCAGTCACGCCAATTTTTAGTACCTTAATGATAGTTAAGTAAGTGAAATTATATAGACATCTTTTGTGAAGATAAACACTTTATTGTCACGATAGGACATGAAATGATGACATGGAGACTGGAGCTTTTCAGCAAGGACCAGGAGAAGCTCGAAGAAGGGCAGTTTATTTTGAAACTTCAGAATTTATAGTTTTAGAAAAATGACTGCGGATTGGAGGGTGGAATTCCCACCTCTCAACTGTGTTGGTCAAAGAGAATATCAATCAAGGTTTCCTCCTACTACAAAGTATGTAAACAATGATAGTAGTTGTATAAACAAAGGATTGTTTATGGAAAGAAGCATGAGAAAGTGAGAACTTTGACTCCAATATGAGAGCAATCAGAAGGCTAGAAAAATCAGGGCAACGCTTTATAAAAAAACCCCACCTCATTTCATCCATCTCAAGTTAGTCTTTATTTGCATGGAAAACATTTCTCTCCTGAGTTCACATTTAGAAATCCTCTCAGTCTCCTCAGCAACTGCATGTGATGTCACAGGCTAATGGCTCATAAACACAGGAGAGGCTGAACTCTTAAAGAGCTTTTCTCATGCAAAGTTTCATGGTGTTAAGGAATACAAATTAGGATGGTGAAGAAAAAGGCTTCTAAATAGAGTATTTATGTATTTCATAGGAAGAAGCAGCCATTAAGTCTGTTGTACAACTTGGTGTGTAATTAGACAACTTGCTGCTTTCATCTGTCATCAGATGACTTTGAAATGCTGCTGTTCTTACCTGTCCTAAATTAGGCATGTATTTAAAAAGTCAAGGAAAATTAAAAGATAGGTCTGTCTTTCCTCTGAGTGCATAAATGCACAGTCACCAAGGGGGATGGATGAGGGGAAGTTGGGATGTTTACAGTGTGGCGTCAGTGTGTGATGGGGGTTTGTGACCAAAGAGGGGAAATAAAGTAGCTTGGTTGTGAATTTTAGAATTAACGTTGTTTTCCAGCAGTGTCTGGTGTTAATACCCACTTTTGTGTGGGAAGCAGGCAGAACAAACAGGCCTTTCCCAGAAGGAGGATGAAATAAGAGAGGGGAGGGGGAAGGACTCGTGTGCAGTAACAGCTGGACTACAGTTGGGGAATATACCAAGATGTTTGTTTGAACTCTTTCTTTCCCCCTCTGGACAAACAAAGCAATTAAGGAAGAAGCAATTAATGCAGTGCGATGATTGCTTCTTTTTTTTCTTTAATTATTGCAGTATGTACAAATTCAGATTTCTACTCTGAATTTCTGTGTAAAACCAGAATTTCATCCAGGTACTTCAGTATGAACTGTGATAAAGCTGATTAGAGGTTTTAAATCACAGTCTGGGGCAATAAGTTCACCTGGCTATAGAATGATGTTATTTCCAAAACCCAGCTGTTTTGTCTAGTGCTCAGGTTCTTTCCTGGTGCTGCTTGTAC
The DNA here is from genome assembly GCA_021534815.1 of Acrocephalus arundinaceus. Taxonomy (NCBI): domain Eukaryota; kingdom Metazoa; phylum Chordata; class Aves; order Passeriformes; family Sylviidae; genus Acrocephalus; species Acrocephalus arundinaceus. The sequence goes on along the minus strand of JAJEOU010002847.1, from coordinate 9,971,713 downwards.
TTCTCATCGAGGGGCTGTAACTCACAGGAGGTTGGTGGGGTGTTTTTCTGGTCTCTGCTAAGAGAAGCTTTCAAAATGAAGGCCTGAAGATGGGGATAGGAGACTGTTGCAGCCTCGGAGGCTGAGAGGCCTCCCTGGCGGTCAGTGGCCTGAGATAAGGAAATGCAAGTCACGATGAGTGGCCAAAAACAAACCCCTTGGAGCCCCCAGACCTCTCTTATCTATCTGTAAGACTATAGGCCAAATTGTACCCAACTCTCCCATTGGTCCACTTTTCAAAACCCCTCTACCCTATTAAACCCCGACTATTGCCCTGTTAAACCAGAAGAGCTGTCACTGCAACCCTTCGAAGAGGATGCCGAAATAAAGGACATCATCTGAGGAACTGCATACTGCCTTCTCCTCTCTCTCCCTGTGTTTGCCAGGGCACTTAGCAAGCTAGAGCTGATATTACACTGCTAAAGAGCTGATCTTACACTGCTAAGAGCTATTACACTGCTGAGCTGAAATTCACTGATATTGCTTGCTAAGTTCGCCTGAGGCTAGATACCTCGCCTGAGCTTCGGGTCATGGCATTTCCAGGTGAGCTGAGGGGTATCTGTAGTGCGCGTTCCTCAGTGGCCCCAATTAAAAATCCCGACTGGGAATGCGTAGGGAAGCCCCCCATTGGGATAGAACGTCCCTTCCCCAAAGGGTGATGGGGGCCCTTACCACGAACGGGCGGATGGTTGCCAACTTGCCTTCAGGTCCTTCGACAAGGATGTTGTGCTTGCTCCGCATGGACACCGTGGCTCCACCGATACCTGTAATCATACCTGGTACAGGTTGTAGTTCCCAGTTTGCTGGCCATTCTGAGCGAGCAAGAATGGTTATGTCCGCACCCGAGTCCAGCATCCCTAGTCGGTGGACTTTTTCTCCTCTGCAGGATAGGCCACACTCGATGGTAGGCTTATTTGGTCCCAAAACCTGTGCCCACATCACTGTAGGGTTGAGAGGAAGCTGCTCCCTGTGGTTTTTTGGGAGTAGAAAGGCCTGTGCAATTGGAGTACCCTTTGAAAGATAAAAAGGTGAGTCTGTACAACATATTTGAACCAAGATTTCTTGACCTGGGTACACTGTTTGTACTTCTGGAAAAACAAAGATTTCCTCTGGGCCATGAAAAGTGTCACCTATGATTAAAATGTCAAAAGGACCATCTCGTGGCCCATACTTGCCAGTGGGAACACGATAAACATCTTTATTATTAAAGTCAATGGATAAAGCAGTTACCAGCTGACGCCGGGTTCCCATTTGTATTGCTCCGTATGTTGGGTCCTCTTCATGTGTCCTGGAGTCTCCTGGGACGATGCATGGTTGGTTCGGAAGGGCTTTTGATTTGCTGTCCTCACGCGGGGCCCGACCGCGTTCCGTAGGGCGTTTCCCGGACGCTGCTGGAAGCGGTGCTGATTCTGGGGTTTTTGGTAGGTGTTACGGGGTATTCTGGTAGGTGATTTATCTGGACAGTCCTTTATAAAATGTCCAAACTCCCCACAATGATAGCAGCGGGACTGATCTTTAGAAGCCACTACTGCAAATGCACCAGAAACTCCTTCTGCAATGCCTTTAGCAACTGCTTGGGCCACTGCATTTTCAGTGGACAAATGACGTGTACAGCTTTCTACCATCTGTTCAATGGTGGGTTCTGTATCCAAGGGTAAGGCTCTCAGGATTGTTTTACACTGGTCATTAGCATTACTCATGGCAAGTTTACACAACAGTTCCTTTCTTGCCTCTATGCTCTCCATCTGTTTGTCCAGAGCATCTTTAATCCTATCCACAAATTTAATAAAGCTTTCATCTACTCCTTGTTTAATATTAGAGAAGTGTTGGGTAGGAATAGAGTCATCTGGGGTAAGAAGCAAAGAGGTTTTTGCTGCAGTAGCCAATTCTTGCAATGCTGCCTCAGACAACGTATCAGCCTGGTCTGAGGGTTTCTGTAAATTCCCTTCTCCAGCCAGCTGGTCAACTGTGTAATTTGGTCTATTTGGATGCCTAGTGTAGCTGTCTGATAGTGTTTTTAATTGTCTTTTCCAATGCCTTTCCCATAGCATATATTCTGCTGGGGAGAGAAGGCAGTGGGAAATATTCTTAACATCATGGGGTATTAAAACATGTGTTGAGAAGATAGCTTCTAGGAAATTTTTAAAAATATGTGAGCTCCGTCCATGCTCTTTAGCTACTTTTCTAAGTTCAAAGAGCTCTTTATTTTTATTTGGTTCCCAGGTAGCTTTAGTGGATGCACCACCCTTCTGCCTTTAATGTATGTTACAGGGAAGGCAGAAATCTCTGTGCCAATTCCCAGTCTCCAGCCCTTGTTGCTTCCAATTAATTACAGCCCATGGATCTATATCATCATCAGAATCAGACTCGCTATCACTAGTGTCCGAGGAGTGAGAGGGAGCATCATGCTTTTTCTGGCGTTTTTTAACGGAGTTTTGGGAAATAGAGGCGCATTGCAAGTTTTGGCTACAGGGGGGTAGCAGCGGATTTGAAATTACATTGGTACAGTTACGCAATGCATGGGTACTGGGGCAGCGACTGGACCCAAGCCGCGTCCGAGAAGCTGGGGGGTTGGAGTTTTCCTGCAGGGTCTGGGCAGTGGGGCGGGGGGAGGGAGGGAGGGAGGGGGGTGGGGTTGACAGAAGCCGTTCTGCAGGCAGCACAGCTGGTGGGCAGGGATTCCTCGCTGATCGTTATCGCATTTGTTATCACGTTCGCTGCAGGGGGAGAGGTGGCCCCAGGGGGAATGGGTGGGGGGAGGCGGCGCAGGGGGTTTGGGGGGTGGGGGCCGCGGGAGGGGGGAAGCGGCGCAGGGCTGTGGGGGGGAGCCGCGCGGAGGGGGTGGGGGGCGTGTCCCCTGTGCCCGATCGGCTAAGGGTGTAACAGCAGTTTCAGAGGGAGATAGAGGGCAATTAGCATTTGAAAGGGTAGGAATGTTTTCAGTCGGGGAAGTTTTTTTCAGATTCATATTTTCTACAGCTTTAGTAATAACATGAAAGATTGGCAAAAACCGCGTTGGTGAGAAATCAGAGTTAATCTGAGAAATATAGATCTTAGTCCCGACTTCATCCCAAAAGGAATCAGAAGTAATAGAGTTCATATGTACGTCAGGGAAATGAGATTTCACCATTTCGCAAAGTCCTTAAGTTTAGCTTTTGAGATGTTGCGATTAGATAGATTAGGGTTAGTTATGGAAGAAGTTGCAGATATAATTCTCTCTCGTTCTGGGATTGCTTTAATTTACTGAATTTGATCCCATGATGTTAGTTCCTGTACCCCAACAGCAGTAAAAAGAAAAAAAAATAAAATCCCAAAAGACCCAAGATTAAAAGAAATATGCGTGCAGAAAGGCTGTTTCTATACTTACGTTCTCAGCCTATGGGTCAGATGCTGCTGATGGGTGGTCTGCTTGTCTGAACTCCTCAGGAAGGTGTTTCCCAGATATCAGGTGTGAGGGTCGTTCAGACACCTCTTCAGATAGCGCCTGCTAGAACAAAGGTGCCCGTCTTCTGAGGAAGCAACGAACCGAAGGCAGTCAAGTTTTGCTCTCTGAAGTACCAGAAGTTCTTCGGCACTTAAGTTCGGTTGCGCCACTTGTTATTGGGGCTTTTGATACCTTTATGAGGGTCCAATTCTGGCCGCAAGTCCCGGATAGAATGACACCGTTAAGGAATCAACCGACCCGAAGCTCAGGCGAGGTATCTAGCCTCAGGCGAACTTAGCAAGCAATATCAGTGAATTTCAGCTCAGCAGTGTAATAGCTCTTAGCAGTGTAAGATCAGCTCTTTAGCAGTTAATATCAGCTCTAGCTTGCTAAGTGCCTGGCAAACACAGGGAGAGAGAGGGAGAAGGCAGTATGCAGTTCCTCAGATGATGTCCTTTATTTCGGCATCTCTTCGAAGGGTTGCAGTGACAGCTCTTCTGGTTTAACAGGGCAATAGTCGGGGTTTATATAGGGTAGAGGGGTTTGAAAAGTGGACCAATGGGAGAGTTGGGTACAATTTGGCCTATAGTCTTACAGATAGATAAGAGAGGTCTGGGGGCTCCAAGGGGTTTGTTTTTGGCCACTCATCGTGACTTGCATTTCCTTATCTCAGGCCACTGACTGCCAGGGAGGCCTCTCAGCCTCCGAGGCTGCAACAATTCCACTTTCTGTATTTAAAAAAAAAGCGTTCCCAATAGTTCTCTTAAAGCAATGGACAAGCATGAGAACATAGCTAACACAATGACAATTACAAGAAAAATCCACAGATCCCTTTAACCAGGGATGCAACCCATCCTGTCATTCCCCATTGACCAAAGAGATCATTAACCCAGTCTGGGTTCTTTTCTGCTTTCAAGTCCTTTACAAGGTCTTCAATTTCTGGATGTTTGCGTGGATGGATTCCGAGCATGAAGAAGGTTATACAACCACCCATCGAAATCTTGGCATCTGTGACCGTGGGCGAGGAGCAGGAAGTCAATCGCGGCTCGGTTCTGAAGTGATGCGTGTCTTGTGGTTTCCTCTTCCTTTAGGAGATCATCAGGGCAGCAGATGTGGCGTTGGCTTGCTTACTAAGCCAGCACCCTAGGTGATCTATTTCAAAGGGCTTTAGCTGCAGCTACCCATGGTAGGAATAGGGAGACGCAATCTTTTTTGGTTTATTCCAATTGTACAATTTGGGATACAACTTTCATCAAATTCCGTGTAGGATCTTTTGTGGCGATTAGCCTCACTTTCTTTCCTCCAATTATGTAACAAGGTGATATTTGGCATGAGGGTAGAAAGTTTCCCCAAGGCTACACGGACCTCCTGGAGGCGTGAAGGGATCCCAGCCATACTCGGTCACCACAGATGAGGACATTCCCTTAGGTAGTACTTTAGGATGGAGAGTGGATACAGATAGTACACGAGTGGTGTAATTGCACCAATCCACATAGTTGTAGGCTTTGCTAATGGGTGATATGTCTTTTCTGTATGTGTTTTTTGTCTGATCAATGTCTGGCCAGGAGTTTTTTGGATGTCTAAAGTAAAATTTGACACAATATGCTGCTTTGGAGGACCCCAGCAGGTCCAATTCTTGGGGTTCCTCTAGAGCGTCAGGCAGAATTTTTGGCCACTCATCGTGACTTGCATTTCCTTATCTCAGGCCACTGACCGCCAGGGAGGCCTCTCAGCCTCCAAGGCTGCAACAGGAGACAGCTGATAATCATTTGATGCCCCAAAAGTAAAGTACTGCAAATCAGATGGATTTTCACTTGTGATTTTGTTGCATACAAGAACTTTATTGATATTCTTGATAGGGCCGAGGGTGCTGTCCTTTTCCACCTGCAAGCTGAGGTTGCTGTTGTGGGCCTCAGTTTTTAATTTCAAGGGTGCTTATTTTGACATCTTGCTGTTTTGGCTCTCAGAAACTTCTCTTACACCATAAAAGCTGCAATCCATCATGGGATTTGTTGTCATCAGGAACATTTGTCTTTGCACACTGGGGCTGCTGTGCCCTGCTTTGCTGAAGATGAGAGGGACATGAGAAAGTCAAGAGAACATTAAATCATTCACCTAGCTCAGAATTACCCTCAGCTGTCTGTAGGAGGTCCCCACGCAGGATAATCTTCCCAGGAGCTCTGTACCCCAGAGCTGTTTCTTCTCTTGGATGCAAGAATTCTCAGAGTCCTTAAGATGACTCATCTCTTATTTATGGTCTTCAAATGCTGCCTGTTCCTCCAGCTACAAATGGATGGCCAGAGTTATTGTTTGCTGCTGTGCAAAGCAATAATTACCCCAAATGAAAATTCAATTTGGCTTTCATTAAGACTTATTTCAGGAAGGGGGAGATGAGAAGAGTAATCACTGGGAAAACTGAAGCTGCTAAGCAGAGGTGGAGCATAGAAGTCTTGGTTTAAAAATCTGTGCATTTATTCCTTTCATGTAAAATAGTCCAGCTTTTCTGTAGTTGAAATATTTATGGCAAAAGGAAATGAGCATTCTTTGAGAATTTTCCTTCAGTTTAGAAATTTTAGATGCATCTATTTAAGAAAAGATTGATGGGAAAACTCTTAATTTGAACAGTTTTCCTTGAAGCCTTATTAGAATTTCAAATATTTTACTAAAATAAAACTAAACAAAGAAAAATCCAGGTATTTACATGCACTTTTAGCAAGACAGTTACTGCAGGCCTGTTCACTGCTGTATTTTGTTTGCTTTGAAATCACAGGATGAAGGAAGTGTGAAAGAAATTCCTATTACACACCATGTGAAAGAAGGATGTGAGAAAGCAGATCCAGCACAGTTTGAACTACTTAAAGTCCTTGGACAGGGATCATTTGGAAAGGTAAGATGATAAAACTTGTTCCATAGACCTGTCCAGACATTCCAGGGAAATAATAGCCAGCAGAGTTGCCGGTGAATGTTTGAAAATGTATTGAGTAATCAAATCCTTTCCCAGCCTTGCTCCAGTGCCATAGACAGAACCTTCTGAAGGAAATGGTGGTTTGTCTTTTAGTGATGGCACTTGACATGCTGGGAATGTTTGTCTTTTTTCAAGACACAAAATTGTATTTATGTAGCTACGGAAGAGTTGATTGTGGCAGTTTGGAACTTAATGTAATAATCTGGGAAATGGATCTCAGGTTTTCTAGTTTGCTGTATTTATCAAGTGATCTACAGCTAAAAGACACTAATTATTCAAATGGCACAGAGAAGAAATATGGCAGAGTTTTTGTTAAAATATTTTCCTTTTGTAATGTGCCACTGGGTGTCACTTTGCAGAAATGAAGTTGAAAATCTGATCTCTTCAGTCCCTGTGTTGAAACACAGTAGTTGAAATATTAATCCTAGTATATAGGAAAGTAATTAATTTTTTAAAACCAGACTCAAACTACATATTTTGCACATCTAAAGTAGTAAGTCAGCTTTACATTTGTTCCATTTTCCTGTTCTTCTGCTGGTTCTGTGTGTGTCTCTAAGCGGGAACAAACCTCTGCATAAAGTGCAATGAGAGAGGAAGATATCGACATTAAGAAGGCATTCTGTGCATAAGTGATAGTGTAGAGAACAGACTTTAAATATTTCTTAATATTTTGAGGTTTCAGAAACATTCCTTTACCTGGTAATATTGGTTGCCAATTCCCTCACACACTTCTCACTGTAGGAGCCTGAAAGGCTCCATATATTTATTACTCCTGACTTGAGATGTCTGAAACTCCCTCAGGGTTCAGTACAGCTGGTACAGCCAGCCCTGACTCAGATTTGGCTTCCCAGAGCTCAGAGTTCTGGCAGCCTGAGGAGTGCTCCTGCCTGGAATCCCAGCAGCTTGGCCAGACATGCTCTGGAGCTTTGGAATCCTGGCAGTGCCTCTTGAGGAAGCAGCTTCAGGAGCTGCACAGTGCCTATTGCACACCTGAGCTCAGAGCTCTTTATCTCTCTTCTTTCCATTGAAAAGAGAAAACAAACCAGGAGGATCAGTGGCTGTTGCCTTCATGGTGTTTTCTCTTCCTGGTTTCTACTCCCAGGGTCCTTCCTTTGGGCTTGGCAAACACAAAGGTGGTTTCCTGGAGCCTGGTTTTGACATCAGTGCAGGATATAACGCCTCCACAGAAATAAAGGGTTAAACCCTCCTGAATTACTGAATTTCTCTCTTCATTTTTTGAGGAATGATGTGCCTTCTAAAGCAGATGTGGAGTTATGGAGGATTTATCTGCAAATAAATAAATAGGTGGTGCTGCAGTATTTTTCTGCTATTTTGGGTCTTATTAGCTAAAATTTGTAACTTGTACATGAATTCCTTATGTTCTCACAAGTTGTTGGTTATTAAGACTAAAATATTCTATGTGCTTATTATTAATATTTTATAGTTGTGATTGTATTCATCTACAGCTGTTTTCTTAGTTGCTGGTGTTCAAATTACTCTCTTTACTATTTTCTATCACCTTGGCCTATAGGAGAGCACTGTAGGTCAGTTATTGGGCAAACGTATTAAAACAAAACCCAGACAACCTTGAAACTTGATGACATTTTTCTTCTAACAAGAGCTTCAAATAAAAACAACCTTCTCCCAAACTTGCGCAACTTAGTCATTACCGTGCTTGAATTTCTGATTCTAGAATGGAAAATTTGACAAGATCATTGAAAAATATATATAACTTCTAGATGTAAATAAGTTAATTGTAAATGAAAGTCTGGATAAGGTGAGATCAGAGAGGTAATTTTGGGGAGCTCTTGGCTTTCTTGTGACTTCTATGTTGTTTTTATAGCAAAACCTAATAATTCATAACTAATAATTACTATTACAAGAACAGCAATTTAGAAGTAAGAGCACATATCAAACCATTTTGTAAATTGGAAGATCTGGTGGTTAAAAATTAGTGTAGCTCCATGTCTTTGTACTGCAATATTTTATCTAATATGCTTTTCTCAGTGTCAGGTTATATCCATCTATCTTAAAACTCTTCTGGAGAGAAAAAAGTAGAAAAACCTGTTGGAGTTGCTATTCCAGAGGGAAAAGGTGCTTTGATCTTAAATGGTGAGGTTTCCTTGCTTTCATCTCATCACTTGCTCAGAATTCATTAATAAAAATAAATTTTCATATTTGAGACATGGGTCTTAAACCTCAAAACTTCTTGGGAGGTGGCACACTAGGCAGAATTGTCATTCTCCAAGAAATGATAGAAAGAACATCTTTTTGTAAGAACTTCTTTGATAAATCAGGAAGAATCCAAAGTTTATGGCTAGTGTCATGCTTCAGAGAGCTTGGTGCTTTGCAGCTCTGATCTGATCAAGGAATGCAGTTTTGCTCTTCCTTTAAAGGTGTGTGCTTGGTACAGAGCACTGGAAGCTGCCTGACATTAATGGGAGGTTTGCAAATGCTTTGTGACAGTTTGGGTTTGATTACCAAGCTTGCAGTGATTTAAAAATGGGCTTTATATTGTCAGGTCTTCCTCGTGAGGAAGATAATTGGGCCTGATGCTGGGCAGCTTTATGCAATGAAAGTGTTGAAAAAAGCTTCTTTAAAAGGTAGGTTTGTCTTTCAACTGAGACTTTGGACCATGGGGTTTAGTGCACTGTATTTAAAAGCTTCTTTTAATCTTAAATATTTGTCAGTGAATTCATAACTTCTCTGACAGAAGGTTTTTTAAAGTAACTTGTAAATTCATGTTTAAGTATTATTTTAAATCTGGCCAGGTAGCTTAATTATGTGGTCAGAAATGCTCTTTCAAGTTTAAAATTGGATTATTTAATTCTTTTAGACTTTTCATTATATGAAACAAGTTAATTTCATAAACAGTTTCCTTCTGTCTTTTGTTACGTCAGAACTCTGCTGTGGTTAAAATTAAGTCATTCCCTTGTTCTAGGAGCCAGAACAATTTCATTCAGTGTTTGGCTTTCAGGAGACACTTGAATGGGTATGAGTCCACTGTGTGTAAATAGGACTGTTACTGTTAAAGAGGAAAAGTAATCTTTAAAATATTTTATATTCAGGACAGAGAGTTAATTCAAAAGTAAAAGTTGGGAACGTAGATGAGAGCTTTTTTCTTGAAAGCAATATGGATTATCACAAAGGATGGGGATTTGCTGGAAATAAATGAAGCAAGAAGAAGTTAGGGCAGGCAAGAAGCAAACCAGAGTTTTGCTGTCTGAAAGGAGGAATTTTGTGGGAGACTTGAACATTAAAAACAAATAAGGTGGTGAGGGAAGAGATTCCTTTAGCCAGCAAAGCCTTTCTGCTGAGTCTGTGTTGAAGTAAATGCATTTGTTTCACCCTGTTGTTTTTTCCTGTCTCCCCTCAGTTCGGGACAGAGTCCGTACCAAAATGGAGCGAGACATCTTGGTAGAAGTAAATCACCCGTTCATCGTCAAACTGCACTATGGTTGGTACAGATTCCTTTTCTTTGCCTACACTTCCTTTCCTTGCTTGAGGGCACAGCTGCTCTTGTTCTGTCTCACTTTTGGAGCGTCCACATTAGGTTCTAGCAACTAGGGGAAAAAAAGGAATGTAAATACATATCTGTATAAAAGTTTTAGGTTGAGCCCTCTTGTAAGAACTTTCCAAATCTTTACATTCAAGTTCTGCAGAGATTTTGTACTTTTCATTGATTTAAACCAAACCACAGTAATTGGCATCCTTGCTGTTTCCCTGTTTGACAAGGGGAAATAAAAGAACATTATTTTAATCATCTCCTATGACTAAGATTTTCTTCTGTGAAGAAGCAAGGAATCATTCAGTAAATTACCTTGTGTGCTGCTGAATTATTTCAGTTCCACAACAAAAGTATTGCCTGTGACTGAAATTTCCTAGTTGTAAAAGCATTCAGATCTGTTTTGTAGCTTTGTCATACAACTATTGATTTTTATTTATTTTAAAAAAATTTTTAAAGCCTTTCAGACTGAAGGGAAGCTCTATTTAATATTGGATTTTCTCAGGGGAGGAGATGTATTCACACGATTATCCAAAGAGGTAAGTACCTAAAATTTTATCTCCACTCACTCTTAGACAGGGATTTGGTTTTGTTGGTACAGGATTGGCTTCTAAACCTGTTCCCCCCCCCCAATTTCTTGTCATAGTGAAATTTTTAATAACTTTTGGGCTTTCCTTACATATTCTAGATTCTGTTCTATCCTTAAGAAACCTGAGTGTGTATTGATGAGTAGCCCAAGTTTTAATTTGGCATCTGCAAAGTACAATTCTTTTGTCTAAAAATGTTTTGTTGCTTGGAAACATAACTGAAGTAAATGAATATTTAGCACTGAAGGAAGAGGATGTGTAGTTCATGCTCTTAGTCAGCTTAGGTGCTCCTGGAATCCTGCAGCCTGAAGCTTTCTGCTGCATTGTAAAATTGCTCGTGCTGCAATCCAATGCTCACCCTGAGTCCCCAAAGTGGGAACATAGAGTGCTTTTGAGCCACTCCCTCCATCCACTGGCACACAACTGGCCTTGATTTTTTCATTTCTGTTTTTATTTCTGGAGGGAGAGCTCCAGAGGAGGAATGGGATACAGCTACAGGCTGTTGGTTTTGGGGGTTTTTTTTTTGAAAATTTGCCATCAAATATTTATTATGCTACTTTATTTATTACATGTACCTTAAGTGTTATGAACATGTTTAGAAGACTTTTATTTTCTTTTGGCAAACCTTTTAATAAGGTCTAAATTTTTAATGGCAGTTTCTCAACAGCTTCACAGCAAGAGAGGTTTTCAGTGTTTTCACCACTGTAAATCCATTTATATTGCCAAGCACAGGAAAGCCACTTTCTTAAATGAGAAACTGTGTTCTTTGATTTTTTTTCCATGGCATGGAGAAGGTTGTTTATTCCAGTACTTAAGGCCAGGAGAGAGTTTTTTTCCTTATACTTCTCATAAAAATAAGGTTTTACTTTTGGAACAGGTAAAAGAAAAATAATTAAGAGGCATTTTTGTTAAAAGCTGAGCTCAGTAACACAGTGATTATGTCTAAGAATTGAGCTCAAATTAATTAATCTGGAAGCTAAAACAGCTGTTAAAAAGTCATTAAATGATGACTTGTCCTGGGTTATTGGAACAGGAGGTAGGAAAGGGGTCAGGCTGTGCTTTGATATGGAATGCTTAATTCCAGAGGGAATTCTGGAATAGCAGGAAGAGCTGTTCTCTTGCATTGGCCAGCTGGGATTATCCCTATGGAACATTCTTAAATAAGGGATGCAAGGCTATCCATAAGAACTCTTGCAGGGGCTTGAAAGAGGGATGTGTTCCCTGTGGGGATCAATAAGTCATAATTCTCAGTTTTTCTTACTGCTAAGGCTCCACCCGTTTTTGTGGAACACTTCAGTTAGCTTTTATACTGGCTTTTATGTATATAGCTATTTTAAAAAGTCCCAGGTTTTTATTTTCTGGTGGGAATGTGAGGTAGTTTCAAAAGTCCTTGGTAAAACAAGCTTATGGACAATGCATATGAGAATAAATTCCTTGTGGCACTCCATACTTTGCACACAAGGATTATTTTAAATTAGTTTGATTTAGTATAAAGTTATTAAAAGACTTTTGTTGGTCTTTAAATTCTAATGTGGGTATGAGAGTTTCAGCTGTGGCAGTGAGATGAGTGTGTAATGAAGTTTTTATTGGTATATTTAATGAAGCTGACTTGCATCATGTTTAACTTGACCCAAAGAACAGCTTTAGATGTCATTATGGGGAGATGGAAGATTAGCATTTAGCATCACTATATTCTGAGATTTGCATTTTGGCTGCTCCAAGGAGTAATGAAATCAAGAGTAATGAAATCAAGGAGTTATGAAATCCAGGTTTCCCTTTCTTCTTTTGAAAGAGATGAAACCCAGCAGACATTGCTCTTTAAAGGTGTGAAGGTGATGCTGTGTGGAGTGTAACAGGTTCATTGGTTCACCCGAGGTAGCACCTGTCATTATGGAAATCAGGGAATACTCTGTGCTGGAGAACAGATACACCTGAGCAATTCAGAGCAGTGGCACTGAATAGGGGAGCCCAGGTATTCCAGTCCAGCCTTGCTGAGTGGCTGCACTCCCCATTCCTGCTGGATTCAGCAAACAGAGGAATAATTCCCTTAAAGCCCAAATTCAGTCCAGCCATTTAAAGATTCCAAGCTCCTCCAGTAATTTGTAGAACATGACAAGAGCCAAAGCAGGCACAGTTTTTGTGTATTAAATTTAGAAGCAACCTGTGGAGTGTTCAGGACGGAAATGAATCTCTGCTCTAGAAGTAACATCAATATTTCAGCGTCTCACCAGGCTTCTTTAATTTTATCTTTTTTTTTCCCAAGAGCAGAGTAGGTTTTCAGCTCCCAGGCTGTCATTGTTACTGCACCAATGTTTTTATTCTGCATGCTTTTTTTCCTAAATGATTTTTGCTTTTTTGTTCTAAATCTTGTTCATGTGAATTCACACTCAACCAACACAGCAGCCGTATATTAAATTTTATGATGCAGTGCAAAACTGTCTGGGATTGTGGCAGGAGGAGTGCTGGGTGTCATTACACTAAATATAACAATTAATTTATTATCTAAAAGTTAATTAATGCTCTGCAGTAATGCTGATAGTTTTAAGTATTGCACGTAGTTCTTTGTGTACTTTATAATTAACAGATATTGGTAAATCATTTCTCTTGGCTGAACTCATGAATTATGAGTTCACAAGGGACTTACAAAACTAAGTTTGAAATTTAGGCAGACAGGACTATATTTTTTTTAGATTGCAGTTTTAAAAACTGAGACAAGATCAGAAGGTAAATCTATACAGTTCTTATTAGGTTATGTTTACAGAGGAAGATGTGAAATTTACCTCGCAGAACTGGCCCTTGCTTTGGATCACCTTCAAGCTTGGGGATTGTGTACAGGGACTGAAGCCAGAAAGTAAAGTAAATGTATTTTACCACTATTATGTGTATTTTGCTTGTTGCTTTTCCTTTTCCACTGTAAAAAATTAAAACTATTTCTATTAAACTTTGTAAAGAAATACAAAATCAAAACCATGTATATGTGGTTTAAATTAAATAATATTGCTTGTTAAAGTAATAACAGAATTGGATATCATAACTTTTAGCTTACATTTTAAATGTTTTATGTAAACATTGCTATCTATGTGTTTTGGTGAATGTGAATTTTAATTTTCAGCATTTTGCTTGATGAAGCAGGACATATCAAGTTAACAGGTAGGCACCACTCATTAATACAGCCCTTCGTAAATAAGTATTTTTGAGTTTCTGTATTATCAATTTTAAATGCTTATAAAATTGTAAAAAATAGTTCTGTGAGGAACAATCCAAATACATATATTTAGAAATTATGTATATAAACCACTATTTTAAAAACAATATACTATAAATTTCTGAAAGCTTTAAATTACATTGAAGGTGATGATTTTGTACTAGAGATTGTATCATATATTTTAATCTAAGATATTGCTGTTAGATTCAAGAGAAAATAAATGTTTTTAAACTCTCAAAGACTTGGTAGAATAATGGTGATGGAAATCAGGTTTATAAAATGCATACCTTTTAGAATTCTGCTATATTTATACACAATTCAATCCTAAATTTGTCACTTCCTTCTGAAAGTGGAAATAATGGATGGGATCATTGATTAGCAGTCATTTTCCCCTGTGGAAAAAAAAAAAAAAAGATGTTTGAGAGCTGATCCAGTGTCAAGGACTTGTGTATTCACTGTATTCAAAACAGGGGAAAAAGTGTTCTGGGAATGAAATAATCTGGGAATGCAGGGCTATTCTGTACTGAACTGAGGCAGGTTACAGAACCGTGTTGCCTTATGTAACAACAATATTTTAGTGTGATTTATTTATTCATCATTCAGTAACACCAGACCATGCAGGCTGCATTCCTGTGAAATGATTTTTACTTCTATCGAATTTTTGTGTGAATAAAGCAGGCAGTAAACAGAGAAAACGAGAATCTGAGTCTCTTAGAGCTCTAAATGTGTAGGACTTCAAATGTCGAGTTATTTCAGTGATAATTTTGATGACTAATCATGAATTTAATGGCTTTTAGAATGGTTTTGGAGGTGTGTAGTAGATGAAATGTGCTATCTCCAGATACCTGCAGTCTCTTGTTTCACAGAGAGCTGTGCTAATCATATTTCTGAAAATAACCAGTCCAAACCTCTTAACACTTGCGTTTTGAATTACCATATATTGATTGATTTGTTTTCCCCTGAAGTTCTTTACTGGCTGTGTTCTTGTGATGCTGTTGTTGTAGACTTTGGACTCAGCAAGGAGTCAGTAGACCAAGAGAAGAAGGCCTATTCTTTCTGTGGTACTGTAGAGTACATGGCTCCTGAAGTGGTAAACAGGCGAGGGCACAACCAGAGTGCTGACTGGTGGTCCTTTGGGGTCCTCATGGTACTGTATTTGCCTCTTGCTTCCCTTGCTAAGCTCACACAAATGCACTTAGAATAAGCTTGTCCAGTTATGATTAGGGATGCTTGGATGAGGGGAGCAGTTCAATGACTGAATTGCTACTGGGTGGAGTAAAATCGACTTTTCACCTCTAAGGAATGTTTTATCAGGCACCTGAAAAATCCTGTGGTGTCTGTTAAAACCAGCTGTAGTCAGTGTGAGGCTTCACTTTGTATATTTATCTTGCATGTTACTTGATAGTTAAACTTAAAAACAGACTTGAAGACTTGGTTTGAAGGAATACTAATGGCATTTCTGTGAGGGTGAGCCTGTGGAAGGAGTGCTGGAGTGGAATAGTGAGATAAGTCAGTAATTGCTGCCACTTCTGCACTTGCTGGGATGTGTTGGAGCATCAGCCTGACATGCAGATGGACTTGAAAAGTAAACTACTGCTCTAGAATTTACCATTTTTGCAGTTTTTGGAATATGGCAACATCTAAAACCTGGTTGTGGAGGAGATTTTATTACTTTCAACTAGCTTCTTAATGTTTAATATTCCTCCATCATCACCATGTTACACTTGCCACTGTTGTCATCATGTAAACTGCAAGTAAGAGCAAATTTTAGATTTGGGAACACTTCCATAGTCTTTTCAAAGTTCAACCAGTGTGATGTAGAGGTAGGAGAGTGCAGTGTTTAACACTTTGTTTCAGCAGTTGGGGGAAGAAGTGTTGATTTAGATTAACATTTGTTCTTTCCAGTTTGAAATGCTTACTGGTACCCTGCCATTTCAAGGTAAAGATCGAAATGAGACTATGAATATGATACTGAAGTAAGTATATCTCCTTCCTTTTTCAGAAGTCCAAAAATGTCATTTTAAACATGTTTTAACAGCTTGTTTTAACTCCTTGTGCAGCTTGGTCTTGTGGAAAGTGTCCCCGTGGCAGGGGGTGGAACAAGATGAGCTTTAAGGTCCCTTCTGACCCAAACCATTTTATGATTCTAAGAGCACTGAGCTGCAGCAGGATCAAAAAGCAAAGCCCCTTGATAAGCTTTAGATCCCAGACTGTGAAGTACCATTAAGTATCCCCAGCAATTAAAATCTCAGGGATGAATCTGTACTTTGATTGTAGGCGTATAATAAAGATAAGAACAGTGCAGTGACTGAGAGCAGCTTGATTTACACTCCTGTTGTTGTTACACTCCCTTGCTACTGTTACAGCACACCTTGTTTTGTAAGCAGCAGGTGATCAGGTGTTGCTTTGTGTACAAATGTGTGGAGAGCCCTTACGTATTCAAATTCTCATCTTAAATTACCCCAGTTACAACAGAAGCTGTTGGACTGGACAAACTGGGTGAGCTGGTGCTCAGTGAGTGGAGCTGTTGGGCAAATATGTTCTGTCTGTCTGTGCTCAGCTAACAGTTTCCTTCTGGCACAAGCAGAGCCTTGGGCCCTCTGAGGGCTGGTGGGGAAGGGGAGGAGGGAGAAACTCTATTCTTCCAAGTGTAGGGCAGTTGGAGCTTGCCCTGAGTGGGAGTTCATGGTGGTGCTGCCTGTGAAAGGATGGATTAGAGCACGAGCTGCCTCCCTTGCAGCTCCCAGTAGTGCTGCAGTTCTGCACAAGAGTTTCCTGCCTTGACATTAGAGTTTCCATTAAATGAAATAAATGGTGAAGTCTGTGAGCTTCTATATGATGGCTCAATGAGCCCTGAAGGAATAGTAGCAATCCCTTCAAGGGCAAGTAATTGGGGATTTAGTGATTCTCTTCTCAATTACTGGTAGTTAGTTTTGGTAAAAACCTCCTGGTGACATGAAAATATTTGAAAATACTTACATATTCCTGAGATAATTATTTTACTCTGTTTCAGCATAAAGGTTGCTTTGGGGCCTTGGGTGGGGTTTGGTAGTTTTGGTCTGATGTCTTTGTTCTTTGTTGGGTTTTATTTTAAACCACTCCTATAATAGGAAACTTAAAAAGTTGGTGAATTAAGTATGTGCACTCCACAAGGCTTTGGAATAGATCCTTGATACTTCAAACTGTGCAGTGAAATCTGTGTAGACAGTTTTTACTAAGATAAGTTTCTTCCTCTGACTTGTTCTCTGGTTTTTTTCAGAGCAAAGCTGGGAATGCCTCAGTTCCTCAGCCCTGAAGCACAAAGTCTCCTGAGGATGTTGTTTAAAAGGAACCCATCAAATAGATTAGGTTGGTTCATTTATTTGAATCTTTAATTAATCAACTCAGCCTAACTTTTTATTTCAAAAAAAAAAAAGTTGCTAGGGACTCTTAAGCTGTGGGTGATCAGTAACATTTGGGTACCATTTCCCAAATGGAATAGCTTGGATCATGACTTCCTGGGTTTGGCCAAGAAATGGTCAAAATGTGGGATCAGTGATTTAGGAATGAGCCAAAGCGCTGACAGTGTCACAGCAAAGAATTTTGACACTTTGTTTATGGGCTTCTTGTACTCTCTTTGCTTCCCTGGGTATTTCACAGCCTTGGAATATTTCTGTATTACAGTTGCCTCAAATAACCAAACTTGTTAGAAATGAACAAATTTTTAGTGCAATCTTCAAAGACTTTACCCACAAGTGTGTTAAGTACAGTATTTCTTTTGTTCAGGAGCTGGGTCAGATGGAGTTGAAGAAATCAAGAGACATCCGTTTTTTTCTACTGTTGACTGGAATGTGAGTATGATGTGGAATGATAAAGCTGTTGTTAATTTTTCTGTGTGCTGTAGCATTTGTATAAATATTTACATCTGAATAGGGCACAGCAAACACTGCTTTACTGCTGACTGGCACATCCTGGCTTCTCCTGTAGTTCTTGGCATCTGAAGCTGCAGTATTTACTGCAGATAGGGAGTATGAATTATAAATTGTGCATTTACCTTTTAAATAATTAAGAGTTGCAGCATTCTCAAGCTGAAGTGGTCCATTAGAGCATTTGTAGGTGAGAGAGGCTGCTGGTATTCCCAGGAATCCTTCAGGAAGTGTCTGTCCAGTGCTCCCTGCAGAGCACAACAGCTCCTTGTGGCTGTAACTGTCCTGGACTTCCCTCTGCATCACTCCCATCCCAGTCACAGGTCAGGAATTAACTCAAGTGCTCCAAGATGATCCAAAGTCTACAAGATCACAACTCCTGGCCTCAGTTTCTCATGAGCACTTTGTGATTCTGCTCTGTGGCTCACTCATCCTCTGAGCTGTGTTTGCCAGAAACATTCTCACAGCCAAGGTGCTGTGTGTGAAATAAATGCCCCCTTTGCTGTGATGTTTACAGTGGTTGATGGAATAAATAAGATGTGGCTGTGCTGACAGAACTGCAGCCACACAGGACAGTGCTGTGCTCACCTATTTCTTCAAAGCCCCTCATCATTATCTATCTCCTGTATTTGTTTCTGAAAAGTGATTTTCTAGTTGTATTCATGCACCAGCTACCTCAGAGTCTGTTCAGCAGTAAGTTTTTAGTAACAGCAAAACTTCATTGCTTTATGTGAATACACTTCAAAAGTTGTTTTCTCATTTGGCTTGATTATTTACTTTTTTTTGCCTTTGAAGAGACTGATGTTGAAATAAATACCAGCAGGGGAGTTTGAAAGCTCAGCAGTTCTAGCTCCTTTTTTTTTGTTTTTTCTCAATTTGACAATATTTGTTTTTACTTCACTCTAGTGGCGTTAATGATGACACTTCTGTATTTTACCTCTTTATTTCTTTGGGATGAATTTAGGTCCCCTTTCATTAGGGTTGGTTGGTTGTTTTGGGTTTTTCTGACTGAGATATACTGTATGCTTTTGTGCAGGAAGGTTAAATTAAAAAAAACCTGCACAAAATGGGTCTGAAAGGAGGAGAGAAATGGCAAGGAAATGCTCTTAGAACTTCCTGAATTTTGCATAGGGAGTCAACATCTTTTGGCATGAAGTATTCTGTTCTTTAGCTGTAAATGGGATTTATTGCAGATTTGAGATCTTCCCCTGATTTAGTTTGGTGGATTAGGAAAAACCTGGAATAGAGCTTTGAGAATGGGCAGTTCCTTGCCAAGAGGGATGTGCCTGACACTGGTTGAGGTCTTTGTCCTTTACCCTTTATTCTGGCAAAATAACAGCACCCATGGAAGCTTTATTGACTCTTAAATCTTTCCCTTCTCTTTCAGAAACTATTCAGAAGAGAAATTCAGCCTCCATTCAAACCTGCCTCTGGAAAGCCAGAAGATACTTTCTGTTTTGATCCAGAATTCACAGCAAAAACACCAAAAGGTAACTATGCTATAAATGGCTATAAATTGGTGAGATTTGTGGGACAGGAGGCTCAAATTAATGCTAAACCAACAAGCAGAAAAGCTAGGGACAAAGTTAAAAGAAAAGGATGCACCAGTGCTTTGAAGGAAGATGTTCCCCTCAGCAGGTTTCTGTTCTTTGAATAATCTGCTAATCTTTGACTCAGGAAGGGAAAAATAAATGGAATATTAAAAGCTGGACTGTGGTTCTAGTTATGATTAAAGTCAGGCATGCATTGTTTGAGGGGAAGTATTTATACTACAAGTGAACTCAATTTGATTGCAGCAGTTTTTATTTTTAGGGTTAGCATTTCATTGAGAATGCCTTGCTTTAAGAAACATTAACTATTATCATTATTATTACTTGGTCTGCTTCAATTTCACATCAGATTTTCTTTTGTGATTTTTTTTTCTTTCCTGCTGCATCGAGCTTCTAAATCCTCTTCCCATGTTTGTTTGGAGAAGGTCTGTGCTCTTAATAGGCTACACAAAATTATTGAGCTGTACTCACTGTGAGATTTCAGACAGTAAATTCAGAGGTGCACAGAATATAACCTGAGGAAAATGAAATTCTAATAATTCAGGGATATTTTTTCAGTGAAAATTTACTAATTGGATATTCCTGTGTTGCCTCACTTGTGCCTTGCCAGCAGCTCATTCACCAGAACCAAAGTTCTGTTGTTGCTCTTCTGTGTTACAAAGCTGTTGAGCTTTGACAATGATCTTTATTTCTTTTCCATAAGTAGTTTTGCTTCAGTAAACTTCTTCCTTAAAACTTGTGTTCACACATAAATTCCTGCAGTGCTTTGCAGTTTTTATCTAAACCCTGGAGTATTTGTTTGTGTTTGTTGCTGAATTAAGAGAGCACAGATAACAAACCAAAAATTTTATTTATTATTTAACATTGGTGTTCCTCTTGTTTGCTTCCCTTCCTTCAAGATGGTTTTTATAGTGTACCTTTCCTGAATGTTCTGAAATGGCCTTGCTGGGATGTAGCCACATTAATCCTGTGTGTCTGTGTGCCCCCAGATTCTCCAGGGGTCCCACCCAGTGCAAACGCCCACCAGCTCTTCAAGGGATTTAGTTTTGTTGCAACTACTACTGTAGAAGACCATAAAATATCACCCCTCACCAACATCCTGCCCATAGTCCAGGTAATGCTTTGCTTTTTGAGAAACTTCTTTGACATGTCAAAGACTTACCAGTTGTTTACAGTTGTTCTTGCTTTGTTGAGGAGACCACTATAAAATGTCTTATTAAATACTTCCATATTTGTGATTTTAAAAAGCGAGTTGCTGTTTCTCTGGAGGCAGAATTTCAAAGAAAAACCATGAGCAAGCAGGAGAAACTTCTGCTGTTGGTACCAGTGTAATGGCAAAGAGAATCCTGTTGCTTTAGATAACCATTTGCCTGTGTTCTTTTTAAAGCAGCTTCATGGAAATAGTGCACAGTTCACTGATGTCTATGAACTGAAGGAAGATATTGGTGTGGGCTCCTACTCTGTTTGCAAGAGATGTATCCACATAGCCACAAACATGGAATTTGCTGTGAAGGTATTGGCGTAAATTCCACTCTGACATTCTGAAAATATTAGCTAGTAGATTTGAAAACTTGTATTTGTGAATTTTCCAGTTATTTTGGCTGTTTATAAGTTATGATCTTGAATGCTGAAAATCCTGTACAATGATGGGAACACTTGAAATAAAATGGGGTTCACAGGGGTGGAACTGGGCTGCAGGGAATTAGTGATGCTTCAGACCCCAGTGCATTTCCTTATTGAGTGGAGCAGGATAGGCTGCATTAATAATAGAATTTTAACAAGGATAGAGCAAGAAATGAATAAATGGGATTAGAAGCTGGAAGATTATTACTCATGATTAGTAAGAAGTAATGAATTCTAGAATTTTTTCTTCTGTTGTTTAAATGAGAATATAAATACAAAAAATGTCTTTATTAAATAGACTTTGTTTATGCAAGTTGTTTTTCCTGTTATATTTTGCAGATAATTGATAAAAGCAAAAGGGATCCCTCAGAAGAAATCGAGATTCTCATGCGTTATGGACAACATCCAAATATTATTACTTTAAAGGATGTATGTACCTCCTTTTCTGCTGCCTCTTATTAGACAGTGCTGAAAAAATAAATGCAGATATAGGCAGTTTATTGGGATTCATTAAGCTTCTTTTACATAGGAATATCTGCCGGGAGAGCAGTACATAATAGTAGAAGGAGTGTTTCAAAATACAACATTGTCCTGATACTAATTTTTTTTAAAGCCTGTTTAAGCAGCCTGAAGTGAGAAATGATGTAAAAGTTAAAAATGCCATTTTTCTTCTTGTTTCAAAGGAGCAGCCAATGTGTTGGTATCCAAAAAGGAAAAGAAAAGAAGGCAGTGGCCCCGCATGTTGTCCTGCCTATGCCAGAATGACCCTGGAAGGGAAGAGCAGTAGGGAGTTGTAGGGCTACTCTCCTCTTGCAACAGAAGTTCTTACACTGAAAAATGTAACTCAGAGTGATGAATTAACAACTTGAGTTGAGAGTGATGAATTAACAGTTTGAGTCATGAACTCCCAGGATGACACATGAGCTGCCTTGCACTCCCTGCTTTGGCAGTCCCTGCTGTTGGTGCTGCCCGCTCCTGTGGGAGGAGGGGATTTCTGGGGATGTGTAACTGCAGATGTTGCCTTGTAATAGCTCAGAGTATATTCTGTGTGAATGCACTGTTCAACCTCTCCCCAGGTGTATGATGATGGCAGGTTCATCTACCTGGTCACAGAGCTGATGAAGGGAGGGGAGCTGCTGGACCGGATCCTGAGGCAGAAATTCTTCTCAGAAAGGGAGGCCAGCGCTGTGCTCTTCACCATCACCAAGACTGTGGACTACCTGCACTGCCAGGGGGTGAGCGAGCCCTCCCTCCCACCCCACACCCTGTCACCCCTCTGAAATTACCCCTCCCTTGCCCTGTGTGCTTTGCTTGGCTTGTTCTCACGCCACAAGGTTTTCTATTTTAACACAAAGGTGAGTAATAGAAACAACTTATCCTGTTATCCTGGCAAAGCCTTTGGACTCTATGAAAAAGCAGATTTTTGTCCTGTTCTCTTTGCTGCCAAATGATAATGTTGGTTTCAGTTGCATTATAAGTCAGGAGGTTTTTATTACATTACTTGAACTAGAATTTTTTGGTTACTTTAACATCATGTAGTGGTTTAAAACTCTCATAAGTGTCTTAATCTAGAGAGTAGCTTCCAAAATTTGTAAGTTACAAACAAATGTACCTGCTCTTCCTAAATTATGGCTTTTCTAATGTTTTTGCTTAAAGGTGGTGCACCGAGACCTTAAACCCAGTAATATTTTATACACTGATGATTCAAACAATGCTGATTCCATCAGGATTTGTGATTTTGGATTTGCAAAACAACTTCGAGGAGAGAATGGACTACTTCTAACTCCCTGCTACACGGCAAACTTTGTGGCACCAGAGGTATTTCAGGCTGCCCTGTGTTTTCTTTATACTGTTTTTGTTGCATCAAAGGCTTAAACATTTCAGCAGTGCATGGAAAAGAACTTCAACAGTTCTGCTACTTTTCCTTAAATATAATCACACATGCTTTTTAAATGCCGAAGCATGTGTTTATTATAAACCTGTTTTAAAAACAGCAGAGTCCACCCTCAAAAATAAGATGTGAGCCTGTTGAAAATCTTAAGAGGTGACCTGGGAACAAGAAATATTGTTGGTATTTACTGCAACCTGTATATTAGAAAATCAATAATCAAATCTCTGACATGATCCAGGGGTGGTCTTACCCTTCCTTACACTGTGGTGTTGTTTTGGAGTGGTTTTTTTTAAATATATGGCAAGTCTTTAATGCTCTTTCTTTCATAGGTTCTCATGAGACAGGGATATGATGCTGCTTGTGACATATGGAGCTTGGGAGTTCTCCTTTACACAATGTTGGCAGGGTGAGAATATTTCTGAGCTGTTTTGTTTACCTAAAATCCCAGAATGTTGCCTGAGTCCTTGCTTCCATAGAAATGGTGAGGCATGGGCTCATGGAATGACACAGACGCTCAGGCGGGACAGGCAGCTCTGAGTCAAAGCCAAATAAAACCACATTTATCTCACAAGGACGATCAAGGTTTCTCTTCCCATAGTGCAGGACTTGGGGGTGCCAAAGACTTCCCTCAATTTTCAGGAGGGAACTGAGTCTGTGAAAATATGTGGTGGGTTTCTTTTTACCCTCCAGCCTCTTGTCCTCCCACCCCATCCCCTTTACTCACCGCGTGTCTCCTGCCCCTGCTGCATTCCTGTGTAGAACAGTCTGGGTTGTGATCTCTGGAGTTTCCTAAACATCCAAACCTGATGAAGCTCTAGGAAGCATCTAGTGGCCAAATGAGAGATGTTTGCTGAATTCTGCTTTAACAGAAAAAGAGCATGTTGTTAGTCTTACAGCTAAATCCTGTCTGTTGGAAATTATTGTCTTGACAAATCTGTGCTTCCCATTTAATATTAGAAGTATTAATATTTAATAATAATATTTGATAGCATGTGTATGTATTCTGTGGTACATTTCTATTGACAGTGGGATATTAACTCTGATTAATGAAATTTTACCAATTTTACCAAATCATGAAATTTTTTTCTTGCAGGTTTTATCTAACAAGGTGTTTTTGTTGTTCTTTTTCTTTCACCAGCTATACTCCATTTGCCAATGGTCCCAACGATACTCCTGAGGAGATCCTAGTACGGATAGGCAGTGGAAAATTCTCTCTAAGTGGAGGCAACTGGGACACTGTTTCAGATGCAGCAAAGGTGTAAATGTGTTTTGTTTTATATTTTTGTAGAATTCCAATGAAGTCTACTGAGCTTTATCAGCTAGACTGCTCCATAAGTGTAGTTTGTTATTATTGTCTGCAGACTTTATTGCAGGGAAGGATATCTGCTCCAACATTTTATTTAAAGACTCCATCTGTAATCAATATGATTCCCTGGGATGGTGTTGACCCATTCAGTGGGTATCTTAGTCACCAGTGTTACCTTTTAAAAAGATCAGCATTAATATTAAATATTAATGTTTAAATATTTTTTCCTGGTCCTTTGGAACTGCAACTTGCATTTGTTCATTTCAGTAGGAGTGATTCAGAATGCTTGTTGGCTGCTGCTGTCTTAGCATGAGAAATTCACTTCTGTGTATTTAAGAATGCTTCACATTTTGTACCTAAAACAAAGGGAACATTCTGTCAGCTTGCTCATATTTTGGTTTTATTTCAAACTATTGCTGTCTCTGTTCCATGCCCTTCCCACCCACCTCTCCTTTGGACCAACGTTGTAATTAATCAGGAGCTTATTGCTAGTGCTTCTAACAGGCAAAAACAAATGTCCATTGCTGTTGGCTTTATGCTTTTTTTGTAGCTTCTTGAAGGAAAAATTCCTTGCTGGTGTCTCTGAATTCAGTTGTAGTAAGGAATCATCAGAGCCCAAAGTGCAGAATGAACAAGGAGAGAGATTTGCAAATAATAGCTTTCCTCCATAAAATCTGCCTGCTACATTTGAATAGGATTCCTAGTCTTTTAAAGATTATATTCATAATAAACATGAAAAGGCACAACAGTGAGTTGCTTTGCAATCAAGGCTGGCTCTGTTGAACTGCTCCAATAGTGCCACACATTGTTCTCAGCCTTCTGCAGTGTCAGGGCACAGAATGATCCCGTTTGTCTGCTGATCTCTGTGTGTTGGCATTGTGTTAATCCCTCCACATGGGTGCTTCTCTCATTGCTGCCATCCCTGCTGCTTTAAAGGCCACCTAAGATGATTTGGACTGAGCAATCTTTGTGTTTTCCCTTCCCTGCAGGATTTGTTGTCACACATGCTGCACGTGGATCCCCACCAGCGGTACACGGCCGAGCAGGTGCTGAAGCATTCCTGGATTGCCTGTAGGGACCAGCTGCCTCATTATCAGCTCAACAGGCAAGATGCCCCACATCTAGTAAAGGTAAACCCACCTGGGATGCTGATTCAGCTGGGGGCTGTGCAAGGAATTCCGTTGGTTTAGAGACAGAAGTCTCATTTTTTCTATTTGTTTTCCATAGTACCAACACATTTAAGTTACATAATGAGACAAATTCATGGAATAATTGGACTTGGGAGAGACCTTAAAGCTCAGTCATCCACCCCCTGCCATGTGCAGGGACACCTTTCACTGTCCCAGGCTCCTCCAAGCCCTTTCCAAGCTGGGCTTGGACACTGCCAGGGATCCAGGGGCAGCCACAGCTTCTCTGGGCACCCTGTGCCAGGGCCTCCTCACCCTCACAGGGCAGAATTCCTTCCCAATATCCCACCTAACCCTGCCCTCTGGCAGTGGGAAGCCATTCCCCCCTGTCCTGGCACTACATACCCTTGTGTAAAATCTCTCTTACAAATTAAATTAGTAAATAATTATTTTTAACCTCTGTGTAGAGGAAGTGATTTTTATGTGTGTTTTCTGTGAGGTAGTTCTTGAGTTGTCTCCTAAGTGAGGACCTGAGTAGCCCCTGAAGTATTTGAGAAACTGGTGCTAATCTGGCTTGAAAGATACAAATTCTGACCTACATTAACAGGTGACTCCTACATCTAAGGGATACAAAATAAATGCAAAAGAAAGAGAAAGAAATGTCAGACACTCATGCTTAGATATTAGAAGGATTCAACAACAGATTTTTTTTTCCTAACAAACTTTAGAGAATTAATATGACCTGGCATAAGTCTTATTTAGTTTAAATGGAGTTAGTTGAGTATTTAATGTTTAATTGCTTTATTTTCTGATTAAAACTTCTACATATATGAACTATTACCATGTATTTCCTTTTTCTCTAGGGAGCCATGGCTGCTACATATTCTGCACTGAATCACAAGACGTTTCAGCCAGTGCTGGAGCCTGTGGCAGCCTCCAGTTTAGCTCAGCGACGGAGCATGAAAAAGCTCACATCCACAGACTTATAGATCCACTGGGACACCTGAGCAGACACAAGCAAGGGGGAAACCCAGCAAGTGGCTCAATTTTGCCTGACCTGTGATCAAAAGGCATCTATGGTTTCCTGCTACACTACTTGAATTCTGTAAAAGTCCTTTTTTTAAAAAGAAAAAAAAAATCCACAGGTTCATACTGTGTTTGTTTTACAGGCCGTATCTGTTAATTTAAACATCAGGTACACCGTAATGAATTTCTCTACACTGTCCTTTGAGATCTGTTGCAAATATTCTTTCACATTCTGTATAGTTCTGCTGGGTTCAGTTAAAAAAAAATGGTTTAGGGGACCGTTGCCAATGACCAAGTTGTACATAAAGTGTCAGTGTGAGTTTTCTTGCTTCACACCTTTAGACCCTGCTGTGAAGGGAAAATTCTTCATTTTGCAATTGGGCACTTCATTGATTCAACTCAATTCCTTTCCCTTGCCCATGACTATTATGCAGAGTTGAGCAATGTGATGTGCCAGAGTTAATTCATCACTGTTGATTTGGTAGGTCTGTGTTTGCATGGTGCCAGTAACTGAGGAGTTTCTGTGGAAATACAAACCAAAGGGATGTACAAGATCCTGCACTTCAGTTTGATCTCTTGTGACCCAAAAGAAATGCTGGTTATGGCCTCTAAAAGGAAAATGAACATTTCTGGTTGTTACCACAAATTGTGTCCTGCACTGAGCTGTAGAAAGTCAATATGTGCATAAACTGTCAAAATTCAGGCTCTCAGAAACATTGGTGCCACTTCAAAACACCATGCAGCTCAATCCTTTGTTATTTATACTCCCCATCTATTAGTACAGCTACTGTGTTATTTTCCTCAGCAGTCTTTCCACTAAATACACCCAATATTAGGTTTGTTTGGCATATGAGACAAACTGACACTTTATTATAACCAACTTGGCACTTGGGGTTTATTTTTTATTTATTTGATTTTATTTTTAATAGAAGGTTGCTTCTCTCTGACTCTCTTGCCGCATGTACAAATACTACAGAACAGAAATGCAAAATTCTCTTTGCCTAACTGTAGGGGTAGCTTGGGAAAATAAATAAGCCTTGCTGTGTGCCCAGATAAGGGAATTCTGACCAAGACATTTCACAGTTAGGGACAAATTCCTTTCAGCATTCTGTGGCCAGCACTCACTCACCCTCTCTGTCTGGTGTTAGGACTTCAGCTGTTCCCAAATGCTCTGGGGGAGAGGAAATTAATTTCAGGGCCAGAATTACCTTGGTGTTTCCTGACTCAAAACCAATGCTAACTGCTGGTAGTTCATTCAGAGAAACACTTAGAAGTGTTTTCAAAAGTTGTAGACACTGAGCAATTGTAGTGACATAGCAGGATGATTTTAAATATTAAATATATTAGCGACATTAGACTGTGAAGTGACCAAAACTCAAACATAGTTCAGACTCATTTGTCATCATTGAATTTTCAAATGCAAGACCCCAGGGCTGACAGAAATCAGTGTTTTGAGACAGCAAAAAACTTTCAGGAGAATTCTGGCCCAAGCATCAGGAGTGGTGGTGATAACTCAGATCTCACAAGGGGTGTTGGCTGGTTTTTGCTTATACCTGTGAAAGACTTGGTGGTGCTGGAAGTACTTCTGGATAAGCTGTTTTTTCTATTGTGGTGGGGGAAGATGGACATTATCTGGCCAAATAGTTAGGTATGAATATATGTAGATTTGAGACTTAATGATTTAGCAAACATAGGTGTGCTCTTTGTATCACACAGAACATCCTCCAGATGGAATTTCTTGAGTGTTTGATAGATGTTGGAAGCTTTAGGGGCCATTTGTGCCTAGTTTTGAGGTGCCTGTTTGCAATGCTTGAAAGCTTATCAAAGAACACAACTGCTTCCTGGAAAGCTCCTTGTTTAGTACAAAATCTCCCCCTTTTGCAGCTGCTTCATCCTCCTTTTCCTTATTGAAGACCTTTACTAGCAGGAATGCCTGGAAGCCTCTTGTCTACGCTCTGTCAGGGTCATTTTTATGTAAATTTAAAGATGACTGACGGAATTTGAATTCACTAAAAAAAAAAAAAAAAGAAAAAGTGATGGAAATTAAACCCCCTGTGCCCAGGTCCAGGTGCAATGTGGGTTGAAATGTAGTCCTAAAAGTTGTGTTGGGGATAAGATGTAATACAAGGCCTGGAATATACAATGAGAATGTCAAACTTCAGTTGTCTTCAGCTTTCCTGTAAGGCAGCAGCTGGTCTTTAATGGCTTTACCCATGAGTCATTTAACAGTGTTTTTGTTGGTATTTTCTTTTAGCTTGCTTAGAAGCACCACAGTATAAGCACCTTAAAAGCATTTTGCACAAGAGCAGTTGGAAGCGGCTGAAGGGACTCAAGTTGTTCTTGATGTGCAGCACAAAGGTGGCGTGAGGAAAAGAACACAAACAAGGTGGATGTTCTGATTCATTGCAGAGTATTTAAAACATCTCCTGTAAAGTTATCCCTGTTTTATATCACTGCTGACCTTTAGTGCAAGTGGTACTCCAGGGGTAAAAGCAAAGTTTCAGTGACTGCAACTTTACAAAGTTGTCTTATCATGGGGAAAACATATGGATATGTTATATCTGACAGGCCAGTGTACCCTGGTATGCCAATTATAATCCTTGTTTTGGGGGGAAAGTTCCCTTGCTCTGACTATTGCAGCATATCAGTCTTGGAAATATTTGGGATATGCATGAACAGGAAAGAGTTCACTTGCAGTTTACATTTACTGTATTCAATGATCATCTTTGTGAGGCTCCTTTGAGAATTCCTTGCCTGTTTCTCATCCCTTTCTTTCCCAGCTTAGGTTTTGCTATCTAAAAGTAGCATGGTCTGCTCATGAGCTGTCAGTTAAAGGTTTGAGATGGAAGAGCAGGTGGGAAATGGGAAAGTGCTCTGGCTGCAGTGAAAGGTTGGTGGAAATTATTTCATATCATCTGGGCACAGTTCAAGTTTACAAACTGATGATGTTTTTACTGCCTTACTGAGTTAGAAAAAAAGCCAGGTTTTCACAAAGGCTCCTAATTACACAGAAGCAGGCACTCAGACTAAAGGAATTTCCACAGAACTAAATCTCTAATCATAGAATATTGTGGTTGTAGCTTCCTGCCAACAAAGCTCCTGCTCGCGTGTTTGGTGATGATCATTATCAGCAAGTTCCAGCCCTGGTGCACACAGAAAGCAGATTCCCACTAGAGCTGGAGTGGACTCAGGACTTCTTTTTTTGTTCTTTCACCCCAGGATATCTCAGTTTGTATGTTCAGTTATCCTGTGGATATAAAGTGAGGAACTCTGTTGTATTCCTGTTCCATATCCAAAAACTGCAGTGGCACCATGGTGAGCCATGGTGGGGTCACAGGGCCCTTCCTGAGAACTTTCCTGGTTGGGTCCAGTCAAGCCACTGATCTGTGGCTTGTGTGGTTTTCTTCTTTTTCCCGTTGTGCACAAAATCAGTGAATTCCCCTTGCCCATGCCAGGAGGTGCAGGGGGCTGATCCTGCTGTTCTTTTGAGGCCTCAGTTGTTTGAATGTTCTTGCAGCCAGAGAAGGCATCCAAAACCTCACCCACGTCAGTTATGCTGAGCTTGAATTCTGTCTTCCATGTTTCATACTTTTTCCAAAGCTGATCTTCAGCTGTCCAGCAGTGGAAATAACCTCTAACAAACTTCAGCAGGTGGGATTTCCTTGCAATGTACTTTGAGACTGGTCTGTAGAGCTGTGTGAAATTAATTACACAAGGTTATAATAATTCTCCTGGTTTGTGCCAGTGAAATTAGGCTAAAACATCAATGCAAACACAGAGTTTTATGTATTTCTGTAGCACTTAAACCTTTTCAGTCCTATCCAGAACTAAAAGTTTGCAAATATTTGTGGGAGGGGAGCGAGGAGCAGATTTCTGTCTCAAAGTTTCCAGAAAGCTTCTGAAGCTGTGATCATAATAGAGTCCTTATGTAATCCTGTAGGAGCTCTGTAGGGTTAAAACCATAAAATTCTCCTTAAAAGTTTGTCCCAAAGCTCTTCTAGGTGTGCACTGATAGCTGTTGGTAACACCCCTGCACTTCATTCATACCACACCAGCCTTCTGCATCAACATCTCTGTCCCTGCTCCAGTTTTTTTTTTTTAATTTTTGTTCCTCCAAATTCTACTGTTCCTTGGGAATAGACAAATGGATACAAATTTGAAAACCCTCACCCTTAATGTATGGCTGAAGCTGATTGAGTATTGTAACAATTTGCATAATTAGAAAGTCCCCCACAAAATCATCAGCAACTGGTTTTCTTGAGATTTTTCCTGTGTAAAGAAAGCAAACTTTCTCTGAAAGCTTTAAAAGATACTTAATTATGTCTCTTAATTATTAATTTTTGGGCAATAGCTTATTACCAATAATGAGTTTAAATAACTGAATCCTCTGGTGGGGTTTTTCACGGGAGGACCGAGGACGCTGGAGGTGGATTTGCTTTGCAGGACCAAGTGTTCAGGTTTGGGTGTTTTGCATTTGGCTTTTGAGCAGTGTTCGCTAATTAATAAATTAATTGCTTTGTCATAATGTCCCAAGCACTTTGGCATCTTGCACTGATGCTCTGGTTAGAGCTGAAACTCTCCTGGCACGTGGCTGAATCTCCATAAAGGGCATTAATTGAGAACAGTGTGCAATGAATTCCATGCTCTCTGAGGTACTTCAAAGATTAAACTCTACACAAGGTCCCCGTTATCAGATATTGTAACTGTCATTTCTTTCTCTTAAGCATATTGTGGATTTTGTATCATACTGTATTTATTTCATTTAATTTTAAAAGAAATGTTTTCTTTAAAGCTCTGTATATATTGACATTAAAGTTTGCATTGTACTACGTTCTCTTCTTGCAAGGCTGGGTCTGGCAGTGCACTGGTGTTTCTTTTGGCACTGCTGCCTTCAATTACAACACACCAAAGACAACCTCAAAATTGTATTTATTTTTGTCAAACTCCCTGAATAATCATAAAGGTACAGTTTTAATTAGCTGGCAGTTCGTTGCATACTAGAATAAAAGGGTTACAAATTCATAGCATTTGGTAATTGACAGAAATCCATCACTTCTGCTTTGAAAGTTTTCTTGCCTCTGTTTTTTATATCTATTTGAAAAACAATGAGCAAACATTCCTAAATTAAATGTATATGAATTATTTCATAAACCTTGCCAAAAATCTCACATACATCAAGAGCTATTTATAAATTTATATTCAGTCAAGTGTTTCATGCCACACTTGCAGCAAAACAGACATCAGTGGTAGGATTGATGTTTTACCTCAGGGTGGGATCCTCTACCTCTGTGTTTTTAAGCACCTATTAAATTTGACTCCATATATTAAGAGGAAATAATTTTCCTGCAAAGATCTGATCCTTTGAAAGTAGACACTTGCATTACAAGTGGCAGGAATGACATTAAAAACTGGGTTTAAAATCCTCCTGAGGTATTTGATAGCTGCTGGTGCTGTTGGTACTCACAATGGTTGATAAATATTTTTTTGAATGCACAGGAAGGTTTTCCCACCTTTGCCTCAGGTCCATCTCCCAGGTGCTGTTTGCTCACACAAGGCACTGCTTTCACCAGCACTGGTGGCAGAAGAAGGGGGGGCACTCGAGCCACAGAGGAGGCAGCTGGTGCAAATCGCCCAGATCGTGATGATTTGTTTGGTTTCATTCACGGTAGGCAGGGAAAACGAATCCAATTAGACAAAAACTTTAAAATAATTGTTTAGAGCCCTGAGTCTCAGGTATTGAGATCAGCAGGCTTGGTGAAGGTGTTGCTGGGTGGAAGGAGACAAGGCATGGATTGAAAGCCAACCTTACTGAATTTTTGGAAAAACCAAGGACAGGGATGCGCCAAGTGTTAAAAGAGACTCCAGGATGTGCCTTAATTGCATCCTGCTCTTTGTTTTCCTGCAGATTTTGGTTCTCAGGAGCTGTTTTCCCCATGATTCATCTCTGAAGCTTTATGACTGTAAGAGGCACCTTCCCACATCTCTTTTGTGTTTTTATGGGGTGCAAAATGTTGTAAGGTAAAGATGTTTCCACCTCTGCTTGCCCCAGCAATAGCAGGAAGAGGGAGCAGGTGTTTGCTGGTGGTTTTGCCAAAAATGGATTTAACTGCATTTATTTTAACTTTGGTTTAACAATTTCCCTCCAGAACTTCTGGGGAACTCCTCACAGAGGGTTGGGCTTCTTGTGGGCCTCATGAAAGGCTCAGGAAGCTTTTGGCAGAGGTGAGGTCAGTTCTGCAGTCCATTGGGGCTCTCTTTGGGCAAGGGCTCCCTCACAGCTCCCTCCCCTTGGGGTCGTTGGCATTTCCAGCCTTGGAGCAGATCTTTAACTCTCCAGAGCTGGTTTGGGGCCTGCTCTTTGATTTTTGGTGTGTAGTGTTCTACCCCAGAGCAATTCTGTACCAAGCTGTGTTTAAACAAGAAGTGTAATGCCCTAATGCTGGCTGATAGTGCAAATTCCTTTATTCCTGAATAGGTGCATTTCGGGCTCTTGTGGCCCTCAGCATCCAGGTTTGTGTCCTGGTCTCTGTGGGGATGGCTGGAATTACAGAGGGAGGGATATCTCATAAATTATGGGGGTTTATTGTTTCTTAAGGCTTTTGTGGGGGTATCACAGTATAATTTTGATGGGCTTGTGCCTGTCCCATCCTGGTAGTGTCCAAGGCCAGGTTGGACGGGGCTGGGAGCAGTGTGGGATAGGGAAAGTGTCCCTGCCCATGGCAGGGGGTGTAAGGAAATGGGCTTTAAAGTCCCTTCCCGTTTTATTGAATCACAAATCTTTTCCAATGGTAACTGCAGTTATGGAGTGCTGATCAGGAACCTGGCACCTGGCTGTGCTGAAAGCCTTGTTTGGAGGTCTTGGCAGCTGAACTAAAGGTTAATCTCTTAGCGAGGCGTTAGAAAGAGGTATTGTGTCACCGTCTGCTCGTTTGGGGCTGAATTCAGTCATTCCCTGGGCGAGAAAGCAGCGAGGAGCAGGGATGAGGAGCAGCGTGGGGAAAGGGGAACGCAATTCTTTATTGCTTTTCTCTGGGGGAACGAGTACCGGGTGGTTACAGGGTCACAGTGACCCAAATCCGCTCGGGATGCCGGCGCTGCTGTGCTGGCCCTGATAATCGCTGTCCCGGGGGATGTGCAGGCTCCGTGCCGGCATTCCCGGTGTTCGCCGTGCCCGCTCCGGGCGGGTCCCGGCGAGCCGCGGTTGCCGCTGCGCTCCCCGCAGCACCCAGGAGATGGAGGCAGCGCCCCGCAAGCCGCCCCCGAGCCTTCCCGCCGGGATTGACCCCGCCTGGAACCCTCCAGGGGTCAGCGGGGCTGAAGGATGCACGGCCGGGAATTGCAGTTCAGTTTGCACTATTTGAATTAGTTTATGTTTTGTTATTGTATTTCTTTTTCCTTCTTGAGAATGTCTTGTCCTCCTGGTTCTCTTGTTTTCCTGCCTGTGGGATGTGGTTGTGTGATCCCTTCGTGTCCACATCCCAAAGAATTGAATAGAGCAGCTCCAGAAGCAGATCTTGCTGCTCTTGGCTGAGGGGCAGAGAAGCAGAGCCGGCAGGACCAACCTTGGAGCATCTCCCTTAACCCAGACGTCACACCTTGGCAATGATTTCCCAATTTTGGGAAGGGAGGAGGAGCAGGAATAATGAAATCATAGGTAATCCTGAACTGGGAGGATCCACATGGATCTCTGAATCCAATTCCCATCCCTGCCACAGACCCCAACAATCCCACCCGGTGCCTGTGAGCGTTGTCCAAACTCTCCTGGAACTCTGGCAGGGTTTGTGCTGGGAGTGTTCCCGGGGCAGTTGTTCCATCCAGGAGGGAGAAGCGTGGCAGGGCCAGGGCAGCACACGGATCCACCTGGAAAAGTCTGGGCCGTGCTTGGATGTGGAACTTCCCTCTTGCAGCTCTTCCTCTGCTCTTCCTGAGCAGCTGGAATTGGTGCAGCCAAACACAAAAACTTCTGATTTGGAAACAGCAGCACCAGGCAAATCTGGAAGTATCTGACCTAGAGCAAAATGCAAATTTTTGCATTTTTTGCAAAATGCAGGTTTTTGAGGTAAACAGAAATATTTTGGATCCAAGAAGAGACCACGTGTGTATTTTTAGTGATTTTTTTAAAGCTATTAAACCCTAGGAAAGGTGATTTAAACACTTGTATGCTTGTAAGCAGAACTTTGTGCATATTTACTGTTTTCATTAGGAAATTTATTGCAATTTAAAATGCTCTGATACCCCAGGGTTCAGCATCTGGAGTAAACTGTATGATAGAAAACGTCATTAAATTCTGATAGTAAGACAACAATTTAGGAATAAAAATTAGTTAAGATCTTGCTTTGCTGGGTTAGAAAATCACATTATGGTCAAGCTGAAGGTTTTCCTGCTCGTGGCAGGGGGGTTAGACTAAATGGCTTTTAAAGGCCCCTTCCAACCTAAAATAAGAGATTTCCTATTTCTGCTCAGGCTCCTGCTGCAGAGCGGGGAGCAGAAAATGAACCTCAAGTTAATTAACAGCTCCAGCTGCTAATTCCCCCTGCACCAGCCCAGGAAGAGTGGGCTTGCTCATTCCCTGTGCCCCATGGAAAATGATCAAACTCCAAAATAGCTGAAAGAATTAATTTAAATGAGCTGGCAGTGCTTGTCAGGGAGGGAATAAGGGCAGATCTGAGGAAATTAGTAACGTAACTCAAAGTTCCCAGCAAACTCCTGGCAAAGGCAATGTAAACTTGATTTCAAATTAATTATTGCAAATAAACATTTGAAATGCTATAGGCCAAATTAATATTTCAGAATTCTTCACTATTTATTACAGTGCTTAATTTTCTTACTTAAATATAATTTGGGCCTACGGCTGTTAAGAATTTAATTTTTGAGGTACTTTAATGAATTATAAAACGTGTTTTAAACAGAAATGAATAGCTAATAAATGCCAAAAGTGATTAATTTTATGAAACGTGCTAAGGCCTTTGTATTTAATTAAAAAAAAATGCCCTAAATTGTTGGAAAGTAAAGAGGAAGAAAACACAAAGTGGATCAATTGAAGTCTGGAATAATTTAATAATCACAAATAGTTTTCCCTTTGCTGTGGCCGTATGTTCTTCCAGGAGTCTCCAATCCTTCCAGGAGTCTCCAATCCATTTTTTGTGTCCTTTAGACAAGGTGGTGACAAAAACATGCTCTGAAGACACCTTGCTCGGAACCCCAACTCCCTGGATGAGCAGCAGTTTATGCTGTTAAAAATTAATATATCCAAGTTTTTCCTGGGATAATACAACATCAAAGGTACATGCTTTTATAAGTCCACCACTTTCTGATTATTTTAATACATGGGGGTTTCTTTAAGTGAAAATGAAATTGTGAGCATGTGGTTTTCATACTTTAGGTGAGCTTTTATTATAAATTTTGAAACTGGGTGATGCGTAAAATTCCACAAGGTGGGATTTATGTGTGCAGCTCCCTGCACAGTGGGATGGCAATACCTGCCATTAATTTTTCTGTGGCTTGAAACTGAGCTTGATTTAGATGCTTTCATCCCCAGGGAGGAGACATTTTCTGAAATCAGCCCAGTGGTAATTGTTTGGAGTTGAGAGTGAACTCTATGAAATTCCCCATGAATCAATTGTGTGCTGCCAATGATTTATGCCCCAGCACAAGCCTCCAAACGTCCCTACAAATTATCCAGGGCTAAGAAGGGGATGATTTGCTGCCAGTGACACTTTGGAGACTGTTCAGCAGAAGTGTTTTCCAGCAGCTCCTGTTGTAGGAAACTCCTGCTCAGCAGTGGGGTCAACAAAACAGAAATTCCTTCCAAATCTCCCTTTTTTGGGAGCGCACGCATGCATGAACATCCCAGCATCTCTTCAACTCGGAGTAATCTCTGAGCAGGGCTGGGTTTACACCTCACAGCCCCTGTTCCTCCTCACCAGAAGACACAAAACCTTGGAGAACCAACAAGGTGAGGTGTGACCTGTGTGTCCCTGCTGCTTGACAAAGGTGGGAGATCACGGGGAGAGAAACGTTCCTTGGGATGCAGGGATGAAAAGGCCAGTTGGAATTCACTAATTGGAGGAGACTAGAAAGGGAGATTTAAAACAAAAGAACAACAACAACAAAAATCTTAAAGGCTTGGAGGATACAATTATTCTAAAAAGCATCATCAGGAAAGAAACACTAGAAAATATCTACCTGTGAAATTTTGCATTTCTTGGCGAGTTTCTTTACCCTGCTGTACTTCTCCCTTATTTTTTAAGCTAGGATTTATAGAAAACTGATTAACTCCTAATTTCTTTTTCTCTGGGCTTTGAAATTTCCTAAGTTCTCTTTACTTTGAAATTATTTTTCTTTGGAGTCTTCTGAATGCTGGAATCGATTTCTGTTTCTTTTCTTATTAATGAAACCATTCATCCAAGAAAACTTTGGAGAAGAGAGATCTAATTTACAGCCCTACCCCAGTGAAAAGAAATCAGGTGAACAATCAGCTGGACCATCCAAAGGATTATTACTATTGCAACATAAGCTAGTTAAGAAAATGTCTATGGGGAAATAGCTGGAAATGTATTAACTTAATCCTAAATATTAGGAAAATATTAAGAATATAACATAAAAATGGAGAATGGAGCAGAGGCAGGTGCTCACCTCAGATGTCTGTTTCAGGCAGGCAGAAAGTTTTTGTTTGGCAGGAATTTCACGTGGCCGGGATGGCCCTCAGGTTGCTGGTTTATTGGGAAAAAGCTCTTTTCTTAGTGCCTGGAGGGTGTGGGACTTGCATATGATGAGCTGTAAGGCCAGGGGAGGATTGATCCTAGAGGGGAGGTTGACTTGTGTTTGCTGTGGCAAGTGCCAAGTTTGTGGCTGAACTGACACTTTCCTAGAGAAATTCTCTTCATTTGAATATTTCAAATGTCACATATTTCAAAAATCAAGGAATTCTGCTCACTCTTTGTTAGTACAATCATTTATCCTTTAGAAAGGTTCACGTTTCCATCTGGGCTGTTTTGTAGGGATGTCAGGAATTGTGTAAGCACATCACAGCTGACCTAAGAGTTGGTTTCATTATTTATTGCCTTTAACCAGTATTTTCATCCCCCCTCTTTTAATTAGCTCAGCCAAAAATGGCTTCTCTTTCTGGCTAATCTTGGAGGAGGGATGTGAAGCTGAATCCATGAGTCCATTTTAGGGTGGAGGAGGAGCTGGACGCAGCCCCAGAGAGGGCGACAGCCGGGGATGGTCCAGGCACGCTCAGTTTTTGCCAGTTATGGCAAAGCACACAAGCAGCCACAGGCTGGAAGGGCAGGACTGCACCCAGATTTTGGGCAGCTGGGGGAATTTTGGAGCCTCTTCGCTGTGGGTCAGTGAGGGATGCTGGCAGTGGTGC
Source organism: Acrocephalus arundinaceus (assembly GCA_021534815.1). Classification (NCBI taxonomy): domain Eukaryota; kingdom Metazoa; phylum Chordata; class Aves; order Passeriformes; family Sylviidae; genus Acrocephalus; species Acrocephalus arundinaceus. The sequence goes on along the minus strand of JAJEOU010002847.1, from coordinate 9,934,186 downwards.
TTGTTTTAGGATCGTGTGGCACCGCATCCATCTTCGCTCGCTTCCTCCGCACCTTCCTCCGCAGCCAGCCCGGCGGAGGGAACGGAGCCAGCGGGATGAAGGGAGGCTGCCCGTGGTAGGGATGTCAGGAAAACCTGCTCCCTGCCCACTGCCAGCCTGCGCAGAGCAATTATTCATGCTGGAGACCCAATGCTAGGAGACATGGGCTCGGGCAGAGGGAATGTCTAGCACTGGTAGGACGAGATCATTGTGCTGCAAGCTGAATGAAAGGCGTTTTTTTTCATAACAAAGATAAGACAGGCAGTGAAAGACACTCGTTTCCACGAAGGAAGAAGGCGTTATCCTGCTTAAATGATTTAGACAGACTTTATTTTCTTGGAAAGCCATGAGTCTCTTCATGGATCATTGTCTCCAAGCTGAGTTGCTCAGTGAGACCTTTCGTCTATGGAACAGAGACCCAAAGGGACTGAAGGGAGCCTGTGACCTTCCACCACTGCAAGTCTGGAGCCATAGAAATGTTTGTCAGCTTTGAAAAGAAGTGGTTGCACTTGAGATCCTTTCCTTGGAAAAATCCCTCAATCTGGAGCCACAATGAGGTGCAATTTTAGCACAGATCTGCCAGGACACATGCGTTCCTTTTTCCTTTCAAATAAAATATGGAAGTCAGCTGGGGTGTCTGAGCTTTTGGGATATTACAAGGAAAACATTCAATCTTCTAATTTTTAATTCAGGCGAGGTGAGCTTTGTGTGTAATTGGTTTTCTGGAAGCAAAACAAATATGCTTTTAATTCTGGGAGAAAGACAGGGTGACAAATCCTCCATATGAGAACTTGGCATGGAGGCCTCTCCTCTGGGGAGAAATTCTTGTGTGCAGAGAGAAATGCCCAGGTCCCAAGTCAACCAAAACATATGGCCACCAGCCCCAAAGGCACTTCTGCACTAATGGAGATAAATCTGAGCTGATCTGCACCATCACTTGCTCTGGGTGAGATGAAACTCTGGGGTTAATGCAAACATAAGTATCTCTTAGTTTATTTCTAATTGTTGTGATCCCACACTGGTCAAAACCAAATTCTCCCTCCTTAAGCTGGGAGTTATCCTTTTCTGCTTCTCTCCCCTCCCTTCCCTGTTCCTGACACATACAAAAATAAATGGTGCTGCCCTAGATTGAACAGTGGGCTGACATTGTGTGGAGTTCGTGTTTCCAGCAAGAAATTCCTGCTTGTCACTTGCAACACTCAGTAATTCCTGGTTTGTCAACAAACAGACAGTTTTGTTTTTTAAAAGATTTTTCTAAAGCAGGACAGCATGTCAAACCCACACATCGTGGTGACCGTGCCCATGGCAGGGAGTTGGAACTCGATGATGTTTTAGGTCCCTTCCAACCCTTCCCGAGGGTGTTAAAATGACAGGATTATCCTGCAAAGTTCATTTCTCCATATCACAGGAATACACATAACGATCAGGGTGAGAAAGCAGATAATTTAATGCCAGTATTTATGTTTGTGCCCGTTAATTTGCTGTTTATTGGTGGGATTGAAGCAGAGGGGCATTGCTTGGGCTCGTTCTCACCGTGCTGAACCCCGCTGCTGTCAGGGAAACCCAGCAGGGCTCTGGGGCTCATTGGATTTCCATGTGAGGCTGCATCCAGGGAAAACCCTGAACAGTTGCCCATGGGATGCGTGAGAAATGTCTTTTTAAAGGAAATCTGTATGAAAATGGAGGGCATACTGTGCCCTGTAGAGGATGTTCTTTTCCGTGGGGGATAAAGGGATTTTTTTTCCTCTTTGGAAATGGTTACACCTGGTTCAAAATTCCCTTGTTTGGTAACAACATCTTTTACTCCTGTGAGTGATCCATAATGTGAATTTCTCCTAAATCATCACTTTGATATTAATAAATTGGCTAATGATGACTCAAAACCTGCGTGGTGTTTCTTGACCTCTGTGTAAGCAAAATTTGGAGGAAAATTTGGAGCCATCACCATTTGTTTGAAATCCTTCTGTGGTGTGACCAGGGTGGGGGTTCTGCTGAGGGCAATCAGAGCAGGATGAGTGTTAGAAGGCAATGGAAAAGAAGGTGATTCCAACTTTGTTATGTTCAGCATTTTTGTGTAAGAAGGCTCAGGATTTTGCAGAGGAAGCAGACACAGGTTTCTGTGGCAAACTATAAAATAATGATGTTCTTTTCACTGCTGGGTCTTATTTAAACATTATTTACTGACTTAAGATATTAAAATTAATCACTACTGTTTATATTAGAAAATTGTCCATAATACCTTTGTTTTTTTTCCCCACTTGTTTCTTTCCTGGAGTTTATTTTTCAAAGGCTGCACAAAGAATTGAGGCTCCAAAGAGCTCAGGGGAGCTGGGATGGTCTCCTTCCTTCCAAGCCTTGCTGCTGCTTCGGGTTCCCCCTCCATAAATCCCCACCCAGTGGGAAATTGGGATGTCTCCTTCTGGGAAAATGGCTCCTGCAAAGAGTTTTGTGTTCGGCTGAGGAGGCTCCTTCTTCCAGGCAGCAATTTCCTTCCTTCCTTGTCTCTTGTTTATGAGGAAAACATAAAATCCCTTTCTGCACTTAAACTCATTCTGGTGGTGCTCTAAATTCTACGCTTAAGGATGCATTTAATTAAAGATTGACTATGGCATAAAGTGGAGGTTAATTAAATACCAATCAATCCCTGTATAAAATACATACAAAGGGGCTTTGGCTCAGGCAGTAAAAGGACCTCCAGGAGGAGATTCCCCTCTTGCTCACTGTGCAGCTGGGGAGGGGCTTCCCACACTCTTTTCCTTGCTGTATTTGCCATTCAGGATATTGAAGCCCTGCAGAAAAGCTGTTTTTATGGAAACAAAGCCATGGTCTGACCCACTCCTGCTGTTCAGAAGAGGCTTCACAGGGACTTTTCCATCACCACTTTGTTATGGTGATGTTGGTGTAATTAGACGAAACTCTCATTGATGAAGGAATAATTTTATTTTGTTCTCCCAAAAATTTTTATAGTGGCATGAAATGAATCCAGAGTATCCAAAGTTAATAAAACAACATGGCTTTTCATGGAACAAGTTGTTGGGTATTGTGCCTTGTTGTAGGATATTGTGTATGCTGAAATTTAGGGGAGCTCCAGGAAGGGGAAAAGTTTTGGAGGGTCTGGAAGAGGAGTCCAACACAGGAGAAGCCTCATGTAATTTTTATATTTTTTCCCCATTCTGTGTTCCCATGAGGGAACATTCTGGGAATCAGTGGGACGTTTCAGAGAAAAATCTGGAGTTTTTGCTCCTGCACTGGTGGCTTTTAAGGTGAGGTCAAATGGACAGACTTGGAACAAGAGGCCTGAAAGTTTACCCTGGATCAAGAGCAGAGTTTAGCTCCTCCTCTATTTAGACCTAGTTCCTTAGAGTACCCTTAAAGAATGACTTTAACATGCTCCCTGTCCTCCATGCTCTGTAGTGCTTCAGGAACATTAAATTGTGAAAAGCAAAGTTTTCCTGCTTCAGAACAGGGCTTTCTTTTAAATAATTTAAAATCCTTGATTTTAAAGTTGTTCAGTACTTTTTTTGTTGGACGTTCTCATATTTAAACTACCAAAACTAAACATATCAGCTTTAGTCAGGAGCAAAAGAATATAATTTGGAAATATTTTCATTTTTAATTGCTCAGTTCCATTAAAAACATTATTGTTCTTTTATTTCTCATAAATCCCCTGCAATCTGAGCTTCTCTCACTGGGTCTTTTAGAGATTTCCACCTCCTTCAGAAATCTGCTTTACATGGCTGCAGGTGCTGTCCTTCCAAGGAGCTCAAGGCACTTGGTCACCGTGGCAGGGCCTCCTAAAAGTATTTTCCAGCCCTGCAGAAGGAGAAAAGTGAACTCAAAACCTGTGAAGAAGCAGCCTGGGATCCAGCAGCCCCTGCCATGTGAGGTACAGGTTGCAGAAATGAAGTTGGAAGTTAATTGTTCCTGCTGCTGAAGGGCCCAGGTTAGTTCCTGTCATTACACTAATTTTTGTACTGTCTCAGTGACCTTCATATCATATTAACAGTTTTATATTATGTTAGCAAATTGCTCTGCCAGAGCTGCAAGTCTGATTGCATTCTGAAGGTCATTAATATGATATGAAAATATTATTGTATTCTCTCCTTTCATATTTTATTAGTGATATGGAAAGCAATAAAGGAGCTGATTTTTGCTGGGAGGTTCCCCAGGGAAAGATGCTCTACAGCAGTGGTGTCCCACATTGGCTCCTAATCCAATCTCAACGGGAAGTTCAATTTCCTCATCATTAATTATTTAACTGTATTTAACTGCTGTAAATTCTCAGGTTAATTTTTTTAACTGTTGAGTTTGATGACCTCCAAAGACATTGGTATTAGCCAGTGCAATATGAAATACAGACACTTCACACAAGTGGAACCCACTCTTCCACGAGGATTTGTGTGAAGGCGTAATAATGGCAAATTTAATTTTTCTGCTGCAGGAGGGAAGGCTTATTTTATTACTACCTTTGGTGCAATTCAGAATTGCAGCATGGAGGAGGATGGTGGTGGCAGTTGGGACATTCCTTCAGGGTGAGCCTGGCCCTGGAGCTGTCCCCAGGACATTTCCAGTGGTCACCAGAGCAGGGACTGCTGCTGAAACCCCCACAGCTCAGCTTGTACCCAAAAATTTCATTTATTAAGCAATGTTGAGTGGAAAAGTCCTGACATGAGTGAGCAATGGGTAAAATTGGTTGGGCACCAGGCAGAACCAAAGGTGAGGGCAGGAACTTTTGGGCAGGTTTTGGCTGTTATTTAAGAACAATGACACTTTGGACTTGCATAAAAATGGGTTAAAAATGTAAAACATATTTTAATAGAAAAGAAAGGTCATTGCTTGCAGAGACAAATGATTTTTGAGGTAACAGTGCTGTTCTAGAGTGGCTTCAGCCAGAAGTGACTTTGGTAAGCTTTAACAGCCTTAACTCACCCTTAGAATGACATCTAACAGGAGTTTATCAAACGTTACCCACAACAATATTGGATTATGATATCACAGCACCCAGATGCCGGGGGTTTAACATGATTTTGCCAAGCAGAATGTTTTAATGTTTGAATTTATGCCTTTCCCTGCCACACCGTGAGGCTGCTCCGTGTTCATCTGCCTCAGCTGTGCAATGGCTCCAACACAGAGAGACTCAGATCCCGGGAAAACTTTTCCAGAGCAGATTTGTCATCGGGTTATTGGCAGTCAGAGCTGGCAGGAAAGGTTGTCTGGAGGTTCCCCCAGCCTGGGGAACATCCCAGAGGGGTCCTGGGATGAAAGAAGGATGCAGCACGGGGAAGAAGGATGCAGAAGGATGCAGAAGGATGCAGCACGGGGAGGAAGGATGCTGTTATTATTTCGGGGAAAGCGGCGCCGAGGGCAGGGGGAGCGCGCTGTGCAGTGCTCGGGAACGCCTGCAGATGGGGCTGCTCCACCGAGGCCGGGGCGATGCTCCAGACACAGCGCCTGGGTACAGCACACCAAAAACAGCCCTGCACCCCAAAAACCGCCCTGAACACAGCATTGGTCCGTGCCCTGCACCCCATAACTGCTCTGCACCCCAAAACTGCCCTAAACACAGCATCAGTGTGTGCCATGCACCTCAAAAACTGCCCTGTACCCAAAACCCGCCCTGAACACAGCATCTTTCTGTGCCCTGCACCCCAAAAACTGCCCAGTACCCAGAAACCGCCCTTAACACAGCATCGGTCTGTGTCCTGCACCCCAAAAACTGCCCTGCACCCCTAAGACTGCTCTGCACCCCAAAACTGCCCTGAACACAGCATCACTCCGTGCCCTGCTCCCCAAAAATGCCCTGAGTGCAGCATCAGTGTGTGCCCTGAACCCCAAATATTGTCCTGAACACAGCACCGGTCTGTGCCCCAACACTGCCCTGCACCCCAAAACTTCCCTGAACACAGCATCAGTCTATTCCCTGCATCCCAAAAACTTTCCTGCACCCCAATACTGATCCTGCACCCCAAAACTGCCCTATACCCAACACCAATCCTGCACCCATCCTGCACCCATGATACTGATCCTGCACCCCAAAACTGCCCCGTACCCCAGCACCGATCCTGCACCTCAGCTCTGGTCCTGAAAGCCTTCTCCACCCTGTACCCCCTGCACCCCAACAGTCTCAACCCCACAACAGACCCTGCGCCCCCCCTGCCCCTCACTGAGCATTGGGCTCCTCTGGGCTTATCCACAGACCCAGGAGTGGCTCTGGCCCCAGCACGCTCTGCTGTGCCCAATCTAATCCATCCCTGCCCTCTGGCAATGAGAAGCCATTCCCCGTGTCCTGTCCCTCCATCCCTTGTCCCACATCCCTCTCCAGCTCCCCTGGAGCCCCTTTAGGCCCTGCAAGGGGCTCTGAGCTCTCCCTGGTGCCTTATCTTCTCCAGATGAACACCCCAGCTCTCCTAGCTCAAGAACAGCTCCATGATCTCTGTTGGACTCACTCCAGCAGCTCCACGTCCTTTATTTTGGGATCCTTAGTCAGGATCTCACCTGAGCAGGGCAGGATCCCCTCCCTGACGTGCTGGGGGTGAGCCCAGGCCGTGGTTGGCACTCTGTGCCCAGGGATTGTTACTGCCAGAGCCACCGTGGTGCTGCTGCTCCCTTCAGGCCGTGTCCTCACCTGTGTAGGGCAGGAGCTGCCCCAGAGCCACCACAGGGCATGGCCAGGTCCCGCCCACCCATGGCACTGCCTGGCCTTAAACACGGGCTGTAAAACTCCAGGAGAACCGAGGACAAAACAGGCAAAGCCACGCTGAGCCCCAGTAGGGATTTTATTGACCATAATAAAGTTCTTTGGTGTCTCTTACAGGAGAGAGGAGCATGTCAAGTGTGATGCTGCTTAACGTCGTCTGAGACAACAGAGTGAGAGTACTGAAGGTAAGACCCTGTGGACTGAGCCATATTTCATCACAGATAGAGCCCTTTAACCAACAAACTTGTTCTGGGAAAGTTTCCAACTCCGACAATCTCTGGCGTTGTGGGGTGGTGGGATCTCTCATGCTAGGAGCATCAAAGGAGTCTCTGGAGATGCTTTAACAGAGGACAGGAGCCTGGGAGGGAGACTTCAAAATCCTGGCAAGGGTACAAATAAAATACACTTTGGTCTTAAATTAATGTAAAATTTTATGAAACTGTCTCTCGGAGATTATTCCCAACGTGGAGTTAAAAAACAAACAAGCAAACAAAAAGCAACAACAACAAAAGAATCCCTGGCTGGTGTCCACAAAGAACAAGTGCTGTGGTTTCCAACCTCTGGACGACATTATCCTCCAGGAACTGCCTCTTCGGGAAGATTCCACATCAACTTCATCTTCAGAGGCTTCATCTGCACCCTCTGCTTCAAAAAAAAAAAAAAAAAAAGAAAAAAAGGAAAAAAAAGAAAAAAAAAAAAAAAGGCATGCCAGGTCTCTGAAAAAAAAGAGAATTTGTCCTAAATTTGACCTGAAGACTGATTTATGCAAAGGCTTTTCCTGGTAAGTCCTGCACGTGCCCTGCCAGGGCTGTGTCCACTCTCTGGACATCAGCTCCAGGCTCTTCCTGAGTAGCCAAGCTCCCCATCCAGGGCCTCCCTGTGGCTGGAGAGCTGGGATGGGACGTGCCCATCCTGGGAAGCAAACAAGAAATACAAAGGAAGAGGAGGAAAAAAAAAAAACCCAAAAAACAAAACAGTAAAAAACCAAGCTCGAGAAGAGAAGGAATTAAAAGATAATAATAATAATATTAATGACAAATTTTAATTAATAAGTGGCTAATTAATTTTCTAAGCACCATAAAATTGCCATAGCAGCCTAATTGCTTTGCTAGTCTTGCCACCAGGCAGGGAGGAGATGAGGAGTTCTAATCCCCTGGATTTCGACGTGGGAGGTGCTGATGAAGGGGACAGGCTGGGGTCTGCAGGGGCAGTGCCACCACACGGGGACCTGACCCGTTCCCCACGAGGTGCCGCTGTCACCTGAGCAGCTGCCACCAGGAGGGGCAGGGCTGGGGCAGCTCGGTGGGGCGGTGGCTCTGACCCCGGCAGGGATACGGGGACCACAAGTGGCTTGCAAATGGATTTCCAGTTTGCCATGACTCTGGAAGAGCATGAAGGCGCTGTGGGATTACTGCAGCTGCTTTCATCCTCTCTTTCAAACCCTCTTACCCTTTTGAAAATGTTTTTTGACTTAATGCCAGCACAGATTACTGGTTTTATGCTTCTTGCTCTGTAACAACCACGTACTTATAGGAAATTACTTGTAGGAACTCTCTTACAGGAACTGGGCGTGTGGAGATTCCAGCTCCCAAAGCCACAGCAGCTCCTCTTCATGCCCTGCAGAAGAATCCACAGCACCTCAGACTCCTGGGATTTGTTTCTCTGGGCGGCCTGGTGCAGGTGTGCACAGCTCAGCCACCTCATGTCCAGGGCATTATTCTGGGGATAGCACGGTCACATTTGAAGCAGAAATTCACTGAGATGGATTGGTTTTGTGGGCTGTTTTTGCCCTGAGTTCTGTGATGAGCAGTTTGGATTAATCTGCATTGACCCCTCTCATGCTGGGTGTGTTTTTAGGAATGAATTCTTTCTTTTCCTAAAGGTGGTCATCAATGAAACCACATCATCGTTTGCCATAATCTTATTACTAAATGAGATTTCATCTCATCCCACAATTCCTGACAAAAAAAGCAATGTCTGGTTGGGGGCTATGGGTTCTGTGGGGTACAGCACAAATTCCATTATTTCACACAATTTGTGCTGCTGACTCCTCTGTCTCTGCATATTTATCTTCCTTCCATTCCTAACAAACTTGTTTTTTCAGCACTTCTTTGTCATAAGGATGATGGGGATTAACTAAATGCATGTAAACACAACCATAAAAAGGGGGGAAATTACACTGCATGAGCAAACCTGATACTCTTCCCAGTTCATTAGAATTTAATGAAGAAATACTCAGTGCCCAACAGGGGAATCCTAATTCATTATGTCTTTTGAATTCTCATTAAGCATATGCATGGTGACTACTGGAAACCTGCACCCTTTCAGCTCTGTTGTCCATTACCCTGACTAATAAATAGTCATTATACTTAAATACTGATGAGGACACTCAAGGAAGTTTTATTCCTGTAATTAATTTTCCCTGGTTAACTCCTGATGATTTTCCAGTGCTGCTGGTGGTGGCTGAATCAAAATCCTTGCACAGGTGAGGTCACAGAGAAGCTGCTCCAAAAGTGGTTGGAAGATGGAGAAGAGGATGGACCACACCAAAACCTCTCCACACCCACACAGGGACACATCCTCCCCACCTCAAAGATGTTGCTTTAGCTTTGAGGGGCTCTGCTGCTTTTTTTATAGGGGGAAAAGCTTTTTATCCATTTAAATCCCTGGCAGTGTCCAAGACCAGGTTGGACAGGGCTTGGAGCACCCTGGGATGGTGGAAGGTGTCCCTGCCCATGGCAGGGGTGAGACTGGATGGGCTTTGAGGTCCTCCCAAGCCAAACCAAGCTGAGATTTCAAGTGGTGTTAACTGCTTTGGGCCCAGTATGATGATGATGGATGGATGAATGATGATGGATGTTGGCTGAAGTTTCCCCAGATGCTTTGCAGTTTTCCACATTCTTGGGTGAAAGCTTTCAAAGGAGGGTTGTGACAGGAACACAGAATTACTAAATCCATCTGACTTCTTATGTAGCTTAAGGCGATGTTTAAAGCTTCAAAATATTTAAAATGTTTAATCGCTTGGAGCTGAATTTTACTCCATAAGTGGCAAAGGGTTTGTTCATTCCTGTGTCTCTTCCCAGTTATTAATACTTTTTGTCTTTTACCTTCATTACTAGAGCTGATATCTCTGGAAGGAATCTCTGGTGTGCTGGAGCCAAGAAATCACTGGTTTTATCACAGCTGCTTTCCAGGGACTTTCTTCCACTGCTCCCTGCAGTTCAGCTTTGGGGGTGTGTGAGGAATGTTTGGGGGGCTCTTGCCCGTCAGGTGCTCTGGGGGGTGCCAGCCCCCCAGAAATCCCCACCTCGTGATGTAAATGCCAGAAATGGTTCGCTGGTGTAGGACAGGACCTGGACCCAGGGGTGGGGCAGTTTTGTCCACTTGGGAATTCTGAGGTGGTTCAGGGACTCAAAGGCAGCTGATAAACTTGAAACTGGAACCAGAGTGGTGATGAATGACTCACCCAGGAGCTACAAGTGCCCTGAAAGGTGGGATGAGCCATTCCTGGAGGAGCCAGGGGAGAGGAGAGGAGAGAAACACTCGAGTTGTTTAGAGAGCTGGGGCTGCCCGTTTGCCACGGGCTGGTGCTTGGCGTTGGATCAAAGCGGATCCTGAAAGGAGCACAGCGGTAATGACAAAGCCCGGCTGCTGCAGGGGAGGGCCCCCAGCAGGCGGGGACGGATCCGGCACCGGCACCAGGGGGAGCTCGGGGCCCTCCGGGGACAGGAGCATCCCGGCTCCCCCGAGACTCTTACAGCCCCTTCCGTGATAATTCATGGAATTATACCTGGTATTAGACCTGGGAGCTCTCCCAGTGCCTAAAGGGGCTCCAGGAGAGCTGGGCAGAGACTTTGGACAAGGGATGGAGGGACAGGACACAGGGAATGGCTTCCCACTGCCAGAGGGCAGGGATAGGTGAGGTACTTGGGAAGGAATTTTGGTCTTGTCTTTGCAGGATAACTTTAAGTCATTCAGTGTTTTCACAGTGATGATAGTTCTGTCAAACAAAGGGTTCTTCAGAGCATGTAAAAATCATCAGCGTCTCCCACCCGAAATCAGTGTGATTAATGAAGGTGTTGATCCAAAGCAGATTGGAGTTTATGGGTGTGTTTTGACCAACCTCAGTGGCTTTCCCAAAGCTTCTCGGCAGCCCTGCAGAGGTTCAGGTGAGTTCCCTGGTGGAGATGGAGCTTGTGCCCAAAGGTTCCTCATATTGTCCAGATAATCTTCATGGGAAGGGCTGTCCAGCCCTGGCAGAACTGCCCAGGGCAGGGGTAGGGTCCCCATCCCTGGAGGGATTCACAGTCCTGTGGATGTGGCACTTGGGGACATGGTGGCGGCCCTGGCAGTGCTGTCAGTGGTGGCCCTGTCAGAGATGGATTAATGATTTGTCTGGATGACCTCAGAGGGCTTTTCCCACCTAAACTATTCTGTGTTTGCATATTGTCCTGGGCTGAGTTTCCTTCACTGCTCCAAATGACATCCATTTTCCCAAAGCATGTGAATTCTTCTTAGATTTTTATTGCTTTATATTAGATTTGCTTATAAAGGTGCCAGTGAACACAGTAAATCTGTATTACAAAAATAAACCACATTTGTTGGTTTCTTCTAACCTATGGACTGCTCTTGACATGCCCAAGGAGCCCAGGCTCCCTCTCACTCTCCCAGGATTTAGGAATCAGTCATTATTTGTGTCACTGCAATGACAAATCACCACTATAATGAGGTTTTATCCTTTTAAAACAAAATAACTTTTATTAATTCCTTGATTTAATAATTGAAGCCTTGACTTTCAAAGGGGGAGGGGGCAGGTGTTTGTTGTGATTAATAGGACACACTCCCTGCGTATCACAGAACTTTACTAAATCTTAGTAATGGTGTGGGGGTCAGTGTCAGTGTTATTATAGAAATGATAATTATATCTTTGGGAAGCTGTCAGAAAAGTATCTTTTCTAGGAGTCAGAGCAGTGTAAACAGACTGTACAGGCAGGCACTACCCTTTCCATCAATAGGTAAACAATCTTTGTTAAGCTCATCTTGATAGTCTTATTTTGTTGCCACATTTTAATTACTCATCCTGTCTGTTTATATTCCGCTGCGTTTTGCTGAAGATACAAGCTTTAAAAATCATTGGTATTTAGGAAAATCCAAAGCTGGGGTGATGCATGCTCAGGTGCTAATTTATTTACATCAATTAATTTCAGGCCCCTGATGTAAACCAATTAGTATTCAACACTTAATGGAGTCATTATCTGTCAGATTAGCTTTTAGAAATGCTTGTCACTGCTACAGGACCAGGCAGCAGAACTTTGCTAATAAAACTAGCAGAATTAATGGAGTGAACAGCATAGATAATGACTTAATGTGGAACATACAGTATAGAAAAGAGACTGAACAACTGTCTTCAAGAAATTAAGATATCATTGAGCCGGCTACTTTATTCCAAAACTGAGCTCAGATGGGCTCTTTGGAAACATCAAAGGTGTCTCGCTAAGCCTTTGCAAAGTTTATTTCATAACAAATAACTTCCACCCTTTGTGCCCTCACATGCTCCAGCCCAGCTTGGTGTGGCACACAAAGAGAGGCTCCTCCCGGCTGTCACCCCAGGCTGCTCCTTCCCAAGGACTGGGAATTGCTGGGAGCATCCAGGCCATGGAGCTGCGCCTGTGGGTGTCACCCTGCGCCTTCCCCTCCTTTGGGGGATGCACTGATCACCTGCAGGGCCCTGGGGCACTGCAAAATGAGTTTTATTTGGGCAGAAATATTTGCCCGTTGTTTTGTTCTCCCAGGCCGAATTTCCATTTTTTTTTTTTTTTGTGTGGTGTGTAGTTTTCCCTGTGCATTTTGAGATCGGTCTGGTTATTCCGGTGCCTCGGGGACAGATGACACCTGTGCTAAAGTCATCTCAGCATGGAGGGAAATCACAGAGCTTAATTCCAATTTAAGCTTTGCCAAAAAAAAAAAAAAAAAATCATAATGGTGTATTTGTATAGCAATTCCTGAGATTTGTGCTTCACTGAGAACTGTGGCACCGACCTGCAGATGAGTCTGGTAATGCTGATCTCACTCCAGGGACAGTCCTGCACCTTCACCCTCTCTTGTGTCCTGATTTGGGGATTAAGGGCTGGTCTGGGGGCCATGGGGCAATCAGGATATTCATAATGGCACGAGGAATTCCTCTACATAATTACATCTGTGACTGCATTTGAAGAAATGTCCCTACCACTGACTAAGCCTTGGTGATGTTATTCATGGTCAGGTGCTCTTTTCCTTGTCACAGCACCAAAACTTGAACTCTGGCACAAAGTAAGAGAGAATAAAGCTACTCTAAAACTGTGTTATGTGCTGTTCTTAGAACAAATTGTGATGTCCTGCCAGCTCTGTGCCGCTCACCTGAGCTGCTCTTCTTGCTGGTAACCAGAGCAGTTCTCACAGTTTCAGGTTATGCACCTTTTAGGAAACACTGTGGGAGAGTTGTCTTCAGCCTCAGGGATAATTTCACACATTTTTTAAGTCTTCCTTCTTTAAATGACTGCCATAACACCCTGTGTATCTCCCCTATCCTTATGGAGACAATGTACATTGATGGCCATTTATGGCTATTTTATAATTATATTGGTTTTGCATTGATTGTGGTTGCTCTCCTTGATAGTTTTCACCGTTCCAGAGGGACTCAGTTTATGGCACAAAATCAACATTTACATTTGATTTTCAGCAGGACAAGTGGCTGCTGAGAGTGACTGAGTGGGGAATTGGTGCCTGTGCACCTCCCTCCTGGAAAACCATCTTGTTTCAGCTCCACTGCCCAAAAAACCTTCTCACCTTCCCAAGCCCCGGAGGTTTCTTTCCAGGAGTATTCCAAAGGAGGAGGGAGACCAAATGTGACTCTCAGGGTGTAGAGGAGGTGATGTTGCACTGCCACAATCCAATATTGGAAAAACCCCTTATGACAGCTGGACATGAGGTATCCTGTCCCTATCATATCCATTCCCCAAACATCTGCTGTCCCAACATTTCCGTGACAGAAGTTTCAGAAACATCAGTGACAGAGAGTATTGGTGATTTTTTTTTTCAGTAATTGCAGCAGAAAAGCCTCGGCTGTGTGATTTTCTCCTCCAGCTGTTTGTCTGTGGGATCCCTGGAGTGGGAGAACTTGGACCATGAGGAAGGAGAGGTTTGGAAGCAGCCTCAGGAAGGTACAAGTGCTGACAGAGGGACGAGTTCCATGTCTGGGTAAGCTGGGCATCACTTTGGAAGGATGGAGGGCCAACAGCCAGAGCATCTCTGTCATTTGTGAGAAAGAAAAGCTGATTATTTGAACTTCTGGCTCAGCTGAACTTCATTTTAATATCTGTAAAGAAATCTCAGTCTGGATTAACCTCCACAACACTTGGATTTCATTGTGAACATTTTTTACAGCTGTTCAGAGTTTTCTGCTGTTGCAAAGAACAATTAATTTGGGGAACAATAATTCCTGGCTTTAAAGCCTATATCCATATGGCTATCAAGGCAGTTTGTAATTCCATAAAATTGAAATCATAGATGACTGCTGCAGCATCCTCAGAGGGGCTGGGGTTTTTTGAATTTTTTTTTTTGTTGTTGTTTTCCTGCTACTTACCCCTTCTCATCAGCCCAAATATTTGCTGGTCTTACCTCAAAACCGGTGATGTGACCCTGCTGTGTCCTTTGTAGGGCACAATACGAGGTGTCAAGATTCAGATGCTGCTTTGTGGTCCTACCTACTGGAGATGCCCCTTTGAAAGGAGAGGAAATTGCTGTTGGATAACATCACTCCCTCCATCACAGCTGGCGCTGGCTGGTGCAGATACATGTTTACATTTTGCCTGGAAAATGTAAACACTAATTAAGCATTAATGTTAATGGGGCCTGGGCCCCCGGCTCTGCTGCTGGCACTGGCCTGGCTGCTGTCCATCTCACCCCACTCACTATCTGTGTTTCCTGGCAGAAAATAAGGATCATTATTTATTCCTTTCCAAAGAGGGAGGGAAGGGACAGCCGGGGAGGGTCACATAAGGACAAAATATTGTGTTACTGGGAATAAAACCAAATCCTATCAGCCTGAGAGAAGGGCAGGAGTGCTCGTTATCCCAGGTTCCAGTGTGGATGTGATCATTCAATAACTTCTATATTTCCTGTTCTCACTTCCTGCATCCGAACTCAAGCAGTTTTCTGGGAAAAGCCTCTCCAATTTGCCATAACACAGGGATAGGATGGATCAGCAGGGAGTGCAGGGGATGTGAAGCAGCATCCAGCCCTGCCGTGGTGCAGTAAACCTAACTTTCAGTTTTAATTCTCTGTAAAAAAAGACTTTCCTGCTCCTGTTCCCTCTTCATGCACCACTGGGGGATGAACTGGTCACCGAGGAGCCTCCAGCACTGCCTGGCCCTGCTGTGGTTGTGGCCATGGCTGCTGCAGGTCTTTGATGGAGATTTTCCATTTTCCCTTTGCTCGGCCCCGGCGAGAGCCAACGGCAGCGCCTCTAATTAGGGAGGGTAATTTCTCCCAAACGGGTCCTCTCCCTTTGTGAGCCCGTGGGTTTGCCAAGGGAATAAAAGCGCCCTGATTGTCCCCTCCTTTCAGCCCTTCCCCTGATGAGGAGTGTTGCTACACCTAATAAATTAAAGGACACAAAGTTAATGAATTTTTCATTTGAACTCACAGCTAGGTATGGATTAGCGAGGCTGACGTTGCTGAAGAGCTCAGAATTAGGAAGGGTCCTACAGGGACATTTTCCTCTTTGCTAAAATCTTTTCATTCACCTTTTCAAGCATTATCTTGCTGGGCAGAAAGAGTTCTTTTCACGCCGTATAGCCCGTGGGGTCTGCTTTTTTTTTCCACATAAATGTGATCATTCATTTTGTTTGTCTAATGGATAAAAATAAAGGGCAGTGTGAGTGACATTCAGACAGCTTTTCTCCTCAAAGAGAAGGGATTCATGGATCCTGAGCAGCACTCTGGAGCACATTGAGCATTCAGAGTCCCAATTCCTTTAAATTCCAGTTGACACCAGTGGAACGTTGGTTTTCCTCCCACTTGAGCAGGGCTGGGAGCTGCAGGCAGCTTGGCCTTGTAAATAAAACTACACTCAATTTACTTAAAAATTAATTGTAAGTCGATGTCAAAGGACCTGAACGGTTCAGAATTATTTTCTGAATATGAATTTCAAAAGATAGCAGCTGCTTTCAGTGTGCAAAATGATTTCTGCTTCCTGGAGCCAAACCTGCACATGCTCCATTCGGAGTGAAACATTGATTTGTGATCCCTGTATTCCCTGCCCAAATTAAACCTTTCCCTAAGAACTTTAGTTTGCCTTCACTTGCCTTTTGGCACTCTGAAAGAGTCATTAAAAGAGTGAATCAGGTTTTTGGTTAAAACCAGAATCTGTTTGAGCGCACAAGAGGCTGGGGAGGGTGGTGGGTCTGGGATCTCTTCCCTCATGGAGTCGTCACTCTGGACCAACCTGAACCCCATTCCCAGTGAGCTCTGGTTTTCCCACCCCCCAAATACGTGGCTGAATTAACTCTGAGATAATTTCTGATTAGAAAAGAACCAAGTGGGATCTCTTTTGATGCTTCAGGACAGGATGGGGAGGAGGGACAAAAAATTACTGCAAAAATTAAAAGAAAGAAAAGGGAAAAGCCCACAGTGAATCCCACCAGACTCTTGCAGAAGCCCTGGTGTCTGAAATGTGGATCCATGGGGAAAGAGGGAAGCTGGAGCTGCTGAGCAGTGGGATGGACAGGGTCAGGATGCTCCCTGCAGCCCCTGGCTGTGGGAATTTTTCCCAGCAATCCGTTTCTGCCTCTGGGCTTTCACCACCTTTCACAATGAAAGGTGGCAATGGGTGTTTCCCATTGGAAGAGTGTTTGCCCAAATCCTCCTGTTGGGATCCCACTGTCTCAGTTTCACTGCTCAAACTGGAAATGATATTTTTATTCAATTTCTGCCCTAAACCTTTAAGTTTTATTGCTGACTGCTTTTGTAACAACTGTATCTTGCACCTATAAATGCATTTCAGCAGAAGATTATTTTGTGCAATAAAGGTGCAAAGGCCTTTGGGAAGAACCTATTGCCCATTTCAAGCAGAAACACCCCATGCAGGAGAGATTTCCCCACTTCATAAATAATTTGGGATCAAAGATCCTGGCACTGGGTTAGGCAAGGGTGAGCGTAAATCTGGCTTTAACTGAGATTCATGTTTCTA
This sequence comes from Acrocephalus arundinaceus, assembly GCA_021534815.1. Taxonomy (NCBI): domain Eukaryota; kingdom Metazoa; phylum Chordata; class Aves; order Passeriformes; family Sylviidae; genus Acrocephalus; species Acrocephalus arundinaceus. Next base: position 9,917,222 of record JAJEOU010002847.1, on the reverse strand, counting down.
TTAAAAAGTAATTGCAAAGAACAAATCCTGATTGTCTTAATAACTGATATTTATGTCCCTCAAGCAGCAGAACAGATCCATCATTTTATACACAGCTCTGAAAAAAGGATTAGCACTGCTTGTATCCCTTTTCCCATTGCTGCTCCTACCCCTGTGCCCCATATTCCCTTGTCTTGGATCTCCCAGAGCCCGTACAAGTTACCTAGAATTCCCTTTCCTAACCTAGAAACTACTGTCACCTTCCAATTCACGTAAGAAAGAGCTGGAAAAAGATACCAAGTAGGGAAAATTTAATTTCTGGTCTTGGTGACAAGTTTCAAAACCCCCAGCACGAGTGGTGATGAACAATTCCCGTGCCTGTGGACCTGCCTGCATTTGCACCATCTGCCAGTGGGAGTATTTGGAAAACTTTTGGGGGTGGAGGAAGGTTGTTCTGGAGGGAAATATTCCTCCAAGGATTAATTTTGTGCAAATCTTCCTGTCAAACACTCCAGAAGCTGATGCCCTTGTTAGTGGTGCTCTAACCAAGGTCTCTCCTGCTCTAATGGCAAAGGAGAAGGTTCCCAACAGCTGCCAAGGGGGCACCTTGAAGGTGCAGAGCAAAGCGGCAGAGATTAATCAAAATTATTAGTGAAAACTAATTATAAATGATGTCTCAGGGAGTCAGGGGTTTTGCTTGTAGGTTTTACCATTTCCTCCTGACTGCTTTTTTTTTCCCCTAATATGAAAAGAAAGTTATTGCAATATGTTGATGTCATCAGCACAGAGTGGGAGTGATATTCCAATGATGGCTTCTCCAGTTAAAATATTTCCAAGTGTTGCTCTTCCCTCTTTTTCAAGGATGACTACTCTTGCTGAGCATCTCTGTGGGTTCTTTTCTGATTTATTTTCTTTTAAGTGAATGTAACTTCTTGGATCAGAGAGAATTTCAGTGAGCACATTTGCTTTGTGGCACTTCCTAATCTGTCCAGGCTGATTTGCAACTCAAACACTAAAAAATATATTTCTAAAAGTACTTTTTAATGGAACCAAAAGAGATTCCAGAGGAAATATTCAGAGACAGCAACACTTCTGCATCACAAATGTGCTTGTGTTTCCTCCTATTTCCTCCATTCATTATTACACCCGCAAACAATTCGTCGTTGATAATTAATATTAATTCCATCCGCTTAATTGACAGAATTACCAGGGGGTGACGAGATCGGCTTCCCAGTATTAAATAATTTCTACCAATTTGTAGTGCTCAGCTTGCTGCTCTGCTGATTTCCCAGTTGCTCCAGCTCCTGCATCTCCAGGCAGACACAGGGGGAATCAGGGAGGTTTGGAATCCTCAGCTCGGAGCAGGCAGAGCACCGCCTTCTTTGGGAGAACACCGAGCCTGTGCCTGATTATCCAGCCATGGGATCCTGCTGCTGCTGCTGGAACACCAGAGGTTTCCATAATATATTGCTTGGGTACATCCCATGATGTTCAGCACTGTTAAAAAACCCCACAATTTTTGTCTAGTCAGGAGCTTTCCTTCCCAGCTCCACAGCACTGCTGTGAACCCTTCATCACCTTCATCCACAGCAGTGTTTGCTGTGCGGACACATTGCATTAATATTTTCACATTCAAACACAGCAAAAATTACATGGGCAACCTGAGTTTTGCTGTGCAAGAGCTCAGACAGCACCCTCCCCCAAAGAAAAAATTACAAAACCAAATTAATTTCTGTTCTGGAACACAAACCAAATATTTAGCACATGAAATGGGGGAAAAAAGTTCCTTCTTGAGGAATTTAGTTTATTTTTTTCAATTAATTGAATTTGTAAAGGCTCTTTTCTTGTCTGTAGTACAAGAATAATTACTCCTAAAAGGACCTTCAGTGATGATGTTACTGCACAGATGGTTTTGGAGTCCAAAGAGCTGCCTTAGCATCAGAGATGTTCAGGAACTGCAGCGTTCAGTAACAGCCCCAAAAATTTGCTGTCTGAACCCAGCACACACCAAAGTACCCCCTGCACTTCAGCCCACACTGCAATTAGTGTTTTTTTCTCTTTTTAAATGTTTTTCCTCATTTTTACCTCCCCTAGGTTGTGCCAGAGCACACCCAGCTGGGCACAGGTGAGGCTGAAACCCTCCCATCTCCTGGCTGACCCTTTTTGGCTCCTCTCTTCTCATCCCTCTCATTCCCCTTTCCACCTCCCTTGTTTTGCAGAACAGGAGGAACCTCCCTGCCCGGGAGGACAATGGGAACCCATCACTGCAGGGCTGGGATGTCACCCAAGGAGCTGCTCCGGGGACACCTCGCCCTGTTTGGGAATTTCAATGTATTCCAACACAGGAGGTAAATGATGGACAAAGCCCAAGAAACAGCATTGAATTCCTGTGACCAGGTTTAAAAGGCCGTGAAACCTGGTGGAACTTCTTTTCCCTTTTCCCTTTTTTTTTTCCCTTTTCCCTCTCCTTTCCTTTCCTTTCCTTTCCTTTCCTTTCCTTTCCTTTCCTTTCCTTTCCTTTCCTTTCCTTTCCTTTCCTTTCCTTTCCTTTCCTTTCCTTTCCTTTCCTTTCCTTTCCTTTCCTTTCCTTTCCTTTCCTTTCCTTTCCTTTCCTTTCCTTTCCTTTCCTTTCCTTTCCTTTTTTTCCTTTCCTTTCCTTTCCTTTCCTTTCTTTCCTTTCCTTTCCTTTCCTTTCCTTTCCTTTCCTTTCCTTTCCTTTCCTTTCCTTTCCTTTCCTTTCCTTTCCTTTCCTTTCCTTTCCATCTTTCTTGGTTTTGGTTTCCATGAAGCACTTGGGATGTAAAGTTTAGGATAACTGATTTAATCATCTTTTCTCACCTATCAGTCCAGTTCTTCCTGTCCTCTCCTGTGTCCAGGTATCTCAGTCCCTGCTGAGTACCACATATTAGTTAACATTAAATCTTGTATTTCTATTTATGTGATACTAATCCTGGCTTGGTGCCTACCCTATGTTCTTAATTGTTTGCAACTGATAACATTTTATGTACATATATTTATTTTTTAATACTCTATTACAAAACAAATAAAAAAGGGTGTTAGTGATATAGCAGAAAATGAAATAAATATCAATGACATCATTATATTTGATGTTCTGGCTTTACTTTTCATACACTTGTAATAACTGCCATTTTAATGACCTGTTATTTTCATTACCAACTATCAGATCAGATGTGATTTTGAAAAAACAATGTAATTTTCCAGAGTAATTTGTTTGGGGTAATAGTAGGAAATAATACACTTAATGATTTTGCTTATTTTATTTTCACAGCTCTTTTTATACAAGAGTTACCTCAAGCTCAGTCTTTGAGTAGCTCTCAGTAGCTCTGGGCTGCTGCTGGTTTGGGAAGTTTTGTCTCCAGACGGAATTTCTTCATCTTTTATAGTTGACAGAAAGTTTCTTTTCCTGCCAGGAAAATTCAGTGTAAATCCAGCAATTTGTGGTGACAACCAGAGGTTTTACAGGGGTGGGATGAGACCTTTGAGGCTGTCTGGATGTTTGTGAATTATCCCTGTTCCCGGGCACTCATGGATGTACCATGGGCATCTGAGGATGAAATTAAGTGAAATTAAGTGAAATTAAGATGTGATATATTTCAGAACAGATAAAAAGCAAAAAATACATCCAGTGTTTGACTGGATGTGTAGTAAAGCTGTAGTAGAGCCCACTGTGAGCTGCGAGAGCCCAGCAAGGAGCTCGTAGGGGGCTGAGCAGCCCCTGGAGCAGGAATGGTGTCCCAGCAGCACAGCTCTGTGCTGGCAGCCTCCAAAATTGTTCATTTTCTGTGTTTCAACTTAAAACCTCTGAGGAGTGATGATGGGCATGCCTAATCTCTGTTTGGGCTTCCCAATTTCCACAGCTGGTCAGTGCTGGGGATGGGAGGTGGCTGGTGCCTCTGCTTGGGTGACTTGCTGGGATGTCACTCAGGGCATGGTGCAGGCTTGTGATGTCACCTCTTTCTTTTTGGCTGTTTCACAGCAGTGAGGGAATGCTGTGCTTGTTTTGTGCCCTCATTGCAACAACCCTGATACAAATTCTTCACAAAGGAAACAGTTCAGAGATGGGAATTCTGTCCATATCAAGCTTCTACAAGCTTGGAACCCTTCTGTACAGTCCTGCTTTTCACTACAGTGGGCAGATCTCTGTAGGTGATGCTACACAAGCCCAACACAGCACCCTTTAAACCCAAAATCCTGCCCTGCTCAGCCCAAACTTCTCCCAGCTGCAGCAGAGAGAGGGTGGAACACACTGCCTCACTGCCCTCAGAGCAGCACCTCAAGCCAGCCTCACGCTCTGCCATTTCCCCTTCTCGTTCCAGTGTTTGTTATGGGAACGAGGTATCATAGTTTTAATGCCTGGTACGGCCTGTGAAAGACCATAAACATTTAACAGACCCATCAATATGGACTTTAACCTTTTCACTGTGCTGTAGCTGGACTGGCCCCACTGCCTGGTGTTCCCCAGGTCACCACTGTGGACATGAGGGATCAAACAGCACCAATCCCAAAAAGGTCAGAGTAGCCCGGTTTATTATCCCCTCCCTTGGAATATATGAGGTGTTGCAATTCCCACAGCGTGTTTTCCTGGCTTAGGTTGGGGCAAGAGGAAGAAATGGCATGAAATAAATCCCTTGGGAAGACAGTTGTGGTGATGGGTATTGAAACAGGCACCACAGAACTCATCCCTTTCACCACTCCTGTGCCCACATCAATTAGCAACAACTCAGGATGAGAGGTGGATGTGTTTTCTGTAGGAAATAAGTAAAAAAAACTCCTCAAGTCTTTTCTGGTAAAAGAATTGTTTGGTATTCTTTCATTTTATTTGCTTTATATTGGACAAACCAGCAAAAAAGCATTTTATAGTCAAGGATGAAGAATGTTACAAAGCAGGAAATGTTCACAGTGAGTTTGACACTTGGAGATCATCTAAACCAGTATGCAGCACAGGAAATGCCCATAAAGCTGGGTGGAGTTTAGTTTTTAACCTGGATTTAGGATGGAGGTTCTGTAACAAAGCAAAGTTTAGTTTTTAACCTGTATTTAGGGTGGAGGTCCTTCCTGTAAGGGGTGCTCTCTCTCACTGGGCTGGGTTGGAACTGGTCCAGCACTGTTTCTGTCCAAGGAGTGGCATTCAGAGAGATTCCACAGGGCTTGTTCCCAGAGGGAAAAGTCCTGCACAGAGGTTTGAGAGCCAACATGGGTGTGAGATGTGCAGGCTGCTGTGCCCTGAATACCCAACCCCGTGGAGTCAGAGGCAGGAGAGCAGATCTCAGGGAGAGGAGCCCAGGACCTTTCCCAGCATCTGTTGTGCTCATCTGCATCCTGTCCTGGGATGGCTGGGAAGGGGCCACGATTTTCCCAGGTCCAGCTGAGACAGCTCCAAGTGATGCTTCACCACAAAGGTTCTCCACCAGAGAACTGCAAACTCAAAATAAAAAACCAGAGTTTGTCATTTTCTCGTGCACCATCCTGAAAAAAATCTTTGAACTTGGGCTTTGTACTTGAAATCTAATCCTGTTATAAATATCTTACTATGCAACTGCATATTTTTCTGAGCAAACCACTGCCAGCCACATCACCATGTATTCATTTCTGCAGAGATCTTGTTACAAAGGCAGATTTTCCGAGGCTCTACTACAGCTTTACTACACTATGAAGAACACACAAGAGTAAACCCCACGCCATTACATTTTTACATTAAAAACTCCTCACGGCTGAATAACTGGGGCTGTGTTGCACCCTCTCTCTGCTGCTGTTGGGAGAAGTTAGGGCTGAGCAGGGCAGGGTTTTGTGTTTAAAAGATGCTGTGTTTGGTTTGTGTAGCATCACCTACAGAGATCTGCCCACTCTAGAGAAAAGCAGGACTGTACAGGATTCAGCCCTGGAAAAGCTTGGCATGGGCAGAATTCCCACTGCTGTTTCCTTTGTGAAGAATTTATATCCAAGATAATAAAGTTTTAAATCAATAGTCTGAACATAAGCAGAGCTGTAATATTTGTAGATTTGGTTATCCCCTGTGACATTTACAGGACAGTTTCTGCAAACTCAGAATTCCAGAGCTGAATTAGCATTTCTGAAATGTAGGAGATCCCCTGTGTCTGTGTGATGTGTGTGCAGCAGCAAAGAATCATAAACTCAAGTCTGACAGTGTTTGTATTTAAGCATTAGCAACTCCATTTCGAGATTTAGGGTGGAAAAAAAGAGGCTGTGGCTGATTTTCCCTGTCTGGGAGTGTTTTCTGGCAGGATTTTGATGTTTTCCCTGTCTCCCCCAGCCTTGGGAAGCCCGGCACAAGGCCAGCCCTGCTTTGCCCCCGTAACTCACAGAATTTGTGCCACGGAGTCGGACCCCCAGCACCTGCTGGGCGCCTTTCAAGCTGCTTTAACTGGATCACAAGTTCCCAACTGTAGATAGATGTAACAGAGACTAATCCCATAATCTGGACAGAAGTACAAGCCCTGGATGGGGAGCAGCTCGTGTTACCTCCAGTTGCCCTTCAGTGGTGGCAGGGGAGCTCAGACATTCTCAACTCCCTCAGCCATTTTTTGGTAAGATCTGTGGATTGATTTGATTTGATTTGATTTGATTTGATTTGATTTTTCCTTCCCGAAGTCTGAAGATGAATATGCAAAACAAAACTTCATGCTTCGGCCAAAAAGGAAAACAACTTGGGTTCAGAAATGGTGCTTCTATGCTGGGTAAATATTATTTGTACTCAAGGCGCAGAACTCAAGGACTGGCATCATTTAAAAAAAAAAAAGAAAATACAGTGACAGAATAACAGAGCAGCATTTCGAGTGTCTAAATAACACCAGGGGTGTGGAGAGCTGCTGCCCAGCTTTTCACAATCCCTGTTTGAAATATCCCCATTTTCAAAGCTACTTTAGCAGCCCCCAGCTCCTTGGTGTGGTGCTCTGTGCCAGCAGAGCATCGATCAGGAGCTGCTGGTCGATGGCTCTGCAAACCCAGAGCTCCCAGAAATGAGATTTACCATTGGCTTTTTAACTTCTTGTTGACAGGCTCTTGCCAGTGACAGCTCTTCCTCGCTCTCCTCTTTCTCTCCCATTCCAAGATTTAATACTGTTTTACCACTCTAATTAAGGACGTGATTCTACAAATATTTGCAAGCTGCTGAGGCGCTCAGTGGGAATTGGGAGCCACGGATCCACCTACAGGTCCCATCTCGGGCATGTGCAAACCATCTCTACTCCCATCCCCACCACAAAAATGGGAGTTTCAAAGCCTTTTGCTTGTCCTGCTTGCCCAGGTCTTTCAAACTCAACCCCAAGCCCACTTGGAGTGAGATTTCCTATCCTGCTCTTCAGCATAGAAGTCTGGCTTTCTTTCCATGACATTAAACCAAAAGTTCTTTACTTTGGCCCTTTCCATCTCTTACAGTGTTAACAAAAATAGAAGCTTATTGCTTTAATAAAGGTTTTGATTTGGAAATTATTTACCATTTAGACTTTGTACGCTCTAATTGCTTTTGATTCTTTGGAATATCTCTAATGCAAAGCAGCTGAAAGATTGAGGTTTAAAAATGGGCTCTTGCACATTTGAAGTAAATTTTATCCTGCAATCAGTCGTAAAGATCTTAACTGCAGCTATCACATATCCTAAATATGTAATTGCTGTGGAGCCTTTCCAGTCTATTGGTTACAGGATGCTGGAAAAAGGGGAAAGTGAGCACAAATGTAGGCCCTGATGTCTGTGGGTATTTTAGGGGGGATATTGAGCAGGATTGGTCACCTGCCTGAAATATTGTATATTTATTTTTTCCAGGATGGAACCCTGGAATTCAATTGTGCAAAGATTAATTAGTAACTCCATTTGCATGGTGAGCTCACCAGTGACGGGGAAGATGCCCTAGTGAGTAAACAATGAATTTTGTCTGGGTTTTGGGATCAGGGCATCCACCCTCAGCCCCATGTGCTCCAGGGGGAAGGATTGAAGCTTTAAATGTGCCTCCATCCACATGTGGATCTGCCCTAAAATCAGTGGTGGTTTTGGTACATGGATGCAGCCCAAGAGGATCAGGTTGCTCTCATCTGTTCTGCCTGAGCCTAGGGAATCAATACCTAAAAATACAGAAAGAAAAAATCGATATACTTGATTTTTAGAGATTTTAAAAACATCTCGGTCAAATGTATTCTAGGTATGGATTGACTAGTCCATATTTGAATGATCTATAAAGACCAGCCTAAAGTGAAGTGGCACCTCTGCTTACTTGTATTAATTTTTTGCTTTCAAGAGAATCCTCTCCCATGTCCTGGCCATCTTTAAAGAGCACAGCTTACAAATATTTAAAACTTGACCCAAAGGAGACCTCTGGTTCTTTTTTTTTTTTTTTTTAGTATAATATGAAAAGCATGGAAGATTCAGCCTCAAAAATTGCCAAAGATGTTTAACACTCACCAGTAAAATCACAAAAACGGTGCAATTTATTGTAATCGGAGAAACACTTGCTTCCAGCCCTTTCTTTAAAGGGTTGTGTGAGATATTTACATACTAAATTAATGTGAATGGCTGCTAAGTACACACCAAAATTCTTCCAGCTGGGAGACACGGGTGTGCAAAGGCCAGGCCACTTGGGTTCCTGAGGAGAGCGGAGGGAGAAGCTCCCCCAAGCACAGAGGCTGCTGAGATGGAGCTTGGGGGTGGGCAGCTTATATAAACCCTGGATGTGCTCGTTCTGCAGCTACTTTTTTATAACAAAGCCCAAATTTGGAGTCACTCATTCTTATGATTCTACCCCGTGCTTCTCTCCACCCCCTCCTGAGTTCTGTTTTTTTTAAAAAAAATATCCCCAAATTCAGAAGGTAACAGTGAAGCTGAAGTCTCTCTCTCCCTTGCCCTTGGTTTGGTGGGACTTTGGGATGCTGAGCTCTACCCTCATGGGCTCAGCACCCCGAGGCCTCCCCACGCTCACCATGGATGATGGGCAGCGAAGAAGACAACAGTGATCTGTACTTAACATTAGGTGGCACAAAAGAGTTTCCTTTTGCTCGCAGGAACACTGGAATCGATGGGCAATAACCAGCAGAGATTTCTTTTCTTTAAACGAAATTCTCCTATTTTCTCCGGCTTTCCAGCAGCCTTTGAAGTGCTTCTGTTTATAAACTTACTTGATTTCGTCTTTCATTGCATCTCTTTTGTCTCAACCTAATTTGTTTTAAAATAAGACATAACCCAGCCCTCGCTGTGGCTGTATTTACAAGAGCAGCCAAAGGGCTCTAAAACGGGCTAATTTCAGTGAAACGCCTTCTGTCCCTCCTCCAAACCAAGGCTGCCTTTAAGAGCTTTGCCTCTCTGGGCCCTGCATGTCCAAAGCCACCGTGAGCACGCAGGGCTGGTTTAACCTGGAGCTTTTCCTCCGTGTCCTCAGCTGGGGCTGTTTACAAACCGCGGCTGCTTACTCCTGCTTTTGGTCCCCGTGCCACATTCATCCTGTTCCTGGAGCTGACTGAAAAAAACAGGGTTTTTTGGGGGGTTTCATTTCCTTCTGCCGCTGCTGTAATCCTTCTGGAGAGAGCTGGAGGTCGCGGTCCCGCTGCGGAGCCACACGGGCCCCGCTGCCCAGCGCAGGCCCCGGTGCCCTCAAGGCCGCGGTGCTGCAGCTCACAGAGATTTACCAGCGAAATAAATCAGTTTTATGGTTCGGAAACAATGCATCGCCCACTGTTCACATCCCAAATCCCTCTCGCTCGCAGGTACAGGAGGGTTGGTGTGCTGGCGGTGCAGTGGGAAGGCGCCCGTCCGCTTGCGTGCTGCTGCTGCTGCTTATTGTAGACGAGAGCTCTCTCCCCGCTCGGGCCGCTTCTCAGGATTCCTAAAGGTAATTTTTTTTTCCCCCCTACACTGCCGGCAGAAGGGCTGGGTATTGTTTTCTCCGAGGTTCGGCTTCAGAAAGGGGGAGAAGAAGAAGAAGAAGAAAAAAAAAAAAATAAAAGGCCGTTTCGCTGGCGATCCCTTGAAGTTTTTGCCGCTTCCCTGCCTCCCCCAGCACCCACCCGGCTGCCGGGGCCGGGGCTCGCCCGTCTCACGGCGCTCGATGTGATTAAGTGTTATTGTTCCTCCCGCACGCTGCCCTGCCCGCCGCGGGGAGCGGCCCGGGGCGGGGACCGGGCTCGGCGCTCCCGGCCCGGCCGGGGTGGGCGGGGGGACGGGCGGAACAAAAGAAACTTGCCCGGTGCCCCGCTGGCCGCCGCTGCCCGGGGCCGGCACCCGCATCCCCGGGACGCGCACAAATATTGATACACAACGCACCGACACGCGGCTATAGCCATGGGAACAAGCTGCCCAGCCCCGCGAAAATTCCCTTTTCCACCCCAAAAGCGCTTTTTTTTTTTTCCTCCCCACCCCAAAGCCGCGGCAGGTGTCAGCGGCGCTGCCCGGATCGGCCCCTCCAGCCCCCCCCGACCGTGCCCGGGGCTGGGGGGCCGGAGCAGCCCCCGCACCCCGGTTCGGCCAGCGCACAAACCACGCACCCGCAGTTTTCCAGCTATTTTGTTTTTCTTTCGTAAAAATGTTTATTTAAACGTTTTTAAATTTTTTTCCTTTTACAACAATAAAATATTGCGTCAATATAATCCCCATGACTAAAACTGGTCGACAACCAAACGTTACAGTCACTCGTGTGTTTCATTATTATTTTTATCCGACATCCATTTAGGCTTTTTTTTTTTGTTGTTTCTCTTTGAAACGTTTCTTTTTTTTCTTTTTTTTTTTTAAACATAATGCGGAATTTATTGAAAATAAATAATTGTTGGCAACTGCAATAGGCAATTTTGGATAAAATAGTTGAAAAAAGCAACCTTTAATGAAAATAGCGTTTATTATACATCAGTTACTAAATGAATAAACTAAATGATCTTTCTTTAAATTAATAACTTCCAAAAAACGTTTAATATACAAAACTGTACAGTTATAAAGTTGGCAGAAATAGGCAGGTCCTCAGTGTCGAGTTTTTTTTTTCTTTTTTCTCTTAATTTCTTTTTTTTTTCTTTTTTTTTTTTTAAATTTTTATAGCGCTTACTGAAAAATACTTGAAAAATATAAATGTTGAAAGGAAAAAATCTGGAGGGGGGAGAGAGGAAACGAGGAGGGCAGGGGGGATGCTGTGCGGGAGCTGCAGTGCGGGGACCGGCCCGGCCCTCGGGGGGCCGCGGGTGCAGCCCCGGGAGCGGGGGTGGGGGGGAGCCCGGCCCTGCCCGGCGGCCCCGGGGGTGCGGGAGCAGCGCGGGGCTCGGGGGGCGCGCACACACACACAGACAGACAGACAGACAGACACACGGACCCCTCGCGGGTGGGTGCGTGGCCACCGCACCCCCCCGCCCTTGGGGACAACACGGCCACGGGCTGGGAGGGACAGGGGGAGAGGGGGGCGGGTGCAGCTCAGCACTTCCCTGCGCCCGACGAACGGCGTTAGCATTTTAGTGACTTTGTTTTGGTGGTTGAGGGTGTTTTGTCTGTGATTATTATTTTTTTTTTCTCCCCCACCCCACCATCCCCTTAGAAAAGCTTTTCCACAAATCCAGCATCTCCCTGCGACGCGGAAAGAAGCTCAGCGTGAACCAAATGCGGGCGTTATCTGTTTCCTTCCCTCCTCCCCCCTCCCTCCCTCCCTCCCCCCCGACACCTCATTCCTCTTCACTATCGAAACAAAATACAGAGAAACCGATTTCCGAAGCGAAAGCGCAGAAGGATAAAGGTGTTTTACTACAGACCTCTCAGTCTGGCGCTGATCAAAAAGCCCAACTCATCTTCGGAATGAAAAAGACTGGCAAATGCCACGGGTTTGGTTGTGATGCTTAATTTCGGGTAAATCTCTTAGAAATAATTATTTTTTATATATAAATTTTTTTTTCTTCCCCTTGGGAGAAGAAGGGGGGAGGTCAGGCTTGTGACCCGACCGTTTTACGGTGTTGGGAAGTTCTTGAAAAGGAAGAAAAAAAAGCTGCAACAAATAAGCCTGCTCTTCACATCGGTGCGGGGCTCCGCGGGCGCGGAGGGAGCCCCATCTCCTCGGGGGGGGGTGAGGAAGGGCCGCGGCCGCCCTGCCCCGGCCCCGCTGGGTGACATTGCCGGTGCTCGGGGAAGGGAGGAACGTTTGGACTGCTCAATTCGATACAAATTAGGTCACAAATATTGTGTACAGTTTGTAGTAAAACACCTCAGACATTTAAAAACGCTATATAAGTCTTTAAAAATGCAAAACTAGTCTATTGTAAAACAGATTCACCTGAAATACAGCTGATATAACCAAGGCGCTGGAAGGTTATTCATAGGCACACATCTGTCTTTCCTTTTTTTCCTTTTCTGTCGGGTTTTTCGTTCTTTTTTTTTTAAATTTTCTAATTTTTCCGTGGATTTTCCCCTTTTCTCCGTTGTTTTTTTGTCTTTTGTTTTTTTCTCTTTTTTTTTCTTTTTTTCTTTTCTTTTCTTCCTTTTTGTTTGGGTTTTGCTCTGCGGTGGGGGGCGGGCGGGTTGGGTTTTTTTTTTTTTGTGTCTCTCTTTTTTTTTTTTTTTTCCTTCGTCCTAGCGGAGAACCGAAAACGAACCTTGCCTGCGAGTAAACACCGTGTGTGATCAGCGGAAAGGTCGGAGAGGAAAAAAAAAAAAAAAATATTGCCGAGGCGGCGGCGGGCGGGGAAGGAGCCCTGGCCGCGTCTCCCGAAACCATAAGTTAAAGCCCGGCGGGCAGTCCCCGCGGCCGGGCGGTGCCGTGGCCGGGCAGTCCCGTGGCCGCAGCCCGCGGTCAGAGGTCGTGGCAGGCCGTGTCCGTTTTCACGCCGTGCGAGTACACGTCGTGCTGCGGCTGCTCGCCCGGCGGGGTCATGCGCTTCTCCTTCTGCCGCCGGTTGCAGAACCAGACCCGCACCACCTCCTTCTCCAGCTGCAGGCTGTCCGCCAGCGAGGAGATCTCCTGGGCGGCCGGCTTGGGGCACTTGAGGAAGTGCGTCTCCAGCACGCCCTTGACACTCACCTCGATGGAGGTCCGCTTCTTCCTCTTCCTCCCCTGCGCCGCGATCTTGTCGATGCTCGTGGGGCTGCCGGTGGAGGAGTCGGCCTCCTCCAGCCACTTGTTCAGCAGCGGCTTCAGCTTGCACATGTTCTTGAAGCTGAGCTGCAGGGCCTCGAAGCGGCAGATGGTGGTCTGCGAGAAGACGTTGCCGTACAGGGTGCCCAGCGCCAGCCCCACGTCGGCCTGGGTGAAGCCCAGCTTGATGCGGCGCTGCTTGAACTGCTTGGCGAACTGCTCCAGCTCGTCCGAGGTCGGCGTCTCCTCGTCCGAGTGGTCCTGGCAGTGGTGGCCGCCCAGCTCGCCGTGCTCGCCGCCGGCCTCGCCGCGCAGCCCCGGGTGCAAGCCCTGTCCGGCGGCGGCGGCGGGCGGCGGGGTGAGCCCGCCGTGCTCCAGCATGCCGCCCACCGCGAACCCGCCCTGCGAGTACACGCTCAGGGGCTGCCCGGCGGCGGCGGCCGCGGCGGCGGCGGGGGGGGCGGCCAGCGAGGCGCTGTGCGCCGGGCTGGCGCCCCAGGCGCTGGGGTGGTTGGCGTGGGGCGAGTGGTGGGAGACGTGGGGCGAGCGGTGATGGATGATGGCGCCCAGCTGCAGGTCCTCGCGGCCCGGCTTCACGTCGGGCTGCTCCAGCGGGCCGCCCGCCAGCGCCGCGGGCCAGGGCGCGCCGTCGCTCAGGCTGGTCACCCAGTGATGCCCCAGCGGGTGCCCATTGCCGGGGACGCCCTGCAGGTACTCGCTCTGCAGCAGCTTCTGCGGGCTGCGGAACGGGCTGCCCTGCTGCATGCCCGCGCCCTCGGCGTGGGCGAGCGCGCCGGCGCCCAGCAGGCCGTAGGGGTTGGAGGCGGCTGTGGCCATGGCCGCGGCAGCCCCACGAGTTATACTGTGCCGCCGCCGCCGCGCCAGCCTTTGACATCCACCGGCACGGCGGCCCGGCGGCGGCCGCGCCACGACTGGCACCCGCACCGGCCAATAGGAGCGCGCCGCCGGTCCAGCCGACCAATGGGCGCGCTGCGGGGGCGGGGCGAGCCCCTGTGGGGCGGGGCCGCGGGGCCGCGCGGGCGCGAGGCAGGAAGTGAATCACTCCGCCGGCACCGGGGGCCGGGCGCGAGGCGGCCCCGCCGCTTAACTCCTTCCGCGCCGGGCGGGGAGCGGCGGAGCCCGAGGAGGGAGGGGGGTACGGCTTAAATGGGGAGCGCCTGGGAACGGGGGGGAGCGCGGGGGGCACGGCTTAAATGGGGAGCGATTAGCGGCGGGCAGAGGTTAAACGGCGGCGCCCCGGCGGCAGCCCCGCGGGACCACCCCGGCGCTGCCCCCGCCCGCCGGCCCGGGCGCGCTCCGGTGCGCGGCGCCCACTCCGCTCCACCCCCGGTGCGGCTGCCCCGAGCCGCGCGTCCCCGCCTGCCCCGGGCCGTGCGGCGCCGCCGCGCTCGGTCGGCAGGGGAAAAAATCTGAGAAAACCCCCAAATAATAAAAAAACAGCCCAAAAAAAAGGAGCTTCCCGGCCTCGCCGCCGGTAAATCCCGGTGGATGCTCCTCAAAGTTCGCAGCGCGGGCGCGGTGCGCCGCCGGTGCGCGCCTGGCGGGCGGGCTGCAGGGCAAAACCGGGGAAAAAGGGAGGGAAAAGAAAAAAAAGTGAGAAAAAGGAAAAGAATGGGGGAAAAAGATGCGTGCGGTCCCCGGGACCCCCCCCGCGGGAGGAGCGGGGGGAGCGCGGAGCCCCCCGGCTCGGTCGGGCCCGGCGGGCAGAGCTCCGCACCCGCGGAGCCCCGGTGGAGGCGCAGCCCCAGGACCCCCGACCCGCTCCCGGGTTCCAAAATGACCTTTCCCTGCATCGTTTTGGAGGTAACCGAGCTGCGTAATTATATTTGCACTTCCAGAAGACTGCATCAGAGTCCCCTTATTGGTTTGAAATTCCATTAAATATATTGCAAGAGCTCCTAGGTTAAGCTTGATTTAAATTTGCATACATTTTCATATATTTAGCAGAAATAAAAGAAGGCTTGCAGCTACCAGAAAGTCATTAAGGCATTAGTTTCTCTGAGAAGACAGATCTGAAGAAAATTCAAGAAAATGAGAAAATAGATCTAAATAAGGTGAGCGCTCCTCCGGTTCCTTCCGAGCCGGGTCCCATCGCTTTCCTCATTATAATAATAATAATCACAATAATTTCTCGCCGGGGCAACGTGTGAGAGGGGTAAAGGCAGGGCTGGGTGGTGAGGAGCAGAGCGGGCTGGGACAAGTCGCGATATATCGGGGACTCCGCGGGTCCCCGCCGGGCGAGCGCAGCGCTGCGCACCCGCGGGGCTGCGGGAACGGGGGGAGGGAGGGGGCGACTCGGAAAATAAATCAAAAATAAGGAAAAGTGAATTAAAAAATGAAGTTTTCGGGGAGAGGGGCGGCGGTGGTGGGGGGAGGGTGCGGCGGGGGGGGTCAGCGGGAGGGTCGGGAATTGGGAATGTCCCCGCTGGAGCCGCGGTCCCGGCGCGGGGCTGTGCGGGCGGTGCGGGGCGCGCAGCTCCGCGGCCGAGCCCGCCCGAGCGCGGGGAGGGCAGAGAAGGAGTTATAGCAGAAGCTTCTTCCTCGTTGGTTTTTTTAGCCTTTCCTTTTTCTTTTTTCCCCCTTTCCTTCTTTTTTTTTTTTTTCTCCCCCTCTTCTTTCCTTTTTTTTTTTCCTCCCCACTCTCCTCCTTCACAAGCTCCTCGAAATAAACATCACCGCAGCCCGCGGGGGGAAAAAAAAAAAAACAAGAAAAAAAAAAAAGAGCCCCCCCCCCTCCACAACATCAAATCCGCACTGTATGAAAACGTAACTAAATTATTTAAAATTAATTTGCACTTTAACTTCCGAAACAATTTTTCAAATCCCATTGCCCGTGAAAATAGATGTTCAGATCCGCCGTTTAATTAAGGCAGAGTCTCTGGCAGGGAAATAAAACCCCGAACGTCCCATTTTAATCTTTGCTGCAAATGTAGCTAAGGCAGAGCCCGGCTCTGCTCCTGCCGAGGCGGCTCTCACCTCGCCTATAGCAGAGTATGGTGGATTTTATAGTGTTTTTATCTGCATATAGTTAAATCTTCTTGCTGTTCTAACTAATCTGCTGGAGAGGGTTTCTTTAGCTCTTTCCTGTCAGTCTAACTTCCCAAGTGTAACAGATGCCGCTCTCAAGCGGTCCTTTCTGCTGCTTTTCTTTATTCAGCCTCGCATATTTCTCCCCATGATCTGGGTTTCCATAGAGAGAGGAATAAAAGGGGGACCATGGCCACAAATCCCCTGCCCCATGCAGAATAAAAGAGCCTTATTCAATAGCCGACCCCGTCTGGACATGGGAGAAAAATAAGTACATGCAAAGCTACTGTTGCAAGAATTTGTAACTTATTTTTCATAGACCGAAACCCATTAAAGTTTTTTTTTTTTTTAAAATTATTATTTTAAAAAAATGAAAAAAGTTTTTGGGTTCAGACTATGCGCTCGAGCCCTTTGGCTCTGGGTGCCCCCGCCCCGGAGGGACCCGCGTTTCCTCAGCAAATAACTCGCTTTAATATCTATTTTTTCTGCTAAATCTTTGGCGTGAAAAAGCTCGCACAATAGCTGGAGGCAGCCACCGTCCTGGGGCAGCGAGAAGTCGCTATGGAGAACGCCCCGCTTTGAAGTGCGGGAGCTGGGATTGTGCCGGGTCCCCCTGGCACAGGCGGCACCGGGGCTTTCTGGGGTCACCGGGCTGCGTGGCTCGGCCGTCGCCGTCCCCTCGGTGGCAGCGGCGGTGTCACCCACGCGTGGGGCAGGGCTGGCTCTCCCCGCTCCAGCCCCACACGTTCCCCTTTAAGGGCTCCACTCGGGATGCGCTTGTGTCCCCGGGCTGGAGGTTGGGACCCGAACCCACCGACGCGTTTGTTATCGTGACAGAGCTGATTTTATTATATTTAAGCGATTTTATTTTTTTTTCCCTCCTCTCATTGTTCAGCCGCGGGAGGGGAAGGAGAGAGAGAGGGAAAAAAAAAAAAAAAAAGGTCTAAAAGGGGTTCGTTTTGATTGTGTTTAATACAGCATGAAGCTCGGAGCGGTAAGCTGTGCCTCGGTGTCGTGACCTCTATATTGAAAACTTCACCTTCAACACAAGTTCACTTTAGAGACAGGACGAGTTAGATTGCGCTTGGTGGGAACAAGTGCAAATTTAAAAACAGAGTCAATCATAACGGGGGTGGGGGCTGGGAAAGGGCAATTTAACCGTTTCTGGAGCCAGGAGTTAAGGTTTGCATTGTGTACATCCAGGCGCTGGGGCTCCTGCTGAAGCCCAGCCGCCCCTCAGTGCTGAGAAAGCGGCTCCTGGAGCTCCGGAGAGGTTTGGGAACACCTAACCAGCGTGGGGGAAGCTTAGAAGCAAAAAAGGAATTTACAGAGTATTAGCAGAAATTAGCCAATACCGACACAAGCTCAATTAGTTCCTTTTTTTTTTTTTTTTTTTTTTTTTTTTTTCCTCTTTCGGTCTCTGTTGGCTGCTCTTGAACGTGAGTAAATGCTGTGCAGGGAGAGAGGAGGGAGAGAGCCACACTGCCATCTCCGAGCCGCAGCCAGGAGATGGACTGACAGATTGCAAATTAAACTAGTCCTAATGTAAGAATGAATGCAGCCCCCCCAAATCTCTCCCAGCACCAGCCCGGCAGCAAAGAGCCCGGCACGGAGGGAGCGTGGCTGCGGCTGGGCTGGTCCAGGGAGGGACAATAAAGCCAATCCCGGGCAGGAAAAAATCACAAGGTAAATAGTATTCGTATTCTAACTGCTGCGATTTCCGAAGTGGTTTGGGCGACTCCTTGCTCCTCTGCTCGAATCGCCTGTCATTGTTATTTTTATTATTGTCATTAATATCTTTTCTTCCACGTTGCTGATGTTTGAAAAATGTACTTGCTGCGGGGGAAAAAAAAAAAATGTCGTTCATTCGTGCACTACCCCGTCATGTTCAGGTCACTGTTATTTTTGAGCTGGGTCGGTTTTAGGAGGTCTTGTCTCGAACATTCGGTTGACGGAGCAAAAAAAAAAAAAAAGAAAAAATAAAACCAAAACAAAACAAAACCAACCATAAATATTCCAGGCAGTCTCTCCGAAGTGCACATTTTTGCTGCGGGACCGGTCTCGCCGTCTATGAAATCCACGAGTTGGGTTTTGTTGTGTTTAGTGGAGAGGTGTGGATGGGGAGAGGCAGCGGGGAAGGGGCTGCGGCCCCGCTCCCGTCTCCTGCTCGGGCGGTGCGTGGCAGCTCCTGAGGTCACGGCAGGAGTTAATAGACCCCACAACAATGCCGATCCCTTCCCTTTTACGTAGGCACTTTCCTCACCGTGCCATTCAAACAGGCGTGATGACAGGAACGCGCTGGTTTCATCCCGGACCGAAATCCCGTGGTTCTTTTGGTTGTTGGTTGTGTTTTGTTGTTGTTGTTGTTTTCCTGTGAAGCTTCTCCCAGCGAACGGGGGGATGCGGTGGGAGATGGGCGCCCCCAGCTCCCGCCACCCCAGAGGCCATCCCGCCTGGGCTTTAGAAATAATCCAAACACAATTCCCGAACGGACAGATTTCTGCTCAGACATATTTAAAGGAGAATGGTTGGATTTGAGCACGCACTAACTGGCTCGCTAGTTAACCTCTGTTGACTAATGAGACACTGAAGACAAATCGCTCTGTTCCTCGGATGACAAATACCTGCCTCGCTGTTTGGTAGCTTACCGAGCAATTTCCGTGTGGGGTTTGGGCTCATGTGTTGTGTTTCCCCTTTCATTTATTTATTTATTATTTATTTAACTGTACGCTTTTCCAGCTGTAGCAGTCGGCGTGCAAAGCATCCAGCGATGCTCCTGATCTCGCAGAGGGATTGAAACGCCTCCTGCATTTTGAAGCGCCTCGTCATCCCTAGATTTACGTTTATAAATACGTAGATGCTGCTGCTAATTCTTGGTTTTCTCACAGACTTTGGTGTGTTTACGGCTCGGTGGAAAGTTTCCTCCCCGCTTCCTTCAGATCGCGCCAACCAAAGCTGTTAAAAAAATGAACTTTCAGGCCAGGCTGCGTTGCTAAAAAATGTTTCCTTCGCGAATCGAGCTTGAGCAGTGCAGGACGGTGTTGGTGAGGCAGGCTGGGTGTTGTTCGGTCACGCGTGGCCGAGACAGCGAGCCCTCCGTGGGCACCCCCCAAAAAAAACCCCAACAGCCCCTGCAAAGCTCCACGCTCTCCATCCGCAGCGTGTGCGGTTCCCTGGCACCTCCTGGCAGCTTTCTTTTCTTCCCCCCCGCCCAGCAGACTCCCGGTGAGAGGCTCTGGAGGCTGCAGCATCCCTTCCCCTCCGTGCCCTGCCCGTGGCGGGGGTCCCGGGGGCTGCGGGGGAGAAGTTCAGGGGGAGGCGGGCGGGCGATAAATCACCGCGGGCCCCGGGGCACGGGGCAGCGCACACGGGAGAGTCGCCATCAAAGCGGGGGAGACAGCCCTCGGCTGCGAGAAATAAATGGGAATAAATCAAAGTGGGGGCTGCCCGGGGCAGGGGGTGCTCGGGGCCCGCCCCGCTCCGCCCGGGAGCGCCAGAGACGGGGAAAGGCGCTCTGCAAACTTTTAATGAAATCACCGGCTGTATCGATTTTTATTTTTTTTTTAAACCGTGTTTCAGACATTGGAAAGTGTCCCTCTGGGGATGGGGGAGGGGGCAGAAGGCAGCGGTGCAACGCGAGCTGTATTGGATATCGAGTTATTTCATATTTTAGAAAATCAGCGGCGTCTCTGAGGGTCCTCCAGGGAGGAAAGGACTCCGGGAGGGGTCCTGGAGCTGAGGTTTAGCCATGCAGGTATCAGTTTGCAGTCCCTTGGTGGAGCTCTAGGGGCCCGTGTTATCCCCGCACTCCCTGACGGAGAACCCCGGGAGAGGCGGCTCTCCCCCTCGGACAGCACGTTCTTCAAGTGCCACATCCAAGTATTTCCTATTCGCCTCTTCTCCAAACTGTTTAGAAATTACTAGTAGCGGATAAGTAAATTGCAAGTAAACCTAGTGAATTAGGATGATTCTCTATCAGTTTAATTTATGTTTTATAGTTAGTTTAGCCTTCTGATTTGATTGCCTTAGTAATGTGAATTGCCTACAGCTGCTGATGATACAGCTTTAATTCTGTTTTAAAGGTCATGTAAACATGTGCCTGTAGCATAAGGAATGCAAATTCAATTCCCTTTTAATGCTTCCTCACATTCACTTCACAGCCTTCACCTAGAAAATTAGCAGGATTTAATAGGGAACCGTGTGGCTGTTGTGATTCCATTAAAAGCCCCTCTCCCCCCCAGGCGTGGCTCTCCCAGGCCACCCCACACCCGTGAGGCGGGCACGGAGGCGCTTCCCGCGCCCGTTTTGGCGGAAATCGAGGCATTTTCCACCCAGGGACGGTCTCATCCCCTTCACCTGGGAGCTTTAGCCGCAGGTAACTATCCCAGGGCTGGAGAACCCGGCGGCACCGGGAATTACCCCTCGAAGGAGCCGCAGCATCACCCAGGTGCACACCTATGAGTAAGGCTGTAGTACGGCCGCGTGTTCCTTACGTCACGGTGAAAGACGGTGCTGGCAAAGAGAGAAATGAATAAAAATTCTTGTTTTGGGCCGAGGTGGGCTCTCCGCATCAGCAGGAGGAGAAGCTGCGCCGCGATGCCAAGGTGATAGGTGTAAATGCCAGACGCCTGCGCCTTGATGACGGGCATTTTCGAATTAATTTTTAAACACAGCCAGCCCTGAGTTCATCAGAGATTGCCTCACCCTAGTGCAGGAAAGCGAAAAAAAAAAAAAGGTAGAGAGAGAGAAAAAAAAAATCATTATTACCACTGTCTTCCCCCTGGTTCAAAGGGTTTTAGTGAAGTTGCTGGGAAGTTTCGCCTTTGAACGGGTGGACTCTAACGAGCAGGGAAGAGCGTCAAAAAAAGCGACTCGGGAGTCGCTTTGAAAAGGGAACGATCTGTCTCTGCAAAGCCAGGCAGGGCGAGAGGCGATTCCGCGGCCCCTCCGGGCCAGCGGGGCCGGCAGCGCCCGGGGAGCCCGCACCGGGACCGGGGCACCGGAGGGATCGGCCCCGCTCACCCTGCGGGCTCCTCGGCTGGGGCAGCGGTGTCCCAAGAGGTGCCTCACACCCCCTTCGGTGGCAGGGTGTTTTCCTGCGCTCAGGAGGGGCTTCCGAGTCACCCCAAACACTTCCCGTCCGCCTGCGGGATGCGGGCAGCATCCTCCCCCTCATCTTCATCGCCATCACGTCTTCCTCCCCCCAGCTTCATCCTCATCGCCCCTGCCTTCATCCTCATCATCTGTGCCTCCCCCCAGCTTCCTCCCCATTGCCCCTGCCTTCATCTTCATTGCCCCTGCCTCCCCCAGCTTCATCCCATCACCCCTGCCTTCATCCCATTGCCCCTGCTTCCCCCCCCAGCTTCCTCCCCATCGCCCCTGCCTTCATCCACATCACCCCTGCCTTCCTCCCCATTGCCCCTGCCTTCATCTTCATTGCCCCTGCCTCCCCCAGCTTCATCCCATCACCCCTGCCTTCATCCCATTGCCCCTGCTTCCCCCCCCAGCTTCCTCCCCATCGCCCCTGCCTTCATCCACATCACCCCTGCCTTCATCTTCATTGCCCCTGCCTCCCCCCAGCTTCATCCCCATCGCCCCTGCCCCCCCAGAGCTTCCTCCCATCACCCGTGCCTCCCCACCAGCATTCCCACTGCTGCCTTCATCCCCATCACCCCCAGGTCCCTCTGTCTTCATCCTCATCGCCCCTGCCTTCATCCCCATCATCTGTGCCTCCCCCAGCTTCATCCCCATCGCTCCTGCCCCCCCCAGAGCTTTCTCCCATCACCCGTGCCTCCCCACCAGCATTCCCACTGCTGCCTTCATCCCCATCACCCCCAGATCCCTCTACCTTCATCCCCATCACCCCAGCCTCTCTCTCTCTTCACCCCCACCAGCCCAGCCTCCCCAGCCTTCATCCCCACCCCTCTGCCTCCCCACCCCTGCCTGTGCCAGGCCCTGCTGGGCCACCCCACTCCCCACTTGCTGTGAAAAAGGCTCAGTTGCCCTCAGGTGCCCCCCGGAGGCCCAAGGAGCCGCGGTGCTGAGGGCACCTGCCCCCATTTCCTTGCAGCGGCAGCGAGGAGCCCACCCTGTGCCCGTCTCTCTCCTTGGCAAAAATGAGCGTTTTTTTAGCAAAATCTGACTACTTGTAGTAACAGCTCATTGGTGATTCTGCTAATGTTGCACACCTCATTAAATAGCCCCAAACACAAGGAGGTTTAAATGACTTTATTGAATTAAAAATAGCATAGGAAATCACCTATGGTACTTTCATCAAATAATTACTGTAAACTCTATACATACAGCAAGAGATTCCTTTTAACAAATCTATTCCTAAAACACGGGGGGGTTCTGCTTAATGGCTGAAATAACTTAGAGCAGCACAACTCGCTTGAAACACTGAGCCACACTCGGGCACTTCCTAATACGTTCCTGTGTGTTTCCCTGAGTGTTTTTCTTCCTTATCTTTTTTTATATCTGAAGTTCTATTCCCCTCCTCTACTCCATGTATTTGATCATTTTTTCAAGTCCCTTGGCTGAACCAATCTCTTTTCATGCAGAGGATAAAAAGAGAAAAACTTCAAAGTAGGTTCAGGTAATTAACAGCTGAGGGGAATATAATCTAAACCATAGGCCCTGCTTTGCACCCAGGTCTGCTTTCAGAGCCAGCCGGCAAGGGAGTGCCTATTCCCTATAGCATCCAAATCTGCTTCCTCTGAACAGCTTTGCCAGGCCTCCAGTTATCACATCTGCATTTCAAACACCATGTCTCTGGCATTAATTATTAATTAGCCTACAGTCACCCCAGAGGATTTAAGTTCCAGCCTGCACATACTTATTCATTGACCTCTATCTTAGTTTTTGTTGGAAAAAAACCCACTAGAATGCTTAATAATTTCCTTTCTCTCAGACCCTCTGTTCCAGTTTCATGGCAGGGAAACAGTATATTTTGAGATGGAAAATCACAGGGTTGTCTAGAAATTTGTTTAGAGCAAAACGCTATGTCAAGAGTTTGAACAAACCATTTTAAAAGATTTAGAAGGAGTTTTGCTGGAGTATTTTTACCTTTTGACAAATGAATTTATGGATTTCCCAGAACTGAGAGATGGTGGAGACAAATGCAAGGCAGTTTGGTTCTGTGTGGAACAGTGCTCCATGTGCACTTTAAAAATACAAACTGGATTTAATTACTGGGTAGCACATTTGGAGGATCAAATCAAGGCAAACATTTATGTGAAAGCTCTGGGGTTACCCTGCTATTGACACTGGTAAAAAGGAAAATAAAAATGCTGTTGGAAGGCACAGGAGTGCTTGGCCATAAAATCTGAGCTCTGTCCTCAGGAATATGGAACTGAGGAGCCTATTTTTGTATCAGTCCCAAGGTAGTTTGGAAGAGGCTCCTCAGTCATTAGAATATATACATCTCTCACTGCTGCTTTATTTGCCATTTTGTTTCTTGACATTAAGGTTCCATATGTAAAAGTACCAGAAGTTAAAAAAAGAAAAAAAAAAGGCAGGTAGAAACTGAGTTATGTGATTCTCTTTTTTCTCAAAACTCCATGAAATCCAAATGCCTGTAAAAGTTTGGATGAGCTTCTTATTGGATACTCCCTTTTGTGAATGGATTTTAATGCCACAATATCCCACCCCTCTGATGAGGCCTCTTTTAATTCCTCATGCAATTATACCTAGATAAACTTTTTAAAATGTCAGCGTGGTTTCTCGTTTTTATTTGTGGTGGTGCTATCTGAAATAATCGTTGAAACATGAAATATTGCTCCACTTTGCTTCCTAAGGAAGTGTTTAGTCTGTAATCACGAGGTCAGACTGGTTGACTTCTATGCCAGCCTAGAATTGATTTTTGAAAGCATTTAATCTGCGCCTAAGACTCTTTGAATTCCTATTTAGTGGAGGATATGGAAAAGAGCTCTGAGACAAAAACATTCATACTTAAACTGCCGGGCTATCTCGGGAAACAAAAATGCTTTTTTTCCAAAATTGCAGCTAAACCAACCCTTTTGGAAAATCATAAGCCTGTGCTGAAATGAGCACCTGAAAATAGATGTAGGGACCAAAACTGTTGACTTCCATGAGGGATCTCTCTCCTCAACCTCCCTGAGAGTTTTGAGGAGTTGGTTTGTTGCTGCTCTTTTATTATATTCACATTTTATGAGTAGATCTGGGGAGAGTTCAGCATTCAGTAATAACTGTCTTTTTCCTCTGCTTCAAATATTTAGAATATTTCTTACATTCAAGTTAAACAGTGAAAAATGCCTGTATTTCACAAGGAAAAGAGGAACAAGCAATACTTCAAATTTAATTTCCAGGAAGATGGTTCCCATTTATAAAACAACAGATTATATCTTGGTGCTGGAGAGGGAGGTAGATACAGACTATTTTAATGAGACATCCAGGACCTTTTAATCACTTCTGCAGTGATACTAATACCAGTAATAACAGTGATAATGGAAAAAAAACCCTGGTGTGAAACCAGGGCTGGAATCTGTTCTCGGTAAATGTCAGAATGTTTCTGAAATTAAAACTTAGTGCTAATGTAGCTCTGTTCCATATGAATATTAAAGAGGAATGGGGACTGAATTTCTTCCACAGCAGAGTGAGATGTTGTTTTAGAAAACAGCCACATGGCAGCTCGATCTGCGGGGATGGATCTGGGGTGGTTTTAGGGGGTGGCTGAGGATAAGGGCAGCTGGTCTGGGCTTGAGCCCTCTGCTGCTGTCTCCTCCTTTTGCCTTTTGTTTATGTTCATTGCCATTTATTAACCAGGTCCTTGGGATAAAGGTTCCATGCCCCAAGATTGGAAAACTGTTACCAGTGCTGTTAAATTCCATTTCTGTGTGGTTATAGAGCCAGGAGTGAGGAAAGCATGAATGTACAGATACAGTGGGTTTGACATGTTGTGAAATATTTGTACTGTTCATGTTAGGAGAGATGAATTTCTATAAGAAGCCTATTTTATGCTTCATTTTATATATATTTGCATTTATAGCTTTCTGTTAAAGCTTAAATATTTTACTCTGTTGGTGAGATCTAACCCTTGGCAAGTCTGAAAATGCTTTGACCTCCATTCTTATTACACCCTTCACTTTTTTTTTCATTTAAAATAACACCTGCAATAGTTTTCCAGCCGTGCCTGACATCCACCAAGGACTGAGCTGGAACTGCATTTTGTATTTCGAGTGTTTCACGCGAACATGTTTGGAATTCAGATTTGGAGGCTGCAGATCACTTTTTATGTAGAGAAGCCACATGGGTAATTCTGATTTTCAATTACTTGAAGAGTGATTATGGTAAAAGACTGTTGATTCCTTGTGTGTTCGGGGTCCATGGGCATCTCCTGGTGAAACCCTGGAAGCAGTTTGAGGAGTCTTTGCCACCTGTGCACTTGTGGGTGGGAACAAAGCTCTTGTAGAAGGGATGGGGGAAGGTGGAGATCTCTGCAGATGCTGCTGTGTCAGCAGAAATGGGGTTTGGTTAGGTTTAGTGAGGCTGGACCTTGAGCTGGCATCACTGGGCAGGGTGGTGCTGAAATTTGGGGAGCAAGGCTGGGTTACAGGAGCAGAGGATGTGTCACCAAAGGCTGCACGAGTGAATGATTTTGGGCAATGTCCAAAATAATGGAAGCCTCTGCAGGATCCTTGTCCTCCTCGATGGTTTTGCCTGGATGTGCAGGGCATGCAAAATTGATGTGATGAAGGTGTGAACAGGGAGGATCCATGAGGAGCCAGCAGATTCCTGTGCTCAGGAGGTGCCACAGATCCTCAGCTGTGGGACAGCAGTGGGCGAGTGGGGGCTTTGGCACGGTGACCATCACCCAGGGATCTCTGTATCAGCCTGAGCCCATCCTGAACTTGCTGTTTCCCTGACTACAACCAGACCATGCCTGTCCTCCTAAACCTTCCTTTCAGCCACATCAGCCCTAAAGCCCCAAAATGTGACATCCCCAGTGCCCTTGCTGACCCCACCTGGCGCCTCATCCCATACAGAACCCCTGGTGTGTTTTAGCTCTTCCAAGGCAGGGAAGGGCTCAGGCTGAGCCTGGCAGGTGGCCAGCCCACAGCCCCTTCTTGTGGCCACCTGGGGAGGGTTTGTGGGATGGCTCCTGCCTGGCAGCCCCTGGCACAGCCAGGCACCTCCTGCTCCTGCTCCTGACCCACCACCTCCACCTGGAGCACCCACGCTGTGCTGGGCACTGAGCTCCTTGGCAGTGCCCCTGTGGAAAGTTTTGAAGCCTTTTTAGAGTTCCTCATCCTCCCACTTCTGTATTTTCCTTTCTTTTCCCTAGTTTATTTTAGTTTCTCTTTCCCGCTCCACGCAAAAATTGCCGGGGCTCCATTTGCTGCCCTTGCTGGGAGTTTGGAATGGAATAAGTTTATGGGGCCAGGTTTAAGGTGAATTGTCACAGTTTGGGTGACCTTGATCAGCCAGCAGTCCAGCCTATTTGGCTGCAAATAATGTGCTTTCTAAAATAAAACTTTTCATCACCAAAATCATAGAATATTGGAATGGTTTGGGTTGGAAAACACCTTAAAGATTGTCTCATTCCAACCCTGCTGCCATGGGCAGGGGAAGAATATGAACAACATTTAAAAAACCATTTATACACGCAATCCAAAGAATAAGGATGATTTTTGGGAATTTTTGGCTTTTATTATCAACGGCTGTAACTTTTGAAATCACAAACCCGAGTGTATGTGTGTGCCACGTAACTGCTACCACCAAATCATATATAACACTCCATGGTAATTGTGTTCATAATTATGGAGTTAATTGAATTTCTGCAATAGTTAAAAATGGGCGCATAAAAGTCTCTCAAGATTAAATGTTTTCGTTAGGGAAGAACACGCTCTTTTGGAATATTGAATAAAACGAAAGCAGTTTCTCACATGCAAGTGAGCTTAATACTGATAAAATAACCTCCCAAAACGAACCTTGTCCATAAATGTGGTTCCAAACTGTGGGGTCACAGAGAAGCCAGGGATTTTTGCAATGCCCTAAGAAGGAAAAGCAGCCTGCAATGAGGTGTTTGTGAGCTGGAGAGCTGGTAGAGGAGGTGCAGCCTCTGCATCTGCCAGGCTTGGGAGGTATTAGGAGTGCTCTAAAAATGCTCTGCTGTCAAATTAGCCCTGCTGTTAACAGGGTAATATTGGAACAATTTGTTATAAAGTCAGATTTTGCTTTAGCGTTTGGAAAGGAGAGGTAGCTCTTTCTCTTTTTTTTTAAATTTTTATTTTTATTTTGTGATCTCATTGGTGTTTTTGTGCCACTTTGGGCTAACTTAACTCCCTGACTCCAGAGATGAGTCATGAGATGTAAAACCACAGAGAATGTGAACCTATGGGTCTGCTGTCTTTGTCCTGTATGTTATCAACTGATTTATCTTTGGGGAGAAAAGAATAAGCTCAAGAATTCCCTATATGTTTGATATTAAACCTGGATATCTCACCATGGGCAGAGCCATCGTCCTGAAAATGAGAAAGGCTTGATAAAAATGTATTAGAGTTTTCTCTTCTCTTCTCTTCTCTTCTCTTCTCTTCTCTTCTCTTCTCTTCTCTTCTCTTCTCTTCTCTTCTCTTCTCTTCTCTTCTCTTCTCTTCTCTTCTCTTCTCTTCTCTTCTCTTCTCTTCTCTTCTCTTCTCTTCTCTTCTCTTCTCTTCTCTTCTCTTCTCTTCTCTTCTCTTCTCTTCTCTTCTCTTCTCTTCTCTTCTCTTCTCTTCTCTTCTCTTCTCTTCTCTTCTCTTCTCTTCTCTTCTCTTCTCTTCTCTTCTCTTCTCTTCTCTTCTCTTCTCTTCTCTTCTCTTCTCTTCCACCACTAAGAAACATAATCACTCCTTTTTTTTCTTCCCCCCAGGAAAATAATTTTTTAAGTTTACTTCTTGCAAGAACAGACAAACATTTTCAACAATGAAATAACATACGTTTGTTAAAAACAGCCTCAAATGTCAGCTAGCACAGCAATGACCCAGCCCTGTAGGAAATCCAGCTTTAATACCCCTTTTCCAAAGGATCATGTGTGGAGTTTCATTATTTTCTAGTAAGATTCACAGGAGACTGTTTCTTTTAATATCCTGTTTTTCCTACTGATGAGATTGGCTTGAGCGGGTAAAATACAAAATATTGATAATTAGACCTCAGGTCCCTCATCTTTGGCAGCGGAGAGTTTCCATTCACTGCTCTTTTTTGTTAAAAGTTGCCTGTTCCTTTCAACGACTGGGCTTTATTTTAAATATTACCGTTGTGAGCTGATGGAGTAAAAAAAAGATGAAGTCCCCCCAAAGTCCCCCAAAGTGCAGGGGCTTTATTTGTGTGATTTCTGCCTCGGCAGCCCCGCTCCCCTCCCCCAGCAGCGCACTACAAAGCGTGTTGTACAGGGACTCCATTAATCCTACATTTCCTAGATGGTATCTGAGGCACAGTGGGTTTCCACAGAAATTAATTTGTCCTGACAACAGGCCTAAAGATTGGAGTCCAGGGATCACTTGGCAAATTCCCTTTAAACTGAGCACAATAATAAACAGAAAGCTGATAACGACAGTTCTGAAAGACCACACAGAGGCCGGAGCCCGAGCTGAGGCGCTCGGTGCGGATCCGCGGATGCCGCCGATAACGGAGCCGGGAGCTTTAACGCCTGATAGGAAAATGAGCCCCCTGATTTATGCACACTTCAATATCCCAGCACTGGGCAGGGCTTGCTCCAGCTCCAACGTTTTTTTAACTCTTTTTTCCGGCATGAAAGCAAAAGTTTGAGGTTGATGCAGTTCAGCCCATTCTTATTTAATTTTCGTTTTTACTGCTCCGGGGCTATTTTTCGTGTCTTGTTTTAATACAGCCCCAATTTCCCTCAGTGCATCTTCCACTTGTAAACATTAGCAAAAGTTGGACAGTGAGTGAGATTATATTTCAAGGAATGAACCAAAAGAGTTCTCCATCTAAATGTGTTTTCTTTGAGATGTGGTAGTTTAGGGTTCAATCATCTCCTCTGTAGTAATTCCTTCTTAAATACAGTAAAAAGCATTTTAGACAGACTTATTGCCTGTTTGTGTGGTTTTATTTATCTTTGCTTATTTAAATGCTGTTGTTTTCCCAAAGTTAAGGTCTGGGAATATATACTGATATAGGAAGTGAATAAACAAGCATTCAGTGGATATTTTAGAACTTGTCAAGGTAAGAGCATTTCAACTCCTGATATTCATTAACATAGAATTTAGAGTTTTGATGATAATTAGGATTTGTGGCATGTCAGTAAAGCTCTGCCAGTTGCATCTCTGAAAAAAGTAATCATAATATTAAGAGCTAGGACTGATAGGGTGATGTTGAGTAAGAGAGATGTTGTGTAACTTTTCACTGTTCGAGCACAAGGTTTATAACAATTTAAGCAATGAGTTAAAAAAAGGAGGACAAGCTAAAAAGATGCGTGGAAAAACAGATTTTATTATTGAAAGATGCCTTGAAATTAAAGGCTAATTTTGTTCTCAATGCCCCAACTACGAAATAACAGCCTATGATGCAGAGGGGACTGTGTAACTCTAAAAGCGTGATCCTAAAGATCTTTCCCAAGTGATTCTCCGAGGCTGCCATTCCCCTGGCAGGTATGGCTGTGCACCTGAACAGCAGGAGTCCTGTTTGATGGCTTTTAATGGGCCAGATGTTTCTCTGGAGATGAAAACCCAGCACCTGAGGTACTCAAACTCAGTGATCCTTAAACATGATGCCTCCTCCACAAGCTTCCCCACCTATGGCAACACTGCTGGAGGTGAGGAGTGATGGGTTGCTGTGGATGGGTCGTGCCCAGGAGGGCAGGAGCAGGTGGGTGATCCATGCCCATCCCTCCATCCCAGCTCCCAGAGGGGTGGCAGGGTGCCAGTGGCTGCGTGGTTACGGGCTTGGAATGTCCCTGCCCTCGCCACTTGCCATGCAGAGGGTTTATAAATAAAAAAGTTCTGTCTCACATGCTTTTCCAGCACTGCCAATGCCCAAACTACCCCTGAGCGTGATAAGGGCAGCACGGGATTCGTTAGGTAAGAGCTTAACGAGCTGAGAGGTGGGACTGCGTCATCCTGGCAGAGTGGGGTGTTTGCACCCCACCTCCCTGCTGAGAAATAAACCCTTTCACTTTCAGTATTGGCTCCAAATTAGTTTGTACACTACAAATTAATCAATTACCTCCACCGTGTTTTGGAGATGAAATCCAGGCCGAGCAGGGCAATTTGTATTTGTCACACTTAAGGGACTCTATTGTACAGAAAGGCAGAGGATTTGAGAACAACTGGGTTTAAAGCTGTCGAGCTCCTCTTTCTAGAGCCTGCTGCAGGAGTAAATTGACTGGCTGTGCCTCTCAGCTCTGCAAAAGAACAAACCCAAAAACTCCCCTCCACTTTTTATATCAAAACCAGTCTCTGCATTTCAGTGTATGAGCTATTAGTTTTTTTGAATTTGGATCAAATCAGGCATTTTTCCCCCAGCAAATAGTCCTCCAGTGTGCTTTATACATTTGATTCAAAGGCCTGTGTATTATTTGATGTTCTTAGGAGATAAACAATAAACTTTTGAATATGTTTTTTCCATTTGAATACAAGCCTAGGGATGCTTCACCCTGCATCCTAAAGCCTGATTTCCCCTGGGACTCATTATCATGCAGCTCACATGTTCAGTCACCTACACTGTTGAACTTACTATCAAATAACCTTCGAAATGTTACTAGTTATTACGTGTCAGAGGGCAGATTTATGATAAACTAACTTTGAAACAAAATAATGAATTCTCAGCGTTCTGTTTCCAGCAGCATTTCTGGTAATTTGTCCGGATTTAAATTTTAAAACAGTAAGTTGCTTTTTTCTCTTATTCTGCCATATAAAACAGCTCCCTCCTCTGATGAAATTTCTACCTCCTTAAATATGGTTTACGAGTATTTGAGCAGCGCCTATAAAGAATAAAAATGAGAACATTTGTCTGGGAGCTACCAAACTGCCCACTGGAGTTCATTTGTGATTAAACTTTCAGAGCTTTCTAACTTGGTGAAAGTTAAATTAACTTAACCCTTAGAACAATCCACCTGTGTCCAAAACATAGCTTGGCAGTAGATGTTTGCAGACAAAAACATTTTCTCCTTGTGCCTTTTACTGTCAGTATTTTAAGGTTTTGAGTGTTGTTCTTGTGTTAGGGTGACAAAAATCAATACTGTTGTCTTCTCAGAGGGCTGGTTTATGGCAGACCAGAAAGGTTCTCCAAGAGGATATTCTGAATTTCAGTCCCCAAAGTCCATATTTAGGGAACTAAATAATTGGCCAATTTTCATGAAGGCTGAGAATGACTTGAGGGGATCTGTGGGCACTTGGCCTCTTTCAAATGGCAGCTGGAGCGAGCGTGACTTTTAATGAGATTATATCAGAGGGAGGAAATGCAGGTAGATAAATGCCATGCACCCATTTTGGAGGTGATTAGAGGAGCAAATATCTGCAGACGAAATTTAAAAGCACTCGCTATGTCAAAAATAAAGTCTGGTTAATTTGGGGGAAAAATCGGCGCGGCTCCTCTTGGCATCAGCGGGGTTTTTGCGGTTGCATTTCAGACGAGCACGGGGCAGATTAATGTCTGCAGGATTTTCATCTCCTACCAGACAAAGTCAGGGCTTTGAGATAGTGCTGATCTGTGAGACTGCACGGAAAGTGCCTGACCCGGGGTGGCCCTGTGAAGCTGGGGATAGAACCTCCATCTTCAGGGCTCCCTCTCATCTCCTTTGCTCCCCTCGCTGTGATTATGGTTCTCCAAGGGCAGCACGGGCAAAAGTTCCATAGCAGGCTGTCTATTAATATTTATGCAGCAATTCAGGAGGTAATGCATTGTTAAAATACAAGTTGGAAATGCACCAAATTTAATCACTTTTAGTACTAGAAATTATCTATTTCTACGTCAGATAGAGGGCGTGGGGGGGCATTGTTACGATATTTTATTTTTTAACCAAGTTATTTGCCAGTTCTGACTCAGCTTGAATTAAAGGGCAGTAAATAACCTCATGTAGATAAAGTTTTTTCTAAGGAATGCAAGATATCTCTGTGAAATTTAATGTGAGGGGTTAGAAAATACTTAAAGTAAGCACTCAGTGAGTCAGGACATGCAGGGATCAGCCGTGCCACGTCAGCCAGGCTCTGTCTTCATGTGCTGGATCTGGTGTGCACTGAGGCCGCTGGGATTTGCCCTTTGCTTCCATGCAATTCCTCCTGCCTGCACGGAGAAAGAATATTTTTATCACTGATATCACTTCATTTTTGCAGCTGTCTGCTAGCATCAGGTTAGTAATATAAACTCTGTCAGAGAGCAATCTCTGCCTTCTGCAGGCTGCAAAATCCGCAATTATTATTTAGAGTTAACCTCCTCAGAAAGTGGTCCTTGCTAAAACTGTTCAACCCCAAAAAGAATTGATTGTTATTGTTTTCTGAGGACCTCCTACAGCCCTCCCTTGGTCAAGCAAGGCTCTTTTTGTTTTCAATAAGACTTTTTTCTGAGACCAAACTCTGAGCTTTCATGCAAGTAAGCTAAATCCAGTGGAAGTAAAACACTAATTAAAACATATTAAAAAAAAGAAAAAGAAAAAAAAGAAAACGTTTGAGAAGAGCGTGGTGCTCAAATAGAGCACTTTTTTTTCAGGTCACTTGGCTTTCTGATGTCATTTCTGGCAGCTTCGTTAGCCTGGCTCCATCACGTTCTGCTCTGAACGATAACGTGATGGGAGATGATCAAAGTGAGAATGCAAAAGGCTCAGGACATTTAAAAAATGTTCTATTCTAGAAATTGTTCTAAAACTATAAACAGATTACATTAAAAATCTGTCTTACCCAACATGGTTGCTCATCATCCTTTTTTAGAAGGAGCTATTGAGAAGTTTGGGTAAACAGCCTTGAAGTCTTTATGATGGCAGGCTGGAAATTTCTCCGGAATTTTAGGCAACCCGAGCCTCTCTGAAATGGAATGTAACCCATTTCTGCTGCTAGGTGCCTTGTTTTAATCTTTATACTTAAAAGTGGCAAAGCATATGGATCAGATCACCCACTCCTGCTAATGGACACAGTTCCCTGGACTTGGGTGTCCAATTATGCCAGCTAAAGATCTGTCTGTTGCTGGGCTTTATTTCCTTATTTTTCTTGTCTTCCTGATCTCTGACCCTTTATCAAAGGAATGCCGTCTATAATATGGTAATAATATGAAATTCTGAGCTCTCTTTCTAACAATATACCCCAAAGAATTGTCAGGATGCTCACCTTTATGGGAAGAGCAGCTGATGAGCAGTTTCAGCCTCACAATGGTCTTTTCCTGGCACAGGGAGAAAGTTTGGTACCTCTTCCTGTCCTTGTGGTGGGATATTAACCATTTCTGCGTTTCCAGGGAGCAATTGCTCTGTGGGCTGAGTGGGTAAATAAACTCATTGCTAAGCCAACAAAACGACAGGAGGCCATTTCCCCTGATTTTAGCTGCATTGTAGTGCTTGGAAAAGTGAGAAATTCGTGAGGATTTTAAGGGCTCCATCCTCTGGTGGTCTCAATCAGTGTGAGGATGTGGCTGAAGCAGGAGGCAGAAATCCACAGGCACTGTGACACCTGGGGTATGGAATGGTAGGATTTCGATCTCCGGGCAGGATTTGACTTTCTGTTTCGATTTATGGGCTGAATATAAATGTGTATTTTAGGGAGTCATTAGAGTTTGTGGTTTGAAATATGCAGGTTTGTGTAGGAAACGGTGCCCAGGCTACTTGTACAGCCCCACTCATTTGTTTATAATAGAAAAAAATGGCAGGGAATTTTGTGTAGGAAGAAAACCCTTCACCTCAGGCTCTTTACACTGAAGTAATGTGATGGCATGGTCAGGAATGGCATGATCCACGAGAAAATAGGGAGGGAAAAGAGATAGGGAATACCTGTGCTGTGCTTCATCGTGAAACATCTATGCCAGGTGTATTTTTATCTAAATCAGTTTTGGTGGTGCTGATAGGGAAGTGCTTGAGAAGTGCTGGGCCTTGTAAGAAAGGCACAGCAGGAAGGAGCTTGGCCAGCTGGGACATCCTAAATGTCGGG
Organism: Acrocephalus arundinaceus; assembly: GCA_021534815.1. Taxonomy (NCBI): domain Eukaryota; kingdom Metazoa; phylum Chordata; class Aves; order Passeriformes; family Sylviidae; genus Acrocephalus; species Acrocephalus arundinaceus. Next base: position 9,883,055 of record JAJEOU010002847.1, on the reverse strand, counting down.
AGAGACACATCAGGACAATCCCTTGATCTCCACAGCAAGGGGTTTTGGCACATGTCAAGCTCCCCTGTCCCCATCCTGCTGTGGAGGGGATCTCCCCATCCTGGAGCTCCTCTCCTTGGGTGGCGGCAGCCCTTGCAGCTGGTGACCCTCATTTGCTGCCCTTTGGCTCTGCCTTCCCCCCAGCTCTCATCATTTAGGTAAATGCTGCTCTTGTTTACAGCAATGGGAATCTGCAGCAGCCCCTCTGCCATTCCTCCTGCGCAAATGTTGCACTTGGGGTGATTCTCATCTCCTGCTCGGTGCAGATGGAGCCCGGGAGGCTCCTTCCCAACATCCCCACATCCTGCTCCTCCTGCTCTGTGAGCTCCCGGTGACTGTGCCAGCCACACAATGAATCTGTGAGGCTGGAGGAGCTTCCTTTGGTCTTTTTTACCCCCTCTCATCCCAGCACTTCCCTTCCCATCCCCAAATCCAGCTGTGGCTCAGGACCCGTGGATGCAGCCCCCAGCTTCTTCCCTTCACCTCGTGGCTGTGGATTCATCCCGGAGAAAAGGCTGCTGGCCGTGACAAACTGTGCATTGGCTCCGTGATTTGTGTAAGCTCGAATTTTCCACTAATTCACTTATATATCCTAGATGGAAAACACAGCCCCGGGGCTGCTATAAACCATGCTGCTGGAGCCACAAAGGGCCGTCCTGCCAGCCGGGAATCGCTGGAGCATGCGGAGCGTCGGGGGCCGGGGCAGGACTCAAATCCAGTGGATGCACTTGTCAGAGGGGCCGTGGTGTGGGAGCAGGTCCAGCCCTTCCCTGCTGTGGGTGCTTCCAGCCCTGTCTCAGCCCAGTCAGTGCAGGGACAGGCAGGAGCCAGAGCTGTGTCCTGGCCACCACGCCGGCTCTGGTCAGTGCCCACTGCCTAAAACCAGCCCCTGTTTTGGGCTGTTTGGTGGCAAACATCCTGGCTTGCAGTGCTTTGCTCTCCTGCAGCCTCTGTGCACCCCAGGGCTTTGTTTTGGGCCGTGGTGCAATCCCCCAGCATTAATTTTCTGCATAAGCCACCCATAGATAATTTAAGAGCGTTTTCTTTTCAGCACAGCAAGAGTGGCACATGGGCTGATTCCCCAAATGATTGCTTGTCTTGTGACAGAGAGCTGTTGACCTGCTCCTTTAATGTTACAAGTCTGCATCTAACTGCTCTCTTAATCCAACCTACTTCCTTCTTTTTAATGAAATTGTCCCTTTAGCCTTTTTCCTGGGCTGGCTTTTCAACACTAACATTAGAAACAGGCTGCTCAGTTCTTTCCTCTGCTAACATCTTGCCCAGAGCTAACTTGCAGCTCCACTCTGTCAGCTGTAAGATATAGATATACTGTTGTCTTAATTACTCATATTTCTCCTGCTGCTCATAATTCTGCTTGTTCCACCAAAGAGCTCTTCAGAGAGCTTTACCGCTTCCCTCTCCTTTCTTTGGGGGTTTAAAGGTTGTCAGATATATAAACGATCCTTGTTGCAGAGCTTTGGTGGTGACAGTGTCCTTTGTGGAGAAGATTTAGGGGGATGGGAGGACTAAATACCGATGCTTTTTAGGCTCCATCTCTGAGGAAGGAGAGAACACACATCGTACTACCTTGCATAACAGAGCACCAGGGAGGGTGTTTGGCAAATCCCTTCTCTAATGAACAGCGAGGCAGCTGTTTCTTCTGCAGCTTAAAGTGCAGATGCTGATTGTCAGGAGAAGGGTTTTCTTTATCCACCACTGATTATCCGTGGCTGTATCTGGCTGACTGCTATTCCTCTAAAAATGCTGTTGAAAAGGGACTGGACACTTAAAAAAAATCACTGCTGTGCCATAGGGAAGATGTAGTCCTTTGTGGTTTCAGCTCTCTCTTTTATGATTATATACTACAGTTTCTGTTATCTCTATTAATTAATCTGTCTGCCACAGCAAGTATTGCACGTTGCGTGATGTAGAGCAGACCAACAATGTTGTGTCCATGGTTTTTTGGCACAGGTTGGAACAAGTTTTGTCACCTCTGTGAGCTTTCTAGCAAGTTAAACCTTTGGCCAAAGTCCTTCTCTCGTGGCTGCTTTGGGTCCACTCTCCATTTTGGCAGCCCTCAGCTCCAAGGTAGTTCAGTGGCAGAATAGATTTTAGTATTCAGCTGGTTGTCTCAGTTCAGCTGGCTGACAGGTTCAGGACGCAGTACTGTGAGTTTATTGTTAATTGAATAAATTAGGAGCCTGTCAAACTGCTGTGGTTGAGCCTGTTTCCCTCACAGAGCTTGTGCTGGTGATGGGACTGTGCTTTCCATGAGTGGGGCTTAATCCCCATGCTCCAGGTTTTGTTGTGGTTCTTTTATATGTTCTTTTATATATTTATATAATTTTTTCAAATAATTATCTGGTGAAAAGGCTGTGCAAGAAATATTTGAACAACGGAGTGGTGAGAGGTGGTGACAATGAAGATAACACACAGGTTTCATCTGGTCTAATAGCAGTAACAGGCAAATAAACACCAGGCTGCAGTAAGTCATGACCAAACTTTCAGTAGCACAGACAAGACTGAAGAATCTGCTAGAGGAAACAAATGGAAACAGATGAGCCAAACTGGTGAGAGAAACTAGAAATAAAGAGTGATTTGGTTCTGTGTGGAGAATAGCAGGAGGAAAATAAATCTTCAAGTCAGTGTTCTGCTCTTGAAGAGCTGAAAGGGATCAGAGGAGCTGTCTCGGGCAAGTCAAGTTCCAGGCAAGGTCACAGGAGTGAGGACACCAGGGAAATCCTGGCAGTTGTCTCAGTTCAGACCATTGCCTGTAGGAAACTCAGAGTCAGGGAGCACCATGTGGGTAACACACACAACCCCAGCCCCAGACTGGAGAAGAGGACTGGTGAGGATGGCCCTGTCAAAAGTCCAGGTTCCCTGAGGTTTGCCACAGGAATGTGTTTGGTGCAGAGAAGACAGAGCCACAGGCTGTGATGCTCAGTGTGGGCATCCCCCTTTCCATGTGCAGGTGAGATCTGCCTGGGGCCAGGCTGCCCCAGCTCCTCCCTGCCTGGGCAGAGCAGGGCACCAGGGCTCCTCCACAGGGACTCTGGGGCCACCACTGAGCCTGGCACTGCTGGAGGCTGCGGAGTGCATGTGGTGAGCTGGTATTTGGCTCTATTTACTCAAGGTTTCCTCTTGGAATCCCAGAGCTGCCTCCTGGAGCAGCCCTGGGGGCACAGGGCTGGGTAAGTTGGTGGCCATGCAGCTGCCTTGGCACCCTGGCCACTCTGGCACTGGGCAGTCCCTCCCTTGCAGAGGTGTCAGGCAAAGGCACTGACCTGGTGCCTCAGCTCTCCAAATATAGGGATGTTTCCCCATGAACTCCTCTCTGCAAACCCAAGGGCTGTTTAAAGAAGAAGGTCTCGTGACTGTGTGGTGCTTGGATGCCATGGCAATGTAATTAGCTGCAGAGCAATCTTACTAAAAATGTCCTTGGTGGAGGAGAGGACGGGGTGGGAGAGGATGGATGTTAAAGGGGAGGAAGTTTCCAGACCTGTGGCTTCACCACAGCTTGGCTGCTTCAGCCAAGTCCTTCAGCTCAAATGTGAATCCAGAGGTTCAGAGCACAATGTTTACTACAGTGTCCGTGTGGGAGAGAAAGCAGCACAAACTCTTGGAGGTGTTAAGGGATTACATAACAGCTTCCCACCCCCAAGCCTTTCCAAGCCTTTGGAAAATTTCATAAAGTATCTTAGGCTAAAAACCTTTTTGAGCTGCTGGATAACTTGAAGCAAACTTCAGAAACATATTCCCATTACTTTTCCCTTGTTCTCCTTTTTTCTCTTCAATGTTATCTATGGATCCAGGAACTCCCAGGCTGCTTAATCCAAAGGAGGCAGACACGGAGTTCTGCATGGAACTCAGAAAGCCTCGGTGCAGGAAAGCTGTGCTGCTGATTACTTTATCTCTGTTACTCTGCCAAAGCCTCAGAATTTGGCAACCTGGGCCTCTTTATATCCGTTAGGCCTTTTTTCCTCCTTCCCTCATGACCTCTGTGGCTGCATTTGCCAAAAGTTCCTCGTTTTAGATATGAGGCTGTGTATCAGCATCCACAGGGCAGATGCTCCCAAGCTGCTGAAGTATTGAAGAATTCCAGAATACTGGAATTGTGTGAAGCATTTGGAGCTCAACTTTAGCTCTGGTGAGCTGGAAGCTACTGTAGAGAGTAATTTCACCAAGTTCTGTTCTCAGCTGTGTCCTCTAGAGAGGAAGAAATCAGTTTCTGTTGTTTATGGTTAATCCTACTGCACATTTATATAAGCAATTATAGATTTTATTTTGGGGTTAAATGAAGACGAACCATAGCAATAAAAACAATATTTCATGGGGATATTTTTAAAACTTAAGTGAGAAAGTGCAGTGATCCAGTGGAGGGTGAGCTAGGATTTGGTGGCATTTTGGTGGATTTCTGTATTCAGACTTTGTTCTCCTTTATTTGAATTTTCCTGCATGTTAGGGCAAGGCACAGGCAGCCGTGTTTTCCATCCTGATGAACGAAACAGAGCTCAAGGAGCTGAGCTCAAGTTGGCTTCCCCTGCAAAAAAAAATTCTCTCTGTCACCCAAATCATAATTTTAAAGGATGGAAACTCTTCATCAGGACAGGAGGGTTTTAACTCCTTACATTTTGCAACCTGATCTCTGCGGAGCTAAAAAAAAATCCCACTTCACTGAAGTTGTTCTGAGTTTGCTCTGGGTTGTAAAAGTCTGTAAGGTCACCTTGATTCCTGCACATCAGGCTGTTCTCGAGGAGACAACCATGACTGTGATTTAATCCAAATCTGTTTAATCACATATAATCCACATAACTCAAATATGCTCGCCCAGGATCCAGTTTCAGAGCTGTACTGAAGGGAGGGAAATCTTGTGTTGTCACAAGTCCTGCTGACATCAGTGGGGTTTCTTATTGATGCAGGACTTAGCGCTGGCACATGGAATTACAGCAAAATTTGGGGTTTAGCATATTTGCAATTTACTGTATTTTTAGGAAGCTGTTGCTTGGATGTGAGGGAGTAAATGAACTCTGGGCCATGTCCAGCAAAATCTTGGACTGAAGAGTTATGCCAAGTACCAGGGAAAATTATACAATAATCTGAAATAATTTGTGGTGTGATTAAAAAAACCTGTAAATGTTTGGTTTATATTTTTGTCTTAGAAATTTAATTTGCTATGAATGAAAAAAGATCCTGTGCCTCCCTCAAGGCATTCTGTGTTGGGTCAGAAATGTTTCAACAACAAAAACCATAGGATTTGTCAGCATAAATAACACCCAGATGTTATTGCAGTGTTACTGGTTATGGCTTCCATCTCCAAGTTCCCAAAATCTACTCAGCCCCCATTAATGGGATGTGGAATCATTAATTGTCTGTGTAATCACAGACTCCTTCCCCTGTGGTGTTTACTAGGAATTTACATTTCCACAGCTCTGTGGCCTTGGAGCCCTGCATCCTCAAACCTGCATCCCAAACCTGCATCCCAAACCTGCATCCCAAACCTGCATCCCTAAACCTGCATCCCAAACCTGCATCCAAAACCTTTATTAAAAAACCTGCATCCCAAACCTGCATCCCTAAACCTGCATTCCAAACCTGCATTCTCAAACCTGCATCCCTAAACCTGCATTCCAAACCTGCATTCTCAAACCTGCATCCCTAAACCTGCATTCCAAACCTGCATTCTCAAACCTGCATCCCAAACCTGCATCCTCAAACCTGCATCCAAAACCTTTATTAAAAAACCTGCATCCCAAACCTGCATCCTCAAACCTGCATCCCCAAACTTGCATCCCCAAACCTGCATCCCAAACCTGCATCCCCAACCTGCATCCCCAACCTGCATCCCCAAACCTGCATCCCAAACCTGCATCCCCAACCTGCATCCCCAACCTGCATCCCCAAACCTGCATCCCAAACCTGCATCCTCAAACCTGCATCCAAACCCCTGCATCCCCAAACCTGCATCCCAAACCTGCATCCCTAAACCTGCATCCCTAAACCTGCATCCCTAAACCTGCATCCCAAACCTGCATCCTCAAACCTGCATCCCCAAACTTGCATCCCCAAACCTGCATCCCAAACCTGCATCCCCAACCTGCATCCCCAACCTGCATCCCCAAACCTGCATCCCCAAACCTGCATCCTCAAACCTGCATCCAAACCCCTGCATCCCCAAACCTGCATCCCAAACCTGCATCCCTAAACCTGCATCCCTAAACCTGCATCCCTAAACCTGCATCCCAAACCTGCATCCCAAACCTGCATCCCCAAACCTGCATCCCAAACCTGCATCCCTAAACCTGCATCCCCAAACCTGCAACTCAAACCTGCATCCCCAAACCTGTGTCCCTAAACCTGCATCCCTAAACCTGCATCCCAAATCTGCATCCCAAACCTGCATCCCTAAACCTGCATCCCCAAACCTGCATCCCTAAACCTGCATCCCCAAACCTGCATCCCAAACCTGCATCCCAAACCTGCATCCCAAACCTGCATCCCTAAACCTGCATCCCCAAACCTGCATCCCAAACCTGCATCCCCAAACCTGCATCCAAAACCTTCATCAAAAAACCTGCATCCAAGACCCTGCATCCCAAACCTGCATCCCAAACCTGCATCCCTAAACCTGCATCCAAGACCCTGAATCCCAAACCCTGCATTCCCAAACCTGCATCCCCAAACCTGTCTCCAAAACCTTCATCCAAAACCTGCATCCCAAAACCTTTTCAGAGCCAGGGGAGCTGTAAACAGCTGAGCAGTCCTGGTGAACAGAGCCCACACAACTGTGCAAAGTAATCCCTAAAAAAATGATGGAAAGGGCAAAAAGAAAACATCACACTTTCCAAACCACTGAGACCTCAGTCAGGCTTCAAGGTAAATACTGGAATAAATAAATAGTGCATGATCTGAGAGGCTGAATCTGTACCCACAACCACAGTTTGTTGCTCATCTAGTGAAATAATAAATACGAGGTGAACTCTTTTCAGCTTGCAAACTGTGTCACCTCTGGTGCATTTCTGACGTGACTGTTTTTTTTCCTCTCTGTGGCCATTTTGCAATTTTCCCTGGGTTTGTTTTGATTGTAAATAGGCACACACATTAGCTAAAGCCAGATAATTTTCTCCTGGCCAGCTTTGCCAGTAAATCACTGAGCTATGTAATTGGGTTTGTATAAAATTATGCACTGCAAACTTGGGAATAAGTAAAACAGAAACAAAAAGTTGATTTTTGTAAATACTACCATTTTTTTACATTCAAAACTTCTGTTTGCCTCCATTTTTCTATTCCCTACCATGACCATCCTTTAAATGTTGAAAGAAAATCCAGCTACAGGATAAATTCAAGCAGAACTGGTAATAATTTCTGGTTTGGCTTGCAGGTGGCGTTGAATACAAGCAATATGCTCTGAAGATGATGGTGTTCAGACAAATACCCAATTTGATTCTGATAAATTGGATGCAAGACTTTGACCAGCATGAGAAGAACAGGTGAGAACCCTTGAGACTGATGCAGAAATAATCAGTATTTTGATGGTCAGGAAAAATATTGCTCCAGCAGCACAATGGATCTTCTATTAAAAACTCAAAATACTAATTACAATCTGCCTAAAGACTTATTATAAATGAAGTGGAGATAGAAACATGTTTATATTATGGGGAGGCTTATTTGCAGATAAGCAGGAAACCAGTCACACATCTTCACAAACATAATTTTAGCTGTTTTAATTAGCAGGTTTGCTTTGATTTAATTTAATTCAGCGATTCCTTCTATCTTTACTGACACATGTGCAAATAAAATGGGCTGACCTGACTCCTGACACCCCGTTTCCTTTTTCATTTCTGGATTTGTTGTTGTTGATTCCGGCAGTGTTTACGGTGGAATGATGGGGTCAGCACTTCCTCCCAGCACGGCCACAGATGGAGGGTGGGGATGACAACTCTGCATCTGAGGGGGCTTTTTTCCCCCCAGCACTGCTGATTCCCGAGGTGCTGGATGTCAAAGGCCAGCAGGAGTCCCAATAACCTCCAGCTTCCAATTCTATTTAGGGTCGGAATGGCAAAAAAAAGTACTTTTTTCTTTTTTTGTGTAGTTGTGGTAAAAGTGAAGCGACCTTTTATTTGCTATAGAGCCAGACCCTGGAAAAAAGCCCCACGTGTGCATCAGCTTTGGGTGGAAAAACAAGCTTTAAAGCTGTCAGAATTCATATATTTAATGTTTGGCGATTTGGTGGGTTTATTTAACAGTGAAAGTTGTTATTGACAGAATAAGAACACGTAGTCCGGGATAAAATCACAACATTAATGCTCTGACAAAACCCCAATCTGTGTTGACTTTGTTGAGCTTTTTGTTGGTCTGAGGGCTTGGAAAGTATTTTTCCTTCTTTATGTCAGAAAAAAACGATTGTTAATAAGCCAGGTGTTGTTCTCCCTTCCCTCTGCACCCCTCCCTCTGCAGTCTCACAGCTCTATGATAGGTAATTAAAACAATCACTGAAATGTTTCAAAGCTACTGCAGCCTTTACTTGACTTTTAAAATTCCTATTTGAAGAAGAATGTTAAAATTAATTTGTATCTGGCTCAGCAAAGTGCTCTTTACTTGAGCAATGGACTTTACAACATTGCCAACAAAAAGAATGGAATTAATATTATATTTGCCTTTATCTAGGGTTATTCTGTTAACTGTTTTATACTGGAAATTAATTTCAATATCATACAGATGCCTACAAGTCTTGAATGCAGCAGTTTTAGCATGCAGCCACAGCTCTCCTAGTTCATAATTGTGGTAAAAATAAGAATTCAAAAGGAATAAACTTGCCAGGACAATTAAATGATTCTGCCCCCAGATAATGGAAGGACAAAGTTTATATTTTTGGACTGTAAAATCCATAAGAGGAAAAAGTGTTATTAAAGAAGTATTGTGAGGTTATTTTGAAAAGAATGGTAATTTTACAAGTTTGTCTTTCTACTGAGGAAAAAATACTTTGGAGACGTTGGGATAGAAGCATTTTTGATGTGGAAAACCTCCTCTGTTTTTCTTCCCCATCTCTATTCTTTGTGTTTCAGTTCCCTGCTTCTGTAGGGCTTTGGAAGCCTTGTAATTCATCCTTTATGGAATTCTTGGTCTATGGGACAGTATTTTATTATTAAAATGAGCTTTCTCGTAATGTATTATTTTTGATCCTTAAAAAACCCGTTATCTTTACTAATGGGTGTTTTTTGGCCCTGTAAAGAGGATCCTTCTCCCCTCCTGTCCTGACTTGTCTCTCTTTGGGATTGGCACTTGTCTGGCACGGGCAGGAGTGGTGGCAACCGCTGCAAGCAGAAGAGACAAGCTGAGGAATTTTTGAGACAAATGGAATTGGTTCAGGCTTCAAAATTACTGATTAAAAAACCGAAAAAGCCACGTAGGATGAAAGGTTTTGCATCTCCCTCGTTGGTGTGTGGGGAATCCTTGCCTGGTGTGGAAGTAAATATGTGAATAAAACAGATGTTTTTACATGTTTACTTATGGAAATCTGAGAGATACCAGGGAATAGGATGCAAACCAAAAATATCAGTACTGACAAATTCAAATAGGGACTTTTCCCCATTAAATTTCACATATAGAGCTATTTGCGCAAACATTTTCCATTTGTGAAAGGAAGCATCGCCTCATCCTCTGTTTTTGCTCCTTCGTGGACATTTTTAACTCCTTCACGAAAGTTTCTAAATCCTTTTCTTCTAACCACACACAGGTATGGCAAAAGAAATTTACAAACGTGGATCAAAATGCAACTTAAATCCTCATCTGCGTCGTTGCGTCAACACAACTCAATCTGACAGCGTGTTTTTGCCAGGTGGAACAAAGAGCAATAAATTAGTTCTGAACATTTATGATCTTGCATTATAAAGACTCCAACAGACTGCGTTCAAAATCAATTGTCAGAGTGATGGGGATTAATAACTCTGGTTCCGTAACCTTTTCTGTATCTGCAGCCTGGCTGAGGGCACGTTTCAAGATCTGCTGCCATATTTCATTATTGCAACCTCTGTTTGAAAGACCTTTTTGATGCCTAAAAAAAAGAAACAGATTAGTTTTTAGTAGGGCTGGATGAATAACTCAGAATTAATAATTCACTCAGTGAATTTTGCCTCTTATTCTGTAGGAAGAGTGAAGAAAAAAATAGTTGTCAGAATTTTTCTGGTGACTCATTGGGTTTTTTTTGTTATTCGAAAGTCGAAATCAGAATTCAGGATGTGTTATGTATTTGTGATTGATCAGTCAGGTGGTATGGGTTTAAATCCCCAATTAATTGAGGACAAATACTAGAATAAATTTCATGATTAAATATTTGAGGGGATAGTATTTAAAAGTCTCTTTCCATGAGCACACATGCTTAAAATCAGGTTTGCAAAGAACCCTTGAAAGTAAACATCTGAGTGCACGAAAATTGTTGGAAAGGAAACATAAATAAGGCAGGAATGTGGCCAAGACAAGTTTATTACAAGACACAAGTAAGTTTGAGGCTTCCACAAAGTTTCCCTTCTTAGCTCCAGCACCTGTTTTGGGAGAAGAGCAATAAATATTGGGATAAACATGGGAACAAGGCAAATGAGAGGTTTATTGAATTTCCCTGCCTCCCCAGCCACCGTGCTGTGTTTTATGGGAGGGAAATGTTTGATGTAAGTGAAACCACGTGAAGAATTGGCATCTTTTGGCTCTCTCTGCCTCCCAGCTGGAATGTTTGCATCCCTCCCGTGCCAGGCTGGGAGCCATCCTTGTCTTCTGCATTTTCATGCACTTGACTTTGCCTTCTCCCTAAATAGAGATAAAACAGTTAAATATTTCCCAACAAAACCCACACATGTGATCTCCAGGGCCGTGCATACCACCAAACTGTCATTTCCTTCGATTAACCTTCGCCTGACCTCCCTGCCCCAGGCGCTTTCCGATCCCCTTGTTCCTCCACTTAAGCCTGGTGCTCTCTCAGGTGAGTGCCTCTGTCACTCAGGAGCTGGACACGTTCCTGGAGAGCCCAGTGGAGATGCTGGGATGGAAAACTGGGCAGGATTTGTCCCAGATTACACAGCCCAGAGCTGGATGTGTCCGGAAGTACAAAGGAAACCCAGCTCGGATAAGAGCGGGTGAAGAAACTTGAATTTTAAGAGTGCCTATTAAGTGTTTTATGAATATTGTGAAATATTTAAGATCATAAAAGGTTCTGAGATGAGTGAAATCCACAGGACTTTTCTGTTGTAACTCCTTCGTGCTCTCAGGAAGGGCCAGTTTGTGCAGAATAAAATCACGACCAGGAGAGGATCAGAGTTAATGAGTCCCCTCCTTAAACAACAGAGTTTGGAAATTGCCAGGGTCATCTATTTTATCATTTTGAAACCCAACAGGTCTGTTTTTAATCTCAATTTTTATCTACAGGTAGCAAGAAAATGAAAATTAGGAGGGCCAGAAGAAATCAAACATTTCAAAATGATTCATTCCTACAAAAATTTCAGTTACTCCAAACTGAGCCTTTTTTGCCTGGTGGTTTGCAAGAAATGCTGATGTTTGTGTCAGCTTGGGACAATTTTATTTTATTTTTTTTGTCCTGAAATTCCTCTAGAGAGAACAATATGGATCTGAGGTGTTATGAATCCAGTCAGATCATGCTTTGGGCTGACAGCAGAGAACAGCAAAGCCTACACTGAATCCATAACTTCTGCTTATGGAATAAAATATATTTTGCTATGATAACAAAGGCCCTGTGTGGTGAAGAATCTCTTCATCCCAAGGTAAGCTGGTACAGCGGCACAAGCTGAAACTAAGCATTTTGGTTCTGGGCTTAATTTGACTGTTCAATGTCATTTTTTTTGCTGAGAGATTAAAAATCTGCCATCAGAAGCCTCAGCATCACATCAGTTCCTATGGATGAGGATGGTTTATCCCTTAAATCAGTCTGTGATGTAGTAAATAGGTCAGAAAATTCCTCAACATTTCATCACCAGGCATAATTTACAGATCTTACAGGATTTTTGTAGATAGAGAATCCTGCAAATGTTTAGTTGGAAAAGACCTTTAAGACCATAGAGTCCTTTTTTTGCTGAATCCTACTTTGTCCTTTTTTTTTTATTATTCCATTAACACTTCAAGAACAGAATCTGAGTATGCAGCATTCCATGATTTCTACTCAACCCCTGAGATCATGAAACCTATTGGAAAATTGTTTTAAAGCAAGAAAAAAAATTGCAGTGTAAGATTCCTGTGCAAACACCGGATCTGTTCGTTCTGCCAAGAGTTTATAATTTATTTTTTAAGATTTTATTCATGCTGGCTTTCTTCTCCCCTACCATTCCAGTGGGAATGTTACATTTATAAATCAGGTGGCAGCAGATATTGCAGATGTACAGTGGGGATGTTGGTGAGAACTTCCAGCATGACTTGGTGGGGGGACCAGTAGCACCAAGTTCCTGCACTGGTGGGAACTGGTGTGACTGGTTCAACTCTGTTTTAATTAAAACCTGGAGAAGTCATTTTATAATTCCACAGAGATTGTATAAAAACCCCCACTTTTGGAGTAAATGTGACCCGTTATTGTACCTGATGTGGTTTTTGCAAATGATTCTCTGGGAAAAAAACCTCCAATATTTTCTGTGCAATCCTCCCCCAAACCAATCTGCGGTGACGGGGCTGTACTCACCTGCTGGAGTGGAGAATTTAAATGGAAGAACAAAAAGAAACTGAAATTGCCTTAGGGATTGAGGTCAGGTGAAGGTTAATCAAAGGAAATGACAGTAAAATGGCATTCAGGGCTCTTGGTACATTTTTAATCATTCCTCTCTCTGTCGCTCATAAAAGACACAAAAGATGTCCAACTTTTTGCCATTGTATTTAGTTAAGGATGACTTTTATTTTTATCTTGATTGTTTTAAAATAGCCTTTCTTTTTGATTTCTCTCGTAGATTTAGCTCCTGAAAACTTGCATTGCAGTGCCTTAAAGATGTGTGTGGGAAATTGGGAATGTGTGTGTGGGGGGAAGAAGAATGTTAAGAAAAGGGAGTAATTTTCCCCAGAATATCTCTCATTTTAACTTCTCTTTCTCAAGTGATAGATTTTGAAGGAATCTATCTAGAAGTCATGAGTTTAGGGGATAAATACTCAGAAAAGCTAAATATTCACTTTATTACTCAAGTGTCAAGCCAAGAGAAGTTCATGATTGTAACTACTGGAAACAAGAATAGTTTCTTTCACACTCTGCTATCTACAGGTTATTGTTCTGGTTTTAAATCTAAGTATTTTTTATTAAAAATATTAGAACAATCTCCACAATTGCTATGAAATTATGGAGTCAAGTCTGAATTTGCAGGCTGTTGGTTATATTCTGATTTTGTGTATGTGAAAAGACCCTGATTTGGGACTTTTCTCTCCCAAGTTTGGAGTTGCCGCTTTATGCCCGTCACCTCAGATAACTTTGGCATAACTACAACAGCAACAGGAGCAACTTTATGTAACTTATAACTGCCCAAGGCGACTTTTAAAAAATGTGAGCAATGCATTTTTTTTTTTCCAGCTCTGTTTGTATAGACTCCCTTCCCCCTGTAGCACAAAGGGTCCTATATGGGATGGGTTAAACCCAAACAGCTTTTAACTGAGGTAACTTGGAGAAGCAAATGTGTTCTCCCTGCTCTTTTCATCAGTGTTGTGCACTGAGCCCCTTGAATGATTCAGCTGGAGCTTAGGCAGGACCTTGAGCCAAGTTTAGGCAAGACCTTAAGCCTTTGGAGAGGTTTAAAAACCTCTATAGCCATTTTAAAAACTTTTAAAAACCCTGCAACCCCACGCAAAGTGTCCCCACTGCAAGTTGCAGGGAAATGAGATTTTGTGCATATGAGATGCTCTATACTCTGGGGGGAGAAAAATAGTATAGTATAGTATAGGATAGTATAGTATAGTATAGTATAGTATAGAATAGAATAGAATAGAATAGAATAAAAATAAAAATAAAATAAAATAAAATAAAATAAAATAAAATAAAATAAAATAAAATAAAATAAAATAAAATAAAATAAAATAAAATAAAATAAAATAAAATAAAATAAATAAAATAATAAAATAAATAAAAGGTCTGGAAGTGATTTCCCTGTGTGTCCTTGTGCTGCTGTGGCCGGGATTGCCACTGGGAATGTGGCATTTTTCCGCCAGATCCCGCTTAGCAAGAGCTGCCACATGGATGCCAGATGGGCTCTTTGCCAGGGAGGAGGAGGAGGAGGGAAAGCCCTGCCCACCCTGCAAACGCTGCCGAGAAAAAGCCTGTCAGGGAATTAGTGTGAAAAAGGGGAAAAACGGGAAATCTGTATCAGAAGTTGTTGGGCAAAGTTGGGTTGAGCTGAGCTCGCTTCCAAGGAAGGGGAGAGGAATGTGGTGTGGAGGGCTGGGCTCTGGGGCTGGGAGTGCAGAAGCTCCCAGCAACAAGTGCCCAGTTTTGCAGGCACAGGGAGATGAGGAACCCGGGGATTTCCATGTTCACAGGGTCTGACTGGGATTTTCTGCTGCTGCAACAATGCCAGTGTCAGGTTTATGGAGGGCATCCCTCAATGCAGCCTCAGCCTGAGCAGCCAGTTCTGTCTCTCCAACTCCCTGTCTGGTAAAACCTCTGTCCTACTAAAAGAAATCCAAATGATTTTTTGGTGTGTCTTCAGCAAAACAGGAATTGCTGTTTAAGAAAAAGAACAAAATGTGAGAGAGATCATTCAAAATGAAAATTGAGTACCTGAGTTGAAGGGAGCAGTAACTGCTGACAACTGGAAAACTCTTGGACTGAGGGAATGTGATTTTTCCACCTGGTCTAGTGGAAGATGCCCATGGCAGGGGAGTTGAAACTGGATGAGCTTTAATGTCCCTTCCAAACCAAACTGTTCTATGACTTTTTATTTAACAAACATGACCTCAGAATTTTGCTGAAATAAACACTAACGAATCATGGCCAGATCATATCTCTATTTTTAAAACATCCAGTAAAAATATTCAGTCTATTATACCCCTGCATGGCCAAGTATTGTTCAAGAATAGAAAAAATCAAGTTGGTTTGGGCATTTTTATTGCAGCTACTGGGATCATCACTCCCTCTCCTGCCTGTGGATCCCATCCTGGATCAGAGCTGCTTGTGAGGACAAGAAGTTACGACCTGAATGTAGCTGGATTAATGGGTTTGGGTGCTTGCCATGTGGCAAAGTGACTGTGGGATAAAAAAAGAGTGTTCAGAGTTTCCCCATGGGTGGAAAATGGGGGTTGTGGGCAGAAAGGGGGGCCTTGTGTTCAGTCTCTGCTGAGGCTGAGGTGAGGGCAGGGAAGCAGCTGAGCTGAGAGGAGCTCTGCCTGGTGTTGCACAGATTTCAGGGTGGTTTTTACATCTTGTACTGAATTACCAGCCTGAGAGGGGGGCTCAGGGTGAGGAATCTCACTGGAGCATCAAAGGAATATGATAAAATATGATGGAAGAACAGCAACAACTGATGGCTTTGTGCTTCCTTTCTCTCCCTGTTTTTGGAGAGAAACCTTCCATGCGAGTATTCTCAGGTGATGCCTTGGTTTCTGTTGGAATAAATTACTTGTCTCAGTTTGATCCCTGAGCCTTTTGATAAAAATACGGTGGTTTTGTGCCTTATTAGAAGCATGGTTGAGTCCAAACCCTGACAGGGCTGTGCTGGGTGTGAGGGATCAGGGAAGGTCAGGGATGTGCTGAGTACAGAGGCTCTGCTGGCTGCTGGCAAACACAGGGTTTGTCTCTGGTGCTCTCGGCTTTCCACCTTCATTTTCCACCCTTCCACCATCGAGATGCAGGGATGTTCAGGAGAAAATTCACGCTGTCTAATTTTAGATGTCCAATTTAGTTTGCTCCTGGCTGGAACAAAGCACGAGCTCTGCTTGTTGCAAGTCTCTTTGGTTGCAGAGTCAGATTTGTGTTTGAGCCCAGCTCTGGGTGAGCAGAAAGCACAGTGGGAGCAGCTCCACATCTCAGACACGGCTGGTCCCCTGCCAGAGCTGTCACCAGGCCACTGGGCTCTCTCTGAGCACCCAAATCACATCCCTTGTGGGGGCAGGACCAGTCACTGCACGGCAATTTTATTGTTGAGGCAGCTCATTACATTGTGAAGGTTTCTGTGCTAAACCCTCAGCGTAAGCAATGTTTGAAAAAGGAAGGAGCCAAAGCTTTTGAAAATATTTTAAGTGGTAAAGTTTCACAGTGAGGTTGGGGTGAAGCCCAGTTTTCACCAGATGCCCAGTCAGGTGGGAATAATTTCGGTGATAACCTGGTGGGCCATCACTTCTCCTGGTGCTTTGTCCCATTGGCTCTGGCAGCTCTGGAATCAGTCAGAAATAGAAGACAGCCAGCTCCATTTTCAGGTTAGGGGAGGTAGACCCCCTTCCTGAGGTTATTTGTTGTATCATCTGAAGTTAATTTAATGTTTAAAATAGCACCAAACGAGTTCTGAGGGATTTTAACCTGCAAATGCACTGGGAGCAGTCACTCCCTGCACTCTCTGCTGCAGGAGGATGGGATCCCAGAACCATTTGGACACCACCCTGTGCCACGTGCTCCGGGAGAACCTTGCCTGAGCAGGGAGGTTGGCACCAGTGGTGCCTCCAGCCTTACCCACTGTTCTGTGATGGCCTGGAGGAGGGCATTGACAACCAGGACATTTCTCTGTGGGGTTGGTTTGGAAACAGGAGCTGCCTGGAAGGAGATCCTTGCAACCAGGGAGGTTGTCCCTACTGAAATCATCAGAAATTTGGGAGGGTTGTGGCTGCCTGGGCAGCCCTGGGAGGCTTTGGACCATGTGCTGAGGCCACCTGTGGTTATGGGTTTAGAGAAGGCGTCAGTATTTTACTCTGGCATCCGTTCAAAGTCCTAATTCTGTGCATCAGTGTCTTTCAGATGAAGGAAGTGAAATCCTTTCTTGCCCCTGGTGTCTGAGTAAATTGATATCAAATTCTCTAATGAAAAGACAACTGTTGTCAGCAGAGGCAAGCAACAAGAAAATCTGGGACAGGAGGTAACTTCATGATGGATTCTGCATCCTCAGGGACTTTCTAAGCTCTGAGGATTAATTTTCTATTATATCCACGTGTGGGGCTTCCCTTAAATACACTTCCACTAACAACTTAATACTTTTTTCAATTACAGTATCATAAAATGTTACAACTTTTTTTGACATTCTGCCACTTGGAGGCCAAGGCTTTCATCTTTGTGACTGTTGTTGCCCCCTTTTGCTTTTGTTAAATGAAACATCTTTTTCCTGCCCCATTGAAGCCACGGTTTTGTGGAGAAAAAGGAAAAAACAGGAAAAAACCCCTTGGGAACTAAACTTCTGTAGGGATTTGCACTCTGTGAGCTTGATCTGCAAGTCCTGATGGACTTGCAAATCCTTCACAAGTGCCTCTTCTCAATATTGTAGCTCAGTTGCCTCAGTTTACTTTATTATCTTTATTTTTAAAAATTTCTTTATATATTCTTTATTTTACCATTTCTATTTCCTGCACAGTAACTCTGAGAATTCTTTCAGACAAAAAAAGGGGCATTTTTACTTGTCCACATGCTTGACTGTGTGAGATAAAGTCAGAGCACCAGAGATCCAGAATTTCCTGCAGTGCATCAGAATTTCGTGGTTCATCTAAAAATGAATTGCTCAGAATATGAGCCAATGGTTTATCAAAAGGAAGGATTTGGATAACTGCAGGTTATAATCTGCTTTAGGAGAGTGGTCAGTAGCTCAAACAGTTTGGAGTTCTCCACCTGGAAGTGTAGGGAGTTGGAGAAGGAAAAATAGTGAGAGGTGTCTGAAAATGACCTGAGTGCTGAGGAGAGGCTCCAGTGTTGGTTGAGCTGTGTTCCCCTTTGGAGCACTGATGGATCAGTGCTCTGGGGTCACTTCTGGTAGAGCAAGGCTTGAGAGGACTTCACGTGGCATCTCACAGAACCCTTTGGATGTTGTTGGCACTGAGGAGGAAGGATGCTCTGATTTCACAGGACAGCTCAAAACTCTGTAATTTTTGGGAATATTAATCCTGTTGCCCCCAAGTAAATCAGGAGGTTTTTATGTTTTTATGATTTTATAACCAAAACCAGGTATTTTTAATGTAAATATGTGATTTTACAGCAAAATGTTGCTAAATCAGGACAAGATGAATGAGAAGTTGGAGGTGATTGTAAAGGGAGCTTGGGCAGATTTAGAGATTCCCATGGGAGGGCAGAGGCTCCTTGTGCAGGCACAAGGAAAAGCAGGGACCAGGAGTTCTGTCTGTCCCTCAGCCAGGATGGAATCATGGAAAGGTTTGGGTTTGAAGGACCTTAAAGTTCATCCAGTGCCACCCCCTGCCATGGGCAGTGACACCTGCCACCATCCCAGGTTGCTCCAAGCCCTGTCCAGGCTGGCCTTGGACACTGCCAGGGATGGGGAGTCCACAACCCAAAGGCTGGGTCAACAGAAGTGTTGGAAAACGAGGTTGCCCAGCTGCTTTCCCATATTTTCTATCCCCTTCAGTGAGGAAAAGAGGGAAAAGCCTTCCTGACACAACGTTCACCAGGGACACGTCACCGAGTGTCAGCGCAGGGAACATGAACTGATCCCAGTTAATCTTCCCTGCTTCCTTCCGCACCTCCATTTTATAAACTGGAATTGGCAGGGAATTATGGCCACAAAACCTGATTTCTGCCTCAGTTCTGCTCCTCGGCACAGAACTACCTGACAATTAATATTTGTGTATACCTTTTGAAATCTGTGACCTTTGGGGAGTTGACAGAGCTATAATATTGGTCTTTGTGTGCTCGCCTGGCTTTTAAAGTCCCTGCCTGGTGGATGTAAGTTCAGTGGATACAGATCTGAAACTTGATTTCCTCAGTATAGCTGCATTAGCATTCAGCTGTGGGTATGTAAGATAATAGTATTAAAAGCAACCTTCCATCCTGTTGTCATGGATGCAGCACAGCCCAATCCTGGGAGCACTACACCACCAGTCTTTGTACAATCTCATTTTTATCTACAAATTTTGATTTAATTATACCAGAAATTCTGCAGCCGTCTATAATATATGATTTTATTTTCCATTTCAAGCATAAAAATGTAAGAATTGAGCAGCTCGAGCTCTTTGTCCAGCGCTCCCTTTTTTTTTTTTTTGCATTCCAAGTATCTGTCAGTATTAGTTATGAGACTGTGTGAAATAAGTAGCCATGAAAGATGCCTGCTTTTATGACAGAATGAGTGGTTTCATGAATTTTAAAGGAGCACATTTGTATTTTCTGTTCCTGAACTACATGGGCTACTCGCAAATATGACAGAAGATAATTGTTTGAGGAATTATGATGCCTTTCAAGATTTTGCGGGATATTACTATTTTCATAATCTTTCATTTATCAGCTCCTGCGCCTTGATTTATTTACGGGTGTAATTTGGAAATTAAAGTACTCCCACTCTGGCAGCAAAGGTACATGTTTGCTCGTGCTCCCTCCCCTCGGCAAAAAAAATAATGAATGTGCTAATTTTTGTGTCAGACACCGAGGGAAGGTGTCAGGGCTGGGGGCAGCCAGGTGTGATCCTGGCCCACGTGAGCCATGAGGGAAGAGTCCGGAGCCTTGGGATGAGCGGGGATTTCAATCTGCAGCAGCACCCGTGGCACCAGGCAGAGCGTGTGCTCAGTTTGTTAGGATTTAAATGAAGGCATTGTTAGCAGGGATTTTGTGTGAGCGAGTAAAGGCTTCAAGCCTTTAATTGACTCAGAAAATCTTTTTAGTTGTGATTAGAGGGACAGATACTCAGCTGGTGAGGACTGATGGTGCTCCATTGAATCAATTTTCATACCCTGTCTGGAGTCAATGGAGCAGGGCTCATTTATAACCCTGTACCTGGCCTGTTATTATAAAAAAAAAACTTTCCAAGCCTGATATCTGAGTGGTACAGTAACCTTTTATCAGGGAGCTGCTTGGCTCAATTTAAAAAAATTCATCAAAATCAGGGGTAAAATCCTTGGGCTAATAAATTCAGTGGCATGAGCTATTTCCATTTGGTTGGGAATTTAAGTGTGGAAACCTATGGCTGTGTCCTATTTGCTTGAAAGCTCGGTGATGGATATGCCATACTTTCATTTTTAGCATAAGGTTGTCTTCTTAAAGACGAAAATGAAGCATCTCTATATCTATATGAAGCATCTCTATATCTGTATGAAGCATCTCCATATGAAGCATCTTTTAAAGACTAAATGAAGCATCTCTATATTATTTTCTGGTTTAGCCTTGAAGTATTTTTATTTTTCTCCCTTGATAATATTATCTCACTTTCCATCCTGTGATAACTGCATAGAAGGATTTTATTTTATGGTAAAAAAAAAAATCTGGCTATCTTTCTGTATTAAACTTGTCCCTAACATCTGAATATTATCACTGAAAATCCCCTCTCAAAATTCTGTGCACGCCCATAATTAAACTGCTCTGAAAGGTGCAGTCAGGAGAACCAGGCACCAACATTATGGAGTGAAAATTAAAGAGGCAAAACATCAGAGTGTCTACTGTATGTGCCTGCTGTTAGACACTCAAGCATGGAGAACAGGATACACCTCTATGGATGGATGGCTTTCCTTATTAAAAAAACACAGTAGGACTCACAGTAGGGGAACACACTAAAACAAGGCTTTGTAGTAATTTCCTTGAAAGAAATTTCCCAAGATAGCAACTTAAAAAAGCTTTTAATCTCACGACTGGCTCTACAGTGAGTTTTACTGGAGCTGGGATAAAAAAGGCCGTTAGATTGCAGCTGATCTGGGAGAGCTGGTCTGAAGCCTCTTCCCTCCCAAGAAAAGGATTAGACTTTCTTTCCACCAGAACAAGGGTTGGATAGATTGATGTGATTCTGGCATATTTAAGAACCTTAAATACATATCCCTCAAGTCTGAAATGATGTGGGAAAACAAAAATCCCCTTTCCCAGCTGGAACACTTGACCAGCCACGCTGCCGTGCGGCACCGAGCCGATGCGTTAGAGCAAGGTTCCTTCTACGTGCCTAAATTTGAAACCACTGTCCCTCGTGATTTTGAGCTGGTATTTTATTTTGGGTCTCTGAGCAGTGTCCTTTCCCACTTGGGAGGAACAGAAAGGGTTTCTCATAAATTCCTGGAGAAGGATCCAACACCACGGTGTCCTGTAGTAGCTTGTTGTGCTGCAGTGGGCCGGTAATTCCCTCCCTGGGATTTGCCTGACCTGTTGTCTATTCTACATGACTATAAACCAACCAAAGTAAAGGAAAAAAACCCCCAAAATCTGGCTAAATTGCCATGAAAACCTGCTGGAAGGCTGGCCCGTGTGTTGTAGTTACCTGAAAACCCTGAAACTGTTGTGGCTGCATCTTCCTGCTGCTCTTGGTGTCGGTGCACGCTTCTAGGGCTACTCTCTGAAACCCTCTGGCTTCTCCTCAACCTTCTCCTTCCCTCTTTTGGTGCTGTGGCTGTGGGGAGGTGGCCCCAGGGCTTTGGTAGAAGGGGCTGGAGGCTGGAGGTGCAGCAGGAGCTGCCCACACTCCCCTCCAGGCAGCTCCGGAGTGCCCAGCACCGTGTGTGAGCATCGGTGGAGGAGAGGGAACATCTTGTACCTATCTTGTGTCAGCAAGCTGAGAACAGGCAAGGAACATGTCTGATAATGTGTTTCACATTGAAATAATTAAAGAGAATTGTTGCTGGAGGGAAATGTGCCTTTAAAAATTAACCCTGACATCTCTCCGACAATTTGGCGTATTACAAGAGATCCTTTTTTCCCCCTCTTTTTTTTTTCCCTCTTCTTTAGTTTTACTAAACTTGATATGCATTTTTCAGCACTTTGGAAAAATGCAGAGCCTTTGAAAACTTCCCTGTAAGAACAGTCTATGCTTACAAGAGCAGCCCCATCTATTTTCCACTGAACTACTCGTAGGACTGATGTTTAAAGGAACGGGGCTGAAGTAAATGACACGTTCTGCAATGCCCTGGAGCCTCTGCTAGTTATTATTGTTTGAATCTCTGTCTTGATTGCATATATTGCAGTCTTCTATCACACAGGGAGCCAGTTTTGAAATCTGAATGTTGTTCCTCAAATAACCATCAAGCAGCTCGCTTTATTATTTCTTCTTACGCTGAAAAAAATCCTTGGAAATTGAAAGTAGTCATTTCCATAAAGCACTCAAAGTTTAAAAATGTTCTTTTTGAAGGAACTGGAGTATCTGAAAACAAATGTTAATGTCTATAAATGCAGTATTACTTTTTTTTTAAAAAATTCAAGCTGTGGGAACACGAATTACATTCACATTTTTGTCATCTGTGGGAATCTAAATTTACAACCAGGTATCAGTGATCAGGAAGTTTGGCTTCACTGTATCATAGCTATAGAAGTTATTTATTGGTTGAAGAACTGTGTAACTTTTTATTGGGGTGAGTTTCTGTATTTTCTGTTCTCTGATCGATCATAATTTGTTAGTCCAGGGGTAGGAAATGTTGGGTTTCTCTCCCTTTGTTTATTTACTAATTTGAAGCTGCATTTCCAGCCTGGAGAAGGGCACAGAGGGTGGCAGGACTGGTGAGGATGCTCAGGCTGCTTTTCCTCTCCGATGTGGCCGGAGCTGCCTCGGACCATGGGAGTTTTCCAGGCTCTTTCCCTGTGCTGGTCACTGGGAGGAACCTGAGGGTGTTATTCCAGACCTGATGGATGGAATTCTGCAATTCCCTGGCCTGAGGAATGGCTGAGGTGCTGCTGAGGCATTTCTGGCTCTCAAATCTGCAGCCAAGAGAACAGGCACGCAAGTTGTCCTTGAGATGCTGCGAAGTCTTTCTGTTTCCATATTTTTTTCTTTCTTTATTTCTTTTTCTTCTTTTGAATGATGCGTGACCAACGGGGTGCAAGCACAATGCAATGTACAGCAGCAGGAACACATTTTTAATTTATAATTTTTAATTTATAATTTATTTTAATGCATATCTGCAGTTCCCAGGTTGCAGGGCAGATTCCTGGGTGACACTCTCTGTCCTGGAGCACCTCAGTCTGGGGTTCACAGTGACAGAATTACCTTGCAGGAGCCAAACCCTCCTGCATTCCTTAGTCAAGGAGAAGAGATTCAGCCTCATATTTCCTCTTCCCTTGAACTTCTGACAATTTGGTGATCTTGGGCACAATCCTTCAAGATGCTGAGTACCCCCATGGGCATTTCAGCAGGACAGCTGATGGTTTGTGATGCTTCCTACGATTGGGTGCTTCCTTAGTTAAATTTAAAACTTAAAACACAAAATGCTTTAAAAACACCTCCTAAAAACATTTTTTCTTGCCTTGGGAAGGATTTTGCCCCTTTTATAAAACCAGCAGCTGAAGAAGTATCTGTCAGCTGCTGGGATATGTTCTATAAGCCTGGCTGTACACAATATTGCTGGGATGTACTTTTTGGCTACTAAAGGCTCATTAAAAAAATTAAAGTCCCCACAATTTACAATATTTTCCATTGAAATAGCATGTTAACACATTTCTTTAATCAGTGTGTAACTGTCAGGGGAAAGAACAATTCATCTAGTATATGCATACATTAGGAAAAAAAATTATCAGATTTAATTTTATTTGTTTTATATTCAGGGCTTTTTTGAAGGAATTCCTGCAGGGAAATGGTTAATCTATTTTTAACTAAAGCTTACTTTTGTAATCTATCCAGTGCTTAGAGTTCTGTCATTGATCTATGATTTATGTGATTTAAACCACCTCTTGGCTGTAACATTGGTTTCTATCCAAGATGCTGAGCTGAATACTAATTACGAGATCAAATTTATGCTGTTGGGCTAAGCAGCTGAAGGAGCTTTCCATGCAGGACTCCCTTAAACCACGCCACCGTTGAGCATTAGTGGAATATTTGGCGAGGGGGATGGGAAAAAAAGCTGGAAAAGGGGAAAAAAAATTACAGCAGGAAAGCTGAAGTGTCCTTTGAAAGCTTTATTTTTAGTTCTCTTGAATGAGTGCACAGTGCTGGATGCAGAAATTCAGTGTGTGAATATGCACATGGGGCTGTTTTTCCAGCAGAATCTCACTAATTCCCCCTAACGACTGGGAAACCCACTGAGAAAAGCCAAATGGCACCAGCGAGCAAACAAATAAATATGATTGAGGAGATTTTATTCCAAGATGTATTTTATGCCTTTATTTTGACAAGTATCACGTTGTCAGAATGATTTATGGTATTTCAGAGCATACCAGTAAATGCACTGTAGGATGGGTCCTTACAGGAAGAAAGTCTGGGTAACAATAGCTTTGCTTTACCTCTCCTTAAAGCATTTTTGCTGAGAAATCAGCCAAGAGCACCAATTTTATAGAAAACATAGGTTTCCTTCAGTAAGAATGAGTAACAATTCCATTCTCCTGCATCACCTTTGCTGAGGAGGTTCGATGGCAGCAATTTTCTTTGGGGGAAAAGGAGCCAAAGCCTGTTCCAACAGCTCAGAATACAAACCCCAGTCTGGAAAAAAAAAAAAAGAAAAGAAGAAATTTCCCATTGGAATTTTATTGATTATAATGATTTTTGAGAGGAAACATGTTCCAGTGCACCATTTGACTTTCATCTCTGTTGGGGTGAGGTGTTTCGTTTCGACGATGCTGAAATATTTTCGTTTGTTCAGCCCTCTTGTATTTTTTTGTTTATTTGTTTATTTATTTATAGTGCACTTTTCCTGTTTCTGAATGCTTTGCCTTATATTTTGTTCCAATTGGGCTACTGGAACGTTTTCAGCCTCCCACTGCACCTCATTAAAATGGAACATTTCCATAAAATGCTTTCCCAAATTCAACTTCGCCGGAATAATTTTAGGAACATTTTCAGAGGTCTTTTAAGAAAATTTAATCTTCTGCACTTGGGAAAATGCTGGGATTTCTCACAAAATTCCAGGCTGTGACCATTTCTCCTGCCTTTTTAACTGGGGAGTGGCGTGTTCTGCCCCCGGGGTTTGGGAAACGCGGTCTTGGCCAAGGGATCAACGCTGTAGGGGCTGTCCTCAGACACAGAGCAGGGGAAGGATTTGGATCCTCTGCTGTTTCCCCTGTGATATCCATGTTGCCACCAGTGTGGATCATTGTCTGGAGCCCCGTTTGGGGGGCTGTGTCCCCTCCCCTGGCAGAGGTTCCTGGAGCCAGCAGGTCTTCCCGCTCTGGCTGTAGGAGGCCCTTTAGAGGGGAATCAGTTTCCTTTTATCCTTATTCTTGCTCGCTTTAAAAACAAAACCCAAAGCAAATAAAAAACCAGAGACAGAAATAAAGCAAACAGAAAATCTTGAAGAAGTTTCTTCCGAGGGTAATTTTAGACTAATGACCTCTGGTTGTGTATCTATTGCTCGTTATCTTCCTCATTTATTATTTCTCCTATTTCTTACATGGAGAAACTCATATTCCAGTGAGATCCTTTTTCCTTTTCAAAATTATATTATTTATAGTCCACTTGATGTCATACTTGCTTTAATGTGCATTGTTGTAAACAATTTGTGATGTGGAAATAATCCACGTGCACATTTGGGGAAAAGCTTTTGAATATCCATATGCACACGTGATGCTGAAGTGGGATGTGCTTGGGGACAGTTTTATTAAGAGGTGCCACAGTTCATGATCTTTTTTGTGTATTTTGTTGTCCTGTGATACCTGCCTTACCTGCCCTCTCTATACCTACAGCAGATTCATCCCTAAATGCTGCCAGTGTTAAACAGAATGAATTTCCTTACAGGCTTCAGTCTGCAAAATATTAAAAAAATCCTGGATGAGCCCAGAGACACTGGAGGACCCCCACGTTGTGGCTGTGATTGCAGTCAGGTCACTTTGGCAGCTGACTGGAACCACTGGATGTGTGACATTCCCTCACTGCTTCTGCAGGGAAATAATTTGCACCCTCGGTGATGTTGTTGATCTTGAATGATCTGAGGTAAAACAACAGAAGTGAGGATGGGTCTGGAGTTAATTGCTGTCATGGTCTGAGGGACTTCAAAGGGACGATTTTACCAGGAGCCTCATTAAACGGGTTGGATGTTTCACTGTGCTGAACAGGTGGCTGGAGTGCTCCAAGTATTTGAAGATGGGAAGCACCTCTGGGATTCTCCGTGCCTGTGGAGCTGCCAGGGCAGGGAGGAGCTCCAGCAGAGCCTCCCAAGGTGGGCCAAGGGCTGGACGTGTGTCAGGGGAGCCTTGTGGGGGCACAGACCCCAGGCCACCCCAGTGGGGTCCCCATCATGAGCAGGAGCTCTTTCTTTGGAGCCTTGGCTCGTGGGGCTGATGCTGTGGAAGCCACACTGGACCTGTATGGCCTTGGGATGGTGGCTGTGCCCATGGCCAGGACTCTGGACCCCATGGCAGCCTTCGTGCCCTGCACCAGGCCTGACCCTGACCTACACCTGCCCCTTACACAGCTTTTACAAACCAAAACTCACTGAGGAGCAGAGAAATCCTCTATAAAACAGAATAAAGTAACATTCAAGAGGAAAGATATACAATATTCTGAATATATATATATATGTACATGCACACACACTAAATATTTGTTCTATTTTCCTTTTCTTTCTCTGCAGAAGAACTGTTAAATTAGCAATTGGTTTTGGCAGTGAACTGTGGGGATTTCAGCTGAAAGTACAGAAACTAAAATTGTAGTGATGTAACACATCCCTGTGCTTACACCTGGGTATCTAAAATGTGATTTATGCCTGACAGACAAGCAGATATTTTGTATATTTTCATCTGTATGTCAATAGTACATGAGGGAATTTATTTCCTCAGTCATAGAACCATGAAAGAATGGTTTGAGTTGAAAGGGAGCTCTAAGATCATCCAGCTCCATCCCCTGCCATGGGCACGGACACCTTCCACTACCCCCAGCTGCTCCAAGCCCTGTCCAACCTGGCCTTGGTCACTTCCAGGGACCCAGGGGCAGCCACAGCTTCTCTGGGCAAGGTAATCATGCCAGGGGAAATTCAGATTTTCTCTGCTGCCATAGGGATGCTCCATAATCCCACAGATGCAAAATTGACAAGTGAAAGGTTTGAGCTCAACTCAGGCTGCTGAACACTCAAGATGAGGAAAATCCACCACACAAATCAGTTTTTTGCCCTTGGGAATCCATTTTTCAGCAGCACCCCATAACTGCCTCTCCTTGAGTTTAAATCCCAGCAAACAAACAGCAGAGAAATTCAAAACACATCAGGCATTTGGGATGCCCTTCCCAAGGAAGTAGCAGCCCTGGAAGAGCTGAAGTACCTTTAAAGCACCGCTGGGTTTTCACGGAAAATGATTACAAGTTCAGAGATAATTTATAAGAGAGCGCAGGAGCTCTGTAGTTTCTGCAAACCAGTGGAAATTAATAAAACCCAAGGCTGGCTATTAGATAAACCCGAGCAGACAAAGTGTGTGTAACTACCCGTAGAGGGGCTGACATGATGAATGATGATGGATCCAAACCCATCTGAAGTTCTTTAGGAATAATAGCAGCATAAAGTCATTTCTATAGGGTACCTAAACGTGTCTGAAACAACACTGTATTGAAGGTTGCATATTATGCTAAGAATGACAAGTATTTATGATTGGAAAGTGTCTGGGCTGGGATTATCAGTTTTTGTAAACCTTTTCTTGCTTCTTTAATCTTTGATTTAAAGACCCATCCAGAGATTTTTTTTTTTAAAAAAAAGGGCTGATTCCTAGAATTGTCCCACAGAGATAGTAAATACCCTCTCACCTCAGTGCCTGGTACTACACAGGTGTTTTCCTTCTGGAGGAATGAATGTTTTCCTTGGGGAGCAGCTGGGGAGAGGCACCTGAGTAGCAGGAAAGAGGGGGGACAACAGCACAGCTCAATTAAATTAACCTCTGCTCAACTAAACTTCCTAGGGCTGGGAAAAAAAAAATCCTTCTGTGTGGTGCCAGTTGTATCTAGTGAGTTTTATATTATTGCAATTGTAAATTTTGTTGATTTTGGTTTTTTGGGGTCTTTTAAGTGCTTTTTTTAAATTTATATCACTGCACTTATGGTTAAACATGGCAGCTGAAGAAAAACATTGGGTGCAAGTGTAGAGAATGGGCAGAAATGTGTAATCACAAGGGGCACACAGAGGAGTTTTAGAAGTAAAATGTCCCTTCTGCAGAAGTGCTGCCTTCCAGTTGTCTCTGTGCCTCTGGAGTGTTGTCCTGCTCGAATGAGAACGAGGGATTTTGATGACAGGTTTTTTTGAGAGTATGACAAGCACAACCTGTGTTTGTCTCAGGTTCAGAGGGAGAGAAACTTTTGTGCCCTGCACAGATCGATTTCCAAAACCTGAGGGTTTCCAGCTTTCCCTAACCTTTGCTGACAGACTGCAGCAATGTGTTCTTTGAGCGTGTTGATTCTCTTAGGTCTGTAAGAGCCTTTGAGACAGAGCTATTTTTTTCAGCGTTGACTGTGGAGATTTGTGACTTCAGATGTGAATGTCCCTTTCTCAACCCTGCTGCCAGTGACCCACTGCGCAGCAAGTGTCTCACATTATAAAGTGCTTATTCACAGAGGGCTCTGACCAAGGCTATCTGGAGGGTGGGAGATGCTTTCCTGGCAATGGGATGTGAACATCATGAGGCAGATCTTCAGCCGGGATAAAAATCCTGCTCGGTCTCTGTGGCTCAAAGGACGTCTGTTAATTCATGTGGAAAATTCGTGACCCCGGAGACATCACAAAGTTCAGTGTCCTTGAGCAAGTGCCACACTTTGCAGTCAAGATCAAAATGTCTTTCTCCCTCGAATTCCCTTGAATTTTAATTTTTTTAAAAGTCCTTTAAATTGTTTTATGCTGAAACCTACAGTATTATCCAATAAAACTTTGAGGGATGCTCTGTGTGTTCTCCCTTTCTCTCTTACTAAGTTGTTGGATTTTCACACTGGTAGGAACGTGGATCCCTGGAATTTCACCTGGCTTCTCTGCTCGTGGGCCGTGCTCATCCTGTGCAGAGGCTGAGCTCTGGTGTGGCCAATATCACCAAAGCAGCCACCCAGGGCTTCATCTGGTTATCCTTGAAAGAGCCTCAATCTTTGATTTCCTATTTAGTTACATCAAGTATTTGAGGAAAGTCTCTTAGCTGGAGGATTTTGGAGGGCAGGCTGGGAGCTGGTTTGGCTGCCAGGGGTGTGCTCTGGGCACTTTTCTCTTGCGTTTTGGTGGTGATTTGAGAGGTGGGATTGCCTTGTGCTGGAGCAAATCCCCTGAGCAGAGGATTTGCAGACTCCTTGGCATCGGTGCAGTGCAGCCTTCAGGCAGTGCAGCTTTCCTCCTCTCCTTCAGAGAGCAGCAAGGCACTTGGAAAAATGAATCATCTGCTGGCACAAAATCTTTCCTCCCTTGCTGCAGGAGCTTTTTTCTTCTTGTTGGGGCATCAGACTGCTGATGTTGTGCTTGTTCACCTCTCAAGGCACAGATCATTTGATTTCAACAAACCCACAAGGGCGAGGTGCTGTCGAGGGGAGCACTAACCTGGGGACAGGAGGGACCATCAGCACCACTTCACACACTTGGTTACGTAGAATTCGGGAACAATAGCATTTGCTGTTGCCCCAAAATGCCTGTTTTCAACCAGGGAATGAGCCCTTTGTCCACCGTTCAGATGTGTCAGAGGATCTCTATCTTCCTTTTTAATCCCTGGTCCGTGCTGGAGGTGATGACAGGCGTGGAGTGCAGTCCCATGAGGCTTCCCCCTCATTAACATCTGGGGTTTTTTCCCCTTAATCCAGCCCCGAGTACAGCTGTGCTTCACAGCCCTGCCACGTTTGATGGTGTCTGTTATTTCTGTGTGATTCTTTCTTGGTTTATTTCTTTATTTTTAATATGTTGCACAGATACACACAAACATCTCAGAGACCTCCCCCCCTTCCCATCAGCTTCTCATCATGGTTTCTGCTGCAAGTCAGGCAAAGTTATCTTTACCACTGTGAATTTTATCAACTTGAAAAGTAAACAATTAAAAAGAAGTGGTTTCAGGCAGCAAGGTGGCCCTTGAGTGCCTCAGTCAAGTGTAGCATTTATGCACCGAACTTTTAATTATTTTTTTCTTCATTATTCTCTTGCATTTGTTGCTTTATGTGAGTCCACGGAGCAGATAAAATGAACCACTGGGAGGAAATGTGCTTTTGGTGTACAAAATGCTGTCAAGTGGACAGAAGTTTAGTGTTTTTCTGCACATCCCTTCCAACCTTTTTGGTTAATAACAACTTCCCTTATTATATAAAGTAACTGCAGACTAGAAAATGGAAGAAAAGCTTAAGTTTGAAAATCTGAGTACCCAGTGTGGGAGGAAACTTGGCTCTTGAGAAGATCTGTCATCTTTCCTCTGACTTACAAAGGTTTTCTCTACAGAGATCAGTGTTGGGAAGGTGCTGAGAGCATGGCTCTGTCCTGAGCAGCATTATAGATAATTCCAAGTTTATGGATAAAAAGATTTGTGGGTGGTTGTTATAAATAATCTACTGTTCTCTGAAGGACAGAGCCAGCTCTCTGCTCCTCACGGGTGGGAGGTTCTGGCTAGGGTGAGACCCAGTCTCTGGGGTGCCCCTCACTGGGGCAGTGGTGTCACCCCGTGGTCCTGGGGGTGACAGGGGACCCCTGTGCCAGCTGTGCCTCCCCACCAAGTCCCTGCTCTGCACTGGGTCAAGAATCTGAAAGCCAAGACCTGTTCCTGGCAGCAAATCCACCAAATATAAACACTGTGCTTATCTGAGAGCTGTTGTGTCATTAAGAGATGGTCTTAGAGGCCTTTTCCAACCTAATTGGTTCTGTGATGAGCAGGACTCTTAGAGCCAACAATTTTAGCTGTGGGCACCTAATTACCATGTTCCCATGGGTGACCCCAGAGCAGGTGATCCCCATGGCAATGCTCTCCAGGCCTTTCTCCTTTTCCCAGGAAGAAGGTTTTTCTCCAAGCTGATGCCAACCCTGCTGTCTCTGCCAGTTCACTTTGTGTGCTGCATTTCCCAATTCGTGCTATTTTGACCTTCTCCAGCAGAAGGTGTGGTAGTCCTTCAGTGAAGGGCTGTGGAAGTGCCCTCGGGTCCTCCTTCCTAAGAGTGCCCTGCATGAAATGCTTCCTCTCCTGTTGTCTAAAAATCAGGATTTGCTCTGTGCTGCCACATCCCCTGGCCAGCCAGCAGGCTCTTCTGGAGACTCAGCCTTCCTGGATTCCATTAACATTTTGTTAATGAAATAGTGCTTTGTCAAAGAGTCTTGAAAACTTAAAAGGGTATTTAAGCTTCTTCCATGAGTCAATACCATGTAATGTCAACATTACCACGAAGGGATAATTCAGAGATGTCACACAAAGCTTGTGTTATGCCATTTGCAGTCTGGCAAAACAGCTCAGCATTTATGTTGTTTAATCCATCTTCAGAAATCTTTTGTTCTGAAAAAGTTTGAGATCAATCTTGTCAGTATTTACTGACACAAAGCTGATGTAAGTCACTGTGCTCCTATTGACTTCATCTGAGTTGTAACGATTTACCCCAGGCTCAAATTAAGCCCAAATTAGGCATATGAAAAACTCAATACCAACTTTTAAGGAAGATGGAGCCAAATGACACAGACCTTGGAAACGAGAGTGTGGATGGAAGTGGACTGGAGGAAACAGTTTGCAATGACCTGGGACAGTAGAGACACCATTTGAAGAGACTGAAGGAAAAATAACCTTATCTGAAGCTTTCATTGATGAAATGATGTACTTCCCTGGCTAGAAGGAAAGAGGAAATACAGAGCTGGAGTTCAGATCTGAGCACTGGCAGTGAGACTGGGGGCATAGGGATTGAATTCCACAATGCACGTGCTGCAGTGTCCTGGGCTTGTCACTGTCACAGCAATTCTGGTCAAGGTACATGGAATCTTCTTTCCATTTCTCCTCCCTTTCTTTTTTTAGCAGTTCTGTAATCATACCTACCAGAGAAGGAAGCTGTTTCATCCTCCTGGACACTGCAGTGATGCTGTTTGTTTTACCTTTGTACTTTTTAATCCTTTTCCATTAAAGCTCTGCAATTGATGTGTTTGAATGTAGTGAGGGGTGGCCTCAGCTTGCTTTGAAGAAAATAGACTGCCTTACTTCATCCTTGGCTGAATCCAAAATGCCTTCCCGTGATTATTTCTTGGCTGTGTTAAATCTATTTCCCTTTCAGACTCCACGGATAGATGGGGTCAACTCTGCAATATCTGAAGGGATGTGAAGTTCTTTAAAAAATATTCACATCTTTTGGTGGCAAAGGTTTAGTGCTTCATTCACATGCAGGATTTTTGTTTCCAGCCAGGCACTGTGGAAGCAGGCAGCATCCCAGACCTGTGGAGGACCTCAGCAGGAGAGAAGAACAAATGGAGGAAAATTTTCCCAATGCTGTGTTTCTGCTGGTGGCTCAGGTATGCTGAGGTAATTTGCAGGTTCTTTGGGACTAAGGGAGACTTTCTGGCTCGATTGCACACAGCAGGAAGAAAAATAGTGTCAGGCTCTTAATTGTGCTTTTTTTTTTCTGTTTTACAACCTGGGAAACATTTAGGGCATAAATCAATTGCTCTTTCAGCGAAGAGCCAAGGAAGCCTTGCAGCCTCCTCTCTCCAGGTGGGTCAGTGCAAGAGCAATGGGAGTGGGGATAAACATGGGCAAGAGGGAACACGGTGCAAAAGCAGGGTAGAAAACCCTCTGAGAGCAGGTTTGAGGACAGAGTGTGTTCCTTACAGTGTGAAAGGGCTTCAAAATGCTCAGCTCTTCTGGAGAGATGCCTTGTCCAAATGGGCTGTACCCAGGCATGTGCAGCACAAGAATAATTTGGCAATTAAATTGAATTTTAGCCTTGTCTCACGGATCCCAGTATAGTTGATCAGGTGCTTTAAAGGAAAAATACATTTTCTAAGTAGAAAAATGTGAAAAAAATCCCACAAATGTTACGTAAGAAGCGGAGTCAGACATAAAGTTTATGATCCATCTTGGCCTGCTGTTATAACCCAAACGTGGAGGGAGCACAGTGAACCTGAAACACCGCAGTCAGCACTGCAGCAAAATGAAGCATGGCAGTGGAGGGGATGTTTAAATTGAGGTTAAAAGAAAAACAAACCCAGGGACTTCTAATAAAAAGAAAAACTTGATATGGGGAGTAATGCAAGTGTATCTGTGAAGTGCCATTCAGGCACAGACAGTCCCAAAGGCTTTACAGCTTTTAATAAAAGCACACTGTGAGTAAGAGGAGGCTGAGAAAGCAGTGCAGGATGACATGCATTTTAATCTAGTATTTAAAAATGAGAAAAAAAAATCCCTTGGAGACAACAAAAACTGAGGAACTGTTGCAGGTGGGAGAAGTTGTACAGAGGTGGGATTTGTGGCTGTGCTGTGGATGTTGGAAGAGGAGGGATGTGGCCACATCAGGTGTGCGATGGCAGGGGGAGCAGGGAGAGAGACCCCAGGACAGCGGGGTTAAATCCCAGAGATGGCACTGCCGTCTCCCAGTAGCAAATAGGAGATTCCCTTGAAGATGCAGAGCTGCTACATCTCATAAAATCAGGTGTTGCAGTGATGTAATCTAAATTGTTTTTAAAAATCAAGCGCCTGATACAAAGACTCTGCGGATAATCCATAAAACTATTGTTTCTCTTTCTCTTAATCCTTTTCTGATATTCTTAACCTCATCAATGATATTAAACATCTCTACCTGGACTTGCATTTCCCTTTGTCTCAGCTCTCCATGTATAAGTTTCAGACAATAGTATTTTCTTCTTTGTTTCTTTATATTTCCTATGAAAATGATAAATTCTGGGGCAAGCAGCTCTGAATTACTCTGTGTTTAGACAGTGCCCATCCATGCAGAGCCCTTGTGTTATCCAGGGGCTTCCAACTCTGATCTTCTGATAATTTCTGAACCAAGCAAAACATTTCCTCTCTATTTCATTAAATTGGGTAATTGAGAGAAATCAGTGTTTTGCTACTCCATGCTGTATTGAACAAATGTTTATTGCAGTTGCCTTGTTTCAGGCACTTTGAACAGAAGTCCTGTGGTGGTCCAGCTCGTTGGAAACTTTTGTGCTGAAGCCAGGAGGATGCTACAGCTGGAGCTAACCCCTCAGTAATTTTCTGGAGGCCATTATGTCTCCCAGAGTTTCGAGGTTTTCTCCAAAGGAGACATTCCTCTGAGTGTGAGGCAGAGAGGAAGAGCATTGCCTCGAGGGTTTCAGTTATCACACTGGCTAAATATCCCTTATTTTTAGTCAGAGTCTTCTGAATATGAGATCCCACTACAGGTAGGTGAAGTGACCTCTTTGGGTTTGAATCTGCTCCTCTCTGGCGGATGCAAAGCTGCAGCTTTGAACAGGAGCCCCCTCCTGCTCCGTGCAAAGCTCTTTGAATTGCCCCTGATAGGCTTCTAAGGCTCCCCGGTTGCGTGCGAGGCACTTTGAAGATGAATGCCCAGAATGAGGGGAAACATGAAACAAAACTTACTCCCTTATGTCAGAGTGAGCAGCAGATTCCTCAAAGACCTGCAGCACAATGGTGCTCTTTGGTGGGTGAGAGGAAATGGGCTGTGGCTCGCCAGCTTGTCAGAGCAGAGCAAAATTGCAGAGCAGGGCTGTGCTTTGGGTGGTAGAGCAGCAAAAGGAAGGTTTGGGGGGGCTCCACAGTGTTCCAGCCTGGCAAAACTTGTTTCAAGCAAAACTTGTTTCCTTTTTTTCTGGCAAACCTTGTTTTCCCTTCATCAAACTCCGTTGGTCTTGCTTGATGAAGGGAAATTTATTAATTTTGCTTCCTGCAGAAGTTTGCTCTGTGTCCAAGGTGACAGATGTGCCATGTCTACTGAGGGGGAATATTTTTCTTTGTCTCCATGAAAACCTTCACCCCAGCTCCTTAAATGCTCTGTATCCACCATAATTTTTTTAGTACGTTTTGGTGGTGACCACCCATCGTCCTGGGACCTGAAGGGCCCTTGTGGGGGTGGCACAGCTGTAGGAAGTTTTTTGTTATTTGTCTTATCTTGAATATTTCTGTGACAATTGACATGAAAATATCCATTAGTGTCTTTTTTAAACCTGATGGATCAGTTCTTCTGGCCAGTTTGTGATCCAAAAGTTCTCATTAGCATCAGATGGATGAACCCATTTCTTTGAGGGGTTAATGGGCTTGTAATACAAAAAAAATTGAACAGATATCTCGGGAGAGGCTGGGTGTGGGAACAGAAAGGAAGGGAACAAGAAAACAGATTAAAAAAACACCAAGAGAGATTTGTTAATAGTGGTTGGAGATATTCTTCTCACCTGTCCTGGGTGACTGTTCAAATGCAGATGTGTGAACTCCTCTAAAGCAAATGAGGAAAAGCAGAACCCTTTGGGCCATAATTCTTTTCCATATGTGATAGATCCCTCTTCCCTCCAATCAATTAATTGCATCCTAAAAACATCTATTTCTCACCATTGACTTTAAAGGGATTTTAGATGAGTGGCTCAGATATAGCTGTCTACACAGTAAGTGATTAAAGTTGGGTTAGATGAGCTGGCAGACTCCACGGGGTTTTTTTCTTCCTTCATGCCAACCCTAAATCAAAAGGCATCTCATCAGAGTATTATAAAATACAGCCTTCAGAGGGAGAGTCTTCTACTTCCATATTCTGGCATCTGAAGGGAGGAGGGAGACTCCCATCAATTTAGAGAGAGGTAAAGATTTCATCTCCCTCTAGAAATCATGGCCATAATGGGAAATTCAGACATTTATGAGGTTTGCTTAGCCAAGGCAGAGCTGAGTGTGTGGATGTTTCTGTTTGTAGTGTTGCAGCAAAAGCAGAATAAGAGACTGTTTTTAGGGGTGATTTTCTTTCCTTTTCCCCCCTCTTTGATTAAGTTAATAGCCCAACTTGTACCTGGGGAGGGGCAGACATACTCTGTGCAACCTCACAAAATAAAACCCCCTATAAGCCCTCTCCCTGTGACTGCAAACTGGGGCTGATTGCAGGTGTTTATTGATGGGGAGACTCCCAAAGAAGCATTTACCAATTCACCAGAGAGGAATTCTCACAAAAACCTCTGGCAACCAAGCTGTGCCTGGTTTATGTTTCAATTCTAAAACCAGGTAAGGTTGTAAGAGAGATGAGCAAGTCCCTGGCAATTGGCGAATATTTCCCTTGGATTTCAAAAGTTGGCAAACCTGAATATACTATAAATACCTTTTACATACCATAAATATCCATATATTTTAAGGCAATGTGAATTCCAAGGACAAGAGAAAGCAGAGCAAGAACTGGCTTAGCTTTAAATCAGAAAGGGACATGCATTTGTTTCCTCTAAATGTTAATTCCTCGACATAATGGGTAAAGTATCAAATTATTATTTAAACCCACAAATAAAGTGCAGGTCCCTTTTCCCCTCTCTAAGTAATGTTCTCCTGCCAAAGGATAGGCATGGCTGTATTTTTTCCTAATGGAATCTGCATAGCTTTGCCCTGATAGTCCACTGCTGAATATTGATGGTGCAATAATTGGCTCTTTATTGGTATATTGTGTTTTCTCGGAGATTTTTCGACTTCCTGCAGTAAATCCTTTTTGAGTTTTGCTCCTTTTATGGTTTGGTGTTTACAAAATTTGATAATTTTGTGGAACTGCCGGACTGTGAATAAGACTCAGGATTTTGATTTGTTGTATGTCATGTATTGGTAGCTGGTATCTCTCCTTTTATCTTTTTTAGTAGAAATACCTCAGTTGTTGCTGTCTGTATTTAGCAGGAGAACTCAATCTCTCTCCTCTATCTGTTTTCTCCTATTTGTCCCTGGCTTGAAGGCTTGGTGGCACTCAGTGGTGGATAAATGCAAGGAAATCTAATAATGCCTTTCTAATATACCCATTTGTCTGCTATCATATTTTATTTTAACTCTTCATGCAACTGTGCAATCATTGCTCTATTGCTATAATTTGATTTCAAAGTATATTTGTGCCATTTAATTACATCTACGGCTTCTCTGTAAGGGCATTCAGAGTAATTAGTAATCTTCTACTTTTTAGTGGAATTATATTTTATATCAACTGTGCTCATTTTTCTCTTCAAATTCTTCAACACATTTGCACCAGTTTTGCTTTTTACACTGGAATTTCTGGCATAAATAATCATTAAGGGTTTTTTTTCCCCCTCCCCACTGTGAATGTGAACAGAGTCTAATCCAGCTTTCACTGGAGTCAATGGTAATCTTTTCATTTCCTTCACTGAAAACTGGATCAAGTTAATAGATTGCAAATTGCATTCAAGGCAAAGTCACATCTTATCATAGAAATAGTTGTGTAGCAACTCCTGGAGTATTGACAGAAAGTGCAAAATTGATTGTTTCCATTTTTTCTTACGGGGTATTTTATAGATTCTCTTATCCAAATTTATTCATTTTTTTAGCCCACAAGTTATGGCATTGCAATAACATTTAAAAGCTTCATTTTAACCTGATTTCCATGACAAATTAAAAACCTTTCCACTCAAAGATTTTTGTGAGTGGGTCTAGGACTTTGCTTTCCAGACCCCAAGTTGATCTGTTCATCTCCATTAAGATGCCTGAGAATGGGCGTTTTTAAGTTTTAAAAATACTTTTTCTTAATTTTTGATTGCAAACCAAATATTTGGCAATTTTTTTCGCCAGCTCTCTGTGTCACTTCAGAGCTGTGTCAGTTCATGGACAGATTTAGTCCTCTTGCTGCTGAATATGAAAAACCTGCAAGCACTTCCCTCTAAAAGTGTAATTCCAGCAAATTACATTCCGAAGTAGGCAGAAATTTATGATGTTCACTTTTTCCAACACGTCAATTTTGCCACTGTGGGGTGGTAACTATATGTACCAAGCAAGATCTTTATTTTTTTTTTTTTAAAATATTGCAACTGGCTCGTTAGGGAGGCATTTTTCTCTTCTGCACTGCTCCCACTCTGTTGATTAGAGGTTTGTTGCTTTGGTAATGTGCTTCTCCTCCAGGCTGTTAATGATTACAGACACCTCTCTAACCTGTAATTTTGGGGGAAGGTTATTGACAAGGTGAGATGACAACAATTGTAATTGTTTCCATGGCTTAGAAACGTCCTTCATCTTTGCTGGCCATGTGTCAGGACACGGGATTTAGAGTGAAAGTGGAGCTGATGCCCA
The DNA here is from genome assembly GCA_021534815.1 of Acrocephalus arundinaceus. Lineage (NCBI taxonomy): Eukaryota > Metazoa > Chordata > Aves > Passeriformes > Sylviidae > Acrocephalus > Acrocephalus arundinaceus. The sequence continues at coordinate 9,844,903 of JAJEOU010002847.1, read as the reverse complement.
GGATTAGAGACACTTTCTTGTGCTATTTATTCCCAAATCGTGCCAGTTCCTAAGGTTAGAAAGAGCACCGTGAAAGATGGTAAATTGTTATTTAATTCTTAATGAAACATCAATGCAGGTGGTGCCTATTCCACCCCCAGCAGAAGGTGACTTTGGTAGGTTGAGGATGGAGCCCCTTGGATCTCCAAGGAGAGATGCTCATCCTGGTGTGATTTTAGAGCCTCAGGAGCCTTTGTGAGCTGGAACACCTTCAGTTTCAGAAAGCAGGATAAACCATTTGTTCATCTCTTTTGATCAAAAACAGAGACATTGAACCAGTTCTACTGGAGATTTTGTCACGTTTCCAGCACAGGGAAATTGTTTATGAGTCTTAAATTGAAAAAAAAACCCTTCAACTATGACAACAGTTATAACTATAGTAGTTATATGGTTACTATATAACAGTAATGAATAGTAATTTCATTACTAATCATTTGAATTGAGCAGCATGAGCACCCATGCACCTGAAATTCAGACCTGAAATCCTGCAGGTATTTGCATGTCGTGGCAGGAGCCTCACCACTAATGGGAGCCACATTCCCACATCGCAGGGACACTCCTCACTGAATGTTGGATTTTTCCAGTGGATGCCTTTGAGCACTTTGCACCGAAATTTTGTCAAAGAATGACTGGTGTTTTGGCACTTTAAAACCGTGGAAACATCACAATGTTCTTTTAGAAATGACTCCAGGAATTAATTGCAAATGACTTATTAATGAAACAAATATTCAGCTGTCACTGGAACCAAACTCCACTATATGCTTAATGATTATTTTTTGAGAAAACACTTTTGTGTTTGTTTGATCTACCTCATGTTAACAGCGGTAGGAAAAGAGGGAAGCATTTGGTGTCAGAATGGAAACTTGAAACTGGCAAAAAGAAGAGGAAAAACATCATCCAATGGCTGGGAAATAGGTGAGAAGCCCAAAGAAAGAGCAGATCCCTAACAACTGTGTTGGAAAGCTGTCCCTCCAGGCAGGCCTGGTTGGGTAATAAGGGTTAAATCTGGGGACAAATAGGGGAATCTGGAAGGGAAGGGTGTCTTAATTTCACCACATTCCATGTCTGGGAAATGAGCATGAAAGAATTCTCCTTGAAAGGGGTGGATAAATGTTTGCAAACTGCAGAGAGACTCTCAAATGGATGTGGAATATCAGCTGTAGCTCTGCAAATGACCATAAAAATAAATGTTGCTAATTAAGGAATGTGCATTCCTCATGGCTCTGGTCTGGGATGCATCACCAAACTCCCCTGCCCAGAACTGAGTGCTGGACCCACGGACCTTCCCGGGTGCCCATGGGCCACCCAAGGGAGATTTTTCCACAGGCAGCTGGCTGAAGCCACGCATTTTTCCAAGAGTTGTCCTTTGGAAGGGCCAGATATAAATAGGTAATAAAGCTTTTCCACGGCTGCTGTTTACAAGAGCAGGAACACGGGGCAGGACACGAGCAAGGCGGATCCGCCCGCCTTGGGAACACATCTCAGGTGTCCTTCTGCTGGTGCTGCTGAATTATTTACCACTCAGCCAGCGTGTGCCTGCCTGAGATATTGAAAGGAGGGAATCTGAGGTGAAACCCCATCCGTTTACCCAGAGCTGACACTGGAATATTCATTATCACATTAAATCCAGCCACAGTGAAAATGAAGGCTTCCGTTGATTATGTGCTTGCATAAAAGGCTTCTTTGGTGGCAGGCCCATGTGCCAGAGATCTGAATATAAAATCAAGTAAGTGGAAACCATTTTTTTTTAATGGTAAATTTGCCTTCTTGGAAGTTATGAGACTTGGCAGGTTTAAATTATGTTTTAAACCTGCGGTGGATTATGTGATTTTTCTAACTGGCCGCAAGCAATACGAGATGAGCACACACCACCCCAATCCCAGCCACAGGCCTGAGCCAGGATTTCCAATGCAAATAAAAAAGAAATGCAGATTTTATATGCAGAGAATGGGGCATATTGATCTCAGTGCAGTGTTGGTTTGGCAGGGTTGGTGAGGAGGTCTCCTCTCCCCAAGTGCTGGGTCTGCACTCACCTGCCTTTTCCTGATCCTCCTCATCCCCAGTTTGTGCTGGAGCAGAGCGACAGCACAGCTCAGAGAGGGGATTCAAAGAGCCCATTGGATTTATGACTGTGGAAAACTACAGGAAATCACATAGGATTGGCCAAAAAAAGGCATGAGGGGTTTTTTTTCCCATCCATACCATCCATTCTGTGCTTGCTCCTTCCCTGTCTTCACCCTCCACCAGGGATCCTATTGAATTAAAGGCTCAATTAAATCTTCTTCTCTGGGAGGCAGCAGAAAACTTAGAAATGCTGAGATGAAGCAGCACCACATGATGAAAAGCCACCTCCGGAGCAGGTTGTCCCACTGGGAAGCAGGAGGGCTGGAGGCTCTGGGTCACTTAGGGCTGTAAATGAACTCCCAGGAAAACTGGCACAGCGAGGGCTTGGTGGTCATGGGCATTTACAGGGATGTGAGAACAAAACCTATTTCTGCTGGTGTTGAGAATGAGGATTCGCCCACAATTAGTAATTTATTAAAAGGTGTGACTGATTGCATCAGCACAAATAATTTTAAAATAGATTTTAAAAAAATTCTAAAAAAAAAAGAAAATCAGTGTTCTCCATCCCATAATACTTTCTAATTTGGGAGACAACAGGTAAGAAACAAGATGATTAGAAACCAGATTTCCCTGGTCAAAGATGGAGATGGATACATCTTGATTTGGAGCATGATTGAAGTGAAACTATCATCTTCCAAGAAGTTATGGGCTTTTTTTCTGGGAATGCTGGAGATACTTTATGGCATGTTCTTCCCTTTCTGCCTCCTGTTTTCATCTGTAATTGGAAATGTATTTTGTAAGAGAGAATAAAACAAACATCGAATAGATACAAAAGCATTGAGAACCTTCAGCTTTGGCTAATCCCCATAGACAGCACAGAGAAAAACAAAATGATCTGTAGCTATAATTGAGAGGCAAAAAAAAAAAACAACCAAAAAACCTCTATGTTTAATAAACATTTAAAGGAAGAATTACATGTGCCACAAATCCCCTTTTATATTGCACTTAAAATCTCCTTACCTGCCCTTTAGTTTTCATGGTTTTCCTTATCTTCAGTGTCACTTAATCATATTTCAACAGGATTTGCTTCCTCGCTGCCCATCTGCTCTTCCTTTCTAGTGCAGCATTAATGCCACAACACCATCCCAGTAGCTCCCTTCTATGCCACTTTGATGTCAGACACCTGGGGATTCAGGATTTTTTCATTCAGGATCAGACAGAAAAGAAAAATACCTGGTTTGGGGAATGACAGATGCTGATTTCAAATGGAAATGTCCAGAGCAGAGTGGGGGATGAAGGAGCAGTGAACAAAACTTTGACATCTGTGGGTGTGGAATGTTGGGATCCAGTGGTGATCTGTCCTGCTGCTGGCCATGGGGAGCTTCTCCTGGCCCTGGGGAGATGCAGGCACTGCTCTGCTTCAAGTCTGTGCTGAAGAAGGGTCATCCTCTGAGGATATTAACAAAATTAATTAATGAGTGATGAGGGCAAGGCTGGGCTCACCCCTGGACACCCACCTGGCTTGTGTGGGCTGCCCAGCTGGATCTGTGTTTGCTGAGTTAGAGGCATCGTTTGGAGAGTCTTCATGTGGTTTATTAATCTTAAAAGCATCGAATAAGTAATCTTTCTATTTATACCTTTCTTATTTTCAGAGTTAAGGAAGATTTTGTGTATTGTGTCTCACCAGTTTAGGAGCACAACGGTGTGGGAAGGACTCTCGGAAAGGGGAGAATGTTTTTCTTTAGTGTTGACAGGAGCTGTCTCAAAAAGTTATGTGCTGCTTTTTGCGCTAAAAAATGTGGAAAAAAAATAGAAATCCATTCTAATTTTTCATGTAATTGTAAATTAGTGCTTAGGTCATTGACAGGAACAGGTCTGTGGTACAGCTGGAGAGATTATTCTCCCTCACACCACTACCTTTGCTGGACATTAAGCTCTTATAATAATTCATAAAAACCCCTTTCTTAAAGCTATCTGATGCCTGCAGTGATCAGTGCTTGAACCTCTATTCTTGAAACATTTTAAAATTAAATATAAATTTGCAGGGTTTTTCTCTTATAAGAAAGTGACACAAAGTGCAGTTAATCCAAATTATTCTGAGGTGTTTGTGCCAGCAGAAGTCACTCTTGGTATTTCCAAGTAACATTTGCCTCAGATCTCGGGAGGCAGAGCAGGGCTTGATTGGCTGCAGGATTCCAGAAATTCCTCTGTATCTGAGTGGGGATCAGGCCCAGCAGATGCTCATTCACCCTTGATGCTCTGAAGATAAAAAATATCAGAAACTGGATGTGCTAAAGCAGTGTCAGAGGCCCTGCCCTTCCCCTCCTGGAACACAACTCTGGACTTGGTCTTGGCTCAGTCTTGGTCCTGCCTGAGCTGGTTTTGGTGGGAACAAACCAAAATGAGGTGAGGCCACACGAGCCCATCAAGGAAGGGTGCCCAGGAGGGGACAGGGGACAGAGGGACACCTGGGACACACTTTAAAGGACAAGTTTAGAAAGCAATGGTGGCTTGGAGGAAGATGAAAGTGCAGGACACAGATGTGACAATGAGAGGGGAGAAGGCAGAAGCACTCAAGGAAGCTGAAGCAGAGGCTGCAGCTGAGGCTGAAACCTTGAACAGTGAGAGGAAGGGGTTTGTTCCACTTTGATTTGGTCAATGAGGACAAACAAGCACAGACTGATTATCTGGGGGAAGAGGTTTCAAGAGGAAATATGGGGCAAATGCCTGAGGCAGAGGAGAAACCTCCACAAGGTTGGTTATGGGAGTGACACAAATGGAAGGGTTAAAAAAGGAGGGGTGGCTAGCAGAGGAAACAGGAATTAGCAAGAAAATAGAAAATCAAAACCACTTTGAGCCACATGGAAAGCATTGTTTATTGTTATTATTAATTATTGTTATTATAATTATTAGTATTACTGTATTAACTAAAGGCTGACTTGAATCTTACAAACAGCCTCTGTCAGAAAAGGAGAAAACAAGTTTTAAATGTTGACTTTTAATTCTACCCTGTTTATTAAGGACTGTTAGTTCTGTTTTGCTAATATCTTGTAAGTAAACAGAGTGAGAAAATTCAGTGGGATAGAGATGATAAAGATGATGAACCACTGAAATTTGGTTCCACACTGGGCACATAAGGGAAAAGAGGATGCCAATTAATGCATTACTAAAAGAGAAACATTACTAGGAGTAATAATAATGGTTCTCTATCATTTGTGGTTGATTTTAGAAGAGAGAGAGTTCGTGTTTATCCCAGAGCAGTTGACACGAGCACTGAAGGAAGAGAAAAAACCCTTTAGCCAAGCAGAAATTTCAGTCGTGAGCTGTTAAAGGAAGTTGAGCTGAATATTGAGGAAAATTCAAAAAGATAAAAACGACTTCAGTTTGGTAGTTCTTCACTGGTTCTGCAGTTTGGCAGCTGTCAACATCTCAAAATATCATCTCACCCAAACTGTTGAAAGAAAGAAACTCTTTGATTTTTCCCTTGAGACTCCCAAGCTGAAAATGGACTCTTTGTAGTCTCAGCCTCATTTCAGACAGTTTTTTTTTTAAAAAACATTCTTGCTGGCAGAAACAACTAATTCATAAATAGACTCTCTGTTAATTAAATAAGTTTTATCGGTTTAACTTGCCTTTTAAAATGAAAAAGAAAGTAAATCTCTAACATTTCCTGCTTTATTATGAATCTTAAGGGACTAAGCATCACATTTCTTGCATCATTAATAATGCAAATTAGTTTTTGTTTGCATCTCCTATAAGTTTATAGTTAGAAGTAAATATTTAATGCACAGATCTGGGAAATCAAATCATGGCCAGTGGAAATTTTCCCTTAGAGTTATTGAAAGGTAATGTAAGAAAGATGGGAGGCACTGTGGTTTCTGTTTATTTAACCTTTCTTGCTCCTGCTTTCCTTTCAGTAGAACTCTTTGTGACTTGTCATTAAACACTTCTCTATTCCTGCAGTATCTGTTTTTATTATCTTTACAGTAGCCACAGAATTCAGCTTTTAATACTGTTTAAAGGAGAGGTTAAACACATCTGTAGCCTACTTAAGGCTATAAGGATTGTAGTTTTGGTCCTGATTATTGGCAGGAAAACCAGGTGATTATTTATAATAATATCTAAAAACTTGTTGACTTTGTAGTAGTTTTATTTCGTTTGCCTAATGAAGCAATGGCCAAATCAGATTAAACTTTGCCCGAGGCCTCTACATCATGCACAGAAATATCTTGGGAGGGTAAAATACTCTGAGCTGTTTATTTGTTAGCACAGGGCAGTCTGAATTTAGTGTATATATTCCATATTATGCTTTTCCTTTTTTTACACAGTGTTCTTGCAAATATTGTACCGCCCTCCGTATGAAATGTCCGTAGGAATGAGATTATTGCAGACAAATTGCAGCTGTTTCCCCACCACATCTGGGCTTTCTGCAGAGACTCTTCTCGTGTGTGTGGTGGATAACAAAAAATAATAAGTATCCTGTTATTTTGGGCGTGAAATCTGATAGTGAAAAACACACCAGGGAGAATTCTTCAGTGATAAAAATTTAAATAGACCCATTTATCAATATGACAGAGATTTGACCTGAAAGTTAAAGTGTTTGGAAGTTAAGTGGGGTTGTGTAAAGAAAGTTGAGGCTGCACTACAGATAGACCGTGGGGTTTGTAAGTTATTAAATCAAAATAAAAGGTATTGACAAAACAATAAATTGCCTGGATCACCCCATCTAATAGGTTCTGGGAGCACTAAATACATTTTCCACGCTAAAGATGTGTGAAGCCTTTTCCTTTCTGATACTTTTGTTCTTCTCCTTGAAAACATTTGCACCGTGGTTGGTTTTATAACAGACCTGGCACCAAAGTGGGGCTGGGGATGCTTTGCCAGGTAACTGGCTCAGAGCAGTGGTGGGAAGCAGGAGCAGGGACACTGCTCCGCTACCAACAGGATTACTGGACTTTGCAGGTGGGGTACAGATCACTCTCTGGGGGATTAAAATAATAAAGCAAACCTAATACTTTTACTGGGAGAGGTATTTTACTAATATCTTCTGGGCAGAGAGCACTGCAGTGCTCTTTGCTCTCCTCAGCACCATTTCCATGCTGGAAATCCGTGGGATTCAGAGGGGGAGCAGCATCTGGCAATCCCCTCCAGCGGGGATGCTTTGGGAAGGAGTTACTGCCACCTCCTCACGTCATCCCCTAAACCTTTCACAGTGACCATCATCTTCCTGGGAGAGGGGCTGAGTTTGCTCATGGAGGGGAAGGAATGGGACACACTGGGATGGAAAGGCTGGCAGTGGGTGGTGGGGCAGCTCTTCACTCCCAGAGTCATCAGCTGGGCCCTGCTTTTCCCCAGCTCCACAGGGTTGGGGCTGAGTACCCCCTACCTCCAGCTTCCCTGCCGAGGAGGGAATGAGGCTGGCTCTGTTTGCCTTGAAAATGACACAGATTTGAGACTATTTCCCCTCCTGCAGATCTCTCCGTTGAGAGGAGCATGGAAGACATTACTATTTATAGCGCACAGTGCGTGTGCCCAGCGGGACACCCCCGAGCAAACATCCTACCAGTTTGGAGGTGGGATGATTTCCAGCTCCGTGGCCCCCAGATGCCCTGTCCCCTCTCCCAGGGAGGTGGGAAATCACAGAGGGCCCCACCCATCTCCCCTCATCCCTGCCTTTCTCTCTCTTCTTTTGGGATGAGATGCTCACCCCCTGCCGCGGAGCCGAGCGCGAGGCTTGGAGGCAAAGCAAGTTTTCAGCACAAATAATGCAAGTTTTAAGGGAGGGAAAGGGCCACAAAAAATGAAGGTGTAAGGGGGCTGCAGAACATCTGCAGAGTCTGGTTTGGGGATGGACAGCTTGTGTGTGTGTGGGGGGGAAATGAAGATGGAAACTTGGCTTAACTAAAAGGGTTTGGGAGATTCGAGGGGTTGAGGACCAGCAGTGGGACCTGGGATCTGTCACTGCCACTCCCTGCCTGACCACCTGGGTGTTCCAGTATGGGTTTGGGATAGCAGAACCTCTTCATCTAAGCTTAATCTTGATGTGGAAAAGATAGCTGACAATGGCAATAAAAATAACAGTAAGCAGTTGGAAAGGCCCAGCTCAAATCGTGCTCTGTCAACAGCTTTGCAATCTGTATAAATATGAGAGGAAAGACAAACAGCTGTGATTTCTCTTTAAAAATGTGAGTATCTATTGTCATAGATTTAAATTAGGATGTTTTACTTGTACTGTATGTAAATTCCTCCTTGGCAAATAACCCATGTCCACTAATGTATGTGTATTTTGGGTCTGTATAGTTTGGGTCTCTGTGAAATACAATGAAATTTGATAGCACACAGAAATACTTGCATGGAATGTCAAATTTTTTTGTGTGTGCTTCTCACATATCCATAAATGAGTTTACACATTTCTAATTACTCATTCAAAAAGAGACTTTACAGCACTTTTAAAAGAGAGCCAATTTTTTCCCTACTGTGTTCTGTTTTTACAGCTTGTGGAAAGCTTATTTAACGAAAGTTTAAGTAATCAGCGAAAGTCATTTCTGAGCAAAGACTGACAGATATGAAGCCTCTTTTCACACTTCATAAGAGGTGGAGAGGGTAGCCATAAAATTTACAGCTGAATAGTACTCTGTTCAGCTTAAGTTATAGAATTATTAGTGTTCCAGGCATGTGAGAGGTTTTAGGGAGATGAAGTATTTAAAGTGATTCTCTGTGTTTTGTGAGCTCTGAGTGCAATACTAATAACAACCCACCCTTCCAAAGGCAGCGACCTGCACGTCCTGTGGGGCTGATGTTGTGCTAAAAATATGTGTTTGCAGCTAACTGAGCTTCATGATATATTAATAAAACCCCAGCAACCTGATCCCTTTGCAGAGACTCACCTCTGGCTATGAAAGTATGAATTCCTGGGATATGGAAATGAGAGCACGGGGTGTGTGGGTGAGGAAGGAGTGGGGAGGCAGGTGGCACTGTCAGCATCTCTGTCCCAGCCCCTGCAGCACAGGAAAAAGGTTTTGCTGTAGGAGAGACCTGGATACAGAGTGCTGGACTTCTGCAGGTAGTGACCAATTTTGTTTTGAATTAAAAGAATGAATTAAAGAGGAAGAGCTGGGCTGTGTCATGAGACTGAGAAATGGGAAATCTCCCTTCCAGCCAGTAAAAATGAGTATGGCTTTTAGAAGTATTTGTAGGCATTTGAGTGTGAATTATTCTAAATGTCATGGGGCCACATGTTGTAGTCACGGGTATTACATACAAATATTTATCATTCAATCAGAGAAGGAACCTCTAAATGCCATCCAGTCCAACCTCCCTGTCATGAGCAGAAATATCTTCAGCAAGACCAGGTTGCTTAGAGCCCTGTCCAAGATAACCTTGAATGTTTCCAGGCACTTTCCATCTCTCTGAGTATCCTGTGTCAGTGTTGTGCCACCATGGTAAAAAAAATTCTTCCTTATGACAACATTAAGCAAACAAAAGAAATTACTAAAGGAACTTCAATGTTATGCTTGTTTTTCCATCTTTTCAGTCTGTTGGATTTTTGTTGGTTATTCTGTTGTGCTTTGGCTGTACCTGCCAACCCAGGAGCAAACAACAGAAAATCTTTCATAATTCTTTAAAACAAATTGTGTGAGATGGAATCAAGTGTTGCTGCAGTCAACTTCAAGTTTGGCCAAAAGCTGAATTGGGGATGAATCTTCCAGCCTCACAGAGCAGAGACACAAGGAGGTGACCCAGTGTACAGCTGCCATTAGTACATGGTTTAAATACACATAGTGTAAGGTTTATATTTTTTAAATTCGCTTTTATGTGAGCCAAACACAAGCAGCCTCATAAAGCTCACTCTTCCACCAGATTAAAGAGGTGTCTTGGTAGCATTTATTGGTGGTTCATAAATCATGGTGGCACTTTGTTACTGTCCACAAGCTGGTTTTGCTGTTAAAGGTTTCAATCATGAAGATGTACAGTATTGCTCCAGGCACAGATGTAGTCCTACTGAGATTATGCTGAAGTGTTTTTGGAGGCCTGAAATTTGTGGAAAACCTCTGTGTGTGGAGTGATGTGGGAAAGCTGAGACACGGGGTACCTTTAGTGCTGTGCTAAGAAGCACTTTCACTAAATACACAGAATATTGTCCTGTGTCTTTATGCAGTTCAGGAAAATCACACATCATGCCAGTGTGCAAATTCCCAGGATTTCCCTCTGACAGCTACTTCAACTCAGTCTAAGATTTTCTGGGTGCTGAACACTTTGATTTCAGGTAGAAACCTCAGTTCCAGGATTTGTCAGACCCTACATGTTTCCAGTTCAGGTTGTTAACACCAACAATTCCCAACCCTATTCCCTTGACTCCAAACGGTATTCGGGAGGCGTTTGGTGCTCCTGCATTCAAACAGTTAATTTTCACTATGTTCTGTTAAAGAAAAGGAAAACTGTCACCCTGTCATTTTAGAGTCTGACACTAAGCTTGTCAAAAGAGACAGCTGTTAAACTGAATTACTGTTGACACGCAGAGAAACGGCCCTTGCCAGATGTAAAGGACATCTGCGGCAATGAAGTGGTACAGGGTGGCTTTTAAAATGTGGTCATACTGGTATTTGAATAGAGCTCTATGGCATTAAAACGTGGCCTTGACTCAGACAGTTTAAGGCAGCGAAGCAGAGCCAATGCCAAGCACAAAGAAGTGCTGATCTGTTGCTGTATCCATAACTTAGGCATGAATATGAAAACAGTGCAGTGTCAAAGCTATTAAGCTCTTATCGTGTATCCAGGAGGATGTGGGTTTAAAACACAGTAGGAAATATTTTGTATTTCTGGCTCCTCGGCTGCGCGGGTAGGTGAAGTGGAAATTCATAAGGTGGATTATGCGGGGAATGAATGGAAATAAGTCGTCTTGTCTTCAGCTAACAACTGCTCAGACAGGAATTGCAAAGGGCATTAGGCTTAGGAAGGGAGGCTGGATGTGCCTCGCCGGCGTTCCTGATAACGCTCCCGGGATGTGGAGCACGTGGTGGGTGCTGGGGAGGTTCCCCTCTGGAGAGGGGAACAAATAGAAACAAAAATCATTGAACAGAGACACCCGTAAAATTCTGCTTGTGTGTCTTAATGTGCTTTTCCTAGTAAAAGAATCAGGATACCAAATTAATATTGCAAAAAAAATACAGTTATTACGAACAGTTTAGAGTTTAGAAATTGAACCAGCAGTAGGGAATTCTGCACATTATATAAGAGTGCAAGTCTTTGATTTGCATGTCTTTAGTGTAGGAATAAAGCTGTTTGGAAAAAAAAAATGTATCAGTTAAGCAATTTTGCTAAATGTATGAAAAATGAAATGTTATGAGATGAAGCATGTATTCATTATGAAATGAAATTGATGTTTGACGCTAAAAAAAATTATTCAGGCCAAACATCATTTTGAATATGTTAGCAGATCATATCTTGATTTAGTTGTGTGTTTAGTGATAGCAGAAACCAAAGAGTTTCCATCTGGAGGGAAGCAAGCAAATGGTATTTCTAAATGACAAAGGTTAACCTGCTCCTTTCTGCAGGAAAACACCACCAGCAACAACAGTTTGCTCTAGACAGGAAAAAAGGAGGAAGAGATGGGGCTAAGAGGGATTTTCTTCCTCAAAAAAGGAAATGTTGCTTTCCAGGCACCTGTATGCTGGAATGCTGATGTCAGGTGAGGTGGACTCATTCCTCTGCAGGGTGGGGAAAGACCAGGGTTTGTTTAGGTCTTGAGGTGATTTGGGCTGGTTGCTCCAAGGGCATCTCCTTCCCATGAAGAACATCCCAGTCCCACAGAGAACATCCCATTCCCAGAGAACATCCCATTACAATGGAGAGCATCCCATCCCCATGGAGATCATCTCATTCCCACAGAGAACATCCTATTCCCATGGAGATCATCCCACTCCCACAGAGATCATCCCATTCCAATGGAGAACATCCCACTCCAGTGAAAAACATCCCATTCCAAAGAAGAACATCCCATTCCAATGGAGAACATCCCATTCCAATGGAGAACATCCCACTCCCACAGAGCACATCCCTTTTCTAAAGAGACCATCCCATTCCTAAAGAGAACACCGCATTCCCACGGAGAACACCCCATTCCCATGGAGAGCATTCCATTCCCAAGAACACTCAGCATTTTGTGCTGCCACTGCCCATCACCGCAGTGCCAAGAGGTGTAAGATCCATGTTTGTGATCCAGCTGGGATCACTTCCAGATGGCCAGAGACACGAGTTCAGTGGGTGATTTATGGAGGGGCTCTGGGCAGGGCTGCTGCCAAAGCTGACCCCAGGCCACCAGCATGTGTGGCCAGTGGTGCTCCCACCACTCCATATGGCCGTGGTTGGCTGGGGCACAGCAGGAGAGGGTGTAACAAGTCCAAATATCCGTGACTGAACATGGCCCATCCTGAAATCTCATTTGTCAGCAGCTGGCAGAGCTCTGCCATGTACTCAGGAGTGTCAGGGTTGTTTAACCTCTGTGGCACAGGCAGCAGGCACAGTGTTTGAGCAACCCCCAGGAGTCAGGGCATCCTGCTTTGTCCCTGCTGGGAAGCTTTGGAGAGGAGCAGTCAGGATGAACGTGCTCCCCTGGGATAAGAGAATGTGGGTATGTTTTGGGTTGAGGATGTTGGGAGAGCTGGTTCCTCAAGAATAACTTTGATGAATAAATTTTAAATGTATTTTAGTCTGTGGAATGCAAGGGAGCAGGTGGCTGCCCAGCAGGACCATCCCTGGGAGCCACTGGAGCTTCCAGCCTGGTGGAGTAAGGGCAAGACAGATTTAGGAGGAAATTCCTATACAAAACACTGGCACAGGCTGCCCAGGGAGGTTTTGGATGCCCCATTGCTGGAAACATTCAAGGTCAGGTTGCACAGGACTGTGCTAGGACAGGGATAATCCTCACCCTGCCTAATATAATTTGGGCAAAACCTCCTATTCATCTCCAGAAGGAGGTTTTATTCTGCAATAAAAAGGGCTGAAATCTCCAACCCCCTTTTCACTGCTCAGTGCTGCAGGTTTTAGCCAGAGCAGACTCACCTATTTCCACAGGTTGAACTTTGCTGTAATGATTAACATTTTACAAACAAGCACAAAGTGGAACATTAAAATAAACAGGAGTAAGCTTATTATTAGATGGCAGGTTTTTATTTGATAGCTCTTATAATGTCGCTGTTAGTTTATTAAAGCTTAGTGTGAAAAATCTCTTTCTCCTAATCTAAGCTCTTTCATACAGCTTCCCACTTTGATTGACACCAAAATAAAATAACTAACCTATAAATTATAATGTACGGTTTAAATGATGGATAAATGCATTATTTGTAAGGCATTGCAAGGATCAACATATGCAATTTCTAGAAAATAAAAAATATTTTACACAGATAATAATAGGGCAGAATTCAGCTCTTTTTGTGAACATTCTCACTGCATACTGGTATTAGGTGATCCTTAAGGTCTCCTCCAACCCAAACTATTGCACGATTCTATGTTATTTTTAGTAATCAAACAGATCTGGGGAAAAAAGCCTGATGTTAACAGCCATTTCAGCATCATCAGTCCCAGGTCAAAAATCTAAATCATAAAATCACAAACGGGTTTAGGTTAAAAGGGACCTCAAGGATCACCTCACTCCAACCCTCCTGCTGTGGGCAGGGACCTTCCAGCAGATCAGGTTGTTCCCAACCCCATCCAAATGAACACTTCCAGGGATGAGGCAGCCACAATTTCTCTGGGCAACCTGTGCCAGGGCCTCCCCACCTCTACGTCCTTCTCAGAGACACCCCCAGCTTCACAAGGTCAAGTAAGTAAATTTCTGTCACTGAAGTCACCCCAAAATCCACGTCTGTAAACACATCCCTACTCACCTGTCTGCTGATGTTGGGAAGGCACCTTTCTTTCCCATCTTTTTCATGCCAAGGGAATGAACTCCCTGAGCTCCTTGTGTTCCCTGGGAGAAGCTCCGTGCCTGGACAGGGAGAGCAGGGCTGGGCTAGTCCAGCTGGAGATCTGTCCCCAGGCTGGAGTGTTGTAGACACGGGAACTAAGTCATTTACCAGCAGAAAATAATACACAATGGCTCCTTATAATCCGCCTGATTGTTGGGAAAACAGGGATCTCCAGGGAGGGAAGGACTCCTGGCTACTTTTTACACACCCTATTTTAAATTGAGGGTTTTAGTTCAGCTTCTAGGTAGCCTGATCACTGCTCCTTATTGGAAGAAGAACCTTGGATAAATGGAATTTGCTCTGTCAGGGCTCTGCCTTGCTCAGAGACCACCTCAGAGTGCTGGTGCTTGGTGAGTACCATTAATGGGTTTAAATTTGACTCTGCAAGTCCCAACATGGAAAATGTGGTTCTTGTCCCCAGAGTTTTGCAGCTTAAAATGAGTTAATAGCACATCTCAGGCTAGATCTGAGTGCATATTATAAATGACTAATTTACTTCTTGAATTTAGCATTTCCCCTGCTTAGATTGTGATTTCTATGAATAATTTCCTGTATCAAGGTATTTTTTTTCTCTCTCTTTCTTTGCCATATGAATTGAAGAAATATTTGGAAACTGAGGTGATTGTTACCTTTCTGTGCTTGGGTGTTCATGGAGTCTTTCTGGCCAACACCTAAAATCCAGTTTCCATGGCTGGAGGGAGCAAAAGGCAAATTTTGTAAAGACAAAACAAGACCAATGGAGAGAAATTTCCTCCCAGCACACTGGACACCTTCTCAACAATAAAAAACACCAAAGGAACTGCAATGTGTGTGGATGTTGTAGTTCTGTGTTCAGTCCAAATACAAGGCAACATTTCCCCTGGATTTATGGAGTTTAACACTGCAGGGAGTTTGGGATCTTCACAAACTATAACCCATATTTCAGTGGTGCCAAATCTTTTGTGATCCTGGCTCGTTTGTAGTGGGAATGGGCTCAAGATAAGGTCACGAGGAATTATATTGTTTCTTTATTTTCCCTGTGTGGAATTCTCAAAAGCCAGTTGCTGACTGGGTTGGTAAATCACATCCTGCATAAATATATTGATAAATACCAATATGTCTTCAGCTAAGAAGAATCAGAGATGTCCCAAGGAGGAAAATAACTCCTTTCCATTTTTGTTTGCATTGAGGAGGTTTCTTGTTTCAGTGACTTTTTCCTCTAGAATACCTTTTTGGAAGCCCTGTGAAAAGCCAGGTAATATATCCTTACATATCCTTAGTCCTGTCCCATGCCCATGTTTTAAGATTAATGTTACAGGTACAACCAGTTCTTCCAAATGTCACCTTTTTCTCTTTTTGACCTTAAATGTTAATGTACTCTTTCTGCTTTATTTTTTTTCAGAAATTCTGTTCATTACTTGAAATGAACATGCAACAAATAGAAGTTTTCTCTAAATAAAGTGGAAACTCCATTTTTTTTTGCATCAATTTTCTCATGTAATCAGGTTGGTAAAGGAAATCTGATTTTCAGCAGAGGAACAGAGTTTTCTTTATTTTGGCTTTATCTATAGGGATTGTTCATATTTTATAAAAGCTGTAGGTACAGGTAAAGATCAGGAAAGAGGGGGCAGGTACTGGTGTGCTCACTGAGTCGCTGATTTAGAGAAATGGGGGTCCCCTGGGCCTGACTTGCAACCAAATGACCAAAACACTTTGCTTTTTATTTATTTATCCAGCTACTTAACACTTCTTACTGTTTCTCTTAAATGAATTAATTTACCCTACAAAGCACTCCTTGCAATAATCAATGACTCATTACACTGAAAGCCCCCAGGAAATACTAATTAAATGAAAAATGTGCAAGAGGAATGTGCAACTTTTGTGTTTCTAACGACCCAGATATTCAGTGCTTTCCTTTTTTTTCCCTGAGTCCTCATAAGTTACAGGAGAGGTTTTTGCCTTCAGCCACAGGGAGCTGAGGTGGCTTGGGGGGTGGTGATATTTCCCAGACATACCAAATCCAGTTCATTTATCATCAATATCCACAGGAAATAATAATCTGTTTATACATCACATTTCTCTGAGCTCTGCGAGGTTCTAGTTATGAATTCCTTCCAGCTGCTTTTCTCATTCCCACAGCAGAATTGCTTGGGAAGGGTTATCCCTTATCCATCACTTACTCCAACAATTATTGACTGATAGCCACTGGTAATTCCAACTCCCCAACAATCTTTGATAAAGGTTTTGTGTTGTTATTATGCTCTGAAATGTCTCCTCACCCATAAAGGCCTTGAACTCCAGGCTGGGTAGTTGGCACAGCCATTTTTTTGGGTCATTTGAATAGGAAGAGCTTAATAGTATAGAAGATGAAGGTTTTATAAGGATAGAAATGCCAAAAATGAGGGTTGGTTCAAAACTCCTGCCTCCTGCCCCATGGGAGGAGCCGTGTCCCTCTCCCCTTGGTGAAGGGATGTCCGGAGCAATCAAGGTTTCTTTTATCCTGGTCACTGATTTTTGCAGAACGTTTGTTAAGCCAAGCCATCAGAAATAAAGCAATCAGAACAAGGTAAAGAAAAATCACCCAAAATCACCACCAGCACCTAAGAACCCCAATAAAGACAAAAAAACCCCCCCAAACCCCCCCCAAAAACCCCCCAAAACCAAAAACCACACAAACACCACACACACACAAACGAAACAAAACCAAACCCAAAATAACCCCCAGTGGCCAAGCTCCTTTTCTTTCAGATCCTTTGCACTGCTGGTTTTGTAGGACACCAACTTTCTGATCTGGTTTGTTCCCCACCAAATCACCCCTCAGGTTTGTTCCTCCCTCTAAATTTGTTCACATTTTTGGCAGATTTATGTTTTTTTGCCCATCAGTCTGTACCTGAATTCAGGTGCATTCAGGTGCTGCTGCTCCCATTTAGTTTAGCAGGTGACCCAATGCCAGCCTGGGGCACTCTCCATCCTGGAAAAGGTCAAGCCACAAACACCAGAAATAATTATTTTGCTTTTTAAGTAACATGGGAAAAGAGGGAGAATAAGAGAGGAACGAATTCCCTACTCAGTTTTAAGGCAGCAAGAATTCAAGGCAATTTAGCTCCCTGTGCTAATTAATACTCCCAAAGAGCTGTAAAATGTACCAACAGAGAGGATGAATTATTTAAAGTGAAGGTGACCAAGAGAAATCTGGATGAACACGATGCTGCCTCTACTTTTGGTTTTCAGGCAATAAATTGCATTAAAAATGATGCAATGTATTGAAGATTTTGGTAAAACTTTGTTCTCAGCTGTAAGAGGTTGCATTTCTGTAGAGATATCCTGTGCTGTAGGACAGGGGAGGCAGGGCAGAAAGAGTAAATTAGGGGGAAAAAGAAGATTTCAATCCCAAATAAATGAAACCTGAGATAGAAATGCCTGTTTTAGCCCCTAACTCTGGATTTTTAGAGAGAAAACAAATGATGGTTGTAGTCATAGTGCACTGAATTTATTTATTCTGTAAATCAAGAGCTGGATATTTTCCTTTCTCCTTGGTAATTTTATTGAAGGAAAATTATAGAAATCCTTTCAGTGCTTCAGGGGATTGATACAAGTTACATTGTTGGCTTTCAGTCTAGTTTCTCCCTCACCAGCCTTTGGAATTCCGTGGGAGTCATGGATTACATAATTTCAGGAATTAGACCCTAAATTCTGATGTCTACAAAACATAAAAGAGGTTGAATTGTGTCTATTTTGCCCTCAACCTGCAACATATTCCTTAAAGACAATAGAAAAAAAAATTCATATTTAATTGTCTCTATTTGGAGGTACTTTAATATCAGAGGAGATTTGCTTCCAGCTAGGAAAACATTTGTTACAGAACTAAAAATGTTTGATATGTTGCTGTATCAGACAAAGTTTGTTAGTGCACAGTGGCACAGGGCTGATAATTGAAGAACTCGCAGGATTTTCGGCAGTAAAAGATCCCCAGTGAGTGCTAAGCTCAGTGGGAAAATGTGATGTATAAATCTGCAGTGAGAGCAGAGGAACAGGAGGGGAGCAGCTCTGCACTCAACCCTGGGAACCCCAAACCACCACCAAAGGATGTTAAAGAGAAATAAAAGGGAAGAGATGATATCTCGGGGCATAAAAGCTGTTTCCAAAGAATTTTCTTGTTAAATATAATGTTGGACAAGAGCCCACGGAAATTCTCAACTCACTGGAGACTCCTGCTGTCGCTTGGCATGCTCTGGTCTAGTGTAGGAATCAGCCTCTAGCCCTGCCTCGTCATGGAATATCTAATTCCATGAGGAGAAGTGGTCACTGGAGATATTGAGAGAGAAGGGAAAAGTCCAGGCAGGACAACCAGGGCCAAAGGTGATGGACAAATTGGTTTTGTGTGGTGGGATGAGGAACATCAGCCTGTGAGGGATGGATGGCTGCAATGAAGGTTTGTTACACCCTGAGTTAGGCAGCCCTGGGTGGTTCCAGGAGGAATGATGAAGGTGAGCCTGGAAAGAGCCAGAGAGGGAACAGCAAAGCCACCAGAGGAATGTGACAACAAACTCCAGAGAGCAAAGGCAGTGCCACGGAGGGGGAGGCTGCTCGGGCACCTGTTGTGACAGCTGTGACTAAGCATACAATGGCCAGATCAGGGTGAATAATGAGACAATCTGCTCATTTAAGAGTGGATATACAAACCCAGCAGGGACATGAAACTGTTTTGCTTTGTTTTACTGATAATGTGTTATTGGAGTCATGTCTCTGGCTGTGTCCTAGAGTGGGTTCAAAACAATTACTTACATAACACAGGATATATTTAAGTCAGGGGAAAGCGGGGAGGGAGAAATGTGTGTATCTCAATTTCTGGTTAAGAAGGAAAATGAAATTATGTTTTTCCGAATAGATTTATTGATTCCCGTTTTTCCAGCACAGGAATCTCCATCTCAAGGGCTGGATCCCCCTTGCAAAACTTGAACTAGAAAGTAATCAATGAACAAGACTGAGCCCTGTATCCACCCCTTGCCAGCTGCTGGTTCCTACCCTCATAACCACTGGTTATTCTAATAGCAAACTTCTTAAAAATAACTCAATCAATGCATTCTCCGAAAGTTGGAGCCCATCTCTGGATGCCTCCAGGTCTGTGGTGGCCAGGCAACATTTGGTGCAGGCCCTGAAGTGCTTTTCTCTTGTAGTGCTCTGCTTTAGGAGTGGCCAGGTGTCTTCTGGATCAGCTTTGGGGTTGGTTTTGAGGTGGCAAAAGTGCTGCTTTCTCAAAATTTCATCCATAGGTGAAAGAAAATTGTGTTTTCTGCACACAGAGTAATGTGCAGGACAACAACATGGAAAACAAAAGGAAAAATTAAACTCACAAAGCCAAGAAATCACAGAGTCCAGGGCAACTGCCCTTGCTGCAAACCTGATTCATGAATAATGGCATTCCATGAAAGAGTGACCACTGCTGCTTTAATTTCAAATGAAAACCATATTGAGAAACTTGGAATACAAAGACAAGATTTGTGGAATGTAAATACCTGGTGGGTGCAGCCAAGCAGCACAAAATATCTTTGGAGGGAGCTGGAGCTCAGTCCCTGCTGGAGCTCCCTGTGCCTACAGATCATCGTGTACAGGGAGTAATTACAGCAGGGTTTGTCAACTAATTTGGTGGAGGGATGAATTCTTTATCTATTAATCAATGTAGGGAAGCATGAAGCACCTATAAACCATTCATCTCACTTTAGTTTCTTGTTTACCTTTAATTAGAGTTGTTCTGATTTGATTGGGAAAAATGGAGGTACCTTGGAATAGAGAGGTGTCAGCTGGAGCATCCTGGACAGCACTTCCTGCAGTGGGATCCTCAGGGAAATGGGTCGACTAGTTTGGATTTTTATTTCCAAAATCAGCACCCATAACTTGCTCACAAGGTAAGACCCCTAAATCAGAGATAAATAAAAGGATGGTTACAGTGCCAAGCTCCTCACCAGTGAGAAGGAAGTTTGCAGAGGCGTGAATGAATTAATTTTTAATTTCCACCTGCTGTGGGTCAACCCTCTTTTCTATTTTTTCCTTTCCTTTATTGTTATATTTATGTGCAAAGAGGATATCTATCAGGAAAATTTCATCTCTTCACCTGTTTCTTTATCTGCAGTTGAAACAGAGAGAGAATAATGTTTTTATTATTATTATTATTATATTTTATTCTTTTCCCTTTTAAAATAGTTTACATTTTTTTCCCAGAATTTCCATGAGGATTATAGGTAAGGTGGTAACCTATACAGAGTTATGGGATATTTTATAACTGTTGTGTTGTGTGTGATGCAGATAAATGCAACTGCAAGCACAGAAAGTCCCAGTGGGTCACTCACATTTCATTTCATTTTAGCTTGACTTTAAATCAGTGATATTTAATTTCTTTTTAATAAGAAAATTCTTTAAAATGTTTTTATAAAATGAAAAGTCCCGGTTAAGCCTTGGAGTCCTAAACGCAAGTGTGGAAATCTGCAGCTTCACTAAAAACCATGCAGTAAATGTGCCATTCCTTGGTGCATGCTTATTATGGGTAAATATTGTTCTCTGGGTAGTGCCTAGAAATTGTAATTAATTTCAAATACTCCCTCTTTTTGTCCACGTATGCAGATTTCAAATCTGTGCCTCCGCCGGTTTTGACACCGTGCAATGAAGCATCCGAGCTCTCAGATGTCTGGCTCTTCTGAGTTGTGAAATGAGAAAACAAACAAACCCAACCATTCCAGCCCTGTCAATCTACTTCTCAGTGGACAGATGCCCTGGTGCCAGAAAAGCTCCATCCCGTGATCCCACACCTCTTGGCAGTGCCAAAAAAAAAAAAAAAGTCAGAGATCTACTGGACGCCAAAGCACGACCGTTCCTCACCTCCAAAAAATGGTGTTTGTGGCCACGCTGGAGCTCCTGGGTGAGGCTGCATGGGGAAATGTGTGCAGCCTCTTGTTCTTGTGTTCCTGCTCTCCCAGATAATCCATCTGATCCATTCCTGGAGCAAGGTGCCTCTGGACAGTGATGGATTAACTGGTGAGGGTCCAGGTTTGTGCACTGAGGTTTCTGGAGCGAGCCGGCTACGTCGGTAGGGTTTGTGGATTGCATTGTTAATTAATTAAATGGTATCATTAGTTATGGATTTAATTATTTTATTGGGTGCTTATCTGGTGGGAATTGGCTAAACCTTCTAAGGAAATGGAGAGTTTGGGTTTTAACACAGACAGCTCTCTGAGCTGTCTGTGGCCATGTCCCCCAGGTCAGGTGTCCTGTTGGGCACAGGATTTTTGGAGGGCGATCAGGCTTCAGTCTGGTCTGTCCAAGCAGTCCAGGGGAGGGCACAGTTCCAACAAAGCCCACCCTGGTTCTGCCAACCTCCCCAAGATGCACAAAACCACCCTGGAGGATCTTGCAAGGTGAGTTTAAACCCTGCAGATCCCACTGAATTTATTGCTCAGCAAACTGGCACTGGCTGAGCCAATGACCTGGTTTGGTGCAGACGAGGTTTTCTTTTTGGCTAACGATTTGTTTTTAGTGTCACACGTGGCATCCCAAGAAGCTGCAGCATTCAGGCCTTTTTAATGAATTCCTATCCCTTGCATATTAGTGGGAATATTTCCACTGCAGCAAACACCATAAACAGTTTCCACACTGGGGTGTGTTATACTGCCACCAGAATTGGTTCTTCTGATGGTTCATTTCTTTTATGCTGAGAATTCAGGACCAATTCAGCTCGGTTTTATGCATCATTAGAGATTTACAATTACTTTGCTATAGTTTCTTTCTGGAAGCCTATCTCTCATGGTTAATGCTATGGGAGTCCTGTTGTGTAGAGGCTGCTCTGAGCCACCTTATAGCAATAAAGCATTTGAGAAGGATTTGGAATTATGAGTGGCTAAATTCTCCATGCAGCGCCTGTAATGCTGTTATCCCTTGCTGAGCTTGGGTTGAAACCCTTTTTTTTTTCTTACCCCCAAATTAGGGGAAAAAAAAAGTGCTGTTTCTCTGAGAGGTTTTGAATCATTTACATTTAATTTTTTTTTGTTGAGCCACTCAGAAATGCAGTCAGAAATGAGGAATTGTGCAAATTTCCATTTGGATTTCATGATCCTTAAAATATGTTTAGGCTGTATTAGTATATAATGAAATAAGGCCTCCTCTTTTTTTTTTTTTTTTTTTAATCTCACTTTTAAAAAGTCTAATCATTATTTGAGACTTTATTTTGGTTTTTGTATTTTATGTGTGTTGCTAAAGCCAGTAAATTCCACAAGCCTTGCCCTTGCACAATAAGCAGTGGATCTGCACGTGTTATAATCCACATAACTCACAATTTACATAAATACACTATTGCACTGAAACAAACATGATACGCAGTGAATAATACTGGCCTGATCTAAAGGCCATTAAAATCAATGAAAAGATTTCAAATTAACTTTTATAGCCTTTAGATCAGGCTCTAAATGGGCAAATTACAGTTATGGAGTTTCCCATTTACATACCTGTGTGCTGCATTTAATGTATTTTATGGAATTGAAATTACTTGGTCCTCTTTTTCATGCTTTTTTAGGCTAAGAATTTGCCAAGGGCATCAACAGCAGTTTTCCCAGGCTCCAGCACAAGGATTATGTAGTCAATCCACAAATGACTCAAATCTTTGAAGAAAAGGACATGGTTATCAGAGAGGCTTTGACGACAGCAAGGACGGGAGTGCTATCTGCCTTTTTCCATCAGAGATCCCCATTCCCTCTCATTAACATACTCAGGACATCAGCACAGCCATCGGGCCCCAGGGAATCGCTTCCAACTTTTAAGGGAATGTGCACAAGACCTTGCCCCTGCGTTGTTTCAGACAGATCAAACCAGATTTGTCTCGTGTAAGGTGAGAAGAAAGGCTGGGGCACAGCAGCATTAGGGGAGGGATTTGAAGGTTGCAGGGAATTTTCAAATGCATTGTTACATCTTGGTAATCTTTCTTCCTTTACAGGGTTCCTCAGTCCCGCCGAGGATGTGATGTGAAAGCTGCTGCTGCTGCTGTAAGTGGGGAAAGGAGATGCCTCTACCTGCTCCCTCCCAGTGCCCTGTAATGAAAAATGCTTTTGGAGCAACACTGGAAATAAGCCATCAAAATACCTGATTAAACCTCTTAGGAAACTCTCACTAATCACCTTCTCTGCTCTTGATGAAATGTATTTATGCATTATAAATATACTTACTATGTGTGTGTGCTCCATAAATCACACCCAGCACTTGTATGTGATGTATAAGCACATTCTATAGAACACACACAAATACAGATGCCAAGCTCCCACAGAGTTCATCACGGGAAAAATGTTTGAAGGATCTGATCCTTAATATTTAATGAGCAAGATGCTATTTCCTTCCTCAGCTTTTATCTCTGGTTTGGCACAGTCATTAAATTTGTTGTTTCCTTGCGAGATTATATAATTTATGACCTAATTTTAGACTTTTGTGTAGCCCCGTTGAGACACTGGTGGCGTATCCCGATTTCTCCAGCATTAGACACCAGCTCCAACATGACTCCTGTGAGCTGCCCGTCAGCAAGGAGTTACAGGCATGAAAGGAAAACAGCCCAGCAATATTCAGGCAGCATTAGAAGATTAGTTTGGGGGATAAGGAGGGGTTGCCCTGCAAAAAAAAATGATTTAGCAGCGTTTCCAAAGCCGTCTGTGGTGCTGGCAGGAATCCCCAGGTAAGACAGGCAGCACCCAGCAACTCCTGTTACTGAAAATATTTTCATGCAGCTGCTTCTGTCTTTCACATTGCTCTGGGACAGCAGCCTGCAGTGCAGGGAGGGGTGTCTGGAGGTGGGGAAGGATGACACTCAGTGCTTTAAAGCCACTGCCAGCCCCTCACCCTCTGGAATTTCCTCCCAGCACCAGCCTGGCTGCTGGGCTGATTTTTTGTTGCACAAGGTGCTGCTAGATGATTCCAAAATGAGTTATTCTGAAGCTGCAGCCACTTTTTTTTTGTTGTTTTTTTTTTAATGTGTGTGTGTGTTTTCTCTGTGTCCAGAGTAATTCAGAGATGCTGTAAATAGTGCCATGAGCTTCAGGTATTCTGTCAATTTAAACCATATTGTTGGGACCACTGTTTCATCAAATTTAATGTAGTGGCTGTTGCATTAATGCACTTTGAGAGCATTTTATCCTGGTGCTCCACAGGGAAGTGGCTAGTGGCTGAGGAAGGATTGAATGTTTCCTTTGTGCTTGCAGAGCTGTTTGGAGAAGTTTTCCTCTTTTTCCAGCTTATCCTGAATATCCAACAGGGATGGCAGAGTTGGGGTGCTGCATCCTCAGATCAGCAGCAGGAACACAGGAGACACCCCTGTAACACAACAACTTCATGTACAGGGTGAGGGGTTGCCTACATGAAAGAAAAAGCATCCTCATGAAAAGAGGACATTAATTCCTGAATTAAATAAATTTGGAGAGTTTGTCTCCTTGGCTTTAATGGAGCAGTTCCAGGAAAGCAGCAGAGAACAAAGTGTTTTCAGTATCACATAATTCAAGGGTAAAATCATAATTCCAATTACCATTGCAGGCACTTCTGGCCTTAGGAAACCTATGCTAATATTTATTATTATATGATTGACCTCTGATTTCTTCATCATTTACATTAGCAACCCTGATATTCTTAGTAACATCCTTTAAATCATAGAAGCAGGTGTCAACAGTGCACGATGAAGTCACATCCTGCAGATTTTTTATTTACTTAGTCCATTTTTCCCTGGTTAAATAACATTGTGAGATGCAGAATCTCACCTCCACGGGGCCCCTAGGGGTGTATATAATCATGGAATGCATTTTCTATAATCTCACAAAATGAGTCAATCCTATCAGAGGTACAAACAGCTTTACAAAGTCAGTATTTCACTCCCATCACTGCCTGACATCATCTTCCACACAGCACAAGAAAATATTTACTTGGCTCTTTGACACGAATTGCCACAAAGCCTTTGGCACAAAAATTGAAAAGTGAGAATTAAAATGGAATGACTTGGTTTAATGAATTTTGCCTCTTTTCTGTGTGCTGGATTTAGATGTCAGATGATTTCTTGTAATGTTTGGGATGGACATGGACACCTCCAATCCCTGTTCTTCAGTGAGGTGCCTACACACGGATCACAGAGTTGCCCAGAATATCCAAAGCTGGAAGCTGATCCTCTTCTCCATCATCTAAATATTTTCTTTGCATAAGTGAGCATTTCTCTGGATGAATTAAGACACTGCATTAATTTTCCAGGTGCAGGTGAGGTGCCAAGGGCAGCCTGGAGTTTCTCACTGCCTTCAGCAGAGCTGATAAAATTGTATTTATCCACAAAGAGACTGAAACTTTTTTCGGATTGTTCTGTGGTTGAGTCAAAAAGTTTAAATTCTCTGTCTGCCCATATCCACTGCTCATCCTCCTGCCTTGGTGCAGCTCCTGCTGCTGTTCACTTCCAGAGAGCACAGCCAGGGGCTTTTCAGCATCTCCTCGGGAAATATTCCCCATCTGTGGAGCTGGGGAAAGAGGCACCCACCCGGAGAGGGCTGTCCTTGATCATCCTCCTCTCTCATCCATCATTTTATTTTACTGAAATTAGATTCTTCTGAACTCACATTCCCTGAAAGGGTTTACCTGGCTCAGCAGGTGTCAGGATTTGGGATGTTTCAGGTAGACTTTGCATTATTTGGGACAAGTTTTTTATGTTTATGAGCCTTATCCGGTTGTCAGGCAGGGGGGTCATGTAGCCCTAAAAACACCCTCTGATTTCTGGATGTCAGTGGGGGAAAAGGGTCTGATCGACCCCAGACCCCGTTCCGGAGGGCTGTCAGGGTGTAAAAACCATCAGCAGCTTCTGTAATGACACAAGTTACAGCCACGGCACCAAACACCTGCAGGGAAGCTCCTCAGGCGAAATTCCCCTCTGCTCCAATCAGGTTTTTTCCGGAGCAGGGACCGCTGGCTGCGCTCAGGGCGATCCGCCCGCTCCTGGCTGAAGAGGCACTTCTAATCGACTGCTAAGAGACTTATTAGCAATGTAAAAAGGAATTGGAAGCAAGGAAGGGATTCTTCCTGGCAGAAACGCGCTTTTGTAAAATTAGTTTTGCTGACAGGAGTAATTGGGTTAAACTCCTCGTGACTGTGGGTGCTATTTGTTGCCCCTTATCTTACCCGAGCAAAGGGTACCAAGCACTTTGAACTTTGTGAATAATTGTTTCCCAAGTGTTGGATGGGGCTTTTTCTCTATATAAATTCTTTAGAGAAAAGCTGGTTTCTAATCCTTTCTTCTTTTTTCACAACCTTTCCTCACTCTAGATTTATTTTCTTTCCCCTTTTTAGATTTTAATTTTTTGCAGATATTATAAAAATCTCTTTTAAGGGGGAGTGCAGAGCTTTTACTCAGATTGGGAAAACCATTCCTAGAGCTTTCAGAAACTGGAGAGAGAGAGAAAAGAAATCAAATAGAGGAACTTCAATGTGCACTGTGGCAGATGTTGGGCTGTGGTGTGATGTGTGTTTCCAGAGCCTGCCCAGTGTCCATTGCAGGCTCCTGGGCTTCAGTCTGGCTTTTTCTCACTCCAGATTCCTGGGGAGTGAAGGGATTGAACCTTTCATTCCTTCTGGCCTGAACCAGAGCTGGAATTTGCTCCTCCCTCCCCAGCCCTGCCCTGACATTGCTCTCTCCCTTCTGTGCTGAGGAGAGGGGCATCTTTTTCTTGCAAACACAATTTTTTTCTTAATTTCACTTTTGCATCCATGTTAACAAATATTAATGCAGAAATAGGACAAAAACTCTCCCAAAGTGTGCAGAGTGTGCAATGCCAGAGCCTGCAGGAAACCCTTAAACCTGCATAAACCCAGGCCAACCCAAGGATGTGGGAAAACTGAAATGCTGGAAAACCAAGACATTATTTTGTCCAGCATCCTGGAAAGTCGTTTGTGAATTCTTTCAGTTATCTGCTATTTATTTCTGTACTTATTTTGGCAAAAGACACAAGTAATGAGAAAAACCTCGCTGGAGCCAGGGTTCTCCAGCATGAGGGAAGTAATCCCTGAGGAGCCCAGCTGGGACATTTCCTTCTTGTCTTCAAGCAGTGACTCAGGTCCTTGATGTTAGGAGGCTCCCATGAAACCTGATCTTCCCTCCTCCTCCTTCAAAGCCAGGGATTTCAGGTCTTGGATGCCACCAGCAGATCTCCAGGTGCTTAGATGATGGTCTGTTCCCTGCCCCAGCTGAAGCAGGAAGGAATTTAAAATTTAGAATCATGGAATCATTAAGGTTGGGGAAAAACTTTAAGGTCATCAAGTCAACCCAGCACCACCCCCACGTTCACCACTAAACCATGTCCCCAAGTGCCACATCCACAGGATTTTTGAGCACTTGCAGAGATAGTGAATCCATCATTGCCTTGGGTAGCTCATTCCAATGCTTTCCACCTTTTCCATGAAAAAAGATTCTCTAAAATCCAATCTAAGCCACCCCTAGTGCAACTTGAGGGTGTTCCCTCTCTTCTTTTCTGCTCCCTGGGAGCAGAGCCCCGGCTGTCCCCTCCTGTCAGGGAGTTGTGCAGAGCCACAAGGTCCCCCCTGAGCCTCCTTCGCTCCAGGCTGAGCCCCCTCAGCTCCCTCAGCCTCTCCTGGGGCTCCAGACCCTTCCCAGCTCCGTTCCCATCTCTGGACTCCCCCCAGCCCCTCAAGTTCTCTCTTAGAGTGAGCAGCCCCAACACCTAACACAGCATTTGAGGAGGGGCTGGTTTATTTTCCCCATGAAAAAAAAAAAAAAAAAAACCCCAACCAAACCCACCAACCAACCAAACAAACCCAAAACCCCAACCAACCAACCAACTCCCCCCACCAAAAAACCACCAAAAAACCCCACAAACAACCACACAAAAAAACCCCAACCCAACAAAACAAAACAAAACCAAAAACACACACACACAAAAAACCCCAAAAAACCAAACAAAAAAGCCCCAAACCTGAAACAAATCTCTAATTTTTTGAGAAGGCACCTTCCAGCAGAGCCCGGGTGGGAATGTTTGCGTTCCGTGCCGTCCATCACCGCGGGAGCGGCTCCCGGGGCCGCGCCGGTGGCCAGAAGGAGCTGTCAGGGCCGGCGCGCCGGGCGGGCTGCGAGCCGCGCTGGCACCGCTCCCTCGGCACGGGGGATTTCTGCTCTGACAATTTTTGGCTCCTTTAGGTTCTTCCAGAGCTGCACGGAATATGTAATATGCCCTGCACCGGGCTGACGGGGAACTTGGGCGCAGATTGCGAGGAGAGGTCCTCTCCCTGCATCACTTTTGTTTTGTGCTGCTCTAAAATCATTTTCCTTGTTCCTGAAGCTCCTGTAAAGCCAGAAGAGCTCTCTCTATTTTTTTTTTTCCTCGATGCTTTTTTTCTCCTCTGCTTACAACTATAAAAGCAGCTTTTCATGCTCCAAATCAGAGATAAATGGAAGTGGAAATGGAAATCCTTCCACGAGGCTAACCAAACTGTGGCACGGGAAGCAGCCTTCAGCCAGGGCATTTTTGAGAGCTATTTTTAGACCACATTTTTATTTTGTCACTCCATATGGGAAGTCAAACCCATATGGCTGGGGAGAATGGAAGGTTGTGCCTTTATGGTGATCTTGCAATCTATCCCAGCTCAGCTTTGTCCTCAAACTCGTGCTTAAATCCAATTGTCTCAGTTGGGACTGGAGCACATCAGCTGCTCCTGAGGTTGTACCAGCACAATTCCCTCCTGAGGTGTAAAACTATTCTACATTTGTTAAACCAGCCTCCAGTTAACTCTGCTCTTCTTAGTTACAACTTTTCTCATTCTTACACCTTCCTTTTTTCCTTTTTAATTTCTCCATCTCTTCTCCAGTGCTCTGGTGCCCTGCTGGGTGTGTTTGGTCCTCTCCAGCCAGGATGCAAAGCTGAGCATCCACAGCCATCACCCTCCTGCTCTTCACAGTAGATATTGCTGTCTCCCAAATATCCAGATTAATGTGATTTTGAGGAATAGGACTTTATTCTGCCCAGGACAACTTGGCAAATTCTGAGTATGCCGATGAAGCAATAATGGGCTAGAAAATGTATTTTCCTTCTGTCACCCTAAACGTGTAAAATTGGAAATGTATCCTGAGTGTTCACCCACCAGAATATCCACTTTATTCATGTTATAAGTTTTTCATGATACTGAACCAAAACTTATGTGTCTTTTAAGGAATTTTGTGGCACGGTTAAAAACACCGACAGGAAGCTTCCAACGTGGTAAATTTCAGAGGATCATTTTATGAGTTTTTCAATTGTAATCCTGGAGTTTCTTCCCTTTGCAGTTTTTCAAAAGGTGGAATTAAACAAACCCAAATGACAGGAAGATGCAGCTGGATGCTTTTATAGGTGAAATAATGAGAAGAGGCTCAGAAATGTGGGTGATTTGGTTTAGTGGGTATGGTGGAATTGGGTCGAAGGTTGGAATGGATGATCTTGGAGGTCTTTTCCAAACTTAGTGATTTTGTGATTCTGTCATGTGAATTACAGAGGCTCAGGGTAGAAAACTCCCCATGGAGCTGCTCTGACTTAAGGAAAAGTAATTTTCTATGTTAGTTCTGATTCCAGTGTTGTATTTAACCTCAGTGTAGAAGCAGAGCTAAGGAAAGAGCAGGGCATTGGCAGTTAATATTTTTATGCCTTCTTTTTTTTTTCCTTAGGAAACAATTCTCCCTTTTTTGAGGGGATGAAGTGCAATGGGAATAGGACTGCTCAGTGGAGAATTCCTTGTGGCAGAAGGATGGGCAGCATGGAGATTTCTGAGGTGGTCTGGATGTCACTTCCATCAAGTAGAAGGAAAGTTATGCTAAAACTGTTCATCAAAACTGAGACCTCACGGATTATTTTCTTGGAGAGTCAAAAAAACAACAACTGTTTTTTTCCCCAGGGCAGAGATTTTGTGTTAGAGGAGAAAATGAGCGAACAACCAGGCCCCAGAAGAGGGAAAAAGGGAAAACCTGAGATTAAAGCAGAGAAAAGGTATCAAAATGTGTAAAAGAAATTTGATGAAGCCCTAATTGTATCCAAAATCCATAATTGTCATGAAATCTCTAATTGTTTTGAATCCAAAGAACTACTGTCACATTATTTGTTTGTAGGGGCTCTATAGTCAGAAAATCCTCATCACTTGTATCCCACTTTCCAAAGTACAGTCTATTCCATTCTGAAACCCCAAAGGACAGGGAAAACACATTTATGGTTCTTGGGAGTACTGGAATTAGATGCAAGTAGCTAGGTTTTCCCAGGAAAGTTATTCTGGAATATTTGAGTAACACAAGTGGTGGCCCAGGTGCTGGGGGGTGTGATGTGGGTGCAGGAGCACTGTGAGCTGGACTCGTGATGCCACTGCTCCTCCTGGACTTCCCTTGGCACATTGGAGTGCTGTGGTCCAGGTAAATCCAGCCAGGAATCTGCTGGTGACTTCAGCAGAGCTGGAATTCCATCCCTGTGTCACTCAGGGTGGTGACACGGAGTGATGTCAAGTCACTGATGTAGAACTGGAAAGATTCATTGTCACACAACTGATGCCATCGGGTTCCCAAATTTCACCTGGGATTTTTTACCCAGTTTCCATTCCCATTGCAAATATATGGATAACGTGTTCAGGCATTATCCTTAAAAAAGTAAAGAAATAATTTCTTTAAGAGACAGGTGATCCATAGAAGATACTTGTGTAATTTTTGCATTCTACATGTGATTTATATTTATAAATAAATTTGTATAAAATCTCCAGCTCTCCATGTCATATTTCTATTCTATTTTTAATTCAGATGCTCAAAAATGTAAATTATTTTTACAGCTAAATAAAAGCCATACAAAGCTGCCAGGAGAGAATAATGAGGTACACATTGTGCCATGCAGCCATGATAGATCCAGCAGCATCATGGTTACAGCCAAAACAGGAGGCCATCAGAAACCAGGGAATATCAGCACATAGAGATTCCTTTGATTTTGCAGACTAATCTGAACTGGGGGAAACTCATGACACAGGCTGGTAAGGGAAAATATTTACCTGCAAGATAAACAGGCCCCTAAAATGAGGAGGAATAGTTGGTTTAGATGGCAGGGGTATTTTATATTTATTATATTATTTGTACAATATATTTATCAACCATATTTGGACCAGGCTCTGGATGCATGCAAAATAAAGATATCAGAATTCTTGTAGCACAGGGGACTTTGCAAATGATTGGGAAGGGTTTGCCAATGATGTGAAGGCTTATAAAATATGGTTTGGCTATGAAGATGGCGTCAGGGAGGGGGTGTATTGGGATCCTTAGACAGTAAAAGGCTCCAAATGCCACAGATCTGGAGGAACCAACAGTTTAAAAACTGGGTCCCCCTCATCAGCAATTAACTCAAACATGAGGAGAGAATTATCCCAAAAATGAGGGCGTGGAAAGCCTTAGCTGATGGTAGTCACAGAAGGGTAAATAAAAAGTGGAGAGAAGGCCCAGCTTCCTTTCCTGATGAAGAGGTTTAAGGAATAACTTACCTGGATTTTCAAGAGGACAAACCTTGCATTTTCTGACTTTCTCTGGCTGATGCAAGTAGGTCTCATCATTCTCTGATTTTATCTCATTTCTATGTCTCCCAGTAAAACTGGGAATTTTTTTGCTAATTGTTTGCTGCTGAAAACATCTAAACCCACCCTGCTCTGCAAAGCTCGTGTGAAATGCACTGAGGCTGATTTTCACAGCACTGCTGGCGTGTTTTCTGAGTTGTGGTGGTCTTGCTTTAGTTAAGCTCAGTATTAAGGTCAAACACTTTTGATGATTTTGGAGGCCTTTTCCAACCCTAATGATTCCAGA
Source organism: Acrocephalus arundinaceus (assembly GCA_021534815.1). Lineage (NCBI taxonomy): Eukaryota > Metazoa > Chordata > Aves > Passeriformes > Sylviidae > Acrocephalus > Acrocephalus arundinaceus. Next base: position 9,813,010 of record JAJEOU010002847.1, on the reverse strand, counting down.
TTTCTGAGAGTGGCTCTCTGGGAGCTGGGTGGCTGCTCCAAGGCCCTTTGCAGGACAAAGGCTGCAGAGGAGCAGGAGTGATGAAGGGATGTGTCCCGTGTTTCTGGATGACTGACCATATGGAATTCTTGGAGGAAGCAGCCACGACAGGCTCTTCTGTAGAGCCCAAATTCTGCAGAATGTTTGCTCTGGAACTGTCACTTCTGAATTTTATTCTGTGGCAAAGTGTGAATAGCAAACTTGTGGGTTTGGGATCTGCTGTTTTTCCCTTTGGGGTTTCCTCTTCCCCACAGCAAAAGAAGCACCGGTTTGGTGTTGAATTTTAAACTGGCCCCAGCCAGGCCCCTGTGTGATTCTGAGCACCTCCTTGAGAAGGTGCTGAGCTGTCCAAGCCCCGAGGGTCCTCAGAATCCTGAAGGAGAGATCCCTGCTGTGCTCGGTGCTCCACAGAGATGGCAGTGAATGGGGACAGCCCGAAACTCCCGTCAAAAGCTGAGCTTTGTTCTGCTGAATTGGGCAGTGAATGTTTTGGGCATCCCAGAGAGCCTGGCCAGCCCTGTTGACTCCTAAGGACCACTCGTGTGCCTTAATTGGGGCAGTGCCTGAGTGCTTTAACTGGGTGGGATCAAGGCAAACATCCCTGAATGTCAAGCTCTCTTCTGTGTCTGTTTTCTAAAGCTAACAACCACCAGGCACTACAAACCCAGCTCTGGGCTTTGGAGATGCTGAGGCATTTTGTTTCCTATTTATGAAGGTGAATGCCTTCACCTTAAAATAAAATGGCCTTACTTTCAAGATGCTGGAGAACAGAGTGCTGTAAACTTAATGCCCTTGGAAGTTTTAATCTATATTGAAGTGTCCACAACTTTAAGGAAAAAGAACAAAATAATGCTGCTTAGAAATATTTAAAAACAAAAAATCATGCTCAGCAGACAGCTCTTATGACAAGGCTCTGCCCAGAGTGAATTTTTATGCTTGAGTTATAAACCCTTGAAAAATGGGGATCCTAATACAAAAGCTGACACAGCTTTAACTAAAGCAGCTCTAGTAAGTGCTGCTATAATTATTTGCTCATTAATTACAAATTTTGCAAGACATGAGAGTAACACAAATTGGAAAATAGGAATAATTATCAGTAATAACGCCACAGAAGCTGGACACATTGAAAGTATCTTCCTCTTTAAATTTAATAATAGCAAGACAGCTAGAAAACTAATAAGAAATACATAATTGAAAATTAACCTTGCAAATCTGCTGTTAATAAACCATGGTACTCTTGCACTACAATAATTTTACACAGCCCTTAATTTGCATTTGAAGTGTTATTCCAGGTATTACTTTGTGCCTTCACAACAATTAATGTGTCTTTGAATCAAAACGGAAACGCCAAGGTTGGATTTGGGATAGCTGGGGAGGAGGGAATGGTATATCCTGTAGATTTTAGCAGCTCAGAGCTGGGATGGCTGGAAATCAAGTGTACAATGGGGATTTTTGTGCCGTGATGCCTCAATGCTGTTTTGTTGTTGTTGAATTCGGGCATTGTTGTGTTCTGTGCTTTCATCCTCCCCTTGTGTAATCCACCCGTTGGGCTCTCGGATCACTTGCACTTTCTCCTCCTCCGAGGTGTGAGACTTGGTTCCTTGGGGATGATTTAAACATGCAGGGCACAGAGAACAGGGAGTGTGTGGTCCTTGAGCTCCCCTGCTGCAGCACAGGCTTTCGAGTGGTTTTCATGGATCTAATGGGAGCAGTGCTGGAGGCACTGGGATTTGCTGGGCAGGGAACGTCGGTGCAGCCTCTGGCTTAATGAAAGGAGCTGCTGGCACCTCGTGCCTGAGGTTTTTTCCCCACTCAAAGGGAAGTGGCATTTCCTTATGAATGTTTTATATCTGTTAGCAATTGACAAAAGCCTCCAAAAATCTTAAATCAATCAATTTGCATGTAAAGATGAAGAGAATTGTTTACTCAAAACGCAGACTGAGTCAACTGCTCTTGCTAAGTATCTCCCACTCACAAAATAAACCTGATATATATCTCTGCCTGCACAGAAAACTCGGAGCCAAGAAGTGTTTAATAATTTTGGAACTCATATCTAGCGAGCTCTGAGTGCTCAGCTGAAAGAAAGGATGGATTCTAGGAACAAAATCATGCCTGACAGCAGACTTGTATTACATTGCAATACTAATGGCAGTGGAGGTATATCCAGGCACTCAAAGCTGTGTATGACCAAGCAGCTCTAAAGAAAATAAAATAAAAATAGAAAAAAAATAACCCAGAGACCTCCAGTGTTTGGCATCAGAGCGGAGGAACATTGTACACAAACAATTGGGTTAAGAGTGTGCACTCCAAACAGGGTTTCTGCACAATTCCAAACTCCATCAAGGGCTGCATGTAAAATGTTGGCTTCTTTGTGCAAACCCACAAATCCTGGGGAAAAGGCCAGGCGGGGTCAGCAATTCAGCTGTTTGCCTGCTCACTTTATGTAAGAGGTTAGCAGCAGTGTGCTTTTTGTCCCAAGCCAGCAATAGCAGGAACAGCTTGTTTCTGAAAGGGCTGGGGCTCCCCTCGTAGTGCTGGAGAAGGGGTCCCGAAATAAACCTTGGATGGGGATAGTCTTTGATTTGACCTCTTCTCCGTTTATTTGGCTGTGTGTGTTTGGCTCCCGTCGCTCCCCTCAGCCTGTGAAGCTCAGACACCACCAGCACAGGTATTTTCACTTGGTTTCAATGTGCTTCAGGGTATTTCAAAAGCATGGCAAGGTGGGAAAATAAGGAATTTTGGGTGCCCGAGCTCTTCCCTCCCAAAGGAACTCAAGGGGTTGGATGGAAAACAAACCTTCTGTCTGCTCACAGCCTCTGGGTGAAGTCCCAACAGCATCCCCAGCCTCTGTGGCTTCAGCCCAGGGAGAGAGAGGATTTCTCCTTCAAAATACCTCTGGAATCAGCTACATAGTAAAAAAATTGAAGAATGAAAAATTTCTTTACATTCTCTTCTGCTTTGGGGCAAAGCTCTTTGAGCCATGGAGAAGAGCTTATTTTAGGAGTGTGAGGCCTGGCACAGTGTGCCCAGAGAAGCTGTGGCTGTCCCTGGATCCCTGGAAGTGTCCAAAGCCAGGTTGGATGGGGCTTGGAGCAACCTGGGCTGGTGAAAGTTGTCCCTGCCTATGGCTGGGGGTGGGTAAGTTGGTATTTAAGATCACTTCCAACCCAAACCATTCTGTGTTTCCATGATTTGTGTGAACTCAGTGTGACCAAGCCTAAACTTTTTGATGTGGAGATTTCACTTGATCCAGCAGAATTTGGAAACGGGAGAGAGCAAGGACGGGAGTCCTCAGCTTAAGCCTGGTCAGGGTTTAACCATTACATTTGTGAATGTAAGAGTTGATGACAAGAGCTGGCCAGGGAAGGGCTGTGGATAAACTTGCACTTCCACTTGTGTCTGTAGGTCCTTCTGAGAGTTCCATGCAAGCCCAGAGGGAGTTTTGAGGCTGTGCTGGATCTCACAATCTCAGCCACCCCATGGCACATCTTTGGCAGAGACAGCCTTGAGAGCCACATGGATGAAGAGGAGCAGAGAACGGGCAGCCACAGAGCCAACCTTGGGAAAAAAAGGAGATGGAAAATACCCTCTTCTTCTGAAAACCAGCAGGCTGGGGGAGAAATGTGCCTCTCACGCAGCTCCTGAGGCTGCCTCTGCCAGTGAATCCCAATCAGTATTCTGTTCATCCTTGCTTTCTCAAGGAAAGACATAAAGGAGCAGCGTAGCCAAAAGGAAACTATTTTTAGAAGATGGAGAGATGATTTTTTCCCCCCCCAAACCATTCTGCTGTTATTTATGTTGCATGGTTCTGGAGTTATTTATTTCAGTGGGAGTGGATGCAAAGTGGGATGGGGTTTAATGTGTGGAGGGATGGTGAAATCCATCCTACAGCTGTCCTTGCTATTTCAGGGCTGGCTTCGAAAGTCTTTCCAACCTGCAAGTTGGAAGGTGGCTTTTTGGATGTTATCAAGGTATTGCTGATGGCCAGGGGTGTTTGCTGTCCCCAGTTCCTCCAACTTCCAGTGCACTGACCATTCTCCTGTGGCTGGAACTGCAATATATTCTAACCTGGCACCTAAGCCACCCGTACGTATTTTTAAAACACTGAAAAGGATCACTCCAAGTGTGCTCCAAGGTAAAAATAAAAGATGTTAACACTTTTCATCGATCAAAGCTAATTTATGCAAACTGGGCTCTGCTGGCAACTGCAGCAAGGTATAAATGGTGACATCATGGAGCGTGAGCTCTGCCAACCTGGGTTAGAGCTGGAATGACAATGGAGTGATTTAGCTATTATGAGCTCACTTAATATTTCGTACTTAAAGTGGAGCCTAACCTGCGCTCAGGGTTATGTGAAGTGCACGTTGTGGAGTTGTTTCAGAACAGATTTTGACACAAACTTTGCAGTTAAGGGAAATGTTTGAGTGACACACATATTGCATATGCTGTTACTCTGCAAGGCTGGTGAAAATCTCTTCAGAAAGGAAAACTTACTGGGGAATGTTTTCTATTTTCTATATATGTGTGCATGTACATAGACACATGCACACCAAAGGGTGGAAAATCTGGAATGTTGTCTTAAGCTTTCTGCTATGAAATCATCACAGGAGAAGAAAATCACTTGGATCATACAAATATAGCTGCAGTTTTTAAATCCCAAACCCTGCCACTCTCACAACAATGACAACAAATACTGTAGATGTGATGGGTCATGAGTTTGAACTTTTAACACCAATTTGAGATTCCAGCCTCTTTTACAGAAACAGTGGTGAAGTGACCTCCCATTCAGTGAGGGAAGTACTGCAGCTGGTCTGAAAAAACATCAAGTAAAGCACCAGGAAAAGAAAAGCTTGTTGTAGTTGATGCTTTGGCTCCCCAGGTTTTCTGCTGATGAGAGAGGATGTGTTTCTCTCCAAGCCTCAGTGGCAGCCCCTGCACTGAGCCTGGGAGCCTTCTGCTGATTTCCTCATATTGCTTTTTAAAAATTTTACTCATAATTGTCAGAGAATTGGAATTACATTTAGAATAACTAGTTTTCCTGCATGGCAAGAAGAGGCAGAATTTAGGCTGAGTTCATTGGTGAGGAGCAATATCCAAGATAATTGTGTCGAGGCTGTAGGACAGTGATGAAATAGCAGGTGGGGACTGGTATTCCTCCAGTCAAAACCATAGGCAGGATGATTTCATATATTTGGGATAAAACACAAGGGTTGTAGGAGAGATAACTTGGCCACTGCAGTGGAGGTTGGGACAGCTGACCCATGAGAATGTTTTCATTTTTATGTGGGTTTAGCCACTTTTCAGACCCTTTAAAGGACAGGAAGGAATCCTTTGGGATTATCCTAGGAATATGGTGATGTTTGCACCTGCAGTTTAAGTCTAAGATTGGCAAAGTTTCATCCTGTATGACCTTAGGGACCAGTGCTGCTGCTCTTTCTTGGAGAGAATAAGGACAATGAGTATCCCAGGAGAGATGTGGCCAGGCCCTGAGCCTGCAAAGAGCCTCTTTGTCTGGAAAAATTATTTTTTTACCTTTTAAGTCTGTCATGTTCATCATGTTCTGTGTCGCAAAGCGAGGTCTGATTGCACATTGTTGGCCACCAGCAGCCTGTGCTTGAAAGCACATTTTGGGGGTTACTCTGCATGTCTGAGACCTTTCATATTTAGGGAAGGTGCTGATGTTTTTTTCACCCACATTGGAGGCTGTTTGCAATATCTTCCATAGCAGTGAAATGATCATGCCACTGCTATAAACGCTTATACAAACATTCATTATTAGTTCAAATGTTTAAAATATAGTGGCATAAGAAATAATCACCAGTATAATTCTTTTAAGTTGAATTAGAACAGGACAAAGAAGTGCAAATCCAGAACTGTAGGATTTTTAGTTTATTTAAATGGTCTTTTTAGGATCTTTTCCTGCCCACAGTGAATTTCCACTGTTCCTTGCAGCTAATCGAAAATTTTATGGTTTTTCAATCAGAATTAGTTCAAGCCACTAGAAAACATCCATTGTTCCTATATTGATAGGAACGCAGTATTCTCCTTTCTTCCTGTTTGGCCTCCTCTGCCCTGGATGCAACGGGAGTAAACACAGTGGAAGGATTTGTATTCCAACAAAGAAGAACAATTGCAGCAGTGTTCAAATTCACAAGGTTTGAGGATTGTAATTGGAGTTTATTTGGGAGTGGGGGGAGGAAATGTTTATCCCACTTAATTTTAGAGGCTCTCCCTTCGCCTCATCCCTGCTTATCACAGAGGGACAAACGCCTTTCCCTGTAACGGAAATAATTCCGATTCTGTTCCAAAAAACAGCCTAGGAGCCATGGGATGCCAGGAATAGGCTTCTCCCTCTAGTGGCAGCAGAAAGAGAGATGCAGAACTCTTAGACCAGGTAGTTTCTTTTATTCTTTTTCTCCTTTGAGAAATCATACGAGGTGAAAGAGCTGCTGTTTATTTACAGCTTCAAAGAAATATGAAAATGGCACAAAACATCTGCAGCTGCCTTCTGGTTCTCTTTAGTCACTGAAATGCTTCAAAACCAACACACTGAATGGTGTTTCTCTAATTTTTAAGAAGACCTTAAGGCTCAAAGTACAACAGAGACAACTTGAGAAACACAAATTCTGGTTGGTTTGGTGTCCTGCTAATTCCTGGTGGCAGAACCGTGGAGCAGACACTGTACTTGGGATAAGTTCTGGAATTAGTTCAGCATCCCTCCCTGCAATGCCTGGCACTGGACTGCAGAGAGGGAGGGATGAGGGTGTTCAGAGAACTGCCTTGGGGAATGTTTGAATCATATCTGGGGCTACTGTGTTTGACACATAAAATATAAACCCACGTGCTCTCAAGGACCAAACTGACCTTGTGCCCCTGTAGGAAAAAAAATAATTGTATCTATAAGCAGGAGAGGCTGAGCACCACCTATAAGTCAAATAATAAGCACAGTGAACTCAGAGAAGCTGTGGCTGCCCCTGGATCCCTGGAAGTGTCCAAGGCCAGGCTGGATGGGGCTTGGAACCTGGGATAGTGGAAGCTGTCCCATGGCAGGGGATGGGATGGGCTTTAAGCTTCCCCTGCCCACCCAAACCATCCTGGGATTCTATAAAACCTACCTCTTCTGTTCTGTTTCTGCTTCCCATCTCCTGATGGTGCTTTAACTACCCAAGAAAAGTGTAAACCCACTAATACTTGTTTCAGATGGGCGGAAAGGTTGACCTGTGGAGGGAACCTGGGTGAAACATTTGCTCCTGGCTGCCTTCTGAGTCTGTCACTGGTGTTTTAGCCCCCATAACTCAGTCTCTGCTTGTGGTGAGGATTCCAGTGTAAACTCTCACTTTAATAGATCACATGAAGGAAAGGTGGGAACAGCATCTTAAATTGAGGGAGAATGTGTCCTTCAGGCTCTGGTGCTGAAAATAGTAGCCAGAGGATGTTCTGTTATCAACAGAAAACACAAGACACCCTCATCCCCAACGTGATTGGGTGCAGCTCAGATCCCCTTTGATGTGGGGCTGCAGAAGAGGTGCCCTTGGCTGGTTTGGGGGTAGAATTTGTGCAAACTCCCCCGTGTCCCTGCACCTTGCTCTGGGCGTGGAGGGCTCTGCCTCGGGAAGGCCTGAGGAGGAAAATATGGCCAGGATCTGTGGTGACAGTATTACATCCTTGGGACATAGGAAAGGTCAACCTGACCTGGGAGGTCACATGGATTATTCCAGCAACTGGAAAGTCTTCCATGAGGGAGGAACTTGGTGACTTGAGAGTGAAGTGCAAACTGTTCCTTCCAGCGGGGATGGAGAACTGTCAAGGCAACCAAATTCCAGCTTCTTTCTTCAAAAGTTGGAGATATTCCTTGTGTCCCTCCTGAGGGCTGGGATCCTTCTCTGGGACTTGTTCCATGTTGGGACTCTCTGGGGAGGGGACATGGCACAGGAAGTCTGGCAGGGCTCTTGGGGATGGTTGTGGCTGCCTTGGGGTCACCCAGGGTGGAAGACCTTGTCCAAGGGTTGTGTTTTCCTGTTTTCCTGTTTTCCTGTTTTCCTGTTTTCCTGTTCCCAATCCTCTGGACCAGCTCAGCTTGTTCTGATGTTTGCCCAGGAGCCTCCTCAGGCTGCCTGGGGGGTTCCTAAGGAGAGGAAACTCTTCTGGATTTATTTCCTCCATGCCACCTTCTGTGAGATGGTTTAAATTTTAGTTACTTTCCAAATCACAGAGCAATATTTTAGGCTTTTAGCACTGTTACATCTTTGGGTAACACCTTGTCCTCACTCTGGCAGATACCTGGGCTGCTTTTCCAGCCTCTTCTTTCCTCCCTGGACCTGAAAACTATTCTAATTTTATTTTACCTCCCTGTAAAGTTTCTTTTCACTCGCTGCCTTTGCTTTTCTTATCGCTTTTTATGCTCTCAACTTCATTATGCAATTGTTCCAACCCTGCTCTGTATTTGATGTTTTATAACTCGTGTCTGCCTTTTCTTCCACTGTTGATTACTTTTACATTTTGATGTTCCTTCACACTGGCTTTACAGGAAAAAAATATAGAAAAAACAACTTGAACATTCCCTGTGCAATTACTGGGAGGTGGCACACACAACCCCCGGGCATACATTAATTTATCTTTGAACACTTTCTATTTCCTCTGTGTCCTTTCTCTCCCCAGCTTTATCATGTTGAATTTCACCCTGCACTTACTCTCCCAACTTTGCTCTGCTAAAATCTAATCTACTTGTTTTCCAACTTCTGGTTGAACATTAATCCTGGTGAAATCCTTAAGGGCTGAGCCCAGAGTCTCCCCCACATTCCCATCCACTCATAATTGTTGGTACAGGAGCCTTGCTCAGGAATTATTCCTTACAAAAACCCATCTTCTTTCCAGACACACTTTGGATGATGGAAAAAATATGTGGTGGGACCCCCTGCACAGTAAAGAAATTTTTTTTCCCCAGATCCCCCCAGGTGTTGCTCACATCCTCTCCCCCATCTCCAGATTTGTCTTTCCCCTTGATGTGGTCTCAGCTGAACATTTCAGCATCTGCTTGATTTTGAGCAACTGGGATGTGGGTCTCAAGTGCTGCAGTTCTGATGCTTCCACAAATTTCCTTAAGAAAGAACTACTTGGATTGCTAAGCAAAAAGTCTTTATGTTAATCAACAGAAGTCTTTAAGCACTCTGGGTGAGCCCTGGACTTTTCTAGACCTGTAAAACTGTTTTCAGGAAGCTCCTGAAGGTTACTCCCATTAAAAGCACTTCTTTATACCCACATAAATCCCCAATACATATAAAAAATTCCGTCAGGATAGAAACTTTCTGAGTGTGTTTGTCTTGTTCTTACATATCTTTATCTAGTTCTTATATTATATGTAATTAACACATTTAATACTGACTTTAATTGACCTCATAAATGTCATGGCTTATTAAGCTTTTTATCTTGTAATGTTCTTTTTTTTCTGTCTATTGAATGATCACATGTGTTTGTTTATCATAAATTGAGTGCATGTATTTTGGAAAATAAAATTGAAATGCCAAGTGCTTTTCAGAAATTTTTTCAAGCACAGTAAAAGAGATACCTGGGTGTAGTTAAATTTTTATAAAATGCAACATGAAAACATGTCTTTACCTTCATTGCTTTTTTTGTCTTCCACCTACTGCCTTTTTCCCCAGAAAGGCAGCTCACAAAAATAAGAAAGAATATTTCTTGAGTTAAATGAAAACAACTTAAATCTCTTTTCATTTATTTGGTGTTAAATCTCAAGTGGAACTCGCAATCAGAACCCATGCTTTCTGTTCAAACTGGAAAAGTATTCTTCACAAACAAGTGTTTGTTTGGAGGGGGAGAAAGCTCTAATTGTAACTGTTGGGTCTCACAATAAATATTTCTGTAGTGAATTTGAATTGATTAATCTGTCACTTTTTTCAGTAAAGCGCAAAATCGGATCAGCTCCCATCTTGCTTATTTACACGGTCAGCTTTAATTTGTCATTAGGTCTATTGAGTAGCAAAGCTTTTAGTGCAGAAGATACCTCTTCCACTTAATGGATAATCATTTAGTGGAATATAATTTAGAAGGATTTATCTGGTCTCTCTGCCATGGCTGTAACCTAACCCCAGCATGATAAACTTTCTCCAGGAGAAGGATTAGCACTTTCTGGAGTCTTTTGCTTGGGGGTTTGTTCAGCCATTAGTTCAGCACCCAGCTTGGCCGAAGTGCCCTGAGAGCTGCACCTGGGGACTTGACATAGTAAAAGAATTTCTGGGTTTGGCTGCACTTTGTATTAGACCACTTTGTGTCAGTAGGATTTCAATTCAGATCCCTGCCTTGTTTTATTTGGAAGATAAGAGCAAGAAATCCAAGGCAGAGCCCAAGAGAGTTGGAAAAGTTTCACATGAGACAAGGGGCCAGGAGCTCTACCCGGGCAAAATGAGGGAATAGCAAATGAAAACAAGTTCTTGAGCAAGTTATGGGAAGAGACTGGACAGATCATGATAAGAATTTTGAGTTGCAGTGAAGGGCCATGAGGGGAAGAGCTGGTTTTTTTCAGGAGCTGCGTTTCTGGGCACCAGAGCTGTATGCCCCCAGCCAGAGGGCTGGGAATACCAGGCCTCCCAGAGAAGCACTCTTAATTATGGGTGCAAGTTGCTGTAACTTTTTACACTCCTGGAATCTCAAATTATGAAGAATCCTGACTTCAATCCATTTTCTTTCTCCCCCATTGCTGAGCTCTGGCACTCCTAGAAGGTGACAATGGTGGCACTGCAATTTTAAAAGCTCCAAAATCAAGACAATTCATCTTCATGCCTCTCCAGCACAGGGCAGGTGCAGTTTGCATTAAGGAGTGAAGTCTTTTCCCAAGAAAACCTGCAGCAGGAACAGAGGAGCACTGTATAGGTCCAAGTACGATTTTTTTTCAGGGAGTGTGTGAGGATATTTTCAGTGGTGTTTGGACTGATGTGCTGGGACAGTGACAGCTGAAATCTCGACCTGGAGTCACCAAGCTAAAGCTTTACGGCAAAAACTTTGAATTAATACACCATTAATAACTGAACAAGTGCTGCACTCCTCATCAGTATGGATTGACCCTGCTTTTAGTGCTAAATGTGGAAAAACCCAGGCTTCCCAGGGCTTTGATTTTTTTGGTTTTGCTTCATTTAGCTGGGGTCTACCTGGGTTCCAGAGCTGTCACCACTGTGGAATAGGATCATTCCAGCTCCTGCTGAAGCTCTGTCAGTAGGGCATGGCCAGGGTTGATGACAGATGTGACAAGAAGGTTTTGGTTGGGTTTTTTTTTTTTAACCTTTCCTGTAACTCCTCTATTCCTCTTATTGCTAAAAGAGAAGTTTTAAACTCCCATATAACCAAAAAACCAAACACCCACAACACCCTCTCCAAAACTCCGTGTTGCATTTTTAATGATCTCTTATGTTTGTGTAATAATCCAAGGCAACACTTTGAAGCTTCATTTTGGGAAGGGATTAGAAGGGGCTGTTTTCATCTTTGCTGTAGTGTATAAACTGCTGGAAAGCAATCCAGCAATCCAGAGGCAGTTACGTTTTCACTGATGCCTGGAATTGAAATACTCGTTGATTTTTGCTTTATTTTTTTGGCAACATTTCTACTTGAGGAAAGAACTTGAGTGCAATCAATTAAAGAAAGGATCTGATTTGCTTTGTAATTGTTTTCCTGTCTCTATGAATGATGTAAGGGCATTTTGGAAGAATTTACTTCACTACTCTGTCTTTTCTAAAATAACAGGTTTGCTGGTTGATTTATGGATTGTTTGTTTTGTTTTTGTTGTTCTGTCTGTAGGTGAGAAAAAGGTTAATTTGCTTGAGAAATCATGTCTATGCCAGAGAAGGTCAGCTTGTTCCATCATCGTGTTCTGCCATTGGAGCTGACCTCAACCTAAACACGGTGCTTTAAGGCAGGAATTAGGCATCCTGTTTTTCTCCATGCTTTTCCCAGCACTTGTTTTCTCCTGTTGTCGTAGTTTCTCAGAAAAGGCAGGAGGGTGTGACTCCCAGGAATGAGTTCTGTTCCTTCTAAAATCATATTTTTGACGCCGTGCTTCAAACACTTCAATCTTTGCTGTGACTGTGCCAAGCTGTGTCAGGTGCGACTGCCCACGAGCCAAAACACCAACAAGTCTATTTGGGAATTGTGTCAAAGACAGGAAAAAACTGTGAAAGCATAAAAATCAGGAAAGACTGGGAATATTAACTTTGTCAAAGTTAACGCCCATGGGTATCAAAGCATCCTGTGGTTCCTGGGGATGTCCCAGCTCCTCTTCCTGTGCTGTTTCCATGACCTGTAGGGATGCTGACCACAAATGATGGACCAAGACCTCCACATTGGAGCTTGGATTCAACTCTTGTCAAGGGGAAATGTTCTAGGAAGTGATTTAGAAGGATGAAGCAAATTCCCAATAGTGACTAGGTGCAGAATTTAGGAGAGGTGGCGGAGGAAATGTTTTATCAAAATGTTTTATCAGTCTGTGGGATTCACTCTGGATGTGTCAGAATTCATGTTGGCTTCTTCCGTTTCCATTTCTTGTTTAAAAGTCACCAGAAGTTTGGGAATTGGCTTGGAGGTTGCACCTCTCATGCTAAATCTGGCTTGGGGAGGTTGTGCAGCTCCTGGTCTGTGGTGCAGGAACCTGGTTTGGTTTGGGGGAGAGGAAAGGGGCAGCACAGGGAGTAAGAGATGGATTTAGTTGGGAAGAGGACAGGACAGGGGAGGCTCTGGCTGGAGGCTCGTCTCCACCCAGACCCAACTTTTACAGTGGTTTTAGGAAACAAATGTGAATGAATTTTGTGACAAAGTGGTTAGGAGGATAACATCAAATTTGACATGCAAGTCAGCAATTGTCTCTGTGTGTGTGCAGTTTTGGTGTGTTTAATGTTTTTGGATCTTTCCTGGATGATCTACATGAAAAAAGAAGCAATTCAATAAATTAAGGGGTTTTTTTTTCTAGCTGGTCTCATACCTGGGGTGATAGTTTGCTTTGTAGGTACGCAACTGCTATTAAGTTGCAAGGGAAGCTGCAGTGGGGACTGGAAAGAAAATAAGCTTTTTTCCCCTTTCTTTTACTGGATAAGAGTGTAAAATGTGATTGGAGCTTGTCAGCATGGAAACAAATGTCTGAATTTACTTGCAAGTCTCTGATAACTCCAACCTTTCCAGGTGTAAAATCCCCTGCAGTAAAAGGCAAGTGCATAGGATTTTATGTAATTTACTATTTTTGAAGAAAAATCACACCAAAGTGACACCTGAGGCCCCACATCCATTGCCCTTTGATAAGAGATGGAAGTTGGTCAGTCTTGTTCTTGACATTTATTAGTGCTGATTCCCAGGGCCTGGAATGGCAGGAAGAGTTGGTTATAGAGTAACTTCTGAACCGGAGTGGCAGAGCTGGTATTAAAGACTCTTGGATTTGCTTTAGGCTTCCTTTGCATCAATATAAAGCTGTGGTGGGCTGTTCATGCACTTGCAAGTCAAAACAATTGATTTTTTTTTTTTTTTGGTTGTTTCTTGACTTTTTTTTTTAAAAAAACATTTTTCTCGCAGTAGTTGTTAAAACATTTGCAGAATAAGTGCTGAATTTAAAAAAAAAAAAAAATCTGCATCCATTTTAAATTTCAGCAATGCATAATGGTTTCTACTGTAGGTTTAACTCACCTGCAGAATTGCTCTTGGCTTTCGCCCTCCTCAGGACAGATTATGTATCATGCCCTGTTTAACTCCTTCAACAGACACACTAAGAAATTTCACTTCTGCAGAACAATCAGACCTCCCCCTGCCCTTGAGCCTTCAGGGGAAGGATGTATGAGTTGGGATTTTCAAGTACATATTAAGAAGTTTATTGCCAGTGGAGTATGCATAGATCAATATTCAATATAGCTGTAAACACACGTCCTTCACACGGGTGCTGGATGCCCTTCCTGGAGCCTGCAGCTCCCTGAAACACCACTTACAGCAGGCCACAAATAATAAAACATCATCTCTGCTTGCCTGGCCCCAGGGTTTGCTCAAGCAGATGCTCAGAGGTGAGATTTTCACACTTTTGACCCAATGGTCCCACCTCCCATTTGATTTTTTTTTTAATGTGGAATATTCAGGTGAGGAGAGGTCTCTCCCCAGTATTTTACAGTGTTTTTTCACTGCTGGCATTTATTCGCAGTTGGATTTTCTTGGTTGTTGGAGCAAAAACCAGATGAAGAGCCACATGTAGACCTTTGTGCTTTGCTGATGGAGAGAGCCCTTGGAAAACTCATGTGAAGGTCATCTGGGGCCACAACATTGATCTGTTAATTAGCATCTTCCAAGAAAATTATCAAAACTTGGAGCATTCCCATCCAATAAGCCACAATAATTGCAGATCTTTAGGAGAAGGGTTCTCCCAACCCAAAAAAATGCTCTTTATCTTGTCCCTGAAGTGAGGGTTACAAATCTGTCTGTGTTAAACTGTGAGTGGGGGAAATAGTGTTTGGTTATAAAAGTTAAACTGCTGTGTAAGGAATTTCTGCTTATTTTGCTGTATCTTGTTCAGTTTGAGATTGTTTTGAACTGGACTGGGAGTTTGTAGGGATCTGAGGGCTGTCATAGCTGAGAATTGGGCTTTTTATAATGCAGAGGAGTCTTTATTCAATTGTTTATCCTGTGTCAGAAGGGCTGTGCATGAGAAGTAATTGCCAGGGAATAAAACTCCTGGCAGTTCCCACTGAACCCACGGCACATGCCTGAAGTGCCATCCAAGCCTAAACAACACTCAAAATAAAACAGGGATTTGTTCCCTTCTGTGTGGATTTCCTGGTTCGAGATGTCTTGTCAGGCTGGCAGAAATAATTATTACAGGGAGAAGATGGGAATTCTTTCCCTCCAAGATTCCTCATTCATTCATTCGCCAGGAGAACAATTAATGACAACTCACTAATGGCTGCAACACTTTATTTTCTCTTTGCAGTGGCATGTGCAGTCCCAGGTTTCTGAGTGCTGGGTACTCCCTGCCTGGCCCCAATTACTTTGGCAGGGAGGATGGGATGCTGCAGAGCTTCCCCTGGCCAAGCAATTCCCAGCCAAGAATAGGTTGGAGCTGCTGGCACTGAAGTGATGTTTAGGAGCAGCACTGGGAAGTGGGAATCACTGCCTGGCTCCAGCAAAGGAAGAGCAGTTGAGGTTTTAACTGTGTAATTAATTACCACAGATTTGGATGAGGAGAGGGAAGAGAATTTGGGCTTCAGGGCTGAGTGAAATATGAGAGACTTCCCAACTGACCAAGTATTTCCTGTAAGATGGAACCAGTGAGGCCAAGAGACAGAAAGATCTTAAAAACAAATTAAAATAAACCCAAATTTGTTCCATCCAGTCTGCTTGTCAAGGCTTTACTCTAAGTCTGCAGGTAGACTGGTATCAGAGCATGAGCTTGTGTCAGTGTGACTTAAGTCTGGGAATCACCAACATTCCTTGTTCTGTTTTCTGAACCTGGTGGCCCAAGAGCAGCAGAGGTGACCTGGAAAAGCCCCTTTTGGTCAGTCTGGAGCCTTTTGTCCTGGGGCATCCACCAAGCCCATCAACAGGGCAGGGGGAATTAAGCAACACCACCCTAAACCCCTCCTGTACCTCTGACATGTTGCAGAGATGAGAAACCAACTGACCTGGCTGGGACAGCACTAAATGTTCCCAAAATCCTGGTGGATAAATTCAGTATCTCCATATCAGAGGCGTCAGTGGAGGCCAGGAGCTTGTCTTTCACGTCCACTGAAAATGTTATTTTTAGTGCATTACATCTTCAGACTTGAAAGGAGAAAAGCCCAACACTAGCTAATAATTAAGTGATTAACTGTAATAATATGCTGCACATTTTGAAGTGAGCAGTATAGGTTCAGATGAATCAGGAGTGAATTTATACGTTAATACATATTCAAAAGTGTGTTTTATGATTTAATTACAGTTCTAAAGGAACCAACCCAGAGAAGGAACATAATGCCCTGATGTTTGCATTACTCTTGCACAAGAAAACATCCAAAGTTTGCCTGTTAATTAATGGATTCCACGTAATTTATTTGTATCTGCACTGCCTTTCCCATTATGCTGCTATGGCTGATCTTGGGAAGCAGAGAGAGGAGGCTGAGTTCAGGAAGGGATCACTCCTCATCCCAAAACTGCTGCTGTAGCAGAAACAGCCTTTGATCCCAGAGAGATGGTTGTGAGATTTAGGACTCGCAGCGTTCCCATTGCTGAATATGTAATTTAGGTCACTGAACTATGTTTTGGTGGAAGATACTTATCTATTCCACTTCTTGCTGATGTCATGTGCTGGGAAATCAGATGTTAAGAGTGCAAAAATACATGAGAGGCCAGGCTTAAAATGGCATAAAATATAAATGTCTCTGTGACTGGCTGCAGCTCCTGGTGGTGGTTGTTTGGGATGAGGATCACATCCCTTCTTTTCTGCCTCATTGTCCTGCTCCATCCAAGTTCTGATAAAAATAAAAAATATCTGGTTTATCTCTCCTTTGATTTTTAGTGCAGAAGGGGAGCAGGGAAACCCCAGAGGAAACACTGTCTCCTACTTTCTCTGCCCTAACACCTCTGTTCAATTTGGAAAAGCTGAGAGGGTGCTTAAATTCAGGTGTTTGCCCTGTATCTCCAACAGAGACGTTCACCACCGAAAAGAAAGGTTAACTCAACCCAAAATACCCCTCCTAAAGAGAATGAGGGATTTAAAAGGTGTGTGGATACCTTGTTTTGAGAAGAATCAGTTCAGTCATGTCCTGGTTCAATGCAGTCATGGCAGGCAGTGATGTTCTGTAGGTAAATTCTCCTCTCAAGGTTTGCCGTGTGCACTGTTTGCTACTTCTGTAGTTTTCCTAACTATTTTTTCCCTTCTCCCTCCTCCCTCTTTGAAATCCCCCATGTTTTTACTTTAGGGAAATTGTTAACAGGGAGCAGACTCGGGGGAAGATATGGAGGGGCTTATCTTAGTTGTAAAAGTACTCAGAAGTTCAACTGATAACAGTAATGCAAATTTAAATAAGTAATAAAAACCCTGCAAACCTTACCCGAGGGTAACAAAAAGAAAATATGGCTCTGAGATAATTCATCAGGCAGTGCTCAGCAAACACAAAGAGAAAAATACTTTTTTTTGCCTCCTAATTCTTTCAGGGTAGAAGAAAAAATCGGGAAGTTTTCCTCTTCTCTCTGTGAAGTTTTAGCAAATAGTGATCAGTAAAGCAGCTGTGAGAAATATCAGCTACTCTTGCTAGCTAGTATTTGAACATCTCTAATTTATAGCAGCAGCTGATGCCAAGATAGGAATCTGGATTTTACAGATCAATCTCCTGTATCTGCTGAGATCTAAGTATCAGAACTACCAAGTTCACATTTTCTGTATTTTTCTTTATCAGATTCCAACCCATCTGTAAAAGTCCCCAGCTTTCTGACACTGTGCCTATTGAACAATATAATCCAGGGTACCTACAAATTGTTAATGGTTCATCTTTGCAGTGAAACATGAAGATTTTGGAGCAAGATTTTCCTTGCTTCTGATCTTCCCCCTGCTCCTCAAAGAGGAACATACCATAAGAATGTTTATATAAATAATGTCTATATAAGCATTATATACAAATGCACATACTTACGTTTATTATTAGTTGGCTGTACTTATTTGTTCTTGCTAATGACTAATTAATTTGGGAAAAACTTACAAAGATAATGATGTATATAGTGCTAAATTCCATGTTAAATCAAAGATATCAGCCTAGAACTTACTGTGAGGTGGTAATTGCTGAGGTTATCAAGTGGAAGGTATCTGCAGTTTGGCATAATTTGTCAGTTATAACAACTCTTACTAAAAGTTCCAGGATTTACAGATGAGTTGATCCAGATCACCTTTGTACAGCAGTTAATTATTAGCTCCTGCACTACCAGCTTTCACTTCTAAATTACCTCCTTGCTCCTTCAGCCGTGCTGTTAAAAACTGTTGAAGATTATATTTGCCACAAGGCTGCTGAATTTATCTTGGGCACTGGTGACTCAAGCTCCACACTGAAATCTCTCAACACACCTCGGAGTGAAGCTGTTGCTCAGAATTTGTCTCCAGAATTATTAAAGGGATCATTTTTTAGGAGTTTGTGGCACAAATACGGATGATCTCCCTGGCTGACAAAAGGCACAAATAACCGCTGATCTCAGACAAATTCCTAGAGTTTCCCCTTTCTTCAGCAACTTACCATAGTGAAATTAAAAAAAAAAAAAAATCATGTCCAAAATAATTAGGAAGTGCCAGGGAGATTTCCCGCAGCAGCAGGGATGCTGCAGAATTCAAACTGCAGTTCCAAATGCTCCTGAGCTTCTTCAAACCCTCCCCGACTGCACAAACACCGCTACAGTGGGGTGGAAAATAAACGCAGGGATTATTCACCAAACAGAAATTTAAACTCACAGTCCATGAGACAAAGGTGAAATTTTGCTGCTGGGGCAGGAGGAGGTGGGAAAGGGGAACAGGCACATCCAGGGATTTTCTGTTTAGCACTGCAACTCTGTTTCTAAGTTGAACATATGTTATGGTGCAAAGAAAAAGTATTTTGAAATTCCTTATCTCAATAATTTTTTTGTTTGTTTTTCCCGGATTATAGTAACTTTTTGTTTGCTGGTAGTTGGTTCCTTTAGCAAGTGAGATATATTGAGACATAATTCAAAATGACAGGACAGGAGTAACCAATACACGGTGCACAAATGACTCCCTGTTAACATGTCACGTATTACATCCTTTATTAAAACCAGTCCCTGCTCCGTGTTGGCAAACAGCATTTCCAGCCATCCCCCAGCACAGCTTTATGATGGATTGTTCAGGAGCTTTATGTGGAGTAAAATATTAGCATCCATATAAACACACAAGGTTGTTATAATGGAGGGTTTTTTCCTTTATATTGTCTTTGTGGGGATTTCCATTCAAACCGTCTTTTTAATCACAGCTCGTAGTTTTAAATAGGCTTCCCAAGGCAGCCTGGATTGGAAAGCTTGGAGGTATTTCAGCATCCCTCTTCTGCACAATCAATTAATCTGAGGGTTAAGGCATACCTGACCAGCTGTCTGCCTCAGGTCTGAAGTTTCCTTGAATTTTGCCCAGTACCTTAAGTTTTTGTACAGCTTCCCTTGTACTTGGCACAGTGACTTTTCAAATAATATTTTTCCTTTTATCATATTTGTTTCTTTTATATCATTTATCACTTGAATTCCATTTAAAAAACAAATAAAGCTGTGCATGAATCCCAAATTGCTCTATAAAGGATTCAGAATTCCCACACGCTCTGCCCAGCTTTACCCTCTGTGCCTGGCTCTGTTTTCTTTTGTGCTGAAGCTGGAAAATCCTGACTCTTTATTCCGGTGTCAGTGCAACAGATGTCTGAGTCCCATCCTCGGCTGGTGCTTCTGGAGCAGCCAGTGAGTAGGGATGTTGTTACTGCACGATAAGGGAGGACTAAGAAATGACAGGGGTTTTCAAATCCTGTGTATTTGTTCATAATGTGCCAGGCATTGTTTTAAAGTTGTGCTTATAAACAATAATACATGCTATTATTTATTATTTACTGATAACATCCCTTACACAACGTGAAAGCTTTTATCAGAAAAAAAGAAATTAAAAAATTCTGGCATGATCTTTACAAATAGCCAAAAAACCCCCCAAACCCTGAAAAGTGTGTAAGTGTGGGGGAAAGGATGGAGAGGAAGCGGAGCCAGCAGGAATCCCATCCTCAGGTACATCCCTGGCAGCTCTCCATCCCATGGCAAGCCCAGCCCTGGAAAAACGCCCCGTTCCCGCAGTGAGAAAGGTGATGGTATGTTTATCACACAGCCAAGAAATAAATGGGAGCCATTACAAAGGTGTATAATTCAGCAATTACAGTTATTTGTTTTTTTCTGACACCCCCTGCAAACAGTTATCGCTTCAGTCAAACATAATCAAATTATCTTTTTTTTTCCTTTTTCTTGGTACTGTATATTAACAGGGCAAATAAAAGGGAAAATAGTGCAGTCCCTTGTAATAAAGAAAACAGCAGCAAACTATTAATGCTCTTTGAAAAGAGTAGTTTTAACAAAGTAAGCAAGAATCATTTTCTTTGGTGGAGTGTTGATTCCCCAGTGTGCTCTCAGTAAGTAATTAGAATGGCCCAGTGAATGTCAGCATCAGCTTGTTTATTCTCATTATTTTATCATTTTAAAAACCCTCTAGGTGATGAGACATGCAGTATAGAACATAATTACCATTATTAGCATACTAATTGGACACAAAAATAGGCCAACTACAAGGTAGCCAACTGAATAATTTCACATTAATCAAACACCATAGTGAATAAGCCTATTGTTAAATTGACAGCTACAATAATTGGCAATATTTCGCTGCGCAATATAAGAAATTCCTTGTAATATCTCTGCCACGTTATATAATTTAGTAATTTCCCACATTTCCAGCCTTAACTTTGTACACCCAGTTCAAGTTCAAGAAAACATCATGATAAGATTATTAGTCTATTATCAAGTGGACAAAGTATATAAAGACCTGCTTGTTAGCATTCAGGAATAGATTTGCACGATAAGGAAACAAAAAGGCTCCCAATTTAGTTACTTGTTGCTTCAGCATTGAAAATGCATAAAGGTTCTTGATAAGAATTTTTTTAACTGTATATTAAAGTCCAACTTGCCTGTTTAAGAAACAGAGAAAATGGTAAAGAAATTTTTAAAAGGAAGCGGTAAAGATTAAATAAAATAAAATAAAACCCAAGTGGGAACTGTGGCTTTCAGCCTCCAGGACAATTTTCTGGTTGGGATTTGTCTGGTGCCGTCCCCACCTCGCTGAACCGCGAACTGGAAAGTTGCGAAGCCGTCACCAGAAGTGGGAATTCATGAACTGCTCAATTAGCAGCAGGCAGGAAGGGAAAGCTGGCCCTGACTGGGCTTCCCTTTGAAAACCTTGGGGGAAATAAGACAGGAAAGGAGTGAGTGGAAAGGAGAGGAGAAACAAGGATGGGGAAGGTGCGAGAGGGGGAAAACGCGGGTTGTGGCTGAGGGAAGGAGAGCGATAAGGAGAGCAGAACCAGATGGTGAAACCAGAGCAGCAGAGGCAGGAGAGGACGAGAGGAAAGAAAAACAGTGAGGAAGAAAGAAAATAGTCATCAAGAAGAGGGAGGAAGAGAAGGTAAGGTGAGAGTCGGGGAAGGCAGAGCAGATTTGGAAGAGTATGAAACAATATTCTCCTTTTAAGAATTCAAAGGCGAGGAGAAACAAGCATCTCGCTGAAAGAAATGTTTCCTTCCCACTCCCCGGGCTTTGGGAGGTGTGGAGGCTGGGAAGAAAGGCAGAAAGGAGTCACTGAAGTCTCTGTTTATTTCAATAAGGAAAATACTTTGGGAAAATTTTTATAAAAATGATGTTTCAAGCCATTGCTCCCAAGAGTTTTGGGCGCCTGTTAAAGGTGGGGCACATGGAATAGCACAGGTTTGGAACCCCTCAAATATTTCTGGGTGACTTCTTGGTTAGAAATGGCTTCATGAAGTTTGGAACTGTGTGGGTAAACTTGATGGCCTGTAATTTTAAAGAGATGAAAAGGAGGGTCAGAATAAGAAATAAGAATGGCACCGCCCGTACAAAGTGCCAGTTTTGACAGAACCAGATGTGGCCTCCCTGGCAGCATGTGGAGAAGGGAGGCTGCCTTGAGCATGGGCCAGCAACTGCCTGAAATACTCTTCCTTCAGTTAAATAATGGAATTATTTCAATTTCAGTCACCAAAGAGGCAATTTTTGCCAAGGATTCATTCTGATAGGGGTGGCTCTTGAGAATCTGCTGATGTAATTAAAGGTAGAAGAAGTTTTCTGGAAGAAGGGACTTCTAAGTTTGTTAAAATTTGGCTGCTTATTTTGAATTAAGCTGTAGGGAGAAAAAAAAGCACTGCCTCACGAGCGAAAACAACATATTTTTTCCAGCTGTTCTTTGCTTATTAATCTGTTAATGGGTAATTCTCTGCTAATGGTTGGGGATGCCTGTTAATATATCACAATCCCAGAGTATTGATTAGCTGCTTTATTTCCCTTTGTACGGCCAGGCTCTTCAGTACCAAAGTCACAGGAAGAAAACAAGTAAGCCTGTACTTCAAATATCTCTGGATACAGAGAGGAGCCACCATGGGACATATCAGAGGGTACTAAAATCAGCTAAAATATGCAGTATGTGCTCAGGCTTTTCTTAAGCAGGAATGTACAAGCTCCAGCTTTGATTTACTCACTGAACTCGGGAAATCTCTGGGCACTCATTGCTGGTAAGTCTCTCCTTGAGCCAGCTCTGCACCTATAAATGACTGTAATACCCGGGTCAGAGGGTCTTGGAAGAGCTCTCAAAAAGTGATATAATCCACCTTTTATGGAGCAAAACTTAGAGTGGGAGAAGGGAAGAGTCCTGTGCCAGGTTTACAGCAGAGTTAAGGATAACAGCCAAGGCCATACTTTCGCTAATACATTAGGATGGCTCTGAAATGTGCCAACTCCAGAGCTCGGGATAAAGCAAACGACAAAACTGAAAATATCCTTGACAAGATGTCTCTCTTAACACATTAAGAGGCTGTCCAAACTGAGAAAAAAATCCTCAGCAGTTCCTCTCCTTCTGTCACAGAGTCTGTGCTCGGGTGGTTGGAGTTGCGGGGCTCTGCCGCGCGTCGGGTGCCGCGAGAGGAGCAGCTCCTGGGCAGCACGTTGGACACAAATCGTGTCAGACACAGAGGGCACTGCAAAATACCCCCCCAAAATCTGGTGAATTCTCCAGGGAGGTCTGGGCTGGGGCTTTGGACAGGAGTGCACAGCCATCATATGTTGTTGTTATATCAGGACATTGCAAATCAGACATTTTTACACCCCTGAAATACACCTGGGTGATCAATAGAAGCACTGCCCCACAGTCTGCTCCCCAAAAACCCCAGACAAACCCCAGAGCTGAAAGCAGAAGGAAAGAAGAAGGATATTGAGCACATTTAGGCATGATAAACACAGAAGAAAAACACTGCAAAGGATAGTTGTGGAATACATTTGAATAACAAATACATTTGAGGAAATCCCAGTCTGCTTGGGGACAGAGAAAAGGAAAATAAATTCATCACATTATTCATTGGAAATTATTTGTTCAGCTCTGCTCCTTAATGTGTCAGCTAAAGATGATTTCCAAGAGTGAAAATTTTCCTTTCTTGCTTGAAATGACTCAAAAAGAAATGAATATTCCAGCCACCAAGTGAGGTTAATATATGAGTTTCATAGGCATTTACTCACCACTGCTGTTCCCTGCAGAGTAATGGCACTGGAGGTGCATTCTGGGAGTGCCAGAGGTGAAACCAAAGTAGATGTTCCTGAATAATTTAGTGGTGTATGAAAGCTTATTTCATCATCATCAACACAGTAATACCTTGCACCAATGGAGTGCTTTACATCTCTGGGCTCCAAAGCTGTGCAAGTATCAGCATTTCCATTTTTCAACTGGGGAAGCTTGAGATTAGAGGAAAAAAAAAAAAACATTTTCCAAAGAGAGTGAAGTCTGAGGCAGAATTGGGATAACAATTCAGGTTCCTAGGAGGAATCACCTGTAATGTCTGAGTTGAGTGTGGGTGAAGATGCTGCAGTTTAGACCTGTTTATGCTTAGTGAAAGATGAGAAATATCTAAAGGAAAGTATTTTTTCTTCCTTTTTTATAATAAAAAAATAATCAAATGAAATGATAAATTTCCAGGATAAATGAAATTTCAATATATCACTTTTTTTTTTCCTGCACACTGGTCATTCCAAAGTGGCAGAGCAGGTTCACATCCAATTCTTGGAATGGCAGGAGGCTCCACTTCCATTACCCAGTGATTATTGCCATTAGGCTGAAGGAGCAGAGAGCCCCTCGTGCCTCTCTTTGGGCTGTTTACACATGCATGTAGCTGGTAACTTTTTTTTGTGTTTAAAGAGTCTAGCAGCTCATCAATCTTATTCTTCCCTGAATGTAGATTGGTCTTTAATGAGATCAATGAATAGTGCTGGTACTTTGCTGGCCAAAATTGTAAATGTGCTGTTCCATTTCCTATTTACCCTGTAGCACAGGGATTTTGGCGCATTACTGCTAATGTGTTTTGCATTCTATTGCATTCCTACAAAATTTATGGCCAGAGAGAGATTGCAAGAAACAGTACGGGCAGGGAGAGCTGGATTCTAATCTCTCTACTGCACTTAGGTTTTTAAAAAATATAGGGGTTTGGAATAGTTGAAGAAAAGGGAAATTGAGAGTGAAGAGGGAGCTGGGAAAGGATGTCAGATTAGTGTAATTAAAACAAAACTTTGGGGGTTGAGGTATGTCAGAAGAACGTGTGGCTTAAACCAGCTTTAATAAAGGTGGGATGTAATGGAAGTGCCTTTAGTCCACCTGGCCAAAAGCAGAAGGAGAGAGGAGCTGTTGGGCAGGGAAATGAGTGCTGGAAAACATCCGGTGTTAATTAGAGCACTGGAGTGGCCTGAGATGACAAGTGCTCTTCCTTCTCCTCACTGCCCTTGCTAGCAGCACTGTTTGGTCCTGTTCCAGCTGTGCATTAACCTCTGGAACCACCACCCCAAATCTTGGAGGATTTGTTCCTCCTGCAGCAAGGGCCATACAGACACCCCCAAGGTCTGGCTTGTGGGGGTCCCCTTGGTGTGTGGGTATGAAGGTTGATGTTGAAGAACCATGTCTGGTTCTGTGACCACAGTAAAGTGATGATTTCTGTCTTTCATTTTCTCTTTTGGAGCTTTCCCCCCTGACCTTTCCTCCTGAAGCAACTCCCAAGAAACCTGTGTCCCACAGGGATACACTTAAAAAACCTCACTGTGCCAGGGAAGGTTATTTGGCATTCTTTACATATTAATGGGGGTTTTTTCAGTGCACAATGGTCCAAAACAAGATAAAAGCTGTAGTCTGAACCTCTGACATGAGTCTGTATTATATGGGAAATCAGTGCAGGGGGCTGATAACTTTGATAGGCTTCTCTTGGCCCATTTGGGGTGGGCATGTGCTGAAGGAAATTTCCTGCTGACCATCAACTTCACACAACAGGTGGTAGAGAGGCTGGGTGGGCTGATTGATTAACTCAGTGAAATGATTCCTGGAATTCCTGCATCCCAGAGGAAATGCAGCCTGGCCACTCAGGGACCCTGCTAGTACCCAGGTGAAAAATGTGGTATTGCTGTCCCACAGCATGTTGTGCCTGTTAAATCTGAAATATGGGTAGGACCCTTTCTTTGGAAGGCACGTAAATACTCAACCATATAGAAATGGACTTGGGAAATTTTAGAGAATGTTCTTGTATGTGCTATCTGTCAGGAAAAGTGAAATCCTTCTGAAAAGGGCAAAACTGCAGAGGAAAAGTGACTCTGCCCACCCCAAAGCTGGGCTGATTGCAGAAAAATTCAGCCACAAATTCCAAGAGCTCACTGAAATCCTCCCACTGGGTCTGATGGTGCCAAGCCTCTTTAAAGCCACTAGAGATGATTTTCTGAGAAATTGCATCGTGAGGGGAAATCCCCCAGCAGGAAAGAGCAGAGAGGTATCTGCTCATCTTTTGGCTTTGGCAAAGTGGATGCCTTGGATGTAAAGGAGGAAGGACAGAGCTGGGGCAGAAAAACAGGTTCTGCATCCCCTGCTCACCAGGAGGGATCCCCTGGCAACTGGAGGTGATGTGTGGGAAGACTCAGTTTACAGGAACTTCAACATCTTCCCTTGCACTGGGACCAAACTGAGGCCTGAACTCAGCATTTTTTTTGCCAGGTCAGCAAATTGGGTTCCAGACCACGTAATTTCAGGAATAATGTAGATGGTGACAGCAGAGAGAAGAAAATATGAATGGGTTTTCAGGGAGGCGGCCCAAATTCTGTTCTTTTTTTACTGTGATTTAATAACAACTCCATTTGGATCAAAGCTTTCTCAAAGAGTTCATATTAATCTTAACTGGTTCTGATATTTATCCTGTGTGCTCTGGACAATATGGTTTTCCATGCACTTCTTCCATGTGAGATGCCTGTTATATCTTATGCTCTTACCCAAACTTCCTCTGCAAAGAGCAATTAATCTCTCTGCTGCTTTATCCAGGATTTAAGTGCATGTTCTCCCTTTAATTCTGCACACTTCTTTTTTTACCTTCTGTCTTTCCATCCTTAAGTATCACTGCGTTGCCAGATAACACAGTTATTGTTCATATTACCAGAAGATTTTAATGGATTTATATAAAACTCAGACAGTGCCATTGTTCTTGAAGTCCATTTTATTGTAATGAAGTTCCACTCTTAATATTCCATGATCTTCAATGTCCTTTACAAGTAACTTTTTATAAATTAATCTATAATAATCTAATTCAAGTCAGTTAAAGTGGATAACTATACTCCAATTATGATATCGGGAAGAGTTTTTACATAATGAGGGCTTTTATATAGATGGTTAACGCTAATACTGTAGTTTACAACATACTGTATGAATCACTAATTAAATGCCTAAGTAGCAATAATGGAAGTGGAACTATCAATACAGAGACGATATCAGTGATGTAAGGCATTAATAAAACTTTATGGTCCCATTTAATCTTTTTTTATAGGTACTCCATTATGTCAGTCGAAAGAAAAGGCAGAAAAACAAGAAAGTGAGAGAGTGGAACTTAAAGGGACCAGGACACAGAAACTAAAATGGGCTTTCCCTTGTACCATGCCCCCAAAATGGGCCAGATAGAAAAGTGATGAGAAAACTACCCGGTGGAATTAAGTTTATCACATTTCTAAAAATACGCCTGTTGGATGCAGCTGGATGGTTTTATATGTTCCTCAAATAACCCATATTCTATGATTTAAATGGAAGGGCAGCTCCAAGACTATCTTCAAAGAGGAATCTGAGTTTAGCACCGCTCTGGCCCAAAAGGAACAGCTCAACTGTTGTCCTCCTGCCATTGGCCAGCAGAGATGACTCGAAGGGTAAATACATAAACATTTATATTGGAAGGGGAAACTATTAACAAAGGTATTTTATTTTGAAGCCAAAGCACAAGCTTGGCTCCGGCGCTGCCCGAGGAGCGTTCGAGGCGGCTGGGTTGCTCTCCTGACAGGACATCTCCTCTGTGTTCCTTGGCCCCCAGCCAGTGTCCCCTGCAGGAAAGCAAGCTGCCCATTTGCATATCAAAGCAGAGGAATAAGCCAAGCCCAGCAGACCTCTAAAGGGAAGTGAGAGTATATGGGAATTTTTAGTTTTAACTCTCAATTAAAGAAAAAAAAAAAAAGACCACCTCCATTCTTTTCAGGCAACAGCCTCTTCAAATGTCTTTTGCAACACATTTGAGCAGAAATAACAATTTAACCCCTCAAATCCCCTGACAGGGTGTTGTAGTCCTGGCTGTGTTTTAAGGAATATAGAGAAAAGATTTTTTTTTTCCTGGTGCTTGATATCATCCCTTAGAAAGTCATTGCACTGAGCCCTTTAGCTCACCTTGACACCTTTTAGGAGTGTGCAATGCCAGGCTCCTGTTTAGTGCTCGCTGCTGTTGAAGTGACATGTTTATTTAGCACAAGATTTCCAGCCTGGTGCCTTTTTGTGCCTTGTAGGAGGAATTTGACATCACCTGCATTGGATATCAGTGCTGAGGTTTGGCTCTGAACTTCACCTTTTCTGGATGTCCATTGCTGGGCAAACTGGAGCTGACAACCAGGCTCACAGCCTCTAATAAAAATAAATCTTTCTGTATTATTTTAAAACTATGACTTCAATATGGGTAGATGAAGAGGCTGTGAAAATTCTGTGCCAAGATCAGTGAAGATTAGCTCCGAGAACTCACATCTCTGTGATAAGGAATTCATTACTCCCCTTGCCCATCAAGTGCAGCTGTTGGCAATGCTCTGCCTCCGTACACGGAGAGGGGACATCAATGATCCTGCGAATTTACAACTCAAACCAAACCTTTGTGCAGCCTCCTTTCCTCCTGTGTATTGCTCCATTTCACAACCACCCCTTCTACTCTCTTTTGGAGAACTGAAGTTTAACTTGTAACTTTCTGGCGTTTCAGGTAGCCCTCCTTCCACTGAGTGGGGTCAGATGCGTTTTGTGGAATGGCAAATGCAGCTGAAATGCAGGAGCAGGAACAGCTCTGCCTCTTTGCACCACCCGACAAACCCCAGGCTTACCATGAGTAATGTAATCAAACCTAAATAATGTTTAAAAGGTACCTAAAAGTGATGTGGGTTTTCCTGCGAGTCCAGCCTTATCACTTGAGCAGAGCTCATCCGTGGCTTTCTTCCATAGAGTGGTTTGGGCTGGAAGGGACCCTAAAAAGCATCTAGCTCAGATTTATCAGCAGTTTCTCTAGAGCAGCCATTACCTTCTGGCTGCCAGGAGCAATCAACCATGGAATAAACTCCTGATTAGAGAAAAAAGCACCATTCAAATGATTTGTCATGACCAAAGGTTTTCTGGAATTACACAGGAGGCTGTGATTGTCCTTCCTGTTCTGCAGCTCGCTGGAAGAAGTTCTGTCACAAAGCTTCAGGTCCTTCAATATTTTTTAGTCTTTCAAGAGCTTGTGGTGTTTTCATAGGTCTCTTGGTAGACCATAACAAAAATAAGATTAAAAGATCAATGCAGGTTTGCTCTGGTTTATGATTTTAGATACAGTCCCCTCCTTTTCAATGGTCTTGTCCCCCATGGCAGCTGAGCACTGTTAAGATGCCATAAACCTGAGACCTGGTGGTAGTTTGTGTCAGAAATCCAGAAATGGCACTAATGGACAATAAAAAATAATCAATGAGAAGGATGGAGGCTCAGCTGTGTCAGCAGGAATGGCTGGAGAGCCAGAGCTGAGCAGGGGGACCATGGCCTCACGTTCCTCTGGCCCAATTTGTGTAAATAAACTCGTGGTGTAAAGCCCCACTGAAGGCACAGGTTTATACCTAGGGAAACTGAGGCTGTGATCTCACTTTTACCTGCAGGTTTCACAATAATTTGATTTTTTTGTGTTTTGTGGGGACTCTAATGCTTCTTTCTGCACAGGAAGCTCTGCAGGCTCTATACAGGGGGAAAAGTTACTGCAGGAACTGTCTTAAGCTGGGGCAGAAATTTTTTGCTTATTTTAAAGAGTGTTTGCAGAAATACAGAGACTTTGAATGCAGCTTGTTCTGCTGCATCTCTGTTCCCTTTGAACACACCTACACATTCAGTGTCACCTCCATTTGGTTTATCGTGCAATAAGATGTCAAGTTTAATTTTATTTATGGGCTTAATATTCAAGTTTTTCACAAGTTATTTTCCCCATATGGGCCTTTAGAAATATGTTAGAAAAATCATCATGTACTGCTGTTAGGAGCAATGCATTAATAAGTAGATGAGCCTCCTGCTGATGGGCAAAAATCTGGTTTTAGCACCATGTGAAGGCACTTTGTCCAAAATGAGCCATGAACCAAAGAGTTTACAGGTTATGGATGACTGGAGCATTGTAACAGTTTGTGTACCAGCAAGTGCAATGCTCACTCCTGTTTTAAAATTAAAAATCCTCTTAAAATGTGCATTGTGGAGTCACCCTGACTCTGTTAATGGGAGTTTCAGTCTGATTTCTGTCTACAGAATGTTCCAGTGATCTCTGGGAGCTTAGCCAGAGCTGGGAAGGTGCTTCTGTTGTCAAAGGGCTCCATTTCAGCCTCTGTGTTAGAGCAGGAGCCTTCTGGGCTCTGAGCATTTGTACAACTATGAATGAATGAAGTCTGCCTGATACTGGGGGTTTTTTACTTTTTTTTTTTATTTTTAATATAATTCATCAAGAATCAAATCTGGCACAAGCACCTAAAGTGATGACAAAGATCAGTCTTCTGTTCTGGTCCCTTCTTGGCAGCCTGTGATATCTCTGCTGGCTGGGAGAGTTGGTTCTGTCCTTGGAAGGGTGGCTCTCCAACTTCTCACGCTCCCCATGCACGGCCGCGCGTGCGGAAAGCGCCACTTTGGGGAGCACTTTTTGGCCCTTCCTAAATGAAACCTGTTGCTGGCTTGAGCCTGGGATTGACAGGGGAAGGGGAACAGCTGTGATGTTCCTCTAAAGCTAAATGTTGCCGCTTTTGCATAATCTGCAAAAATATGTTGTCAGGATGAGCGCTCCAGCTGGCTCCCTGCCACCTTCCCCTCCGCAGCGCGTGCTGCGGGAGCGGGTGGAGCATCTGGAGAGCGGAGGGTTCGCTCTGACACCGATGTGTCAACCTAATATAGCAGAAAAAAAAAAAAAATTAGAGAGAGAGAGAGAGGGGGGGATATTTTAGTAACTCGAGGTTTTTTCCTTGCAAGAGCCGGAAACAAAGGGAGCTGCAGCTCCGGATCCCGCGGCGCTGGAGGGGTGGTTGGAGTGTGGTGGGAGCAGCGGGATGGCGGCAGGCCGTGGTGTTGGCATATGCACACCACAATCTCCTTAATACCCATGGTAAATCCTGCTGGCTGCTACAAGCTCTGTGGTGAATGTTAGGCTTGTTTGCCTTCTGGTTTTTAAGCTCCTAAACACTTTGGGGCTGAAATTCCCACAGAAGGTAACAAGAGCTTTGTTAACCCTCCGCGATGGGCTATTGAAAGGAGATTATCTTGGGCAAGTGGGGCAAAAGGACGGGGTGAGCTGGGGAGCGGACAGGCATGGTGGTTACTCCAGGTTTGTGTTTCCAACAGCACAACTCCATTGCATTCCATTGCAATCCATTGCAGGGATTTATGGAAAGCATATGAGTAGGGGATGACAACAATTCTAAGTGGTTGATGGAAGGA
Source organism: Acrocephalus arundinaceus (assembly GCA_021534815.1). NCBI lineage: Eukaryota > Metazoa > Chordata > Aves > Passeriformes > Sylviidae > Acrocephalus > Acrocephalus arundinaceus. The sequence continues at coordinate 9,782,172 of JAJEOU010002847.1, read as the reverse complement.
CGTTGCTCATCTGCTTAGACCCAAGGGTCAAGAACTGATGTTCAAACCTGAATTTTTGTTTTAGGCATGTTGCTGCTATTATTTCAGGCTGACACAGAGGGTTTCATGCAAGGTTTCCAAGATTATGTTCATTAGAGTCCGTGCATAAGGTTTTGTGATGTTGTAAAGTGTTCCCGTGCTCTGAGAAAATAAAATTCTGATGGAGATTTCAACCAAGGAGATGATTGGTGTTCTTTGATCCTGGTTGCTTGCACCAAAAGTCTTCTGATTCTGATAGAATTAATAAGGTATCAAAACCCCCCGCTTTGAACACGTACTACAGTTTTTCAACAGTAAGTGTGAAGGTAGCACTTGGTTATGGTTCTTAAGTAACATAAAGAGAAAGATGATGCCAATATCTGCATTTAACTTACATATTTAGACCAAAATGCTGTTTGCTTCAAAAAAATGCTTGAGCTGGATAAAAGCTGAGAAAGGATGAGAGACCAAGAGTATTGCTCTAGCCAGGGCGTGAAGGAGGCAGGCTTGGCTTTTGTGGGGATGTCATGGAGAATAAAGAGCATAAATCCTGTAGGGAGGATCCAGAAGGGGTTAAGATCATAAAAAGATCAGTTACAATTTGTTTAACTGCTACTAATCTCTATTATTTCAAAGTATCTGAAAAGGGATGAGTTTGGGTGGTGGGTAGAAGCTGTGAGTTTGTTTTCCATGTGAGTGTGTGTGCAAATGTGGGCTTTAAAAAGAGGATGAGGGCAGGTGTAAAAGGCTGTTTTTCAATATTTGGCCAGAAAATGCCTTTTCCTAGTCCATGGGCCCCTCAGTGAGGTGTTCCCAGCTTTTCCTTCTTAATCCACACCCCGCAGACAGAGCTGGGCTTCGCTTCCCTCCACACATATCTGCAAGAGAGAAAGTTGTTAAGTGCTAAAATGCTGAGATTATACAAACACCAAAGGTGGGCTCAGCTTTATCTCATCTAAAATAATAGCAAACTCTTTTTTTTCTTTTATTTATTACCCTTTCTGTATAGAATGTGCACATATATATCTCGTAGTTCAGTGAAGAGGCTGCTTGTCCTGTGCTCTGAGCAGACTAATAGACAAATTTCCCCCAAATCTGTGCATTTGTCTTTTGGCAATTCTTGCAATCTGTTTTATTTGTTGCCAAAATATACACTTAGACTGATGGAAACCTGCATGGCCTTTTTTTTTTTTTATCTGACTGATTTCCCTCCTTTGGGTTGTTTATCCTTCAAATGTGTGTTAAAGGGATGAGGAAAATATTTACTGAGCTCTTAAAGAATGGGCCATAATCAGGAAAAGGTAAATTCCCCATCCTCCCTTGGCAAGTGCATTCCAGTAGATCTCCTAATAAATCACCTCTGTGAATTGAAGGTGTGAATAACACCTGGGCCTGTACTACAGGAGGATAAGGAAGTAATAGTGCCAGGAATGGGAATTTGGGAAGAACTGGGCTTTTAACTGTGCAGGGAGGATTTGCAGGGTGATATTTCAACGAGTTTTTTTTCCCTGCAGGCATATGATCTTATAATTATTTTATTATTACTGAAGTGTGTAATCTTAAAATATATTTTTATTATTGTATAGTATGATGTTATTATAGCATTGCTATATTGCTGTTATAATAATATAATATTATGACAGTATAATTATCTTGTAATGATTCTATTATTACACCAGTGTGATAATGCACCACAGCTGATTTATAGACTCTTTTTAAATTCAAGATCAAGCAATTCTCCCCAAGTTTTAGAGGGAAGCAGTGCCAGAGTTCTGTTGAGGGCATGTTATGGAGGAGAAGGAATTTAGTAAAGGAAACTAAGAAAAGCCTTCAGGTTGGTCATCAGGAGAATTTTTTCATGGGAAAAGTTGTTCAACGCTGGAACTGCCCAGGGAGGTTTGGAGTTCCCATCCCTGGAGGTGCCTAAGGTAGGACTGGAGGTGGCACTCAGAGCTCTGGGCTGGTGACAAAGCTGGGGATGGGGCACAGCTGGGACTTTTCCAGTCTCTGGGATTCTGGGATTCAACTGCTGCAGCTCAATCCATGCTGATGCCATGACACCGAAAATAATTCAGAGGCCTGACTTTATGTATATTTTGGCCAAAGTTTTAAGCCCAGGTCTCTCCTGTTTCAAAGGGTGTTGTGGGGTTTCTTTTTGTTTCAGTGAGAAATTTAATTACATGCCTGTGCTGAGCAATTTCTGTTGGAATTGGCAATTTCTACTCTGCCTGTTCTGTAGTCTCTGGATGTGAAGATGATTCTCATTTTCAAATAATTTTACCATTTCTTCCTCTCTGTGAGGCTGCGAAGGGTGGGTCGGAACAAAATGTGCTTTCAAAGAGATGCAAGCGAAGCAATCGGCTTGTAAAAAAATTAGTCAGAAAAAAGTGCTTCAAAAAACTCCTGTAATCTGTACTCCTTGCTAAACCTTTATTAGAACCTGATAATGCAACATTTCAAATGAGAAATCCAACAGCATCTCAAAAGACTTGTGGGTTACCCCCCAATGCTTCAATATAATCTGAAACAAAAGATTTTGAAATCATCCCGTGTCATCTCTGAATAAATTTTTATTTTTAATTTTTTTTTATTCTTTTAGGTTTTCTTAGGCCTAAGGACTCCATTTCCTACCAAGCTGCTCTTAAATTATATAATGAAGGATTGAAATGTTAGAGGAAGAGTAGGCTACAGCCACTGTTGCTCCTTCCAGTGTTCTGGGCTTGGTTAAGAAACGTAATTTATCTATTTACTTATTTATATCTTTATTATATAGATATAATTATATTTTTATTATATATTATAGATGTTATATAGATATATTTCTATTATTTATTTATTTATTTATTTTTATTTATTATTTTATCTCAGATAGGCACCTGCTTAAATCATAACAGCTTCTCCCTGCCACCAGGAAAACACGGACAGGCCTCACGTAGCCTTAATTTGTCTTGAGATCCCGTTTTTTATCTGTGGGAACCTGCTCCCCCAGCAGGATGAACTTTTTGTGGGAGAGTGAATTGGTTGTATGGTCATGCTCAGGACTGTTCTCCCTGTGATGCCTCCCAAAAATGGGGGAAGAAAGGGTTAAATCAGCCTTTAGCATCCCACATAATTATTCCTGCCCAATTGTCTCCAACTGGAAACTCACAATTTGTTACCACTTAGTTGGTTTCGGTGAATGAAGAGGATTCATTGCTTTTTTGCCGGCGTTCAGACCTTTTGTTCACAGTTTGGAGAAAATTGCAATCTTTTCTTGCTACTGTTCCAGCTTTAGCCATGCTTGGTTAAGCCAATGCTCAGATTTCTCTGGATTCATTCACATCCACTGATCTGGGAGCGAGCAGGGTTGGATTTTCTTTTCTTTTTACTGCTTTTCCTTGAGTATTTTGTTTTCAAACCGACACCAGCAGAACATTTATTTTTACAATCTTAATATTTTCTCAGTCACTCCACTTTCTGAAATTTCCCTCTCTTTATGGGGTGGGCATTTATCTGAATTGTGTTAATATTTCCTGAGCTTCACAAGAGACTAAAGAAATAAAAAAAAAAACCAAGCCACTGCTATAGGCATAGATAATAAAAATGATGTGGTGACATTATATAAACCAGCATCCAGTGCTTGTTCTTGGGTTGGTTAACTTCTGTGAGTGGTGTCAGTAGCTCCTGGGGGATAAGCATGGCTTACATCTTCATGGAAAAGATCTCAGCAAGTTTAGTAGCTGAAGGGTTATTTTTTAATAAAAAGTGAATGAGATGGAGCGCACTGATTCTGATTAACCAACTGTGACAGATGGTAATTCTTCCCTTTAAACGTGGCTTAGAGAAATTAAATTCAAGGTGATTTAAGAACTCTTTAAGAGCTGCTGAACCCAGCCTAAAGAAAAAACAAAAAGCAGAGCAGAGCACCTTGAAGTCTGCTTTCTTTGCTCTTGCCCAGGTGTCTCCAAAGTTGGGAGCCAGCACCGTTCCCAGGGATCCACGGGGACCTTTCCACCCAAGTGCAGTGTCCAGGGTGCCATGGGGATGGCCCAGGAAATGTGTCTGGTTGTGCAAACATCCTTCAATCCAAATAGTGGCTATTTTTTATTATATCAGGAAATCATGCTGCTCAGGGTAAACATTTTGGGGTTGGAGGAGGGAATGATTACACATTTCATAGGAGATTTGCTCCCCGAGTTCTGCAAAACTTGTACTGCACGTTTTTGAAGGATTTGTAGGGCTTGGGTCCACGAGGGATGGCTGAGACCTTCCCATTGTGATTCCCAAAGCATCAATTGGTGTTGAGATTTAAAGGGATCTCAATTTTCCAGAGCTCTATTCACCAGCTCTGTTCACCTGGTTTCACACTAACAATCTATGAACAGCAACACCCCACTCTTCATCAAATTCCAACACCATAAAGTAAATCCAAGATCTCAAACCTGGACTCAGTTTCACTCTAAAAAGGTTGGAATCTGATTGTATGCCCTGATTAGATGGTTTAAACTTCTGTGTGAAACCACTGTGAGCAAAGTTTGCTGTTCTTTTCATGATGGGCATATGCTTACATGATTTACAAAGGAAATCAAACCCTAAACCTTCAGGGCATTTCTGCTAATCACGTTTCTAGGAGCAGCACACAAAGACAAATAACAGACTTCAGCATTCTGATTTGTAAAACCATGAGAAATCAACTTGTAAGAGGGGTGGGACTTGTCTGGGTGTAGCTTGGGAGCACAGCATTCCCCGGCTTTGATCTCCTAATGGATCAAATACAAGATTGTACCTGAGCAGGGACAAGACTGAGCCGTGATATCAAGTCTTGTACAAGGGGATGCATCCCACTGGGAGCAGAGCAGCACATCCCTGAATTCCTGAGGTGCTCCTGTCCCAGCCATTTTGTTGATACCCATGAGAAGAGGAAAGTGAGCCAGCTGCAATGGTGATGTTCAAATCCTTAAAGGCCTCCCAGCTTCCCAGGATGGCTCCTGTAGCTGTAACTCTTTATGTAGCTGAGCTATTCCAGTGCAAACATAAATCTCTTTATTTATAAAACACAGCGTTTCAGCTGTTTTGTGTTATCTTGGTGTCAGTGGTTTCAATATGATTTCTTGAAATTGCTTCTGTCAGCTGTGGGGTAACAGGGAGTTGGAAATATATTTATGCGTGCACCTTTATATTTCACTCTCTATGCATGTACGTGCACATCTCTATTTATATCAGATACTGTTCTCAATTAAGTTTTGTCCAACTCTTCCACTGATTCCATTAATTAATGGCAAATTATGAAAACCATCCACAGCACAGTTTTTAAGGGGAATTTCTGCCCTCCCCTGGCTACAGAGTTTGAAACGGACACAAGTGATTATGTTAATTTTCCCTTTTCGGGTTGAATGAGTTCTTTCCTCTGGAGAAATTTCTCAGGTACATGTTCATGTGTATTAGTTATAAATTATAATTTTCTGTAGGTGTTCTGTGACCTGGACATACACTGCTGGCTGTCCATCCCATCCCTGGAAGTGTCCAAGGCCAGGTTGGACAAGCCTTGGAGCACCCTGGGACAGTGGAAGGTACCCTGAACATGGCAGGGGGTGGCACTGGATGAGCTTTAAGGTCCTTCCAGCATAAACCATACCTGGATTTTATGATTGTTTAAACAATCCTGTCATTAGGGCGGAGCCTGATGGGAAGGATTATCTTTGATTTCTGATGGCTGGTTTTTATCTGTAAGTCTTGTGCCAGTGCAGTCCTTCAGACTCCTCCCAAATTGTGTTTTTTTGGAAATACTTCTCTATGTCCATCCTGTTCAACTTGTGCCTTCTTCCATAACCCATCCTTCAGCAAGGAGCCTGGTCCTGGAGTGGGAAATCTCTTTGCCCCCCTCTTTACCAGCCTCAGGCAATCACTGAGCTCAGGAGGAACAGGCTCTGACCTCCTGCGTGGCTCAGGGTGGAACCTGTAACCTCAAAGCAGCAAAGTGGGCACCTTTTGTTATTTTTAATGCTGGTGGAATGATTTATTAATATGTATTTTTATATACCCCTGCATCTTGTGCATGTCAGAGTGTCACAACTGTTACCAAACCACTTAAAATACTCAAAGTGGTAGCATTTGTGGTCTGAGATTTAAATATGTGGTGATTCCCATGAAACCATCATGTTCTGCATCTTGAGGTTTTTAGGAATAAATGACAGGCTTGAGTTAAGGCTTGGTCATTATTGTTCTATCCTGTGCTCTCATTGCTTCATGAGGATCAGGGAGCTGGCACTGTATTTATGTGCCAAGGCATCATCATTGGTATTTACTCTGAATACCCTGGTGGAGAAAATTCTTTACATGATCACAAAACGGTCTGAAGTGGGAAGATTTTGCAACAAAGCCCAGAAGTGCCAGCCTGATGAGATGTTGACAAGTGTTAATATGTTCAATAATCAATATTTAATAAGAATTATGGAAATAGCTCTTCTTCATGAAGGGTATTTAGTGACTGTATTTGGTTTTGATAATTGTTTGCGAAGTGTGTTGGGTTATTTGCTTTTTCTTCTGTGCTGGGTTCAGTTTCCAGGGGAAGAACCTCAGATCTTGATGAGTAATTCTTCAAATTAAAATTAGGAGCAGTGTTTTTGCATGACAACAGCTCTGATAGCTTTATGCACTCCTTCAAAAACCTTTCTTTAAAAATTTTTGTCACTTTTTCTATTTGCTGTGGAGGAAAGTTGGTTGAAGTCGTGTTTCCCAGCTCAGGAGTGGTGCTCGTTGGGGGTGTACAGCAAAGTTCAGCTTTATTTATCTGCTACCTGCAAAGAGAGGGATAAGTGCTGCTAAGAGATGGAAAAGTTCATTCTCTCCAGCAAGGTTACTCTTCTTGATGAGCATTAAAACATAGCTTTGAGCCATTCACAATTATGACCTTGACTAGGAAAATGTAAGTTAATAAGGCTTCAACAAATTATGGTCTTTTTGGTCGATTTGCCTAGTGAACTGTTAATTGTAAAACTGAAAGACATTATGTTCAGCTTTCTCTATCACATCTTTTGTGTTTTAACAGTGACACTTCATTGAGTGCAATTAACAAAGCCTAGGAGATTTATTAACACACTTCTTCATGGCCAATGATCCATTCCACTTAAGACATAACACTGTAAAATGCACATTATCTCCTTTTGGCACTTACAATAATGCTTCATGAACTAGGAAGGCATATGTTAAAGCAGATAAAATAGCATTATTAGCTGACAAATCTTACAATTTATTAGACAGTTAATTTATCAGCTTAAAAGACACTTAAAACAGCTGTGCATTTAATGTCTTTTTAATGTATCCAGTAAAACTTGCATAATTGCCTGTAGTGCAATTTATTTTTAGCTATGTTGCAAAATGTCTGCATTTACTGTTTACATCTTCTTTAATTTTTCCTGCAAGGCTCATCACATCGAGGCACGGCTCTAACAATGAGGGCAGATAATCAGATAAAAGGGGCTGCTTGTCCAAAAGGCCGCCCATGAATGAGCTATTCACAAGTCCACGCTGAGCTGGACCAAAGAGTTCCTGCGTTTTATCCCCGTCCCAAGGGCGAGAGGGAGGGGGAGAAAGGATCCAGGGGGAGCCCTGTAGGCAGCGCGGTCATGGAACGCCGGGCGCCTCGGAGCATCCCTGGAATTAGCATTTGGAGCCCATTCGGAGCCACATGTCTGGGGTGTAAACTAACAAGGCTCCGAGAGTGCATTAGCAGAGGTGTTTCATTTTATAATTAAGGTAACTGCTCCCTGCAGATCCATTGCAGCAGCCCTAAGTAGTGCCTGTGAAGGGAGTGGTGGAGGGGATACACATTTAATGACTCCGATGCATAAATTGGCTGTGTTTGTTTATTGCTCTCTAATTTAATGGAACCTTTTGTTAAATCTTTCTGCCTTTCTTTCTTTTTTCTTTTTTTTTTTTTTTTGCGTACTGCTAGTAATGATTTCTGTGGGAACAAAGGGTGTTGCTTATTAAAATAAAAAGTCAAACATTGCCGTTTCCATTAATTAAATGTCAGATTAGCTTAATCTTTTTATAAATATTGGATATAATCTATTTACAGAGGGAAATCAGATCTGCAGATTCTGGGGAAGGAGTGTGGAGGTGTAATTCTCCTCACTCTGCAGAAATCAGGTGGGGTGGGGGAGCTGGGGTGGGTCAGGCCTACAGCTGGGATCCCAAAACAAAGCAGGTTTTACTGAATACAAGGAGCACAGGGATATAAATACCTCTTCTGATGGAATAGGTGAGTCTTGAGAAAGGGAAAAAGCACTTCTGGGGAGTTGCCAAATTGAGGAGTCTGAGAGTAGCCAGATTTCCAAATACCCAGAGACTGAAAATGAGGGGAATCCATCAACGTGGGCTGTGCACCAAAAATCCGCAAATAAAAGGAGCAAAAGAATGTTTTATAAAATCATAGAATTGTTTTGGAAAACCCTCAAAGATAATAGAGTTCAACCACTGCCCAAGCACTGCCAAGGCCACCACTGCCCCATGTCACCAAGTGTCACATCTGTACAGATTTTCAACCCTCCCAGGGCTCTTGACTTCAGCACTCTTCAACTTCATCTGCTGCAAATCCCAGCTTTCAGCTCAGGTGTGAGTTACTCTTTGTCCCAGCCATGGCAAAGTTTTTCATCCCTCTTCTCCCTGTGTTTTGGGAAGGGGTAATAAAAAGGCAATGGGATTTTCAACATGCACATCAATCTTTATGTGTAAAGAATTGAGCTGTCCAAGGCTAAATCCTCCTAAAACCCTTTCATCATGTCAGGATGCTTTTTGGTTTTCCTTGTAAATGTAGTTATCCACTCAGAATTACAGTGTTCAGTGCAAGTTTACAGAAGTGCTGAGGGTCTGCAGTGACTTTGTTAATCTCAGTTAGCCTGGAAAATACTATAAAAACTTTTCTCATAAATGACCAACATTAGGAGTCTGGCAAAATGATAAATTGTCCAAATGAGGGGAGGAGAGGAAAATGAATGAATTATTGAAGTCAAGTATAATAGAGGCGTATGGATACCTATGGTCATTACAAGAAAATGTTATGTATTACATTTAATTAAACCAAATAGGTAATAGTGCATTATTCATGCAGAGATAGTCATCTAATGAGAGCTGCTTCTCCCCTGCATTACTGCAGCATTGTTGACTGTTTCACTGCTGTACACTGAATTCTGGGAGAGGAATTCTTTGTTTCAGTTACAGCTGAATTCTGAGAACATCAGGTTTCTGGTGAGGAGTAACCTAGTAATCTGTAAATCTAGAATTACAGCTCTTTTTTATGAGGGACTTTACAGGTTACCACTGCAGAAGAAGATGCTCTTTAAGTTGTCCCTCTGCTTTCAGCAGGACATCATCCTCTAGTTTTTGTTCTCTCAATTTGTCATCATGAATTTAATTTCCAATAATTCAAAGGTAAAATATTTTGAGCAGGAAATTCCTAGAATTATCTGTTCAGGCCAGCACTGATGTTGGGGCAATGCTGTAGCTGAGGAGCAGCTTCAGATTTAAAGCAGTATTTTCTTAGAGTAAAACCTAACCTTTGAAAACTTTCTTATGCATAATCCACCTTCTTGCAGGAGTAATTATTTTTTAGGCTAGTGGAGTTCTCTCACTTTGTGAGCAGCTTAAAAATAAGCTCATCTGTAACCACAAACACTTGAGAACCTTTTCATATTCCTTGTTTGGAAGCTTTCAGGCACAGAGAGAGGACAACTCATTGCAAAATGATAGGTTGGAAATACAGTTTGGCTTATCTGGATTTTCTTTTTCTTGCTGTTTAATGAACAGGTATTTTCTAAAAAGATAAAAAAGTTGCAAAACCAGGAATATAAAGAAGTGATTCATAATTTTTTTTTGTTAAACTTTAGGAGCCCTTCTCTGCAAACCTGGTGGGTGAAGGTGGTTTATAAATAAGGTCTTCAACACAGAGCATGTGACTGGAGATGTCACCTCTCTTCAAAGGCTTGTTTCTACCTCATGAAAAATGAATTTGTGTTAGAAAAGCACACGTTGGCTCTGAAATTCTGATTTGTCTACAGACCTATGCAACCTCTGTGATCTGAGAGGTAAAAAGTCAAAAAAGTAATTTTTAGAAAGCTCATCCTGGCAAGAGAACACAGAAAATCTTGGCATGTTTCTGACCAGTGGTGCAAATTAAGGAGATGAGGAGCTGGAGGAAACAGGCCTGTTCCCTGTTTTTTAATTCCACCACGTTATTCTTTCCTATCTTTCCTGCTCGAAACCATGAAATTTGGAGAGTTTAAGAAATCATAATAATCTGGAAACTGGTTAATAATTTCTCCATGGGATTGTTAGTTTATTAAACAACTAAACCTTAGTTTCTCTTAGCATGGGACTCTGCCATAAGATAATTAATTACTGTGTCAGAGCCTGAAAATAGTTGGCTTCACTGTGTTTTAATAACATTTGACTTGAGATTATTTGTAGCAAAATACTGTTTAATTTCCAGGCTATGTTGCCACACCTTTCTGTCTTACTAGGTGGGATTTGCCTTCCCTGATGTGTGAAATCCCTCCCCAATTTCTCAACAATCGTGAGAAAAGTCTCTTTTTAAAAACCCACACTTGAGCAGACACTGCTGGTTTTGCAAGAAACACGTTTGGTGTCGTGGGGAAGGGTCCAAGGGAAGCAGGAGTGTGTGGGAATCCCTTTTGGGGCTGGAATCTTTCAGGGAGAGGGTTTTTGGGAATGCTCTGAGCCCCCGCGTGGGATTCTGCACGGCTTTAGTTACTGGTTTAGTTACTGTTTCTCTCTGCTTGTGAGAAACACCCGAGGAAAAAGGAAAAGCAGCAGCTCTCCCCATGGGTTTTCCCAGCAGCAATTAGAAAACTCTATCCAGAGAGCTTTCCTGACAAAAATCACCCTGAAGGGTGTTACACAGGAAAAAAAAGTCACTCTCCAATAGTGAAAAAAGCTGTCCTGTTTTCTACTTGGTTGTGGTTTAACCTGCCCTCCTAGAAGATGAACCTGTAGTTAAAACTAGTTTGGGGTCGTGTTGTTTTTTCCCCTGAGCATCAGAAGCCAGATGCTTTCAGTGCAGAGGAAATTAATGGCCTAAATAATGAATATATTGAAGCACTGCAGTCCATCTGCTGCTTCAGGCACTGCTATTGGGGAAGCAGGATCAGAGCCTTTTTAATTTTGGGGGTATATTTGCTAGAGATCTTGTAAGTGTGAATAAAAAGATTAGCCTGCTCTGTGAGGAGCTGTCAGCTACTGAGGAGTAAGGAATGATGTAGAAGGGATTGTACCAGCTTGGAATAGCTGGAGAAGTCACATGGATCCCAGGCTTTCATGGCAGATCCTTGGTGTCCTGACCCATCCCTACAGCTGAGGGGGAATCTTTGGTCCCTCACCAGACCAAGCCTTGCAGTTCCTATTCCAGCACTGTCCACCTGGGAATGCTGTGAGCCCTTTATTTCCAAAAACATTTTTGTTGTGACCCCACAGGAAGTTGTAATGACTGTTCCAGAGCATCCAGACAAAAATATTTTATATGAAAAGCTGTGTGGGCAGAGCCCTGGGGAGGGAGAGGCACTAGAACAGAAAACAACCACAACATTTTAATCTGTTTTCCTGGAAGCTCTCTTTTAAGTTTGGGGTGGGTTTTTTTCTTCATTATTATACATGGAAATTCCCACAGAAAGGAAGGACATTTCCAAAGTCCAAAAATGGTGATGCCTTGACAAAGAAGTGTCTTTCCAGCTGATTTTGTATTCCCACAGTTTGGGTTCTTGGCTGGAGTCTGGTTCTTTTGGATGTGCTACATCCATGACTTGATTGCATCACTTAGAGTTCAAATCCAGTGAAAATTTTCTCTTTCAATCTTGGAATTCACCTTTTTAGGTTTCTTACTGTCCTTGATTTTACAGAATGTCCAAATGCCTGCCACCAAAACAGCTTAGCAAAGTTCCAGCTCTCCACCAGCCTTTTGTCATAACCAGACTGACCTGGCCCACCCAGCTCTGTGTAACTACAACCCCAAACATCCATGTAATGAAATAAAAACCATTCCTAAGTCCAGGTCAGAGCAGTTGGAAGGTCAGCTTCCTGCTATTCTGTGATAAAACCAGGAATGAGCCTTTATTTGCTGAAAGTGTGTGAGAACTTCACACAGATCCAATACTAAAGAACAGCAGAATCAAGGACAAAAATCCTTTTTTGTTCATTTGAATCCTGAGATTTAAAGATTGCTGCTTACAGAGGTTGGCAAGAACATACTTTTAGTGGGCTGGGAGGGAAATCCGTAAAACATATACAGGTATAAATGGAAATTGAGAATTTGAATGTATACAGTGTTTATTTATGTTTTGAAAACTTCAGGGGGTCTGCCTGGGTAAGGAACTGGGTGCTCAAGAGACTGGGAAAAGATGTACAGTAACTCTTCAAAGTTCTGCTGGTTTGAAAGTCACAGGAAGGGAAGAGGTCTGCCTCCCATGGAGAGAAAATATTTTCTTGCACCAGGTCAGTGATCTTCAAATGGAGAAAAAAAAATCTGTGAGTAGGTTTAGAGATATTAGAGAGCAACATCTCCTAAGAAATAGGAATTTTTCAGGGAATTGGCCCAGTGGTCTGAGTCAACAATGGGATTTTATAGCACTGCCCGTGTGGGGAAGATGCTGGGGGAGCCTTTTTGGGTTCCTGCACAATCCTGGAATGGTGGAAATATTCACCTACACCCCCCTAAATGGGAATTTTTGCCCAGTCTGCAGAATACAGACGTGAAACCAAGGTGATACAATGCCAGGAGCTGGGGGTGTACTGTGAAAAGCAGGAATTTGGGCTGGATAATTTAAGCTCTGGTTCGTGCTCTTGTGCCTCTCCCCCCGACCCCAGTTTTGTTCAATTGGTACCAGGATGTCAGGCTGGATTTTCAGCCCATTTAATCATCTGCCTCTACCTTTGCCTGTGTTTGTTTCTATCACCAGGCTAAAAAGCCTGCTCTGAACGGGTTATTGGATGAGGCAGCACTCTGTGAGCTGCAGAGCACTTTCCCTTAGTGGTGATAAAATGGTGATAAAAACCAAAAGTGACACTTCAAACGCACGCCTGCTTTTGAGCTTCAGTGCATATTGCTTTTTCTCCCCCAAACACAAGTCTTTATTTTTTCCCTTCGACAACTGATGGCTTTGAAAGGGAAGAAGGATGCACATATGGCACAGCAAGTCTTCCCAATATCTACTGGTATGATCTGCAAAAATGACGTGACCCATCAACATATTTGAGCCTACAGAAGCTCCTAACATTTAGAGAATTTTCTCTGCTAGAAAGATTTCCAGCTCTGCTGTTTCTGTGGCTTGTACTCACCAGTATCCTGCAGCTGCCTTGGGGGGATGCAGAACTATATTAAAATTGTTTGGTGTTACGTCTTTATTGGGTTTGCAGCAGCTTTGCATCACCCAAGACCTCGATTTCAGGGGCATTTGCACCCCTGCCTCCCTTCCCACCCTCTCTCTGATGGCCTAAACCACAATAAGAGTTGCTGCATTAATTATTCTCTCCTTTCAATTAATTAAAGAGGCTCAGATCATGGATCAGTTGAGGTATGGCTGCAGGGATGATTGGCCAGGGAAAAAAATGGGGCTGAGAGAGGCTCCACAGAGCTGTGACCCCACTGGTGGCACCCCAGTCTTCACACAGACCTGGTTCCGTTTTCTTCCCCCAAACCCTAATTTTTACCTCACTCATCTTTTCTATTAAGCTTTCTGATAATCTAAAATCTTGTGTTTGAAAGAAAAAAACAATTTTTGCTGCCCCTTCTTTCAGTTCCTAAATCTGGGCACCTTCACAAAGCAGGGCAGGGTAGGGAGTAAACACTGTCCCCTGTAATTTGTCTTGAAACTTCTCCTCATGTTCATTTCTGTTTGTGCTTAAAACATTTTTCTGTGCTGCCCCTGCTGTTTTTCTGAAGCCTGGGGGCAGGAGAGGTTCTGGGTGCTGCAGGATCTCTTTTTAAACACAGTTCTTTAAGCATGCTGTGCAGGAACCGCAGCTCTGAGAAGGACCAAAACTGATGAAAGATTCAGAAAAGTGGGTTGGAGACAGGGCTGAAGGAGCTGGGTGTGCTGGCAGAAAAGTCAATATCTCTTTCTTTTTGTTGGGCTTGGGAAAAGAAGGAATTAGCTTCCTCTGCAGCAAAGATTTTGGATAAAAATGGTTGTTAAACGTTAAGACAACACTCTTCAAAAAGTGAGGGCTTCTCTTCTCTGAGTTTTTGTGAACAGATTTGTCAAGTTCCTGCTGGTTAAAATGTAGGTGAAGCCCTTTCTCCTTGGCTGGCAGGGAGGTGAACTCAAACTTTCTACCACTTTTCTCTGCTTCTAATGTCTGTGTAAACACAGGAGCATAAAAATCTTGCCTTTTTCCACACAGGGCTGTGGAAAAATCAAGTCTGATATGGTTAATATTTTATAACCGCTCTGAGCTATAAAAAAATTGGCACTGCTTCCAAAGCTGCTGCAGAGAGGATGGATAATTTATAAGAAAAATGTGGGGACTGTCCCATCTTCTGTTTTCAAAACCTGCCAGGTTGGAATTATGATCCCTAAAGTGCCTATTTTGATTTGAGGGCAGGTGAAGCTGATAAGGACATGCACAATTGTCACAATAACCTCGCAGAAAACTTCATTAATGTGCAAATCCCAGGGAAATGGCCGAAGATTTCTTTCACACATTTTGGGCACTTAATGCAATATCAGCCCATGGCAGGTAGAACCCCAAATAATTCTTTTGAGTGCTGAAAGAGAGGGTTTAGGTGGGGTGGTTGATACCTGAATAATGTGCAGGTGTTATAAAAAAGGCACAGATGCTGTTTTAAAATGAAACATTTAGAGAGCTGTGTTTGCCATGGTTTCTTGTGCCTGGCCAGGGCTTGGAGCAAGCCAGGCTGCTGAAAGGTGTCCCTGCCCATGGCAGGGGGTGGCCTTGGATGGGATTTAAGGTCCCTCCCAACCCATTCCATGATCCTGTGATTCTGCTCCCTGTCCACATCCCCTCCTCAGCCCTTTGAATACCCACAGCTCACCCCATTGGGCCTCCCTGAATATCCCACAGTGAGAAAAGGAAGAGCAATTTATTAATTTCTTTTTCCCCTTTGGTTCTGTCATAATCTTAACACAGCTTTAAAACTGAATTTTGCATTTCATGATTTGTTCTTCCCACACACACGCACATATTCCCACTCCCCCTCAATGAGGTAATTGCATGACAACTAGATTAATATCTTTTACATACTTATTAAACTCAATAAGTGGTCCTGCGCAAACAATTGATATTTAATTACCGTATTATCATCCTACTAAATTTTAATTACTATTCATTTAAAATACCTCATATGTTATCATTCATGGTAATGCGGATTTGTTTCTCTGTAAATGTTTCTCCGTAAATCCTAAATTCAGGTTGAAGTAACCTGCAAAGTAATTTGGGTTTCTCAGGGTAATGGGATGTTTCATGCAGGTCCAATATGATATAGAAAGGAAAAACTGAGCCACCAGTTGGTGCTGGTCCAATTAAAAAACGTGGTTTTGAACCAAAATTCAGAAAAGGTTGAGTGACTTTACCTTTCAAACCGCCTTTCAATGTCACTTCAGCTTAAAAGATCTTAAAGCAAGAGAAATTAATAATTAGCAGCTGACAATAGCTGATTGTTATGAACCAGAACAGTTCCAAACTAGGCAAGGAATGTGAAAAAAGCCTAAAATCACAATTCTATGATAAACTTACCTCTTCCACTGATCATTGTTTTTACCTCTGACAAGTATCAATTTTCCAGATCTCATCCATGAGTCACTTAATTACTCCTCAGAGAAAGGAAAATATGTGGTAATTTTTGTAGTGAAAAAACAACCCCCTTTGAAGTAAAATCATCACACCTGCAGCAGGAGGCAGAGATTGGGGTCTCATGATCGGATTTGCCTAAACCTCTCTGGTTTTGTAATTTATTGATCAAGGTTTTAAAATAACAGGGGTTTATTTTCTGTATTTGTGAGTACGAGAAGTGGAGCGGTTGTTGATGACTCTGCTGAGAAAGGTCACAGGCTCTGAATCAGTGCACTTTGCTCAGCTCCTTCTTCCTCTTACATTCATTGAAATTAAATCTATTCAGAGAGCTCTTCAAACCCATTGTGCTTTTCACAACCAGGCACGTGAAACTATTAATATCTGTACTCTGACAGCAAGATTTCCCAAATTTCTGCAGAATCTCTCTTTTTTCTCCTCATTTTTGCAGTTTCTATAGGTGGTCCTTAATCCCATCTATTTCTTTTCATTGTGAAAAACAGGTTCAGCTTGTCCCTTATAAAATTTGTAAGGTCTCTTCTTTCACCTAAAACATATTTTGTAAGAAGGAAGTTTAGTAACAGCTTGGAAAAAGCTTCTTCCACATGGTTTGGCAATTTGAGGGGATTCAGCTTTCTGGGGTTATTTTTGTTGTTGCTTAGTTATCTTCCAGAAAAGTCCATGGAAAGGATCAGCTTTCTTGTACCAATAAGCTAAAAATACACTTTTTTACTGCAACCACGAGATTTTTCTTTGGCAATTAATTGTGTGACTCAGTCCCATAAGCTCCTGTAATGACTTCATAGGCTGTCAGTGATATATAACCTATTGACTTTCCTTTGGTTATGGGACTATTACTTTCCTGATTGATTTAATCATTCCACACTACCTTTATCTATCTCCTTGCTCTTATGAAACACGATTGACTCCCTGATCTTTAAAAGACTGATCCAAGGGCAAGGGAAATCAAGGGGATGATGTGGCAGCCCTCAAATGTCTCTTGGTTTTGCTCCTGCCTGAGGTGGACTTTACTCCTGGATAAATTCCAGAACAGACCTCTGAGTATGATAAAATAATAATTATGTGGGTTTCTATTGGTGTATTTATCATAATGGAGAACAGGCAATTTTCCCTCTTCACAAAGCACCAGAATTGAGTTCCTGGGGGAATTATTGCTTTACTAATTACACCAGGTTTCGTTCATTTTTTACTGAGACAAACAATCTCATTCCCTTCAGGTGAGTTTATTTGAATGAATTGTGAAGTCTCGGGATTGGCATTTCTATAAATCAGGGGGAAAACTGGAGCTGTTGGTAGCCTGTGTATAGTGGGCATAATAGAGCCTTAATTTCCTTAGGAACATTTAATATGCAAACACCTCCCTGAGACCAATTTACTGATTGGGATGAAATTTATACAATGTATTTGTGGTAGGAGCTCTTGAACTTTAAACATTTAAACCAGTGCAGGACTTTTAAGGGAATGGCAATGAAGTTATGGGGGGGAGGACACGGGGAAACCCAAAATGCGTCCCTTTTGTGGTTAAATAACCGATAAATAATAAAATAAATAAATAAATAATGGGATGAGTGACAGAAAAGACAAATTTGCTGACCTGGGCTTTGGTGTGCTTGCACCCCGTATGTTGTAATTTTTATAACACATATTCACCGTAACACTTTAACTAAGAGAGTTTGTGTATTAAATGATGTTAGATTAGGATATTTAATGGCTTATAGGATCTAGGGAGGGCCCAGGAGGCTAATTTGTTTGCATTAGTTGGACGGGTCAACTGCTTCAAACATGCAGATTATAGAACTACTGGTATATTGCATTACACAATTTAAATAAATAGTAGCAATTTGTCAATGTCATCTTAGCTTCAACATTTTCCTTTTAAACCCCAGGAAATAGTAGCTCCAATTAAATTGACCTTTTCTTTTCTGCATCTTCATGTTATTAGTAGATAATGCTTAGTCTTTTAGCAAGTAAAAAAAAAAAAAGAAATAAAAAAAGCGCAAGGAATAAAAATAATTCGAAAGCAACGAGGCACTTGTAGGAAACTTTTAAGGGAAAATTATATTCTTTATAAAGAACTGAATGCTGTTTAGCCACCCAGTAAATTTTACAAGTCAGATATACATATTTATGTCAGGAATAAATGAATACACATGAATCGCTGGATCTCAGTGATTAAACTTTTGGTTTCAAGAGACAATTGTAGGTTATTGGCATGGCAAAGGTTTGGGTTGGATTATTCACTTTGGAGTATAATGGCTAAATTATACAGATTTGAACCACCCTCAGCCTCATCTGGAATGTGGGGAGTTGAGGGTAGGGATCCATTTACTCAGTTTTGGAGCACTAAAGGAGCTTGACTGGAAAACCTGGATGTCTTGTAGTCAAATGAAGTGGTGAAATACTTAAATTGTCAGGTGACATGGAAGAATTTGGCTCATGTGGTTTCCCTATGTCCATGTGCATAAAAATTGGTTTAATCCTTTGTCCTCCTGAAAAGCATTAGCAGTAAAATCAGAATTTACTCCAATTTTGGTAATAGAGGTTGTTTTGAACCCTTGGCAGCTCAATGTTTTTGGGAAATATTCAGCCAGAGAAAGTTCCCTAAAGATTCCTCAGTGTTCCAGGCAAAATCCTGGACAGGAACTCAGCTATTGCTGTGTCCTGATGGAGTTTACCTAGGAAAGGGAACAGCTCTCCAAATTGGAGCATCTCAAAATTTCAGGTTTTGCTGAATAGGGATGGATTATTTTTAGTTGTTCAGGATGAAATGGGTTTTGGAGCTACTTCCTCTTGCCTGAGTAGTTTGTGACTAAAGCAAGAAAAACTGAAATGTGAAATCATGAAAAAAATACTATTTTTTTAAGGAAGATGCCAATCATCTCAGCTGGAATCCAAGGGGAAAAAAAGCCAAACCAACCAACCAACCAAGAAACATACAGACAACCCCCCCCAAAAAAACCCCAAACAAAACCCAACCAGCCAAAAAAGTTCTTGTTCACCCATCTTCAGTGCCGTGGATAGAATGGCAATTCTCACGAGAAAATCCAGGTTCAAATTTGCTTTAATTATCCATTGTTTTATTAATCTTTTTTATCGGCAAATCTGCTTTCCAGTCTTTTCCTTTTGGGTGTTGTATGAGGCATCTCTCACTTTTCTGCTTTGTTTCCAGGTGCATCAGGGAGATTTGGATAATCTCAGTGTTTGGGTTGAAAAGCTCCCATCCATTTCTTGTGTCACGTAGCAATAGATCCCAGAAACAAAAACACACCCAATTTCTTCTGCTCCCCTTTATCACACCTGATGTTCATGTGATGCTCTCAGAGAGTTTGGAGCACCCAGCAAAGCTCCCTCGTACACAGAAGTTTACAATAGTATTGACTTAATAGACTCACCTGCTAATTAAAAGGACTTTTTTTCTCCCTGAGCACGTGGAACTGGCACATTCCAAAGCTGAATGCTCCAAGCACAGAGCACGGGATATTTAAAGTTCCACTTTATTTAGAATTCAGAGCAGATCATTCAGCAGCCACCGTTTGAAAAGAGGCCAGAAAGCAATTTTAACAATATCACATGTGAGAAGATGATTCGAAGTTTGGGAGAGGGATAATCCTGTAATCTCTGTGATCTAAAACTGAGCAGAGGATGTGGCAGAACATATTAAATACAAAAAACCAGATTCCTGCTACTTTCAGTTCTGACTGCTCTACTGAGAGCAGACATGGTAGACATGGATCTCTCTCATCATTTCTTTAACGTCATTAATCTGAGTAGCTGATCCTCAGAAATCCTAAATAGCCCAGCAAGAGTTACAAGGACAGGCACTGATCTCTCCCATCCCATTTCGGCTTCAGGAACAACCCATGTGCCCCCAGGCACAACGGAGAAGAGCAAGGATTGTTTAGGCTTCTGAGATGCTCCTGTGGCTCCAAGATTTCCAGAGTGTATCCTTTGGCTTCTGCTGGGAATAAAAATAAATGGAGAGGTGAAGGGCAATCACTTCTGGATTATTTTTTCCCAATCAAGGCAATTTAAGCCAATTAGAAAAACACAAATTTTCAATTTGAGAGGATAACTGCTAAGGAATATTTTAGGGTTTTTTTGAGAATTTTGCCTGCATTTATTTAATGTGCTATTTAGTGTTGAAGATGGCACTGCACCTTCTCTTAGCATCTTTTCAAATGTTATGTCATCTCTAAAGTGCACTTTTTTTATTTGAATACAGATACTAAAACGCAGTAGTAAATTTTATGGGTTTGTTTGCTTTTGCACTTTTTGTGGATTTCACAGATTTCTGCTTTGTGATCAATCAATTCCTTTTCTTAAAATTCCTTTCAGAGCAGTAGCCACAAAGTCCTTTCCAAAGGACAAAAAAGAGGGCAACAACTTTTAGGAGGCCAATCCCAACTGTTTCCGAGTGTTGTCAATCTTTGGCTGGCGGGTGTTTTGTAGGAAGATTCAAGAATTCCACAAACACAAGTGGCAAAAATGGATTATTATCCTTTTTATTTTCTTCGTATATGTGGTTTTTGTTGTATTTTGGGGGGTTTTGGGGGGGTTTTGGGGGTTTTTTTTTGGTGGTTTTGTTTGGGGGTTTTTTTGGTTTTTTGGTTTTTTTTGGTTTTTTTTTTAAAGCTAGTTGGTTTTTCTGCTGTTACCTCAAGGATCTGAGTGGAGAGCTGTTGCACCCAACAGACCAATGGTGAATCCCTTTAAGTGTCTGCTTTGGCTGTGGGGGCGGGTATCAATTTCAGACTTTTAGGGCTGACACTTCCTCCATTTCCATGTGCAGTGCATGGACGTCCTCTCTTCCTGGGTGCCTGGCAGTGCAAACTGTGTTGGGATGGGTCTGATTTGAGTGGGATTAGCAGAGAACCAGGTCCCGTGTACGGCGCTGGTTTTGTGCCGTTCCACTGCTGCCACTGCTCTTTGCCAAAGAACCCCATCCTTTATTGGCAGCTGGCAACAAAGCAAGAGAGATGCACACTGCGGAGCAAAAATAAGTCAGAACCAATTAATATTTGTACCTTTAACTGTTCTCTAAGAATCTTTTAATGATAATTCTGGAAATTCCATGATTGTGGGTAGTCTGTGGCGATTTCCCCCTTGTCAGCAGCTCAGGCTGGAGCAGAGATGTAACCAAAATGAAGCAGCACATATGCAGTCATTACTCAGCAAATTAAATAAATATGCAATAATTGCTCATTTTCCTTAAGGGACTCCATATAGTAGCGACACTTGGATAAAGAAATTCTCTTCTTTCCCCCATTTCTGTATTTTCTGCATGCCCAGATTAAAAAAACACGGCATCATGTTAGTTGGTTACAGAGACTGAATCCACATAAACCAGAGGTTTTGATCTCTAAATCTGTTTGAAAAGGAATTATTTTGGTGCCTTTCTGGGTTTGCATGAATGTAACTATTATCATTTCCTTTTAAATTTCAGCCCCACTGCCAAAGGGAAAATTCCTCAGCGTAGAGAATGAGTGAGCAGCAGCTTTTGGTTGCTACATCGTTCCATATAAATGAACTGCTTTAATTGATTCTAAATGCAATTAAATAAAATTATCCATAAATTGGTAAACGTATCCGTGGCTGCAAATAAAAACTCAGCGGCTTTCTTCTTTCTGATAAACGTCACAACGTCACAGCCTTTGATTTTGGGACTGATGTATGAAGCAGTTTCTTCCAGATCAAGACAAATCTTCACTCAGGCATTCCAGAGCTTTCCCACCCTCTAATTCAGTGAGCAATAATGATGCTGGAATATGTGCAAGGATCTTTATGGAAACATTCCTTAAATACTATTGCAAAGGTCTAAGTGTCCACTGTAGATCTGTAAATAAAATGTGGTATAATGACACCAAGCGTGTACGGAAATGCAGGACACCTTGGCGGATCAGACCTTGCAGGGAGTTATGGGGGAGAAAAGCAGATTTTAAAACTGTTTTTAATCAGCAAAATCAAGCTAAAGTGATGCCAGCACTCTGTGCCTGCTGGGTTGAGCTCTCCATCCCAACAGCCCCCACACTCCCAGGAAAGTGGGATGGAGAAGGCGTGTTGGAAGACTTGGAATTTGGGGAAGAGGCTCCTGTTAATAAGATGGGAGACTCCAGACATTTTTGCAGAGAACAAGATATTAACTTGTCAAGTTCCTCTGTGCAGAACTTTTAAATGGTGCACAAGTGACTCTTGGGGGTGAATTTGTCTGTGTCCTGTGACGTGGGGATGTTCTTTGGGTGAGAAGGACTGGAGGAGGAAAACACAGAGGAGGGAAGAGCTGAGCTCAGGGAGGTTGATGCTGACGTGAGTTTAGAAATGAACTCTGGGGGCAAGAATATAAATTTGTTCTGTTCATATTTCTCGCTGGTACAGGGCACTGCAGTTGTGCAACTCAGCCTTTTTCTCAGGCTGAAAGTAATTGCCAAAGCTTCATTTTGGATCTCCTGGTTATGCAGGGGTTTGTTACTGTCCTTCCTTTGGATTAAGATGCACTGCAGGGGGTTTTTATAGTTATTATTTAAAGTTTATATTGAGTTATTTTTTGAAGAGTGTCTTTAAAAGAATTGCTCTTCATCAGCCATGCTGATATAAAAGCACGTTACTATAATAATGGCTTTTGAATACTGTCCATTAAACTTTGACATTTAAAGTGTTTACTGTGAATACATATTAAGTTTCTCATTAAAGACAAGGTCTGGTTTTCTTGATGTGACTCTTAGATTAAATCAGTCTAATCCAAAATAAATACAAAGATGGAGAATTCATAACAAGCCGCCTTGTGGATTCTCTGTGTGTAAAACAGCAACTGCTTTTGTGGCAGGGAGATTTCATTTTTGTGTCTCCTCTTTAGCCCTCAAGAAAAAAAATCTGTTCATTGTGTACAAAACCTTTTGCACTTTGACATAAGTCCTTCCAGCAGAATCCCTTTTTTTTTTTATTGAAACAAACTTAAACCATATTCCATTTCACAAAAGTGAAATGTGCTGAACATGTGCTTTTTAAAATAGAAGCATGTGCATCAACTCTCCTACTGAAGACACTTTCTGAGAGCAGTCTCCTGGGAAGGTCCATTACCCAAAATCCAGCGAGCACAGGAAAAGGGTGAAACGGTATTAGATCAAGCTTTACTAGCCTGGATGGCCCAGGCTGTGGAATAAGTGATATTTAATACATGCACTTGGAGGCTCCTGTTGAGTGCCCTGTTTGGTAACCCGGATCAGGATGCTTGTTTAGTGGATAAAAGTGTAACTTTAGAAATTGGCAGGAACTTTCTGTGCTTGGCCACCTGTACTCTCAGCCAGATAGGGTGTAAGGAGCCTCAGACAAGCACACTTTTCAAAGTTTGTTCTGTTTCACTTCCTTACAACCACCAGGTTCAAAGAACCATTTATTTAAAAAAAAAAAAGCCTCTCTCAGTTCAAAGATGCATTTATAAAGCTCACTGGTCTTTATGATCAAGCTCATACTTTGTCTTCCCGTTACTAAAATAATACTTTTATCCTGTCCTCTTTTTCCCCTCTCATCTGTTTTGTTATGAAAACATAACCATAACGAAGGTCTCAGGCATCCTATATTCCAGGCAATGTGATACCATAAGTAATAAAAATGGGATTTTTCTCTTTTTGGTGGAGTTTTTGCTGTCAATAATAATTGTATCAAAAATAATGTGAACTCCCACCGACGCCTGCATAGTCAATCAGCATAAAGCATTAGCACTTCAGGGACACAAAGGCTCTGAGCCTGATAAAAGAGATTGGACTGAGAATTTTGACCTAAGAATATAATAATGTCTTCCAAGATCTCATTATGCCCGTGCCCATTTGAAACCATCTGGGGCCCGGAATAATAAAAGGAGTGGTGTGAATTTATGAACCCATAGATCCAGCCATGCCCCCTTGGATATTGTGTTGGATTAGTAGATTTACTGCTAATCCAAACACTGTGGGCAAAATTATGTCTTTACATCTGCACTGCGGCTCTCGCGGAGCCGCAGTAACTTAAACGCTTGAAGGGTTGACAGCAGCTCCCCTGCTTCAGGCACAATCTTCTGGCACCCTGCCACCTTCCCAAAAGTGCAGCTCCTCGGATGCACGTCCTCCACGTCTTGCCATGGCACTTCTCCAAAGGGAGATGCTGCTGCCTCCGGAACGAGAGGGGCTGGGGAAGGAAAAGTCACCGCTGCCGCCTCTGCCAGGTGGGAGCGGCGCAAACGAGGCGCAGTTGGCACAGGGAGGGATTGATCCATCTTCTTCCAGTTGCCTCAGGTGCAGAGCCCGAAGAGAAGAGCCTACATTTAATTGGGGGTGTCTTCAGCTAAATAAAATAGTCGTATGCAAATCCTTTTCCTCAGGGGCGGCCGTGTGGACTCGTGACCTTTCTTTGAATGGTTTGGAGCCCAGAAATCAATGATTACACTAAATCCATAATTATATTCTTTTCATCTGAGGCAGGATACTGATAGCATGACAGATGTGAGACCTTGAAAGCATGGGAACTTCAAAGACCATTGAGATGTGCTACACACCACAGACATGTGTAGCAGGAAAAAATAAAATTAAAAATAGCGAGAGGCTGCTCTACAATGCTTTGGGTGATCCCTCACCTGCACACGTGTGTGCACACACATGTGCACATTTACACACGTGGCTCAGGTCCCCAGGGAAGAGGACAACTCGAAGAATTTATCATTTTCATTGTTGTTTTATTTGATCTCAAGAGGCTTCCCAAAGAAGGAAGGGGATAGGCTGGAGGAGCCGTGGCTGGAGGCACTGGGGGAATCAAGAGATGCAGTGTGTACAGCTCCTCTTGTGCTGCTGCTGGGGGACATGGCCAGTGGGTTTGTTCTTCCAGGAAATGTTGCACAATAATGTATTTCTGCCTTTCAAGGGCAGAATTCTACAGGATGGTCACTTTTGTGCCTTGTAATAATATGTTCAGAAAGAAGCACTGGGTCGGCGCGAGGAGGGTTTGCAGTGGGGTGTGAGGGAAGCTCAGCCTTCACACTCCAGACCCCAGAGAGAACAGCAAAGGTGCCCACCTGGGACAGGGGATGTTTGGGCAGCCCTGGGCCCAGAGATGCTCCTGGAGGAGGCTGATGTGAAAGGTGTGGGAAATTCAGGATTACTGGGTAAGTGACACATCCCCCGTGTGCCAAGGTGCAGCTGCCGTGGATCCTGGTGCTCCACAACTGCAAGGAGGTAAAAGTCTGCACAGGTAGAAATTTCTAAAAAAATAAACAATGCTTCCCATTTATCCCACATTTAAAACTTTCATTTTTTAATTTTTTTTAATTCAGTCAGCGCCTCACAGTCTTGGCAAGTAGAGAACAAATGTGTTAACAGGGAATGGGACATTCCCAACAACTCCTTGGTATTTGGAGCTGGGAATATACATCAGCATCTTACTACTCATCATACTCAAAGAGTTGAAGGCCACAACGTGGATATATTTTATTTATTGCAACTTCAGTAAATAGCAAAACTATTCAGTATTAATCCATATTATTTATTAGTGGTGTTTACTCCTTAAAAATTCTGTGTGAATCAAAAATTTTGAGTGTAATATCAGAAATTAATTTGCATGAACTCTGCACGAATCTGTGTCAAAATCAGAGAGTAAGTGCAATTATTTATATGTTCCTGGCATTACACACCACATGGATACTCATAACCCTAAACAGATCAAGAAATGATGTTATGAAGGACACAGATAAGATAAACTGAAGATTTTTTGGTGGCTGACATCAATATGAGGAAGTTTATAACCATATAATTCAATCTTAGATGAAATTTCATAACATTAAGAATGCGGAAATGTAAGTTGAAAGTTATCAGGGGGTTGGGTTTTCCATAAATTTGAAACTTTGATACTGTTACTTTTTGAAGTTCAGAGCAGATCTCTCAGAAATGAAAAAAAAAAAAAAAAAACCAAAACCCCACACACATATACAAATGCAAAATCTCCCCAATATTACAATAATTATTTAATTTCTGGGCCAGATCAAAGAATTTATTACTTTAGCCTGATCCTGAGATCCCAAAACACCATTCTGTCTCTGACCTCAGAGCCTGAAATGCCTGAAAGTCACTTGGGCTAGTGCTGTCTTGGATAAAAAAACCAGATTTGAAAGGAACATCCCTTAAAAAGATAATTTTTTAAAATAAATATTTGTTGGAAGCTGGTGGGGCATCTCTCAGGCTGGAAGTGTCTCCTCAGGGCTGCATTAAGTGTCAGAGAGTAGCACAAGTAGCCAAGTGCTTGTGGAGTTTCTCTCCTTCCTGCACAGTTTATGGATAACTATGAAGCTTTTGGAAACAGATGAATTTTAAAACACCAGTAACTCTCCCTGTGCAATTCCCAATCTGAGTGAAGCCCTTCCCACCACCTTTCTCCTTTGCTCTTTTTCATATCTACTTACAATTCATTTTCCAAGTGATCCTTCATTTGTTTCTCCTCTCGTTTCTTCCCTTTTGTTCTTTCTTCCTTGTGCTATTCCATTGGCATTGCTTGGCAAGCACCTGTGTGTTCCTTTCCTGGCCACCAAAGCAGCATCTTCTGGAAGGCCACTCACGTAAATTCAGCCAAGTACTTGTGGAGAATTCCAAGATACCTGGCAGAGCCAGTTCCTTCTATCACTGAGAGCTGTTCTTCAAGGCAGATTAATTGCTGAAGTGATGCACTAGTTGCATGGGTATTATAAAGTCATCTTATCTCTCCTGTGAAAGAAGTACCATCCCCATTCCTCCAAATATTCAAATCTTACCTTTTCTGCCTAACGCAGGGGGCACCAAGATGAACAAACTAGTTATACATGCATGGAAAGTAGCAAGCTGAAAGTAATTGTGTATTCAGTTTTAATGGAGCTGAATCTCCTGCTGAGATTTCAATATCTGACAGCATTGCTTTCATTGCCCCAAATGCCCAACCTTTCTCTAATGTTTGACCTTGGGTATGATTATATTTCTGTATGTATCTCAAATGATGCAAAATCATTTGCCTATATCAGTCATCTCTCGCTGACAGTCCTGCTCCAGCTCGTGGCAGAAGAGAACAAGTCTGATGGCGTTAACAATAGCTAAAATGAGCTTTGATAGATGTTCCCAGCCCTTCAATAAATACATAAAGCATCTCTATAATGTCATTTTGTTAACTGATAAACAACAAAAGGATGAAGGCATTCACTTTTAACTATATTGCATGTCATTATTTTCTCACTGCCTTGCGAGGGTAGAGAAGTAGCGTGACCTGCAGAATAGAGGACAGGACTGCTGCTTTCAGTGTTGGTTATTTATATTCTTTGCTATCTCACCTGCTAAACGAGAGCTGTACAAGTGTGTGACAGGCTCTACCACGGCAGTTTTGTGTCAGGATGTTGACCCACAAACCTGGGTCTGCTCCTGGTGGTGGCACATCACCCACAGCGCCGGCTTTACATCACTCCATGTCTGAGGCCAATGTGTAGCTCCTCACAGAAATGCAATTCTTGTGTCTACCTCTGGATTTTTTCTCTATCTGGTCTAACCTGGTCCCAGAGGAGGTTTAGGTTGGACAATAGGAAGAAATTTTTCACAGAAAAGGTGGTTGGGTGTTGGAAGGGGCTGCCCAGGGAGGTGGTGGAGTCCCCATCCTTGGACAAGAAAAGAATGGATGTGGCACAGTGCCATGATCTGGGTGACAAGGTGGTGTCAGGGCACAGGTTGGACTCAGTGATCTCAAAGGTCTTTTTCAGCCTCAGTAATTCCATGAGTCTGTGCTTATTGGCATTGCAGTCCTTGCTCTAGAGAAGTTCTTGCACCGTGCTGGGCTGGCAGAGGCGGGTCCAGGAGCAGCATTTTCATGGCATTTACAGATGTGTGCAGATGTGTTTGGAGATGATGTAAGAGTAAATTCCTGCAGTTCAGGAGAGAAGGAAGAGTTGCCTCCCATTCCTTGCATGCCCACAATGAAGTGGCCATCAGGAGGAGCTGGGAGGTGGCAGAGGGGGAAGCTGGGTGTGAGGAGTAGGGGCTTTGGATAGATGGGGACAAAGGGACTGTTTTTCCAATGTGGCTCCACCAGGCAGCCTCAGTGTGATTAATGTTCCTGTGCTGGTAACAAGAGCACATCCCAGAAGAGTGAAAATTTGATAGGAGCCTCTTTTTTCAGGTCTGTGTAAACTGGGGACATTATTTTAATGGTAAGCCATTAAGGTATTTATCTTAATTTAAAAAAAATAATGTTTCCCTTGTTGTTTGCAATTGCCCACTAGAAACGAAATCCCTTTCCTGACCGAGTATCCTTTGCAATCCTGAGCTGGTTGTTATTGCAGGTTGCCTCGGGAATACAGAGTTACTGAGTTTCAGACTTTCTTCAGAAATACTGAGGGGAGTTTAACAGCATCTGAAAATACAGATAAAGAAATACATGGACCATGCAAACAAAAGTAAGTGGGATAAAAAGGGATGTGTTTACCAGATGGTGCATGGAAAAAAAATGTCCACAAAGAAGCCCCTTGGTCTGACTGCAAGGCTTGTTAGGGATGCAGAGCACTGACCAAGTTCACTGGAGTTTGAAATCCCAAGGGCAGTTTTGGGTTTCGTGCTGTGCACTGCAGAAGGTGATTTAATAATTCATCTGAAACTGTGCAAAACTTTCTGTTGACTTAATTTACTCCCTCTTCAAGCAGATTTTTAGTTTTTCTGGGAGATTTTAACTCCCAGAGTATTGAGGAACTCTAAATAGATGAAGGCCTAAACCCTGGGTCTAAACCAGCTCTACTGGTGTTTAGTTGAACCTGGACAATCTGACCAGTGGTTTGTCTGAATTTACAAAGAAAAATGGGCACAGGGAGGCTTAAAGGAGTTAAATTTGCTGTTGCTGTACGCTGGTCTGCAGTAATACAGCCTCTCTACTTCCCAAGAAACAGGGTAAAGAGAAATTAAGGCAAATCCAGGCCCTGGTGTGTAGAAGGGGGGGTGAGATTTAGTGCTGGGAGCTACTGTCAAGCATTTTTTACACAAATGCAAGATTTCAACACCTTTCTGCTTCTACTGCTAATAAATGTCCCTGGTAAATTTACATTTCCTTCTCACTCACAAACATTCAAATGTTTCATTAGTGATTGTTGCTTTGTCTTTTAATATTAACTGTCTCACTCCCAGTGCCTTTTATTTAGCCATACATTCTTAATAATTTGGGGAAAATATGGCAAGAGGTCAAAATGTTTATTGGTCACTTCCTCCATTCTGGTGCCTGCTTCCATGAGGGCACTTTGTTTCTTCAAATAACATATTAAAACCATCAAGCTACCATTCATTAAGGAATCACAAACATCCATATTCTGTTTTAAACACCTTTTAGGAGATTTTTCTCAATTTTCTTCTTTCCAGGATGTGAATTTGGCTTCCAGGAGGCCATCAATTTACTCAAAGTTCTGCAAAATATATCAAGGAATGAATCCACTCATAAACACATCTTGGAAATAGCTTTTAAAATAGAAAGATGTCTTTCCCAAATATAAAGAGCTTTTGTTTGAGGGAAGAAAACTCTGTCTCTAGGTGATATCTCAGATAAAAACATTTACATAGTCTAAGTAGCTGTCCAAAAATGAAACACAAACTCCAGTAATTTTTTCATTGCAGGCATGTGCATTTCTGGTAAAAAATGGATGTTCCAACTCAGGAAGTCAGAACAACATGTACAAGTGGCCCAAATTGGTTTTGATTAACAAGGTTTTTGGCCTGGAAGTCACTTTATCTTCATCCCATTAGCTCCACAACAAAATAAATGAATCTAATGCATTAGGCTGAGCCACGCTCTTGCAGGGTGAATGCAAAGAAAAATCCTTGCTCGAGAGCCGTGCAAACATTTTACATAAAATGTTGTTTTCCAACTTAATATTCCCCTTGGAGTTTATGTGGTAAGAATGCAAAGTTTTCTGCCTCCTGTCGTTGTCTCCTCTTGTTCTGCTGATGTCTGATATCCCAGATACGGATCATGCCACGTTGGAATGTCGTGGTGTAACTTTGGGCTGTTGAGGTGCTCATTCCACACAGTTATTGCAGCTCTTATCCTTTTACAAATGCATTTCCTCCAGTCTGGGTTTTGGTACAAATCACAGAAAAGGAATATTTTTTCAATGGGACAAGAAGGAAACTTTGCTGTGTAAAAAAACCCTTGATGCCTTGAGGATCACCTTACACCTCATGTGCCAGTCAAAGCAAAGAATCCCCTTCCAGTCTGGTCTTCCAGTTCTCATTTCTCTGTAAGGAAGTTGATTTTTTTCTCAGTTATTTCAAATTGCATTGCTTAGAAAGTCAAGTTTACAGCAGATTTTCTTGTCTATGCAAAACCAAGAATTTTGGTCCTTGTTCCTGCTCAGAGGTTATTCCAAATATTCAATTTCCAGACTGATCGAAGGTCTTGTTTTCACAACTATTCCAAAAAAAAAATCTCTGTTCTAGGCTATTGATAGGTGGCTGAAATGAGTTTTTGTGAGGAGGAGAGAGAAGTCATGGGTTTGGCTCCAAGGAATCTTGTCCTCTAGTTCCATTCTACCCCCAACATCTCAACAATAGAAAATGTATTTAGTTCCAAAGTTATCTTGAGAACTATGAGTAAGTGCAGTTGAATTCCTTTGATGTTCTGCATAAAGAAATATGAATATCCAGACAGAGACCTTAAGCAAGATCTATTCTTGATTACATAAAACCCGAACGTGACTGAACTTTCATATTTTAGTTTTAATTTCTTTAAGCAATGTAATGCATAACCTTATTTTTAGGAAGAGTTATCATTAAAAATAGCTGTTAGAGAGGACTCTTCCAAATTCTTCTGAGCGAGATGGTGTTATTCTTACCAGCTACAGAAAAATTGTGAGTTTAAGCAAAGTTCAGTTTTTACTAAAATCCCCCTGGCAGTGCTGTTGCTTCTTCTGGTTATGCCTCACTATAATTTAAGCCAAATCACCAAGAGAATAAATTCCCACATAATCTGTCTTTTCTTAGTGTTAGTTATCTTCTTACCTTAAAGTTGTCCATGAAAAAATGAACATGTTCATAGGAACATGACTGAAATATTTGCAATGGAAAATATGTGAGAACAAAACATTATTCAAATTATTCAAATTTCAAAAATATACAATTGCAACCAGGGCTGTCGTGTTAAGCTCCAGTAGACACACTGGATTGTCTTTTTTTTTTTTTAAAGTGGATAATTTATGTAATTAACCAAGATGCAATGAATTTTAAATTGTATATTAAAATGGCAAAATTAGGTAGTTAGAAAAAAATATGATGTGGTTTATATTTTTACTCACTGTTGGGATTTTTTTTTTTTTTTATTGCAGGACTTAAAATTGCAGCTGGCAGCTTTTTAATATGAATCTTGTCCACAAAAGGTGCTCTCCCTGACCATCTTGACCTGAAGTGTTGGGATAATTCTTTTAAAAATCAAATTAATATATCTGTAAAATACTATTCTTGCTCATGTGCATACTGAAGATTTTTTTTGTTATTGTTTGTCATCTAAGAACGCACTTTAGGCTTAACACAAAGAAATCTAAATGTGCTTTTTTAATATTCAGTCTTTTACATTTTAAACAGAACCAGCACAAGCAATGCACAAAGTCCCTTTTTTCTCAGAAAATTTGATATAAACTTAATTCTGCACTCCTATCAAGAATTGTTCTTTGCTGCATTACACCTCTTGATCCCGTTTATCTGCATAATTCAAATGCAACCCTGAAAGATATAAACAGAGTGACAGTTTTAAACATATTTTCTGATAATCAGCACAAACTATTACTTGAACCTATTCAATAACATCACCCTGACAGACGGAATTCAATGACCCTCAATAACAACAGATACAATCTCATTGTATAAAATTATATTATGACATGATTGTGTTGAGTTATGACTGAGGTTGACTCGCAATATGGCACGTGTTTTCTGTAGGAGAAGATGATACTTATTGACATTGAGATAATGCAGGATCTAAATTGTGCAGCCCGAGCTTCCATCAGGAAAAAAAATCCCCCAAGAGTAAAGAGATGTGTGAGTACAACCAGCAGACAAATAAATAGTCAAATACTGGTGTGTTTAGCAAGAATAGAATTGTTATTTAGCACAAATTTCCTTGCTCAGGCAGGTTCTTTGGTAGCTGATGTCGATGTTGGGTGGCTCAGTTCAGATTCCAGCACTGGGAGGAAAAGGGGCCACGGCAGTGGAGATTGGAACGGGAAATCTCTGCTGGTGAGAGGCCTTCTGTCATGGGATCTGGCAAAACAAGCCCATTCCTAGACTAGGACTGTTGTCCACATGGATATTTAGTGGTTGAAAAAGCCAGAGTGACTTCAGAACATCAGGTTCCGTGAGGTGTTGGGGGAGTGTGTGTTGTTAACAAATGACAACAGCTCCTGGCCAGCAGGGCCAACGCTTCCACCCTCCTTCCTAGCTTGGTCTGAGCTCCCCATTCCAGAGGACATGGAACACTGTGAAGCTGCTGGACTATGGGGTGTGTGGTGGGGCAAAAGTGCTGAAAGGGAAAATAACACTTTTAGATGGTGTCAAACATTCCTGGTGAGTCTTTGTGAGACTCCAGGTAATGGGAAATGGATAGGACAAGGTCCACTGCTGGAGCTGCTGGAAGTTGTTGGCCAGGTCTGGCCAAGACTTTGCTCTTGGTGTCTTGGAGATTTGTGGGTAGATGTATAATTCCTTTCTGTGTGTGCTTCTCCTCCAAAGAAAAACACCCCAAGCCCAGAAAAACAGAATGAAATATCATTATAATTCCTGTCTTCAGGAAAGCTACTTTGCCAAATAATGAGAAAATCCCAATGTCTTCAAACCGATTGAATGAGGTAAAACAACCTTTCAAAAGCCTCCAGAAGGACAATGGTCTTTTACTTTTTGTGTGAGAACAAGAAAGATTTTTTGTCCAAAAGCCAAAGCTCCTGAATATTGATAGTCCCAGCACGTGCAGATGTTGAGGGGTTTGGGTTTGTTTGCCTGAATCATCGGTAGAGCCGATGATTGTATAAAACTTCATTATTACAAGCAGGTTAGAAACACGGAGCTTGTTTATGAATAAATAATTCTGTGTCTATTCTGCAAGGTAGGAAGGACACTTAGGACATTCAACCTCTCCAAGGATGCCGTGAGCAGGAAGTATATGTGGCAGGAAAGCAGATTTATGGTCAGGTAAATATAGGAAGGAAATGACAGGCACAATAAATGGCATTATTGGGGTTTACATACAAAGAAGTCAGAGCCATTGAGGGCATCCACAGGTTAAAATTTAGTACAGAGAGAAAAGTGCAGGATTTTGAGTCATTTCCATTACTGGTGAGATAAAAATCAATGTCCAAATACTTCCTAACTGGCAAAAAGCCACTGAAAATACCAATCTGCTGTAAAATATCAAAACCCAGTGTCGCTAATTTGAGAGAGGATACAAACTCCGTGCTGCCTTAAAAAAAATGCTTTTGTGGTTGCCCAAAATGTGGTTCCCACACAAATATTTCACGGAGAAATGAGCCCATTGGCTGTTGGCTCTGCTGGCCTGGAAGGGGCCACCTGTGTGTGTCTGGTGGTCTGTCCACCATCGATCCAGGGATTCCAGAGGCGTACTTGGCTCTCGTTATCAGAGCAGGATGGCTGGGAAGAGGCACCAGAGTGTTATACCCATAACCAGGTGGTCTAGAACCACCTGCCCCGAGTGACCAGCTCCATTTTTACCACAGGTTTTCTGCAGTGGTTGCTCCCACTGGTTTCCTCACGTGCTGGCAAAGCCCTGCCCACCCTGCAGGGCCGGGGGGCTGCTCTGCTCTCCCAGAAATAGTCTCTCTTCCCTCAGAAGTTTTTCCCCCTCTCCTACAGCAGCACGAGGTCAGGCACACAAAGGTGCTGTCCCCTGATTGCAGCAAACACCGCCATGTGTTGTATGTTTGATGAATTAAAAGGATGCTGCCAACTTAATTACACTGTAACCCTTCAATAAAGGAAGGGCAGAGCTGATTAACTAGTGAATAATTGGGGGCTGATTGATGGCTTTCTCCCTCACTGCTAAAGGCTGTATATATAATTATTTTGCCTGTGGGCCTAATTTTGCCACTGTTAGCTTCCACTTTTGTCATCAGCTGTAATTTATGGATGGGGCCTGAAGCCTTAAAAAAGGCTGGAAAATGAAATAGCCCCAAATCCCCAGATATGTCACCTGGAAATGGCCAGCAGGCAGCCTTTAACATCAACATTTGCAGCCATTTAGCAGCATTAACACCTCATGCTTAGCTGGAAAATAATATTATCATTTGTCAACAACTATCATAATATAGATTTTTTTCCTGACGTGTAATAATGTTGCATCACTCACGCCAATGATTTAATATATGTTTTAAATGCAAGATCAATTTATTGTAAGTGAATAGCAAATTCTTCTAGTAATGCACCAAAAGAAAATAAGAAAGACAGAGGAGGAAGACCCACATCCCTCATTGCATTGGCAGGTTGGCTCCTGAATTAGCATCTAAGTCTCTAATGAACCCCCCAAATCACAGCAAAGTAAGACAATTCTTGAAACTTGGTTTAAACAATATATAAAAATACTTTTTCTTGGAACTTTGAAAGATGCAGCAGCAGCGTCAAAGAAAATATATTTAATAAACCACTGAATTTATAAAACATTGGGGGACAATTTTCCACTGTCAATCAGCAGAGCTGCACAAGAACCCGTGGATCTCCACTGATTTTCACGGGTTGTAGATCTGGCTCTTTGTATGTTAAAATAAAATAAGATTTCTTACATTTCTTTCTTTTTTATAGAGAGACAGAACCCAATCATTAATGCTGCAAAGTAACAGCAAAAGACACTTTGTTTTGAAGGATTGAATTGCTTCAGTGGCGAAGAGATGCCCCCCCAAAAGTCAGCCTGTTTGGGGAAAACACCACATGCTGATTAGAGCTGCTCCAGTGACTGCCTGCTTTATATTCCACAAAGATTTTTTCAATAAAGTAATAACAACTTAGATTCACCTTTTTTTTTTCTTTTTTTTTTTTTTTTTTCATTTTGGGAACCCATATTTAAACATCATGGAGAGGAGCCTTCTAATTTATAAGCCAAGATACACAAATCCTCTCTCTCAAATTTCCTTTGTTGTTTTGTCCTCGCCGAGCACTCCCTTGCCTATGAATCACAGAAAGATTTGAAGAACCTTTCAGTCAAAGCTCAGTTTTGTGCCAGTGGGCACTGGCCAGGAAAAAAAAAAAAAAAGATTGATATTTGCCCTCTCTTCTTATCTGCACTTGATTTATAAGTCAGTGCGAGTATGCAAGAGAAATAAAGGCAAAGACCTTGATGCCTCCCTGTGGAGAATATGCACCATTTGGATTGAAGGCATGAAAGAGGAGAAATTAATGGTAAGCTGTTCATCTGTCACTACTGCCAGCCTGATGGTTTTGCAGGGAAGGAGAGGACTGGCTGACATGCCCTCCAGTCAAGGGCATGACTGCCCGCTGTTCTCATATTATAAACACAGTGCTTTGGGTTTCTGAGGGATTTAAATTTAAATTATACTGTACTTTGGATAGGCAAATCTTTACACAAGTTTATTTTCTTGAAGTATTAACATGCAGGATTTTGCTGGCTTTATGTGGAAGAAAAATAAAAATTAAGTCCCTCTGTTTGATACAAATGTGTAGCAGACTCTTAAAATGTATCCATATTTTTAAAGCAGTGTGTTATAGTGTAATGAGATTTAAATTTATATATGCATTGAAGATTTAGGCACAGGCACAAATAGATAAGCTTTAGTTATTCTACTTTCTGGCACATTGGGAAAGATTAAAAAGTTCAAAATAGGAGTTGAATTTTTTTTTCTATTAAAATGGTATAATGCTAAGTGCTGCTATCGATGACAACATTAGGAACACATCTGGAGGATAAAAACTGACACAAAACTTTCATGTTGTTCTCAGCGACAAGAAAAATGTACTTACTGCTAAATGACTTATCTTCAGGGCTGAGCATTTGTGTCATCCCGAGCTGCTTTTGAAATGTTTTGGTCTGCTCGAGTTCTCGTGATGCTCCTGTGACACCGATGAACCTCCATGTGCCACCAAAGGTTTTGGGGATAATTGGAGAGGTTTTGGGTGCCTGGCTTGGTTTGGATAAGTGCACAAGGACATGAGAGCTGGTTTGTACCATGTTCAGGGTTCAGATTTGGGGACATTACAACCACCCACACCCACTGGCTGTTTAAAACTCTCTTTGCTGAGCTGCAACAGTGGGCTGGGAATTCCTGTTTTCCATGAAAAAAAAAAAAAAAAGGAAAAGTGAGTTGCTAATCCATTGCTTTCAAATTACCTTGGGTTTTATAAACTAAAAGTCAAAAAAAACTTCATCACATATTTTTGTTAAAATCTTCTGAGTTTGGAGCTAATTTCATTGTTTCCTGAAGCTTGAGTCATGATTCCTAAAATTCTGGTTCAGACAATGGATTTCAATGATAATTGTGCTCAATTAAAGCAATGTTTGCTCTTCTCCAGCAAATTTATTGGCTGGCTGAAAGAACAGGGAATCTTCCAAAATCCTGACAAAGATAAGCCAGTCAGAGAAGAAGGGATAGGGTTTGCTTAGATCCAAGATGATCCTCTAGGATCCTCAGGAAGGAAGGATATCCTTCACACCACCAACCACAACTGGCATCTCCAAAGCATCATGCCATACAAACCTCATGGAGCTCAACCAGGGCAAGGTGCTGCCCTGGGTCAGGGCAATCCCAAGCACAGATCCAGGCTGGATGGGGAATGGAGGGAGAGCAGCCCTGAGGAGAAGGATTTGGGGGTGATGGTGGATGTGAAGCTCTACAAGTCCCAGCCATGGGCATTGGGAACTTGTGTGTTCCTCCTCATGGGCAGCAGGAAGGGCGGGATTCTGCCCCTCTGCCGCACTCAGGTGAGACCCCACCTCTAGAGTTGTCTTATCCCTGGGTCCAACAGCAGAAGGATGTGGAGGAGGCCACAGAGCTGCTCCACGGGCTGGAGCCCCTCTGGAGCCAGGCTGGGAGAGCTGGAGGAGTTCACCTGGAGAAGAGGAGGCTCCAGGTAGACCTTAGAGCCCCTTCCTTGTCCTTTGAGGTGGTTTCCACCCTGCCTGAGGGTTCCACTTCCATGGGCACCATGATGACCCTTCTCCCTCACCTCGTGGGATAACCTTCACTTGGGGGATTTTCCTCCCTGAGGGATGAGGATCACGGCATTCAGAGTCCTAATCAAAATTAGTTGGCCAGAGGTATCACACCAGGGCTGGGAACAATTCACATTCATAAATTCCCAGTCCCTCTTATCTCCCTGCTCCTGAAGCATCTCCTCTGCAGCAGTGACAGGCTCCGTGCTGGGTCAGCTGCCCAGAGCTCCATGTTTAACTCCCTGCTGGAATCTGCCTGGAGTTTTGACAGACTTCAAATGTTGGAGGTGATATTCTCTGTGCCAGCTGTGAGCTGAACAGTTTTTTAGAATCTTTTTGCTAAAATGAGGAAGATTTTTCCTCCCTTTTTTTTAAAGAGATTGCGGGAATGCACGTTCTTTCACAGCCTTCAAAATTATAATAATTTTCCCCAGCAGCTCTGGTTCCTCCAGGCTTGGAACAGGTACTTCATTACTTGACGCTTTTTTTTTTTTTTGGGAATTTTTTTTTTTTTTGTTCTTGTCAAAAAACCCTCCTGTGCCCCAGTTTATAAGCATGTTAAAAATCTGTTTGCACTTGCTGAGTCCATCTGCACCGAGGCTGATCCGTCTCCTCGCAGTTCCGGGCCCGGATGCGACGCCCATACGGAGCACCAGTGGCGCGGCCACACCGGAGGAGCCGAGGGGAGAACACTTCTCCCTCTGCTCTGGGGTCACCTCCTGCTGACTCAGGGACAGCACAAACCCCATCCCAACTGAGCATTTTTTCCTCGGTGCCGAATGTTTGTGCAAACGCCGGCAAATTGTGTGTTTTTTCCATCTCTGGAGCGACGGGGGACGGACAAAAAGCTGTTTGCTGTCACAGAGTGCGTGGGGAGCTCGGGCACAGGAGGTGGCAGAACAAGTCTAGAGGTCCCAGTTTTGCTGATGAAGTGAAGGAAGGTCGTCTGGTCCTGCAGGCTGAACGTTTTTGCAGGCTTGGCTTGTTTGTTGTTTGGGGAATTGCGTTTGAAAGAGAGCAATGAAATGCAAAGGTTGGGGAAGTTAAGGATTGAAAAGTCAGAAAATGCTATTACAGACACTTTTAAATATAATTTTTATGTATTTGTATGATTTTTGTTCTGTGCTGTGCATTAAAATGTGTTGTGGGTTGTTCGGCCTGGAGAAAAGGAGGTTCAGGGGAGATTTTATTGATCTGTAACTCCCTGTCAGGGACAGGCCCGGGGGGGAGGTCAGGCTCTGCTCCCAGGTGACAATTGACAGAATGAGAGCAAACAGCCTCAAATGTCACCAGGAGAAGTTCAGATTGGATGTTAGGAAGAATTTCTTCATTGTAAAGCATTAGAACAGGGAACCAGGTAAGAAGTGGGGTTTACCATTCCATGGAATTTTCCAAAAGCTGTGCATGTGACCCTTGAGGACATGGATTAGTGGTGACCCTGGTAGGGTTGCTGAGTTGATGGTTGGACTTGATGACCTCAAAGGTCTTTTCCAACCTTACTGATTCCATGATCCTACAGAATGGTCTCTCCTTTTCAGCAGGTGTGGTTTTTTCATACTCATCACCTGTTATCTCCCAAACACTGTCCAGATTTTGGACTTTTCCTCATGGATTTTCCCCTGACCCTCTCCTCAGGGCTTTTTACAAAGAGCAGATATTTGCTAATTGTTTGTGTAGGAGTTGAGAGGAATCTCCTCCTTTCAGACATGCTGGCTCCATTTTACATGTTCATAATCAGGCACTGAGATAAAAGATATTTCTAAAGCACCAATAAATTGGTTTTTTTCTTTCTGGCTTCATTCACCTCGTTCATTTGTAGAAAGGAAATCTTGACTGTGAGATCATTGATCCCTGGAAGTGTCCAAGGCCAGGTTGGATGGGGCTTGGAGCAACCTGGGATAGTGGGAGCTGTCCCTGCCCATGACAGGAGTAGGACTGGGCTTTAAGGTCTCTTCCAACCCAACACATTCCACAATGCCATGATTTACTCTCTATCCACCAAATGCAGACAGCAGCAAAATAAAAATCCTGATTTATTTCCATGCACAGTCATTCCTGGGCACTTATGAGCCTGGGTTTCTCTGGAAAAAAAAATTAAAAGCTGTGTGTGAGCAAGTAATTAACAACCACATCATGGTGAAGACAGGCAAGGGCCAAATTAGAGTTGCAGAGGGACCTTTAGTTCCAGCATTTCCCAGCTATTGAGCACTTCAGTGTGTGGAATTAGCAGTTTTTAGCCCAGTTTTTAAGCTAAGGATGTATCCACATGAACTGAAAAACTGCCTTTTAACAGACTTTAAAATTTCTTATTTTTAGTTCTCTTTTTACAACCAGATTCTTGATGTTGTCTCTAAAAGAAAACTCCAACCCTATCAGTAGAAATTACGTATCCATATTAGGAAAAACAAAAACTAAATTTATTTTGTGTTCAGCTTCAGAGTGAAATTCTTACATTTCTGTTCTTAGGGTGGCCTAGTTATGGAAATATTCTGGAATTTTGGGGGAACTGTTTTCATTCCTCTGGAATGAAAAATATATTTTGTTGGAAATCCATGTTTTTTCTATGAGGAAGGAACAAGTTTAGTAAGAAAACTTTAAACCAAACTGAATATTTTGTTGAAGATTTTCAGAAAATTCTTCTAAGAAATCTCTGAAATACTCTCTCAGGTTCCTAAATGTGGGGATATTCCCACCTATAAAAACTAATCCCTGCAGGAGACTCTTTGGCACCATCTTGCCTCATGGGATCTCAGAACTTAGGGATTTGCTCTTGTTTTGCATGGCCCCAAAAATACCCAAAATTCATAATCAGATTTAACTCTAAGTCTAAATGACAGCAAAATTATGCCCAAAAGTTCAAGATTTGAAACACAAGGAGCCACTCATATTTTCTGTAAATATTTTAGTGTGTCTGAACTACAATTCTTAGAGTTCAGCTGCTTATTTTAGTTTGTTGTGCTTTCTTAATTATTTTCTTTTCCTGAGCACTTGATTAAAACTTTGGAAATAAATGCAATTTTATTTTTATTTTATCTCTGAAATATGATTATAAATGACCTTTGATAAAAAGTTAACAGAGAATATGTCAGGAAGCGGCTCAGAAGGAAAAGATTAAAAGCAGGCAGTCTAGAGAGGTGTTTAATTTCAATTTTCTTTGTGGTGTAAGAAATCTGTAGATTTTAAAGCCATCGTGCCGTAGTTACTTTTATCAGCCGGGCTCTTTTGTTTTGTTCTGCCACCTAATTCTTTTGATGACAATGAGTCCACAGTTTTCCAATGACTGATTTCGATTTGCATGTTATTGTCAGCCTTTTATATTTTATCATATCTCCACTT
This sequence comes from Acrocephalus arundinaceus, assembly GCA_021534815.1. NCBI lineage: Eukaryota > Metazoa > Chordata > Aves > Passeriformes > Sylviidae > Acrocephalus > Acrocephalus arundinaceus. Next base: position 9,741,837 of record JAJEOU010002847.1, on the reverse strand, counting down.
TGGTTTTTATGCAGATCCTCACATCAGAAGGCAAGGGCAGGCCGAGCTAAACAGCTGGCTGGATTTGCATGAAAATGGACTGCCCTTTTTCATTTGTTTGTTCTTGGGAAATTACAGTAGGTGAGTATCTGACTCAAATTTCCCAAACAAATAAAGATAAAACTTCACAGATATTAAACTGTGGAGCATTAAACTGTATCATTTTACATATAAAAAGAAAAGGATTAAATAGAATTAGTCTGTTGAGCTGACTGAGGAGAAACAATGTGAGTGACGGGCTGAAAACTAAAGATACAAAAGAACTGTGGTGTCTTCAAGAGATTTTTCTCTCCAAATATTTTCCTTTGCTGTGTTTAAAGGATAAACACTAATAGAAATATTTCCCCTATGAATTGAAGATATTTTTTGCTAAGGAAAAGAAAACCATAATCTGTTATAAGCCATTATATATTTGATAGTATTCCTGTATTTTATGCATTTATTTTCTGCCCAGAGCAGTTACAGCAGCCCCTTAGCAGAGAATATTCCTTACAACTGGAGCTGGCCTTGTAAAGCAGCCAAGGTCTAAACGTGACCAGGGGCAGGTGACATTTAGAAACCCAATTGTTCTCAAGAGGCCAAATCTGCAGGGTGAGGGAAGATCTTTTCTTAGACTGGCTGCTAGGGGTGGAAAAAATGAACAAGCTTTGGGGCACAGGAGAACTTGAGAGTTGACAGAGAGGGGCATTACACATTTTAAGAGTTAGGTATCAAAATAACACATGGCACAACTTGGAGTTGTCAACAGACTTATAAATTATTTAGAGTGTGTGTGTCCTTGTGTGCCTGGGAGCTTGTCCCTCTCCTTCCAGCCAGGCTGCTTGAGCTTATAAGTCATAACACTCCCTGCAAACCTCACCTCTCTGCCCTTAGACCATCACAGAAAGCAGAGAAAGACTGTAACTTACATTAAACAAGGGTTTGGAAAGAGCTGATTTAATTATTTTATGCCCAGACTTTCAGCTTAGGTAGGAGCTTGGATTGCCAGTGGTGTTTTACACTTCCTAGAGTTAAACATCTGGGACAAAGAGCTGTCAGCTCAGAATTTCATGAAAAAGTGGTAACTGCTAGTTCTGCATGATATATTAAAAGTTCCTCCTTTCCTCTGAAATGGCTGGAATTGGGTATGTGGAGTTACATCCACGCAGTGCTGGGAGAGAAGCTGAGGCCCCAGGGAGTTTCAGAGAGCCAGGTATAACAGCCAGGGCAAAATTTGTAGGGTAAAATACATTCTCATGTCCATCTAATTAATTAGTTAATTATTCAGATTTCTTTCCTGCAAGGAAAATCTGGAGAACAGTTTAAATCCTTTTTCTTCTAAATGCAGCAAAATCACTATGAACTTTCATTATACATTAAATTTTTTAGTAAAAAAGGATCCCAAACAATTCCTAAGCCTGGTGGCATCCATGGGCTTTGCTTTGTGATGCTGCTGTGGAACCTCAGCATCAAACAGGAAACAACCAGTCCCAAGTGAGGGCAGAAGGTCTTGATCCACCCCCTGGGAAGCTGAAATGGTTGTTAATAGCAGATGATATAATTGTGAATGATTAAAAGGAGACCTAGACCTGCCAGAGCAAAGATGAGTGTTCCTTCAGATGGGCAGGAGCTTTCCTGCTGCAGGGAACTTGGAACTTCTGAGGGATACTGTCAGTGTGATGGGCATTGTGCCTGGAGGACTGACATTGCCTTGCCTACTGTTGCTTTCAGCTATAAAAAAAAACTTTACAAATATTGGCTTGTTTTAGGAAATTCACATAGGGAATTGCTCCTGCTTTGCTCATCTCCCAGCAGAGATACAAGGTAGGATTTCCCCTGAGCTCACTGGACATATCTCTGATCTACAATTCGAGTCTCTGAAGGTGAGAAAATTCTGAGGTTTTGCTTTGAAAGCAGCAATGGCTCATGGTCTGGTGCTGGAGAAAGGAACTGCTTGGATAAAATAGGTAATTCTGCTGGAATGTGTCCAGAGAAAGGCAACATTGCTGGGGCAGGGTCTGGAGCACCAGGAGAGGCTGAGGGAGCTGGGAAAGGGGCTCAGCCTGGAGAAAAGGAGGCTCAGGGGGGACCTTGTGGCTCTGCACAACTCCCTGACAGGAGGGGACAGCCGGGGGGATCGGGGTCTGCTCCCAGGGAACAGGGACAGGGTGAGAGGGAACGGCCTCAAGCTCTGCCAAGGGACAGTCAGGTTGGATATGAGGGAAAACTCCTCCACAAAAAGAGTTGTCAAACCCTGGCACAGCTGCCCAGGGCAGTGGAGTCCCCATCCCTGGGAGTGTTCAAAACCCAAAAAATGGATGTGGTCTTTAGGGACATGGGTCAGTGGTGGATCTGACAGTGCTGGTCAGTGGCTGAACTCCATGATCCTGAAGGGATTTCCAAGCTTGTGATTCCATAGATTAACGCTGGACTTGTTTTTTGGGTAAAGAATATCTGGGGTGAGCGTTTGCTGTCACTGCTTTTCCCAGGAGCAGGAGGGTGTGTCCTACAGATACCTGCATGTTCAGATCCATGTGTGGAGCTCCCCTCAAAGGCTCTTAAGCTTTTTCCCAAAGTCCCATTACAAATTCCTGCCTGTTAAAGCCACTGAACCTCCAGAAATTTTATATTCAGAACCCAGAGACTCTGTGGAAACTTGTAACAACTCAGTATTTACAGAGTTCTCCTGGAAATACAAATAATTTTTGGCTTATTATTTATTTTCCATTGATTTTATTTTGTTGTGCTGTATTTCTGGACTTCTTCCTCTGAATTTTGTGTTTCCAAATATCACAAATAGATGTCAAAAGTTACAAAAGCATTTTTGAGACCTTTCCAAGGCTTTGCTGTTCCAGTTGCAGCAACCACAGCCCTGGCATAGCTGTGAATGCCCGGAACCACCAGCACCCAGCCTGACAACTGCTCAAATTGCTCTGATGTTCAATACAATGTAAAAATAATGCAGAAAACAAGACATTTTGGCTTTGGAAGTGGACCTGGAAATGGATTGCTGGAGGAAGTGGAGTATTTGACTTGCTTTTCATTTTAATGAAAAGGAATAAACAGTCTCAGATTTGGCAAAGTTGAACAATTTGATTTTTGTTGTTGTTGTTGTTGTTGGGTTTTCATCTGGGCTCACATGAGATTTCCTTCAGTGCTTGGATGTGTTTGAATGAACTCTTCCTGCTTTTGCTGTTTTAATCAAACTGGGCTGGCATGGCAAAAATCAGTGACACTGGGAGAAGGAGCCAGTGCATCAAGGGCCAGCTCCTGTTATCAAGTTGTGATTTTTCTTTGGACCTCTTCAGTTTTCCAAACTGTTGGTGGGTTCTGTTACAGCTCCAGTGTGATAAAGAGAATTATTTTGTGTTTTAAGGGTTACATCTTCATCTGATATCAAACTGCAGCTGGAACTGTGTGAATTTACACTTGGGGAGGGTCAAGTGCAATATGTGGATCTACATGTTGCAGAAAGCATTATTCAGATTCTATTTGAAAAACCTATTTTTACATTGAATTTGTAATGTAGCTTCTTGCATAAATCCCTGGCTATAATTAGCAGTGTAGTACCACTGCCATACTTAGGAAATCTGGTGTAATTTGGGGAATCAGCTCTTTTTTCAGTATAAAACAAGCTGAAACTCCTTGTCCTGCCACCAGAACACCTGTGGCAAAGCCTATGCATCCACAGCAGAGCCTGGTTTTGCTGCAGGAGGCTGATGGAACTTGGCTCAAGTCCCCATTCCTGTAGGACAACCCAAATTCAAGGGTTTTGTCCTTTTTCTGGTGCTTTCTTGGTGCAGTAACTGCTGTCCTGTGGCTCTGTTGACCTCAGGGGTAGTGCCAGGACTTCTCTGAGCCTGACACCTTCAGATTATCCAACTTTTCCATCCATCTTTTCCTTGTACAGCCAGAATCCAGTTGTTGATTTGGCTTATGATAACTTCAGCATCATTCAACCCGCAGGGGAGAAGGGGAATATCTGAAGTGTAGATTAATTTGCATTATTCTTGAATAAAAGTGCCCACCATTAGAATTTGTTATGCCACGTTTACTTCCATTTTCCACCTGAATTATGGATGCACAAATGCACACTTTCCCCCAAATAATGGGGAAACAAGGATCTCCATAACCCTGGGCCTCTCAGCAGTTGGATTAATTTGTTTGTGAGACAATGTTTTGTTTTTGAAGCTTTTCATGATGCTGAAAGGACGCTGAGAAAGTCTTTGCGTGATTCTTAAATTTCAATTGAGAAAAAACAAATGTGGCTCTTCTCTGTCAATATTTTCTGTCTTCGTGGGTTTTGTGTTAAACTCCTGTACAGAGGGACTGTGTGTTATTGATAACGTGGGACTGGACTTGGTGGATTTTAATGTCTTTTTTCATGTTTATATGGAACATTTTTGAAGCAGCAATTAAAATAATTAAGGAGGGTGAAGAAATCTTTAGCATGCAACAAAGATTTCTGCAAAATGTTAATTTCTGTCAAATAAGTGAATATATGCACAGATGCCTCCTGACAGAGGCTGTGATTTCTGAGTGCTTTGCATGCCAAATAACTTGTTTACCCCCTCAATGTTTGCCAAGTTTACTGTCAATTTACAAATAATTTCCATTTTGCTGTTTATTCTGCTGCCTTTTGATGGATATGTCTTCCAGACTTTTATCTTGCATGTAGACAAACTAATTAATATTTTCCCTTCAGGCAAATATTTTTTTCTTAGATCTAAATGTGGGTTAGATTCTTCTTCGTTTCCATATGCTTTGTTCTGTCAATCACTTCTCTTCTATGTTACTAAAAATGTACCTTTGTGGATGTCATTTCTCATGTTTTACAGATTTATTTCACCTCCATCTATATGGGAATGTGTGTATGGAGAGAGACATATTTGTTATATATGTGTTCATGTATGTTTAAAAGAAAGAGTGAAAATACTCGCTCTGTGTTAGGATTTGGATCCTAAGACTGAATGAAAATGCATTTTTGTCTCGCCTGTTGCTGCCATTTCCCAGGCTTGACCTCACAGTTTGTGGTTCCTGCTGCCCATATGGCACAGGCAACACCGAGCACGTCTCTTCTGCAGGGTCAGCCCTGGTTCCTGCACGTCTTTTTGACCTGGCCCAACCTTTCTAGCCATACCTAAAATATTTGGGATATCCCATTCCCATCCTCCTACAGCACAGAGTGCAGTGAGTGCGATGAGCAGGATGATGCAGGAGTGGTTCTTGAGCCACTGGGATCCTGCAGGAGAGATTGTAGAATCAGTCAAGGAATGGTTTGAGTTGGAAAGAACCTTGAAAAGAGACCCTTAAAGGTGATCTGGTCCAACCCCCTGCCATGAGCAGGAGCATCTCCAATGAGGTCAAATTGCTCCCAGCTGCGATAAACCTGGCCTTGGATGTTCTCAGGGATGGAGCACCCATCACCTCTCCAGACAATCTCTGTCAGTATTTTTCCAACCTTTTTGTAAATTCTTCTTCCCCTGGGCTGCTCTGGCCAAGCTCTGCCAACCTTAGTGCCTAAAATTCTTCCTAAAACCCGGGCCCCAGAGATGCCCCTCCCGCAACGGCCTTCATGAACATTTAGCTGTGTTTAAAGATCTCTGAGCTAAATATTGTCATATTCAAAAAACAAGACTTCTACGTACTCCCTGAAGGTTCCACAAAGCTTTGAGGCTGTATTGGAAGACACAGTGCCGGATTTAAAAAAAAAAAATTTGTTATCATAAAGCCTGCATGTTACCCACGTTCTGCTGAGAAAAACACAGGTGGTAACCGAGAGCGCAGATATTGTGAACAGATTCTTGCAACTTACCAGTCGTAAAAATATCCCTGCAAAAAAACTACTCCCAACGACTCTGTTTACAGAATGCTTGGTATTTCCTATATCTGGAAATACTCTCGTTGGAGCTCCATATGTCGCAGCCAGTCTGACAAGCTTGCTTTTGAACTGTTTGCAGGTTGCAGTCTGTCTGGAGGGCTGGGTGCTGATGCCTTCAGGTTTTTAGGCCCCGCATTATGGGCATGATTATCTTGTTCACTTTGCAGGCATGGAAAAACGGGGCTGGGATTTAGCAGGATTTGAAGAAACTTCCTAATTATGCCAAGTAGAGAAGTGCCTGAGCGAAATCTCTGCCAGAACCCCAGGTTTTTTATTACCGGTTCTGTTTTAAGTGTATCTCTATAATTTTCTGTGTTTCTGCTTTTGTTTATATCATCGTAGTCAGCAGGACTGCAAGATTAAAAACTGAAATATATTATCTTCGCACATCCTCCAAACCTGTCGAGAAAGGAGGAGAAATTAAACAAGGACAAAAACTCGCAGTGAAGTGAAGCTGTTTCCTTTGAGCTGCCTTATTAACCAGTCAAGTACTTGACTGCCACTGTCAGCGAGATTTCTTTAGAGAAAGAGTGGCATTTTGAAAAATACAAATTCACCGCCTGCACAAGTTAATGAGGCCCTTCAGCAATGTTCATTGATAGTGTAAATTCATCATAATACAGTGCTACAAACCATAAATGGGATCTGCATACAGGAAATCAGCCACTATTAGAAATTTGCCAGACACGGAAAGAAAAAGAAGCCATTGATAAGCAGAAAACTCATCTGAGCCACTCGGTGCTGATGGTGTGCAGCACATCAGCAGTGCCAGAGAGCACCACGATGAGAACTTGTTAAGGTGAATTGAGGTGGCTCATCAAGTAGATTTTGCTCCCCTTTGTTCGTGTTTTACGGGCTCTCAGCTGCCTCCCTTCCACTCTCCCGTGCTGGGTGAGATAAAGTTTGCTGTGTAAGGACTATCCCTGACATAAAGGGACAAATGTCTCCAAACATGGCCCTTTTCTGCTCACGCACAGATGTGCTCATGCTTTTAATTGATTTTCACTTGCATTTGCAAGCGGGAGTTTTGCAGACACCAAGTTATCTTCAGGGCTGTACAGGACACCAGGAGTGGACAGTAACAAAAATTGGCAACAACCCAGGAATAATATACCAAGGTGACTTCCTGATCTTTGAAATAATTATTGAGCAGTGCTATTTTGCTGCCCATATCAATCAATAAATCTCTCTACATGCAATACATTCATTATTCCTACCCTCAGTGAATAGTGTCAGTTTAAAAATCTTGGGGACCATTAGGTCAATATTTTAGTGTGATTTGTCTGTTGGCCACTTTCCATCATCCTGCTCAGGAAGTGAATGGAAAATGAATACCTTGCATCATGAGCATAAAACAGGCGGCTTCTTGAAGAGGTGAACAAACTTCTTAAAATCTTGAAGATCATCACTGCAGACAGGCAGGAGGCTGCCAAATTAGATGAATGAAACATCTGTATCCATCCCCTGTGGTCTTGATTCTAAATATAGGGAGATCTGAGGAAAGATTGCATCAGGTTAAGTGTTGAGAAGAGGAAAAAAAGAATTGCTCCATCCACCAGATCCCTACTGTCCTGAGTCCCCACTTTTGGTGGATCTAAGCATTGCAGAACCACAGATAACTGGGGACTGACAAATGGCTGTCAGCAGAGGAACCTGAGGAGATGCAAATTCTGCTTTCCCTCTTCCTTCAGCGTCTTTGGTTTCACACGAAGACAATATCAAAGCCATGATCTCTGGTCTCCTCTCCCAGGGGATCTGCCCTCAGATCACCTGTGGCCTTCCCCAGGGGATGGTTCAGAACCCATTCCATCCATGGAAACCATGGAGCACGAGTTCCTTTCTCCCAAAGTCACCTGTCTGATGGGCTGACGTGTTTGTGTCACCAGCTGCACGAGCCATTGGGCAGAGCAGCAGAAGCCTAAGCAAACACATTGTTCTTTTGTAAACAGGAATAATTATGTTGACTGGAAGATAAGTAGGAATAACTGAGCAGAAACTGCAGATGTTGATGTTTTCTCTTCCTTCTGTCTTTCAAACCCCTTTGGTAGCTCCTCTGCACTGCTCCTGTCCCCTTCCCTGGTGGCAAATTCCTGTGGGCACTTTTGTGAGCCCCTCCAGTGTCTATTTTCTGTGCCTCTTATATTTCTGTGCCTCTTCTATCTTCCTCATGCTACAAACTATTCAAAGCTGACAGGCTGGAGAGATGCTTCTTGGTCCTCTCCATCATCCTCCTCCTCTTGTGTTCCTCCTCCCCTCTTCCCTTTTCCAACCACTCCTCTTTCCTTTCCCTGTCACCCCATCAGGTTTTCCCCCAGCCTTGGTAGCCCCACTCTCCTCAACCACATTTTCTTCTCAACTCCTGCCAGAGTCTGTAGGGCAATCTCCAAAGGGAGCTTGGGTTTAAAATAAATCTGGAGTGGAGGTTGTTTAATGCTCTGTGGGCCGTGGGAGATGAAACGGAGCGAGATGTGTTCGTTCCCTCTGCTGGCTACTCCAATCCCTGGCTGATAATGAGGAACAATGGATGAAAATGTGCTTGGGATATATCACAAGAAGAATCATATGGAAATATTAGGCAGCCTATTATTGTAAGGCTCTTGTAAATACTGTTTCATAAGAAGAACCTATCTAAGATGATGTAAAACTTAATATTCCTATTAACAAGATGTACTGTACTATTTCCAATTCATATCAGTGAAAATGCATTTTAAATTACAAAGTACTCATATTTTATCTGAGCCGATGTTCTGATTCATATGTCTCCTCTTTAATCCTATTTCCATTCAAAGTTTCACAATTCACATCTTTTCCCCATTTTCTGTAATACTTTCTGTGTTTTCAAAATGTAATCAAAGCTTGTTAGCTTCTACCCAACCATGTTTGGCTGAATGGGAATATTAATAATACCAGCTATTGATGTCTTTATGTTAAAATTTGATTTATTGAGCAAGTGGCACATAATCTGTGGGGAAAATACCTAGAGATAACACCTTGAGATGATTAATTGTGTTTACAGTGCATTTCTGTAATAATTGTTTACAAGGAAATTTATGCATGAGTTGCTGCCCCAGTTCAAAAGAATAACTCATCAGATTGTCAAGCTCTCTGCTCTTGAGTATTCCAGCTAATTGCTATCTTTGCTAGTTGAGCATCATAAATCCTTCTTCCACAGAGCTGAGAGCATGATTTTTGGATCCTGCTTTTGCATGCAACCTTTTCATCCCTGGGAACATCAGTTTCCTCCTGCAGGAAAAGAAGAAAATCTGTAAGGGGCTGATATCGACAGAAGATTGTGACAAGCTACCCGGTGGCATCGGGTCTAACTTCTGAGAGGAGCTTAGACAATCATGTCTTAAAATCTGTGTTGGGTGAATTTGCCAGGAATGTTGCTGATAATGAATAACACACGAGGATGTAGACACAGCCTTCGAAATTTAAAAACATTAAATTCCCAGTTCTGCTGCTCCCTACTCTTGTATTTCCTTCTCCTCCACGAGTGCTGCAGGGTAGAGATGGCAGGATGGGTTGGGGAATGGTTCCTTTGCAGCCATCTGTGCTTATTACTGATCTAATAACAACTGCACTATTCTGCCTTTTGGAATTAAACTCGTCTTTATAAATTCACAGACATAAATGTACTTTTCTTCTGCACAGCTTCATGCATTTTGAGTTGGCTTTTTTTTGTTCTATTTCCAATTTTTCAGTTTAATTATTTCATAACTAACTCTCCTGTAGTTGCAGGAGTGTTATCCAAGCAATATGTTGCCAGGAAGTAGTTGATAATGTTTAATAATTCCTGATTACATTCCTGTTCCAGTCCATGATCATGATTATACAAATGTTTCTGGTGCTGTTTTTCAGTACAAATCCTCCTTTTCAGTTTCTTTCCTCTCCTTGTTGACAGTGTGTTGGTCAGAATACAAGAGAAACCGACCTATTTGCTGGTTTAATTAAAGATGTCAGTGAAATCCTAAAGGTTTGCCTGGGAAGGAGCAGATTTACTAGCTGCTTTTATGCACACTGTGGGATTTAAACATTTTGAGAATTGCTTTGGTGATTTTTCCCAGGAGATAAAGGAATGGATTAAGTGAAGTAGTTTCTGACTATAATTGGTCTGGTTTAAACACTTAAAAATAACTTTAAGAAATAAGAAAACACAAAACAGGTTTTCAAATAGGGATTTAACTTTTTCTTAACCCCCCCGGCCCCGACCCCCCCCAGCTATGTTTTTATTCCAGCTTTGGTGTCTCATTGTGAACTATCAAAGTGGGCTGGACCTGAGGTGGGGTATCTGTTCTTGGAACAGCAGCCCAGGCAGAGGACAGATGTCTGGAGGAGAAGAAACAAAAGGCTTAAATCTGAAGGAACAGCAGGAGGAGAGAAAAGGGAGATGAGAAGGGGGAAGAAGAAAAAAAACCGCAGAGTCTTTCAGCCTTTGGATCAGTTATTTGCTCTGTGCAAACAAAGTGGGCTGGGAGTGCTTTAAACTTGCCGAGGGTTTGCAGGCACAGCAGCTCCATCAAAGGCTCCCACCTGTTGCTCAGGTGTTCCTGGCACTGCTGCTGCTCCTCTGGATGCAGCCAGGGATGCACCCAGGGCATCACAGAAAAGCTGTTCTGCCTCCTTTTCCAGTCAAACACCTGGGTTCGCCTCTCTGCCTCGCTTTGTCTCAGGCAGGTGAGCGGCCAGCAGCGAGGAATTGCTGCCAAATTATTCCTGTCATGGTCCTGTGGAGAGGCAGAGGTGGAGTTGGCATAAATCAAAATGCTCACATGGCTAAACCAAGCTTAACTTTGTCCCCCTTAATGCCATCAGCTCCTACAGCACCAGCTGCGCTGGGTGAAGGCAATAAAATGCCCTGCTGAGCAATCAGAAAATATCAATTTAACACCTAAACTTATGCTTGTGGTCCACAAAAATGAGGATCACTGTAGTAAAATAGTTCCTATTAAAACTCAGTGATATGGGAATTCTTGAGACGAGAGTAAAAAAACCACCCAAGGCTTTACAAGCAGGTTTTGATCCAAAGTAGACGCAATAACACAACACATGAAGCAGATTCTGTAGGAAATATTAGACTAATCTTACAAAATATTCCAACCATGCCTATCAAGGAACATTAATAACAGTGTTATTGACAGAGTATTCATTTAAAGTCATTCTGTTGGATACAATTAACATTTAGATGAGAGACAGTTATAGGTACTCGGATGATATATATGAAAGAAACAATGACTCATCCCTCCAGCAGCATCGGTACCAAACCTCACAGCAGGGAAACTACATTTCTTCCAGCTTCTAAAAAGCTTCCCTGGACCTTCCTGGAAAAATCAGCTTGTTCCTCTCAGAGGGATTGCTCTGCTCTGTTTCCTTGTTGAAAGACGAAATTTCTGTGGCGTTTGCCAGGGGCTGGACGGATGTACCCAGGGTAGGAGGAGGCAGTGCAGGGGAAGGGGCTGGGATGGACAGAGTCCTCCAGACTCTGCTGGGCTCTTCTGCCAGGCTCCTCTTCTTAAAGCTGTTTGTGTAATTAGATTAATTGTTACATCACCCACAGGAACATCAGCAACTGATGAACCTCTGTGCAGCCAGGGTGAGGGCAGTGCTGTCAAAATCAAGGGTACACCATAAATCCTCTCCTGCCAGCATTCTCCAATATCAAACCAGACTGTTGAGGCCTGGATGGAATATGAACAGGATGCTGGGGGGACACATTGCATCAATGGTTTCCTGAGATTCAAATGTCTCCAGTCAAATAATGGGGCTTGGATTGGTGTCACCTGCTTTTAGTTCTTTCAGATTTAGTCTAGACCTGCTCCTGACTGAGAGAAGCTTGGGCTGTGGGAGCCCTTCATCCTGGACAGCTTCAGGTCCCTTATTTTTGGAAGGCTGAAGTGGTGAATGCAACATAAAAGCGTCAGTGGCAGCCACCAGCCTTTGTTTTAGTGAGATGCCACTTTCTCCTCCACATCTGTACCTGCCTGGAGGTCTCTGCACCCAACTGGGTTTGGTGCAGCTTTAGAAGGTGCTTGGTCAGCCAAAAATATGAGCACAACCAACCAAAGGTCAGAAAATCTGGAATTGTGACAGAAATTTCCACCACAAATCTTCTTACACCAGCAGTCACTGTGTTGGTAAGTAAGAATACCAAAACTGAGTTTAGAAACAACAGTACTATAATAATTAATTGGAAAAAAATTGTTTTATATCCAAAACAAAAATTTTAGATGACATGTTGCCACAATAAGAAAACTTGCAAGTCTGGAAATGGAGTTATCTCCAACCCTGCTGCCTTAAATCTGCTCCATAATAGCCTGGTAGTAGTTTATTTATATTAATTCCATACTGTATATTTTGCATTTTTGTGGAAATGCCTAGAGCATGCATATTAAGCAGTTAAGAAAATTGATCTGCTTGAGCAGTGATAACATTTGCAGAATGAAATCCTCACAATTAGGGAGACGTTTGAAGAAACCATGTTAAAAGGTGCTGAAATGTTCTTGAAGAAATGCCACATGTTGCTGCGGGCAGTAATGAAACATTTCCATATAAAGTACTACATAAACACATAGAAAATGTAGACATATGTTAGCAGATTATGGGGTGTGAGAGTGATAGAGCAGTGATGATTATTTGCAAGTGTTAATGTTACCAAAGCTGAAGGTTATCTCCTGGTCCTGGACCCTATATGTAAATAATTATAGCTGGAAATATGCATCTTCAAAGCCATCAAACATAATATACATCCAGCACTCCTGAAATACTGTAGGGTTTATTGATCTGCAGTGTAGGACAGTAAATTTTAGTAGATTTATGCTCAGATTTTGGTGAACATATGGCTTAAGACATGCAAGTTTGGAATGAAGTTATTCGTATTACGCACACTTGCACATGGTTCAGGATTTGCAAGTCAGGGAGTGATCAATATGCAAAAGGTGAAGTCAAATATACATTACCCACAGAGAGGAATTTTCTATGCATAGCACAGAGCTCCCCTATCAGCAAACCAGAGAATTCAGATCTCTGCAATTCCATCTATCCATCAAATGTTTCCCGTGAAAATGTCCATCTATTATGTAAATAGTCCTGTTCTAAATATCTGTTTGTGTGAGGGTAACCTACATACTTTCACAGCAGGCTGCACCCAAAATAGCACCTCAAAAAAGGAAAGAAAGAACATATAACAATTTAAGATCCAGCAGTAACTTCAGCTTGGGAATATGGTCTTAGTGGACCTTTGGTTGGGGTTTTCTTCTAAGCCTGCCCCAAACCCTTAAAAACCTTGTTTTTTCATTGATGTCTTTTGCATTTCTCCTTACATAAATATATATATATATATATATCATTTTATAAAATGCTGCTGCTCCAGGACCTAAAAGCACAACTATGAAATCAGGTAAGTTGGTTAAATATTTCTACTGAGATTCTCGCTGTTGTTTTCCTAATGAGCATTTTCTCACATCCTTTTCTTGTTCTTTCTTTTTTTCAAAATGTTTGCTTGAATTAGAAAACAATCTCTGTACTCCAAAGTGGCAAATCACTTGAGACTCGTTTCTGAATAGTGCTGAGAAATCCCTCTTTGCATATCTTTAAAGATGTTGCTCCAAGAAAAACAGGAATTTGTAACTCTAAAACCTTCATCAGCCTTGTAACTTTGAAATAAATAGTTCTTGAAAGAATTCAGTACTTGCCAAGCCTTCAGTTGTGTGCACTGAAGCTGTGGAAATTCAAGCAAAATAGACTTTATGATCTTTGTCTCTTTAATAGACATCGTTTTTCCTTCATCACAGAATTACTTCACAATTTTCCACTGCAGAAGGACCAGAAAGAGAAAAATCAGATCAATTAATAAAACCATTTTATTTTAAAACCCTTGTATGGTTTCTGGGTGCCTTTATTCATATATATATATATACACATATATATATATATTTGTTTCTTTACTAAATGCTATGATCGGAGTTAGATATTGATCAAAGTCAGCCCCCAGTATTTCCTTTGGTTCTGGGTCAGGCCTGTCCTTGCACAAACAGAAAAAAAATTTAGTTCGATGCAGGAGAGATTAATTATAAATTATAAGAGGCATTTTAGTATAAATTTGCATTTCACACCTTGGTGCATTTGTTTATCAATCCAAGGAGTCTCCATGATTTTTTTACCACTTATATACTGTATTTATACTGTATTTGCAGTGTGTTGTGTTGAAGGCAGAGCTGCAGAATCCAATCTTCGTCCATGGCTTGGGAGGATGGATCCAATGTTGGCAATTTGATGGAAATTCCAAAGGGAGAGCTGTAGGGATGCTTGGGGTGACAAGAGGGCCTGCAAACAGAATAATCCAACCCATCTCGTTCTTCTCCAGGCCCACTTCCCACGAGGGATGGGGAGGAAGTGCTGGCATGGGCTCCTGCAGAGCCCCAGTGCCCCTTTGCCTACAGCAGTGAGAACAGGGCCAGGTCCTCACTGAGATAAAGGGAAAAGGATATTTCTTCTATTTCACACATAATTTCCTAATTAATGATGATAACACATCAACTTGTTAAAATTTAAATAAATTAAATTAAAGATTTACTAAATTTCATGACTAGAAGCCCTTTTGAAAGGGGATGCATTAAAATTTGGAAACTAAAGACCACACAAGTGTATTTTCCAGCTTTTCCTGTTTTCAGAAACCCATTTGCAGAAAGGAGTTAACTTTCAGGATAAGTCTTTTCTTCTTCATTAGTTCTTTATTAGCGTTGGGCTAATCAGGTCAGGCAGAATAAAAACTCATCAGAAGCATCAGCTAACGATCAGAGGAAGCCATTTTTACTTTTGAAAGTTACATTTCCTTTCTTTTCTGTCTTTTTTTCTTAATAATTTCTGTTCCTCCTGCTGTCGCACAGGAACAGATGTGACTGAATTCCCCAAAGAAAATTTGTTGTTACAGCATTCTGGTTCAATTTCTTTGTCCATGCCCATCCTCAAAGATAGTAAACAGATAATATTTATAGGGAGATTTTATGACCTGTTTACTTCAGATCCCTTTTTGTATTTATAAAAAATGCAGAGAAACCAAACTAAGTGATAAAGCAGCATCTAGAGGTGCCTTTTTCATTCTGGGCATTCAGTAAATATTGCTCTGCTAGTAGGAAAAAAAAGTTAAATTGAAAAATATTTTAAGAGATCATAAAAATATCAAAAAGCATTCTAGTAAACAGCCTAGTAGCATAGATAATATTGGCAGTTATTGTAAAAGCTGTTTCAATGATTGTTTCTAATAACATATATAAACCATATAATTTTAGCAAGACCTTTCCATATTCCCACACTGACCCAGGCTCTGTAGTGCTTAAAAATGCTGATTTGGAGCTTATGGATTTGGTTTTTTGTGGTTGAAAGGATCCTTGGATGCATCCCTGAGACCTGTAGCTCTAGATACCACTTTGGGGTTGCTTTATGAATACCCTGATGCTTAAAAGTCCGTGACATATTTTTTGGTAGGGTATATATGCACCTAAAGGATTTGCTCCATTTTTGGTAGAAAATAAGCAATCAGTAAATTGATGGAGTTTAGGTACAGCTAGGCCTAACCTTAGTCTCAGACTTGGACAATGGTTTATGTCTAATGGAAGCATCTATACAAATTTATAAATGAATATTGAACATCGATTTCATTGGTGTTATTTCAGAGGGTCTCAGTCACTGAGGATGTGTTGTGGGGAAAGGGTCTCTCTTCCTTGGGAAGGGAAAATTGTCTTAACCTCAAGCAAGGAATCTCAAACCTTGGGAAATCCCACTCAAGGGAAGAGTCGCTAGTGGGCAGCTCAGATGTAATTAAGGGGAGAACTCAAACTGGACTCATCCAAAGTTGATAAAAGGTTTCTCTCCTTTGAGGAGTAACTGTGAGTCCCAGCTCCAGGGCTCACCCAGGCTGGAATATTTATGGAATAAAGTGGTTGTGACTCAAATTGCATATGATGGGAAAGGAAAGATGAGCCTCCTTGTACCCACAGCTTTGTCCTTGAGGAGAGCTGGAAAAGCCACCTGCCATCCCTCCATTAATGGCTGATGTTCCATCCTTACATGTTCTGATGTTCCTGGAGTCACTGGTCCTCTGGGGGTTTTCTTCTAGCTTTTCTCCTCTGGAGAAAGGGTCTTTGGGAAAGACATTTGGGTCTTTTTTCTCCTTTGGAGGCTGCACCAAAATCCTGCTGCTTTTGTTGAGGGGTCGAATGTCACCGACCCCAACAGCCAAAATCAGAGCACGGTACCAGGAGTGCTCTAAGAGCACTTTGGGGAAAAAAAATTAAATTCACCAGTGCTTATTCACCTTCTAGAAAGCCAAGTTTGGTCCTTTCCAATGTTCTTTGATGTGCAGGAAGCACTTTGCTGTTTGACCAGCTCCTGGAAGAGTTTCCATGCTCAGCCCTCTGTGAAGCAGGGGACCTGATCCATCCAGCACATTCCTTTAAACCAAGTCTCTGCCATCTGTTTCAACCTCTAATTACAAATGCAAAATAACACAATTCGCAATTGCATCATAAAAAAGTAAAATATAAGTGATTTAAATGCATGTGTGTGTTCCTTATGCAAGGCAACTTTCATCTGTTATGTTTTACTGTCTTTTAGAAACAACTCCAGGGTGAAATCCCTCTTTGTGGAGGGAAGAAAAATTATTTCACTGTAAGAAGACAGTTTTTGAAAGCTGTTTTTCCAGGTTATATTGCACTTTATATATTTGTCTCTTTAAAAATTCTCTTTCTTCTGCCGAAATAGCAGCATTGATGGGATGGGTGGTTTGTCTAGATCAGTCTCTTGTCTTCCAACACACAGCTTGGGGAATCCTTTGGCTGAGCAGGCTCTTTCCTGTATTCCCAACTCATCAGCCATGTGCTACTGTTGCATCCCTCTTTTTACAGATCTGTATTTATTTACGTCATTGTATTTAACCTATAGATGGACAATTCCATCCAGTTCATCTCCTTCCCAAAGCAAAGGGTTATTTTAAAAGCAAACTTTAGTTATCCCATCATGAAGCTCTTCTAGTTTTCCCCTGCTGGGAGATGACATCACCTATGCACGCAGTTAAACTCGGCTTTCTAAATAATTACATTAATTATGGTTTGTTGATTTGTGTTTAAGGTGTTTGCAAAATTCCATTATCAGTTATGTGTGCATGACTAACTTTTGATTTCGTTTCATTCTCAGAATTTTCATTTCCATTCACTAGCCACATTTCTAGTCTGGAATAGACCATCTTTGATTTCTCAATATCTTTTTGGCACTGAGATGGCCCAAACCAAACGTCCCATGCTTGGCAGACCTCCCACATTTTTCCATCTACACCTTTACTTTAGCCAGAGATGACACGTCACTCTGTGAGAGGAGCAAACTAAAACTTTCCTCCTGAGGAGAAATTATTCCCAGTGAGCAGCAACAGGGGAGCATCAGAGTGGCTTTCTGATCTCAAGTTTGCTGGTGAGCAATGAGTACTTTAAATGCAGCATTTTATGAACTTGTGAGCTCTAAAACATTTGGAGCCTTTCTGGAAAGCAGAATCCAAGGCCTGTGACGTGCCACGGCGTGGGATGTGTAAGGCACGTACTTGGAGCCTACACACAGCCCCCAGTCCTGGGCTTTGTCCTCCCTTCTCTTCCCCTCCTCTCCTCTCCAGCATCCTTAAAATAAAGGTCCAGTATATCAAGGGATTGAACTTCATGGGTTTCAAATGGAAGCTGAAGAATTTGTTTTCACTCTGATGTGAAAGGAACAATTAGCAAGGGCGCACCCCCTTCCCATCAATGGGAGACTTTTCAATTTCCTTGAAAGGCTTTGGACCAGGATCTAAAAGAGCAAAGACTTACTCCTAACAAAGATGCCTGAATAGGGATGGAAAGCTGTTAATCAGACACTCCTGGCACGCTGGATGGTAAAACAAAACCATCAGCACACGTCCTGCCTTCCCTCGAGCCCTGCCATGGGCAAAGGGATGATTCTACCACTCAGGAATCCTGGAGGATAACTGGTGGTTGTTAGGATTCCCACTTCTAGTGCCTGTTAGAGGGTAACAAATGCAGGCTGTTTATTCAATCCCGTGTCAAACACCTGGGACAATCCTTGTTTTGGACTGTGGGAAGGAGAGGGAAGTGCCAGTGGATGGGAGCAGGAGGGGAGGGATGGAGGGAGCTCTGCTGGGCACAGCAAGGAGAGTGTGCTGGTGCTTACCTGGGGTTTGGGAGGACAGTAAAGCTGAGCTAAGGATGGTCCCATCATCCCTGTTCATCAGCTTGGTTTTTTTTTTGGTAGGCATGGAACTGAAAATACTTCTGGAATTGTAGCTGTGATTTGAATTCTGATGAGGCAAGGACGTAGTGAGGAGCTGCTTTTTTGGGAGTATTTTATTTTTGCCATCTCTGCCAGTTTTCAGTGTTAGGCAACCTGGTTGTTCAGAAACAATCTATTTCTCTTTTCTGTCCTTCCAGTCTGCTGCACTTTGATTTTCTTACCAAGTTGTTTGGTCGTTATGGCTCCATGGACTTTTTACCAAGCTTCGTAAATGAACACTGGGGGTTTGGGGGGGTTGGTTTTTCTTTTTCCTAGATGTAATTTGCTTTTGAAGTTGCCAGGGAACAACTTTGATCAGAAAAACAACAAATCCACCCATACTATGAACTATTTTATTTGGAGCAAATGGAGTTACAGATGCACCAAGATGAAGTTATTTGGCAACAAGAGATTTTGGGTCTATTCCCTTTGGACTGACATAATCCTGATGGAACAATTGTTAAAAGGAATTTATTTTATAATAATGTGACCTGAGCTAAAAGAAATTGGCCTCAGATAGCCCAGTAAGTTTCTTTTTCCCAGGCTTGATTATTGTTTTATTTAAAAACATGTTCAGAACAGACCCATTAACTGGTCATAGTCACTAATTGTGAGCTTGTCTTTTCTTTGGCTTAGAAAGGCTTTGGATTGAGGTCAAAAAGAAAAGGAATGGAATAGGCAATTTTAAATTGCCAATTTTTCTCATTTTAATATCAGATTTGTTTGGCTGTTCACGTTATGCAGATGAAGCTGTGGTACCAGAGCCCAAAACCCTGGGAGTGTCCAAAATCCCAGGATCCAGCCCAGGGCTTTCTCTTATAGGCTGAGGGAAAGACATTGGGGTTTGTTCTTCGTAATTTCATTCCTTTTCTGTTTCTCTGGTTTGTCTGAGCATGATGTGCTGGTAATGTTGCTTTATTTTGTGCCATAGAAAATGTCACCATTTTCTAAAACATCTTCAGTGTTTTCTGGGTTTTCATGCCACATTAATGCAAATACTGAGCAATAGTTGATTTTAGCAAGTCCCCTTCCAGTTGGGTATTTTTTGGTTTTGTTGGTTTTTTTTTTTTCCCTTGGACCTAAGTAGAACTCCAAAAATTGTTATTTTTTTAAAGTTCGGGAGCCTGTGAGGACCTTTATTGCCATTGCTGTTTCAGGGCTAAAGATTTTCTTGGGAGGAAATGCTACAAAATATTTGTCAGCATCTACCCATTACAACCATCAGTCTTAAATCTGCAAAGTGTTGTGTATCATAACTTAGGCTGTAATTTGGTTGTGTTCATCTGATTGTATTTATAGGACCGTGGATGGATGTCACAAGTGTCATTTTAATATACAATGAAGGTTAAAGAGTGGTACTTTACCAGGCAGATGTCCATCCAAATTTGCTGCACAAACCTGGCTTGGGTAAATCTCATTATTTTTATTTTGGAGAAATATATAGAAAATAATTTTGTTTCTCAGAAATCCACATAGCTTTGGACCAGCCAGTGAGTGAAATATTTTCTAACATTACATTTATTTTTTTTTCCCTAAAAGCACTATTTCTGTTAGTTGGAGAATCCTGCTGCCTACCAGAATGTGAAAATAGGTTTCATTCAATTAATGAAGTGGAAACAGGAAGACATTACATAGTAAATGAGGTTTACATATGATAATGTTGGATTTGTCATGTAAACGATTGCTTCCTTTCAGGGAGCTGAAAGGACTAAATTTTGCTTTTGTACAGATTGTACAATGCTAATAAAAAGAGAAGGCTCTATGGAAAGTATAACAATAAACTATATCTATAATTCTAATGTGCAGGAGAAGAAAAGGACGATGATATTTTAATACACAAGCAAGATCAGAGGTGGGAAGTGGTGTCAAAAACTAAAGGCTCAATCACAGCTTTGCAGCAGACTCCATAGGCAGGACTGAATAACGGAGGGAAAGGCTTCAGGCTGAAGGAAGGGAGGTTTAAATGGGATATTGGGAAGGAATTCTTCCCTGTGAGGGTGCTGAGGCCCCAGCACAGGTCACCCAGAGGAGCTGTGGTTGCCCCCTGGATCCCTGGAAGTGTCCAAGGCCAGGCTGGATGGAGCTTGGAACAGCCTGGGATAGTGGAAAGTGTCCCTGCCCATGGCTGGGGTGGAATGGCATGGGCTTTAATCATCCCTCCCATCACAAACCATTCCATTATTCTCTATTTCCATAAGTCTTACTTCATCCCTCACCATTTTTGCTGCTCCCAGCTGGACTTTGTTAGATTCCTTCCAGTTTCTTTGCACTTTTTTGAAACCATGAGCTGAGGACAGGGCACAATATCCCAGCTCAACCATGGTGGGAGAACGGCCACAGTGGTCTCATGTAGGATACTCCTGTTAACAAATCCCTGAAATTACCTTTCCTGGAGCAGTTTTACTCCTTTGTTTGATATGGAGCTCGTAGACTATAAATTTGAATGTGTAATGGAGTTCCCTTACTAGCAATTTCCCATTTGCATCTGATTTCACCTCTCTAAGTGTAACTTGGCTTTATTGAATTTCATCTTAATTTCAGGCCATCACTCCAAACTGTTAATATCTTTTCAGATTTTGATCCAGACCTCCCAAGGGTTCCCACCATCCCAGCTCCTCAACATTGCAAATTTTATAAATGTAATCTCTCTTCCCTTTAACTGAGTCATTATGAAAATATTGAACAGAGCTGGAGTAAGGACAGATCCCTGAGGAATCTCACCTGAAACTTCCTCCCGCTTTGACAGTGAACCATTGATAGCTACTCCTTGAAAGCAGTTTTTCAGCCAATTGTTCCCTCCACCTCATGGTAATTTTATCTAGTTCTAGACCATATTTTCTTAGTTTTATTATAAGAATGTCATGTGGAACAGTATCAGAAAGCTTACTAATAAGAAGATGTATCACATCAACTCTGTCTCCCTTATCCACAAGGCCAGTTATCCTGTCAAAATTAAATTGGAGGGCTCTGTGCAGGAGACTTCTTTTTAATCAAGCCATTTGAGTTATGACCCCTGCAATATTAGATAAATTTTTCAGGAATAACAAACATGCTGGGGGTTTTTTTTATAGGTTACCACTGTAAAGCAGTTTGCTTGTTTGTTGTTTTTTTAAATAATCTGATGATGTGAGATTAACAATAATGGTCTGAAAGCCAAAAGCCATTATCTGACTGTTACCAAAGACAAAAATTAGGGTGAGAGCAACAAGGTTTCCTCCATAATAGTGTTTTCTTCATTTCAAGCTGATCAGTAGGAAGTGGATTTAGAAGTGCTTTAAATCATTTCACATCATTTACTGGTAATCTAACCAGCATGAACTGCGTGTACCCTAAGTGCTGATTTTTTAAAAAGCATAAGAGGAAGAGCAAAAGAACTTTTTATTCTAAGTCATTCTGTAATTTACACATTTTTGTATCAGCCCACTTACTAGTGCCATACATAAGTGTTTCCTCTGAACAGATTTAATTTTTAATTTTCCTGAATCAGTGTTAACCAGGAAAAAGGTAATTGTTGTCAAGAGTATTCAAACTGTCAGAATATCATTCAATCTAAAAGCTGTTAGAATCTGTGCAAAAGTAATTACTGAAACTCTATTCAACTGTAATAATAACCTGCCACTGATGACAGCAATTACTGGGGAAAGTGTAATAGAAATCAAAGGCGCATTTTTCTCTGACAAGTACATTTCTAACTAAGGTTTACATTGGTTGAATAGTGTTGACAATGATGATGTGCTGTATCACTCTTAATCACGGCTGGCATGATGTTACAGTTTGAGCTGCTCGTGCTGGAGGGGGACTAATTGCGTGTTTCAGCTGACACTGTCCGTGCTCTCTGTGCTCGGGAGGGGAGAGGAGGGATGAGCAGAGTTTGAGTGTGCTGCCTCACTGCCTGGCTTGCAGCCTTCCTGAGGGCAGGGCGTGAGCACTCCTGAGGCTTCAGGATCGGGATGAAGCAGTTTAGGTCAAGTTTGGGTATGAACAAAACGCAGAGGGTCGGGAAGGAGCAGGAGGGCAGGAGTCAGCCCACTTCAGCCTCCTGGCTGGCAAAGGTCATGCAGAATCCTTCCCCGTAGATTTACCTCCTACGAGGTCCAGCTGTCTCAGGAGAAGGTGGTTCTTCAGTGCTTCAAGTTACTAAGAAGTCACTGGAGCAAAGAGTGGTTGTTGTCAGGTCTCAGTGCTGCCCCTCACTCAGACAAAACCCATGACACAAGGTGCCAGTAGGGATAATTGCCCTGGCTCTGGGGGAACTGTGCCATGAAAAGATCTGGTCTGGCTTCATGCACTTTTTGGAGAGTGAGGAAGAAAGGGCATCCTTCTTGACAGCATTTATTCCTCTGTTGATAGGTTTTGCCCACTTTTTTGGCGGTTGCTGAGAAGTTTCCTCCAGAACATTTCCCCATTGTGAGAACTCTTCAGGAGCAGCTGTTTCAGAATAATTCACCCAGAAATCTGGTTCAGCTCCCCCTATTCAATATCCCTGGAACAACCCCGGTGTCTGAGAATGAGCTCAGGAAAAGCATCCCTTGGAAGCAATCTTGGAGAAGGCATCCAGTGTGCCACATGTGCTGCTCCTGCCCAGTCATCCCCATGATTATTTCAAAAACATCACGGAAGTTTATTTTAGTAGATTTTTTTGTTTCCTTTGGGTCCATAAGAATAACTTTAAGGATGGAACTCGTGCAGGAGACAATGTGCAGACCTGGGGCAAAGCTACTGAGAGCAGTTTCAGGTACACCAATGGTCAAGTTTTCTTGCAAGAAATTGGGTTCAATGGATTTTTACAGACTGGAAGAAACAAGGATAATTGAGTGATGTTATGCATTTAATCACATTTCTTTTGTCAGGGCTGTTCTGTTCTTCACACAATTCCACAGTCCATAAGCTCATAGTCACTACAATGTCCAAAGTCCTTATTACTTCATGGCAGATCCAGCTATTTCCACCACTGAGACTCAGCAGGAAAACACAGTGTAGAATCTGGGTGTGGAATACAGAGACAGAACTAAACAGTCCTTCCATGGTCACTAGGCAGGTTATATCCATTGAAGGTAATCCAAACTGTGTGGAGAATGTTTAGCACTTCCAGGAGACTTTTTGAAATGAGCTTTAGGTTGTGCCCCATCCCAGCAGAATCACTGGCTGTTCCTGCAATCCAGTTTCCCCAAAGCATCTCTGAGATTTTACAAGCCCACTTTAATGTGTGAGGAGTCCCCATAGGCTCCTTGGATGACCTTGTGGACTTAAACACATGCCTAATTTTTCATGGAACTGGGGCCTTGCTTGGCTCCAGATAGGAGGCTGCCAGAGGAGTTCATTCCATCATTCTACTTATTGCTCTAATTGCCTGTTTATGTTTTCTGACAGCCAACGCTACCCAATAATTTTTATAAACAGAAGCTCTTTCACAAAATCTGCTAAATAAAAGTCACAGCTCTTGAAAACCAAACTGATTTTAAAGGAAAACTTGATGTTTCCCCTCTGATTTTCCTATTGATGTTTCACAGTTGCATCAGGCTGGGTCCTTGGTGCTCTGTTACCATGTGGCTCTCTTTTATTATAACACAACAATAATGCAATTCAGCTGCAAACGTGTGGTAAAACACTCCTGGATTTTGTGCACACCTTATTAATTATCCTAACTGCAAAATGATGGGGTCTTTGACAATCATTTCTATAAGCTCTTTGGGTTTCTCACGTGGTGGCCCACCTGAATGGGGGTGGTGCTCGCCTGGTTTAGCGAGTGTCTGTGGAACCAGGGCTGGTTATGAACCTCATGCTGCTGAGCCCTTGCAGCTTTAAGCCAGCATTTTGCCCCCTTGTTGAAATAAAACCTGAGAATAAAACCAAAACCACACCAGGGCCTCCTCCCTGCTCAGTTTTCTACCCAAGGGAAGAACTACCTGAGCTATGTCCGAATGAGGTGAGGGAATTGCACAATCCGTGCTCAGCGCTGCTCTTTGCAGGTTCTGCTTTTTCCCTTGGAAGGTGCAGACACAGCAAGGTGTCCCAGGCACTGTGCCATGCTCAGGGTTTCCATAGGGCTTTTTCCCTATGGATGAAAGCACCCAGGCAAAGCAATGCACCCACAATCGTTGCCCTGGGGGTGACGCTGCTGGTGTGGCCATCAGTCACCCTCTTTGTGGGGTGACAGGAGAGCAGAGAGAGTTGGAAAGTCTGATTTTGGGTGCTTGTGCCATTGGCACTTCCATGTCCAGGTGGAGAGGTCAGGCAGGGGCTTGTGTGGCTTGCAGGAACAAATGTGTGAACTCAATATAAACTGAATTATGATGGAGTTGTGATCCCTCCAACAACACCCACGTAAATTTGCTTGGGAATTTAGGGACAATTATTACTGATGGTTTTCCCTTTGCCCATTTGCCTTTCCAAAACTACACTTTTAAAAATTCCCCATCACCAAAAGCTTGGAAATGATCAGTTCAAAAATAAAAACAAAAAGCCAATTACTTGTCTTTTATGGCACGTCCTTAAAGGTCCTTTCTTTAAACCTTTTCCCTGAAAACCTGACAGCCACATATTTATCATTTTTTAAAAGAGAGCTGAGATGAATGGAGATCTCATAGGTGACATAAAGAAACATCAGTACCTGGCTTAGAGATGCACCATTGCCATCCTCTCCTGGTGTGACCACTTCAAAGGGATAATTGTAGGGACAATTGGTGGTGTCCAAGGCAGGGATGAGACTCCAGGAGTGACAGTAAGGACAACATCTGCCTGGGATATTTCTGCCTGCCTACATAATCATGCACAGCTTTCTATTGTTCCAGGAGTTACTCAAGCATATAATAGAGTTTCAATGAGTTCAAACCTCCTGTTTTAGATGGTGTTTTAGTGAGTTGTTTTTCTGCCTCAGCGTGGATTAGAATTTATTTCCCCCCCCAGCACACGGAGGGAGTGTGAAGAAAATCCTGGATTTTAAATGCTGACTATGTAGCTGTATCATGAATTTTAAACTGTAGGAAACAAAAATATTACCTACAGTGCACCTTTGATATCTGTTTAATGCCCTCTGTCTGTGGTCAGAAACAACCTTGGGCCTCAAACACCTCTTGGCATGCCCAGATCCTGCATCCACAGGTGGAATTCCAACCTGGTGCAAAGGAACTTGTGAGCATAGCCAGGGATTCATCCAGGGAATGACAATGACAGACAGATTTTGTAACCTGGAGTGTTACTTGAGAAATTGGCTGGAGATTCATAATGGTGCTTCAAGGATTTTATTCAGTTTTGCTGGGATCACATAAATAGTCATAGGCAGAGATGCTGGCTCTAAAGGATCCTGTCTCCTGAGCCCTGTGCTGTGTCCTCTGAGTCAGGTGCAATGCAGAAATTGCAGAAATCCATCATTCAGGGGAAAAAAACTCAGGAAAAGAAATCCAGAAATCCAGATAAATGAGGAAAAAATACTTTAAATAATGCAATGATTGGTTTTGGACTTTTGTTGCGGCAAGTATTTTTATTTAAGTACACAAACAATTGATTCATGTGGGGCAGGAATGGGAACACGATTTGTGTGCCAGCTGAGGGAAAATCCAGTGAGATGAGCCCATGGCATCCCCCCTCTGCCAGCTGGCTGGTCCAGGGCTGTGTGCTCACACTCCTAATTCCTCTCAGCCAGGTTGGTTTAAACTGTTTGAATTACTGGTCCCAGCTACCCCAGCTGACTTTTCTTTTTATTTTTCTTTTTTCCTGCCTGGAGAGAATTAAAGTGCTCATTTGAACTGCTTTGCCAACAGATCTGTTCAAAACCTGCAGCAAGCGGCTTTTAATGAGCAGCTGGGGGAGCGACTCCTTCCCCGGCACGGGCTGCTCCTGAAGAGCCTATCCATGCATATCCTTAAGACATTTGAAGAGACTGCGCATTTTTCTGCCTTTAAATCACGGGGAAAGTGACTTCAGGTGTTGCAGTGCCTGAATTCACCCGGTTCCTCCAGCCTGCGCGGTGCCCACGCCCGTCATTAGCGCATCCTTTAATGATCAAGGCTGGACCTATCAAACGAGGGAGGGTTTGGGTCCCTTTGGGAAGCCAGCAGGACAGAGCTGAGCACACCAGTCTTGCTGCTTAATTAGATCTCAAAAATCTCCAAGTAAAAATCAAGTGATGCTTTAACCGATTCTTGTATAATTGCTGTCTTGGTTAATTTTTTTTTTTCTAGAGGATTTTCAACCCGGATTGAGGAGATTAAATCAGTTGTGCACTTAATATAAATGTGTAAATAGCCTTATCTTTGCACAGCAATAATTTAGGCAGCTGTTAAATCATAGGAACACCTTTGGAAGTGAGGTGAGTGTTTAAAGGTTTGCTCAATAGAGATCTAACATTAAACAGGTATCATAAGCCTTAAAATGTAATTTAAGTATATGGGTGTTCCCCCTAATGACTGTGATAAGATCAGTGAGGGAAGGCAAAGTGTGCCAGATGCAGTGGTGGCTCTGCAGAGTGCAGGGATGGATTAGAAATTTCCCATCTCTCTCATTTTCCTTTTTCATGCACATCAAAAGGAAATCTCATCCTTTTCCTCAGGTGAGTAAATGAAAGGGTTGCTCTCCAAACAGCTGCACACAAATGTTCAGCTTCTTTCTGGGCATTTGGTCACTGGAAGAAAAAAACTTATCTGGTGGGCAGATGTTTGAGAGACTTTTCTAAGCTTTCTCAGAGGGGAAAAAGTTTAAAAATAAGAATAAGCTTGCTAAGGGCTATGTGATGCCTGGTGGTTTATTAGCCATTGTTCTGGTGTACGAGCCAACATTCTGCCTTAATCCATGCACAGCAGCAAGTTCCTGTGGCAGGAATCACAGACCTGGGCTGTTTGTCTTGCTCTCCCTGGTGGACAGCATCCCATTATTGTCACACTCCCTGGTTATGTTTAATGTGAGGAGGATACGAGTACTTAAAAAAAAAAAAAAAAGTCACTCCAGTGGTGCTCTCTGCATTTTTATTCCTGAATATTAAGTCCCAATTTTTATAGCCTTAGCTCGATCTGGGGCTTCATAAAACACCATAAATTGGAGCTTGGCTTTACAGGCAAGCCAGATGATTTGATAAGCATGGGATTGCCCCTACTACATCAAATCACGTTTCATCTCTGAGCATCCTGAAGCCCTCAGTTATGGCTCTGGCTCAGCAGCCAGCCAGGAGATAGAAGAAGCCCTGTGCAATTAACTCTTTGCATCTTTTTGTCTTTTTATTTTTTTGCTTTTTTCCAGGGGGAAGGAATGAGAAAAGTTCTTTTACTGGGTATTTTCTTCCAATTTTACCTCGTAGCAGAGTCAGCTAAGTGCAACCTCCTGTCAGCAGAACCATTATCTATAATTTACATGCAGGAAGCAACAAAGTTTTCGGGTGAAATGGCTCCAAACCCGGGAACCTCTGCCCATTCCATCATCCAGCCCTGCAAGCACAGGAGCTGTGTCAGTGACAGTATTAAGGGCTATTAAACTGGCTTTGATGTATTGCTGGGGTTTTGGGTGATTTTCTAGTTTTTATTATTCCTCTGACTATCATTTGCTATTTTTAAACGGAATCTGCTATTATGGGATACAAGGAGTCTGTCCTTCAGAGGAGACTCTGCTCCAACAGCCCTCGTGCTCACTGCTGGTGGCTGGTAGAGGGGACAGTGATGATCCCCTGGAATTTGGGGGGTTCACCACCACCATTTACACAATTTATCATCCACAAAGCTTCTCTGAAGGCTGGGAGCAGGCACAGGAGCTGCACAGGGAATGGCTCCACTCCTGGAGCTGCAGGGGTTGGAATCAGGGCAGGTCTCCATCAGTGCCACCAAATTGGGTCTGCCCCAGCTGGCAGCTGCTGCTGCTCTCCCCAAATTCTTCTCCAAGGTTCAATATTATTCCCTGTAAGCACCCCAGCTCTCTCCATCTGTGGTCAGGCAGCACTTGCTCAGCTGCAGGTTTTTCATGGGTCTGCAGCAAGAGGTTCTCATGGAATTACAGAATCACCGGCTGGTTTGGGTTGGAAGGCACCTTAAAGACAAGCTGGGTTTTTGTGATGTTTTTCTACAAAGCCTTGCAGAGTTTTAGAATCACAGAATCAAAGAATATCCTGAGCTGAGACCCTCAGGGACCAAGGACTCCAACACCTGGCTGATTTTAAGGCTAATTCAATACCTGGGTGACAGGTAGTGGTGAGAAAAACAATGAGATTGTTGAGAAAAGAATAGCATTTAATAAGCACTGAAATGTATTATTCCCCTTTTAACAGAGCTGCCTAAAAACTATTGATTTTGCTGCCCACAGATTTCTAATAATAAAAAATTTAAAGCCTTGCTATCATTCCCCCAAATCAGGTTTATTTCCAGCATGAGTGAACTCAGAAATTCTCCAGTTAGAACTATGGGAATTGGATCCTCCAAATTAACAAATTCCTCTTTCAATCTAACAAATTGTTGTGTTCATCTGCATCCTCATCCTGGGAGCTGGCATTGCTTGGTGAGAAAACCCAAAAGTGTCTTGGTATTTGTCTTGGTATTCAGCTGCTTTTCCTCTTCCCTCTGCCTCAGCCACCTCAATGAACCCCTCCCTATGCATACTTATTTTTAATAACTCAATTTATAAATATTTTGACCAAAATTAGCAATAATATTTGTTTTATCTTGCCTGTCACTCTAGTTAACCTCAGGTTAAACTTTTTAGGTCAAATCTGGGCTGACAAGTCTTTAGATGCAACATCAAGGCTCCTCACCTGGCCCTTGAGTTCTGCTGTTGCAGCTACATCTGTGTTCATTTTTATTGATAATTTGGCTTTTATTTTGTCTTCATTTCACCACTGACAAGGTGCCCACAAAGACTTTTGGCCAAGCTGCTGGTTTTCCTTGCAGCAGGGTTATCCAGTGTATTGCTGGCAGTGCCTGTAGGGGGAAATATATAAGTTTGAAACCAAGCTTCCAAAAAAACAAACAGCACTTCTGATTAGGATCTCATATTGTTATCCTTCCTGCTTCATTTGTTTTCCAGATGGGCGAAATAAAGGTCAACAACCCTAGGGCAACGAGCTGATTTGAAAGAAATGTGATTTCTGAAAGGGAAATTTGCAAAAAATAGCCATAACCAAGAAATGAGAAACATTTTAAGAAATTGGCAGTTCAGACTAATCTTCCAGGCAGTTTATCTTGGCGAATTGGTGATATTTTATTGTCCATGCAAATGTGCTGATAATCTACTCCTGCTCTTCTTGCAGCGTCTGAAAACCATTTTTCTTTATTGGAGTTGGGGTATGGCTGTGGCCATGAACAAGGAGATAAAAAGGGACATCATACCCCGAGCTAAAAAAGAGGCACACTGAAAGCTGCAGCTGCCACGGTTTTCCCGGAGGGAAAAGTTGGAGCTGCCACGTCCCCAGGTCGGCTGGGAAAGGCTCTGGGCAGCACCCATCCCCTCCAGCGCCAAGCGGGATGCGCCATCCCAGGGGCTGATCCGTGGATCCAGGCAGCGCTTCCCAGGATTTCTCCAGGAGCTGAACCGGCAAACCACATCCCTCGCAGGGCGAGGAGAAGGGGCTGAGACCCGGAGCATCCCTTTTCCGCGGCTCCTGGGAGCCGGGATGCGGGAGCCGCTGCCTGCATCCCTGGATCCTCCCAAAATCGGGGTCATGTCTCCCTCTAGGGGCTCGCGATGAGGATGAACCCCCCCCCTTCCCCTGCCAGAGAAGGCTTCCATTGTCCTGAATAAAAGTGTTTCGGCTTGTAGGGGCTGCGATGTGACACGGACCCGGTGCGCCCGTGGGAAACGCAGCTAAAGAGCTGTATTTTAATAACATTTTCTGGAAGAAATTTACTTCCTGCCTCCTCCCTGGGCGAGGTGGGGGCTGAACTCTAAGTCAGTGTGATTTTGCTGTGTGGATGAAGGACAAGGGTGGGTTTTTTGCCTTTGTCCCCAGCCTGGCAGTGGTGACACTGCTCCCTCAGTGGGTGCCTGTCCCACTCCCTGCAGCATCCTCAAATATTTTGGAGGTGGCTGCCGCTGCCTGCAGGGTATGGATGCTTTTCCAGGGGTGCTGGGTGCTCTGCTGGTCACTGGTGCAGCTGCAGAGCAGGGATGGGGACAGAGATGTGGTCCTCAGAGCTGAGAGCAAAGAAGAAAATCAGGTGCAACATCGGGTTTTTATTTCAATGTTTGCTGAAATGGGAAACCAGAAGTGTTTAATTTCCATGACACAGCAGTTAAACATAACTCATCGAGATGAATCTTGAGTTTCCAGTTTAATTTGATGCCTTTGTGGACTTTCAGGGTAGTTGGTGTTCTCTGTTTCTCCAGTAACAAGAGCAGTGGGAATTTCCCCCCGTTTAGTGGCCAGGCAGCCATGATAATCATTCTGTGCCACTGTTGACCTGATATTGATCTGAGAGTCTGGGAAGAAAAGAAGTCTAATAAATAAATATAAATCAATAAATTCAATCAAAATATAAAGGATGGTCTTCCAAGAGGCACCAGTGGGAATTGCAGGAATTGAAAGGCAGCCCATGTAATTTTAATGACTTGGCTGGTTTTGTCTGAGAACTCAAGTACAGCTCTCAAAGATCTTGTTTCACTTCGGGGACACAGAGGTTCATGTCACCAATTTCAATAATCCAAAATTTGGGCTGAGGCTTCCTCACAGTCAGCTGAGAGCTGGGATGAGTCATGCTCTGGGGGAGGGTGCTCATTAGAGGCACTACATCATCGCATGGGACGTCAGTGCCCAATTTTTAGCTGGCCCAAGTTAGGTGCAATTCATCTCATCCCTCTCAACTATTCCTTCGTGGGCTGTTGCAGCCTCTGCCCGAGGGGTACCAAAGAATCCTCTTTACCCCAGGAATTATTTACGGTGATGATTTCCCACTGCCCAAAACTAATTCATCTATTTTAAGTTACAGCTTTTCACTCAGCAAAACCAAGGATCTCTACAAAGGTGTCATGGCAGTGTTGCTGAGAAATAATCTGAAAAACTTCTCAAAGAGCCCAGACCAATTTGAATGCAATTCTTCTTTGCTCCACTGCAGTGTAAAATCAGGAACAGCTCCTGAACTCCCAGCTCAGGTACCAAAGGCTTGGCTGCAGTTTGTGTAACTCTGACCAGCCTTTGCCTTTGCAGGATGAAATCACTGATGAAACCAGGATATGTCAGACATATGCAATTAGTAGTTGGTTGTTTATATTAACCCTAATTAGGGATAGGAGCTAGATGATCTTTAAGGTCCAATCCTACCCAAACTTAAAATGAAACTGAAGGATTTGGGTGATTTGGGGCTTGAGGATATTCGTGTGGTCAGATTTGGGGATGTGGAAAAAGATAATAAATATAAGCCAGAGAGAAGGATGCTGACATTGCTTTAGGGATGCAAAGTGATTTTAAGTGATTTTAAATTCTTATGTTTAGTTACAGAAAGTCAGGGTCAGATCTAATGAAAGGTTTGGTATCTAAACTTGGTTTGGCATCTAAACTTGGCTGTATCTAAGCTGGGCTTAGATACAAATGGTGACATTTGCATTGAGGCCACACAGGGACAGTGCTGGGTGTCAGCATGGCAAGGGGACCCTTGTGGTCCCACAGACCCATCAGGGACAAAATCAGCCTCTGATTTCAATGGGAACAGAGTCCCTGGGACTTGAGGAAAGTGGCCCAAGTTCAGCTGTCTCTGGCAGTGTTTTGTGGCTGCTGTGGGTGCTGGCTTGGATTTTCTGCTGATTATGCTGGAGCAATATTGCAAGGAATTTATGCATAACAGACATAAATCTCCCTCTACGAGCCACCTGAGAGGCAAGAAAAATGGTCTCTGTCAAGGATCTACACACAGAAATACATTAACCAGGAGCTCTCCGCAGAGCAGGAGCTCCGGCTCCGAGTGTAGGTTTGGGGGAATAATGAAGAATAAAATTAGTGCTTTGGTAATGCATTAAGCCTTTTGGGGGGGTTTCACTGGCAGCTTTTTACAGCCTGAAAGGATAAATGGTGATGATAATAAATTTTGCTAACTTCTAAAGCCATCTTCCAGAGGAAGATGCAGAAAGCTTTTCCTGCATGGCTGTGGAGTGGGAAGAGCTGGGACTGCAGACCCTGTTGGAACTTCCAGTTAGCAAAATATACTGGGAGAGAGCTGCCTGGCAAGATGAGAGGGTTTTTGCTGGGTGGGATGGAGGGTTGGGCATGCCACACTCACAGTCCTACCCAGGGAATGATCTGGGCTGGTTGTGAGATGTCCACATGAACTTGGCCCAGCCACGGTTCCCATCGGAGCAGGGATTCTGTGGCTGCTCATCTTCCCTTCAGCCAGGATGTCCTGTCAGAGGATAAAAGCTGCTCACTGGTGTTGATAAAATGAGTTCAAAACCAAACCCACAAACTGAGGATGCACTTGCTTCTTTCCATGTGTTGGTACAGCCAAGGGGAGCAGGATGTGATTAAAGCCTCTTCCCTCCCATCTCCGGGGCTCTGGCTTTGTTATCCATATTCCCAGGAATTATTTTGTTGCTATAGCAATACTTTTCTGTGGGCCTAATCCTTTCTCATTTACAGGGAAGCCCTTTACTTTGCTCTCCCAGTGCAGCGGGGCCTTTACTTTGGCAAGTTACCTCTCAAATTACAGCTCGAGGTTACGTTTGCTTTTCAGCACTAATCTGGATTAGGGAATTCTTAATTTGGGTTAAAGTGGATTTGGAAATTCTTAGTAAAATAAGTGCCAAAGAATCAACTCTGTAAAACTATAATATATATTGTGTGTGTCTGTATCTTTGCAATCGTTAATCTTCTCACCCAATTAAATCTCCTGTATAGAGAGGAAAGTGGTGGGGGAAACAGAAATAAATAAAAAACTCCTCGTGCTCCACACTTGCAGATTTCTGAATTCCATTCTCATCATGACTTTTCTCAGCATTTGAAAAGTATCTCTTGGTCAAAATTTTTATTCCCAGCTGTGTGGCAGGAGGAGAGCAGGGACATTGAGGAATGGAACAAGGCAGAGGCAGTGAATTCTGAGGGGTCCCAGCACTGGTGGCTTTGTTCCAATCTGTAATTTTTATTCTTTCCTCTTTTTTCCCTTCAATTTTCCTATTTTTGTGTCTGTACCTACATATATATGTGTGTAGGGTTTTTTGTGGTGTTCTTGGATCCAGAATCTGCTGCCACTCATGCTGGGTCATTGCAACTCTCAAGAATGCTTTGCTGTGTGGTTTGTGGCTCAGCAAGAGGGTTAAAAGGTTTAGATTACAAGATTTAAATGAAAAAATATTTATTTTGTGTGGATATTATTATTATATTATAATTATATATATTATATATATAATTATATATAATTATATAATTATATTATATAAATTATTAAATATTAGATATTATATATATTATTTTATATATATATAAATATATATATTTTATAATAAAAATATTATTTTGTATATGTGGATGAAAGTCAGGTTCAAAGTGGAAGGATTACCTCATTTGCTTTGTGTTAGTAATACATATTAATTAATTATCTGTTAAATTAATTTTAATGGATATATTTAAGAATGAGACCAAATTTTGGATAATCTTTCCTTAATACCATAGGAGAGTAATTACAACCTCAACTATATTGTCACAAGCTTGCAAAATTAATAATTGGAAAAGGTTAATAAATATAACTGGGGTTGCTGAGCTGCTGTTGGAGGGCAACAATGCTGGATTTAGATAATGTTACTTCAAATTTTTAAAGTCCAGCACTGAATTCATTACAAAGACTGAAATTCACCCCGAGAGCCCTGGGCTGGTGGCAAAGGGTGACTATTGGCCACAATCACCTCATCAGGCTCACAGACATTGGCACACCTCTGAATTCACCTCGATTTATTCATGGCTGCTTCTACAGGCAAATCTATTCAGGTGCATCAACTCTTTCAACTATTCCCATTTGGGAACAGCTTCCAGCTCCTCCAGCCTGCCCAGCTGGCACAGGCAGGTCTTCCACTGCTTTCCATGGCCTTAACACCCTTATGTGCTTCTTTCCTTGTGGGTAAGATCCTTCCTCCCCTGAAATGAAGCCCCGAGGTCTCCCTGTGGGAATGCTCCTGGTGGTGGGACGGGCGAGGTGGGTGCAGGGTGGATGAGTGAGCCACAGGCATAAGGAAGAATAATCAGTTTATCAGTTTAAGAGAGAAAGTTACGGGGGGGGGGGGGTCAGTTTATAGGGGGTTTCCCCTGAAATCTGTTATTTCCAGCTTCCTCTGACTTTTAAGAATAAAACCCCACAACATCTGTGGGTAGGGAAATAATTCGCATGGTGGCTGCTCAGTCCACACCAGTCTGTCCCAGTGGAGCTGGGTCTCAGAGATTCTGTGTGATTGATGCCTTTTCTGGCTTTAATTGCAATTATTAGTGTGCCTGAACATTTCACAGAATTTATTTTTTTTTCCCCAGGATCTAGCTTTTCTTTTTCTTGCCCCTTCAAAAGACCCAGCTGGGATTATCCTGTCCTTATTTTCTGTGCCTTTGTTTTTGTTCACATTCCATGACAAGTGATGCTGGATTATAAAACCCACTTCAGGCTAATACACAATTGTCCATCGTTTTCCACTGAGATGGTTTTTAGTCAGTCCCTTCCCTCTTCCAAAACTGAGCTATTCTTGTGGTAGTCCCACGTGGAATGTCCCTGAGTCCTTCTGCAAGGCATGAACTCCTCTGGAGCCACCACAGCTTTCTCTGGAGATCTTAAATTTTCTTGACTTCAAAAGTCTATTTGTTCTTTAAGGACACAGGATGTTCTCCCCATGTTTACAGAACACACTGTAACACACTTTAAGTGTAATTGGAGGGAAAGATCTTTGATGTCTATTGTAATAATTTCCCTCAAGGGCTGCAGGATTGGTAAAAGTCTACACCAGTCTCTGGATATTTCCCTATTTTTTTTTTTTTACCACTCAAATAATATGTGTTTTTTAGTTCATAAAATCCAAAAGTGTGGATGTTTTATATAAGATTTAAATATTGGTTTAGTTGTGGGAAAAAAAAAGTCTATGCGGGTATAATAATATTCTCTATTAATATTTCAGAGGAATTATTTTATTTGCTTTCATTTCCCTCATTTTATCATGATGGTTTTTCTGACTTTTTCTTCTGGATATCTCATATATGCATTTATATATTTAAATATATATTCTGAGTGGGGGAGCTGCAGGGACCAAATTTCTTCTGAGGGCTGGGAACAGAAGGGAGGAGGAGTCTGTGCCACATTCTGAAACATCCTGATGACCCAAAGCTCTTTCTGACATGAAAGAAAAACAGGTTAAGCAAAAAACCCACCATACCTGAAGTCCTTTTGTTAAATTCCTGCCCAATATTTGTGATTCCTGAGCTCCCATCCGTCTCCATCACCTCAGTGAATCCTTGGAAAACTTGAATCGCATTTCTAGAACAAGATTTCCAAACCTACATTTTTGGTGGATGTTTTAGCAGTATTGTCTTCTTCATACTGAGTGTTCCATGTTTTGAATACTAATTTTTGGTGACCAATTAATTTTTATCATGGCCATATAACCGAACGAAGATAAGCATCATTTTTTGTTGTTTATTTCCCAACGCAACAAATCAATTTTACATTTTGAGTAGGAGGAGAAATAACTGAAGCTGGGAGAAATATAGATAACCGTGTCTTTGTTAGGCCCAAAAAAATAAAGAGATCTTACAGCTTTTTAATCATGGATTCTCGAGGTCTATATTTAATATCTGGGATTTAGCATCATTAATTTCATAGCAGAGTTTATCATCAAATTCATTAAAAATTTTCATCAGAATGCAAATGATAAATTGTTCTGGATAAACAGTCATCCATCTATGCCATTGCTGAGAGAACAGTCCTAAGCTGGGCTTTGAGGAATCGGGAATCTTGTGTCCAGAAAAGGGGATGGAGGTGGCAAAGGGTCTGGAACATCAGTCCTATGAGGAGAAGCTGAGGGAGCTGGAAGTGTTTGCTCTAGAGGAAAGGAGGCTCAGGGGGAATTTTCTCACTCTTCACATCTCCTGACAGGAGGGTGCAGCCCTGTGGGCACCAGGCTCTGCTCCCAGGGGTCAAGGGACAGCAAAGGACAAGGAAAAACAGCCAGGGGAGGTTCAGGCTGGATATTAGGGAAAGTTTCTTTGCTGAAAGGATGGTCAGGCATTGGATGGAAGGGGCTATCCAGGGCAGTAGTGGAATCTCCTCCTTGGAGGTGCTCAAAAAATGAGTGGACACTTCATGTGGCACAACTTCCTCAGGAGGTTTAGTGGCTGTGCTGGGATTCCTTGGAGGCTGGATTTGATGACTTTGGAGGTCTTTTCAACCTTAACAATTCTAGATGTTGGTGGTGCCCAGCAGCCACCCCTGCTGCCACCTGACCCATCTGGCTGCTCCAGGCAGGTGCTCTCACACCTGGCTGGATACTGGGATGTCTCCCAACAAACCAAAGGAAAACCACCCGGAGCAGTTGAAGCCATCACAGAAAAGCTCTCTTGCTGTGATGTGCTGCTACCTCAGAGCAGGGAATGCATATTTATGGTGCATTATTTACTCTCAATCAGCAGAATATAGGCCAGCTTTGAAATGCAAATGAGCTGCTTCATCTACAGCCCCAGCCTGCAAAGGCTGAACCCACCCAAGCGCACCATTCCTGTTGTTCCAAAGGCCAGCCTCACCCAGCTACAGCGCTTTCCCTCAGGAAGTTTTCCAGGGGAAAACCATCTCTGCTTTTCATTTGCCCTCCTGGATTTGAGGTTTCCTCCAGGCAACCTTTGGTGCTCTCTGTTTATCAGGAAACTGATCCACGTTCCGTGGGCAATCCCGGCCGTGCCGCAGCTGCTCCCTGGAGTTTCCATCCACACCGTGCTCCCGAGCACTAACAGCTTCCAGGTGCTGGGACAATGTGTGCTGCACATGGCCCAAATTGGGGCTTTTCACACAGCCATCACATTTGTTTAGGGAGAAAGTTCCTTTCCCCAACAGAAACACCCCAGCGTCCTTTCCAGTGCCATCTGGGAGGAATAACTGGTGCAGCAGAGTAATTCCGTTGTCTCTATGCATCCAGGCAGAATTCCCAAGTTATTCCACCTGAAAATGTGTCTCCTGCAATGGCCATCAAATCCATTTCCAACACGTGCAGACAAGCCTGTAAGTGCAGTTTTGATTCCATGGTAACTTGAGCAAAGAGTGAGGGAATCCATCAGAGAGGAGAGGTTGTCCTGCTAACAGGAGTGTTGGAAAAGAGGGAAAATATATCCAGGAGAGCAGATGAAGATGGACTATGAAAATACTAGACTTGCAACTCCTCCTGGCTCAATGGTATAAGAAAAAAATGTTGCTCCTCCCACAAATATTTTTACTCCCTAAATAAAATTATCACTTGGTATTGTCACATCAAAAATAGTAGTGTCATAAACGCATCCCCAAATGCTTAATATTGCAGTTCAAATTTTTCTGCTTTTAAATGCTACTTGAAGAAAAAATTGTAAATATTTAATATATATTTATATACATAAATAGTATATAAATACTAGTTCTTAAAATAAATTATAGGCAGCTTTCTCAACAAAAACAGTTTTTATAGCACTTTTTCCTTACCATCCTTTATCCTGGGTGATACTCTTGGCTGAAATTCCCAAAGAATGTCACAATTTAGTTATGTTTATGTTTGCCATTCCCAAACTTCCATCCATAAGAGTCCAGACATGATGCTGGAGCCTCTGCGGGCTTGTCCTGCTGGGTCTGCCCAACACCTGCCCAACTCCAGCAGGAAACACATCCTTTCCTCACAGGTGACATCCCAAAAAACGGGATGAGGAGAAACAACCAGGGTAATGTTGCACCACAGCACTTTCCTACTAGAAATGAAAATTCTTGGCTGTTAGAGCTAGAGGAGGAATTAAAGAATGCAGATTTATTAATCCCAGTTGTTCAAATTCCAGCTCACATAACAGCTCTTTTCCCATGAGCAAAGTTTTTTATGCTAAAACTCCTCTTTTGGAAGTGTCTGGAATATTTTGCTATTACTTAGTTGTTCATGCTGAGCAATTGATTTTTTTCTTGGCTCTAATCAGATGTTATTGCCTTCTCTTAATTTACTTTTATAGCTGTTTAATGAAGGCTGTTCCTAAATGGTGGAAAAGAATCCAGAGGATTTAGGGAGCTAGAAGAGCTCTTGGAATGTGATTTGTGGTGCATTTCAGGTAGGAGGGAGCAACTCCTGCTCTCCATCCTCCACCAGCCTGCCCAGCTCTGCAGATGAGATCATTTAGTCAGTTAAAAGTCATCCTGAAGCAAAAACAACTTCCAGATGTTTCTCTAATTTTACAGGACACTGAACTGTGAACAGTCGTTAAACTTTATCCCTTTTGCTTCCTGAGTTTTCCAAGACAGAAACAGATAAAAGAATGGGAAAAAAAACCCAAACCACTGCCAAGGGATAATTGTGCAAAGGAAGACTCTGGAGTAAATGTGGTTTTTTGTGGGAATGGAAAAGAGAAAAAAGAAAGAGAAAAGTGCAAGGGCAAGGCTTGGGAGTTCAATCAGTGTCCTGGAGAATGGGATCAATCCCATGTCTTGGCAGTGTTGGGAAAGTCAAGAGTTGGAAACCTCCCTGCAGAGAGGGATTTGCTTGACAGTTATCACCTCCCTAAAACTGCTTCTGACAGAGACTATGAGCTTGAGATCTGTCAGGAAAAAGGGGTTTGCTGTTAAAATTAATCTTTACTTGCTGAAGATGAGCTTCTGACTCGTCATCCTCCCTAACCCTGCCTAGCTACAGTGAGAATCAAGGATATTTTCTCCCAAAAATCCAGGACTGTGAATTAAATCCTCCATAAAATTTTGATAAAGATCTTGCAGCTTCAACTTTAGAAAGCATGTACTTATTAAAACTCTTCTGACTTGATGTTTAATACAGTATTGACATCCAGTAATTAGTTCATCCATGATATCCTTCAGTTCTTTTCTGCTAATTAGTGCTGCAGTTTTCACTTCTGCCTGGCATAGAAATAAACAGAGAAGGTACCATTAGATTTTATTCTATTACCTTTTTGTTGTTGTTGTTATGGTGGTTTTTCCCATTTCTTCTCCATCCATTTAATGCTGGAAGACATGGAAATTTGCCAATTGCCCCGACATCTACCCTGCAACGCTTCTTTTTTTGGGGAGGAACAATTCAGCTCTAATCTCCCCAGACGACGCTGTCCATAAATTAGCGCAGGCTCAGTTTGAGGGACTTGATCTTGCTGCTTTCATTTCTCACGTGACACTTGAATGGAAAACCAAGTGGATTTTAAACAGCTCTAATTTGTATTTACCAGTTAAGGACCAGCAAGATCAGTTCATGTGGTTGCAACATTATTTGGAAAAGACCCAATACAGCCTTTTCCTATATTTTCCCTGTAAATGGTGTCGTTTTACATTAATATCATCTCTGGCTTTGTGGAAGCAGCTCCTGTGTTTTTTTGTTGGTTCTCTGGATTAGACTGGCTGTTATGAATTTGACAACAGTTATCAAATCTCCCCTGCAGCAGATTGACTGTCAAGGATATGATGGTCAAATGTTTCACATATTGCAATCAAACCATTTGTGTTTGGTTTGAAGAATTCCAAAAGAAAGCTGTCAGCTAAGAAATGAAGTTGAAGTAGCCTGAAGCTTTTGGAGCATGTTGATCCAATTATGATGATCCACTCATATCCTTCAGCCTTTTTTTTCAAAATCAATTTTCATTTTAGCTCAGGGGACGGGGTTTTTTTTTTTTTTTTTGGTAATGCAGAGAAACATCTGTAAGGGTATTTCAGATGTGTTGTTTCAGGAAATTTCTTTTTTTGTGTGCAAGAGACCATTGAACTCCACGTTGATTTTGCAAGTGGCTTTTGTCTCCAGTGCACACACATTTGTATTATATATTGTGCATGCATTTATACAACGCAATACATCCTAACCTGAATGGGAATTTTAAATTAGTTTATATGTGTTTAATCTGGTTGCTTGAACCTGAGGAGAAAAAAACTACAGCAAAAGCCTGGGGGCCTAAACTGCCAGCATGTAAGGATGGGTGTAAACCATGAGTGATGTGGATGAGATTCCCAGCTGGTGTTTACCAGGGAAGCTGTTTGTCACCTGCAGGGCTCTGTCCTGCACAGACACTGCTGTCATGACCTGTTGACATAACAAGTCAGTGGTCAGATCTCTCACTCCTTCAGCTGAAAAATACCAGCTGAAACCACTTAGTATTTGTTATTCTGCTGCCAGGTGTTGTTGGTGGTGAGTTGATCCCTGTCCCTGGTGCAGCCTGAGGGTGACACCGAGGTGTGACAAGTGTGAGGGTGAGGACAAAGCCATGCCCACCCACACTGTCCCCTGCCACGGGTACACAAGTGGAACATCAGAGCTGATCCAAGGTTGCTGTGCTGTCCTCATCCCAGATCAGGTGTTGACAGAGTGTTGGTTTCACATTCCATGGAAAGTGTTTAACAAATGTCATTAAATAAAGAGATATTCCATGGCAATAAGAACTACAGCTGCGTGGTATCACCAGGATGATGGGCACTGTGTTTGGGGTGATGGCCTCCAGAGAGGCACAAATTCCCTGATGCTGGGAGTGGAGAGAGACCCAAACCAGGACCTCATCCCTTTGGTCAGCACTCCTGGTAAATGCAGTTCTGCTGGAGATCCCTGCAGCCATAAATACCCATCATTCCCTCAGCCTGGTTCTCTTCTTGGGCACGAGCTCTATAAATTCTTCAAACTGGCAATTAATTCACAATCCATACACCCACCAAGCTGTGAGTCTTGATGACCTTCCAGAGATCCATAAATGCTGTTCAGGAACCACTGCTATAAAATCTCCACCCCTTAACCCAAGAGTAAGAAATTGGTACATCCTCCAAATCTCCAGGAACTGGAATTGGAGCTTTTCCTCATGGTTCATCTCCAAGCTTTATTTAACGATGATTCTGCTAGGAGAATAGACTGCCCTGAGATAAGGAGGGGCAGCCTGGCTATTACAGCAATAAATATTTCCAATTTTACCAATTTTGTTCTGAGAGAGAAAAACTGTCTTAATTTTAATCAAGACCAAAGAACCAAAGGCTTTTTTGATGGGAACAGGTGCCCGGCCACCATAAACATGCTGTGGTCAGCAAGATCCATAAAAATATCCTCTTGATACAGCTGATTTGGGGGAAAATTGTAGATATGGCAGTTGTTATGGGGCACCTGAATCCTTAAATCATCTCACTGTGGTGGCAGAAATTCTTTTACGCAGTTTTTCACCAATCCTGCTTGTTCACTCAGCACAGTGAGCTCAGGACGTGTTGTATTGTCTCGTGAGCTACTGAAAGACACCAAAAACTACTCATTATTTTGAGATTTTTGAGGGGTTTAATATCTTAAATGAGATGTTTATGGAGAACTTAATCTTCTTGATTTTTATGCCATCATACCTAGAGCTGAAGGACAAATTTAACCAGTCTTGCAATAGTGTATTTTGTTAAAATGAGACATTTAATATCAATTGGATGGCTGATATTTTCCATGGTATAACATAAGTCAAGGCATAATTGATGGTACTTAAATGTCTTTGCACCTTGCAATACTGGATTTGAGAAATTATTTTGGCAAATGCTGGTTTTCAGCAGAAAGCATGTTTGTTTTCCTTTAGTTCTGAAGCCCTGGCATTTCTCAAGGAAATGAAGAGTTTATTTGATAAATCCCAAATAGCTACAAGCAGACTCCAAATACTGACTTTAACAGAAGAGCACTGATTTGAGCTGGTTGAAACTTTTCTTTCTCACAATTTGCAGTAAAGGCGGTGCCCAATTCCCTGATGATTTTACAAGGAACTGGACCAGCTCCATAAAGTTACCTGGAAAGGAACAGACTCACAGATACTGAGCACCTTGCCAAGGATTTTTATGAACTGATGATGGAGAACCACACTAAGATCAGAGATCACCTTTCAAACCTTTTGGCCTATATGTACTTTATCTTGGATTTAGAGTGTATCCATCAAACTTTGAAGTTAAAAAATGAACCAGCTGGGGTTTCTTGGGTCCCTTCATGCTGTACAGTAGCACTGCTGTTTGAGAGAATTATTCCAAAATCATTCAAGGCTTTATTTAACTGTAAATATTTATTTTTCATCAAAGGAAGGGATTCCCAGAGGTGGGCAAGGCATCCAGCTGGCGGCTTTTCAATGATATATTAATTTTTTGTACACCCTTTTCCAAGCTGTGCAGTCAGCAGGAGTCAGGAGCTGTTGAAGACAAGGTCTCCTGCAAAGGGCAAGTTTCTCATGGATAAACACAATGGGGAGTATTCTGCTCTAGAAAGGACTTATCCTGATTTTCTTCTCCCCCAAACCAAAGGTTTGATTTCATTATAAGGCAAAGCAAAACATTTGTTTCCAGTAAAAGCAAAGCATTTTGTAGGCTCCTCACTGGAGAATCTTCACTTAATTTAGGTAAATTTTCCAAATAGTTTTTTTTACAACAGGATAGGCATGGAAGCTGGAGTTTGGGGCTCCTCCAGGAGACACCAAACCTCTGTGTTGGCAAACATGAGAACAGCACTGCACAGATGTTCCAGACAAGGGTGGACCTGCATAAACACAGGGGAAAAAACTGGCCAATCTCTCTGGACACTGAACTGTACAAGGAGCAAAGCACACAAAATTAATACAGCTCATGGTACTGAAATAAGGAAAATGCCAGTCAAAGTCTCCAGCTGCTGATATGGAGCGTCCCAGAATCCCAGGATCTGGATGAAAACCTGTGTCAGCAGTTAGTGACTCACTTGCAAAATGGGGTGATTAATTATCCTTCTGTGTGGCCACCCATGGATGCTTTAGCTGTGGCCTGGGATGGATCTGTGCTTCATGACAGCAAACTCCAATCCAGGATGAAAGACTGGGATGTAATTAGTGTTGTACGAAAAAATACCAAGCAAAATATTAATTGCCTACACATCATAAATTTGACCCATGTCAAATCTTTCTGCGGCCGTGCCAAGGAAGGAAAATTTCACAGCTGGATTTAAAGAGGAATCCAGTCACTCTTCCTACATGTGCAGGGTTATTTGGATGAAAATAGGTTTCTTGAAACTGTTGGCATCCCAACACTGAACTGGGTGAGGTAGAAAAGTTCAGAACTTGACTGGACCAGATCCTCAGCAACCTGCTCAGGCTGTGAGCAGCAGATGGACCTGGGTGGCATCTGGGGGTCCAGAGAGGGCCTGTGGAGACACAAAATGCTGATGGTTTGCTGATGGATGAACAGGGAAGGGCATGTTTTAGTCGTATCACTGAGGGAAAAAAATCTGGCACTTCAGCATAGCCTGGAGGCGTAAACACAGGGAGATTTACAAGTGGATGTACAGTCAGTATTGCTTAAAAACAGGCTAAAGAATGAAAAGGCAGATAGTGTGGTGGTGTTTTCCACAATGTTTAGGTACTCATAAGTCTAATCAGCCTGAGGAAGAAAGATGAATAATTCCATTTAAATATATTGAACCAGAATAGGTGGCTCAAGAGCTATATGAGGACCAGACAGATCAGGAGAGAAGCAAAATGAGCAGAAGGACCATGTGAGGTTCAAGCAAACCCACCTGATCCCCACTGGCTGAAGCTCAACCCCAGGATGTGTTTTTGCGCCACGGCCCTGAGGATCCAAGCAAACGTTTTGGGGCTGCTCATTGGTGTTACCTCCTTAAAGGGAGGAGGGAGGTCCTTGACCCTGCATGTTTTCTGTTTTAAGCATAAACTCCTTATCAAATCTGGGCAGAAACACTGTACAACTTCCAGAGCTGTGTTTAGCTGCTTAAATTTCCAGCCTGAGCAAATGGAATAATGTTGTGTGTTTGTTTGTTTGTTTGTTTGTTTGTTTGTTTGTCCCTGCTCCACTGCTCGGGGGCAAATACATAAAGATGGAGCATTTCCCACCGGAAGCATTTGACTCCAAGTTTAGAGGAGTCATTAGTCACATCACACATGCCAAGTCTGGTGGAATTTGGCAGAGCTGCCTAAACTTTAACGAGGTTAAAGGGATGAACCTTTACCTCAGCTGCGCTGAGGGCAGATGCCGATGGTTACAATACAATGATAATTCATCATGATTTTAGTGCTCAGCTTCTTATTAAAATACCCCAGTCAGCCAGGATCAATCCCTACAAACCTGCCAAGAAAGATATAACTTGGATCAAACAGTAACATTTTCACTCAGGCTGCACAGACACAGTTTGGCTCTGAAGTGTTTTCCCGGGTGAATTACAAAAGAAGGATTTGGAGATTCCTCCGTCTCAGGAAT
Organism: Acrocephalus arundinaceus; assembly: GCA_021534815.1. Lineage (NCBI taxonomy): Eukaryota > Metazoa > Chordata > Aves > Passeriformes > Sylviidae > Acrocephalus > Acrocephalus arundinaceus. Next base: position 9,697,338 of record JAJEOU010002847.1, on the reverse strand, counting down.
TAAATGCTCAGAACCATTGGCTGTCAACTTGAAGAACATTAGATCTGCATCTCTCCACAATTGTCTTAAGTTTCTTGGAAGTGAGCCCAGCTATTAGCAGGGGGTAAATAAGACAAAAATTGACAACAATGCGCATTATAGGGTGAAGCGTGGAGGGCTGAGGTTTAGGTGTGAACGGTTAATGGATTTCTTAGGACTGTGGGATTTGATTTGAAGCTTACCTTGTTTTTCCAGCAGGTTCACCTCGGCTGATCTCTGAAAACTTTAAAAAACCCCAGAAGTCTATTTTATTCATTTGAAACACTGCAAAAATAAAGGGTAGTGTTTATTAACATGGTGTGATTTGGGGGGTTGTGCAGAGCCGTTCTGTGGTTAAAAATATATTTCAAATGTGCATTCTTATAAGTTTGAGTTGGCCAGATTCAGTTTGGCTGTTGATGTAGACCAATGTAGTAAAATGAAATCTGCCTGGTGAAATAGGGGTTAAATATCTGTTATTTCCAGGTGTATTTGTGTTATTTCCAAACTACTCCTTTTGTTTTTACAACATACAGTGGGTACAAGTTTGTGAGGTCAGAGTGGGAGTGATTCTGCATTTTCAGAAAAGTGGCTTTTGCTCTATTTTTTCTGCTGCCTTATGTGTTTGGACCATAAGAATGTTTTTTTCTCCTCTGTAGCATGAGCTGTGCTTTTTATCCTCCAGAACCTTTACTAGGGATGAAAAGGCCAAGAAAAGCGTGACAATTTTACCACTAATCCAATGAGTGAACAGCACACCTAAATTTTGGTAAACTTGTAAAAGACTCCATTTTAAGTTTCTACAGAGCACAAATACAAATACCTTGACACAAGCCCCAAGCAACATAAACAAACCTAAATACACATTAAAGCTCAGTTCAGCCAGGTACCTCAGCCTGAGGTTACTGAGACGTGCTGTAGCCCTCCTGAATCCACAGGTTTATTCACATCCATGCACATTTATGGGTGTACAAACTCTTTGTCTCAGTGAGCAAAGCCAAGCCGTTATTCTGTTCTCTTTATTTCCCTGCTGGAGCAAATTTTTCTGCCTCTCCCTGGACTTCCTTTCTTAGGAAAATAAACTCAGTGGTATTTTTCTGTAGGTGCTGAATGTGTTTGTGGGGTTTCAGTGAGTTCCCCCACCCCTCCCCGTGGCGGTGCTGCCTGAGCCTCTCTCCAAGCAGCCGACAGAGGCTTTGGGAAGAGCTTGGCTGCCTTTGCACCAGCCTCAGTTCCTTCCCAGTGACAGCACCAAGTTCCACTTTGGAGCCCCAGGTAGGTTTTTACTCAGATAAATCTGCAGAAAATAATGATGAATTTGGGCACAAAGGTTCTAAAAAAACGTGTGGACATAATGCCTTCAAAAATTGACTTTAGTCAGTTGGGAAATACCAGCCTGCAGCCCTGCCCTGTTTTCAGTAACTGTTGTTATGTCCCAGTAATCCCATTTTATATCTGAAAACCTCTGTGGTTTTATTTATACAATCAATTCTTGATTTTCTAGTTTCTCTGGAAGGAATGGAGGAAGTTTCAAACTTTGTGTTCCTGTGATTGCAAGTGTCTATTACAGCACTGGAAAGGAAATTGCTGCCATGAATATATGGCTGATGGAGACAATTCAGGGGTCATGATGTGCAATGAGAAACTCCCAAAAACTTTGTCAAGGCATGACTTTAGTAACAAACATAAACTTGAGCTTGAAAACAAGAAACTGGGTTGTTCCATTTGATGAGATCACACAGTCAGCAGGAGTTGTGCTGAGTTGGAATGACTTTGGGTCTTGTTTTAGCAAAAGATCACCCACTTGTGCCTAAGACCCTGTACCAGTATAAACTAATAGCTTCAAGTGACTGGTTTCACTCTTATTAGGTCACTGGGTAGAGGAAAATACTAAATGGAGATCATTTGGAATATACCAGCAGGTCCCAGAAAAGTGGGAGAACAGAAAGGTCCCGTTCAGCTTCTGCAGGATTCCTGTGAGGAGTTTCCAGTTCCCATTGATCATTCCGCTTTGCACCATGTGTATAAAATAGCAATTTGAGGTTTCAGGAGTGTCATGTCTGCATGATGAGTCCATCAATTTTCTTTGGCTGCAGGTTTCCCTTCAGTGGCTGGGAAGTAAATTATGAGAAGCTGAAGGAGAAAGCCGTAAATTATTGGGCTCTGCCAACTTCAATATCTGCAGCCTGACGGAGCCTTGATTTGACAACAATCTGCTTGTCAGTCTCTCTTGCAAAATATTAACACGCTCAATTATCAAATGTGTTATCCAACTGTTAAATCTCACGGATAGAGCAGTCCAAAGTCCAGGGTCAGGCTCCGTTTCTCCTCCTGCGGCAAAGCATCTGCTCAGGCTTGGGAGCTGCTCGTTCTTGGCCCGTGACAGCAGCGTTTCTTTAGGGTTAGTAGTGGCTTTTTAGGAAATTCAGGCTCTTTCTGTGAGAGAACTGGAAAGAAAGGCACAAGTGTTGTTGCTTGGTTGCCCCGGGTGCAGTCAGAGTTTCTGGGAACAGAGAGTGGGGACAGGACGGGCTCAGCGATTTGAACATGTATAAAACATGTAGAAAACAAACTATGTGCTTTTAAAAAGCCACAGGTTTGGGAGGAAGAATCAGTTTACCTTCATTTAAGAGCATTTTACTAAATCAAGTGTCTTCTAATCACCAGCACAAAAATCTCATCTTTCTCTGAAAGACCCTTTGGGAAAATCATCCCACTTCAGTAGGATCTTATCCATCCTCCTTCCCTTTTCCCAGGCCATGGTGATGAACATTACTCTGTCCCCTCACGCTGTAAATAATGATGGGCCACTGTAGATAAGGGGTTTGAGCTAAACATTAAAAACAGTCACCTGGAAACAAATGAAAGTATGAGTAATAACCACATGCAAATTTATCCCCCATTTATATCTTGCTGGTAAATGCTGACATTTGGAGAGAGGGAATGCAGTACAGGAGGAGGATGTTGGGTTTTGCAATTACAGTCCCAATCCATTCTCAAAAGATTAAAGTTTTACACAGTGGTTGTTCTGGGGAAATTTGCTGAATCCTAATATTTAAGATGAAAGCATAATGAAGGATGATTTTTTTTTTTTTTTAAGAATTGTCTGATAGGCTTGATTTGCCAGTTCCCACTGAAGCAAAACTTTCCTCTGACTTCAATTATCAGTAAATTGTGTTGACCTCAATAAGGGTTTTTGCAGAACTGGACCCATAGCATGAATAGGCTGTTCTGTGCAGAAAAGTGACTGCATGAAAATGGCATCTTCTTACTCATCAGTTCTGCCTCCCGAGGGCACACGAGCTGCTGTGTCTGGCTTTAATGACAGAAATGAGGTTTTGCTGCTCTTTCCTCCTGTGAGACCTTCAGAGCTGGCGGAGCCAGGCCAGGAGTTGGTGCAACAGTGGCAGAATTTGGGTGACAACAGCTGTGTCCCCTTGGTCCTCCACACCCAGAGGGGTCTGAGTGAGCCCCCAGGTTGTACCCCCAAAAAGGTGTGAGCCCCAAGGATGTCCCCCAAAAGGGTGTGACAAAACCCAAGCCCCTGTCTGCACATGACAATGAATCAACCAGGATTTTCCCACTGGGCTACTCCAGACCGGGAGCTTTAAACGCTCTCTGTTTGACATCCTCCTGATTTATTGCATTTGTAAAGGTGACCTTAAATATTTTAATGGTAATAATTCTTTCAAGGGCTTAAATCAGTAAATGTGCTGTGTTCATATTTTGGCATTATATACTGTAGGCAATTTAATCCATATAAGCAGTTTCAGTGATATTAACACTGTAGGCAAACTGATACTAAAGTTTAAATGTCAGAGAGAGTTTTCATATTACATCTAGTGCAAACAAAGCATTTTTTTTCCAAGTACTGAGGCATAAAATACCAGGAGATAGTAAAGACAGAGAGTGCCAATGAATCTGAAATAAATAGGAGGTGAAATTTATAGTATTTTCGAATATGTGCCCTATCCAAGGACTGCTGCAGCTGCACAGATCTATAAAATTAGAGATAAGAGAAAAACCTTGTAGCACTCCACAATAAATGCGCCTCCACCAGGCTGTCTATCTGGATTTCTGTAACTCCTTGGAGATTTACTATTTCACCTTGGATTTATTTCCCACTGTGCATAGCATGGATGGTATTTCATACTTCCTATGTTGCCCCACTCATTGTGCAGTGACAGGTCCCAGTTGTAATCACTGGGCAGGGATGTGGCACCATGAGCCCACCCCTTGCAGGAGGGTGCAAACAGATATGGGCTGGGATGATCCCACCAATATTTACCCAGTGGTGCTGCAGGAGCTTGGGAGCAGGCAGGTTTCCATCTTATGGCCCACAAACTCTGGGTGCCTTCTCACACTCCATGGGCAGCCAAGGCTTTGCCTTATTGGGGAAAAAACCCAAGGATTGGGGAAAAAAACCCCAAGGATTGGGGAAAAAAACCCCAAGGATTGGGTGATAAGAGGTGCTTTCCATGGTTTCCAGCTTGTGGAGGGGTGCTGGGTGTTGGGATAAATGATGCCTGTGGCTCTCCAGAGCCATTGGCCCTGGGAAGGTGCATCTGAGCCAGCCAAGCACTGGCTCATAAAACCTGTGACAAATGGTCAAAAGGTTTATTGGCCATGTACTGCTGTGCACGACCCCATAAACCAGCAAGGATGTGTGGAAACACGGGCTGTTTGTTAGGGTGTTTGCTTGTTAAATAACCTGACCTGCTCTGAAATCTCCTGCTGGCATCACTGGGCTGAAAAAGGGGGGCAACTCAGTAAAAATAAGTAAAGCAACCCATGAATGATGTGTAGGAAGTCACAGGAGGAGGAAGCACAAGTGCTGTCATGTGGAGGATGAGAGTGGAAGGGAATAACCACTGAGAAATAAAATTTATGAGATAATTATGCTCTTTTTCCCTAAGGATTCTTGTCCTTGATTTAATCCCTCGGAAGGTTTGTCTCAGCTTTGGTGACCATGACTCCTGGGAATGTTCATCACTGTCACTTAGGTGACAGGACTGTGGCACCAGATTTGGCAGTGCCTCTTTATCTCAAGGAATTTTGAAGGTGCTTCAGGCAACTTAAGGCAATTGGATATAAGGGAGAAAATCCTTTTCCTGTTGGGATGGTGAAAAAAGTCCTCAGCCTCCCTCCTTCCCTGGCTTCCAGGGCTTTCAAGCTAAGCCCTGCCAGACCTTGAGGAGATGTCCCAGACCACAAACAAAAAGAGCTGCAGACCCCATGGGAGGAAGGGACAGCCTCTGCCATGAGAAGTTTCTTTCACTATTCAGAAAACTCAAACACAAATAACACCTTCCCAGCTGTGTCATTGCAGCAAGGTGAACTTTTTGTGCTCCAGGCTGAAGGATTCCTCTGGAACAGCACTTCTTCCATCAGGAGCCCTTGGCAGCATGATGTGACCATCACCTTTCCTGGCCACAGCTCCTGGGTGAACAAGTGACCCAATGCATGACTTGCAAACTCCAGAACCTGTCAAAGTGAGGAGAAAATGAATGAGCTCAAGATCTCATTGCAAATTTCAGTCTTCTGCTGAAACAGAGCCAAGATCTTTAATTCATATTCACATCCCTAATCAATATTTCAAGAAAACCAAAGTGTAAAGCTCAACCTGTATAATCTTGGTTCTGCCTTCATCCTGATTGCACTTAATTTCATCGGGGTCACACTGAAGAGCTCATGCTTGTTTAATTCTAAACTCCAATGACAGTCAGAGGAACTCAATTTTAGTTGTGGCTCTGTAAGATTTCTTATTCAAAAGCAATTAAATTGCTTTCTTTGGCCTCCTTAAATTGACAAACTGTAAACAAGGTGTTCTGGAGGATTGTTTCTCTACAGGAAATGATATCACCATATTTAAAACATATATAGAATGACTTGTGATAACTGCTACTACCTCAGTAGATGATAAACCAATAAATTAAAATAACAGTGCATAAAATGATAAATTCTGGTAGACTTAAGATGGTATAAAATAATTGGAGACTTCACTGCTATTTCCATTTTTAATGGGGTTCTGTGGCACTATGTTCTGGCAGCAGGGCTGGAAAGGTAAATTAATCTTTATGCATCATCATCAAGCAGTGTAAACACGGCCAAACTTAATTAGGACATAATAGATTGTTAAGTGTCTGCCCCTCAGAGGTGAGATTGCTCTGGAAAATGATTACAGACTCTCAGGCAGGGTCTTCTTTAAAAAACTGGTAGTAGCTTTTCCGTGCCTCTGACAACAAACCCCATGGAAAAGCCCTGCAGAGAGGCAGCTTTCCGTGGTCCCAGGGCCAAGCACAAACCTGCAGTGAAATATTAATGAAATGTGGCCTGGGGTTGTACTGCTTTGGCAGTAAAAACTCCTGTTTTACTGAAAAAAACCTAACAGAAGTCACTGAAATCTCCACCTGGATGGAAGTGCTGGGCCTTCCCAGCTCATCTTCCCACAGCCGTGGGCATCCCATCCTGCTGGGCTGGACAATCCATGGAGAGGAGGAACTGGGCTGAGGTAGGTGTATAAAAACTGCAAAAATCTTACTTGACATACCGTCTTTTAGACATTATTGCACATTAAGTAGAGAAATGCAATACAGTCTATTTTTCACTTCTGTTTCTGATATTGGTTTTTGTCATTATCAGATCCATTCCTGTGTGATTTTCTGAGCCGGTTGTACAATGACCTCCCTTTCCATGGCAGCAGTTGAACTTACACTTCTATATATAAGTATGTATTTATACTTTACTACACATGCTCTTGCTTCTTAAATGAACTAAGTTTGCTAATTGAACACAGGGTGATAATTTCTGGTTTAAAAGTAGCTGCAAAATGTAGTTCAGAAATCTCAAAGTTTTTTGTGAGAAACACTGGCAAACTAATTCTGAAAAGAAAATACATTTTATTGAACAGTTTCAGTCTGGATTCAGTGTCTGTACAGTGTGGACAGCAGAAGATTCAGGAAAGAAAATATATCGTAGTCTCAGGGGAGTTTTTTTGTGTCTGCTTTAAAACCCATTTTGTAGTATGGGTTTGGTGTGTCAAGGTCACGATGCACAGTGGCACGAACTGGCCAGATGTGGAGATCTTTTTCACACTGTCAAATACCAAAAGGTTCCTTAATAACTGGAAATGAAAGTGCAGCATCATCTTGAATGCCTTGATTACTCCAAGGCTCCTTTTGGAGTTCAACATTCTTGATTTTATTTCCTGATAATTGTGTTAAGGGTTTTCTGCTGCTCAATTGCCTCAGGATGTAGGATATGGCTTTGAGAGCAGGGGAAGGACTCCCCTGCTAGCACAACTCTCCAGGGCAGAAAACATTTCTTATTATGGAAATTATTATAGACATTGTATGAAAAGGGGAAAAAAAAATTACAGAGCTGTAGGAAAGGTCTACTGCAGACCACCACACTGGACCCATCTTGTTAATCACAATAAAACAGCAAAGAAGAAAAGAATGTTGAGTTCCCAGCTTTATTTGGTCACTACCATCCTTGCAGAGGGGTTTTATGTACTTTAATTTCTATTTTAAGTCTTTAATTCACTTTTTAATTCCCTCTTTGCTAATTTATTATGTTTTTGCTCTTTGTTTGCACCACCTAAAACTAAACCACGTATATCTCAGAGTCAGACTCCACCCCTGCATTTGCTTTTGCATTTCCACTCTTTGGTAATAGCTTTTACAAGCGGACCAGTTTAAATTCTTAATTTTGTCTTCTTCCTCTAAATGCACAATGATTCTTCAACTGGAAAGGAAAGAGAGTAGCTCAGAATGATCCATATGTTGAAGTACTGTATTTTCATCATTTAAATGATAAACTTCCCATCAAATATCCACAAATGTACATTCATGACTCCCATCCAATGATCTATTGGCCAGAGGCACATACATTGTTTTAATTTATTTTGGAGTAAAGGTGCTTTCCTGCAGAGTTTGGATAAGCTTGCTATGCACCAAACAGATGTTCAATAAAAGAGACTTTACTGAATATGACAGAGAAACTCAGGGAAAGCGGATGAAGGAAGGAAAATTACAGGATGTATGGATTCCTGGTTCATCAAACAACAGGCCACGCTTTTAATCGGGGCCCTTTTATGGATGGAGCATCAATGAAACAGAAGGATTTCTTGGAAGAAGGTGATGCCAATGTGTTGCTCATGGTGGAATTAATTTTGGCAAACTCACTGCAGGAGCACATGAAGTCTCCCCTTTCTCTGATGGGTTCAGTTCCTCCCATCATGGGAAAAAACACCTGCAAAAAGTCAGTTGCAGGATCTGGGAGAATTCCAGGGTCTGGAGGTGGGTAGGTGAGGGTTCCTTCCCACTGTGTGAAACACCCAATTTTGCTCTCGGACGGGAAAAGGGATTATTAAGACACCCAAGCCTTACATCTGTTCAGGCTTTTCCTATTTGGAGAAAGGTGCTATTTAAGGAGGAGTCGAGGAGCACAAAGCCAGCTTGATTCATTGGGAGATCAAAGAGGGAATGCTGCCTTTGAGATAAAGATGGCTCTGCTTTGAAAGGTTTCTCCTTTGTTCGGGGTGTCCACCCACGGTGTGGGACAGCTCCTCCTGAGAGACACACAGCAGGAGAAAAGCACCTCCTCTGCCCGCTCCCAGGGAGCCTAACCTCCGATTTTTGGATGTCTCCATCAAAGGGAGAGTTCATGCCTGACCTTCTCCAGCCCCGCCCTGCCTCTGAGCCCAGCGGGGATGGGCCTCCATCTTGTGACACAGGATTGACTCCCTGATACAATTTTTTGAATCTGAAAAATTTTAACACCTCACTGGAAACTTTCTTATTCAGAAGTCGTGAATCCCAGTGTTGATTTGCCAAGTGTGCTGGTTTGAAAGCAAAACCAGTGAAAGACTCTAAGTCAGAAACACAATTTAATAAGAGGAAAAGAAAAGAAATAAAAGAAAGTAAAATAAAATAAAAGCAATAGTACAGAAAACCCACTGACAGAGTCAGAATACAGCCTGACACCCTGTTAGTTAGGGTGGTAGTAGCAGTCCTGATGAGATGGTCTGGTCGAAGCAGTGATTCCTGTAGAAACGTCTGGTAGCTCTTGTCTCCTCTGGGAGTCCAGTGGATAAAAGCTGCCTGTGCTGTCCCAAACCCTGGATTTATCCAGGTGGGAATGCTTGGCTCCTCCCCCTGGGCAGAGCATCTCACAATGGGATGATCTCATTCTGTGAGTCATGCAGTGGGTCCTTGATGGCCCATTAAACAGAGATAACTCCCGGAGGGAGTTACCCATGAGTCATGGGCAAGGCATAGATGGTCCATGAACAGAAGACAAGGAAAACACTGCCCCACCTGACTTCAACAGCTCATGAAGATGGGGATAGAACACAGGCTTTGGGCACAACTTACATTGTAACCTAGGACACCAAGGAAGAGGAACTGACATTTTCCATGCAGGAATCTGCTGTGCTTGTCCAGGGGCAGCTCATAACCAGCTTTCCTCTTCTACCTTCTACTATGGATGTGTCAGCATGGTGAAAATTTGAGGTATTTAAATATTTTTGTGGGTATTTTAGTAAAATCTGATAGTATAGAGGGTGGAACAGCTTTTGCAGCTGCAGCTCTTCCATCAGTGCTCTCCATCCAGATTATCTGATGCTTTCAAAATCAGTCCTAACAGTAGTGGAAATGCCTTGGAATGTGGTCTAGGACAATCAGCATGTGACCTGATTTGGCTGCTGAGGTTTTCTGTCAGAGTAATGGAATGGACAGGAAAGTCAAGAAGGGGTTTCTGGAAAAGGGACCTTTATAATTGAATTTCATAAACTTTCATTCAGGAAATTTTCAGCTTGGCTTAACTCTCCTACACTCACTTCTTCAGAAAGAACTTCCTTTCTACAACCTCCAAAATGTGTATTTTCATGTAGACATGAGATAATAAAAGTGAGTAGGATATATGGGGAAAGACAGGTCAAAAATTCATGGCAAAAGAGGATCTGAAGGAAATAAAAGGTCTAAGTGGTAACTGGCATCAGACCTAACTACTTATTTTTTTAAGGAGCTGCTGAGGTGCTGACCTGGATATTTACCAAGCTCTTCCTGGGCAGAACTTGCTGGTTACCAGCAAGTTGAGATGAGAAAGTAACTCAGAGGTGAGACTGCAATGGGCTTCTCCAAAGTGCACATTGAGATTTGTTAATTTGCAATGGGAAAGCAACGCTGTTCCTTTAATAATGAATAGTTTTATAATTTCTTATTAAAACCACCAGCCATTCAGAACCAAGGGTCAATAAACAGGAGTTTGCACATGAAGAAGGATCCTGTGTAGCCTTACTGAGCCATTACTACCTGTGAGTAATCTACAACCAGGAGCACCAAGTCTTCACTGCTGCTGATGAGTTCACACTTGATGCTGAAGTTTCAAAACACTGAAGCCTGGGCAATATTTTTCACAAGATGGATTGGCATTTTTAATAATTCCCAGATCCCAAACACATATGAAACGAGCCCTTGATGAGAAAGGTCTGATTACAAATAACCTGCAGAGAGATGAAAGTTCGTTTTTAATATCTGTTTTTTTAATTCTGCCTTCGACTTTCAAGAGGCTTCAAAAGAAGGCAAAGACTAGAAAACAGTTTGATTTAATACTGTTAGATGTGTGAAATAAAATGCTGGACAATAAGAGATGTAAAACAAGCAACAAGTGCAAATGACTTAAATCAAATTAAAGAGCTAATTGAAAATAATGGAATTAAACCCTTTTTTGGTTGTTTTTATTCATCTGGTTTTCAGCACTGTTTGCAACAGCATTTTTTTTTTTTTTAATCTTCTTTACTTTGAAGAACAAACTTTCTCAGTCATGAAAGACAATGATTTTAATCAGGCTCTGAAATGTCATTCTCTGGGGATGTGGATGTTAAATGCCAGCGAGGAAGAGAAGCACCATCAACACAAACCAGCGGGGCAACCACGAAGCGAAGCAGCTTCGGTGTGTGGAGCTCTGATACAACATCCTGATACCGAGATCCTTCAGCTCCCATCACAGTGGTCCTCACCCACACGACCTTGCTTTCATTCTCTCTGTATCTTAAGGAAACCTTTTTTTGTAACATAGACACTCACAGCTTCAACTGAGCAGATCTCAGACTCCAGTGAGGAACCGCAAGGTATTCGCTGGTAAATCTGTTTTCAGAATGGATCACCCAACATGGAGTGAGCTTCTGTTGGGTTTTTTAGGCAGCTGAAGGGAAATGGGGTTTGCATGGAGGTATTTGGGTGTTTTTCTATTCATTAAAGCAAAGGAGGGACCCCTCTGCAGTGGGAGCTGCTCGTGGGTGCTCCTGGTTCTCCTGGGAGAGGAGGTGTCCCAGGGTAGCAATGCCACAGTGTGCTCCAGCCAAACCACCTTTAGTCGTTCTTATCAGAACCCTCTGGAATTCATCAAGGTCACTAAGACATAAACTGCACTAAAATAAGAAAGGAGAGGCTGAGAAAGAGAACACCAGACTGCAAGAACTAGATAAAGGAGGGCCACGAAGCACTGGACTGTAACCAGTCACATTTCCTGAGAGGTGCGTGCTGAATGCATGGACAAGATAGAGGCTCCAGCCAAATAATGCATGATCCTGTGAACAGAAGTTTTAGAATGTATAAATCTCTTTTAATGTAAATAATCAATGGCTTCTGCCTAATCATATTGGTTGGTCATGCAGAAGTCCTGAGCTCCCACATCCCAGGAGGAGGACGACTGCCCTTATGGCTCCACATTGTCAAACTCCTCTCACCCTGCCCAGTGCCCTTGCAGGGCCAGGTTGACTTCTCCTCACTCTCCCAAGCCTCCTCCTCATCCTCCAGCTGGGTTTGAGCTCCAGGGCAGGGATGGCTCAGCAAAGGTGCATTTGCCTAAAGCACCTGAAGCCTTCAGCGCTTGGAAAAATCCTGCTGAGTAGAATCAAGGATTTTAAGGGTCTTACAGAACTTAAATGATGATTCTGTGATTGCAGAGCACATCTGCAGGGGGATGTTACCTACAGACCTTGAATGAGGCTTGGCTTTGCAGAGCAAAATTAAACCTGTTATAAGCATTTTGTACAGAAAATTCCCCCATAAATCCCTGTCATCAGCGTTCAGAAAGTTTCTCTCTTTTTTTGACTGGAAGCTCACAGGAATAACTTCCCTGTGGAGTTCAGAGCTGGGCAGCACAGCAGGCTCAGCTGCTCCTTGCCTTTAGAGGTTATTTTTGCTTTACTCCATCCTGCACAGGAGCAAATCGTGCTTAGAGCAACCTGGTCTAGTGGAAGTTGTCCCTGCCCATGGCAGGGGCTGGAATGAGATTATATTTTAGCTCCTTCCAACCCAACCCACTCTAGGATTCTGTGATTAACTTTTCTGCCTTTCTCATGGGCAGCTTAATTTCAAGTCTTGCAGAAGAACAAGGGGAAAACCAGCTGAGACAACACAAAGACAATTCCCCTGCATGTGGAAATTTTTTTTTTTTTTAATGAAATTATTTCCCCTGTGTACTGCTACACTGCCTCTTCATTAGAGGGACAGGAGAAATGTGTGCTTTCTGAGCAATGCTGAGCTCTCATGGAATGCAGGGGCTGCATTAAAAAAAATCATTCCTGGTGCTAAAAACCAACCTGACACTGCTCCTTAAGTTTGGTGAAATATCCAATCAGTCTCAGTGGGTTTTTTCAGGAAAAGGAATAAATAAAATTAGAGGGAGAAAAGAAAAAAAAAAAAAAAAAAGAAGGGGGAAAAAAAATAAGAGAGAAAACCCACCAACCCTGGTGTGTTCCCATAATAAAGGGTCTAAAAATGCCCCTCTCATTGATGCAAAATTACAGTTATTGTTTATCCTCCTTCTACTTCACACAGCTTTATACAATACACACCACGAAAAATACAAGCAAACAACCGACACATTAGTTAAGAGACCTTCCATTTTACTTCGGCGGTTCACGATAATGGAATTTAATTGTGGAAAGAGCTGAATAATTTTAGCTGAATGTCATTTGGTTCATTCAAACTGGGAATCAGGGACATTTTTAACAAAGGTTTTCAAACTTCTTTTGAAATCAGGAAGCTGCTGTGCACAGATAAGGGGAGAGGTTTGAGGATTCTCTATCAGAAATTTCAAGGTTTTTTCCATCTGCTTTTTCACATTAACTGGTAATTATCCAGAAAGGCACATAATAGTGCAGAAATGACAGAAGCTGACAAAGGTTTTCCTAAGATATGTAAATTGTCAGTGATAGGCAAGGTGCAACAGAAAGGCTTTCTACAGCACAATTATTTATGCCAGTTTCATTTGCTTTTAGGTAGCACTGATGGTTCTACCCCACCGCCGCCTTTATCACAGGCACTGCACATTCCCTCACCACCAGCACACAGGGAAGGTGGCAAAAACTGAGCTTGGAGCTTGGTGGTCTCCTCCAATGCCTCTATTTTCTATTAAATACGTGCACAAGGTGCTGCGCATGGAGATATTTCAGAGTTGGTTATAACCTTCCCATTCATTTCTCACGCTGCAGAAATAAATAAAAAAATGTGATCCCTCCCAGTGAAACAGCTCCCACTTGGTGGTGGTCTCAGAGCCCACCCTCCTCATGGCAGCTGTTTGAGGGAGGAGGTGTTAGAAGGGACATTCAGCTGTTTGAGGTTCGTTAGCCCTCTCTGTTAATTGCCTAACTCCATCAGAGAGATGAACAGACCCCTTAGAGCTGCTCAGATTCCTTCCTCCAACTCTCTCTGAGCAGGGCTTCTTTTGATGGGGTTGGAAAGGTGGGTGGTGGGACAACCACTCTATCTGCCTTTAAAAATTCATTCTGGGAACGTAGAATCATGGAATAGTTTGAGCTGGAAGGGACCTTTTGAAGGTCATCCAGTCCAACCCCCCTCAATGAGCAGGGAAGGCTGGATTTGGGTACTCTTAGGTTATACTCCTCAAGGGAGGAAAGATCTCCTCTCCCTAAACTGCCCATTCAGTCTCAGGAATTATTACCCATGGCATTACAACCCCTTGATCTATCCCAGCAGGTCACCAGGCTGGCTCCAAGTCTTGAACAGGGTGTTAAAAGATATTTTATCTTTGCTGTACAAGCAGAGGGATTGGGTTTTGATAAATATCCTTTTGCCAAAGGAGAAGTTGGGGTGGGTTTCTGAGTTCTTCTGGGAACTTTATTATTATTTAAGTAAAGAGTAAGGGGCTGTGCGTGGGACAAATTCCTGCCTGACCTCCCCCTCATTCAGCTCATACCAGAATTACAGGCTTTAATTAACCTTTCCTGGGAATCGGAAAGGAAATATTCCCGTGTAACTTCACAGGTAACAAGAGGTTATAGGATCTTTAATGGATGGAAGAACTTCACCTGCTGTAGTGGCACCAGAAGTGTTTGGTGGGATAATCACTTCCCATCAGCACCTAAGTGATGCTGAAGTACCCTGAAGGGAGGAGTTTCCATGTGTTTGTGAGGGTGGAATTAATTTCCTTTATGATAATATTCCCTGAAGTTAATGGGTGCTGAGAGAAAGGAAACAAGATGCAACACAAAAGATTTGTATTGAAAAAACCAACAAGATTGCATTTGAAAGTCAATGGCTTTGTTATTAACTCTAAGGACTTTCTCTCCTATCTGGCGCTTTGTTTTCCCAAATCAGGGAGGTCAAACTCGTGTGAAAGGCTTTGGGAGAGATGGAGAGGAAGGATTTCACCCACCAGAGCCATTGGGCTGCAGCTGGTGCCCGAGGAGTGTCTGTCCCTGCAGGACAGACCAGAACCAGCCTGGGGTAACTTGTTTTCCTTATTTTACTTGATTTTTTTAAAGAAAGATTTTCTTCCATGGGCTTTTATGCTATAAAGATTCAACAAAAACTTCCAAGAGCTTCTTGGTCAGTGCTGAACCCCACCAGGATGTGCCAGCTCTGAGGGTTTGCATGAAACATCCCAGCAGCTGATTTTTGGGGGCTGCAGGCCCAAAACAGCTCAAGTGCTCATGTCCCCTTTTGTCCCCATTCCTGTTAATTCCCAGGACTCCTTCCTTTCCCTGTGCAGCCCCTGGTAGTGCTGGAGGGGCAAAACCAGCAGCTCCAGCTGCTGACACTGGGCTGTAGCTCCACTGAGTGCTGTGAAAGCCAAAAAAGGCATCAAACATGCCTGTGTTTAAGCAGAAGTTGATAAATTATGAATTGCAAGAGGAAACCCCAGCTCATGCTCAGGGGAGACCCAAGGACAAGATGAGGGGGAGAACCAGATCCCAGGCCCAGCTGGAAATGGATTTTGGGAATATGCAGGTGAGTTAAATGAGGTGTGAGGCCCATCCTGCTGATATTCACGCAGAGCATTTAGGATATTGAAAAATTGCCTGAGTGGTAATTACATCCTTAAACTTTCTGCATTTCTTTTGTTTTTACTTTTTTTAGGTTTCTTTTTTAAAAAAAGTTAAAATAGATAAAAAACCACCAGGCCTGAGAAGATGGTCCCGGGTGGTTTGTGCACAGCAGAGCTGGGGACTTTGGAGTTGTCATGCACAGACATCAGGTGAGAGCTGGAAAAAGCACTTTGAAAAGACACAAAGGCACTTAAGGACAGAAACCCTGAGGATGCTCAATAAACAATCACAGAATGTGACTTTGCCGTTGTTACACATTCCTGCTCCTGTTTGTAATGACATTTTGGCCACTGTCTAAATACACAGAAATGGCCTGAATGCATCATCTGGATTATCTGATATTAGTTCGAGGTTTTGGAGTTTTTTTTCCTGCAGCCTCTCAGTAGACTTTGAAAGAAGAAAAGGGGAAAAAAATTTAAACCTATTTCAGAGTAATTGAACTGTGTTCACATTAACTTACACTAAAGTTATTTTTAATTAAATGAACTTCCCCTGTTTGTAGCTGGAAGGTACTTGTGTGAGATAAAAACTCCATTCTAATAACGTTGAGACTCACCAGCACTTAATTAGCATCACAACTCAAGGCAGAGGGAGCAGGGAGGCGAGCAGGGAGGTGGGTCTGTGCTGCTGGGTGGGATTTTGGGAAGGGATGCTCAGCCCCCATCCCAGAGCCCACCCAGCGCCGTGAGGAACGCCGGGAGGGGAAATCACGCCTAGGGTTTGACACAGTTTGTGGCAAAAGCAATTATAATTAACATTATATTAAATATTAAGTCAAGATCATAAAATGTTGATTGGTACTGATTAGCTGCATAATCCATAATTAGAAATCACTGCACCCTTCAGCAGGTACTGTAGTGCCTTGCCTGTGATTTCACTGCTAAATTAAGCGAGAGTGATTCAGCTTTTGCCCTGAGTTTTACTCCTGCATTTCATTTAGGGCAGAAGCACATGCAGGCAAAGAAAGGCACAGGATCTGCTCCCACCCAGGCTGCTCCCAAACTCCCCATCCTAAGGGCAGCTCCCCAGCCCTTCCATGCCCATGGAGAAGAGATGGCCAAATTGCCCTTGACCATCCTCAGCTCTGCTTTGGTTGTGTCTAAAAGATGTAGGGAGAAGCTTTGGAACAGCCTGGGAAGTGCTGGAGTCTCCATCCCTGGAGGGGTTAAAAATCCATTCAGGTGTGGCTTTTGGGGGCATGGGTTAGGGGTGGCCTTGGCGCTGCTGGGGGATGGTTGGTCACAGAGATGTTAGAGGGTTTTCCCAACCTAAATGATTCCATGACCGTATGGAATCCTGTATTCTCTGAAAATTCCTTGTGCATTTCCTCACCCCAGACCAGTGGCTGCAGAAGGCCGAGCTGAGGTCGTGCCCTCCTGCCTCAAGCCAAGACAAAGCAGCATCAGGCAGCTCAGAGATAATGATTTATTTTTGGTCCAAACTCGGAATACACCTCAGGACACCTCAAGAAGGAGGGAGCAAAAGGAGATTCTTTATTCTGATTTGATTTTAGAAGACCAAACCCATCTGTGCCTCACTTGTTAATGGGGTGGAAACAGGGACCCTTTGGGGAGGTTGGTGTCTCTGGGCTGAGGAGCTGCTGCAAGAGGGTGAATTATTCTCACTGTTATCAAGGCTTGCTGCAGCAGCCCTGCTTTCCCCTAATTTTATGGGTCCATTTATCCTGAATATCCATTTGTAATGGATAATGTCATCATCACACACTGGGAAACATTCAAGTTTTGTTGAAGTAAAGAACAAAGTCCCCTAAACCATGAGGTTTTATGTCTTTGCTGCAAATTTCAGTCACTGCCTTGGCTGGAGACCCAGCTGTGATTTTCCACAGCAGAGCTGGATAAAAATAATAAAATTTGGTGGATAAAATCCCAAACCCATGGCAGCCTGGCTGCTCCTACTGGAGCTCCAGCAGCCTCTCCTTGCAGCTGAGCTGATCCAGAGAGACCCTCGGAGGCTGCGCTGGGCACCCGCTGGCAAACCCAGGGCAACAGAGAGAAAACACATTGTCGTAATTTCCTCTTTTCCGAAGGCACTTTGGAGTCCTAGGGAAGAAATCTTTTCATTCCTTCTGCTGCTGTCTTTTGCTCTGATTAGCATTGCCTGGGAGTGGAGCTGAGGTTCTGGGCAGAGCCTGGCGCTCTCAATCAATTAAATCAATGCGGCCGTGACGCTCCAGTGATTTTCCCTAACCAAGGGCTGGGCCTAAAAGAAGGGCACAGGGAATCACAGGGAAGGTGGGGCTGGGCAGGTGGGGAAAAGTGGGAAAGCTGGGCTGAAATCCCTGTTTCCCTGTGCTGGATATCATGGAACGCAGCCCTAGACTGGGTCAGGGAGGTACTCACACCCACTCATTCCCACAACATCTTAATTATTCTCCTTATTGTATTAATTACTATATTTTTATTCAAATCAATACATTTTTATTTTATATGTATATATGCATATAGATATAGATACAAGTTACATTTTTGTTTTAAAATAATGAGATGGCATAGACCATTTCCAGCTTTTAAGAGCAAGTTTTGGTCAGTCCAGGGAATCCTCTGCCCTGCCTGAGCTCCTCGAGCAGCTGTGTATCCCAAGGAGATCTTTGTCCCACTGTCAAACCATCCAAACTCCACTTGCATTCTTGCAACAGCCTGAAAACAACGGCAAGCACCAGGAAATGCTCCCAAACCTGTGTTCTCTGCTGAAGTATTGAGAGTGTAGGGGTTATGTAGGGGTTACCTCTGAGTGAGCTAAACAAATTCAAAAATTTAAGAAGATTCCCATGCCATGACTATCAAAACCAAGGTGTTTCCACTCTTTCAGCATTTCCATTTAGAGGGGAAAAAAATTTAAAAAAAAAAAAGCTGCAAAAAAAAAAAAAGCAGAATGTTCTCTCTCTGTCACCCTACCCTGGGCAGGAGTGCAGGAGGTGCTGGGCACAGGGTGCTGCATTCCCAGTATAAAACTGGATTTGCATCTCCTGCCTGGGATGTACAGCAAATCCCTCCATCCAGCAGACAGCCTTTTGGCTTCTGGAATGCTAAAAACGTCTCTTTTTTTGCCTGCAGAACCAATGCATTAACTCTGAGAAGGGGCAGCAGAAGGAAAGCCTGGAGCTGCTGCTCACTCTGGAGCTGGAACATCCTTTGAGCAACAGCAAAGCAAGAAAAAACAAAAACACCCCTCTAAGATGGCTGCAAACAGAAGGTCTCTGCAGTCAGTCCCTCCTTAAACACTGAAGATATTTTCATTTAAAAATATCTACTTAGAGGCAGGCTTAATCTCAAAACAGCATTTTCCACTTTAAAAAAAAAAATCATGCACACACAAAAACCCCCCACGTTCAAAAATGTCTTGAGTTATTTCTCCTTCAATTTTTTTTTCCAATTAAATTAATTTAAACAGAGTGAAAAATGCTTTATGCCCTAAGAGCCTGAAACCTCTGGTGTCAGCTGAAACGGGCACTTGTGCTCTCAGCTTCAGCCCTCGCTGCAGGCACCTCTGCTTTGAAGCCTTTGAAGTGTTTGTGGCACAGGAAGAGCCTCTCCTCAGAGAACACCAGTTATTTTACAGATATTTAATGTGTGAAGCGTGTGTGCCTGTGTTTGGGTTCGGATAACGGGGGTTTCACAAGGCAGGTGGGAAAACAGGGACGGGATCTCCAGCAAAATTGAAGGAAAAGCCACCTTGAGAGCAGCTCTTAAGATGCTTCCAGCCTTCGTCATCACCATCCTGAAGATGCAGATGAAATTATCTGACCTTCAGAGGGACCAAAATATTTATTTAGTGCCTTTTGAATTCATTCACTCTCCCAGCACCAGGATTCCCTTTAAAGGATTAATGCCACCAAAAAAAGCCTGGGAACACCAGGAGCAAGGGGCTGAGGATGCCCATCCCCACAGGGCAGGTGGTACAACCCCCCGAGCTTATTTTGGGGATGTGATGCAAAAGCCTTGCAATAAATTTGATTAATGGCTGGATTTTGGAGCTAATTATTTAACTCATGTAATGATATTGCTTGTGATTTGAGAGACAAAACCTCTGCCTGCATTTCAGGGGGGCTGAGGCAAAATCTCCACCTCAACACCCAGCAGGACCAATTTTGAGGCTGATTTGTTTTAATTGTTACATTTCCCTTCTTTCTTGGGGGGCAGGAATGCCCAAAAGTTAATGCCTCTGTTTCAGAGCAAGCCACAATTATTCACTGTTCACTGCAATTGTTCCAGCTTGTAACCAGTGAGGTTTAATTAATATTAAAATCTTAAATCAGCCAGATCAGCCAATATTATTTGAGCACTGATGGTTTGCTGAACATCTTCCCCCATGGACTGGTATTTAAATTGAAGAAAATACCAAAAAAATTTCTTACATCTGAAATGGAAAAGCAGTTATGTTCTGTGACTTTACAGAGTTATTTTTGAGAACATGTAATAGATTTTTGCAGTCTCTGTTCTAGGAGAGGCTCTTTCTTCTCAGTGTTTGTTACTTCTCTTAAAGTAAACACAAGGAAATATTTGGTAATGGATAGGGGAAAAAATAGATAAGGAATATAAAATAGACCCTCTGGTTTTCAAACAATTGCCCTTCATGCCACTTTATTTTTAATTCGTCCAGATTTTCTGGAGCCATCCTTGACTCAGCCAAGGCCAGGTGAGGCTTCCTCCTTCTTTGCAGATGTTGAAGTTTATAAAGCTTCAGTCTACTTTTCTATAACAAAATATTTAGAACCTGCAGGACTATTTTTTCCTTTGGTATTTCTTTTTAACAGTAATCCCACTCTTTAACCCACTGATTCTTTTGGGTTGAGCCAAGGGTTCATCTGATCCACCTGGAAATATCAGGTTCCAGGAGATAAGAGCATCACCTGGCCTCCTGACAATTCCCAAACTAAATGCAGCACAGAATCTTGGCCACATCTCAAAAATAGCTGATTTTTATTTTTTTTTAATTTAAAGAGGAGGAGAGAATACTTGCAGAAAAAAGAGAAAGATGAGAAGGAAGAGAGAAGATCAGTGAGTGTCCAGCACTGGTTTAGAAACAGGCTCTGCCAAGCAGGGGGAAAAGGAGCCTTTTCCAATCCATTCTGTTTATGGTTATTAGTATTGATATTGTATTTCTCTTGGCTCCCAAAAGGAAAAGTGGGGAATGAATTAGGAAAATAATACATTTCTGTAAATAATTTTTTCCAATTCAGATGTTTTTTAGGAAACGGGGGTGGGGGGGGCAAATCTGCTTCTCAAATGCCAAGGACTTGAAAGACTAAAAATACACCACCGGAATAAATAAATTAACCCAGAAGACAGGACTGATGCTCTGCAGGCATCAGGGATTAAATAAATTCACTAAATTCAAAGTGGTACTGCAGATAAGAGCTCTTTGTGCTGCAGCATGTACAGCTTATTGATTCTGGGATTGAGGTGCTGTGCACTCTTGTAAAGGGGGCTCTGCCTGATATGGCTTAATCCTGCTGCCACGCACAGCCCCGTGCTCCGAGCGTGGAGCCCGCTCCCCTCACCCCATTTGTTTTAATTTGGTTTGTGCCTTCATTTGCTGCACCACATCTGTGCCCTCTCCCCACCCAGCCTTTCCCCAGCACTGTCTGAGGGACAAGGGGCACTTCAGGAGGTGCGGAGCCAGCAGGAAAGGGGCCGTGGGCATCTCCCACAGGGATGGAATGGCCCAGCACTTCCCTTTTCCATCAGGTTTTGGGGGCACTGCGGGGACAGAGCATTGCCAGCAGTGCCTGGATCATGCAAGTATCCAGGGGAGCAGCTCCAGTGGGATCCTGGTTCTGCACACTCACATTTTGTTAAGGGAGCCACCAAGGAAGGTGTCTGAACAAGATCAAAACATGACTTGGACAGATAAGATGAATTTTTCTGGACAAAAAAAGAAAAGTGGAAAGGTTGTAATAGATCCCAGAGGGGCTGTTCCACACCCAGCTGGAATGAAGTTGGGCAAGTTCCAATTTACCTGTTTTCCATGGCAGAGGATGTTTTCACACCCCTCATCAGATGCTGAACTGTCCAAGTCATTCACACCAGTACAGAAGGACATTTAATTCCTCCTCTGGAATCTCTCCTGGTGCTCAGCTCAGGTTTCCTCCACAGGTTGCTCTGAAGGGCCAGCAGAGCTCTCCAAACACAGAACTTCATCATTTCCCAAGAAAGAGAAAAACCCTCCAGGCCTCTGGAGATGTGAGGACGCAGCTGAGCAGGGCAGTGATGCTCTCAGGGTCTGCTGGTCCCCTGGGCCATCCCTCCTTGGGTGAGGTGGACCCAGGCACCTTCCCAGCCCTGGGGCATCCTTGGCTTTCAGAATCACTGCAGAAAGAGCTGATCTGGCCAAGAGGAAACAATTTTAGTAATTGTTATCTCTTAGGTATGAGGGAAGAACTCAGGGAAGAGCTCCATGGCAGGAAAGAAGTTGCTACAGGGACTTTTGGGTAACCTTCCCAAACCCCTGCATCTCCCTCAGGTTTGGCAAATCTCCCAATATCTTTCACCAAAATCAAGCTCTTAATCTCAAGACACCTCTCCTACGTAAGGCTGCCTCCTGAGCACGATCCACAGGGCCCGTGTTTCAACACCCAGGATTCATTAATATTTCCTGCAGAGTGCTCAGTAAGTAGCAAATAAAGCAGGAAGTGTCCCAGATGTTGGAAAGAAAAAATGGAATTATTCATTGCTTACTAACATCAAATGCTAATGTGAGAAAAGCATCCTTGAAGAAATCCTTGACTAAAATTCATCAGAGTGATGTGAAATCACTGTTTTAATTATGCATTTTGAATGTATTTATTAGTCCCGGTTCTGATCTGACTTACAGATGTTTAGCAGTGATAAGGGTCTGCTGCAGCCTTCGGAATTACTCATGATTTATAATGACAAAACTTGGATCAGAATTAGGTCCTTGTCACTACTCTATAATATCCTTTCATCAAACTTCACATTCAACAGATGAAAGCGACCGTGGTTTCTGCAATTTCCAACTCTACCACTGAGCCCATGAGTTCCCTTTTTTGAAATTTCTCCTACAGAAATGATGACTCTAGCAGCAAATTTTGTCTGCTTGAGTTATACTTGCCACGAGAAAGTTGAGAGCAAAGGGATTGGATTCTTTAATCCACCAAAATGATGCATTTGGCCTTGTGCTGGCAATAAACATGGAATTTTAATGAAGGAGTTAATTGCTTTAATTACGCAACTCTACGATTTCATTCTCTCTTATTGTTGCAACTATTAGATATATATCTAATATTGAGAGATTTTCTAAACCTGTGAGAGATCCAGGGATTTAATGAGATTACCCAAAAGCTCAACAGCAGACAACAACTGGTTGAGCTCAATATCAGATATTTAAAATAAAACACCCTCTGTTCAAGAATGATTCAAAGCCATGTGGTTTCTTTCCAAAGAATGATGGAATTTTAAACTATTGCTTGTTCTAGAGCTGATCCAGAAAGATCAAGTCTCCAGGGGTGCTTTACTCCCTAAGGCATGAATGCATGATTAAGCTAAATGTATTCCATAAATGCCTTGATGACATTAAACTAAATTTTTTAAAGAACAGATGGAGAAAGTTAATAAATATTTCATTCTATAATATAAAACTCACTTCTATATTCACAACTTCAGGGATCCTCAGCTTCACAGATATCAATAAGTCTGATGGATTTCTCGCTGCATTCTCATTCTTCTGCCCTGGTGTCTCTTATGGGATCATCATTTCTGCATGCTTGGATTGTTTTATGGGATCAGTGAAAGGCAAGTGACTGTAAATCTTGACCTCTTCTGCTCCTGGATTATATACTTTTATTCTTTGTGACCATAAGTGTTCATCTCCACATTGAATAGATAATTAAATGACAAAAATTATTCAAAGGGAATTTATAGTGAGAAATGATCCCTTGAAGAACTGAGGGGGAACAGGCATAACCCAAGGAGAACCAGGAAGAAAAAAACTAGTTTAGAATGCCCAAATAAAACATGAAAATCTCTGTGTATTTGGGAATGTCATGAGACATCCATTCACTGGGAAAAACCTGTGTTTTTTACCTGCACATCCCAATTCTATTCAAACAAAATTTCTATTAAGGGAAAAGTGTGGATATTACTTAAGAACTGTAGCCCAAGCCTGTTATTCATATGAAAGAACTAATCTTTACATGGGGGAATTACAATTTCTCACTCTGTGTATGCCATGAATCTTGTAAAAGAATAATTAGAACTTGCACCGAAAGGAAAGAAACACCAGACTTGAATAATATTTTAGGAAGAGCATTAACAAACATTTTTACACTGCCAACAATCTTCAGCGCTTCCTAGCAGAGATTTACATTCCATTATTAATTAACTGCACTGAGTCAATAGAGTGACATAAAGCTCGGGAGATGTGAGTTGAGCACAAACTCTGACATCCACGAGAGCGGCGCGTTTTGAGAAGTTTGATTTAAAATCTATGCAAATCAGCTCAGCAAGCAAGGACCCAACAAACTACTTCAAAGCACCACGCTCTAGCCCAAAAAAAACCCACGACAAGATCAAATCTTTGTCATTTGTCAAGTGTCTTTACAAACCCCTGCATATTCAGGACAAATTATTTCACCCTCAGTACCTGGATAGTTTGGTGGAGAATTAGGAGGTGATTGCTCTTCCTAGGGTCATTGCCACGTTAGCCAATCACCTGAGTGACTGCAAGGATTTAAATGTATTTAGATGTTATACAATTTGTCTTTTTGAATCTGACTCTTGTGAGGTGTCTGTAGAATACAAGATCCCAGCTGAGCTGCCTGACAGGGCTGACCAAAACAAACCCAAAAAACCACCAATGCTACTGTCCCCACTCCCGTTCCTCCAGCTCCCATCATCATTCAGTTTTTGGGTTGACAAAATTGCCCAAACTGTGTCCAGGGAAAAAAATATTCAATTCAGAGCAATGACAAAAATTATTCAAAACAAATTTATAGTGAGAATTTCCCACTTGAAGAACTGATGGGGCACAGGCACAACCCAAGCTGATATCACAATATCATGCTGTTGTCCCCCTTCCTTTTACCTCAACCAGGATCCCCTTTAAGTTTTTGGGTTGGGAATCCCCACAAAACTGTGTCCAGGGAAAATATTAAATGCAGAGTAAAGCATTGCTGTAAAGAAATACTAACTAATTCATGTTATGTTTCAAGCCACAGAAATTGGTTTATTCCCTTATTGAAAGTTAGGTTAGGTCCAGGTACATTTGTATCTTCAGAATCAGGGCTTTTAAGGAAGAAAAAAGTTTCTCATGTTTCCCGACATCCCATTAAAATGGTTGTCCTTTGACGTCAATTAGAGCCAGCTAAGAAAAAAAAATCATCCTTAATTGCTTTTAAGAAATAGACATTATTGCTTGCACCGCCTCAGCCAGATTCGATTTCCTTTTACAAGAAACCAGGATGCTGGGAATGCTGTAAAACTCCAGCTCTGCTGAATATGGATGTGCAGCTCTGCTGACAGAGAGCTGCTTTCCCTTGGGCTGCGGAAAAAACTGGTGCAAGCCTCACCAGTGTGCTGAAATAGCTCCAAAGTGGAAAAAGGCTGGAGCTGGACGTTCAGCTGGGGCTGTTTTGGGATGGGCAGAGGTCAGGAGCCAGGCTGGGAGAGCTGGGGGTGTTCACCTGGAGAAGGCTCCAAGGACACCTCAGAGCCCTTCCAGATCCTAAAGGGGCTCCAGGAGAGCTGGAGAGGGACTGGGGACAAGGGATAGAGGGACAGACAAGCAGGAATGGCTTCTCACTTCCAGAGGGCAGGGATGGATGGGATATTGGGAAGGAATTCCTGGCTGTGAGGGTGGGGAGGCTCTGGCACAGGGTGCCCAGAGAAGCTGTGGTTGCCCCTGGATCCCTGGAAGTGTCCAAGGCCAGGTTGGATTCGGCTTGGAACGGATGGGTTTTAAGGTCCCTTCCCACCCAAACCATCCCAGGATTCTGTGGATGCCCAGTGCTCCACCCCTGCCTCCCCATGAGTGCGAGTGTAACCTATCCTGACAATTAGAGCTACAAAAACAATCAATTCCCCAAAACTCAGGTATGTTTCTTCACAAGGAGTATCCCCAATTTTCTCAAAGCCTTCTCCATGTCTGTTTTACTGCAGGGAATCTGCAATGTCTCTGCCCACCAGGAAGAAGAGGAGTCCAGCGAGCAGCGCCAGCGGCACCCCGGCGGCGGCAAACATGAAGGACCACCCGTAGTAGACGTGCACGGGGACATCATCCAGGCACTCCTCGCTCCTCTCCAGGAGGATGTACTTCTGAAAGTCAGCTGCAAACTCCTTCCACATCACAAAGAGAAACACCAGCAGGAGAAACAAACCTCCTGGGGGGAGAGACAAAACTGATTGTTGTCTGTGCAGGAAACGCGGGAATAAAGGTGATGAGATCACGACTTCTCATCCCAGCTCTGCATCAAAGCTGTGTGTGGCGGAATTGTTGCTCCTGATGTTGCTCTGCAGGTTCCTGTGGAAGCTGAGGCCACTCTCCATGGGAGAGCCCCACACCATGGTGATCAGTTCCTGCCCTCTGACACCGTGTGCTTTGACCACCAGCACTTCTAAAAGCTCTGCTTCAGCAGGATAAGGCCAGGGAGAAACCACCAGAGCAGAGCTGATGTTCCCAGCAGGGACCTGTATTCCTCTCTCTACAGTGGGATGTTTTACATTTTTCACTTCTAATTTCTCAGATATTAATGAGGAGACCCCAAAACTTAACTTTTTCTTTTTTTATATCTACCCTTGCCAGCAGTGTCATAGCCAATCCCCACCAGGAATGCAAAGGTGCCGTGATAAATTCTGCTGATGGCAAAAATCCTGCACTGCCACCCCCAGAGCCAGCAGACCTGCAGGGCCAACACTTTATAGGGTGAGAAAGGCACACAGCCATGAGATATTGGTCTTAGATGGGCTACTAAATACCAGAATAATAATAAGAATAATAAGCAGCTTATGACATGAATCTGGAAGAAGGTGACAAAAATGAGTGTGGCCCAAATCTCATTTACTGTGTATCATTAAAAATATATATTTCTATGGTGCATTTTAAACTCAGCATCTATTAAAGCTAAATAGTGATGGTGTGATGACAGGTCTGAAAGCAGTTCAGAAATATCTGATCTTGCTACTTCACAGGTAGAAGCTGCTATTTTTAAATGGTGCTGTATAACATACAGATACACACACACATATATAGGAAAGAAATACATCACAGATTACATTATTTTTATGGCTGAAGTGAATCGCTCGAAATTAATTTAGTTGACAAGTTACCACACAGTTCTGTGGATATGTTGTGGCTTCTGCAGGATTTAATTTCTCCCCTTGCCATTTTTAAATCAAAGGTAGTTGTGGTGTATTTAATTATTCTTCCTGGCAGCTTATGCACTCCAAAATCCATCTCTTGTGCAAAGGAAAGGGGTAAAGCTTGACACTGATTTATCTGCTTAGCGAGGTTCCTGAATCTTCATTCAGAGGAAACAGGTGTGTGTTTTACTGTGATTCTGTTTATAATGGTTATAAAAACATCTCAGACACAAAAATAAGACTCACGTGAAGGTAAGAGGCTTCAAAGTCCTCGCTAGGAATGAGATAGAAGATTCAGCTCCCCACACTGAGCTGCCACATTTACTAAACTGCCTCCCATGCCCTAAAATGATGCGATTTTATCAATCAAAAATTGGTGCAGCCATACAAATATTCTTTGCATCAGCCCACACTGATATTCCATCCATTCTCCCTAATGCGGAAGAGTCCTTGTTTTTCCTGGAGAGGCAGGCGAGGAGTTAAACAGCAGCTGCTGGAACATTTGCATGTTCATTGAGGTTTTGATACCACTTGAAATTAAGTGCACAAATAAATATTTTACACTTACTATGATAGTTGTATGCTTAAAATACCAATTATTCTACTATAAGAAAGCGATGGCGTGTTCAAATAGTCGCATGTCCTTTACAAAATACAGTGTATTGATAAGAAGGCAATTAAGTCTTTATTACTGATGTAATTTAAAATTAAATTAATTAGATAGCAACTGAACCTTGAAAAGTGCTCCTTTAAAGATCAATTTCTATTTCATTAACTTATAATACCTACCGTAAGAGACGCAAATGAAAGCACAGCCCCGGTGGGACAGAGAACGTGGGTATGGAAAAGTACTCAGGAATTTTGCCTTAAATAACCAGGAATTCTGTGCTGATTTCTCCCAGGATAATTTAGATGGCCTAAGTCTCATTTTTTTGAAGTAATCAGATCAAAACCTTCCATTTCTTTCAGAGGAGGGTGTGGGAAGTCCCGTGTCTGAGTGGCACCATCCCCAACCTCTTCAGGAGATAAGGAATGGGAATTGTTCCCTCCTCTGGCCTCAGGAGAAGCTCCAGGTCCTGGCGTGGAAGGATTTATTATTAAACAGGTACTGGAGGTGATGGCATGGCCATGGCATCTAAATTAAGAATGTTTTCACACTCTGGGCAAATGACAAGAATACGTAAAGCAAGCAGCCCTCTTCCCTGGAATAATTACAGCTGAGTGATGAAGAATCCCTGGGATTTACACCACGTCCTAGGCGGGAAGAGGAAAATCAGAAGGGCAGGTGCAGCCAAAGGACGGTGGGAGCTCAGGAAGGGCAGCTCACAGAAATCTGCTCAGCCAGAAATGCTTGTTTGGAGCAATCACAAGTGTACCTGAACCTGCCTAAAATTTGTCACATTTACAGCCATCAGCAGCCTCTTCATCGTGAGAAAATCTGGATGTTTCACTCCCATATTACCAAAGTGTTCAGCACTTTTGTTTTAAAATGTTGTATTTGGGAATTTTCATCTGTTGAACAGCTTTCACTTTACCCCCTGCTTTCTGGGGCTTTTAGTGCTGGACAAAGCAGAAAATCATCTTTGTTTCCTGCCAGCTTTGGATGTAGAGACACAGATTCCTTCCTGCTTTGGGCAGCAAAATGAAAAACTGAGAAAATGTAGTTTTCTGTCCTAAACATGACACAGGGTGTGTATTGGGTTTGGGTAACCAAACCTCATCCCCATCCTCCTCTCAGCATCCCTGTGCTTTCTCCACTGGAAAATTACCCGAGTGATCCCTTTCCTTGCCTCCTTCTCCCTCTTTGCCTCTGTTCATTAGGATGGTACTGGGAAAAATTAACTGCGAAACTCCATCTCCAGGCTGATGAGGTCAATGGCATCTTCTGGGGAGGGGCTAATTGCCAGAAAATTGCAGTGGGGTATTAAATTTGTCTCCTTTGTGCACTGCAGGTCCGGCAGCCTGGAGCTCCATCCCCCTCTCCCAGCGGAGCTGCGTCTTCCGTGTGGGCAAATTGAAGTAGAGCTTTTCCTTTCTCTCACTTTATTTCCTTGTGACACCTTTATAGCTGCTAATTGTGGGGACAGGTGAGTGAACTCAATCTTTAACTCTTATTCTGGGGAAGCTACTGAACTTTTGTGTAATCTGCTAATTAGGAGAATGATGAACTTTGACTCGTTCTCCTCTCTCACTCGTTGCCTCTTAAGGATGTTAATAACGACGAAATGGAGGGGTGACCTTCAGCTGCCCTTCCATAACTGCCAGCCTTCACTGCACGTGGGGAGCCGGAGACTGCCAAAGTGGAAGCAGAATCTGAGCAAAAAATCCAGCACTTTAACTCACAGGACTGGGAAATCTGCCTTTTTTTCCGTGCTGTTGGGTCATGCTGAAGAACAGGTCGGTCCCACTATGAGCAGGGAGGTCACCCATCATCCCAGGTGGCTCCAAGCCCCATCCAACCTGACCTGGAACACTTTCAGGGATGGGGCATCCATAGCATCTTTGGGCAACCTGTGCCAGTGCTGCACTTCTAAGTTTGGTCTCTAAAACACCCAAGGGAAAAGAAAACAAGGCAGGAAAAATGAAGGACCACGAGCAAAGTTGTCTCAGCAACTCAAAGAGTTTCCAGAAGCTGCAGCACAGAGCTCACCCAGCCCTCTTGGTGACACTGTAGTGACAATTAACCAACCTCTGGGTACTGAAACAAAGGGACAATCAGGCACCAGGCAGGATCTGCCACCCCTCGGGAGTGCTGACGCTCATTCCGAGATGGCAAATGCTGGGAGGAAAGCAGCACACTGGCTCTTGGCTCACGTATTCCAGGTGCTTTTGGGAGAAGGCTGGCAGGGAAAACTGCTCAGCTGGGACTGTGGATGTGCAAAAGCAGCACCAGCAAATGTTAGATAGGTTCCGGCACTTTCCAGAGTCACCCAGTGGAGGAAGCCCAGAGAAATGGCTCCAACACTTTGGAAGGGCCCTCAGAAACACCTCCCAGGGAGGTCATGGGAGCTGGCACAGTCAGATTTGCCCTCTGGAATAAATAAAGTCCAGTAAATAAAGTCCAGTAAATAAAAGGCATCTCGGAGGGAAATCCAAAGGGATCCAGCTGAGCCATAACAATCCTCACCCTTCCATGCTGGGCTCCCCGAGACAGATGGACACACGACCCTCCTCAGGAGCACACCAGGCTGGTCATCCATGAATGTCTGGGAATGCACTTGCACCAGCAGTGTCTTTAGAGCCTTCTGGTGGAAAAAGTGATGTTATTTTGCAAGGAATCACCACGACTTCTCCCCAAAGTAGGGAGATGGTGGGCAGAACAAAGCTGCTGGTGAAGGATTCCCTGCGAGGCCGGGACAGTCCTGGTGCTCCACCTCCCATTCCGACTGCCAGACCACATTCCCACTCTGCAGATTGCCAGCTTTTTCACACTTCCTCAAGGAGAGATCCTTTCTGCAGGGGAGGTTAATTAACACTGACCCGCAGGCCATGATTAGAAGACAAGAGGCTCTTTCTCCTGCATCATCCCTGCACATCCCGCCATCCCAAGGAAAGGGATGGCTGGGGACTTGAGGCTGTGTTAAATCCATTGTTCCTATTGCTTAGTGCAATTATGCTAAATATTTTTAGAAGGGATAATGAGAAAATAACCATGGAGGGACGAAACCCAAATCCATCCAGAAGCCAAGGGCCAAGCAGGACCAGAGGTCTGAGATCAGGATAAGCCCCCCGCCCCGAATAAAAGCATCAGCTGAAACACTAAGGAAACTTTGCTGGAAAACACACTGAATCCTTCTGCTATCATTTGAATGGAAAATATAGTAGGAAGTGTCTTCCAGCTGAACTCGTTCCCCCGAATGACTGTTAATAACAATGATTGCTGTTCAGATTGAAGCCGCATTAATACAAACTTCAATTTTAACAGCAGCATCTTTGTCTAATGCCAAGAGGTTTATGTGATGCATAATCAGCTCTTCTAAAAAGTGTCACATTCGAAGTCCCAGCCTTTTAATCAAGGAGTAGTCAAATAAAGTGGAAAAACAGTGAAAAAGAAAAAATAAAAAGGAAGAGAGTTGAGTATTACTCGGCATCATTTTCTGTGATATTTCTGCCCAATGTGCAGGCTGGACACACTCCTCAGGGACATCTGCTGCCTCCTGGGAGCCTGGACTACAGATGGGAAGAGAGAGCTTCCCCCCCAGTACAGCCCTTGGATTGTATCCATTATGGGATCACAACAACCCCATGGAAAACTACAGGTTTGGGGCAGCATGGCTGGGAATCTGTTTGTGGAAAAGGCCCAGGGGATGCTGATGCCAGCAGCTGGATGTGAGCCCAGGGGTGCCCAGGTGGGCAAGAGGCCAATGGTCCCTGGCTTGGATCAGGAATGGTGTCCAGAGGGATCAGGGCAGTGCTGTCCCCTGGGCTGGCACTGCTGGGGCACCTCCAGTGCTGGGGGCAGCTCTGGGACCCTCATGACAAGAGGGACATTGAGGGGCTGGAGTGAGTCCAGGGCAGGGAACGGAGCTGGGAAGGGGCTGGAGCACCAGGAGAGGCTGAGGGAGCTGGGAAAGGGGCTGAGCCTGGAGAAAAAGAGGCTCAGGGGGGACCTTGTGGCTCTGCACAACTCCCTGACAGGAGGGGACAGCCGTGGGTCTTGGGCTTTGCTCCCAGGGAACAGGGACAGGAGGAGAGGGAACGGCCTCAGGCTGTGCCAAGCTGGGCTCAGGCTGGACATCAGCAGGAATTTCTCCATGGAAAGCATTGTCCATCTCTGTCACAGGCTGCCCAGGGCAGGGGTAGAATGACCATTTACAAGTGTGTAGATGTGGCAGCTAGGGACATGGGTCAGTGTCAGGAAATTTCTTGTTAAATATTTTCACTAATGTTTTCAGCCCTCAAAATTTGGGCTCCCTTAAACCATAAACCGAGAGCAAAGGCAGTGCCTCATGAGATTTACACCAGATATGATGAGGAAGCAGGAGCTGGTGAAGGATCTGCAATTAAGCAGTGGTTTTTCAGAGAAAGGCGTGATTTCATTATGAAGTTCTTCACTTAGCACTGCTCAACTGAGCTCCAGCCTGTGGCTGCTTGAGTCATAAAAGAGCTTTTTTCTGAGTTTGAGTCACTGGTATAAATCAAGTATTTCTACTATTGAAGCTAGTTATTCCTCTCAAATACAGAAAAGGAAAAAGCCCAAGTGATAATTCAGTGGAATCATTGGTAACAGCAGTGGGAAAAATGAATAAATGCCTATTTTTAATTCATTTTCCTGCAGTGCCATCGTTTCATCTTTTCAGGTCTCCTTAAGCCAGCCCTCCCATTTTGGATCATGGGGTTTGCCTTTCATCACTCTGTGGGTTTCCAGCTCTCTCAAAGCTAACAGCAGAGGCAGGAGCAGCCCAAATGCAAAGCCTGACTTTGGGGAACTGAGCGGGGCTGATGCTGCCCAGGCTTAACACACCTGCAGGCCTTACTGAAATAAAAGGGTTGCATAGAGGAGTAGTAAAAACAAAGGGATTTTCAAAAATCTCAGCCTTGCTAGGACCAATCTTGCTAAAGCCTGGCTGAGCACAGAACCAGGGAGTCCCAGAATGGTTTGGGTTGGAAGGGGCCTTAAAGACCATAAAGGCCACAGACAGGGACACCTTCCATGGACCGGGCTGCTCAGAGCTCCCAGGGGTTTAATTCCAGTGGGGATAAGAGAAATTTGCTGCTCTCAACAGAGCCCCATCCCCCACAGCAGCAATCTATCCCCACCTGCCCCCACTCCAAAGCCACCCAGTCATGTCCATGTCACCCTGTCTCACCTGAGAGCAGCAGGAATCCTCCCCCAACTTTGTAGGAGCGGGGGCTGGAGAAGGGGACCCCACAGACCAGCAGGAGCCCCCCCACGAGCCCGGCAGCCACGGCCAGCAGGATGAACGCCGTCCAAAAACCTCTGTACACTGCAACAGGAGCAGAGTCAGTGAAAGGAGGGGGAAAGAGGCTTTCTTCAACCTCAGAAATCTTCTTAATGATGCCATGTTTAACTCCTGCTTTAGCAACAGCAAAAACAACAACCTGTGTCAGGCAGCCAGGGCTTTGCCAGGGCACCTGGAACAGCCACGGGTTCAGGGGGAATGTCATGCCCTACAGAATGGGACTGGAATGAGGCCAGAGGGTTGGGAAGCTTTGCCAGGGAAGCACACCAAAAAGAGGGGTGGGAGGAAAGGACACCGCTCTTAGCTGTGCCAGGGGAGGTTGGAAAAGCTTGGCAAGAAAGGAAAGAAAATAGCAAAATTTGGAGACGTGGATTCAGACCATATAGCTTTGTTCCACTTTAATTAACACTTCAGGAGGGTGCCAGGCTCCCGGGTTAAAATAAAAACAGTGTTGGCTGGCAGGACTGCAGGGAAAACAGGAGCTCAGGAGTTCCCCCATTAATGGCCTTGTTTGACTCGAGGAAAGAGAATGGGGCAGGACAGCAGCTGCCTCTCCATCCAAGGAATTTGGGGGGTTGGCTGTGACATCATACAACCACCCCAGGCAGAGCTGAGCAAGTCTGGTCCATCACATCCCACCAGATGGAACAGGACAGGATGTAGCCCACAAATTAAAGTCTCCCAGTAGCCAAGGGTCGTGCAGGCACTGCCATAAACCTTACCCAAAGGTAGTGGTTTTCCAGCAGAAACCCTCTGATACCCTGCTCCCCATCCCCTGATTTATCCAGTCTCCAGGACCACCACATCTTGCCCTGCCTCCTGTTTTCCAGAAGCTCCAGCTCGATTTAAGCCGAGCCCGAGCAAGTGGGTAGTGCTGAAATGATTCACACTTGAAAGAAAAATGACACAGGGAAGATGCGTTTTCCTCATTTGAAACCATTTTGTCAGGAGAGCCACTTAGGGAGAGATAAGTATCTTGAACTCTCCAAAACCACAGAATTCATTTTCATGTTTAACCTCCCGTCACCCGTTTCTCTCAGGGAGCCTAAGAGGATGCAGATAAGGCAGAATTATCTCTGGAGCAGGTAATAGCTGGAGGACCCCTCTCCTTGGACAGCCTCCTGTTTTGTCAGCCTTTGCAAATGAGGACGGAAGGGTTGGAAAGGAAAAAGGGTGTTAACCACAGGAGTGGCTGCTCCCCCCGAGGGTTTTGCAGAGGAGCCCGGTGCTCCCCCTGCCCAAAATGTGGGGGCTGAGCCACCCCCACGTCCCCAGAGGTGACGGGGACAGGCAGAGACCGCAGCACCCCGGGGTGCAGCCCCTCCACCCCCGGCACCTTCACAGAGCCACTGAGGTGGGAAAAAACCTCTGAGAATATCGAGATGGTCCCGGGACTGTCCCAGGGGACACATCTGGGAGGGTTTCGCAGCCGGGGCTGACGGGCAGGGACAGATGCCTCCAGCGCCCTTTATTTAGGACGGGAAAAAAAATAGAGCGCGTGTTTATCAGCAGGATCATTCAGAACCTGGACGCTGTGCCCGTCTCTCCCAAGCAGAAACAATCCCACTGCTTATCCCGCGTTTGCTGCACATCCTGCACCAGCTCCTCCTCCTCCTCTTCCTCCTCCCTCCACAAGTCCCCCGTATCCATTTGATATCATGGAGCGTTCCCCAGGGCAGGAATTCTGCACAGCACAGCCAGAAAAACGAGCTGCTCTCCCTCACATGCTCCTACTGACAATATTTCTTTTTTTTTTTCAAAAATTAATTTCTCATAAAGAAAAAAAAAAATTAAACTATAAAAAGGTACTACTAAAGGCTAAGGAAAAGGTCAAGATGTTTGTTTGTGCAGAACGTCTGCCCTGCAT
Source organism: Acrocephalus arundinaceus (assembly GCA_021534815.1). Lineage (NCBI taxonomy): Eukaryota > Metazoa > Chordata > Aves > Passeriformes > Sylviidae > Acrocephalus > Acrocephalus arundinaceus. Next base: position 9,662,832 of record JAJEOU010002847.1, on the reverse strand, counting down.
CCCCGGAGGCAAGGCAGACTGATGCACACTATTTAAAGAAATCAATTCATTTCAAAAAAGATCATTGAATTAATTCTAACTGCTGCCACCAATTTAGCAAATTAAAATTCCTAACAGCAGCTGATTCATTAAAGAACTTGGAAAATATAGAGAAACATAAATAAAAAGGGACCCAGTTGAAAGGGAGCTCTCCAACTGCGCAGTGTTCAGTGCTTTAAAAATAAGCCGGTCTCTTACATGGATTTTCTAACAATTTGGTCTTTAACTGATTTTCTAGTGCTTGTTTATTTTGTCTTGCAACAAATCAACACCTGAGCTATCCTGGGAAACCAGATTCTGGGACAGAGTCAGCACTTGGGCTGGGTTTGGGCCGTTGGCTCCAGCTCTTCCCAGTGAGTGAGGAGATGGCAGAGAATGGATTTATCCTCCTGCCTTGCTCATAGGAGTAGGTGCTGAGCACCCAGTGGAGGGAGCACAGCCCATCCCAGCACGGCCAGGCTGGAGGAGAGAGAACGGGGGAGAACCTCTGAACATGTGCTTGGGGCAGCAGAACAAGCAGGACTGGCTTGTGAAGGAGCTTTCCAAAGGTCTTGGCCATGTTTGGCCATCTGAATTTACAACAGGAGAACCACAGCACTGACACACATCCCAGATCTCTGCCTGATCCCCTGGGAAAGGAGCTGCTGGGGGAGAAGGAAAGAAACTCACCTGCAGTTGTGTCATAGGAGGGATGGGGGAAAGGCCCCACAGCAATGGGCATGGGGAAGAGGTAGCCGTGCATGCAGAACTTGGGGTGTGCTTGGCTGGCTGGAAAAGATGAAGAAAAAGAAGAATTAAATCAATCAAATGCTCATTTGTTTTTATTTCCCACAGAATCGGTTATAATACTGAGATGGCAATGTGCTGTTTTGCAAAACCTGCAAAACTCTCAGTCAAATCAGAAGGCTGGGGAGGAAAAAAGATAACAAATCATGGTTAGAGATAAAAATAAAAATAGAAATAAGAATTGTGAAAGAGGGCAGATATCAGAGGAACTGAGACTGCTTCTTGCACATCTTCTCATCTTCATGACCTGAGTCTGAGGTGGACAAAAATCACAAAAGATGGAACAACTGAGTCAGTGTCAATATTCTCATTGCTGCTTTCCTCCAGAGAATGTGCCTGACCACCTGGAAGGGTCAAAATGTTTGGGTACCAGAAAAAGGAACTTCCAAGACGTCCAGCTGGTGAGAAGGAAAAGCACAATTAGAATGGAAGTGCCCCATCAATATTAATACCACTGAGGCTTATCATGATTAACAGTAATAGAATGAATGTTAAATGAATTAATTAATGGTTGGCCACTTATTTAAATATGTTCCCCAGCTCAAAGGAGCACTTTATAATAGGTGGACATTAGTTCATGCTAAATTGACTATGGAATACCTATTGAATTAATTATTACATCCACAAGAGCAGTAAATTAATTTGCCATGATCAATCCTATTATAATAAATACATAAAGAAGTAGCAAAAAATTTGCCAGTTATCAGAGTGACTCATTTTACTTCAGGTAAAATTATATTATGTACTTCCATATAATGTAATTCAGTAGCAAACTCCCTGTCTCAAGCCTGTCCTTTTTTATCACAAATTTCCAGTGTGAAAAACCTCCCATTGTTCAGTTGGACGGTGGCGGGAAGTATTCCTGCAAGATTTTACAGGAAACAGGTCAAGGGCTGGGGGACAGCGAAGTCATTTGAAATTTTAATCACTGCAGAGTAAGTTTAATGTGGGAACCTGCATTATTTTTCAGGGAAGTGCCCTCTGAGGTGATTGTGTTGCTCCACAACCACAGGAACACCTTCCATCGTGGCCTTGGTGGGCACAAGGTTTTTGTGGTGTTTAAAGCTTTTGCAGAACCTGTTTAAAATCTAGGGGGTTTTATCCCAAATCCTACTGCAGAGTTGTGGTCCCCAGCAGGGCTGGGGCCAGGCATTCCCGGTGTGGTCTCACTCCTTTCCTATTCCTGGTGGGAGCACCTGGTTCATTGGGCCAACCCTTCACTGCACGAGGGCCACTGGGTTGGCACCAACAGAAGAGGTTTCAAATTTCCTTCAGTTTGTTTTTGAAGAGTTAAATGTGCTCTCCCAAAAAATAAAGGATTTTGCAACCCTCTCTGTTTATTCTCATGTGTAATTACAACGATCTTAAATGGTGAAAAAGGCGAGATGTTAAAATAAAATGCCTTTCCCTGAGCACTCAGGGACACCACAAACGTGCAGTTCCAGCCTTGCCAGTGCTGAAATTGGTGGGAGCTGGGAATGCTTAGCACATGGAAGGCAGAAAACAGGGACAGAAGAGTGCTGCCAGGAAGGGCACGGGCTCACATTTGCAGAACTTTGCTGAACACACACATCAAGAAGTATTTGGAGGGAGGGGGAGGAGGGAAGGGTTCTCCCTGCTGGTGGAAGCCACGGCTTCATGTAATTTTGTGGGTGATAAATGAAATGGCCTCAAGAGGTTGTAACATTTCTGTGAACAGCCCTCTGAGAGCAAAATCCAAGTCAAAAATGAGCACAGAAAGGGCACAAAAATAGTGAGCCAGGTTTGCTTTTGACAGAAGATGAGAACTCTAAAAATGAAATAAAAACTGTCTCTCCATCCCTGGGAACGCTTCCTGTGTTTGTTTCCCATTTGGCTGTGAGGGGATGCTGTGGATACGGGGTGGGGGCATTGTACTCACTGTACCAGAAGGTCCAGATGGTCTCAGGGTGGCCCTCACCAAAGAACCAGCACCGCCAGAAGAAACCCTCGTGGTGGAAAATGATGATCTCCTTCCCGACCTCTGTTGGAGTTTCAGCCTGGGGAGGAATGAAAGTCCAGGCTGAAACAGGGAATGTCATGGTACAAAGAGCGTATGCTTTGCTTAGACAAATGCTGATTTAATTTTTTATGGGGTTTTCATTTGCTTTTTGAGTCAGTTTTGGAGGGATTGGGGAACACGGAGGAGCTGCTGTCTTTGACTTTCTGCCGGGTCACAGCTACGGAATGTTCTGATAACAAATTGTCCTGCAGACCTGCACAAACCATTTTCTGCTTTCTCTGATGTCCTCAAGCCCCTGCTGGCTAGAGCTGGATGGGAATTCCAGGGAGCTGGGCCTTCTGAGCGTGTTCTACTCCTCAAACAACTTCTTCCAACCCCCAAACCAGACCTGCGAGCGCAAGGCTTTGGTCTTTCCAGAAGGGACGACATTGCAAAGTTTAGTCATGGAAGATTTACCAAAGGATTTATTAAAATTATCTCAAAACCAGTTTTATCTTCCTCACACACAGTTTGGCAAAGGAGACAGGACTGTGACAAAATTAGGTTTTATGATGGACGGGGAATGTCCAAAGAGGAATCTGCCCTGTGAACCAGAGAAAGGAGATGGGACTCAACAGGGAGGTGCTAGAGGTGCTTATCCTGTCACAGGTTAACAGGTTTGGGTGGGGAGGGACCTCAAAGTTCATCCAGTGCCACGCCCTGCCATGGGCAGGGACACCTTCCACTGTCCCAGGGTGCTCCAAGCCCCATCCAGCCTGGCCTTGGACACTTCCAGGGATCCAGGGGCAGCTACAACTTCTCTGGGCACCCTGTGCCAGGGCCTCACAGGGAATAATTTCTCCCCAATATCCCTCTAGCAGTGGGAAACCATTGCCCCTTATCCTGTCCCTCCATCCCTTGTCCCAAGTCCCTCTCCAGCTCTCCAGAAGCCCCTTCAGGCACTGGAAGGGGCTCTGAGGTCTCCCCAAAGATTTGCTTTCCTTGCCTCAATGTTTTTATGCATCATGTTACAGCAGCTTCCAGAGCTCTGACCTGATTCTCCTTTTACTTTCAGGATAAAATCCTGACTACGACAAGGGGAACATTGAAACTGAAACTTCCTCAGCTGGTGGCTCTGACTTGGTGCATCCACAGCACATTTCACTGAGTTTGCCAGATACTCAGCCCACCCTTATCTGTAAGGGACAGGATTTGACAGTTTAAGAAAGGGCAGAGAAGGTAAAAACAGAGACTGTTATCCACAACCAGTAACAGAAATAGAAATAATAGAAACAGTGTCTGAAATAGAAATAAAATAGCTCAGAGGGAAAAGTAAGAGCAGTTCCTATTTCTGCCTGGTGCTTTTGAAGTCACTGCCTGAGCTTCAGGCTCCCCAACACTTGGCCAAGAGCGTCTCTGAAATGTTTGAGATGCTTATTCGTGTCATGCAGTGCATCATCTCTGCTCTCTCCACTTTCAAAAACAACTAAAATGTGAAACAATTAACACTGTCACTTCCCAAGTGCACGAAAAACAAGTGGCACTTCTCTGTCTCTACCACCCCCAGGCTTTACTGAGCTGAGTGAAACTAAAGATCCTGTCTTCTGTTTCCCTTCTCCAGGCATTTCTTCCATCATAATTTTTTTTTGGTTTTTTTAGTTGGGAAAGTCACTTGGAACCATGACTCAAGCAAACAGTGCCCTACATTTGATTATGGGATTCTGAAATGAAAGGAAAATATTTCTTGCTGGCATCACGATGCTTACCCAGGGTGACTCACTGCACCAGGAAAAAAAATCAAACCTAATTGGATTGAACTTTGAAGTAACAAAAAGTCAGCACACAACAAGGATCTTCCTGTCATTTCGTAATGGAAACCACACATTGATTGGCACAAAAACATTCTGGGGGAGTGGGTGGCTCGAGGAACTGATCTGGTTGTTATTTCATTGAAGAGTTAGACAACAGCAAGTGCAGCGAAAATCCAACTTGAGGGATCTATAAACAAGTGACACCAGCCCTCAGCACTGAAATATCAAGCTGTCCCTTGAAAATTGCATTTCCTGCTAACTAAAATCCTTTATAAATCTTGCTTTGAGAATATCCAGGCCACTGGTTGGATGGTCAGGACCCCGTCTGCTCTGCTCTGTGTCTCATGTTCACTTTTGTTTGGTGTCTGTGCTGCAGCTGTATCACCTCAGATGGAAGAGATTGCCAAGCCCCACACTTTTAAACATGAACTAGTTTTAAATCAAGAAACTACAGAGGGAGAAATCTTTTAATGGCCATATCAGAAGATATTTTTTGTCTTTAGAGGGAAAGACTGCCAACACCTAAACTCTTACATTTTTGCCTTTCATTCTCTAATGTTCTGTAATCTGCCAGATTACAGAAGTGCCATCTTAATGTTTCCTAGACACAATTTACCCCAGTCAAAACGCTGAATATTATGAAAAAGCTGGCTTGGATTTTAAAGAATTTAAAGTTTTACCTTAGGCTAACATTTTACCTCAGGCTGACCTTTTACATTAACAGGTCACTTTCACTGAGCATAAATATTATCCCAGATTTCACAATTTTAGGTCGGAAATTATTTAGGTAAGTCCTTTCAAAGCACAAGATTTCAGAGCTCACCCCCCCGGTGCTCAGAGTGCTGTTCCCATGCTCGAAGATCCCACAGGTGTCCGTGGCCAGGAGCCAATAATCCGTCCCAAAGGCGATGAGGAAGAGCAACACCCCGGTGCCTCCGAGGATCCCGGCTGCCAGGGCGGCTGCTCCGGCCTTCATGGGGCAGCAGGAGGGAAACCAGCACAACTGGAAATCAGAAAAGGAGGAAAACCCCCGAGTTTCCCTGGTCTCTGGAAGAGCGGGGCCAGAGGAATGCTATTTTTGGATGTGGGTAATGATCTCCCGGCCGGTGTGAGTTTCAGTGGGTGGGGGAGCAGGACTAATAAAAGCAGATGACCTGGCGTAAGCAAGCAGCTGCGGCATTAAGGATCATGACAAACAGCAATTGAGGCAGAGCAGGGAGCCCTGCAAGGGGACACACAGCTGCTGCTGCCGCAGGAACGGAGCTGGGAGCCCTCAGGACACGGCTCTGGGTCACGAGTGCAGAATTCCCGGGACACCAGGGAGTTATTCCTGTCCTGCCCTGCACACACGAGCAGAGGTGGACTCAAAGGTCTTCCCCACACTGTGGAGCCTGTGGTGTCCTCAGCCACTGTGGGGACACCTCTCACTGTGTCCTCACCTCATTTGTGTCCCCACAAATGGCACTTCTGGAGTTTGCGTCTCCTTCTTCCTCTGAGCAACACACTGGTGTGGCTTTAACAGAAAGTAACCCCAGGGATGCAAGAAAAACATTCAAATGCTGGGAGATCCTAAATATCCCAGTCTTCTTGGAAGGGTTGCAAGCAACACCTTTGCACCAGGCAGGTCCACATGGAGCTGGACAAGGAGCATCCAACCAGGTGCACACACAGACACACGGGGAATGTCCTGCAGTTGTAAATGATGTTCTCCCTCCTGCCATGGAAAAGTGGATTATATGGATCCATACCCCTCCCACCCACCCAGCCTGCTGTGGGAGAAATGTCTCCTGGGAGCAAGGACATTCCTGCATGGAATTTCGTTGCCATTTGCTTGCTCATGTTTTTGGCTTCTGCTGGAGCATCTGCTGTCAATCACTGCCAGGAATGGGATGCCAGACTAGGAAAATTATAATTTCTGTAGGGCAGTAACTATATTCCTGTGACATGCTAGGAGGCTGGGAGGAGAAATTTAAATTACAGTCAAAAATCAAGTTCTGATTTTCTAACCTTAGCCTTAGCCATGACCTGCTCTAAACAGTGGTGGGGGGGATGGTGTTGACTTCCTTATCTTATGGGAATTTGTGTTGCCAAATTAATTTCCAAATCAATTTAATATTTAAAGTTACCTGTGAACATATGGGTATCAAAGCAACTGCACACTGGTTGGGGAACCTGGAGAGGGTTCGGAAAAATTTTGACTACACTTCTTACTGAGGCATACAGAGTGATGAATGTTCGCAATCTCCTGTTGTGCTTCTACAAGCACCACAGAATTTAAATTATAATAATTTATTTTATCCTCAGCATTGTCTTTCTTAAATATTGCAGGGGTAGCTGCTAAATAACACATTAGACTTCTCTCCCTCACTATCCCAGGGGCAGAGTTGCTACTGGTTTAACGTGACCATGAGGAATTCCACAGGATCCAGGACCGAGAACAATCCCCTCCCTGACACAGGGAGAAAGGAGAGCTGGGACAGGGTGCAGACTTAACCAACATGCAGGGTCAAAACTCATCCACAGAGCTGGGATTCTGCAGGAATAAACACACCCTGTCCATCCCATTGTCCTGTCATTCTGCTGGAAACACTCCCAGCTACTGTGAGGGATTTCCAGGAAGGTTCTTGTGACCAACCTTCCCTAAACCTCCACTCATCCCATTCCTACACAAATTACCCTTTCCCACCTCATGCCAGTGTATTCACTCTTTTTCCATAGTTTTGAACAGTAATAACACACTTATCTCCCAGTCACTGATGCTTCAGTGCTGCTCTTTGTAATGGACATAAAAAGGTTGATTGAATACAAAGTACGACTTATCTATCACCTAAATAATCAATTAGTGCAATTCCAATCAGCCATTTAACTACCACACAATCCTTGTTAAACCTGTCTGAAGTGACAATGAGAACTGGTTGCCCTCTCTTTTTGTGATCTCCTCCTCAAAGCTGGAGACACTGAAAGAAGCTTTGGCAACGCCCAGAGGAGCTGGGTGAAAACCAGGATTTGCACACTAGGAGTGAGGATTTTTTTGTAGCTCACACTGCAATTACATAAAATTAAAATGCAAAGTGGGCACTTGTGTATTTCTGTTTTAAAAAAGGGACTAATGCACACTTCCACATTTCTGGGTGTGTTTTGAGCCAGCTGTATTTGGTGCTGCTGTTTTTGTGCTACTGCACATCCCAAGTTAGTGCTGTTTGCCATTTGGAAATGTCCTCAGGAATTCTGGGTCCTACTGGCAGAAAAACTGCGTGGCTGAGGCAGAACATTGCTGGTGCCCAGCCCTGGCTCTTCACAGGATGCCTTGTGCCCAAACATCCTCCAAATTCTGAGGCTGTGGAACAGGAATTGAGTTCCCAAGGTTGAAATGTCTCTCCCTGCACTGATATGCCCCTCCTGACAGGTGTTTCTTTTCAGAGGCAGGTTGGACAGGGATTGGAGCAACCTGGCCCAATGGAAAGTGTCCTTACCCATGGCAGGGTTTGGAACTGGATCATCTTTAAGGTCCCTTTCAACCCAAACCACCCTGTGATTCCAGGATGATTCCTTGTCACAGCCCCTAGCATCACCTTCAGGATCCAAAAAATTCCTGGGCAATGAGACCATGTGCCCTCTCCTACAGCCTCCAGAAAGTGTAATGATGATATTTGTCCTTTGGAACCCCTGTTGGGATCTCTGAAATGCCACACCAAAGCCAGGGGGGTGAATTAACCACCCAGTACCACATCCCATGCACAGGCAGACACAAATGCCATTTAACTCCCAAGGAAAACTGCCCTTCCTTTCTTCCTTGGTGCCAGCAGGGACCTGCCTTGGGCATCCTCTTATCCACAGAGGTCAAATGACAGTGCCACCATGGGCAGCTCCAGGACTTCAGTGGATGGAAAGGAAACTTGCATCCTGAGCATTTTACTAATTCCTAATTGACCCTGAGGATGTTTTTTGTTTGTTTTCCCTTAAGCTTTTAAACCAAAATTGTGACTCTCCATAACATACATACTCCAGCAAGGAGCTGGGGCAATTCAGCTCAGATGTTTCACAGAACTGGGTGTTTTACCTTTGAATTGATCAAAGACTCCATCAGCACAGTCTGTGTTGTTATTTCCTGTAGTTTGATCCATGCTCACAGAAAAATTTACATTTTATGTAGATAGATCAACATATTTTCACTCTCTTATGCGGAGAGCAGAGGATTTCTTGGATTTTGATAAAGAGGTGAGTTTCCAGGGTTGCCTTTGGAGATTTCACTGAGTCTCTTTGGAGATCTGGAGACCTTTCTTCATTGGAGCTTGGCCTGATGATCCTGGGTGGTGAAATCCTGGCCCAGGGGGCTCAGGGCAGGGGTGGAGTCCCCACCCCTGGAGGGATTTAAAAGTTCTGTGAATGTGGCACTTGGGAACACCAGTGGTGGCCTTGACATGGGGCTCCATGGTTTTAAAGGGCTTTTCCAAACTAAATGATTCCATGGTTCTGTGATCTGTCCTGCTCCAAAAGATGCCCCACGTGGTGCTTCCTTAGGTAGGTGAGTGAATCTCTCTGGAGTCTCCTCTTTTACTCTTTTCTCCCCAAACATCAAAAGAAGAAGGCACCAAGGACAGCAAAGCCAACCAGAGCACGACAAGAGCACCCCAGCATTTCCAACTTTATCTTGGAAAAGTCCTCAATGCTTTCACAAAGAGCAACCCCCCAGTCTGAGCGCTGGAAGGGAGAGCAATAGATACCCGTGTTGACATTTGCCCCTTTAATTCTGCATTAAAATGATAATCTCCAGTTCATCTCCATCACATGCTCCTTTTTCATCTCTCCCGTCTCCACGTCTCTTGGAAGAAGCACATAAGCCTGGATGTTGAAAGATCCTTAATGGTTCTTCTGAGGCTGAATCCCCTCCAGGATTTGATGTGAGGAGAGAAAAAAGCTCAAATTTGCCTCACCTGCTTCTCAAGCGATGCCAGCCCTTTCCAGGATTAAGTCATTATAATCTCCTTAAGCAGTCATGAAATAAAATAAACACAAGTGTGGCTTTCTGCTCAAAATAAAAATACTAAAGTTCACATGAGGAAATTCTTCTGGAGTTCGGAATACAGGGAAGATTTTGCCCAATTTTCAAATGCAGCTGACTGATGTCTTTGCAAAGAATTTTCTGATGTGGTTTTTGGGCTCTCACTTTGCCATCGAGCTACTCACCCTCATTAAAAACTTTTGCCCATTTTAACCTGAACTTTCCACAGACTCCTGTAAACTTCCAGAGGAAGCACAGAGCAAAAACTCTCTGAACTCCTAAAGGAATCAAACTGATGCAATTTATTTCCACAGAACCATGCAATATTCAATGATACACTGAATCCATGTTTTTAACACTTTTTAAAGGACTAAAACCCTGGAAAGAATTAATTAGGCATGCTCTGAAGCCTGAGCACTTAGCAGTTTTCCACTCGGTTGTAGAATTTTAAGACCACCAACACTGGATACTGGCAAAGATTATCAAAGGTATTCTGGGCTGAAATACAAACTAGTCAGAGGGCTTGGCCACTAAGTGACTGGAAAATACTTCACAAAAGCTTTAGCCAGGCTATTATATGTTGTAAAGAAATTTTAAGAAAGATCCACAGTATCCAGAAGGTTAAATGTAGGGCAGAGTGACTCATTGGGAAAAAATGTCCTGCTGGGAATATTGTCTTCTCTGCAGATCAAGCAAATTGTTCCTGCAGCAGAGAGGTAGTGAGGGACCCTGCACTCGAAGTGGGGCTGGAAGGGAATGATGGGCTGGGGTCCACGAAGGATCCCATGCCTGGGCATGGGAATGTGGGGCTGGGCTGGAGCAACCTCTGCAGTCACCTGGAGCCAGCAACCTCTGGAACTGCCAGAAGCTGGGAGATCCTGGCATGGAAACATTCCTCGTGTTGAATTGAGATGAAAATGTACAATTTTTTTAAAAATACAAGGATTTTTTTTTTTTTTTACCACATCAGATAAAATTTCCATTCCATTTTCTGGCATCCTTCCAACCACTTCTGTTGCCTTCAACAGTATTACAAAGAAATCTTTACCCCCACCAAAACAGCCACCATTTAACAAGGTCCTTGATAACTCATAATGATTTTGCAGAGAACTGATGGGAATCTCAACTGGAAAAAGCTCCCTGTTTAAGTGCCTGATGCTCAGAAAAATGATGGATGCTGTACAAAGATGACAAGGATGGATGCAAGACAAAGATGGTACAGACACCCAGGTATTTCAGACAAAAATAACACAGTTCAGATGCAAAAGCATAAAACCAAAATAAAAAAAGCCAAAACCCCCCAAACAAAACCCAAGCAATAATTAGCCAATCACAGTTTCTATCCTTGATTAAAAACTCCTTGACAAGCAAATTGATTCAATTTCTTTTTTGCTCTCCCACTATATACTCACCTTAGTAAATCCTCCTATGACTATTTACTGCACAGAATTTAAGGAGAAATTTAAGACACTGAGGACATAAAACTGCAGGTGAACAGGGACATTCCAATCCCAGGACCTTCAGCTTCATTTTTTTTTTTCCTCTCCCTTGTATGCAATGGCTTCCACCAATGAACAAAACCACCAATTTTATTTCCTGGTTACAATTGCTTTCCTCACTCTGATCTTGGGATCACAGGCCAAGGGTTGAAGGAGCTGCTGTTCCAAGAGGATCTGCCTGGAATGACACCAGAGACACCCCCGAGTGTCCCCAGCTCCTGATGATGTCACCAGCAGCATGCTAAAGATGCAAGGAGAGAATGACTCAGAGATGATCCCCCAACTCAGCGAGTTTATTTGAAATAGAAACGTAGAACACTTCAACATATTCATAAATCTCTAAGATTGTATCATACATTACTCAGAGATGGGCTGTTTTCTAAACCAAGTACAGCCAAACCCACATGGCTCCCATGCACATGGATTAAACTAGGAAACAAACCAAAACTGTAATAAATTAACTGAAGATGACAATGAACCTAAATTAAAATCAATACATATGTACATACATGTATATACACACGTAACACACACATCTATTGCTAAAAGCTCCAATTTTCCTTTGCAATGAAGTGAATTTCCGGTGATAGAGTGACCTTCAAGTCAACATGAACCACCTCAGGTTATGCCAGGACACCATAAAGGGTTTTTTTCAGAAGAAAATGAGACCTTGGATCATTGCAAAGCAAATACGCTCGAATTTGTACCTTAAGTTTAAAATGAAAGCCCCAATGTACCATGCAGGGGTCTCCTAAGGGAGTATTTCTGCATGCAGGAGACTGGTTCTGTGAGCCCAAAAATATCATGGAGGGGAGTTGTGAATTTCTGCAGTTTCTTTTAATGCTGCTTCAGAAAGAGCCACTTGTTCAGATTAAACACTCTTGGATCAGAGGAAGGAGAAGAGAAAGAAAAATGTCAACGCAAAACTAAAACTTGTCCTGTCAGGTTCAGTAAGGACAAGAATTCAAAGGTTGAACTTACATAGAGTTTCAAAGAAAATTACCCAAAGCTGGGGCTATCTGTCTTCCTCAGGTCCTGTCCCTGGAGTTTACCTGCATCTGCTGTGCAAAGGGCTCACACCTTTCCTGGGAGAAGCAGCCAGGGTTTGGGTCACCCTCTTGGCACTTTCAAACCCCCCTAAACCCACAGCTCCCAGCTGTGGCAGCACAGATCATCCTAAAATATCTTTACAGGATTAATGCAACCAACCAACCACATCAGAAACCTTTCCCACCTATTTAAGGGCTGTCACCCTCATCTCCTGTTATCACCAGGGGGTTTGGAGCTCCCTCATTTTAACTTAGAGGTGAACCATTCCTTACACAAATTTTTAAAAACTGGTAAGAACATATTTCTCCCTTTTTACTCAGCTGCAATAATTTTTCATTAGCAGAACTGTGGCTGGGTGTGGGACAATCCCTCAGGTGAGACACAACCCCTTATTTAACTATGTTATTTAATTTTGGGCTTCATGGGATTGATGTTCAGTTCCTGAGGAGCAGAAGAAATCTGCTGCTGTTTCTGCTCTTTCCTCCATCCCCTAACAGAATCTTTTTTGAGATTATCAAGTTTTTCCCAACCTATAATCCAAATGCTTCCTGCTGTTTAGCCTATCCCTGAAAACTAATGAGAAAATTCCACATCTCACCTTATTAAAACATCCTTCCTTGCAGTTGTAGGCAGTTTCAGCTATTTTCCCAGACTGAACAGGCTAATTTTTCCTAGAAATTCCTTAGAAATGCCCCCTCAGCCATTCCCTGGCATTGTTGATGCTCTGCTGAGCATCTGTTCCCTCAGTTCCCACTAAAAACTCAGCACTGGGCAATAAGAGCGACTTTCCATGCAAACCACTCTGGATATTCCACCCTGTCCTTCCTAATGTGCATCTTATTTACATTTTATCTACATGTCGAGCAGCCCTCATTGAAGGAGCCAGACCCCTCATGGGGAGCCAGAGCATCTCTTGTGCTCCTACATCTCCAGACTCAGCTCCTTCCTCCCGGCCCAGGTGGCGCCGCTGGGCTGGGGCGGCGGGATGGCGCACACGGACTGGGATCGGCTCTCCTTCACCTCCCGAACCTTCTCCGTGTTCCCCACTGTGGGGAGAGAAACACCATCAGAAACACCACGAGAAACACCATGAGAAACCCCCTTCTTTGTGGTTCAGCAGGAATGAAGGAGCACGAGGTGCCCACGTGCTCTTTGGGGATGAGCTGCTCCACTCCAAGGGTCACTTCCCAATCATAACACAGGAGACAAAGATCATTGTTTCCGTGGAAAGAAAAGCCAAAAAAGGTAATTTAAACCCGGGGTTACACTTACACATACATAAAGTATTTGGATCAACATTGTAATTCTTTTGTCAGTCCCCACCTGCAACTTTGCAGAGCAAAAATTCACATTGCTGACTACCTTAAACCAGCTCTGGAAAATGCAGGTGTCCCGCTGGAGCACCTGGAATGTCATGTTGTCACATTATGGGATTTTTTGATGGGAATGAACATGCAACCACAACAGAAGAGTTACAATCTCCTTCTGCACTGTCACCACTGTGTGCCAGGGGCCATGGTGCTTGTGTTTTCCTCAGGGTGGAAAAAACCCTAGAAACAACGGGTTTTATCACTTTTCTCAGCTTACAGTCATGGTTTTCTTCAGGAAGAACATAACTGAAGTATTCATGGTAAAGTGTGGATTAAAACAGCTACATCCCAGGTTGGATGAGGCAACCTGACCCAGCTGGAGATGTCCCTGCTTGTGGCAGAGGGGTTGGATTAGACGGCTTTGGAAGGGCCCAAACCATTCACACCAAACTCAGGTTGGGCTGAGAGGGAGCACCGGGGCTGGGAAGGCTTTTGGCTCTCCTTGCTCACCCATGAGGCTCACTTAAGGATGTCCCCCATCCTCCCTGTCACCTGCTGGGCCATTCCATGGGGATGAGGGTGAGAGGGAAGGGCAGGGAATGGCCCCGAGCTCCCCAACTTACCGGTGAAGGAGCGGCAGAGCTTGGGCTCCGGGGTGGCCTCGTCCTGCACTGAGCACGAATCCTCCTTCTGGGACTGAGGGAGAGAAGGGCTTCAGTGCCTTGTGAAATCTGTTCACGACACTCCTGCCTCATAAACCAACCCTCTGCAATCCCTAAGGATTCCACTCCCATTTGTTTAAATTTTGTCATGAAAAATAAACAACAACAACAACAAAAAAAAGGATTGCTAAAAATAGACTGAAGAGACAGCAGAAGTATTTGCAGATTCTGATTGCTACAATATAGAATCATGAGATTGGAAGGGGCCTTAAAGATCATCCCATTCCACTCTCTGCTGTGTGGAGACACCTCTCACAGGACCAAGCTGCTCCATCCAAACTGGCCTAAAACCCTTCCAGGGATGGGGCATGCACAGCTTCTCAGAACAACACTGGAAGCTCTTTATGGACTGTCAAGAATTTTGAAATAAAACTGAGCCAGTGTCAGAAGCCTAAGGAATAAAAATTGCACAATACAGCAATTATGTTTTGAGTTCTGGAAGAGCTCTGAGCTCCCCAGGAATGGTTCAGCAGAGAGGATGGGAAGGAGCAGCCATGGAGCTGGGAGAATGGGGCAGGGAGTGCAGAAGGCAACGCTGTCCCCAGGATATGGATGCTTCTCACCTTGGCTGTTCCCCACGTTGGCTGCAGGCCAAGGAGGCAGGTAACGAGCTGGCACTAACGAGCTCCCTGTCCTTTCACTCCAGTGCTAATCTCCACCCTCCAGGACAAAAAAAAAAAAAAGGGGGGGAACGAAAAAAAAATAAAAATCAGGTAGCACAATGCTGCCTGGATTGTTCTGTGCCTCTGTAAACTGGGAATAAGTCTCTCACGCAGCTGTGATTTGGCACCTCGGTGCAGGAAACCAGACTGCCAAAATAACTCTGGACACCTCCCAGCCTGGTTTTCTGTTTTGTTTCGGTTCGTTCTCCTCCCCTCCCCTAACGAGGACCGCTGCCCTCCATCCCTTGTTCTCACTTTTATTGACCATTTTAATAACAATGCCTTCCCAGCTCCGGCAGCAGTGCCTGGCTCCCTGGAAAGCCATTCCCAGGGGCATTTAGCGATTCTCAGAGCATGCTCCATGAAAGGGCTCCGACATAATTACCAAAGGCACTGTGTCATTTACGCACATGGCTCACAGGCAGCTCCAAATAAGCTCCTTCTGGGGGGAGTGCACTCGTGTTTTGGCAGGAGAAAAGAGGACCAAGTTGCCTGGCTACAGGTGCAAGGATTTTCTGGGTGCTCCGTGGTAAATAAAAGCTGTCCTGGGTCTCAGAACCCGCCCTGCCAGCTCAGGCTGGGCTGGATCCCTGCCTAAAATAAGGCAAGCCCCAAACGCGGCCGGCGCTCGGAGCCAGCAATGATGCACAGCTCCAGGAAGCAGCAGCCTTCGGCAGGAATTTTGTCCTTAGGCAGAGGAAGGAGAACTTTCTGCTGGAAATAGATGGTCTTGGAGTTAATCCTCTGGGCTGTGGTTCAGAACTGAAGTCACCTCGTTCTCCTGCCAAGGTCCTTCTGCCTGGTGTAAATCATTTAACCTGCTCCGGAGGGAGGAAGATTGTTCTTTTCTTGCTGCTTCTCCCTGCTTTTCCCCACCGTTTGCTCTCCAAACTCTCCTTGGAGGAGGCTCCAAGAGCCCCCTCTCCATTCTGTAAATGCATCCGAAGTTCAGGACACCCCTAAGGCACCTAAAGCCACCCAGGAGAGGTGACTCAGAGTCACAGACTGGTCTGGGGTGGAAGCGACTTCAAAGATTATCCCGCTCCAATCCCAACCCCTCCTGGCTGAATCCTGGTGCTGGCCACAGAGCTGTGTCCATCCTGGTGAGGGCACTGCTTTCTCCTGTGGAAGGAGATGGATTTTCCAGCAGCCAGGATGAACTTGGCTTCTCCCCAGCCTAGGGAAGCCACCAACACAAGGATGTTCTCCCACACACCCCTGATTTTGTTTGGGGAGGAAAAGATCAACCAGCCACTAATAAAATACGAGTTTAGCTGAGCTACAACAGCTTCATATTTAACAGCAAAGCTCTCAGCAGCTTCACTAAAAAAGAAAAACACTCGCCAAACAGAAAAAACAGGTTTTTGACTGAACCAAAGGGATTTTTTAAATTATTCCATCAGCTCCTGACGCTCAAGGTATCACCAAAGCTTTATCCAAGACTGGCAACAGAATTGCAGGAGTTTCACCAGCACCACAGAGGTTTCAGTGGCCCTTTGCTGGAAGTTTGTTTCCCTCCCTGGATTTCCAGTCGGGTTTGCAAACACAGTTGTAATGCTTCCATCTCGTGGTGAGATGTGGAATAGAAAAACGGTGGGAGCAACAGCATCCAAGTTTTTCTTGCTGACTCAAAACCTGGAAGGCCAAACCCTTCCCTGTGGGACTACAAAATATGGAATATCTGACAATCAGAAAAATCTCTAACACTACTGACATTTTCTTTCAATAGCTTTTTTTAAATGCTTTTTTTTAATCAGGAAAATATCATCTTCTTTTCAATTTGGCATGGAAGAAACATGAGTAGCTGCTTTTTTTTCTCCAAAACTGGTGAGAATTGAGCTGCTTATAACAGGCTAAAATCTACTTTTTAGCACAGTGCTCCTTCTTTCTGCTGATAAATTCTGCAATCTGTCCTCCTACAGCACGAAGTAACAGCATTCACCCACCCTCCTTAATATTACATAATATTATATATATATATAATTAATATGGTGTTAATATTTCAGGGCTCTGTTAGAGCATTATCCCATCACTTTGGGGCATCATTCTATTTCTATTCACAGCAAATGAAGCAGCTATTCTAAAGAATTAGCAGAAAAGCTGCTGGTGACACAAAACAGGCCTGGCTTGTCCTTTTGGGCACTGAGGGATGGTTCTTGGTTTAGAGCCACCCTTACAGGTGTCACTGGGATCAGCTCCCAGTATTTGCCATCATCTCCCAGGCTGGACAGGACATCCTGATCTAGTGAAAGGTGTCTCTGCCCATGGCAGGGGGTTGGAACTGGATGATCTTTAAGATCCCTTCCCACCCAAACTATTCTGGGATTTACATCTGCTTCCCTTTGCCTGGCACAAAGCCAAGGTGACTGCAGTGAAGGGGTGTGAGCAGCACCAACAAGTGGCTCCAATGACACAACTGTCAGTATTCAGCATCAAATTGGCATTTTCCATAATCCACAGGGCATTTCCCACCCTCAGAGGGCATTTTCCATCATCCATGAGTCAGTACAGACACAGAGTGAATCCTACTGCTTTTGCAATTCCCCAAAAACTGTTCTGTTCCCCCACAGCCCAGCTGCAAGCACTCAAAGGAACAGGAGAAACAGCTTTCCCAAAGCTCCTAAATTTCCCACCAAATGCAGCAGAGAAGGGGAAAGCAGGAGCACAAGGGTTAACAATCAAATATCCTTAAAGTAGGGAATGTCGTGCTCAAAATCAGCCGGAGTTTGATGTTGCTCTTTTGAAGTTTAATTATACCAAATGTTCTACAGGAACATGCCATGTTCTTGCCTATCTATTCTGAATTGTAAGTACCAATCAGCATGTAAATGATCAAATTAAATCTTTTAAGTTGTTTGCAAGAGCCAGAACACCTTTCTGGGAAGGAAGGGCTGAGCACCAGCAGTGTTTGGTGCGGGGCTGCTGTTCTCCATGGGCTCCTCCACAACTGGCATTTCCACAAGGAAACTGGAGTGGAAAAAAGTCCAGGGCACTCCCAAATTCTTGTGCTGTCATGGAAAATTGCTATCTAAATAGGGAAGGGTAATTTGTTTCTTTCTAAAAGGTCATTTTGTCCTCCTCAGTGATGGAGCTTGGCTGCTCAGTTTAGAGATCACAGCTCACATTTGGTCAGTGCTCCAGCTCAAGCCATCCAAACCTAAAATTCGGAGAAGTGAGTGAAATTTAGGGATTGCTCAGCAATTACTGCAAGCACCAACCCTGCTAGAGCTCAGAGAGTGTTTGGACAACACTTTCAGGCACAGGGAGGGATTCTTAGGGCTGTCCTGCACAAGGCAAGGAGTTGGCTCCATGATCCTCATGGATCCCTTCCAACCCTGGATGTTCTGTGATTCTGCACTGCTGCTGACCTGGGCATTTGGGACCAAAACATGACAAGGGTTACATGTTTTTCCTCTATAGAGTTATAGGGGATGGGAGGAACTGAAAAGACCAAGCCTGCTCCTCATGCATCATTCCTGGAAACCTTTTATCCCCATAGCTAAATATTGACCCAGCTTCTCTCACCAATTTCCAAAGAGCAAAAGTCTTCACCAGGCACAGACGTCGTATCAACCCTGTTTCTCCTCTGATTCAGAACATAAACCAACACAGAGCTATGCCAGTAGCAAACTTGAAAAATTTTTGTTTCTCACAGGAATCTGGTAAGCAAAGCTTCCCTCTATTTTACTTCTTTCAAGCCTGCAGATGTGTTTCAAAACCAAAAGCTCACCTCCAGAATGAATAAGAAAGATGACAAAAATGCCTGTGTCCTTTCAAGGGAGTTGGGGGAAAAAAAACCCGAGAAATTTCAAATATTTACAGTCCCTCTGGACCACTGACAATGGGGGAGACAAATTCCTGTCTTTGATGAAATGTCCCAGAAAAGAAAACACGGGAAAACCAGACCTCAGGATCTACAGAGTGAAGCCCACTCAGTAACATTTGCTCAGCAGAGAACTTTCCCAGCACGAGTGGAAGTCTGTGTTCACAAAGCACTGAACAGGGTGTGAACTGAACTGCTCAGGATGCCTCCTTGGTCTGCCAGGAGCTGGGCTGGGGAGTTTCTCCCTTGGTATTTTTCCAGTTCATTGGAATGACATTGGGGATAGAGAAAGTTTTCTTAAGTAACAAGATTTGTCTTCCGAAGGAAACAAACCATCAGCAGCACGCAGGCTGTGGGGAAAGCAGGTCCTGTGTTCCCTCTTACCTCCTTCCTGGAGCTGCAGGTGTCGCTCCCGCTCACCTCCACCAGCAGGCTCTTATGCCGCAGGATCAGGATCTCCTTGGCGTGCTCGGTGGGCTCGCTGTCCCCGGGCAGGGTGTGCCTGTTGTACGCCGGGCCCTGCAGGGGACACACAGAGGCTGCTGGGCACGGGAGAATCCCTGCCCTCCCTCCAGGATCCTCCTCCCACCGCAGCCACCCCGCCCAGCTATGGGCATACACTGGTTTAGGAGAGGTGGGGACGGAAAGAGCCACAGAAGGGAGATGAAACTCCAAACTCTGCTTTTTTAGGTGAAATCACCCATAAAATCACTGAATGACAAGGCTGAGTTACACCTGGTAGTGCAACGATTGCAATGACTCTGCTCGAAGTGCCTTCACAGCTTCAGCCCCCAACTGTTTGTATTTGCCCCACTTCCCCATATAAATCATGCAAAAATGGGAACCATAAATCCTCCTTCAAAAGCCATCACCCAGCCAAGCTGAAATCTCCCACTAACACCACTGGGAGCTGGGACAGTGCTGTCACTACAAGGGGTGAGGCTGGATTAATGCAGGACTAAGCACAAACTGGAGCTGTGCCTTCATCCCTTCACCATGTCCATAGGTTTCTAACCAGCCTTATCCCATTGCTTCCCTCAGCTCAGCAAAGGGACAGGAGGGGGAGGCTGATCCCTCTGTGCTGAGCTGCCCACACCAGCCCCACCCCAAAGGACTCCATATTTTGTGTGTAATCCATAAAACAATGGTTTAGGTGGATTTTAAGGCTAAGTCTGCCTACAAACAGCAATTCCAATGCACAACCCCAGGTGCTGTGTGAAACCCCAGACACAATCCATGATTCTGTAAACACCAAGTGGGGTTTATGCCCTTTAACCACTGGTACCAGTTCCATGGCAAAACTGCTGGGTGGATTTAAAAGCTCTGCAGATTAATTCCCACTCACACCTCTCTTCCACGGGGAAAAATGTACCATGAGGATAACCCCATCCCTGCTTTTCCCTAGGAGCTGCTGCTGGATCTGCTAACCCTATGCCTGAAGTTCCACGTGCTCCTCCTTTCTCCTTTTCACTGCCGGGTACCGATGCCGAAAATATTCCATGAAATTATAGGCTGACTGGGTGAACCTTTCAAAAGCTGTCAGGCAGCAAACAGAAATGTGCCACTGACTTGGAAACTGGATCTGGCTCCACACAGCCAACTATTCTCTGCTCACAAAGAGACATCCTGGGTAATTATGGAAATATTCATAACATCTGCTCAGGCTGTTCGGATAACCAAGGAAATTTGTGTTATTGGACACTTAAAATATGGATTGAGGGAAAAGTTATACCGTCCTCCTGATCCGGTACAGGTTCCTTGCCAATATTTCCTGCATGTTGTCCAGGACATCAGGATTTGGAGTGTCCTCCAGTTTCTGGTCTGTTATGACAGTCCTGTCGCTGCTGCTGCAAAGGAAAGCAGAACACCTTATTTTGGAAGATGCACAAGAAGTGCATCCTCAAATCTCAGGGCCCCTTTGGGATCCCAGCACAGCCAATATGGCCAACAGCTCATCCTTGCAGATGGAGCCCAAGGCAAAGCAGGAATTTGGCATCTGCATCAGAACTGGGCTGTCCATATTCTCCCTGGTGGATAAAAGAGCCATGGGGAGCTGTGGCAGAGCAGAACCATCTGTGAGGTCTGAAGTGGCCATTCAGAACATTTAACAGTGCAAACCCATCCAAAATTGGGCAGGAGCCTCTTCCCCAGAGCACCACTTCCCTGTAACTCACAGGGATACAGGTGACCCTCCATGTGCCACCATCAGTGCTGGGTGATGCTCACCCAGCCCATCCCTTTTATCCCCCAGCTGCTGAGTTGGAGCTGGAGTTGCTCACAGGAAGGAGGGGTGGGCTGGGCCGTGGCCCAGCTGCCCAGCCTGGGCCAGCTCGATGGCGTGTTTGCGCTCCAGCTTCTCGTAGAGCAGCACAATGCTGGACTTGGGCTGGTCGTACTCCCTGAGCAGGATCTTCTGCAGGTATTTGCTGTTGAAATATTCCAGTCTGTTGGAGAACAAAATGAGATGGGTTTAGCCTCTCCCCTGAATCCCCAGCACCAACAGACCTGAGCAAGGCAGCAGGGTCATAGCCCATGACTGCCCCATATTCCACTAAATTCCATTATATCCCCTTAAGTCCTCCTCAGAAATCGATGGTCCAGGAGGTCAGTCCCTAATTATTTCTGGATTACAGTACACGAGTCAAAATACTAAAACTTCAGTAAATACAATAAAAACTCCCCAAAAGTGCCGGATATATCATGAACTCTTCCAGAAGTCCTACAAGCACATGCAGCAGCCACAGATACAAACACTTCCAGATTTCCTCTTGAGCCATTTCTTCTTCTTTTCTGCTCAAATCATTGAATAATTTAGGTTGGAAAAGACCTCTGAGATCATCAATCTCTCTAAGATCTGCTCACAAGGAGCCAGGATACTCCTCAGCAGCAGTGACTCCCATACCCTCTAGTGGCACTTCCAAGCATGGGCATTCCTAAAAAATCTCTACCAGCTGCATCTGTGTCTGGACCACCAAAGAATTAAACCTGGTAAACAGCCTTTTTAGTATATTTTATGGTATTTGTAATTATTTTTTTTTTAATCCTGATGCATTTTTTAAAATTTTAAAATGTACAAACTCCCAGAATTTAGTGAAAATTGAACACTTTGCTACAGAAATCTGTAGAGATCCTCTAATTTCAGTCCACAACAAGCAGTGCTCTAAACTCAGCTCTTTAATGTTAGCTGTGCACAGCCTGGCACAGGCTGCGTGTCACGGCCATGGCATTTCCAGCATATTTCTGTGGGCAAGACAAGAAGGGACAAACACAACAGCAGAGGAGAAAGGATCTTTTTAGGGTGATGCACAAGAGATGTCTGCAAGCAGGGAAGTGCCCTGAAAACCTGGTGTCCCCTTGGACAAGGAAAAGCTGCCCCTCTGTCACCTCCCTTAAGCCACGAGGATGAACAAGGCCCAGCTGCCCACAGCAGAAACTTTGGGAATAGAAACCAACCTCCTTTTTTTTTCCCCCTACACGTGTACAGGGTTGTATTTTGGCAAATCCTTACTTGTCTTTCCAGTAATACTGTCCCCAGTGTCCAGATATATCTTCAATGCCAGCCAGCAAATGATCCAAGAACTAAAGAGGAGAGAGGATTTTGCTCTACGCCGGTTGCATACGTGATGAACCCAGGCAGCAAACAGCAAAAGCCACACACACAACAGGGGATGCTCCCAGCTCGGGATATGGAGCTGGGAAACAAGGAGAAAAAGCACTGGGATAATTCTCCATCCACTCACCCAGTGGTGCTGGAGTACAGTGAGTGGTTTGCTTTCAGGTGTGGGCAAGCAGAGAATAAATGCTGAGGGCCATGAATCTGCTCTCTGTGATAGGTACAGGAGGGCTGAT
Source organism: Acrocephalus arundinaceus (assembly GCA_021534815.1). Classification (NCBI taxonomy): domain Eukaryota; kingdom Metazoa; phylum Chordata; class Aves; order Passeriformes; family Sylviidae; genus Acrocephalus; species Acrocephalus arundinaceus. The sequence goes on along the minus strand of JAJEOU010002847.1, from coordinate 9,640,319 downwards.
GGCTCCCATGTTCTGCCCTCTGGGCCTTTGACCAGCAGGGAATGCTCATTTTGGGGTTTTTGAGGACAATTTGTCTCAGGAAATCAGTGTCTTCAGGATATAAATGATGCTTTGACTTGAATAATAAATACTGCCGTGTCCCAGACACTTCCCACTAAATGAAATCAGCATATCATACTTTATATAAATACATTAATATTATTTCAAATGATATAAAAAATCCCAGCCTGGGAGGGTTTTCACCTAAAAGTTAAATCCCTGTAATCTCCCAAACTGCTTTCCCTCTTAAAGGCATCTCTAAACTGGGAGAGGGCTCTGCTCTGCTGCCCTCCACACTCAGGTACTGATGACCCTGGAACTTCCTACAGCTGTAAAATTTGAAAACTATCTTTTTGGGGGGTCAGAGGCAGAAAAGTTTCAGAGCAGCTGGCTCAGCCCTGGAGCCTGGTGTGGGTTTAGTGCCCTCCCATGGCTGCTGCCAGCTGTGTGTTCCATAAACATGGCATTGGAGGGAAGCACTGAAGTGTCCCATCCCTGGGAGTGTCCCAGACCAGGGTGGACGGGGTTTGGAACAACTTGGCATAAGGGAAGGTGTCCCTGCCCATGGCAGGGGGTGGAATGAGATGAGTTTTAAGGTCCCTTCCAATCCAAACTACTCTGATTCTCTGGAATTACACTCACACACTCTGATCATCACTCCTGCGAGCAAGAATATCCCAGCTATCCAGATGGCAAAATAAATTTGAGGAAGAAAGCTGCTTCTGGCGTCTGCATCCATGATTCCCAACTATCTGCATTTTTACCTTCTCAACCTAATTGGTGCATGGCCATTGTCAGCTCACACCTCCTAATAAACACATTTCTGAGATGACTTACCATTCACACCCTAACAAAAGAACAAAATCTTCTCTGTTCATGACTGGAAAAAGCTCCTCAGCCTCCTGAGCTGTTGTGTTAACCTCAGACAAAGCCGTGCAGTCCGACCCCATTGTGAGGATGCCAAACAGGTTTTACAAATGTCTTCAGCCCCAATGGCTTTATTGCTAAAGAAGACAATGACAATAATATTCCTGAAGGAGCCATACCCACAGAAACGTGGCTGGGATTGAACAATTAGATTCAGGAATATATTAATTTTCCATTTGATGCAGATGCACGTGCAAAACCTCAGCTGAGTGGGAGAGCAGCTGATCTCGTGGAGCTGAGCCTCTCTCTGAAGTCCTCTATGACTACAAATACCAACATCTGAGTGGTGAGAACAAGGGGAATGAAATCCCACCTTTGGGTTATGGATGTAGAATCACAGAATGGTTTGGGTTGGATGGGACCTTACAGCTCATTTCATTCCAGCCCCTGCCATGGGCACGGACACCTTCTACTGTCCCAGGTGGCTCCAATCCTCATCCAATCTGGGTTTGAGTAATTCCAGGGATGGTGCACTTCAGAGGTTCCCTCCAATATAGAACCAACCTTATCCTCCTTTCCCTCACTTCTTTGCAAAATTATCCGAACCAGTGGTGGCGATGGGACTGGAGAACACATGGAATTTCCTAATCCTGAAAGCAAACCAAGCCTCATTTCTTTCTTTCTTTCTTTCTCTCTTTCTCTCTTTCTCTTTCTTCCTTCCTTTCTTCCTTTCTTTTTCTTTCTCTCTCTTTCTTTCTCTCTCTTTCTTTATTTTCTTTCTCTCTCTCTCTCTTTTCTTTTTCTTTCTCTTTCTCTTTCTTTCTTTTCTTTCTTTTTTTCTCTCTGTCTCTTTCTCTCTCTCTTTCTTTCTTTTCTTTCTTTTTTTCTCTCTCTGTCTCTTTCTCTCTCTCTTTCTTTCTTTTCTTTCTTTCTTTTTCTTTCTCTTTTTTTCTCTCTCTCTCTCTTTCTCTCTCTCTCTCTCTTTCTTTCTCTCTTTCTCTCCAGAGACCAGAGAAATTGGAGTTAAGTCAGAGCATAAAGTTTTGGGCAAGAAATAACTTTTCTCTCATGTTTGTGCACTACCTGATGCTATATCAGCCTGACTGGTGGCTGCTCTTCCAATACAAAAATAACCCAGGGATAGGAACCTGAATAGGACTTCCAACATGGAAAGGGGCTGACCTGCAGAAGATTCAGGTAAAACTGCAGGTCTGTCCCTGGACACACACACTCCAGAAGATATCAGAAAGCTCTGGCATGTGTCGATGGATGCTCCACTTACCCGAATGTGGATCTGCTCTCCCACGGTGGGAGCACTCTCCCTTTTCCTCTTGACAGCCAGCAGATCAACGAGGGGACGGATGGTCATTCCCTGCAAAGTGACCATTGACACAAAAATCAGCCTTTCCTCACACCCAATTTGCCGGCTCTGGAACAAAAGCCACTGGTGTGAGGCTGAACCACAGCGACCTCGTTTTTGTGTTGGAGCAGCCTCTCTCACCTGCCCTGCTTTCCTGGCAGGATGAAACCTGCAAAGCTCCAACAGGGCTAGAAATTGTTCTCCCAGGTGTACCCCAAACACTTTGTTTGCTCCTGGTAGGAACCTGTCAAAAGGAACTCACGGAGAGGCTTCAGGATGGGGGGAGGAAACCTCCACTCACCTCCTCCGGCCTCTCTGAGACCACAAAAAGCCAACCAGTAATTCCAAGGTCAAGCCTGTGGTTTGCTGTTGCTCGTGGCCTCCCAGATGGAGAGGGGCTTGAAACAATCCAAGTTCAAATGCCTGAAATGAGGATAATCCTTGAGATTTCTCAGCATGGAGCCTCCGCCAGCAATTGTCTGCTCACTCCTTAAGCACTGCGTGTCACACACCATTACTCCAGCAATCTTTGATGGCCAGCCAGTGCCTAAGTTTCCTAATCAAAGCATCCACCTGGTGGGAAGGGTCAAGGGAAAAGTTTTAATATCCTTTAAGCCTCGTGAGAGAACTAAAATGCTGCTGTGGTGCGTTTCTTAGTCGGGCTTCCGTATGAAATGACTTTTCTAGGACATGTTTACAGCAAAAATGATGGAGTAGTTGATGTTTATGACTTCTGAATGTCACAAATGCTGGCACAGAGGAGAGTTGAACACATTTTTAATTGCAGAAACAATTAATGTGTCATTTTAATAGCTAATAGCAATAAAAAATGCGTTGTTATTCAGAATCAGTAACACAGAACTCACAAATTCCAAAATAACAGATATTACAAAAATTAAGTAGAGACTGTGTAATTTGGCCTCTTGCCTTCCTGGATAATCAACCGCAGTAGTTTCCATTTTAAAGCAGCATTTGGGACTGTCATGGGAATTCCATGTGTCATTCCAGGCCACACATCATTTCACAGCACACCTGCAGGTCCCCTGAGCCTCTCCACCACCCACCAGGGATTACTCAATCCAGGGAGTGTCTGACGGCTCCATCACAGCTCACACAATGTTTTCCACCTCCAGAAACCCAGTGGGACAGTGCAGGCATCAAACAACCTCCCCCCTTCACATTTATTACATTTGCTCAGAATTTCTCGGCAGAGGTCAGGGGCCAGTAAGTTGAGAGAGTGAACTTCCAGCAGTATTTGATTTTAAAGCCACACCAAGAGGCAGAACAATGAGGGGAGGTTGTGACATTCCAGACAAGCCCAGAGATCTCCCTGGAGAAATTCCTGGTCTACATGGAACATATCCAGCCTGCTCAGAAGCACTGAGGACTTGACAACGGCTCCGTCAACATCCTTAAAATGATTAACCAGGCTTGTTGTGGGAAGAGCCTTATGCAACAGGGTTAGGAAGGCCAAAAGAGAGGATTTTCCTGGCTTGTGGAATGCACTGATAAGAGCCACGGGTGGCCGACCCTAACTGCTCACAGGGTGGTCATTCCTCTGTGGCACAAGGGTTTTCAGCCAGCAGGGGCAGGATTTCCAAGGGAATCATAGGACGTGGAGGGTTTGAGCTCTGACAAGATGCTTTGCTGACCCAAACCAGCCTAAAGGGCCCAAATTACCTCTGCCTTGGTTTCTGTCCTATTTTAACACAGACACGCCCCATCAAGTCTATATTGAGATCACTAGGAATATAAAGAAAACGTTTTGCATAAAACAAATACAAAAATGTCCACTATGCACAGAAGTTGTTTCACAGACAATATTTCTCTTTCCCTTTCCACACACACTGACCATAAAAGACGCTGGGATGGTAAAAATATTCCCTCCCCAAGAATGCATCTATCAATGTGTCTGGCAGCAGCAACACAAACTTGATTGGCAAACCCAGGTTTTTGAAGGTTTTGTTACATTCACTCACCTTTTCTGTGCTGAGCTCCAGCAATACTTTTCTGCCTCAGGTTTTAAGGAATTTTCCTGGGTTTTTTGCTGACCCTGTTCTTGTGGTGGCCCTGCAGGTCCCTGGTGCCCCAGCACAGCCCCTCTGCAGACACAAAGTTCCCCTGAATGCCTCAAGGTCAGGGGGTCTCCCCGGCGACACGGGGACCTTGTTTAACTCTCACCCTTTTGCACGGGGATGACATCACCAGCTGAGCCTCTGAGGTTACACAAAAGCCCTTTTCCCGGGCTCGGGAAGGATTTCCCGAAGGCTGGAGCTGCTGCCTTAGAACAACCTTTGTGTGAGGCTCAAGAGCGGCTCTGCGTGAGTGGACGTGCCTGGGGACCGGGGCTTTTCAATTCCTCACCCATTTGCATCTTAAAACTTGTCAAGCTCCACCTCAGCACATGCCTCCCCCCGGCCTGGCCCCTGCTCTCTCCTTTCAGGCCGAGGCTGTGCCCAGCCCTGTTGGAATTCTTAGGCCCTGCAGCCCCCAGCTCCGATCCCATTGGCACAACACACTCCGATCCCTCCTCCACCACTTTTCCAGCTCAGGGTGAGGATTTAGGTGGACGTGGGGAAGCAAAACCAACCCCAACCCTCCATATCCAAGTGCTCCGCACCCACCTGAGGGTTCATTCAGGGGAAGCAGAAGGGATTTGCTCTGAGGGTGGTGCTCAGCCACAGGGACACTGGGCAGCTGCCACCACCAGCCACCATCTCCCAAAGGCCCAGAAACTCCTCTGCTCCCTCCATCCAAGGGCAGGACGAGGGTGGCTCCTGGTCAGCAGCTCCACATGGACCTCATGTCCATGACCAGGAGCTCACAGAGAGTTTTTCTACATGAGATCTTTCCCAAACCTCCACATCCCACTCACTTCCATCCTGTGGAGACCCACTCTTTACTTACAAACAGGTGGACATCGGCCTTGTTCACTTCAGCACCAGACAACGCCAATTCCCACACACATCCTCCCTCAAATGTGGCTGTGTTTGCCAGACGAACTAAAAGCTGTATTTTAGAAAGCCCTTAGAGATTTGCTGGTGGTCAGAGCAGAGCAGGGAGACATCCAAGACCTCATCTTGAATCCCACAGAATCTTTCTCATCCCACAGAAAGCTGCAGGAATGGTTTTACCACTAGATGTCACAGCAATGCTGAGAGCTGCTGCTCCTCCCGAGCCCTGGAGCGCCACAATTCCTTAAAATTCAGTGTTGGAGCACCAGAATTTACAGCCCCAGCCACGAGGGAGAGGAACCTTCTCCATCAGACTCCTGGAGGGGACCTAATCCCGAATCTGTGCCCAAAGCTGGTTTTACCTGTATGAACACGGTGAAGAGGATGACAACAGTTGTTGCTGCAATGAAGAGCTTTTTCCTGCGGAAGTCAGGCAGCAGGAAAACCAAAGAGAAGCAAATGGCCCCTCGGAGCCCCCCATAGGCAATGATGAACTGGTCCTTACTGGTGATGGTGTTCACGTGAAATCTGTTCACAAAGAAAGTCAGCACAAGAACCCCTGAAAAGCAGGAAGGTAGATTGAGGCACATCAATCAAACAGAACAATTAGAGAAAACTCATGACCATACATTTTCCAGTAAAACATCACAGAATTGGTAAACACCAACTAAAAGGAACTATACAAGGAGGTATGTTCCCAATAGGCCACTGGAGAATTTTTCTTCCAGTCTGATCCAACAGGTTGAAATTTGCTTTGTTCACATAAAACTTAATCCCCAACATATTTCTAATTTGAGGGACTACAAATATTGTCTGGCTACAGTTCTGAAATATTAATTGATTTATTCTCTTTGGTAATAAAAAATGACTGGATTGCAGAGGTTACAAATGCTTTTGAGGCAAATCATCAGCAACAATTTAGCCACAAATTGCCCTCCTATTTGCCAAAGTTTCCAAGCAGTAGCTTGGATAAGTAGCTATATTCCACCTGTGTTAATGTTATTTTTTCCCCCTCAGATTTATACTGTATAAATTGAAGGCCACAGTGAAGTGACACAGCAATTGCTGTGATTTACAGCCATTTGCAAACCCACAAGCAGATGCAGAAAGGTACAAAACTCAGGCCTTAAATCAGTAGGCCGTGATTTTAATACCAATGGAAGTGATAAACATCCTATTTCCCAAAGATTAACAGCCATTTTGAGAACTGATGGCACCACCTGTCACTGACTTTTGTTAGGAATTAGCTGGAGCCACAGCACTGTTGCTTTTTTGTAAAAGAAATAAAAACAGTGCGTTTATTATGTACATATCAAACATCTTCCCACACACCTCCAGCTGAAAATAGCTGAACTTTGACTCTGCTTTGGAGGAGTATGAAGAAAATAAAAAGCCAGGGATGTTTGGAAATAGGGAACTCAGTTAACTGAAACCTTGTCACTGACTGAACTGAACCTTCCCCATCTCTGGAGCTCTGCAGAAGGGGTGCCCAGACCAGCAGATGGGAAGCACTTGGGTGCCAAGGTTCTTTGCAAGTTAAAAAAATAAATAAAACAAAGCCTCCCTCAGATCACATCCACCCCTACTCTACAGCTCAGGCAGTGCCGATGATTTAAAGGAACAAAATTTACTTGAGCTGATATCCTGGCCTTTGTCTTAATTTAATCCTTCCTCATAAATTATTATTAGAATTCCCTAAACTAATTCAAGGCCAGTTTGCTCCAAGAGATGACATACAATTAATCATTCTGAGCAGAATGTATTTTATCCTGCAGATACCTTGGGAAAGAACAGAAGGAAATCTCCCCAGGGCTTGGACATCAGCAGAGTCCCAGTACTGCCATGCAAGGGCTCTGTTTTCCTTTTTAGATGATCTTTTTCATACCAAAGAAATTCCCCAGATTTCAGCAGAATCGTTTCTCAAATATGTAAAGCACTGAGAGTGTTCTATGACTGGGGTACAATTTACACACCAATCCCTGAATTTCCCACCAAGAAATCCCCACTTCCTGCAAGGAAGTGTGGGGGCAACTCCCTTTTCTGGATCAGTGCCTCAAGCACCTCCAGAATCCTAGAATCCTGGAACTGTAAAGATTGGAAAAACTCTCCAAGATCATCAAGTCCAATCATTCCTCCAGCACTGCCAAGGCCACCACTAACCCATGTCCCCAAGTGCCACACACACGTTTTCTGAACACTTCCAGGGCTGTTGTCTCCAGCACTGCCATGGGCAGCCCAGCCCAATGTTTGGAAACCCTTTCCATAAAGAAATTTTCCCTACAATCCAATTATTAATTAATTATTAAGCAATCCAGAGCTGCTGGATGGCCCTGAGCAGGCCAAGGTCTGATCTCAACCACCATCTCCAAGGCAGGAGTTTCCCAGTCTGGCTTGGTGCAGCCCCTTCCCAGTTCTCACCCTCCCAGTTCCCTGACAGCTTCCCAGGAAGGTGCTCCAGGACAGGAACACCCCGATCAGGACCACTCAGACAATTTCCAGCCCTGTTTTGTGTGTTCTTATTTAATTCCAGGGAGATTTTGACTGGAAAATGATGGCTACAGCCTGAGCCCTTCCCTAATAACGTGCTGCATAATTTAAGCTGCTCTCAGAAGGGCTGTGCTTAGGGAGGATTTTTGGGGTGCTTTTGTAGCATTGTTACATTTTTATATCTTGCAATGAAGAAATTTTGAACTAAAAAAAATCAAACTCACTGAGAACTCCTTTTATCTGAGCAAATAATTTAAGAGAAACCACTTAGTGGTAATAAAACACTTGAATGTACAAAAAACTGACTAATGAGCACATTTCCAAGTATGGTGCACAGTTATTAAAACAAATTTTGGCATGTCCTAACAGCTAATAAACCCCATTCTGCTCTGCCTTGCTAATCATGGCTTAACCTATTTAAACAATTTCTTGAAGTGTCTGTCAAATTTGAGTTCACTGCTTGACTCACTGGTTTGTAAACATAAATCCTGTTGAATGCTTTTAAGCTGTCAGATTCTTTGCTTAAAATGTGTGCTGTTATTTTCACAAATATTGTTAATATATAAAAATACCCACAACTGAGGCACTCTGCACTCGTTAGGTACCAAACACTGTAAAAAGAATGGAGGTCCAGCCTCTCCCAACACAGAATCAGCACAAGATGCAACTGAGGAGAAAGTAAACACAACACATCTATTTCTTCTGGTCATTTTCAATGCATGAAAATGGGATCCCAGGGAATTCTGGAACCAAGACTTGGGTTTCCATCATAATTGTGGCTAAAGAAACTGCAGAGATCAGTTATCAGGAGAGTATTTTCCTGCCTTGCTCCTCATTATCACCAAGCCTTGGTCTCTTCATTGTTGTGAGGTTGGGCACACACCCTGACAGGTTTTCCAGGGATGCTGTAGACTCTCCAACCAAAATCTGGACACAGTCTTGCCTGCCTGACCCTGCCAACCTCAGCCATTCCCCAATTCTGCCACTCTCAACCTGACCTGAAATTCTGGAGTAGGACTAGGAGCATCCTAGCAGTTTAAGTTCCAAATCTCGTCTATTTAGCATGGCTACTGGAATGTTCCTCCAGTTTCCCAGTGAAGGATGCTGCTGTTAAGAAATAAATCCCTTGAACTGCCACAATTCAGAAAATTCAGAGGATTTTCATGGATCTCTCACCCCAAGGTATGTACTTACAAATTCCCTCCTGTTGGGAGAATACCAAGAGACAAAAAACCACTGAAATGGAAGAGGAGATCGTGGCAATGAAGGAAGGCAAAGGAAGATCATGGCAAAAAAGAGACATTGATAAAATAAACTTGTAAGAGATTCTATCCAGCACCAGAGAGCGCACAGAGCAGGGAACTGCAGCAAAATGCAAGAATTTGGGATTGAGTCAGATGGAGGAGCAGGAAGCATTGCCTGGGATGTCCCAGGCCAGTCCTAGCATTCCCATCTGGAATAATCACACTGCAGAGCAAGCAGGAAAGGATGATGGAAGGGCAGAGCACCCTCTCATCTAATGGAATCTCCTTCCTCACTCCCATAAACAATAACACACATGAAAAACCAAGATCCACAATTTCCCCTACCAAGTGCCCTCCAAATGAGACAGAAAATAACCGTGAAGCAAATGTAGGGCCAGTTCCACTCGTGGTTCTCCCCGATGGTGGAAACTCCAAGGAAGATGAAGATGAGGGTGTCGCTCACACTGCTCCACATCTTCATGAAGTACTTGACTGTGGTGTGGGACTTGAGGGAGATGTTGGCCTCCACATAACGCTTCATGCCCATGGCACAGGAAATGATGCTGAGGAAGCGAAAAATGAACAATGGAAAAGAAACAATACGTTTTTCTCTTTTAACACAACAGTTATGAAAAAAGAAGTGGGTTTCATCAAGTCTTGGATGTTTGCAGACATTTCACTGAGGGCTGATTCACTTCCTACATCAGGCCAAGAGTATCAGGACCACTAGGACAATAGAACACTTTATAGGTTGCCCAAACTGTCCAAATCTGGATTTTAACAGATGAACAATTCATCACCTGTTGCATTTTATCAGAGCACAAAGCAACACCTCCAACTAACACCCAGCTCTTCCCATCCCCACACATTGTTTCCAGTTCTTTGACCTTGCCAAATTCTGACCTTGCAATTGCCCGGCAATTTTTCATGGATAATTGGTTCTTTAAGTTCCAGGGAACATGGCATTAGCCTAATTCATCAGCTTTTCAAATCAATACATTTTCAGGCCAGCAATCCTAGGAGGTCAAAACAATTGAGCGCTCAAAGCGCTGAAGCTCTGGTTTTTATATTTTAATCTGGAGCATAACATTTTTGTTCTAAATATTGCAGAAGGTATAGAAAAGGGGCTTTAAATTTCCAAGATCTGACTTCCAGTGCTATTTGGTAAGGCCATCTATATTTTTATTGCACTGAAAACCACTTCCACAGGAAACATCACGATGTTGGGTCATGGAAAAGCCAACAGAGAAGCAAATCCTTGGCCTGTCCGTGGCTCTGGGTGTGACCTGGTCACACCTGCTGTGACCAGGACAGGTAAATGACCCAACCAAAGGCGTTGAAAGAGGTGGTGGCTCACCCAGAACTATCAACTAAGAGATGCTTAGAGAACTGCCAGGCAATTACTGATTTGCACTGAAAATACCCAGTTTAACACCAGAATTTCACTAACATTTCACATTATTTTGAAGACACACGCATTTGGGTCTGTTGGAATTTAAAACTGGGCCTTAGGGAGAGGATTTGTGGAAAAAAGCAGAGGATAGGAAAGGTCAGAATCAGTAAAGTCTAAACGCTTTTGCTGAGGAGTGGGATCCTCTGTTATCCAGCAGCAGGAGATCAAGATTCAAGTCCCTTTCTCACCAAATGTTTTGAGTTCACATCTTCCATCTCCTAAGAAATGTACCAATACATAAAAATATTCTAATACAGATCTGGTTTGATTTATCCTTTTTAGGCCTGACCTGCTTTGCCAGAAAGAGAAACAGGGACTGAATCACAGACTGAAAAAAAAAAATTCTTCAGTTTCTGTGTCTGCCTCAAAAAATAGCAGGGAATATACTTACAGAACTAAGAAATCCAAGTATTTGTGGGCAAGTAACTTCCAGAACTGTGGTTTGGGAATGATTATTGAAGAATGGACATGGGATCATGACAGGGTCACAGAAAGGGAATAAACTTGTCTTGTCCTGGCTAAAGATGGACATTGCCACCATGGCAAGGGGCAGGGAAAAAAAGAGAGAATAAAGGAAAAAATCAAACTAAAACCCATTTGCAGAACAGTTTCACAGACTGAGCTGTATTCATATTTTTTTATATTTTTTGGACTATGTAGAATTGATTTTTTTGGCAATCAAATTATTTTTCAAAGAAACAAACTGCCAAAAGCTGCTTCTTATAATACAGTATTCCCTGGTCACAACAGAATGAATTGTTTGAACTCCAGATCTATAAGAGAGGCATTTATAATTTGGCAATTAGAAGGGCACAGTGCAGGAATCAGCTGCCTTTGCCATTGTTTTGCTTTAGAAAAAAATGCATTATTCAAGAGAACAGCAAATGGGTTCCATAATGGGTACAGCAGATTGTGATTGATAGAAGGAGACACCATTAGGATTGAATGTTTTCTCCTCCACGATGATTATGCAGCATATTTATTTCACTGTTCTGTCTTGCACTCCTATAAATAGACTTTTCCTACCTATTCCCATAGCTGGAATTGTTTTCAGTAACACTCAAGTATTGCTCCTATTAACCAGCTGAGGAAACAAAATCTGCAAGACACAGGAATGGTTTATATCCAAAGCAACATCATTAGTTTTAAAATAGATCTCCCAGATATTTCTGTGCTGAGCTGGGAGCCCATTTCATTTTTTAATTTTCTTTTTATCTTCATTCTCATCAGCTGCACAGTAGTTTACACTGCAGCTGCTGATGCAGGGTAGGTGCATTTTGGTGTCTTTGAGGGAATATTAAACGGTTGTGATCCTCAGCACCAGCTGACTCTGTTTGGGTAGGAGAACAACACTCAGTAGACACCAGCCCACAGAATCCAGGAGGGCTGGATCCCTCTGGTTTTCCTCTCTCTCTGCTTTCCAAGGTGAGATTTTGGTGACCATTGGGGTCTTTCTGGCTATTTTTGTCTCTGCATCTGCTCTGACAGTGAGATGTCTGACAAGGTAAGCACAAAGCTTAATTATTCTCTTAAGTCTGAAGGATCTGGCCCAAAATTATTCATTTTATTGAAAGATCTACCCAGTTAAAAGAAAATTAAATTAACTGAATGATCTCTGACAGCTTTGGCTGAAACTGGCCAGCAGATTCCCAATGTTTCTGGAGACAAAGGTGTTGGTTGACACCTCAGGCCAGACATGAGCTGTGTCTGAGCTTCTGGAGCCAAGTCAGAATCTCCAAAGCAGAGATTTCCATTAGAATCCTCTGCTTCCAAAAATCAGGAATATTTCAGGCTTCAGTTCCCATCCTATCACTTGCTGCTCTGTCACGCCAAGGGCTGCCAGGCAGGACATGCAGATGGGGAAGGGGATGTGAGAACAGATGTGCTGCAAACCAAGACCAAACCTTTCCAAGGAGCTGGCTAAATCCTCCTTGTAACTCTTCCCATGTTGGTTTTGAGTGGGCCATGTGGAAAATAACAAAACAACCTAAGAAACTTCTTCTGCTCTGCCAAACCTACCAGACATCTCACTGTTGGAACATCCAGCCTTTCCAAACAGAAACCACGGAACTCAAACAAACATTCCTCAATAACCTACATAAACCCACCATCAGCCATCAATGTGCAACTTGGGAGACAGGGTGACACTTGGGAGGGCCCTGCTCCTCGTCACACACAGATTTCCAAATTTTAAGATGTTTTGGGGGTATTTTTCAGTGAATACAGGCAGGAAGTTTTCCTGGAGAGAGGAGCTGCCGGGCCTCACTTACGCCACGATCCCGGAGAGGTGGAACATCTCAGCAGTGAGGTAGGACAGGTAGCTGTACAGGAACACAAAGAGGGGCTCGATGACGCGGATGTCCTTGGTGAAGCGCGTGGTGAAGGCGGCGGTGAACCCAAAACTCAGCCCCACTAAAACTCCTCCCAGCCCAACCACGAAGAACTTCCCAACTCCAGCGAAAACATCCACGCTTTTGATGGTCGGCATCTCGCAGAAAGAGCGAAAGAGCTTGTAGAGCACCTTGTGGGGGGAAGGAAACAGGGAAACAGCTGTTAACTGGATGTTCACCAGATACAATCATGACACCAAATACACTGGTGGGATTTCTGCCAGTGCAGCGTCACCTCCTGCCCAGGAGGTCTGGCTGCCACCAGGGGACTGCTGTGGCCATCATGAACATTTCTGTCCCCAGACACAGAGAGAAACCTGAAAAATTTTAAGTTCGTCTGAATGCTGCCCAGGACCTCAGGCCAGAAAACTGGACCAGGAGTCCTCTGCTAGAAGGGGTTGTTGATGACTTTTTTCTCAAAAAATCACAGAATCATTGAGGTTGGAAAAGCCCTCCAAAATCATCAAGTCCAACCATTAACCCAGCACTGGCATGTTCACCACTAAACCATGTCTCCAAGTGCCACATCCACACAGTTTTTAAACACTTGCAGGTGTGGTGACTCCACCACTTCCCTGGGCAGCCTGTGCCAATGCTTGACTGCCTTTTCAATGAAGAAATTTTCCCTGATAGCCTGGTGCCATTTGAAACCATTTCCACTCATCCTCTCACTTGTTCCCTGGGAGAAAAAAACCAACCCCCACCTGGCTACGACCTCATTCCAAGGAGCAGCAGAAGGAAATAAAGCCTTCCCCGACCCTCCTTTTCTGCAGGCTGAGATCTCCCATCCCATCACCCCGCACCATCCTCTGCAGGTTAAATCCCCCAGTCTAGGCTGGTCCTTACCACGGTGACGGCATCGTTGAGGAGCGATTCCCCAAAAACCAGGATGTGCAGCTTCTCGTTGACGTGGATCTCCTCGAAGACAGCCAGCACAGCCACGGGGTCCACGGCGGCGATGAGGCTGCCGAACAGGAGGTTGTGCAGCAGGGACACGTCCTGCAGCCGGAAAGCTTTGACCTGGCAGATCCCATAGAGGGAAAAGCCGATCCCAAACACGTTCCAGATGGTCCCCACCACCGCGTAGAGCAGGATGGTGCCGATGTTCTCGAAAAAGGGGCGGCTGGGCATGAAGTAGCCGGCGTCCAGCACGATGGGGGGCAGGAGGTAGAGGAAAAAGATGTCGGTGTCCATCACTGGTGGTGACCTGTCGTTTAAGCCATAGATGATTCCCCCCATGATGAGTCCTACAAATATCAACAAACAGCTCTCGGGAACCACGGAAGGCAGCTTGTTGTAGAGATGGAACCCTGGAGGGCACGGAGAGATAAAACTGGTGTTATCTCACCAGCCCAAACCCTCAGAAGGTCCCCACGCTACCCATGTCACCAGGTTACACAAATAAATTCACACAGTGAGGGTGAAGTCGCTCAGAAATTGGTTAGAAAATCTAAAAGTTACTGAAAATGCCAAACTTTCACAAATTAATGTCTGTTCAGGCCTCATTTCACCATAGCATAAGGTTAGAGAGATCTATTGAGGTAATAAACAAAAATTATTACTCTGCATAAATAAAACAGTATTTGGAACTATTAATTACATAATCTAGTCAGCAGCCCATCCTCAGCACTAACAGAAATAGCAACTTCTAATTTTAAACACAATACAGATTCTATACATTAAAATTAAAAAAAATCACAAAAAGCCTTCCAATTAATTATAAAAGGTCAACTTTTAATATTATTTATTCATTAGCATTTAAAGCTAAAAAGCTAAAAAATGTCCAGTCAAGCTGGTCTTGTGCAATGCCCAAGACTAGAACAACCACCACAAGTACAAGGTGAGTTACTGAAAGAAAAAGTCATTGAAAGCAACCTAATTAGAATAAGAATAGTAATTTTTAAAAATCTCTGGGTTTTATTATGTCTTCACACATGTGACTAGAACCCTTTTCTTCTGAAAAATTCTGATCAAACCCAATCTTAGAGACTTCTCCATTCTGAGGAAAAGAAATACAAGAAAAAAGGCTGTAAAATAACTTTTATAATAGTAATTTAACAGAATTGAAGACAATTTCTGGAGAAAAATTTTTATACATAATTTTCACTTTCCTGTACCCAGTTTTTCAGAAGAAAATATAAAAAGATCAGATACTTTGCATAACTTAAAGCTTTTTTAGATGACCTTGCACAGACAATCAATGCCCTGAAATTTTATTTTAGGCTGTGTAACACCCTGGACATGGATGGAATTATTCCTTGGCCAGACACAGGGCACTTTTAAAGAATAAGGAATCTTCATTTTAAGAGTAAGATGTCAGTGGACCACCTGCACAGACCGTGGCAAGGAAATCAAGATGAATACACACCTTGGCGTGCCCTGCAGCTAAATCAAATTCTTCCTCCTGGAAACCCAATATTTTTCCTCCTAACAGCAACAGCACTCCCAGGTGTGAATTTCTAGATGGAAAACCACAATTTCCAACCTAAAATACAACTTGTTTTCCATCTGTGCAGTGTCTTTGTCACGCATTGTGCAAATTCCAAGGTTTTGGCATGTTACCTCAGGCTCCAAACCAGAGAGGAGGTGGAGCAAAGGCCACCCCTGCCCACATCACCCCCTCAGAGATTCCCCATCCCTCCTCATCCTCTCAGGAGGCCTCACCTATTTTGGCCAAGGATGCCAGCATGATCCAGAGGGTGATTTCAAAGGGGACCTGGACATGCTGGTAATCCAGAGAGAAGAACGCGTGCTCCGAGGAGTCGTTGCTCTGGGCTTCCTCGGCAGCCCAGCTGATGTTGTCCAGGATCGCATCCTCCAGCAGCGGCTCCTGCAGGGATCCCACCCAGGGGGCTTGGAGGATGCAGGAGAGCCAGGACCCAGCCAGGACAGCTGCAGCTCTGTGTCCCTGGCTCCCCATGTCCCTGGAAGCCGCAGCTGCTCCCGCTGTGGCGGGTGAGTGGTTGGAAGTGCTGCTGGAGACACCGCTGCTCGTGGGGGCGGCTGCAAAGGGAGGAGCAAATGCTCCACCTCAGGCTGGTTTCCCTCCCTGGCCCATCAGTTGCCCGCTGTAGAGTGGCAATTTTTGGTGCCAAATAGGGGTTCCTCCTGTGGATGCTTCCTTGAGGAAATCCCTCATGTGTCCTCAGACCAATGGTACAACTCACATTTCAGTCCCGACTCTTGATGTGGTTTGGCTCCCAGTCCCTCATAAACTTGTCTTGGAGGAAAAAAAAAAAAACCCTTCACTGACAGACTTGACAGAACAGGTCCCATAAAAAACCTCATCCTGAAACAGCTCCATCACTCAGGGGGCTGTGTGATGTATCCCTGCAGTGCCCACACAAAGAACACAACACAAACATTACAGGAAATTTGTTTTCATTTGGTAAAACAAGCAAATCACCCAGTTTGCTGAGCTAAATACAGAGCTGCAGGAATGGAGGGCACCTGTGTGGGACAAATAAGGCTCTACAGTTGCTTAAAGCTTCCTATAAAAAAGATTAACAGGAAAAGTTCTCTTCGTGTCTCTTGAAAACAGCATCAAAAACTGAGTTGCTGAGAATAGTAGGAAAAATGGAAAAATAAAGGTAGTTGCAGCAGTGCTTTACAGATTTTAATAAAATAGTGGAGAAAAAATGTATTGGGTCAAATTCCTCCATTGTGAAGCTTCATTTAGGTTGATGATGCTTCAAGAGGCACAAATTTAGCCCAAAGAACACTGGTAATTAAAAGCTGGGGCCCGGGGCTGTTGCCAGACGGATCGATGGCCTATTTGTTCCCTTCAGCCACCTAAGTGACACCAAAATCGAGTGCCAGTGACAGGCTGGTGACCCACTTCTGAGCTGTGGGGGCCCAGGACACAGACCCTGGGCCTCAGCATCACGTGTGCTCCCTGTTCCTCATCCCATTTGTAAAGAAAGAGGAGGATAGGTTTTGGAAGACAGGAGGGATGCAGTGATACCCTCGAGGAGCGACTTCTTTCTGCTTTACCAGGGTTCATTTGAATTTCATAGAATGAGGCAGTGGTTTGGGTTGTAAAGGACCTTAAAGCTCAAAGATCCATCCATGGGACATCTCTCACTGTTCCAAGCTCCATCCCTTGGACACTTCCAGAGCAGACACAGCTTCTCTGGAAAACCTGTGCCAGGCCCACACCACCCTCACAGGGAGAAATTTCCTCTTAACATCAAATAAGAAATCACTCATTACTCTGAAGAAGGGAGAACAGTGCTCTTAACAGCAATGAAGAAGTAATTAAGAAATTATTTAGCCAGAGGAAGAGCAATGGAAGCAGCTCTGAGCCTGGGCTCACATCCCAAGCCATCATATTTTCCTCTTTCTGTTGAAATATTGGGTGTTAAAGTTACTGGTTTCAGGACTTGTTCCATTTGGCAGCATGGAAAAGGAGTTCTGCCAATCTCCCATTCCCCTCCAGCCCCAAATGATCCATTTTATCTTTCATTATTCTTGTGGGAAAAAAAGCTAAAAAGTTAATGCTCACCTACACTTCCCTTAAGCCAAAAACAAAACGTTTGCATCTTGGAGGGGGAAAAAGCCTTGCAGTGGGGAGTTCAACAGCATCCTGGAAACTGGTTTTGTGTGTAGAATCTATATTTATTTAATAATGGAACCCGAGTAAAACCAACAGAGCTGGGACAGAATTTGAAGAAGGTCAACAGGGAGGATAATTTTAAAATACGCTCTGTTTTTCAAAGAAAGCTAGCTTACAAAATCATTAAGGTTGGAAAAGACCTTTAAGACCACCAAGTTCATTATATATTAGCTATGAATACGCCAAAAGCCAAAGACAGAATGTTTTTCCAAAGTTCTATGATAACAGAATTCGTGCTGTTCCTCTGGTAATGGCTATTGATATTATTGATCCACTTTTTCACGTGAGCACCATTTGATCCAATGTTTATGGACAGGCTTTCATTTTTTCCCTAATGTAATGCTCTTTCCCACCTTTTTTAGTCTCCAGGCTGGATTCTGATCCCCACAATTGTGATGACGGGCACCTTACTCCTGGTAGAATGAGGAAGACTGGGAGAACAGAGTTATTGGGGGATGTGATATCAGTGACCAAAATTCAGGCTCCTGCAATAAAAACATGACATCTCTGCATGTTTTTCCCCAGGGAACACCCACCTCCTGACCAGGACCCTACAAGTGGTGGATTATTCCTGGGGAAGCTCTTGGCTTTCCCTAGGGAAACCCTTCAGTGCTCTATGCTGATGTCTGGGACAGATATTTGGGAGCACCATTTTGTTGGGTTTTGGCCCTTTTTTAGAACTTTTTTTTTTTTTTTTCCCAGCTTACCCTGAAAAGCTCCAAACCACTCATCCCACTTCCCCTTCTGGGAAGGATTCCACCCGCAGCTATTGTGGGCAGCAGGAACAGGAAACCCCGGAAAACCCCGAGCCACCACGTGGAGTCTGTCAGCACATCACAGGCCAGGGGAGCACTGAAAAGTAACTTGGTGCTGCAGGGAGCTGGGGAGCCTCCAGAGCCCAGGCAGGCTGAGGTTTAATACAACATCAGTGATCCCAGTCAAAAATCTGGGTTCAGGGAGAATTTGAACAAAATTACATTGAGCAGCTGGAATATTGGTAAGGAACAAGTTAAAAGAATACGTCTCAGAGGTGTGAGCACATTCTGCCTCCTTACTAGTGAGATCTGGGATATCTAATTCATGGATTTCACCTCAGTGTGGAGATTGGTTCCCATTTATTGGCTGCCCCCAGGACACCACACCCTGGTCCCACACATTGTCAGGAGAAATCCACGCTTTCCCTGACGTTTTTTACCTGCTGCATGCAGCCTTTTGCTTCTCTTCATGGAATGAGCATAAGCAGGTGGCTATTTGCAAGGATGTCTTTGTTATATAAAAATATTCAATAAAACTGTCCCTAAGCCATTTGCCTGTGATCAGTGACCTGTCCTTGCTGTTTGATGGCTGAGCTGCAGCAGAGCCTGGGCAGCAAAGGGAGCTGTGCCCGTGGCCTTTCCTATGCAAACACCAGCAGCAACATCCACACACAGCATTTCACACTCTGATTTGTACAAGTCTAATGTGTGCAACATGGATGATTTGTTTCTATTCTATTCTAAGCAAAGGGTTTCTTTATAAGTCAACTACCAGGAAAGGAACAAAATTTGGTAACTTAAAACTTCAAGGCAAGATGTTCAGGAAATTAATTTGCAGTTATCTTCCCTATTCCATTACATTCATAAACCTCACTCATTTGAAACAAAGAACCAACACAGCTTAAAAAAAAAAAAAGAAAAAAAAAAAGAAAAAAAAAGTGGCAGCAGGTCTGGGAGTTCTCTAACTCATCTTAGTTAACTTTTGTTACCTCTCAGATTAGTAATTAATTATCGAAATATCAACTTTGTATGGTTGAGCAACAGAGAAAGGGAATAAATGGTCTATGGGCCTTAGAAATTTGGCAATGGAAAGCAGAAGTGTGTCATCACTACAGATGGGGAATGAGAACAAAAAACAGCAACACAGCAGATTAAGAAATTGTACTATTGCACAAAATTAGAAACTTTTTTGACGAGGATCAAGGATCCCTAAATAGCAAATCAGGGCCCAAGAAAGGAAAGCTTCTGTGTCCCAACACAGGAGTGAGAGGCAGGGCAACCCTTCCTGCACCAGTGTGGGGAGACAGGGAGAAAAGATAAAAAAATCATGGGATGACAGACTGGTTTGGGTTGGAAGGGACTTCAAAAAGCACCCAGTCCCACCCCCTGCCATGGGCAATGACACCTCCCACTATCCCAGGTTGCTCCAAGCCCCATTCAACCTGGCCTTGGACACTTCCAGGGATCCAGGAGCAGCCACAGCTTCTCTGGGCAGTCAGGGCCTCACCACCCTGACAGCCAAAAATTTCTTCCCAATATCCCATCTCACTGTGCCCTCTGGCATGGGAAGCCATTCCCCCTAGTCCTGTCATTTTGAGCCTTCATCCTTGTCCCTCTCCAGCTCTCTTGGAGTCCCTTCAGGCATTGGAAAGGGCTCTAAGCTCTCTCCAGAGCCTTTTCTTTTCCAGAGCCCCCTCACCTCTCCCAGCCTGACTCCATAACAGAGTTGATATTCCCAGATATCCCAAGATTTCCACAGAGCCCAGACCCCATATTTCAGCTTTACCCACCCAGAGCTACATTTAGGAAAGATACTGTTCCCACTTACCCTCAAGGAGGAGCAGCAGTGGTGGGACACACAAAACCCCTGTGAGTCTCAGCTCTTCTTCTGGAGCTGCTTTTAGTCCCAGCTCCTCAGGGAATCCTGCAGATTCCCTTCTCCAGGAGAAGCTCCTCAGCTCCTCACGTTTCTTTCAGAAACGCCACCAAATGAAGCTCCAGGAACAGCGGTGAGATGCCACATTGTTCCCACAGCATTGGGTTTAAAAGGTTTTAAAAATAGCAACAAACTTTCTCCTCCAAAGAGAGCCCCAAACAAGCATCCCGAGGAAAACAAAGCCTTGATGGACATCGACCACACAAGGTTCCAACACATTTTGTGCAAGTTTCGATAATTCAGCTCCACACACAAATTTCCTCCCACTTTGCTCCAGTGCAACAAATATTCCTCCAGATTTTTTGCCTTCCCAAGAGTACAGCCCACAAGTGAAGGGGAATATCCACAACCCCTACATGGAACAGGATGGAAAAGGGAAGGCCTTCAGCCTCCTGGGATTCACAGCTCCATACTAGAACTCTTTTATTTCCTCTCAGAAGGGAGCCAGGATGGTGGATGTGGGAGTGGAAGGTTCATTAGCACCTGGGCACTCATTTACCAAATGACCACTGACCCTCACAAGTTATTTATATTCCCAACAGATTTATGGGATTATCACAAATAAATGAACTCAAAAGAAGAGTGGGCAAGGATTAAGTGGTGAGGATATTCTGGTAAAGAAGAAGAAAATTAGGTTAATTATAACCAAATATCTTAATTTTTGAAATCTGTATATAAAACAGGAGTAAAACATAGAGAAAGAATCAGTTTTGTCATGCCATGTATAAACTAGTGGAGAGCAAGAAAGAACACTCTGCTAAAAAGTAGATTTCAGCCTAATAAAAGTAGATTAATATTTTACATTTGGGGTGAAAAAAATGAGACGCTCAGATTTAGTTTCATTTCTTTAACAAGGAAATGGCTTTTTCCTGATAAAAAGAGAGATGAATGAAAAATACAGGTATTTAGTGTTTAAGATTTTGATGATTGTCAGTCAGAATTTTTAGTCTCAAAGGGAAGGGTTTGGCCTTCCAGGTTTTATGTCCTTCTTGATTTTAACTGGAATAAAACGGTAATTGAGGGAAATTGTTGTTCTGCACACCTGGGCATCCTTTTAACAGAAAATAATCCTTTCTCCAGAGAAAGATGGACTTTGCAATTTCATTGCAAAATGATTGTAAAGCTCTGGAAATCCCGACCTGGGAGGTACTAAAGGAAACCACCACTAGATATCACCATTTGACTATTTTATAAACCTCAGAAAAATTGTTAATGTGTAAAAATCCCAATTATTCTCCAGGTAGATGAAGTCACGTTCTAGAGGGGCTTAATTCCCACAACTGAGGCAGACTGGGGAACATCCTGACTACAGGATTAATTGGGGAAATTTAACTAAAGAGTCCAGCTTTCTACAGGGTCTGGGTCCTGGGACCTGGTGAATATTCCTCTGTGGGAACACAGAATGAGAGCTGGATATGAAGGTAAAAATCCCCTGCCAGCATTTCTCCTCCAACATCAGATTTTCTGGCATGTGGATAAAAATCAGCTCCAGGCAGAATCTGGCCGTGGATGTCTGCCCTATAAAATAGAGCACTGCTTTCCTTTGTAATGAAATCCAGCTGCTGCCCTTCAGCAGACTGGAAAAGCACCTTTCCAGGGATTTTCCCCATGGAATTTGAGTTCACTGAGGCATTTTTCCTCCTAGTGAAAATGGGCACAGCTCCAGTGCAGCTGATCGAGTTTTACTCAAACTCATAATGGGACTTGGCATCTTCCAAATATAAATAAAACCGAAGCAGGTCACAGATTGCAACATGTCAATTAAAATAAAATTCCATTAAAATAGCGTTTAAGTTAGTAATAAATGTATTTGTCTCATCTTTTTAGAAATTTAGGATTTTGCCCCTAAAAGGTATTCTGCAGCAACATCTTTCTTCCTACAGTGAGAAATTAGTTTTGAGAAGTTATTTAAATTGTGGATTAAACCAGTTTAACAAACGCTGGGGGGAAAGCACAAGGACAATATTTTTCCATGGGCAAAACTACATAAAATCAGTAACAAAATATAATGTGCTTTACATTAACAATGTGCATTTACCTGCACCTCCATTTATGCTGTGAAAACACATGTCATGAGGTGGTCTAAATTACCTATTTTCCTCAAAGCATTGCTTTTATGTGGTTTTATTTTCATTCCAGCTAAAATTGCCCACATATTTAATAAAATTAATTTTAAAGTAAACTCTGAAACCAGTCCTGAGATGGGATGAACACAACTTTGCAGTAACCTCAGGTTCTGCCAAACTGTCATTATTTATGTGTTTTCTCCTCTGCCACTCCATTTCTGTCCCGGGGATGGAGCAGCAGATGCATCAGGGATTCTCCCACGGCAGCAGCTGCCTCTGATCCATTGACTTTAATCCCTGGGGCTGGGGGTAAGGTGAGCAGCAGAGCAGAGAGGGGCTCCTCCAATGCATTCCTCAGCGCTGGGAAGGACAGAAAACCACCGGAGTCTCAGGTTTAACCTCCGACTTCCTCATTTCCTGAGGAAGAACCTCATGCAATTAACTTCTTTCCAGACTTTGGCATGAACTATAAATAGATCCCAGGGGGAAGCAAGGTCTGGGGCACGGCAGCACAAATGGCACGGAGCACTTCTTGCTACGGATAATTGCAGACCCTTTCGCTACTGCTGCCCTCTGGAATATTTCTCCTCTCATGCTCGGTTAAATTGTTCTTTGCACCTCCACCAAGCAAATCTGGAGACCTCTGCCCACCCTGGACTCCTCTGGAATATAATGAAGTCACTTGGCCTCTTCCAAAGGACGCCTGACTTGATTTTGAATGTTGAGAAGGAGATTAATGAGACACACATGGAATTAGGGCAATGCATAGGGAAGCAAATCATCCTTTTCCTCATGCTCCTAGAAAGCAAGGATGAGATTCATTATTCCTTATATTCCCTGCACCAAGGTCAGTGGGAATTTTGGATCAGGCAATGAGACCAGTTAGGTCTTGGATGTGTATGAATCTGATTTTATTAATTTATTTCCTCATCAGTAATTATCTTTCCCTGTCATTTTAATCAGGAGAGAGAAGTCCTTACATTGCCCACTCAGATCACTTTTCCCTCAGGGGCAGCTTCTTCTCAGTCCTGCTGATATTTTCTTTGAGTTCAGAGATGATTTTAAGAAATGCCCAAGAAATAAAGATTCAAACAACCAAAAAACCAACCACGAGCAACAACACCCAACAAAAAACTTTATTAGAATATAACTTCTGCAGAGCAGGTAACAGTCCAATTCATCCATCATTTTACAGTGCTGATATAATGAATAATTTCTAGCTGAAATATTTGCTGAGAAGCAAGAGCAAAGGTAGAAAATGTGTTTGAGAGCTAATCAACAGTATTTCCATACAAAAATCTGCATTTAAATTTCCAAATGAAGATGCAGGAATCTTGCACTATTTTTTCAGGAATGCTGCAGTCATCTTTGCTTGTTGATTTTGCAGAAAATTAATGCTTTTATCTGTGCATGTGGGACTTGAGGACATGATTTAGTGGTGCTGGGTTGATGGTTGGACTTAATGATCTTCGTGGTCATTTCCAACCTTAACAGTTCTATGGTTCTAAATGTATTTTAAAAACATGATTAACCAGTATTTTGGAGATAAATTGATTTCAAATTTTCCATTAGAAAACAAAAAAGTGATTTTTACTTCCCCTGCTACCAAAATATTAATTAGAACAAGTGTAGTGTGCAAATGTTTCCATTTCCCAACCTAATCCTTAGAAGGAAACATTCATACCTGAATCCCCATCCCTCTCCTGAGCTGAGCAGCTTGGTCAGGATGTGAATTCCACCCTGCAGCTCCATTTTGCACCCGCTGCATTGGAGATTTGGAGGTTTGGGGTGCTGAACTCGTAGCTGTTCCTGTTGGGAGCATTGCGGGAGCTGAACAAAGCCAACGAGTGCAAGAGGGCTCCTCTGGCTTTGGAGGTTTCTATGTTCTGCTCCTGGGAGATCTGAACACTTATCTGGTCCAGGCTGTTCCTCATCCAGCTGCAGGCAAGGAGGTTTCTAATGGAACCACACCTGGCCAGGCTTTCCTCAAAAAACTGTTTGTAGAGCTCTGCCACTTTGGCTTCCATGTACTTGTTGAGCGTGGAGTTGGAAAGGGGCTCCTCGCTGAGCATGAGGCTCCTTTCTCCAGCTTCATCTCCAGGCAGGGACATCCCACTGGGCTTTTCGGGATGCTCACACAGAGGGGACTGGCCTGGGGGAATATCTATGGAGAGCAGGACGGGGCCGTCGGGAAGCTCATCACACACATGGTCCAGGACACAGCCCGAGTCACACGTGTGGCCCCCCACATGGTCCCCCCCGATCTGCAGGTCAGGGTAGTTCTGGTAAATGCTGTTGCATGGCCAGGATCTGTACAAATCCACCTCATCTAGGCTTCCTCCTCTCTTGGGGATATGTAAAGCTGGGGATGCAGTTCCTTTAACCAGCATTTCCTGATCTTTTGCAGGCCCCTTTTCTATGGATCCCCATCGGGAGCTGCTCCCGGCTGCCACTTTGCTGCTTCTGGCAGAGAGCTCCTCCTGCTTCTCACATCCATCAGCAAAGACTTTAATTTTTGGGATGTCTACAAGTTTCTGTCTCCAGATTCCCTCTTTAGCCTTTTGGGATGCAGGAGATTTGCAAGGCTTATCTTGATGACAGCTTTCTTTATAGATGAGCCTCGTTAGGATGCCTTCTGCCAGCATGGTGACAAATGTGAGCAACAGGGATCACCAGAGTTCCATGGAGCCCTGGGATGGAAAGACAGGCACAATGCAACAACAACTATTATTCAACAACTATTACAGAATAATTAAATTACTATTAGCATTATTACTACTAATGAACAGTGCACTTCTCACAAAGACAGTGATTTTTTCTTTCTCTCGCAAGCATTTATTTTTAGCAAACATTGAACTGCATGTTTTCCTCTTTACCATGTCCACAAAAATAATTCTGAAGAGACAGGAAGGGCTTTAAACAGCTGCTTCATCTGTAACATCCCTTCTGCTCCCAGGTCTCTCCTGCATCATGGCTACTTCAGACAGATTGCACTTTCTATGCTGTAAAAATCAGCAAAATCATTTTACTTGTCTGTATCAATACCATCAGTAATTAATCAATGTTTTCCACTACAGGACAACCATTTCCAAGAACTCAAGAGGTGACATAGAAAGGAAATAAAGACTATATTCAGATTTAGAGGCATTTCTGATTTGAGCACTCCTGTGAGGTGCCAAGGAGCTTCAAAAGAAAATGAGAGTTTTGCAAATATACTAAAACTGTATTCAAAATGCAGATCAAATGTGTTTAGAGTCCCTAGTAATGATGAACTTAAAAGATATAAATAGTTAATTTGCCTTCCCCAATAGTGATAATAGTGAAGAGATAAATGTCTCAAAATAATTTACTACAGTTAATGATTCCTTATCATCCCTTTCCAATTTACCTACTGTTAAAATCAATGGAATCTTCAAATTAAGAGCCTGTCCTGAACCACTCTTCTTATGGAGGAATGGGAAACAGGAACATAAGAAAATCATTCATTTCTTCAAATATGCTTTAAATCTCTGAATAACTGAAGTATCCACACACCCAAAGGGTGCTGTGGCTCAACACTTTTTACCATGCCCCTACACCCTGGAATATTTGAAACTCACTACACTGGGTCACTTTTTAATCCCAGTGCTCCTTCCAGGAGATATTCTAAAACTTCAGTTATTTGAGAGATGGAAATTTTCACTTTTCCCCCAAAATTTACACACTGGCACAGCACAAATGTTTGGTTTATTATTTTTGTGGGGTTCTTTATTTTTGTGACACAGTTCCCTCCCTGAAGTTGAAAGGAACACTGGCAGCAGACCCAGTTATCTACAGAGTCATTTACTTATGCAGAAAGCAGGGCAATATTCTCTTAAGCACTTAAGGGACTTGGTAAACCAATTTCTAAAGAAAGAAGAATTTGCAGTCAAAATCTTGCTAAAGATCCATGGAATTTGGAATGCTCTGTGCCTCCTAAGACATGGGTAACCAGGTCCTTATCCTGCTCGGTGGGACCTCAGGGTACCCAGCTCCACACCTGCTGATAAATTTTGGTTTATTGCTTTGAAAGTGCTCATGAAGAGCTAAAATATGGTAATCTTGGAAAAATTGGTCTCCTCCAAATAAAATAAGTGGTTTCTATGTTCTAGAAAAAAGCATAGGGAAAAGAAAAAGGCACAAGAAGCCCAACTTACCAAGCCCAGTCAGGTCCAAGAAGGATTTCCCCAAGCACAGAGCTCTCCTGCTACAGCTGCTAGGAGGGGGCAGATGGTCACACACCCTTTCCTCACTGCTGTCTGTGCAGAAAAAGCCTGACGCCCTCATGATGCAGTTCCCCGGGGTTTTTAACTCATAAAACAGAAGTGATCCCGCTGGGAAAGGGCGCGGTTTTTGAACACAAAGAGAGGGCTACGTCTAAAAGAGGATGTTTGAAAATGAATTGAGATGTCTCTGACCACAGTGTGATGCTGAGGAGCTGCAGACAGCCAGAACAGGGCATGGGGAAGGAGCAGAGGGTCAGGGCTGCAGGGGGCAGAGCAAAATCGGAACTGAATTCCACCAACACTTCCACTGGCAGGAGCTTGGTGCTGCTCAGCTGACTTGTGGACTTACACCACTTCCCTTTTGGAAACACGCAGCTAAATTTAGAGTCTTGCGATGTGCCACTGATGGGAAAGAAGCTGGCAACTTCCTTTCACCCGGATTTTGATGAAATACCCTGTGTCTGTGACATGCAAACAGGACAATGTGCCAATCTGAATGCAGCAGCCAATGGACAGCTCTGCACAATCGTGTGGCTCACTGACCAAACTCACTCTTTAGGGGTTCAAAAATTGCCTCTGGCACATCCCAGGTGCCCCCACGGTGGTTTTAGCTGTCCTCTTCAGGCTAAAGCCAAGCTCATGCACTGAGCTACCTCTCCCCTCAGCACAGGATCTGAAGAGTTTTCTGTTGGTGACTTTTCTGAATTTCCTATTTCTCAGAAGATAAAAAATCCCCAGTGAAGCAGAAGCTGAATCTCATCAAAGTACAAACCAAAATATTCTAAAAAGACAAAAGATACTGTTTAATGAGAGCAGCAAGACGCAAATTATCATCCAATCCCACCCCCTGCCATGGGCAGGGACACCTTCCACTGTCCCAGGGTGCTCCAAGCCCCATCCAACCTGGCCTTGGACACTTCCACGGATGCAGGTGCAGCCACAGCTTCCCTGGGCATCTTGTGCCAGGGCCTCCCCACGCTCACAGGGAAGATTTTCTTCCTAATGTCCAATCTAAGCCTGCCCCCTGACAGAGGGAAATCATGTTGTGCCTTAGAAATTAGGTCTGGAGTAATTCTGGCTATATAGGTTCAATGAAGTCTATAAAATTACCTCTCCCTCCTTTTCTCCTGTATTTTATGAAAAACTTCAGGTTTTATGGAGATAAAATGAAAGCTATTTTTACTCTCACCAAATTTATATAAAACTCATTTAAAAGCTGTTCAAAATTACCTGATTTTTAATCACCTTATACGAGCAATTTCTGCACAAAAGGTGTGGCTGGGACTCCAGCAGAGTCACTGCCCCCAGCCTTGGCGGGCAGGAACCAGGCAAGATCAAATTCCAAGTAGTTTTAAACCTCACCAAGCTTACAATTAGTGCCAGCTGCAGCTGGAATTTTTCTGCAGCTGTTTCAACAAAACACAAAAGTAACAGAGAGAGAGAGGAAGAAATCAAGTCAGGTAATTTGTGTGGAGTGATTAAAAGAAATCAACTTCCATTTCATACACAGAAACCTGATCTATGGAAGTGTCCCTGCCCATGGTGGGGGTGAAATGAGATAAGCTTTAACATCCCTTCCAACCCAAACAGGTCTGGGATTCAGGTGTTAAACGCATCAATATCCAAGGAAATCAATGTATTCTCTCAACTAGATCTCACCAAAACGAAATTCTCTTTTATTTACCAAAATAAAGTCAGAACGAGACAGAACCACAGTTATTTCAGAAGCTGAGCAGAGACTGCAGTTAGGAGAAACAGCAAGGCAAGGATGTCAGAATTTCGAGTTGAATATATATTGGAAAAGAATAAAAATTCATAATATCTCTTCTAATATCTCCTATAGTACCTATTATAATATCATTCGTATATGGAAAAAATAAATACCCATACTAAATAATATATGAACTATGGGTGCATGTTAAAAAGTCACTTCTTTCAGCACAGGCTATGTACTTTGCATGCACACAAACATGACAAAGATACTGACTGGTTTGAAAGGTTTTATGCTGGAGAATTTTTCCTAAGCACAGCTGTTCTAGGCTCTTTATTTACCATTTCGAAAGGAACTTCATTAGAACACCCCAATACCTCCCCCACTTCAGAACAGACCCTCACACACCGCACCTCAGCCGAGGCGGCTTAAGTAGAGGGGAGGCGGGGCTTAGCGCTGACTGACAGGTCCATTGCCCAATAGCAAGGCGGGAAATGCCCGCCTCGGCGGCTGAGTGGCCGCTGGTTGCCGCAGCAACAGCGCGCGACGGCGGCGCGGCGGGGCCCGGGCGCCATTGCGGCCCCTCACAGCGGGGCGGGCGAGACTGGGGCAGTTCCTGGTTATAAAATACGTGTCTGATCCACTAATACACAATAACCTGCTCCGCATGCTTCGAAAGGGTTCAAGAAAGAACTGAGGCTACATAGGAATTACAGGGCTGCTGACACTGGATTAATGATGTGCTGGTTTCGTTTTATTAAGGATTTTGAAATACTAAGAAAATTAAAATGAAGAAATGGCCAAGTTCCAGATGATACCTTCGATAAGCCAACCTGTGAGAGAAGGAATTAGTATAAGTAATTATAGTATATAAGAATTACATATGGCTATACTGTGTATGTATATATATATATATATATATATACAAACATAATTACTATATATTCATGTTACAAGATACACAAGGCTGAGTCTGATACTTCATGAATACAACACATATATTTTGTGCTAAATATATGTTTTCCACTAAATATGTTTTGTGCATACGTATTCACTACTGTGCTTACCTGTAGTAATCCAGCAATTTCTACTTCCTCACCTCAACTTTTAATATCCTTTTTCATTTCCACAAGTTTACCAATACAGTCCAAAATTTTTAATAATAAACTTGAAAACTGTCATAATGAACCTTTCAATCTAAAACATTTTACCAAGATCACAGAATATGAGCAAGTCACAGAATATTTCTGCAGGAAACCCAATAAAAGGTAACGACTCGGGAATTTATTGGATTTATTTGTGCCATGGGATTAGGATCTGAGCAATCTGATGTAGGGAAAGTTGTCACACATTGCATGCACATGTGTAGCTTGGTTTTTAAAGATTTTGGGAAACTATTTTCACTGAGCTTTACAGTAATGAATAACAACTGGGTTTTTAAGACGTTTTAATAAAAAAACCCAAGGAAAGCAGCGATTTTTCTGAGTTGCACAACTGGAGTGGATACACAGGGGAAGTAAATGGGATTCATTACAACTTAGAAATGCCATTTGTGGCCCTTTTCCCATCCTGTGGGCCAGCTGTAAGACTCTACAGAAGGACAAGTGTGAGGGACAAGCAGCAATCCCCTTGAGTAGTCATCCTGTGCCTGATGGTGCTTGGCTGTGCTTTAGCTGCTCACACAGCAGCTTATCCTGTAAAAATCTACCAACCACTCTTAAAAAGATCAGGTTATTGGTTTTCTCCAGAGGACGTGCACTGAAGTCTGAAATTTGGGCAGATCTCAGGGCAGGTCAGATGCAGAGAATGTAATTTCTGTAACTCTACAGATCTTCCAGTGGTGCAGAACTTCAGCACATGAAGAAGGAAGGAGGTACCTGCTGATCTACCCGGCAAACAGGAAAGGTGTAAATGAAGTTTTAGTTTAAAATTTATCCTGCACTGCCCTGTGGCAACACAAATATAAAATAGCACAGCTCCCTGCTGCAAGCAGCATAAAGCTCATTAATTACAGTTTGTAAACGAGCAGGGGAGGGGTGGCTGAGCTCTGAGTGTGGGAGCAGCTGCTGTGTCCCAGCCACTTCCGACCTGTCCCTGCCCTGGGGAATGAGTGGGAAAGCAAGATAATGAGGGAAAAAAACCCAAACCTTGACACACGATTTTGGGTAGGTATATCCTAAATTAAATCCCATTAGCTGCAACAGGTGAGAGATCCACCCCAGCAGACTTCACCTGCAGCAGCAGATCCCCGATGTTCACCTTGTATAAAGCCTAAACTTTTAAAGAGCCCCATTTTCATCTGAAAATTTCACTTCTTTCAGCTTCCAACTTCAAACTGTGAACAAAATATGCAAACAAGTCATGGAGTGAGAAAGTGTTCCAAAACAACTTTATTGGAATGATACAGGAATGGTTAACATACAGGTTAAATCCTCAATGCCTGCTTTCTACATAGGAAAAAAATAAGAAAGAAAAGAACAAATTCAGTTCTTGCACCCATGGAAACAGAAAACCAGCACAGAGGTAACAGATTCCTGGCACTCCTAAAGTCATGCAAGAGATCTGCATCAAAAAACTCAAGTTTTACACATGCAACAAAGAGATTTTCAGTATTTTCAGTTTGTGTTGGTGCCTTGTTCCCTGGACAAAGGAATAATTCAGCCTGGCTCACCAGAGCTGCCTTAGGAATGCTCATACAGTTTGAATGCTCCCATATGGCAAGAGGGGGAAAGATGAGGGCAGTGACTTTGCTTTCTTAAACTTGGCAATTTTCTTGACCGTTGAGACAGGGATTGACCTCGTTTCAGAATGTTTCGGGTCACTGAACTGACAAAATTTGGCAGCAATTTTAATTACAGCTTCTCCAAAACAATAGCTGTAATTCCCCCAACTTGCACAGGAAGCACAGCAAACTGGTGTGGGTACAGAGACTTGTGTGTCAAATCCCACTTTCCTTACCCCACTTCCCTTAGTATGCCATAGTTCTCAAAAACTTGAGCAGGATTTTAGACACATAGAAAGATTCAGCCAATATTAAGAAAGAAAAACAACCTCGTTCAGAAAGATGAAATCATAGTGACCAACAAAAATCTGGTGCTGGATTTAAAACACAACCAAACTTCTATCCCCAAAAGATCTTAAATTTCACAGAATTGCAGTAATTCTTGACAAAAGCTGTTAATAAAAAAGCACAGTTGTGTGTGTGTTAACCTTTAAGGTAAGGCAGCATCCATCCATCCCTCTGCCTCCTGATGCTGTGCTGCTTTTGAAAGCACAGGCTTCCAACCACTTCCCAGGCTCCCAAAATGATAAATCAGGAATTAAAATATGGGCAGGAATTACAGGCTCCCTCATGAGCACTGGGAGAACACACAGGTTAATATTGCACGTGGTAAATTCATCCACACAAGACACTGAGAGATTTGCAATTCCTGTAATAGCTCTGTGATATGGCAATAAGAATGGAAATGAAGATTTTAAACCTTAAAAAAAAAAAGAAGTCTTGCTTAATTACAATAACTTTTGCTATTCAAACATTTATTTCCTCATTTGAAAAAATACTATATGAACCTAATGGCTACTTGAACATGCAGTGAGATGTTTAATGCTCTAAGCAGTGTGAACTGGTATTTTTGTAGAGAAATACATTAAAGGCTTCACCCTTACAGAGGTAAGGAAAGGCCATTTCTGGCTGTTTTGGCTTGTTTGCAACATCGAATCTTGCCCCAGATGTGTCATTGCTCGTGCTTAGGCAGCTGTGAGGGACCCATGTCCATTGCCCTTCTTGTTCCAAGAGCCCACACAGATCACTTAAATGAGAAATATTTGTTGTTTGGGGTTTGTTGGGGGTTTTATCACCTGTACAGTGTGTAACAATACAAACCTTAAATATTCATTCTACAGAAGACAAACACAACTTTCCAAAGTGACTACAATGGTTAAACTACACAGTACCACCTACAAATTCATCTGAAACCAGGAAAGACACTGAAAATTTACTGTGTAACTCGGTAACATTTTTGAGGCAACTCAGGCACTAAATTAGTATCTGACAAGGTTTTAGATGCTGTTTTCCATAGTTCCAATAGTTGGATCTTTAGGTAACATCCATCAGCATTTTTAGTACTAAAATAGTTTCTTTAAGTTTACACAAAATGGACGAATTGCCAGGACAATTTAAACTAAATGTAACTCATTCATATCTGATTGCTTCGGCTTCCATCAGAGCCCACTCCTGCTCCCTACCCTGAAATCCCCATTTCCATCCTTTGTTCAATTTGTGTTATGGACAGTGAATGCTGCAAGCACCAATCAAATGTTAGAAATCACATCTACATTTCTTGAAGCAGACAGTTGGACTATTTTATAAAAAGCTGTGGAAATTCCCTTTACAGACATTTAAGGCAGTTGAAATTCACGCTTGCTGCTTGGCCAGTGCTTCAGCTTCCTGAAACAGCAAAAAAGAATTACATGTTAGTAGTTTCTCAGTGTGTTTCCAAAGGAACACTATAAAACAATAACCTGCATTTTTCAGTCTTCCTTCAGCCTTTGTAAGGTGATCACAAATGGGAACAGAATGACAACAGAAGAAATGCAAAAGGAATTTCCTTTTGGTTTCTCCAAGTGTACTTTTGACTGCAGATTAATTTAATTACCTGCTAGTAGCACCATGACCTACAAGGAGATGAATGAGAGATGAATTCCCAGTGCTCTCAGTGCAGCACCTCAGTGGGGACAGCCTGGTTTATTTGAAAGGACAAAGTTCAACATCTGCCAAGATGTGTTGGAACCATTTGCTTTTGTGACTGCATAGAAATCCTCAAGATAACATTCAATATCATTGAATGAGCCAGCATTGCTAAACAAACAAAACACATGAGGAGAAAGGACTAAGAGGGGAATTTCCAAGAAGTCTGTATGATTTTTTAGGAGACATGGTGACCCCAGCCTGCAGGGCAGGAAGTCCCATGCATATCTCCCGTATCTTGGATGTGGTGGCTCACTCTGGTTTTCCTGGCTAACTGCCCTCATCCTGCCTTTGAACTCAGGGCGTGGGAAGAGCCTGGCTTGGAGCTGCTGTGCTCCTGGCCCGTGCTCTGCTCTACTGGCCTGTCACGGGTCAGAGAGTGGGGCCGGGATGTCACCAGGGCTCAGATGTCACTGTGCACCCACAGGCCTCCTGTGAGGATATCCCAGCCATCCGTGGCACAAAAGGCAGGTGAGCAATGAAAGGAAGATCAAAAAGAGCTACAAAGCCTGGAAAAAAGCAGCATGTTTGATATTCTCTAAAAGACAAGTGGTTCTCTGAATGGTGAGAAAGAGGAGAAGGTTCCCTTGGCTTTCTAACAACTCCCTTTAACCAGCCCAGGGCTGCAATGGTGACACCTCACTGGTTTTTGGGGTTTTTTTCAAGACAAAGTACTTCTCTTCAGAACAGGCAATGGAAAACTGGAGAGGATTCCTGGTATTTCCCTCATGCCCAGGAAGGTTGATACAGGTAACCTGCTAACCTATTTTTCTCGGAGGTCAAACTCCATTTCCTTGGGCGTAGGCCTGCAAGTTATCTGGGAGAGGCTCAGCTTTCCAGGCTTGACATTGTCCCTCCTTCATACTTTTCCTTATTGCTCCCTTAAGGTCCCTCCCAGAGCATCCTCTCAGTCCTTAAATCCTTAATAAAGAAATGGTTAACTTTTAACTCACAAAATCCTCTCCCTTTAAAACCCACCCATATTGCTTGAAGTAGAGCTTTTAAGATGAACTGAAGGCCAGCCTTTCCCAGAGGCTGTAGATCCAAAGGACAAACCGAACCTCCAGGGCTTAGAAAATAGTTACTTGAATTTACTATGCTCACTTTTGAGCCAGTCCTGTTTAGCATTAATATCAAACCTTTGTGTTCAAAGTCAAATAACTTCCCAAAGCTCTCCTGATAGCATTGAATGGAGGCTTTTTGCCAAGGTTGCTTCCAGCCTTCTGCCATCTTCTGCAGTTGAAATGTCATTCCCTCCAGCATTATATCCAAGCTGCACACAGCTATGCTGGAAACATCAATTTCAGCACCTACAAATCTGTGTACCCTCCTCAGCAGCCCGCAACTGACTTGACTGGATGTGCTAATTGTGGGAGGCATTCCCAAAGTCAGCCCCAGAGCAGGATGCAGTGTCACTTCTGCAAAGGTTATTTACCGTCATCAGCCCAACACAACATGGAAATTCAGCAGAGTACAGCTGTGTTCTATCCCTCCTGTTTAAAATACTCCTTTTCCTCAGGTGAGGACAGAATTGGTGCATCCCTTAGGACAGAAGCAGAGCTCCTGACAGCCATCCTGGCTGTTCCTGCAAGCCAGCCAGTCTGGGAAGCAGCGACATTCCCAACGTTACTGAGACAGGTGACCTGATTTGTTATGGCAGCAGCTGCTCTCTGGTACCACTGCACTTCCCAGGGGAAAGGCATGAGCTTCCCTGCATCCCACAGTCTCAGGATTGCTTCCTGGTCCCTTGGCTCCATCCTGCACACTCTGCTGAGCAGTGCAGTGCAGATGTTCCAAGGAACTTCACCAGGACTGTGGCAGCTGCTCTGATGCTGGCAGCAGTAACGCTGGGGTGCAGATCCCGGGCTCTGCTCTGTGCAGCTCTGCACAAGGCAGTTTTTCCTCATCACACCATCCCAGTGGAGCTACTGCTGGAAATTTGTCTCCCAAAACTGCTTTGGTCTGCCCCACAACCTACAGTGCTCATTGCTGATGGGTCACCGTCCACCTTTAAAATTAGGTCTCTTAGTGATGTGCACTATGACCTTTGACTCGTACACGTGTAAAGCTGAAAGGGAGCAGCGTGTTTATCCACTGGAACAGGAAAGCTGGAAGTGACCTGGAGGATCCTGCTGCTGTCAAGTGAAACGTATAAAGCAGGCTTGTCTTATCCTATCAAAATCAAAAGGAGAATTCCAGCCCATTGCATCTGCAAAGCAGCAGCCCAGTTCATAATTGGCAAAGGAAAATAAGCTTTGGACAACAAGCCAGAGGAAAAAATTACTCTGAAGCAAGACCATGTTATTTCAGAAAGAGTGGCTTTGGGTTTCAAGAAATTTCCTAGTAGAAAAATCTCATCAAAATTCCACATGAATTAAATTTTTTAACTGAATTGAAAACATTTTTTGATTTTGAGATTTTTTTTAATCTAGGTTTCTTAGGCATTCCTCAGTGCAAATATTAACTACTCTTTTGAAACTGAAGCCTGAGAGCCTCTGGAGACTGAGTACCTTCCAGGGAGATTGATGGGGGCAATGACAGCACATGTACCAGATCCTGCTGTGAGCAGAGAAGGAGGAGGTGGAAGCCAGAGGCTCACTGTGAGGAGCTGCTCACCTACCTTTGACCCGGGAGGTGCAGTCAAGCCCAGGAATGCGTACACGGCGTTGTTCTCCCGCGCCTCAAAGAAAGCATCGTAGTCCTTCACCGGGGCAGGAGGGAGAGGGAATAAAAGACAGAGGAGTGAATTGTCAGAAATAATCTCAACTCAGTTTGGGGTGTCACCAAACCCACACCAAGCAAACTGCTTCCTGTGGCCAAATGCAAAATCCAGCGTCGGCTCAGGTACGTGGCGTTAGCACTAAGCACACAAACTGATCTGGCTGGAAAGGGACAAGCTGGGAATTCATTCTATGTCCCAAGGAGAGGTTGCTGTGAGGTGCTCTAGCCTCTCCCAAAGGGACAGACTCCACACAAGGCAGGTGTTGTCACTGGTCTGGTGAGGACATTCCTCCTGAAGAAGCAGCTGAGCCTGGACCTTGTCATCATAAAACCTGAATGTTCCCAGATGTCCTTGCTAATTCCTGATAGGGATAGCAATTGTGCAGCTGTGGACTCCACCTCTTAAATCTTTTAGAAGTTCAACTGAAACTCTTACACTTAGAGTGCACCTTTCCCATCCCATTTCCTACTAAGGATTAGTCTGTGCAAGTAAAGCAATGGGGTGGCACTGTTCACTCACAGTATACTACAAATGCCCTAAATGCACACAGCCAATTCCCAAGAAAATTAAGGTAATAAATAAATAAGAAAGAAATACGAGTTGCCAAACCCCAACTAAAGGAACCCGAAGTTTTGTGCAAGCTCACTGCTGTCCAAGTTACCACACAATTCCCTCATTCCAACTTCTGAACTCAGCAGGGATCAGTCCAATGGATTTCCTGCTCTCCATTTTTAACTCATGCACATTACCAGCCTCCTCCAGCTTTCCTGGGCAATGTTTGCATGCAAAGTCCTGGCTGGGATGCCCAAGGCAGGCAGCAGCTTGGTCTCAGGCTGGAGTCAGAGAGAGCTGTTTTAGGGCATGGTGCTCTGGATTCCTGTCTGGAGGCAAAAGCCTAAGGAACAGCAACTGAGGGGGCCAGCTCTAAAGAGAGGCTGCTGCAGCTGGAACAGAACAAAGTACAGGGACCAGAAGATTCCAGCTGCCTGGACTTCAGGGATATCAAATTATTGCTCCATTTGCACATGCAGCATTTGCGTGCTGGTTTGATAAAAATGTGTGTGATTATGGTAAATCCTCCCTGAAGCCCTTCTGTTGACAGGAATGGGGCTGCTTGATAACAAAGGGATTGTTTATCTTGCTGGTGCACAGCCCATGAGCCTGCTCTGCAGCATCTCCCAGGACAGGAATTCCTGGGCCTGAAGAGCAGGGCTCATGCCAGCCCACACAGCATCTCCAGTTCCAGCCTCTCTGCTGTGCACAGGCCAGGAAGGCCAATTTGCTCTTTGCTCTGCCAGTTGTGCTGCATCAGATGGAACAAACAGGGAACTTCATGCTTGAGAGACATCAGATAAAACACAGAAAGAGGTTCAAATTCTGGGAACAGAATTAACTTTTACCTTCCTGAAAGCT
Organism: Acrocephalus arundinaceus; assembly: GCA_021534815.1. Taxonomy (NCBI): domain Eukaryota; kingdom Metazoa; phylum Chordata; class Aves; order Passeriformes; family Sylviidae; genus Acrocephalus; species Acrocephalus arundinaceus. The sequence continues at coordinate 9,603,316 of JAJEOU010002847.1, read as the reverse complement.
GAACTGTAGCAACTTAAATCCAGCAACATAAACTGACCGAATTTCAAAAGTTCAAGGTGACAAAATTTTGGGGATGAAATAAAACCATAGTGAAAACCTTGTAACCAGCCCTTTCTCAGATAACTACTGATCCTTATGTTTGTCACTCCAGACCAACCTTTTTCCATGTCACAACCAGTTAGTAAAATTTTGAGAGCCAAGTGGCACAGCAGCTCACTGTGGATATTATTTCAAGTTCTGCTTATATTACAAGCAAGAAAAATTCTTGGCACATTGAGAATAGTTTCTTTCAGTAGGCACAGATTTGTCTCACAAAGGTCTAGAACTGGCAGGTCTTGACTTACAGACTGTGCAAGTCAGAATCAGACTCCAAAAGGACCAGAGGAATGCACACTATGAGCTCTGTTCAGAAGATACTAAGTTTTAAAAATAAAACTAACAGTTAATCTAATAATCATTCAAGCATGGCCTGCTGGGTACAAGTACTGCAGGGCAACTTACTTTCGATCAAGCATTAAAATAATTACAGTAGGATTTGTGTTTGCAGCATGAGTTTTAATCTGTCCAAGGCCCTGGAGTAAGTGAAGCACAGCAGCACACAGAGCTGATCCAAGAAGAATCAGAAAACCAATTTATGATCATGGCAGACATCAATTCATATGATCTGGTATTCATACCTACTGGCAAACCCCACAGGGGCAGAACACATATCTGAACTTGCTACAGAACATAGGGTTGGTGTAAGAGGGACAGATTTCTGTGAGGTGTTAGTTCACAATCATGGGGAAAATGAGGATTAAAAAAACCTGGGAATTTTCTGAGCCATAAGATGGGAAAAAACCCACAGGAAACAAAAATTATATAGGTACTGCAAGGTAGAATCCAAATCAAGAGGTCTACATTTTAATCTCTCCTATGGTTTGACTAGAATATTCAAGAAACAATTATTACTAAAAGCCCAAAATGTGGGAAACGTCTAACACCTCCTACAGCCTTCCCAGTTTGGCCAACTGCAGCTGGGCAAACCCTGCCTTGCTGCTCACTGCAGTGAAGCACAGGCGGTGACAGTGAGGAAGAGGAGAGGGATGAGCACAGGAGAGCTGGAGGTGAGGGGATGAGCACGGGAGAGCTGGAGGTGAGGGGAGGAACACAGGAGAGCTGGGGATGAAGGGATGAACACAGGAAAGCTGGAGGTGAGGGGATGAACACAGGAAAGCTGGAGGTGAGGGGAGGAACAAAGGAGAGCTGGAGGTCAGGGGATGAGCACAGGAGAGCTGGAGGTGAGGGGATGAGCACAGGGAGAGCTGGGGATGAGGGGATGAACACAGGAGAGCTGGAGGTGAGGGGAGGAACACAGGAGACCTGGAGGTGAGGGGAGGAACAAAGGAGAGCTGGAGGTCAGGGGATGAGCACAGGAGAGCTGGAGGTGAGCAGGATGAGCACAGGAGAGCTGGAGCAGCCCTTACCCCGAGGTAGCGGCTGTCGTTGAAGAGCCGGGGGGGCAGGGGGTTCCCGCTCGCTGGCCGACTGTCCTCAGGGACGTTCTCCCGCATCCATTTCCGGTTCTCCTCATTAGCTGCGATGTCCTTCTCCTCAAATTCAATTTTGTTGGCTTCCAAGAAGCCTAACACATCTTGCTGCTGCTTTTTAATCTGTCACAAAGGAGGGAGGGAGGGAGATAAGGCAAACACAATCAGTAAAGTAATTTTTGATGCCGCTCTGGGATTCAATGCAGAAACCAGGGGGTACAAACCAGGCTGAAAGTGGGAGTGGTAAGAAAATTCTTAGAATCAAAAAGTATCTTCTGTAGAGTCAGAGCTGGGTCTTGACTTGAGTGCTACAAACCTGAACAGATGCTGTCCCTACACAAATGTGAGTGTTGTGTATCTTAAAGGTGGCCACCCAAAAGCAGAGGTGTGAGCAGGGCCCTTACACTGTCTAGATTTTACAGTTAACTCAGGGGAACATTGTTTTTTCAGGTGCAGTGGAGTTTGCTGGAGGCACATTTGAGGTATAAACTGCTTCCTTGTGCCCTTGGAAGCATAGGCTGAACCCCCCACTCCTTCTCAAAGCCCAGACTTTTGTCCACCTAGGCAAGAAAAGCATTTTTGGTTCACACTTCTTTGCCCAAAAACCCCTCTCTGGCTGTGTCCTGTGTGTCAGCAGGGCAGGTACAGTCTCTGGAGAGCTGTGAGGCCACATCCCCATCCTAACTCGTGTCAGGGAAGCTGGGTGAGGTCCCACACCTGATGCCTCCCCAACCTTGTGCATTCACACAGCACCCAAGGGAAAAGCAGGATCTGTGTGGCAAGCACGGTGCTAGTTCTGCACAGGGAAGGAGGTTTTTATTACTGTCATTATGAATTACTGACTTCGTGACACAGAGATGTTCTGCTTATGCTCTGCTCTCCCTCTGCATGACTTTACCACCACAAAGGAGATTATAACCATGCACATCCTAGCAAACAATAAAAAAATGGAGTTTAATGGGAAATTTGTTTTCCTCAAATTACCCCCTTCACTGCAAAGCCAGTCCAAGGCCCGGCTTTACCATAATGAGCTGCGTTCCGCAGGAGCAGCATTTCACACAGATGTTGCTGGTGCTAACTCAGGTCAGCCGCAGCTGCCGGAGCAGCCGCTCCATATACGGCCACAGGCAAACCCGGAGCTGCCGGGGTCAGAGACAGCCAGCCCGGAGCCAAATATGGAGCCCGTGCCCCGGCATGCACAGCCCCGCACCCACGGGCACCCAGCCGGGCCCCTGCCTGCAGAGCCCCGCACCCAAGGGCACCCAGGAGCAGCAGGGAGTATGAGGACAGCGCTGTCCTGAAGGATGTGGGTTGGGGAACAGAGCCCGGCAAATCCAAAAGGGAATCTAAAAGCACTCCCTGACTGGGTCTGGAGCTGCTGTGTGCATGGCAGGTTCAAGCAGAGCAAGGGAGGGGCGCATCCAGCTCAGAGCAGCACGAAGGGACCGATTCTGCTCTCCTGACAGAGGGAAATGTGCTCCTAGCTCCAGCAGGGAAGCTGCCTGCTGAGAAGCCAGTGTAATTCCTCTGACCACGTCAGCAGAGGAGCCGCTGGACTCGCTGTGTGAGCACCCTGAAACACAAGGATATTGCTAATTTTCATCATGGCTAAAAATAAATCAAACTGGAGGAGTTAATAGCGCCCCGAGGAAATAATTCGTGTAGAGGATGTATAAAAACATTCTCAGCAGACTCAAAGCTCTGGGTAAGAGGCTTGCAGGAGAAGCAGGGGAGGCTTTTCTCTGTTGTGCTCAACAGCTCAGAGGGGGGAAAAAAAGGGAACACTTCATGAACTGTTCTGTAGGACTAAAATAAGGGAAAGGTCTTTGGAATCGTAAACTCTTCTGTCAGTATGACCTGGTAGTAATTTTTTTTCCCTGAACCAGTTACATTTTTAATTAACCATTCCTCAAATCTCTAAATTTCAGATCCAAATTTTATTACTTTCATGTCCCTTAACTTGCCCAAAATCCATTGCTTAGTGAGAACACACTCTGAGATGCCCCCAAATCATCAAGGAATTGGAGAAAACCAAGCTTTTACCCACTCTACCATTAACCTGTACACTTTTCCACGTAAACAAGAGCTCTGAGTCGGATAGGAATCAGCACTTTGATCCCCTAAGAAGTCACTTAATTTTTTTTAATCATTCTGACAATTAGATTGTCTTAGCCAAACACATCCTCACACCCTCCCAGCATCTCACAATGGGACAGTCTCTGGGTTGTTTCTTCAGGAGGTACAACCACATCCCAAACTGATGACTGTGGCTCCAAAGGGTGATCACAACCCTCTCTGCTTGTTTTTGAAGAGCTCATAAAGGTTGGAAATGTTTGGGGTTTTTTCTCCTATAAAAGGCACCACTGTAAGGCAAGCATGGAGTTTGGTCTCTGTTGCTTTCAGGCAGTCTGTAATCAAGGGAAGTAATTCTCTAGATAACTGTACATAAAAGCAAGGATGGTGTTGATGCATGAGGAATATTAGTCTGGAACCCTAGTTTTCTGGCCAGACAAAAAGGAAGTTTGAAGATTAAGCAGAAATGTTTTCTTCCAGCTCCTCAGACAAGTCCTGGCCACAGTGATGAGCACTTACATAAGAGCAGTAAATGCTCCAAACAGGCCACCTACCACTGGGCAACAGGGACACTGAGATGCCAGATCTTATTATTTTATGGGATTTTATTTAGAAAACTTCCATTAATTTTAGGCAGTGGAATAGCGCTGGGAGGGAAGGGCCAAAAATAGAGCAAGAGACGTCTGCTGCTGCTTCAGGGTGTTTTGTCTTACTTGAAAGGGCACACGTTCTCCTCGGGACAGAGCCTGGAAGATGGTTCCTGCTGCCCATGTTTGGGAAGGAGCGAGGAGCCTTTCTTCAGGATGCGCCTGTCAACACGCAGCACTGGCTTCCCAGAAAGCCTCTCCCAGCTGCCTGGGCAGGCATGGACAGCGGCCAGCGCCTTCCCAGACCCCACACCTCAGCCTGTGTAAACAGCTGTCATGTCTGAAGCCATTCTGGCCCGTGAAGGGCAGCTCACTGCAGTTGGCAAACACAAAAATCCTTGTTTATTCCGAGTGCTCCTGACACATTGTGCAGGGCCGAGAGGAGCAGTGGAGAGCCAGGAATGTGCCCGGAGTCAGTGCAGGAGCTGGAAAGCCAAGCAGGGTCCTGAGGCTCAGGATCAGCACTGGTGGGGCAGGAGGATTTATGGAGACACAGAATCCCAAGAACAGAGAAATGGAAGATAAGGATGGACAGACAGCTGTAAGGAAGGGAAGAGGCTGGGGGCAGGAGTAGAGGGAATGAGCAAAATGGATGGATAGAGATCAGAGGAAAATCCTGGTGGGGTGGAGACAGAGGGATGGAAGGAGAAGGGGTTGGAGTGGGTGAAGTCAGTACTGCTGGGAGGAAGGGCTGCATCCTCTGGAGCTCCCACTGCCCTCCCTCCCTGGGAACAAGGATGGCCTCAGAACAGCCTGTCTGGCTCACTGGTGTCTTCACCCCAACCCCAGAAACACAGCCTGGTTTCTCTGCCTCAACACACGCTTGGGAGAAAAACAATTCCTAAGGTGAGTGGAGATGTTTTACTTCTTGCTGATGTTCCCAAGATAATACTGAAAGGAACATTTAATGAAATAAATCTATTTTCTCTTTGTTTTGGCTTTCAGGGTCTGGTCTCAAGACAGAAACAGCTTTATGTTACGTTATCAGTGGTTAAGCAAAGTCTCACCACACACCGTGATCTTGTGCTACGAAATCCACTGGGTATCAAGATTCCCTTCTTTTCCAATTACAAGCCAATCATGAAACATTAAGTCTTCAACAGAGCATGGGCACAAAATAACATTATAAAAATGAGTGTAGAATTGTGAACCAGTATTGCCCCTCACTTGAGTACACATCAGAAATTCAATTTATTGTTCTTAGATCTAACTCTAGTGATGTCAGTAACAAAAGAGAAACCACATAGAAGCTGCCAAGAGTACAAACAGGTGATGTTTGCCAGCAAATCAATCCATCAAAAATAAAATTTTAACCTTGAAGTGGGAATAAACTTTCCAGAAAATGCTGCAACATTTTAGATTCCCTTCCAAATCTTTACTCATTTAAAAAAGAACCCAAAAATAAATCAGCTAGAAGATAATAGGCAGAAAGGAGGGAGTGATGATGCTGCAGGACCTTGGTCCAGCAAGCAGGCAGTATTCCAGCCTCAGCTCCAGCCAGGACTGTACTAGCTGTTCAAGCCAACTTCTCCCAGCACTACCCCACTGCAGGGAAACACTAATTTTAAACGCTTTTTGGATCTGAACTTCACAGAAGGGTCTATCTCATTTGGTGTACACAGGCACACACACAGAGCACATCCAGTCCACACTGCTGGCCAAGAAGGGGTTTGGGTTGGGTTTTTTTCAGTCTTGTTATTTTTTCAGTATATAAATAAATCCCTTCTTGGACAATAGACATGCTTTGGAAATCTATTTATGGACCACTGGAACTCAAATTAAGTTTACAGTCTGAGTGCTGCTGTTTTGATCCAAAAACAAACTTGCTGACTGCTGCTCTGCCATCCTGGCCCTTGGCACGGGGCTTCTCCACCACTTCTGTGGCTCCTGTGTCCCAACCTCCATACAGGTGAAAAACATAGATTTTATTAATTTCTTTCCCAATGATGGGATTAAATGGCTTATGCTTTATTGTGAGGATTTAGAAGAATTGCAAAGAGATTTCTTATTATGTTCCCAGCCATCGTTATTTCATCGGTTATACGGCATCAGGACAAAAGGAATGGCCTCAAGTTACACCAAGGAAGGTTTACATTAGGAATTAGGAAAGCATTTTTCGTGGAAATGGTTATGAAGCATTAGAACAGGCTGCCCAGAGAAGTGGTGGAGTCACCATCCCCTGGAAGTGTTCAAAAAAGGTGTGGATGTGGCACTTGACATGATTTAGTGATGAGCATGGTGCTGGGACTGGGTTGGTGGTTGAACTTGATGATCTCAAAGATCTTTTCAACCGTAACAATTCCAAGATTCTGTGATTCTCTCTAGCTCCTGCTGCAGGTGTGTCCTGAGCTGCCTCTCCCAAGCTCACAGCTGGGATCCAGCACCACGACAACAAAGAAGCAACACCTTAGACCAGATCTTACACATTTGATCTTACACATTTCTCAATCCAGTTTCATGACAACACATTTAAAAGGAAATGAATTTTTTTTCCATTTCCAATTCCAGCCTTCTGGGTTCCAGGTAAGCAAAAGCAACTACAGCTTTAAAGCAGTTTTACTGTATGCTAATGATGGTTTAAAAGATGGTTTTAAAGACGCTGCTTCATCCTTAGTGGGAGCAAATCTTTTAAATCCCAGAAGCAGCTGCTTTGTGCGGGAAGGTGAAGTCCAAACTCCAGACGATGCTACTGGTTGTGGCCAGACTTGTAGCCATCAGTTCTCCAGAAGCTTCAGAGCCTCCTGAAGATGGATAAACTGAAATGTAAGCAGTGAATAGGAAAAGTGAAGTGCATGAAATGTTCAGCCAACTCCACTGGCAGCCTGCAGCAGCAAGGTGGAAACCCCCAGGAAGTGATTTTCCTGGGAGGAATGGGCAGCATGAGGAATGTTAAGTGCTGCCAAGATAAATTGACTTGTCACAGGGTGTTCCTGTGGACTGAGCTGTGGCCACACTGCCACAATCCACTGCCACTTTTTGGAATTAGAGTAAAAACTATTGGGGTTTTTATCTGTCTCACCTAATTTCTCAAATGACCTTGCCTTCTTCACCCAAGTCCCTAATGCAGAAGCTCATCCTTGCAAATAAGCTGCAAAATGCTTAGAATTTCTCATCCCACTACAACCTAATTTGTGGGAGTTAGCTCAGCAGCTCAGCCATGGATTTAAATGTCACAGATTCCTGACAGCCCCCTGAGCTCACTCTCCATCCCAGCACATGGCAGCAGGGCTCCCTTCCGAGCAGCCTCGATCCTGGCCTCCATCACAGTTTTCTTTGCTTTTACTCTAATATTCCAGAAGATTTTTTTTTGTCTAGAGAGGTTTAACTTGTATGAATAAGCCAATTCCCCCCCCCCCCCCTTATTAGCTTAAAAATCCAGTATGCAAATTCTAGTGGTGCCACTGTAAATGTGGTCAGAGGGTGAGAAACCTGCAGGCAACTCCAGCAATGACCTGGCTTGATCAGAGCTTTGCCAGGTGTCTCCCAGCAATTCCTGTCTCGCTCTTATTTCTCCCTGCCTGGTAGAACATCTGCTTATTTTTAGGTCTGGGTAATTATCATCACAGAACTCAAAGCACTTCTTTGTTCTGGTTATTTTAAGCCGAGCATTACACGAATGGTGCCGTCATTGTCTCTCCCAGTGGATTCTGGTCTGGAGGGAATGAGATTGAGGACAAACACAGCAAAACCACCATGAACTTACGGGACCTAAATCAAACACAGGAGGCTGGAAAAGTTCACGCTGGACTTGTGCTGCTCTTTTTTTTCATTTTCCAGAAATTCGGCAGTGTCCAGATGGACTCCATATGTATCCCATATGATTCTCTCCCTGCAGGGTCCTTTGGGAAAGCCTATGGCAATATCCACATGAATCCTGCACAGCAGCACAGGTTTGATGTGGTCAGACCCCAACATCTTAAAATGGGTTTATCTGGAAATCATTTTTACCACCAGGCACCCACCAACCCTGGGCTGTGTCAGCATCACCAGCCCAAGACCTGGGGCAGGAGGGAACTGGCTCCAGCTCCACTGAGAGCAACAACCACATTCCTGCTGCTCACGTGTGGGTTTGGAAGACACCTTTTAAAAGCAGGAAAAGGTGAAAGGATGCAAAGGAACCACCCCTCAAGAGCGAGGCTGGGGAAAAATCCAGGCTACCAAAAGGGTTTTGCAATTTAACCTGGAGGTTACATCACGTCTGGCAGCACACATGGGCTGTCTGCAACAGGGCTTTAGCCTGGCATAAGGTACCACCCCACAGACCAGATTTTGGAACACAAGCCAAAAATATAGCTGGAACAAAGGACAAAGTCCTCACTTCCCAAAACAAGACCACGACTTGCTCCAGAAACCATAGAAAGTTACATAAATGAAAAAGCTGATTCATGAGAACAAAAATAAAAGCTTCTCTCATGGATTATAATGCCATTGTAACTGCATTCATTCAATAACCTAAGGCCTAAAAACTTGTTAAATCCCACACCAACAACACCCAGGTCCAAAGATCCTTGTGCACACAACAAGTTTTTTTCCTTCCAGAAGAACCAAACAGGAAAGTTAACGTCACCTCCATGTACTTAAGTCCTGGGGAATCAGGATTCTCAGGGGAGCCAAGGCTGCTTAGAGACCCAACTCCCACTCACTTTTATTTACTCTAACACAGACTGCAAAGAGAATAAAATCCCAGGGGGATTTGGCATTTAGTTCCCTTGGGCTGCTTTGGGAATTTCAGCTAGCAACAGCAGCCTGGCCCCTCTGGTTGGCACAGCCCAGCACAGCTGAGCAGGTTCCTAAGTGCCACACTGCCAACTTGCTGTTGGAGTTCAAGGAATTAGTTAAGAAAAAATAAGAAACCTTTTCTCTCTTGCTGCAGCACGGAGGGTTTGAGTTCAGGGTTCCAGCAAAGTTTTTCAGTGTCACTAATTTGGTGTCAGACATGCAGTACAGCCAATTCCACCACACCTCAACTACAGTCAAATTCTAACAAAATACTAAAAGGCCACAAATAGGTCAGAACTGTCTTGCTGCAACATCCAGTGTCTGTTTAGCTACTTTCCTCCTGCAGTGGCCAAAAGCAGATTCCTCTACCCATTTGTCAAGCAGGAGGACAAGTAACATTTCCTTATTTATATCTCCCCAGCTTCTGGCACACAGCAGCAGCAGCACTGCCTAACAAAGCCCTGATGACTTTTTAATGTGTTTTAGGTTTACTTTCCATGAAGGCACCTTAAGGATCAAAGTTATTATCACAGCTTAAGGCAAATTCTGCTCTTAACAAATGATGCCCAGGCACTGGGAAAGTGTGTGGGGGTGAAGCCATTCATCCTTTAGCACCTGCCTGTCAGGGACTATTGTGGTGTTACCAGGATTCTAACAGAGAACATCTTATCAACACCTGAAGCTCATGTTTAAAAGTACCATTTAATAAAGTTCACATTTTGTTCCAGTACATGAAAATGGTTCTGTCAGCTGAAACCCCACCTTTTTTCCTACTGAAGCACCAAATTCAGAAGTAAGTATCTTTTTCCGGCTGTGAGGAAAAGGTTTTGAGGCACTGAAATGACTCTCCAGGGAATGGTCACGGCCCCAAGGCTGCCAGAGCTCCAGGAGTGTTTGGGCAACACTCCCAGGCACAGGATGGGATTGTTGGGGTGTCTGGGCAGGACCAGGAGTTGAACTTGATCCTTGTGGGTCCCTTCCAGCTCAGGATACCATGATTCCATGAAAAGAAGAGAACAGTGCATTCTCCTTCAACTCTCCTCCTTCCTGGCTGCTCCCCAGCACGTTTTCAGTTGCTCACTCAGCATTTCCCGGCCTCTCCAGGCTCCTGACTGCACTGGCAGCATCCAGGTTTTTTTGCACAAGAGCCCAGCTCAGTCTCAAGCCTACCAGAGATGCACAAACTCCTGGGAGTATTCCGGGAGGCTGTGCAGATCAGATGCACTCTCCTTTACTCATCGTATCTGTGCCCTCAGCACAGCCAGAAATGACACATCTCTCTACTCTCTGCTTAGATGCTTCTCTTCATTCTGTAAAAGGCTTACAGAGGGTCACTACTGCCAAGTCATTCACAAGTCAAGATATGCCGAAGCTCTTCCCCACAGCAATTATGGCCTGCTCAAAGACTGTCTCCCCAAACAGACACTCTGCGTGCATCCAGAGACTGACTTTCTGTTTCTCTGGGATTTTTCTTTCCTTTTTTCCTTTTTTTAAAGTTCTGTGAAAAGTAACAGCAATGCTCAATGGGATTATTTGCCAGGATTTCACAACCAAACAAACCCCACACAGCCAAAACTTCCATTTTCAGGGATTTTAATGCAAGATTTTAAGATTTAAAATTTCATTCCAGCATCAGCCAAAAAAAAGAGATGTTTGCTCATGGGATGGCAGTGAGTCTTTCTACACTGTTACTTCCATGCACATGGAACACAAGATCCCCACCAGCTGGGCAAAGGAGAAGTTAAAACCCAAAAGTCCCAGGAAGTTCTGGCAGCACTGGAGCTGGTACTAGCAGAGGCACCAAACCTCCCTGCCTATTTTTTGATAGACAACCCAAGAGCCTGAACACAGAAGAACAGTGAATGCAACTGAAGCTTCCAGCTGCTGAACACCAGGAGGTGTCCCAGATCTGGAGAGGTGTCAGACTGACACTTGTCCCCTCACACAAGGAAGGTTTGATTGGAGACATGGAGAGTGCCTGACTCCTCTTCACTCTGCTCACACTGGGCTCCAGGCCCAGGGACAGCAGCAGGAGTCTCCCCTCCCTTCATGTGGTATCTGCAAACAGCCCCGCCAGGAGCTGTGTTTAAACAAGGATGAACTTTGCACAGGAAGCAGCCTGAGTCTCTGGGAAGTCTCTGGGCACTGCCTGGCAGCAGCTCCAAGCTCCTACAGCCTGACCCCTCCAACATCCAAAGCCTGCCCACCCTCATGCAGGGGCCCCGCACAGGCTGCTCCCAACCCTCACCTCATCCAGCCGGGTCCGGGCAGGATGATCCGGGAGAGATGGTCAGGGAAGCTCCTTGCCAGGACCACAGACACTCAACCTGCATAAATCAGGGGTATGGAAAGAGACCTGCTCCACCAGCTCCAAAGGCCTGTCCCTGAGCACGGATTCACCACTTCTTCGAATCACAGACTCAAGAATACCCTAAGTTGGAAGAGATCCTCAGGGATCGTCAAATCCAGCTCCTGGCCCTGCACAGGACATCCCAACAATCCCATGCTGTGCCTGAGAGTGCTGTCCAAGCAGTCCTGGAACTCTGGGTCCATAACCATTCCCTGGGGTGCTGTTCCAGTGCCTGACCACCCTCTGGATAAGGAATCTTTATAACTTCCAGTCTGAACCTTCCCTGACACAGCTCCAGCCGTTCCCTGGGGTCCTGTCCCTGGTCAGAGAGCAGAGGTCGGTGCCAGGCTATGCCTTGGCCGGGCTCCATGGAGCTCTGAGCCGGGAATCTCCTCCAGTCACACAGCAGTGCTGCTTTGGGGCCCCAGCCCAGCTCACAGCTGATGTGGGGATTCTGGTGTCATCACAAGCAAAGGGAAGAAATGAGCCAGGAGAGGCAGGACTGCCTCTCTCAGCAGCAATAAGGACTGAAAGCAGGGATCAAACCATGGCCTTGGGCCATTCCTGACAAGCTTTTGCTTCACTCAGCAGCAGGAAGGACTTGCAAATGCAAATATTCACATATCAGAATGAATTTTTTGACTTTTTTGTAATGACTACTGAAGTCATCCAGAATATATCTTGTAAAATCAAGCTTCCAGACCTAGGCTTCCTCTTAGTTTCCTTTAGGTGAAGATGTAAAGAAACATTGACGTATGGCAAACCATAGCTTTAACCACCACTGACACTGCCCACGAACCACCACAGCACCCGGAATTGTCATCATCCAAAGGAAAACACCACCATTACAATACTAAATAAATTGACCCTTGGCAATTTTCTAAGTCAGTCTTGTGGCATTTGACTTTTATAAGCCTGAAAACTGCTCGTCTGGTCCAAAATCAACACAGAGCGAGCTTCCTACTGCAGAATACAAGCTCCATTATCTCAGTTATGCACTGACAAAGCATAAGCAGCAGCAGCAGCAGATGAACTCTTCATTTATTACACACAGTTGTTTTCTGCAGCAGACATGGAGCTTGGCAGGCTGAGTTTCCCTGGAAGTCTCCGTGTGCCTTGTCACAGCATCCAAACTGGGTGCTGGGTTAAATAGAAACAAACAGATCCACTCCTCCCAAAGCCCAGTACCAAACTAACAACTCCTGAACAGCACAGGGCTGAGAGTGGCAGGGCCTGGCAGCATTCCCACCCATCAGCCAGCTGTTCTGTGTATTCCTGGGGTCTCCACAGCATCAGCATCTCACTGGGCTCTTACCTGAGTCACAAAACAGGGAAAGGGGAACTTTTGCTATGTGGAAGAAAAGAAAGTCTGTAAGTCCAAGCTACCTCTGTCACAGACTCCTTAAACAATTTTCACCTCTCAGAGCTCCCTTTCCTGAGCTGTTAGTCATCAGGAATAATTATTTTTCTAATCACTGCTTATTTACTTTCAGGGATCGTTTCTTGTTGATTCTACAAAAGGTATCAATACACCACAGCCCAGCCCCACAGACAGGCTTTGCACATGGACTGTAAAGCAATTTACCACACAGAAAACTGATCTCCAGTAAGATAGTGATGCTCAGTATCGCAAGATGCAGACAACTCTCTGACACATGGTATATTCCTAAATACTCAAACATTTACCATGTGGCTGAGAAGAGCAGGGGAAAGGCCCTGAAGGTGCTGCTGATCACCTGACTGCTTGCTCTGGAAGCTTTAAAAAGTTCTGATAGTCTGGACCCTGCCCCCATTGTCAGGTTCTAAATCTGTTTTTTTCAGCCAGCCTCTTTCTGAAAGCCAGAAGAATTATTTCTCCTTTATCTTCAGCTTCATGGAGATCCCAGGACAGGTCTGTGCAATGCTGGCAGCAACTCCACCCTGTAAGAACTGACACAAGCAGCCAGGTCCCACCTCAATGCCCCTGAGACTTCACCCTCCACATCAGCCCAGCACTCAAACAACATTTCCAGGGAAGCAGCCTGAGATAACAACACACAGGGCTGCAGTTTGGGAGGTTTATTGAAACAGCTGCTCCTGTAATTATTTTTCAGAAGCTGTGGATTTCTGCTGGTGATGAGGAGCCCTGCACAGCAGACGGAAAACAGGTCTGCTTGTGCTTCTGTGACGAGCTGAACTCTGCCTCGGAAAGGAGTTAAAAGCACAGACAGTTCTGCACGAGGCCCCTGTGGTTTACAATAAAAGCAAAGTTTATTTCCTGTATGGTTTAGCACACAGAGGCTAAATTAACCGACAGGAGTAAAAGTTTACAGCATTAATTGCTGTTTCACTGCCTTTATATTGCCAGGCATTTACTCTTTAAATAAAAGACTACTTTAAGAAGAAATACAACATGGCCTTAGGGATCCAGGTGTTTCTGATGTGTATTACTTTTTATCTTTGAAGAATTCATATACCACAGATCTTAGTTAACAAAGAGTCTTTTTGTTGACTGCTGTTCTAAAACTAAACCAAGTAATTTTTTGAAGAGAACAAAGCTTTTTTCTTCAACTAAAATACCTAAATATCCTAATACAAAGGAAGAGAAAAAGCTATGGATTAAATACAAATTTTCCTCCTCTTTGCAAGAAGAGCCAGGCTGTCTTGAGAGAGAACAGCATCCCAAAAGCATCCTGGAGAGGAAAAGATTCAGCAGAGCACAGCCTGTATGGGCAGCAGTTTTCTGGCCCAGTAATTAATTGCCCTGGGTGACATTTCAAGTGTGAATCATCCTGAAGGCCCCAGATCCTTCTCTATGTTACTTGGACAATATATTGTCTAAAAACTGTGTCTCTAAGTGGGAGAGAGAAATTGTTTTCACAAGACCTGGCCACACTGCAGTTTCTAACACTTTGGGCAGCTGAAACAATACAGGACTTGGCCAAAGTCTGCCTGCCATAGCCAGGAAGGGCAGTGCTGGGGGTTTGCTCTCAGGACTGCTCAGGAGACATCCTGAAGTGACTCTTTCAGGAATTAACAAAGTGGAGCATTTTCCAACACAGCGAGGTTGTTCCCATCACCAGGCTACTCCCACCCAACGCATCCCTGCAGCCCACAGGGAAGTGCCACCTCTGCCCCAGAGCAGGAGCACTAATCTGGATGCTGCCCATGCCTTGGAGCCATGACCTGGAGCCACTTTGCAACTCCCCACTGTCTTTTTTAAGTTTTACAGATCCCTCTTGTCACCATGGTATCTGCTTTTTTTTTTCCTAAACTACAAGCTTCCTTCTGCCTCAGTGCAAGCCAACATCTGCTTACTCCAATCAGAAACAAAGATAAATACACACTGCATTTTATTTTCTCAAAGTTTAAGTCCCCAGCTGTTTATTTGCTGTAGGATGGAGTTCTTCAGGCCTGGGCAAGCAGCCAAAATGGCTTCATTCCCCTGCTGTTCCTCAGTCTCAACCTAACGCTGATGGCTGGCAGTGGGAGGTGATGGCTCTCCCAACTCCTTCCAAGCTGCCAGCTTGGGTCCCAAATCATTCCATGGAAGACGGAGCAGTCTGTCCAGCTGCTCCTCAGTTCATCCAAGTATAAACTCCTGAGGGGAACATTTCCCAAGTTCTGGATTTACTTTGATCTTTCCACAGCACACACAACAAACCCCGGACCTCTGCAGGTGAAGGGAGGCTCTCACAGGGACCTCCTGGTATATTTTAGTGATGAAGGGAATAGAAATTTGGAAGAAGATTGCTCAAGCCCAAAGGTTCCATGCACTGAGCTACCAGAACCAAGGGATTTGTTTATCTGGATTACAGGGTGGAATTTCCAGTTCTTAATCAGGATTACCAGAGCACTAACAAGGAAATTTGCAAACCTGCTCCTTTATATTTCTATTCACATATATTGTATTTCCTGCCTTGGGAAAAACAAAACCAAACCAGCAAACATCTAATAGCCATAAATCAGCTTCATTTGAACTTCATTTCTATCCATATCCAGTGAGAATGTTTTGGGATATATTTTAATTCATTCATGAGTTATTCTGCTCCTTTCCTGCTCTACCAGTTGTTCTGCAGCTGCTGCTTTGGCCAAATACATTTGCAACATGTGCACAGGAATGTCTTGGATAAGCAGCATTAAGTGTTTCCTAAGGAATAAAATCTTGTCCTGCTGTAGTCCGTGGCAGAATTCCCAGTGATATAAGCACAGCCAGAGGTTGATCCCAAGAGGTGAATACAGATGTGCTGTTTAAACCTGCCTGGCAATGAGTACTCCCATAAAAATATGGGTTCATGTGAAAATTGTGATTATTTTTCCCAGCGGCTTTGTGTTTGCTGTTTCCATCAGGCTTTTCCAGTTGACTTTGATCTATGTCTAAGGCAGGAGAGGTGTCTGACCACCTACCCTAAACATGGGCTAAACACGCAGTGTGTCAGCATCTGCACAATGATGCTGGTCTTGGAACGAGCAAATGCTTGTTTCGTATGTAAGAAATGCTGAGACGCTAACCCAATATATCCCAAACACACATACATTATTTTCCACCCAACATTTTCCTGGACAACATGGTCTTCATTTTTTTTTAATGCAAACTGTTAACATAATTTTGGGAGCAGAGCCAGTTTCATTCAGGAAGAGAACAAAGTTCTACTGAGTTGGATCCAACACTTGTCTATCCCAGTCTCCTGTCTCCAGTGTCACAGATCCCAGGGAAGAGCACACCAACAGACTGAGTAAAGAGAGCTACACCACATCCAGCTTTCTTCCCAGGCTCCAGTAATTCACAGTTTTGAGTCAGAGGTGTAGTAGTAATGTTTAATAGCCCTTAATAGACTTTTCGTCTTAATTTGTCTCACTGCTTCCCAAGCCCATGCATTTTCTGCTGTACACCACGTTCTCTGGCAGGGAGCTCCTCCCTGAAATCTGTGTTGTCAAACAAAGCATTTCATTTACTCTGAACCTGCCACCTGCCACTTTCACTTGCTCTCCCCCAGTCATTCCATTAGGAAAAGTTATTAATAATCCCTTCCTATTTGTTCTCCCATGCCTGACATGATGTTATCACATTTCAGACTTTTTCAGCTCTTTCTTTCTCACCTGCACAATTCACAGAATCATGGTAGGGGTTGCCTTGGAAGGAACCTTACAGACCATCCAGTTCCACCCCCTGCCATAGGCAGGGACACATTCCACTATCCCAGGTTGCTCCAAGCCCCATCCAACCTGGCCTTGGACACTTCCAAGTATGGGACAGCCACAGCTTCCACCTCATTAGCCACAAATTCTGCCTTGCTTGGTTGTTCCTCCTACAGTGATCACCTCACCCTACTTTCTTCCCTTTTCTCACTTTCTTACATCATTTAAAGACAACAATTCCAGTCTACTAAAAACACACTCACCATACATTTAACCAGTGTTTTTTCTTTAGCTCTTTCTCATCCTAAACATTCCTGACATTGTTTGCTTTTCACGGCCATGAATATGGTATTTTTGTGGAATTACCTAGTATGGGTCCAAGACCTCTCTGCTAAACAATATTTTAGCAGAGTTTAAACCTTGTTCTTGCACAGGACAACCACTGTTTCTTCCCAGTCTTGCAGCTGGGACAGCAACAGCAGGCTGTTCTTGCACTGTTTGCTTAGAGTCCAGCACAGATCTCTGTGGGAGTCTCCTGGTACTTTCTGCAGATTGTAAAAGCTGCCTGTATGTTTCCAAATCTTGATTGTTATCTGCTTTCTGTAACTTATGTGCAATCAATTACATAAGCCAAAAAGAAAATAAATAATCCTTTTCTCTTATCCCACAGCAGCTTAGTTTCTTTCTGGAAAAAAAGGTTTTTAACCTGGCTAACACTTGTCTAAAACTTTCCAGAAGTCCAGGGATTCAACATTATGGATCACCCTCCCTCCTTTGCTCCAGGTAGCTCAGGTGTGAGGCACAGCTTTCTCCTCTGACACTGCAGTGATTCTCTCCCTGCTCTGTCTGTGTCCACTATTCCCTGGGAAAGAGCCCAGTGAAGAATAACACCCATTTGTGCAGCACCGGAAGATGGCTCGCAGCTCCCAGATTTCCCTGAGATCCTTTTTCAAACCACAGCTGCCTTTGGCTCCTCTCTTCACTCCAACACTCCAGCAATCAAACAACAGGTAATAGTTAAAATTTTACACTCGAGCGCCTTCAGAATTTCTAGAGAGGCTGATTCATGTGCGGAAACAGGGGAAAAACTGAACTTCAGATCATTAATTAAAGAAATAAATTACCACATTCACGTCTCACAGGGGAAAGCGAGTCCAGGAAGGAGCTGTAAGTCAGGATGTGAAAACAACTTATCCTGAGAGCACAAACCTCGGTCAGGCCAGTTGGATGCTGACCCTTCACATTTTTTTCTGGTGCTTTAAAGCTCAGCCTCACTCTGCTGCCTTTTCAGTGTTAGAAAATGGCCTTAATATTGAGCTGGAGGTGCTGTCCCAGGAAGGACATGCTTTTTTTCTGGGACAAACAGTAGATAAGCATTACAATTAAAGCTCTTTCAGGCTCTATTAAATATATGACCAACAAAAGAATTTAAATTTAATCATAAACTGAAAGTCTCCCCTGTGTACAGCCAGGGTTAAACAAATGGCATTAACACTGAATTTTTATGTTTGAGCAGAAACATTCCTGAATAGCAGAATATTGATATAAGATGTGAATTTGGTTCAGGTTTCCATCTCTCCAATCGGTGCCAGGAACTGAGATTGGAGCTTGCAAGGGAGCATCAGCTACGGAGCACAAGGCAGAGCTCACCTCTCTTTGCCTATGGCAACGATGCATCCTTAGCTCTTGTTTTTATTATAGAGGGGAATGTTTCAATTCTGTTCTGACCTTGAACAGCTGAATTCTGTCAATGTTGGTGTAGTTCCCTTTGTCTCCCCTCTCCCCAATTCCTCATTTCCTGGAAGGAGTAAGAATAACCTTGCAGAGACTCAAGTCTTGGCACCCTGTGCTCATTAACACAGATGCCAGTTCACTGACTTCTCGAGGAATTTTGTCAGTGTAACTTTAATGCCCCTGGACAAGGAAAGTGCCGTGCTCAACTCCATAAATATTTATTTAAAATGCACATGTGCTTAGCCCCGACATAACGCTGTGTGGATCCTGTCTTAGAACAGCAGTTCCTGCAGTTCAGGGTTCAAGGGAAAGCCAGCACAAGCTGACAGCATCCAGCCTCTCCCCAAAATCTGCCTCTTCTCCTCAAGTAGAAACATAATCCTGATGCACCACCTCAGAATAAACACTGTCCTATCTGCATATACAACCTAGAAAAATTCTCAACAAAAAGCCTTTCCTGGCTTTAACTGTGAAATAGAATTTTCCATCTTTCTCCTGCTGTCAGAAACTGGTTTTAGTTAAGCACAGTAGAATGTTTTTTATTTTGATATATTAAAACTATTGCAACAACTGCAGCCAATTTAATCTCTGGCTCCATTAAAAATTTGAATGCAATATTTTAAGAAAAATATTTGACTTATCTCAAGTTTGGAAGAATGACTTTACAAAAAACAACCCAGGAGGCAGATGGAACATATCCGAGCTTGAGCTGCATTACGGATTTTGTTGTTCATCCCAAAAGCTCTAACTCAGAACAACTCCTACCATTTCATTCAGAGAAACTCTGTTTGGTGAGCACTGGGTATCCAAAAAAGTCCTTCACGTGTATTATGTTTCCACAAAAGAGGGGTTTAAAAATCAATACCTAGCTTAACAAGTCAGTTTTCATCCATGGTATATAAATTGCATGAGCTGAGTATCCCAAAAACATACATACACCGTGAGATTGTTTTTTAACTACAGATGCAGCTTATTTCCCCATAATATGTGTGTTTACCTAAACTTGTATCACATACAAGACTGGTTACCAAAGATTTTTATCAGTGTTTTCTTCCCATATAAACTGCCCTGCCAGGGAGACCAAGGAAGTTCACGAGCTGCTCCTGACCCTGTGCTGCCGCTGCTCGGGGCTTCCGCAGTGACAAACATGACCACAGACATCCGGGCTGGGACAGCACGCTGGGAACCTCGAACGTGGCAGCAGAACAAGGGACACTTGTGATCCACACTGATAAGGACTGCATGCACAGAGCCACCCTGCTGCGGCTGCATTTCCCCTCAGAGCCACCTCCTGCCACTGCCCGGCACCACCACGGCAAAGCCATTGGACTCAATGAGCTTCGAGGCCTTTTCCAACCTGAACGATTCTGATTCCATGAAACCTCACAGCAGCTGAACAACATAAACACAAAGAACAAAGACTCTACTCACTCCCTGAAAGGGTGGTATTATTTGCATTTATTGTGACCATATGAAAAAAAAGGCCCTTGTGGGATTTAAATGCAAAATATAATTTGTTTTATACAATCTCCACCTCTCCACGTGTTACTTCCCTGGGATTCAAACTTCAGAAAGATGAAGCAGCCTCGCCAGCCCTCCCCGAGCCCTGAGCTGTTGAACAGGGACAAGAAGAGCTGGTGGCTACACATGCTCTCGTCATTTCCAACAACTCTTGTCTAGGAGCTGTTCTCCCCTGGAATGCTCCAGGAAGCACTTGCCACTGGTTTTATGTCTCCAGTGGCACCAGCAAGTTCTCGGGTGCATGCCGGGAAAATAAAAGAGTAATGGCAAGCAAATGCTCACTCTACAGACCCAAGGGCCACTTTCCTCTTCATTTCCTGGGAGGTGGAGAGGAGAAGACCTAGATCCTTTCCCAAGCAAGAAGACAATACAAGAGAAATATGAACCCCCCACATCCTTAACCTTGTGAATGAAAAAGAAATTATATTTTCCTTTCTTCTCTAAAACCATCCCTAAACAGCAGCAGATCTGTGTAATACAGGACTCTGATTCTGGAGATCATTTCTTCTTTCTGCTGTGTCTGCAGTCACAGTAGGAGGCAAGGAAAGACAATCACTCACACAGACATCAAAACAAGGGAGGAGAGCAGAGCTGAGAGAGATGGAAATGTGGGATGTAGATCACAAAGTTGAAGCACTTGGCTCCAAGGAGCATCTGGACACCAGACATTTGATGTGGCAACTTCCATAGCACTGGCAGTGGCACAGGGCAGAGCTCAGCCCACCACAACTACTGCTGGCACTTCAGTTCCACAGCCTGGAAGTTCCCCCCTGGAACTGCAGGGGGGCATTGGATGAGCAAACACAATTCTCTCAAAGTCCGTACTCAAGACCTGTGCAATTGTTGGCAACAAATGCACACTCATAAGACCAAGAAGAATTTAAGCAGCTGGTTCCCTTCTAAATGAGATCAATAAAATGGGCAATCCAGCTGCCTTCGGGAAGAAAGGGAACAGTGGGCAATCTCTTGCCCCAAAATCAACAAAATACCAAAATCCAGTGGAGAAGATCACACACTGGATTTGTGCCATTCAGATTCTTCCCTCCTTGTACCCTTTTCTACCAGGAGCAGGAGTCTAATGACTCTCAGGTCTCTCTTCCTTTCACCTCCTGAACAATTTGAATGGGAGGTCGCGGTGAAATCCCACTCACAGCCCACACAGTCCCAGTTCCTGCAATGCTCCTGCACTTCCAAATGTGGCATTTGCACCTCATTTCTGTCAGTGGCCTCCACCACCGTCCCAGGCTGAGGAACACTGCTCACTTCGACTGCCTGCCATGCAGGAAGGCTCCTGCACAGCAGCTCCACGTGCACATTCCCACGTGGGTGTCCCAACTCCAACTTCCTAATTACAGTCCCAGTGCATCCCTGCCCAGCCCACAACTCGCCAGCACAGCATCCATGGTGAGGAAGATTAAAGACAAGGGGCCACTTCCCAAGCAAGACTTTCAAACACAGCAGGAAACTGGTGCTGGAACTATCCCATTATGGAGTGAAATTCAAATATGAGGCCAGAAAAGATGTAAATCATCATACTTTCCAGAAATCCCTTGAAACACACTCATAAAATGCCTTTGCTTAGACGTGAGCTTCACACAGTGTTTTTTCCTCACAGATACATCATACTGAATATAAATATTATAGAGAAAAGTGCCTTGGGGAAACATTTTATACACTGTGATGTGGCAAATTATACCATATAACAAAGCGGGACTTTGCCAATAACAGACCACAAAATTTGGGCACCCTCCAAGACTCACAGCCCCAGGGCATGAGGTGTGAAGCAACCTCAACCCTTTTCCCTTCAGCGGGAGACACTTTCCAGTCTCACAAAAGCTTCTCCAGCTTACAGAAATGGGGCAGGAAGGAGGAGATTTGAAACTTATTTCTGGTTTGCTTCTACTCAGGCAAATTAGCCTTTTAAAACCCAAAATAACAGAGTGCTGGGTGTCACTACAGTACAAAGATGACTTAGCAGGCGTGAGAGCCCTTCCCAGGCTGATGTTACCCAGTTCAGTCACTTAGCTGCAAACAGCCTTGTCTCTGTTCCATCTCTCTGTAGCAATCTTCTCTGATGTGGATTTTCCATTCCTGGAGTGGGTTATTTCAAATTCAGCATCCAGAAAGGCTTCTCTGGTCCTCCAAGCAAAACCTGTCTCACCAACAGTTTCAAGAGCCACAGAAGCAACTCATTCCCATTCCCTCCAAAGAGTGCCTCTTAGTCTTACTTTAGGTTGAAACATCGATTAAAATTCTTATACTGGAAAGAAAACATCACCCAGTGAGGTGCTGGGCTGGTCCTGCCAACAGAAACACCCTCGGTGTACGCAGGAATCTAAGAATGTGCAAGTCTTGCTCATTACCACAAGATCCCTTGAGCTGCTCCAGCTTTAGACACAGGCATGAGTGTATGTGTGTGTATATATATAAAAATGTACACGTCATAAAGCTGGCAATTATGTGCACATTACGCTCGAATTCCCCAAAAAACAGACTACACCAACGCTACATTCAAATTCCACAGGCAGGGATGCACAAAGGAGCCTGAAAGGCAGTAGTTAGTCAGACTGGAGCTTTGTAACATGTACAGCCCACACAAGGACCAGGCAGCACTGTAGAAAATGCTAAGCTAATAATTAAAAACTTAACTTAAACCCAGAAAAACACAGCTGGGATTGAGATCTGTGCTTGCACCCTTGGAGCTCAGTATCACCAGACAGACAGAAATCAATAGGTGCCATGAAGAGGGCACTGATAAAAATCTATAGCAACTGAAGCAGTCAACTTGAAACCTATTAACAGCTGCAATAGAAAGAAAGGATTACTTTTCCAATCTGCTGCTTTCCTTCCAGATGCTCGTTCTGTAGGAACCCAGCAGAAATCCCTTTGGATACCTTTTATGAATGAACTACTCAGGGTTTCAAGACCCTCCCCAGATCAGCGTGAAATAATCCTCTGCTTTTCACCACCAGCACCAGCACTGTCAGCACTGGCATCAAGTTTAACAAAAATGACCCGGGAAGGGAGGGACAGCAGGGACACCTGAGGCACAGGCTCCTGTGCCATCTGCAGCCTGTCACCCCAAGCTTACCAAATGGTATTTGATCTGCTGAAGCCCACAGACCAGTGGCTGCACTCAAGCAAAGAAGGAGAATGCAGTGAGGGCTTGTTT
The DNA here is from genome assembly GCA_021534815.1 of Acrocephalus arundinaceus. Classification (NCBI taxonomy): domain Eukaryota; kingdom Metazoa; phylum Chordata; class Aves; order Passeriformes; family Sylviidae; genus Acrocephalus; species Acrocephalus arundinaceus. The sequence goes on along the minus strand of JAJEOU010002847.1, from coordinate 9,580,453 downwards.
TTATCTTCTGTACATCACTGTCCTCCCAAAGTCTGAGGACCTGAACCACGAACAGTGACAAGAAAAGGTCATCATACAGCCACAGCTCAGACTCTTTATCTCCTCAAAGTAAAAGTCACTGATCATTAACTGCAATAGGTGGCATTTTCTGAGTACTTGGCATTTTGTAGTTCTCCAGCACATCATACCAAGTGCAACCAAATCCCCCGGATTTCAGCCTTGGAGCATCTCCCACCTCGATCAAACAGAAACCAGATGATCCTGAGGACACAGAGCTATACCTGAACCTAGGCACAAATCCCGCTATTTCTGTCTCTTTCTTTTCCCTTTGAAAAACACAGTCCGAGCTCTGCCTACAACACCCTGGGGCTAAGAAAAGCGAAATCCAGTATTCCCAACAGGGGTAAGAACCAGAGGCTACTGGGACAGCGGCCACACACGCCTGCCACAATCAACGAGGAATAAACTCATCAAAACCAAATGACAGACGACACATTTAGAATTTAACTTCAGGAACAACAAAAAAACCCACAAACAGTGGTGGCTCTGCCTTCTCAGCACAGGGCGAGGGGTGTGGGATCACTGAGGAAATGCCGCTTTCCGCCGGCGGCAGCCGCAGCACCGCCCGCACAGCGCCGGTGGCCGTGAGGGGACCGCGGCTGCCCCGGCCTCTCCCCACGCTGCCCGGCCGCCTCCCGCGTCCACCGCCCGGCACAAGTTTCCCCCGGGCGCCACTTACCGCCGTGGAGCCGGAGGAAGAGGCGATGTAGACCTTGATGACCATGCTGGGAGCGGCGAGATGCGGAGCCGGGCGGGCGGTGGGTGTGTGAGGGCGGCTCGGGCGCGGGCTGGGGCTGAGGCGAGAGGGCGGGCGCGGGGAGGCGGCGGGAGCGCTCGCCCCGCCTCGCTCCGCAGCTGCCGCCGCCCGGAAGGGCGGAAAATGGTTTTTTTTTAAAGTGAATTAAATAAATAAATAGTAAAAAAGGAAAGGGGAAAAAATTTAAAAAAAAAAAAAGGAAGAAGGGGGAGAGGAGGAGCGTTCTCGACGAGCCGCGCGAGACGTGCGGGGGAGGGGGAGCCATGGCGGCGGCTCGTTGAGGGGACGCGGGGGCTCGGGCGGGGCGGCCGCTTCAGGGTGGCGGTGACAGCGGCGGGGGGAACCGGGGGCACCGGGGCGGGAGACAGAGACAGGGAAGGAGCCAAGCGTGGGGAGTCGCCATGATGGTGGCTAGTTCCCCTCAGCACCATGTCCTCTCATGGCCGCTTCCCTCACGGCTGGGTCCCCTCATGGCCGGGTCCCCTCATGGCCGCTCCCCTCACGACCCATGGCTCCGTGCTGGGCTCTGTCAGTACTGCCTGCTCTTCCCCCGACCGCGGTGCGAGGGCAGCGGCAGCACCGCCAGCCCCGTGCCTTGGCCGCTCACATCCATCTGGGGCACAAGAAGTCGGGTGGGTGGCTGTTTCTTTGTAATGGTGTTTAGAATTAAGAATTTCCTTCCAGTGATGTGCCAGCCCATGCCAAAGGACAGGTGGCATTCAGTGAAGTTCTTTGCTTGCATGTGATTATTGTAAAGTATCTTACACACACACACACACACAAAAAGGCATCAAATCCCCCACACTTTTAATTGCTATAGTCATGGCGACACGTTATTGAAGGAAATTTATATCCAGCACCTGTCTCCCACTTGCCTCTGGTATTCCAACTATTACCTCATGTATATTTTATTATCTACTCTGATAGCAGGTTCACAACAAATGGGAACTATGTACAGTGATAAGCACAGGAAGCTAAAATTTTACACCTACAAGCTAAGATGAAAGCAAAATGCTTGTTCCGCTCTTGGCGAAAAACACGGAAGTATTTCTGAAATGAGTTTTCCAAACAAGCTTTCCTGTTTCAAATTATTAGTTTTTCTAACAATAAAATATTATCTTTTAGAAAACCATTTGAAATAAAAAGAATGAAGTAATCTATAATTGCTTTATTAATTTGCCAATAGTAATGGAAATAAAACTGTTTTGAGGAGGACATGCCTCAATTTGATATTACTTATGATACTTATCTGAATCTTTGAAGCAGTCATGAGTTTTAAGTATGTTTGAAAAAGCAATAAACCAGAATTTATTGAGGATGATGGTATGCCATAAAAATTCCCTGGTTCAAGGAATTTCAAAATTTATTAAAATAAATGGTGTACTTTCTAATCTGTTTAAAACAAACTGATTTAAGACCAGGAGATTAAAATTCTTCAAGGAATGTTTCTTCAGTTGTGTTTATGCAGCCCCTTTCCAGCTGCTTGAGAAACACCCTGGGAATTCCTGTTGGCTCCAGTGTGTAACCTGATTCATGGCTAGGAACACAGGAGGGAGAAACCACAGCTTATCAGAAAAGAGGAAAAAATGCAGGTGAAGAAAGGGAGAGGGAGGGTCACTTGAACTTTGGGCTGCCCTGTCACATTCCTGTCTGGCTGCCAGCTCTCCTCTCCTTGGAGAATTGGAATCAGCTCCTCAGAGGTGAGATTCACCTGGAGGAAGCTGCACCTTGTCCTCCTGCTTCCTAAAAACGCTGCTATCATCATTACTCTCAAAAGTGCACTCTAGGAGGCATTTTATCTTCATGAAATGAGATTTATTAAGTTAAGAGCAATTCACGAATCAGATATCGTTGACACAACTTGGTTTTCTTGACTCATAAAAGTAAATTTTCTACTTTATTGGTGCAAAAATGTCATGTTTTTTATTCCCATGCTACTCCTGTAAAATTCATGGTGTTGTTTTTGTTTTCACTGTTAAACACTTGGGAAGCTATGAAATATCCTTCCCAATGTAGACCAAAAACCTACAGCAAAATGACTAAATTTTAGGTGCTCCCAAAAGGGAAGCCCAAGGGATTGACCATCCCAGAGTCATTCTGGGATTTCACATTAAAACACTGCCAGTGATGGCAAAGATCCTCTTGCTTTTTCTTTCCTTAGAGCACAGGCAAGGATGGAGCCTTCTGAGTGCTGGCAAATTCAGCTGTTTTAAAAAAGGAACTGTAGGAGAATCTAACAATGAAAGATACTGCAGCATCAACTGCAAATTCCCTCTTATCCAAAAGGTCAGGAAGAACATGCTCCCACGTGCTCCACAGCTGCTTTGTAATCACAGAGAGAAATTAATCCAGAATCTACCTGTGAGTAATGTGATGCTGTGCCAGGGTCTCCCCTCAGATCATGCTTGTGCCAGAGATGATGTGAATCTGTGTGAAATGGAGAAGGTGTGATGGACAAGGGACATCAGCTCAGTGCTCTCAACAGAAATCAGAAATCCATCCTTCATTCCCAGTCCCAGCCTGGCACTAACTGGAGCCAAAGCACAAACCGTGATTGAGAGCGCCTCTCCTGCCTTTGCCCGTGTCCTGCTGCATCCCATGCCGCGGGAGGGGGAAACTGCTCCCCTGCTCCACAGACCTCGTGGGAGCAGGTGGGGAAGTCCAAGAGATCTTCCTCATGTGGAAACTCAGCAAGGCCGGGTTTCCTTGATTTACGAGTGGTTGTGGCAGGCACACTGTGGGGGAGGTCACTCACAGGGCACAGAGCGGGAACTCTGTGAGTGCTGCTTTTCACCTGTGCAGTGGAACCAATGAGCGACATTACAGCACAGCTGCCTTTGAACCGCCCGTCACAGCTCAGCACTCACAGACTCGGCTCAGGACCCCCAGACCCCTCAGGCCCGGCTCAGCCCCCCAGACCCGGCTCAGCCCCCCAGGCCCAGCTCAGCTCCCCAAGCCCGGCTCAGACCCCCAGGCCCGGCTCAGCGCCCCCAGGCCCGGCTCAGCTCCCCAAGCCCGGCTCATCCCCTCAGCCCCCCCAAGCCCAGCTCAGCCTTCCAGACGCGGCTCAGCCCCCCAGGCCCGGCTCAGCCCTCCCAGGTCCGGCTCAGCCCCCCCAAGCCCAGCTCAGCCCCCCAAGCCCGGCTCAGCCCCCCAGGCCCGGCTCAGCCCCCCCAAGCCCGGCTCAGCCCCCCAGGCCCGGCTCAGCCCCCCCAAGCCCGGCTCAGCCCCCCAGGCCCGGCTCAGCCCCCCCAAGCCCGGCTCAGCCCCCCAGACCCGGCTCAGCCCCTCCAAGCCCGGCTCAGCCCCCCCAAGCCCGGCTCAGCCCCCCAGACCCGGCTCAGCCCCTCAGGCACGGCTCAGCCCCCCCAAGCCCGGCTCAGCCCCCCAGACCCCGCGCTGGCTGCCGGGGCGCGCCCCCTGCTGGCGCTCGGCGGGACCGCGACCAGGGCCCGGCCCGCTCCCCTCGGCCCGAGAGGAGGAGGAGGAGGAAGAGGTGGAGGAAGAAAAGGAGGAGAAGGAGGAGGAAGAGGTGGAGGACGAAAAGGAGGAGGAGGGAGAAAAGGAGGAGGGAGTTTCCTGGGGCTCTGTGACACATTGGAGGTCTGGGGATGTCCGCATTGGTGGCCTGGGGGGTGGGGGTCAGCAGTGCTTTCAAAGAACCGTGGAGTCATTTAGGTTGGAAAAGCCTTCCGAGACCATGGATCCAGCCGTTCGCACAGCACTGCCAAGGCCACCACTACTAACACATTTCCTTGAGTGTCACATCTACACAATTTTGAACTTTTCAGGGATGGTGACACCACCATCCCTGAAAGATTGTTTTGAAGACAATCTCCCACCCAAAGTGGGGCTGGCCACACACAACTCCTCATTTAGCGTTTAATCCCTGCTTTTCCGTGTGCTCCAGACTGGCCATCCATCCTCCCAGCCCTGAGCCAGCAGCCAGCATGGGCTCTGACAAGTCCTATGCCTGCTCCTGAGGAAGTACACAGAAGGGAATACTACACCTGCAAGACTACAGATACATCCAAGGAATAACAGCTTCCCACTGACCAAGAGTCGATCTAGATTGGGTGCTAGGAAGAAATTGTGCCCTGTAAGGGCTGTGAGGCCCTGGCACAGCCTGCCCAGAGAAGCTGTGGCTGCCCCGTCTCTGGAAGTGTCCAAGGCCAGGTTGGATGGGACTTTGAGCAGCCTGGGATAGTGGAAGGTGTCACTGCCATGGCAAGGGGTGGAATGAGATGGGCTTTAAGGTCCCTTCCCGGGATTCTTTGATTCTATGAAGTGAAACATAAAGATAATTGTGTAAAAACCAGAGTTTGACACATGACTTACAAAATATTCAAACCCACAATAAGTTATTTTTCAGTCTTGGCGTGAAATTTCTAATACCAGTCTGCCATGGGCTAACAGGAACATGCAGAAAAGACAAAATTGGGACAGAAAACCACAGTGAGTTTTTTGCATGTGTTTGTGGAGGAGTAGGAGGGTGGGGAGTTCCCAGACAGGAACTCATGAGCTCGCCTGAGGATCTGTCTTGTGCCCAAGCATCGAAGCATCGGGCTGGGGTAGGATCAATGGTCACAGTGAATAATAACAACGTAACCATTGCCAGATGGTCCTCCCTGCGCCCCTGGAGTGGGTAAAACTGCTTCCACACACAGCCTCAGGACATGGCTGGTGCTCCCAGCTTTTACAATCCATTCCCAGGGAGACTTGGCAAGCAACTGAGAGGGTTGTGACCAAGAAAGCTCAGTGAAGTTTCACAAACCATCCTACCTTTAGCACTGATTTTGAACTTATTCTACTAGAAGTCTTCCCTGCAGCCATTTGAAGATTCCCAGAGAATTTGGGGGCGAGCAGGTCTGTGAGCAGATCCTTTGACCAAAGCTGACTCAGTCCTAGGAGACCCCAAGGCCTCTGCAAAGTCCAAGACTGTGAATGCAAGGGGCCATCTCCAAGAATGTAAAAACTCCCAACACCTCATGGCAGGCAGCAGACACTGATTTGCAGCCCCATTTCCTTCCTTCCAGCTGGCTCTGAGCTCACAGCCAGTGAGGACTGCAGGTTTCTCATGGGATGGGCTTGAGAAAGGCAGGATTTAGTGTTCAGAGCACAAACTGTGTTCTTTCCAACCCAGTTCTGGGTCAGAGGAAGCCAGGGCCAGACAAGGCCATTGGCAGATTTCGGGATTCTGTCTTCTGCCTTTCAGGGCAGCCACCCTTGAAGGCCCAGTTGAGCAAAATGTCCTAAAACAGCATTAACAGAACGACAATTCCTGTTGCTTGAGCTGAAAACCTGGTATCTCATAGAACCTCAGGATGGCTGGGTTGAAGGAGACCTTGAAGGTCATCCAGTTCCAGGGACACCTTCCACTATCCCCGGAAAGCTCCATCCAACCTGGCCTTGGACACTTCCAGGGATAGGGAGTCCACAACCTCTCTGAGAAACCTGTGCCTGTGTGTTGTAAGTGGAAATAGACATTTCCATATATTTTTGTGCACCAAATCTGTGAATAACCTCCTTTTTGTTAGATGAGAAATACATTTTCTGGTTTAGAACGCCTGATTGAACATCTGTCCTAAAATGGAGTGCACCAGCTGCCAAAGGTGCCAGAATTTTTCTGTTGAGTATCAAGGGAGTCCAGACAACTCCAGTGCAAGGTCCTGCTTTGGGATAGATGCCCAAAGCTTCCTGGAAGTCATTCTTGTATCCTCTTACCTGTGTTTTGTGTTTAATACAATTCTGGAGCATGTGGTCACCGCCTTCACTATCAGGGGCCAGGTAAGAAGCAGTAACTAAGCCAAAGGTTTTACTGAAACACAGAAAACAGACTCAATGAGAATCCTAAATTCCTCATCCTCCTCTTCCCAAATTAATAAGCTCTAATGTTTTATTGCAATCAATATTGAATTTGACACATAAATCAATTTTTACCCAGGACAAACCACAGAATCACCCAGGACAAACTATAAAATTAACCAAGCACAAACCTCTTCTGTAGATCAATAATCCACTCATCCCAAAAGTTATATAAAATAAGGCAGAAGGACACTTTAAACTCCAGGTACAGAACACAAAATGTGTTTTGTGGAATTTTGCCACAAAAATATGTATTAATATTACTGGTCTTATGTGTCACAACTATGACAGATACAGAATCCTAATTTTCCTTCCTCTGAACTCATGACCGAGTTAAATGAACAGTTAATGCACAGTTAAATGAACTAGGATGAGAGCAGCATGTGTGGAATTTCCTAACGTTCCAACCCCCATGAATTTTAGCACAAAGGGAGGAAAAAGGAACATGTCTCTGACTGCCTGTTCCAGGAAGGTGAGAAGTCAGTCACCCAAGAGCACCTTAGGTCTGTTCTGCCTTTATTCAGGAATGTCCTGCTCTACTTCAGTTCAAGAAGGTGGTCCAGGAAAACATTCCTGAAGTACTACAGGTCTCTGATACCAGGACCAGGGCCTCCTTCTCTACAGGATATTCCCAATTTTCAAACCATTCCTCAGCATTTGAGCATCACTCTGTAAGTTCAGTGCGAGCTGTTCAGACTGACCATCCTGTGCTGGTCACTTTTGGTTTGATGTAGTCCCATGTTTCTGTTTGCAGACTGGATGGTTTTACCTCTGGAGTCAACGACTCCTTATAGAAAGAGAATTCAGATTTTAGCATGGAATTTTCTCATTGAAGCAGTGGTACATAGAAAGAAAATTAATTTCTGATTCCATGCTTTGATTTGAGATGGTTCATAAATTCAATTTTAAGTGATTTTGTACTGAATAAAAAATGCCAGTTTGGGCAAAAACATCCAAAAAGTCACATTACAAACTAATACTCCAGAATAAACTTATTCTCCTGGCTACAACCAGGTCTGTAATTTCCTGCATAGTTACAGCCATTTATACTTGCAGCATAACAGCATCTCACAGCAGCTTATCCTGTCTCTTTAGAGGGAAATCATCTTCTCACTAGTCATTATTAGGTCAGTTTGTGGTTTAATGAATTTTTTTCTTTTAAATAAAAGTGTTTGAGAAAATGTAAAGGTGAAAAAGAAGGCAGAGCAAATATAATGCAAAAATCAGTTGTGAATTTTAAATCTGTGATTCACTTGCACATTTTGATCCAAACTGTTGGTCGTGCAAGGTGTTCAGAAGATGTTGACAGACCCTTCAATAAATAAGTTTCTCTTACACAAAGCCTTGTCCCAGAATAGAGAAAAGATGGAAGAGTAACTGCAGGGAGACAGGACAAACCTCCTGAGGCAACTCAAGCACAAACCTTGATGGAAGTGGAGAACTCAGAGACCAAGAGTTCTTGAAATGTGTTTCAGGCCACGTTTAATTCAGAAGATGGTGAAAACTACTGGAAACACTATTTAAAATCTTGATTAATGCTGGAGAACTTGAAGGAGGCATGATTGAATTCAGTTACATGGAGGGTGGAAAATGCCTTTCCCATCTTACAGGAGGCCAGTCAGAGCCATCCTTAAATAATTGGTGTGTTTTAACAAAATAATCATGGCATTGATGGATCAACATTGACTGGAAGAAGGGGAAGAAGGGTGCCTCCGTGGACAGGAAATGGCTCAGCTTAACTGCAAAGTGCAAGAAGATAATAAACTATTGACATCTCAGTCCTTGGAGAGGGAGGTGATGTAAAAAGTGACAAATCAAAAAGTCACCATGAATTTGTCAAGAACTGGGGAACAGCTGTTCAGGGAGCAGCCCTGAAAGGGATCCAGGGATTACAGGGGATCAGGAGGAGTCTGAACCAACATGGTGATGCTGTTGCTGACTCTGCATATGCCACGCTCAGATCTGTTACCTAATTAACCTGATTACTGGATAGACCTGGGCAGGAATGCGAATTGGAGTTCAGAGGAGCCTAAGAATGACAAAAGGTTTAGAAATTATGGCCTATGAGATCATGATGCCTCCAAGAATTTGTTTAGTCTAGAAAAATGAAGTTTTAGGGGAGAAAATGATAATATTATATGAAACGACACAGTCTGCAAAATGTTATTGAAATTTGATGCTCATTAATCGTTCTTTGGACGTGGCACAAAGAAGCCGAAATTCACAACCAAAGTACAGTTTAGATGCTGGGGAAAACTTTGGGGCGTTAAGGCCAGTTGGGTGCTGGAACTGGCTTTCTAGGAAGATTGCAGAACCCACTTTTATTGTAGGTTATAGAAAGGGTTGTCCTGGCTTTGGGCAGGAACAGTGACACCTCAGAGCAGCAGCTCCTGCTTCAAGTCTTAGTGCAAAGTGCTTTGGTCCTGAAAGTGGTATCAATACACATTGTGCTTTCCCTTTGGAAATATACAAAACAGATTGTGGAGGCACTGCCAGACATTTGCAACTATGACGGAAACGAGAGCTGATTTTCCTTAATCCACGCCGAAATCTGAGACTTCACCTTGTGAACAACCTCAGGCTCGCAGGCCCCGCTCCGGGGCCAACCTAAACGGCGTCAGCCCAAAAGGAGCCCAAGAGGCCCCTCAGAGCCCCGAGTGCTCATCAGACAATCCGGGCCAGTTAAACCGCCCGCTCACCCCGCGCGGGTCCGGGCCGCACAAAGGCCGCGGCGCCCTCCCTCCGCCGGCCGAGGCCGGGCCACGGCCCTTTCCAACAGGTACCGCAGGGCCGGGAGGCGGCGGCGGCCGCGCTCCCGCAGGCCGCGGGGCTGAGGCGGCCATGTTGTGTTCCTGCGGCCTGCGGGAACTTTCGGGGAAGTTTGTGGGGCGGCCCGCGGGGGGCAGCGGGGCCGGGGAGGGCCGGCGGCGCGGGGCCCTGCGGCGGGCGGGCGGAGGCGGCGGCGCCGGGGCCGCGCTCCGGGCCGCGCACACGCGGAAAGCGCGCGGCGCTCGCGCTACGGCGGCCCCGCCCACGCCCCGCCCCCGCGCCGCTCCCCGCGCCCCCATTGGCCATTTTGGCCGTCAGTCAGCGGCCGGGCCCATCTCGCGCTCCCCATTCATGCAGTTTGGTTGCGTGTTGGTGTATTTTACTGTTTGCAATAAAGAGGGGGGGATTTTTTTTTTTGTTCAGTTTTTGCCGCAATTAACTCTTGGTCCCTTAAACATCTTCCTTTTTATTTTGGGTTTTTTTTTCCTGTCTATTTTTTCTTTTTTTTTTTTTTTTTTTTTTTTTTTGCAGGACGGTCGGAACAGTTTTTCGCCGCTTCCATTTATTTTTCGATCTCTTATCTCTATTAGGTTTTGCAATCAACTATTAAGGTGCAACTATGCCCAAAAGAAAGGTAAGTACGAAAAAAAAATAATTAAAAAACGAGGGAAAGCAGATGGGGAGCTAAAGGGGAGAGATTAAAGCGGCAATCGCGGAAATTTAGCTGTAAAAAAAAAAAATTAGCGCGCGCGCGCGTGTGTGTGTGGAGTTTTTTGGGATTTTTGGTTGGTTTCCCTTTTTTTGCATTTTTAATTTTTGGTGTATGTCCTAGAGCGGAGCGGGGAGCAGAGGGAGAGGGCTCGGGGCGGGCAGGGCAGCGCGGCGAGTTCACTTTTGGGCTGTTTTGTTTGGGAAGGAGGAGAAGGCTGGAGCAGCAGTGTCTCCATGCTGGATTACAAACAGCCATAGTGCTGTGCTGCCCCTGTGGAGAACGCGGGGCAGCAAAACCCCCCCAAAACCTGCGCCACGACACCCCCAGAGCCCCCCACCCACCTCCGCCAGCCTTTTAATCCCCATCGCGCCATTCCCGGCTGGATTCGCCTTTAAATGTCGCCTCTTTCTCCTGCGTTTGCCTTTGTTCTCCTTTTTTTTTTTTTTTTTTTTTTTTTTTTTTTTTTTTGCCTCCCACTTCTTGTCATACCAGATGGTTGTGCAATGGTAATTTGGGGCCATTAGGCGGCGCAGAATTTGAAACTGGCCTTCAAGGAAAGCGGGGAAAAGGGATTTATCACCGTAGTGAAGAACTTTGGGGCAGCGGGAAAATGGGGCGCCCCCCCCTCCCCTCACAGCGCGGGCTGGGGAGGCGGGGCGAGGACGTGGTCGCCCTTCAGTCACCGAGGCGCCCGTCGGAAGGGTTTCGACTCGGTCCGGGCTCCTCATGGTCCCGGACGGGGCCGCGGGGGGCCTAGACCGAGTCGAAACGCCCCGGGCGGGCGCGATCGCCGCGTTCCCGCTTGTCCCTCATTGTCCTTGCGGGGCCCGCGGCGACCTTGTTGTGTGAGGGGAAATTGGCGGGAACTTTTCGAACTCGGCGTGATGACGTAGCGGCGGCGGCCGCGGGGTGTTGTGGGAGTTGTAGTCCGTGGGGCGGCATGGATGGGGGAGGCCGCCATTGCTGAGGGTAGTGTTGGGGGCCCTGTGAGCCCCCCCTCGGCTCCTGTCGGGGCTCAGGTGGAGTCACAGCGGGTGGTGTTGCCTTCTCACCTTAGTGTCTCGCTTTCTTTGCAGGCTCCAGCTGAAGGCGAGGCAAAGGAGGAGGTAGGAGTTGTGTGTGGTCCCTACTCCAAGAATTCCCCATGGCTTCTGCAGAAATTAGGAAACCCACGTAGTTCATGAGGGGTGTTCAGCCCCTGGGGGTGGCCTGTGCCTGGGTTTGGGGTGCTCGGGGCCATCAGTGTCACCTGAGGTGTTGCTGGGGGTCCAGCAGCTCCCCTGGGCTGAGGTTCCAGTGGGAACATGGCCATTGTAGCCTCACAATTCTTGCAAGCAGAGAGACTTCATTTCTTACCCTATCAGCAGAGTAAAGTTGTGGCAGCAGAGAACTGCTGAGCAAAGGTGCACTTCTAGGAGATCATAGAATACCCTGAGCTGGAGCTACAAGGATCATGGAATCACAGCATGCTTTGAGTTGGAAGGATCCTAAACTCATCCAGTGCCACCCCCTGCCATGGGCAGGGACACCTTCCACCATCCCAGGTTGCTCCAAGCCCTGTCTAGCCTGGCCTTGGACACTTCCAGGGATGGGGAGACATCAAGGCCCTCACCACAATGCCCATAATTTCATAAATCGTAGGATTTCTATGGAGCTTCATGATGCCATATTATTTTGGGTGGTGGTTATGAGAAAGCTGTGTTTTATGTGCTTTCTGAATTTTAATGACATATCTTTCCTTATGCAGCCAAAGAGAAGGTCAGCCAGACTATCTGCTGTGAGTATCTGTATTTATCTTTTAATATTTTATCCCTTGGGATGGGGACAGTTAAAAATAAACTATTGATGGTTTCCCCCCAGAACTGGGAAAGGCACACTTAGAGTATTGGGATATTTAAAATTCCCATTCTGTGTTTCCATTCCCTGAACATCCCCACGTCCCAGGCTTCTCACATGAAATACTACATCTGTGTTAGTGCACATTCCATCTGGCCACAAGTATCCAGAGTTAAGGAATATTGATTTCAAGATGGGTTTGTTCCTTGTAGGACTTCTCTGTACAAATACTCGTGGCTCTGTAAATCACCTGCTCTCTCCTTTGCCTGGTAATTTGCCCCTTGATTTTTCACAGGGCCAACGAATAATTTTCAAAAGTTACCAACATAATGCTTATAGAAATACAAAAATAAATATTTATTTCTGGTATTCACATGACTTGTTTCTTGTGTTTTTTGCAGAAACCTGCTCCACCCAAACCGGAGCCAAAGCCCAAAAAGGCAGCACCTAAGGTAAGGGTCTTGAACTGAAGTTGTATTTTCCTTCTCAAGGTATTTACAGTGATAAACCCCTCACAATTAACCACTTTGCTTTCATAATTATCCTGAAAGCTTTAAGATAGAATTATGTGAGCTAAAAAAATGGGAAAGACATAATTTTATCCAATTTCTACTGAAGGAATGTGGTAAGCAGAGCAGATTGGAAATCCCTTGTGGTGAGGCTTTGCTGCTGCTTTACAAGGCCATTCTGAAGTTTCATATAGTGCATTGTTAGGAAAATGATGCTTGGAATAGAGATCAGAGACTCAATTAGAGGAGGCATTGAAAATTGTGCTTTTAATTACAGTTTCTTACTATATTTCCATTCTGAGGCCCTCTCTGCAGTTAGTTATCAGTTTATCACATTTTAATCACTCAGAGTTCTAGAGACCCCTTCAGCTGGATATTTTTGGAAATGCCAAAAACATTGGCATGTCTGACAGTATAATTAAAAAAGAAACCATTTAAAGCTCATTTTTAGTTTGGAGCAACAGTTTGAAATTTCAAAGGGGGCGATTCTGCAATCCATGAGGGATTTCTTTCCATCCCCATCTTATCAGACTTCCCAGCCACCACTTTGCAGAGCTTTTTTGTTAGATTTTCCGGTAAACATTTTGGATTTTGCAGAAAAAAAAAAAACACCCCAGCAACAAAACTTCAAGGATTGTTTTAAACCTGCTCCCATCACACATTTTCCTTGTGGTCTGGGATGATGAGGTGGGCAAAGCACAGGGGGGAGAGATGCTTTGGTTGCAGAGGGAGATGATGGGCTGGGAACCAGGAGCTCTTCACTTTTCCTTTCACAAGGAATTTGCAATTGCCATGGCCCAGGAGACTTCCAGGTGAGGAAACTGTTCCCCTCCACATCCTCTGTGTGCAGCAGCAGAGATGCTGTGGGAAAGAGAGAGAGAACCCCACGTGCCATTTTGGGCTCAGCTCTGTAATCTCAGTGCTGTGCAGAGCGAGGTTTTCCCATTCCATCTTCGCTGTGGAACTGGAATTCTAGACCACATTCCTGGCTGGATGGAGCACTGGACACCCTGCATTGCACTTCCCTGTAGTGGCTGGTGTCCCAAGCAGAGCAGAGCCAGCTGCTGGTGGCACCCAGGGCAGGGCAGCAGTGGGTGATCCACGTTATTGTATTTGGGTCTTTTCCCAAGTTTGCTTTTTTATTTTCATGGAAACATTGCGGGGTTTAAACACTGAAACTGCGTTCACTGGATGTGAAAAGTTGAGGCACAGGGATGCAAGAGTTAAGGTCTGTAAGGGACTGGCAAAGCTTTGTTTGGGCCTCCAGTGCACAGCTGGGTGGTGTGATCTCCCTTTGGGATCATGCAGGGATCCCTTGGGAGCTGGGCCTTGGGAATTGCTCCCAGCTGGACGTGAGAAGCATTGGTGCTCCTGCTCCTGAGGTGTTGCTTGAAGCCAGGACACTTGAGCTGTGTTTTTGGCTCTCCAGAGCTCCTCAAACTGCATCAACACCTGTGTAAAGGGGGATGGAGTAAGGATTGTGGAGGCATTTTTAATTCTTGTCTGCCCCAAGTGCTTTACTTGTCAGCCTTCAGGATCTTGGAATGGTTTCCTGTGTGTCAGAACAGATTTCACCTGTTGAACTTCACCATCTTGAAAAACATGGAGCTGGCAAAGGAGTTCTGTCACTTCTGAAATGCAGGACCTGATTATTGAACTGTGTTTGCCATCTCTAGAGCAAAATTATTGAGGAAAATGAACACAGTAGCTGTAGCTGAGCACCTGTTGTGTCTTGTGGGACCTCTTCTGTCCAGTCAGTCCAGCCATGGAAGTCAGTTTCCCTGGATTCTCCTCCAGTGCTTTCTGAAGAGGGACTTCTCCAGCACAGAGAATTGGTTTTAGCTCTGTTAATACTTCATTGTGTGGGTTTTTTTTTTTTTTTTTTTTTTTTTGTGGGATAAGGGAACAGATAAGCAGTGCCATAGTACAATTGTAATTCTAAATCTCACTGCCAGACAGCACCAGGATACTGGGTATTCCCAGGACAGGGACTCCTGACACCACACTATAGCAGTTTTCCAGGTGGGATGAAATCCCTCAGGCTGAGGAATGAGAGGTTAGAGAGAGACCCTCACTCACTGAATGTGCTGACCTCACCTTAAATTTTCTGCATTACTGGAGGATTTGCTGTTAATTTTGATGAATTTTTAATAATTGATGAATCGGGTGACTTTACCCCTTAACACTCCGAGTTTGCCTTTTAGCAGCTCATTTTTAAGGTGAATTAACTGTGCATAAATAACTGAGGGATTGAAGTAAGAAAGTAAACTTTTTGTAAATGTCTGGTAATTTGTAGTCACTGAGACAAATCTCTTAAGTGGGTAAATGTGTATGTAGTAATTTTCATTTATCCTCACTCAGCTGTGAGTAGATCTTGCAGAGTTTCTGGTTCCTTTGTGCGAAGTAGGTTAATCAAGCAAGGGGCTGAGCCAGTGCTTTTACTTATTGGCAGCAAGAGGCACATCCTTGGAAGTGAAACTAATGAGGGTCAGGTATTTGGGCCAGGATCTGACCTTGCCTGTGGAAAATTATTACTACAGAAGCATCAAGTTTGGGGTTTTGTTTTGATTTAGCCTGATCCACGTATAAGAAACTGCACTTAAATAATAATTGCAGCTCTCTTGTGGTTAGCAAAGTGATGCTGTTGAGCCCCCAGTTCTTCTGGCATGGAAGTGGTTTATTATCACAAGGAATATTTCTGGCAGGGAAGAGGGAAAGTCTTTTGCCTACAGCTTTGTTACGGTTTTCTAAATAGACACTGCTGCATTAACAGCACATCTGAAGTATTCTGGTGTTTGCACATGTTGGTTTTGTTCTGTGGCTGCCTTTCAGCAGCAGGGCAGAAGTACAGGCCAGTTCAACATTTTTTAGCTAATTTAATTGAATGCCTATTTAAAATAAGAATTCTTTTAACCCCAGCCATGGCTGCTTTTATATTCTGCACTTCCCTGTAGCACATTCAGGATAGACAGAAGGAAAACATCTTCCTGTGAAACTTTGATCTCATCTTTTTCAACAGGATGTTTGGGCAGTAGAAGGAGGTTGTGCAGAGAGTTTTGGAGATGAGAACATGCTGATGTACAAGGTGGAAATTAGGATTTAATATTTCACTGTCTGTTTTCTTAACAGAAAGAAAAAGCAGCAAATGATAAAAAGGAGGACAAAAAGGCAGCAACAAAAGGGAAGAAAGGAGCCAAAGGCAAAGAGGAAACTAAACAAGAGGATGCTAAAGAAGAAAACCACTCTGAAAATGGAGATACCAAAACTAATGAGGTACTTTAGCTCCACTAAAGCTGGGAACAGAGCCAGATGTGCTGGAAGTGCAGCTGCAGGAGCTCTGCTGGGCTCCAGAGGGTGGGGGGGTCACTGCCACTCTGTGAGGACAGAGCAGCTGTGGTACCTGCCCAGGGCAGCTCCCAGGGAGAGCCTGCAGGAATGGCCTTCTCCTTCCAGCTCCTTCCTGCTCTGTGCTGGAGCCCTTCCACAGGTGCTGCCTGCTGGCCCTGCTCCCTCCTGGGGCTGGCTCACAGCAATGCCCAAGATTTGAGGGACTCTGGGGCCCAGGGACATCATCACCCTCCAGCCCTCTGGACTGGCAGCCCATCTGCACATCCCCTCTGGACTGCTGGGTTCCTCTGCTGCTCACCACGGGTTGGTGCTGGGCCAGAAATCTGGTTTTCAGTTCTCCACAATTCTTTAAAACAATTATTTGCCTCAGAACAATTCAACAAGAGATTTGCAGAGTAGACTCAGTCTTGTCTCTTGTCTGCAGCCCCTTCCCTCAGGTCCTTGCTGTGGCAGCTCCTTACCTCAGCTGCCTTTTGCTAGGTCCAGCTGCAGGCTCCATCAGCTGCTGAGGGACTGTCCCAGCAGATTCCTTGCTGATAGTGAAGCAGTGTTTTCCCAGGGCTCTCCCTGCCCATAGCACAGCCCAGCCCGTTGTGTTCCCTCACTGACAGTGGTGTCTCTTCATGGGCTGAGTGTCCCCATCCAGCCAAGGGTCCTTTATTCTTTCATTTCTAAAACAAGATCAGGAGCTGCTTGGTTAAAGCACTACATGGCTAATGTGCTTCAGAGGGGCTTTGAGGGAGCTTTGCAGGTTTGGTGTGTTGACTTGAAAAGGAAAAGCACATTTTTATAGAGAAAGGTGAGAAGTGATTCCCCAAAGTTTAGACAGAGCAGGATTGTGGTTGATGTGCAGTTCTTCCAGTGCCCGATCATGAGGGCTTGAACTTCTCTTAACATATCATTGATCCTAATTAAAATACATTCCAAACCTCTGCCTCTCTGCAGGCACTTACTCAAAAATTACCTCACTAATTAATACTCTGTGTTTTCATTTTAAGAAATATCAGCCCACTCTTGTGTTAATGTTTTCTGCACATTCCTGTCTATCCATACAAAGCCTTGTCCATGTCTGTGTTAACAAACTGGTCTCCTTTTGATGCTGGTTAGATTGGAATCCAATTAGCATTACCAATAATATTTCTATTCTTCTCAACCCCTTTTTTAGGCACCAGCTGCTGAAGCATCTGATGATAAGGAAGCCAAGTCCGAGTAATGTTAACCCTGCCCTATATCTCCATCATTTGGTATCCGTACCTCCATGCTGTATTGTTAACAGAGAGGAATATTTTTATCAACTATTTTATAAATGCAGGTTTTTTTAGCATGAATTTAATTATGGAACATCTTCATCTCGGTTACTTGGGAATTAAATCCCTAACAAACAAAACAAAACAACAAAAAAAAAGTCATTGTTTCTAAATTTTGTGATTGTAATAGTTTGTATGGTACATGGAAAGAATAAGTGGTGGTAGCTTTTGACTTCTGTCAGTGTGTCCCTTTTTGTGTAAGTCATGCTTACAGACTTCAGATTTTAATTTTCCCTTGTATGTGTTGTACGGTTTCTTAAAGTGGGGAGGTCTCAAAACAAATAACCGTGTGAAACATTCCAGTGGTTCTGTGGGTTGCTTTTATAAAGAAGGTGAGCTATTTTCATGAAAAAACCTAAGAGCTGGAAATCTGTTGTTTCCCAAATGTAATTTTATTTTGTCAGTTTTGAAAAAAAAAAGAAAAATAAATAAATAAAAGTGTAATCCTGTTTTTAAAGGAAACACAAACATTTCTTTTCAAAAAGGGCAGGTTGGTTGTATGTACCCACTGTTAGGAATTTTGCTGGATTTATCTTAATAAAAAAGACTCCTCAAAAGCTGATTGTGGTTTGTTGCTTGTGCTGCTGGAAAGCTCCCAAATTCCGGGAGAGCTGCAGTGGGAGAGGGAGAGCCCGTGGAGCTGGAGAACTTCGGGCTTTTGGCTGGGGTCGAGCCCCTCTCTGCCTCAGTTGTTGCCTTAATGTGACTTCCCATTAATCCAGGCTTCCTTATTCTGGGAAAGAACTGGACTGGACCAGTGAGCTGGGGTTAAGTCCCAGTTCTGTTGTTACAGCTTTTTTGTGCAACTTTATTAACTCCTGTTAAAACCTGCTTTTATAGAGTCCCTTCACATCATGACCAAACTACAGGATATATTTAATAAGAAGAAAAATGTCTGCAATGCAGAAACCTTCTCTTTCCCATTAAATTGTTCCTCAGCCCAGCAATGAAAAATTCCAAGAGCTTGAATATTTTGTGTCCAAACCCCGAACAGCATCTCAGTGAGAGGGTTTTGGATTCAGTGGAGTTCAGGATCAGTCCCCCAGGGCTACTAGAGGATGTTTAAATGTGGATTTCATTTTCCACACCTGAGGCACTGAGGATTTTTATTCCTGCTGCTCCACCTGTTGTTCTTACAAATGCTCGGGGTGAACTGTGCTGCAGCTTCCTCAGCAGTGAAAGTGAGGGAGTTCTGGGGGGCCTTTTCCTTGGCTGTGTATTCCCTTAATCCAGCCGAGATTTTGGGACATGCTCTGGTCTCTCCTCCAGTGAAAACTGATGGAGCAGCAACTGGATTCGCTGTGCCTGGTGGAAGTGTGCTGAGATGTGGGCAAAACCAGGGAGACCGAACATCCCAGCTGGAACATGATCAGCAATAGTTCAAATGTTCAAATAGTTCATCCTGACTGACATCTAAAAATGATTCACTGAATTTCCACTCTACAAAGACAGGCTGGGAGAGCTGGGGGTGTTGAGCCTGGAAAAGAGAAGGCTCTGGAAGACCTTGGAGCCCCTTCCAGTGTCTAAAAAGGCTATAAAAAGGAGGGAGAGAGACATTTTATATGGGAACATAGGACAAGGGGAAATGGTTTTAAACAGATGTCAGGGTTAGATGGGATATTGGGAAGAAATGCTCCCCTGTGGGATGGGGAGGCCCTGGCAGAGCCTACCCAGAGCAGCTGTGGCTGCCTCATCCCTGGCAGTGTCCAAGGCCAGGCTGGACAGGACTTGGAGCACCCTGGGATAGTGGAAGGTGTCCCTGCCCATGGCAGGGGTGGGTTAGATGATCTCTAAGTTCCCTTCCCACCCAAATCATTCCAGGATTTTGTGATTCCATGAGTTTAGCCAGTAGTCGGTGACAGACCCCAATGGGTGTGTACTGCTCCAGGGAGAGAATGTGTTTTGGAAATATTTTAGATTTGTGTTATTTCCCACCCCAGCGGTTTCTCTAAAAGGGGTTTGAACAGGAATCCAGTCCTGCAGGAAGGTGAAACCCTTCTCCCAGCCCTGGTGCCGTGGGGCCATCTCTCTTTGGCCCCAGCCTCCAGTCACTAAGCGTCTCCAGCATTGTGATTTAAGCAGCAGAAACTGAATATAATTGATATTTTCTTAGCACAGGATCCATCCATCTGCCAAGGTACAAACACCCTTTGGAATGAGGTCACTCTGATCCCAAGTCGTGTCGCTCCATCTGAGTCCAGAGGTTGTTACACAGAACATACAACCGAGTGTTTGGTTTTGGTTATTTCTTTTTTGAGTGCCAGGGTGGGAGTTGTTCTTAATTCTATAACTATTGTTCTAATCAAATTCCTCTTTCAAATAAGTACAGAAAATTGCCCAAGAACATTTTGCTCAAATTCATAACTTTTCGAAGCCATGGGGTATTGAGAGAGTTGCACAACTGAATGGATTGTCTGGTTTATGCCAAACCCTGCTCCACGGCTGTCCTGGTGTCTAGACACTGAATCCAAGGCCAGCTCCATGACAGCTCTTAAGCTTGGCTTATTTTGTCTGAAATGGAGAGGTTTCAAACTCTTGAGTCAACCTACTTTCAGGTTTATTTGTAATTTTTGTGGAGAAAGTGCCTTCCCCGAGGTCCTTGGCTGGCTGTTCCCTGTGTTCTGGGAGTTACCCTGTCTGATGCTGGTTAGGAAAGATCCACAGATTGCTGTGGATCTGATTATCATTATTCAGCATAACAATTTGGGACCCTGAAGATGCAACAGTGAAGAGATTCATGAGTGTGAAGATAGTGATGGTTCTGAGGTGGTGTCATGGGACGAGATCTGAGCCATGTTGGCAACACCCTGCCATGGTGAAGTGTCCACACAGCTTTGTCAGGATGAGAGGAGACAGCCTCAGGTTGCACCAGGGGAGGTTTAGGTTGGATATTAGGGAAAAAAAGGGTTGTCCAGCCCTGGCACAGGCTGGAGTCACATCTCTGGGGGGCTGTAACTGTGGATGTGGCACTTGGGGACATGGCCAGTGGTGGCCTTGCCAGTGTTGGGGGAACAGTTGGACTCAATGGGTTTGGCGGGCTTTTCCAATGTAAATGTTCCTGTAATTCCATGATCCAGCTTTTGGTGCAGGCTCCCAGAGCAGCACAGTGTCCTCACACAGTGTCCTCGCAGGATCTTCAACAGAACTGGGCAAGCATTTGCTTTTGTTTGCTCTGAACAATAAACCCACTGAAAACCACTTGGAGAACACTGGTCACTGTCCTGGGAGGGACAGGGAAATCACAAGAGGCACCTCCAGACTTCATCCTGGTCTCCACCATCAGCAACGTGCTGGAGCAGCACAAGAGGATCAGGAGGGGAAAGGCACAGCTGCCTCAGCAAGCAGGGAATGGAAATCACAGTGAGGTCCTTGGGATGTGAAAATAAGGAGAAGTGGGGGAAAATAAAATAAAACAACCCCTCCAAGCACATAAAAAGAAGAGTTTTGCAGGTTCATCCTGCATCTACCTTTGCTCCTCTGAGTGAAGCGACTGTACACAAAAAAAAAAAAAAAAAAAGAAAACCCCTCTGCTCTAGAGCCAGGCTGGGAGAGCTGGGGGTGTTCACCTGGGAAAGAAAAGCTCTGGGGAGAGCTTAGAGCTCCTTCCAGTGCCTGAAGAGGCTCTAGGAGAGCTGGAGAGGGATTCGGGATAAGGGATGGAGGGACAGGAAAAAGGAAATGGCTTTAAGATGAAGGAGGATAGATTTAGATTGGTTATTGGGAAGGAATTCTTCCCCATGAGGGTGGGGGAAACTGTGGCTGCCCCATCCTTGAAAGTGTCCAAGGCTGGGCTGGACAGGGCTTGGAGCAACCTGGGATAGTGGAAGGTGTCCCTGCCCGTGGCAGGGGGCAGAACCCGAGGATATTTGAGGTCTCTTCCAAACCAAACCAGTCTGGGATTTTGTGACACTCCAACACGTCTGATTGTCAGATCAAGAGCGGCTCCCTGGCAGTTACTGGAGTAACACTGGTGTTAATCTGATGAAGGAGAAAGAAAATTGAATCTCTACAAAGGAAACGGTGGCTCCTCCCTCTGACCGTCCCAGGGTGCTGCTCCTTTCCCGTGCAGCTGCCGGGAGCCCCCGCTCTGAAACCTGATGCCCTGGATGGGCTCCAGGAGCCGGGAACACCCCGGGCCTGGCGCTGGGCGGCTTTCGAGGAGCTTCTGTCCTTGGAGAGAACAATGTCAACGTGGCTTCCAGAGACAGTCCCAGTGCCCAGAGGAGCTGGAGGTGGTCACAAGGGAGCATGGACAGGGGGACAGACATCACGGGTGGCTCGTGTGGCCATTGTCCCCTGCTTTGGAAGGGGTGTGATTGGGATTGGGCTAGGGTGAGTCAAGAAGGGGATGAGGAAAGGATCAGAACTGCTCCCACACCTTTCATCTGTTCCCAGAGAAGCTGTGGCTGCCCCGTCCCTGGAGGTGTCCAAGGCCAGGTTGGACGGGGCTTGGAGCAACCTGGTCTCGTGAAAGGTGTCCCTGCCCATGGCAGGGCATAGAATGAGATGGGCTCTAAGGCCCCTTCCCACCCAAACCACTCTGTGATTCCATGATTCTGTGATCTGCCCTGATTTATCCAACTCTGCTGGATGACAAGGAGGGGCTGGTGGGAGAGGATCCCAGAGGAATAACACTCCCTTCCTCCTGCAGCACCAACCAGGGAATCACTGGAACTGTGTCAAATGGAAGTGATGTCCAGGGATTAGTGTGAACTTCAGGCTGAGGTAACACCTGAAAGCACTGAAAGGAAGTTGGTGCTGATGTGATAGAAAAGGGGGAAAATGGCAAATTGGAAAGCTCTGTTCCTAAGAGTGGAAATCCAATTGACACCATAAAGCTCTCAAAGGCAACTTAATACAATTGGACACATCTTAAACAATTCCAGACCTTCTTAAAAGGGGGGAGGGAAGGAAGCATAAATAACACAGGGAAAAATGCTGGATTGAAACCTAAACACAGAGTGGTCAGGACCACTCCCCCCTCCCACTCTCGGCAGCGTTCCCAGGAGGGGGTTCCAGGGCATGGATGCTCCCCTTTGGAAGTGCCTCCCTCCCAGCGAGCGAGGTGTGCTGCTTCCACTGGGCATGAAGTGTAGCACAAGCCTGGAATTCTCAGTCAAAGCTGCTCCAAAGTCATCCCAGAGCCAAAATCTCAGAAAATCGCCGAGGTTTTGTTTGTTTAACATGAACAATTCGGGGAGGGGGTGGAAGTGCATTTCTTGGAGCTCAAACCAGATGTGCGACATCCCAGGCACAAAGCTCCGGCTTCTGCACTGTTTGTTTTCCCCCCAGGAAGATAAAAGGAGCTGCAGAGAAGGTTTGGATTGCGGCAGCTCTCGGGTTTCACCCTGGCTCCGGGGGCACTGGCAGAGGCTGCTCTGTGGGACCAGAAATGAGCTTTGCTGTTTCACGGATCCGGGGCTGCTGCTCCCCTCAGAACACGGCTGGAGTTGGAGGTGGGCTGTCCCTAAGCCTCAGGCTGAGCCTCAGCTTTCCAGCAGGCTGGAAGTTGGCTTGGTTTGGTTTCTTCCTTCATATAAATCCATCATCACAGAGGTGCTGACCAGAAGTAATTCCCGAGTCTTGGTTCCATTTTGTGTCAGCTCTGCCAGGAGAGGAAGGCTGGAGTCGCCTCTCCGGGCCTCATCCAGGGCAATCCTGCAGGATCTGCCTTCTCTTTCTATACATCCTTCCATGCTGCCAACAGAAAGTTCCAAATCCAGGCCAAACATTCCCTGCTGTGGTTTCACCATCCATGTGGTTACAGCCTGCTTATCAATGGAGATCTTGGAGTAAACCTCAACCTTTCTGCTCTGTGTTTACTCCTATGCTCCTCTATACCTACAGCATTACCCTGGGAATAATTAAAATAATTAACAAGTGTAATTAACTGTTGGAGGGGAAAGGAGACTTTTTGGACATTATATCAGCAACAATTAAATAAATTACCCTTTTTGTCTTGCAAGGAATTGACAGACGGGGGGAAAAGGAGGTGGGATTTGTATTCCCTGGTGCAGCGGCACAGGGACAGTGAATAGGGGTCGGTGGCTCTTGTGTGGGGACACAAAGCAAACAAAGAGGCCCCAAATGAAATTACAGAGTGGCAGATGCAAAATGAACATATTTCACACAATGAGTAATTAAACCATGTAACTCATTGCCCAAATGGAGCCCAGGAATTGTAACAGCTTAGGAAGTGATTACACAAATTCTTGGAAGATGATCTGGTGGGGCTGGGAGACAAAGACACATCAGCAGTGCAGGACCAGCAACCCAAGGTGGTGGGAGAGGACCTGGAATTGTCCCTGGCTCTGGACCTCTGGAAGGAGCTGGGGGGTGAGGTGGCAGATGTTTGTGCCTCTCCTTTGGTGTGAGCCCCTCCAGCCATATTCCAGACACCTTGAAAGGAGGAAAATTTCTCTGCTGTCTACTGTATGTGGCTGTTGGTGGGGACAGACACACGGCATGGATGTACCCAAGGTACCACCTGTGTCCCTGCCAAGCCCTGTGCCACTGACCTGGGCTGTGCAATTCCCCCTGGGCAGGTGTGTTCCCAGAAATATTCTCCATTGGACCTGAATTTTTCCCAGGAGGAAAAGGGCACCACATCTCCTGCCCTTGGCAAAACTCCCTCCCCTGATGCCACCTGAGGGCCCAGGTTTGCTGGGTGCTGCTGGTGCTGAAGGTGAGGTGATGGCAACCACTGGGCTGGACAAGGGGTCCAGATTCCCAGTTCCCCAGTGCTGCTCCATTTGGGCTTGGGAATTATTTCCAACTCCCTTTTTGGTGCATCTTCACTATAAATCTTCTCAGCTTCACAGGTTGTAGTCTCTGGTGATGGTCCTGGCTGGGGATTCCTGCATGGCTGCTCTGCACACACAGCAAGGTCATCCCTGGGAATTTGGGGTTATCCAGCTGCCTGGGGTGACAGCACAGGGATCAGGAGCAGGTACCAAGCTCTCAGGGTGTCACTGGATGTGGCACCGTGGTGGTGGCTCAGCAGGGCTGGGGATGGTGGCAGCAGCTCTGTCCCAGCTCCTGCTGCAGGAATGTCCAGCAAGGATGAACAAGCAGGGACCAGAGAGCAGCCAAGGCAAAATGTATCCATGATTCTCCTCCATCACTTGGAAGTGTGATGTCCCTGCAAGAGCTGGAACCTTCTGGAGTGTTGGGAGGTCTCCCTGCCTGCCCCACAGCCTCTTCACTGCAGAAATTTAGGGCGACGGGAACAGTGCTGTGTGTCCTGTGAGGACAGGCTGGGAGAGCTGGGGGTAGTCTGGAAAAGGCTCTGGGAGACCTTGGACCCTCTTCCAGTGCCTAAAGGGGCCCCAAGGAAAGCTAGACAGAGACTTCTGATAAGCCATAGAGTGGGAGGAGAGATCTCCTGGCCTCAGCAGCCCACGACATCCCTGGGAGAGCAACAATGTGCCCATTGCTGCAGCAGGAATTGGTGATATTTGTGTATAGTTTATATATTTATGTTTTATACATATCACAGACTGCTTTGGGTAGGAAGGAACCATAAACCCATCAAGTCCCACCCCCTGCCATGGGCAGGGACACCTTTCACTAGCTCAGGTTGCTCCAAGCCCCATCCAATCTGGCCTTGGACACTTCCAGGGACAGGGCAGCCACAGCTTCTCTGGGAAATAATATAGTATTATAGACAATATATAAAATATTAAATATACACATATATCTCTTTATAAAATGTGTTTATAGGTGCCATGTTCAGATCAGGAGTAACTCTGTGGTGGATGTTGAAGCTTTGGTTGATGTCCCAGCACCAAGGGTTGTGCACCCCAGCACTGAGTGTCCCCAGATGCCCCACGAAGTCCCCCTTCCCTCAGCAGGGACAATACCTGGTGGTTTTGGCTATTCCCTGGTTGGAGCCCTTGACTCTCCATCTCACTTCGTTCAAGGGCTGCATGACAAAACCAGCGGTTCCAGCCTATTTTGGCGATCACTTGCTCCAGGAACCTCAGGAGTTTCATCAAAAGCCTAGATGGATTTCGGGTGTCAGGTTTTATTCATTCCAGCATTGGCTGACAAAGCCCATTACATCATCTCTTTGGAAGAGAAATTCTCTGCAGCTGCCTGTGTGGCGCGCGGAGCTGGGGGGGGTGTTTAAAAAATAACACAGATTTTTGTTTCTTTCTTTCAGGGCAATTTTCCTCCCAGTTGCTGGAAAATTGAATGCCAAAAAGCTTCAAAAGTGGGAAGGAAAAGGGCAGCGTGCAGCAGTTCCAGCCATTCCTGGGTTTATTATTATTATTTCCTTTCCAAAGACCAAGGCGCGGGGGGGGGAATAGCCCCATTACCCCGCGCATCCAGCGCGCCCAGCCAGGCGTGAAAAGCAAAGCCAGTGTCATGGCAATGGCAGATGGCAGGAGAGGGAGCGGGAGAGGGAGCGGGAGCGGCGGCGGGAGCGGGAGCGGCGGCGGGAGAGGGAGGGAGGGCTCCGGCCCCGACCTCCGCGCAGACCGCGCTCCTAATTAGCCCCGGAGCAGGGACTAATTAAAACACGAGGTTTAAACCACAAGTGATTACTTTTCCTTGCAGGAGTGATGTGGATGGAGCCGGAGCCGGTGTTGGAATCGTCCTCACATCAATGGTAGGAAACGATTTCAATCTCGGCTCATCCCTCCCGCGCTGCCAGGGAGCAGGGAGCCACAGCAGCTATTCCCTGCTCTCCCAATGACCACAGGCTGCAGAGAATGTGGGATTGCAGGGAAATACCAATGGGAAGGCGAGAGGCACTGTCTGGATGCTGTGCTGATGGCGTCAAAATGTGACGTTCTCGATTATCAGCATTATTTGGCACCCAAGTATCCAAAGTGCCCCCTTGAACTTACCCAGCGCCAGAGCAGAACCTCCTCTTCCCTCCTCCACAGTTGTTTTGGAGTATTTTTTCATGCTGCATAACCTCATTCCTTTTAATCCACTTTTTCTGGTTTTCTATAAAAGAAGCAGTTGGAAGAAAATTATTTTCACTGCTATTGAACTGGGCGCAAAGCTCTCAGAAAATAGGATATAGGGAGGAAAATTATTAGAATATTATTAGAATATTATAGAACAGAATATAATATAATATAATATAATATAATATAATATAATATAATATACAGGATATAATATAATATAATATAATATAATATAATGTAATATAATATAATATAATATAAATTATATTACATTATATTATATTACATTATATTATTTCTGTAAATGTATTTATTTTTGCACTTCAAGGACTGGAAGTCCAGAGCTGCTCATGCAGCTGTGGGTGCTGACGATTCCTGCTGGGATGTCCTGGGCTTTCCACGGCTCTTATGAATGGGCTAAACTTTGCAAAAACCATGGGAAAACCTGTGACTGCGGAGCGTTTGGCACTTCTTTGCCCATTCCCAGTCAGATGCTCCAAACCCAGCACACACACTGGGTGAGCACAACACCAATGCAGGCTGCCTCTGCTCATCTTAAAATAGCTCCAGCCTGGAGCACAGGGAGCATCTCTCCACCTGGATCATGATCCCAGTCCCTGGGGATCAGTGGGATTTCCAGAGCAACATCCTCCTCTTGCAGTGCATCATCTGGATGATTCAAACTCAAGCGTTGTCGGATTTCTGCTTCCCAGTGAAACATTGGACAATTTGTGTTTCTACTTTTACCCTGGATTAGTCAAGGGTCCCTGCAGGACCAGATCAGGGGTGCTGGGCTTTCCATGGCCCCATGCTTCATCCCATAAATGCTCTTTGCCTTTGGCAAGCAGGAGAAAAGCCCAACAGGACAATTCCTCCTTGCTGCCAGGGTTGGATCCCTGAGGAGCTGCCAGGGCTGCTGCAGCTCGGCACAGCTCACGGCCTCGCCCCCTGCACTGCCCTTCCCATCCCAGCTTCCCTCACACAGAGGTGGTCAAAGTCACTCACTCCAGTCTAAAAAGCATCCAGGATTATGGGAAACCTTGGGATCATCTCACCACCAGCACTGTGGCTGAATCACCACAGTTCCAACCTGGCTGGGATGCTCATGGGATGAAAAGAGCCAGGGAGAGTTTGGAGTTTACAGAGAAATCTTTAAATTTTCACCTGTTGCTGTTATTTAATGCAGAAACAAGGGGAAAAACAAACCTGTCTGGAAAGAACAAATATGGAAATTGAGTTTGGGATTGTTGGAAAGGGATGGACTATGTCCATGAAAATATTAGCAATAATTAGTCCCAAATCACTGCTGTGGGCTGCAGATATTGATAGTCTGGATCTCACATCCATCAGAATGACTTGTAGTTATCAGCAGCTCCAGGGTTTTCCTGCCCTCCAGCAAACACATTTTTCCTTTTTCTGGAGGTCTGGTCATGTTCTGTTTCATTTCATTGCTGAGAGAAATTAAAACATTCCTTATATCTGCATCAGCATCTGGTAACAGGGCAAAAATTCAGGAAGCTGAAAAAATATTAAAAAATCCATAAACATAAAAATATATACATATAAAAATTAGGACCCTCCTCCCTGTATTCCCTGAGCACATGAGGTTGCTTCCAATGCACATTTTATTTTAAGGTGAGTTATTTTGTTGCCATAGTGACATCATTCAGGTTTCCAACCGCTGCCGCGTTGGTTTTCTCTCAGGCAAGACTTGTCACAAGCAGTCAGCATCCCCAGCCCCTTCCCAGCCAGCAGCTTCCCACGGGGCTGCAGGATTCCCTGGAACTCCAGACTGCAGGATGAGGTGTCACCACTCCCTGCTAAGGCACGGGGGTACACGGGACCTGGGGAAGTCAGAGAGGAAAAGCAGGCATGGAAGAACTCTGACCAGAAGGATTTTCCTCTGTTCATTGCTTATCCTTCCTCCTCAGCCCCTGCAGCGAGAGCTGTGAGAAGGTCAAAGATAACCCAGTAGCTTTATTAATTAGCACTAATTAATACACTCAGCTGTTCTGGTGTCATTGTGCTCATCTATCCCAGGCCCTGACATGGGCAAGAATAAACCGTGTTTGCCCCCAAAAGCTTAAAATCTGTAAATCCTATTTGTTGCTGCACAAGTGTCTCTTGGATTTATTTTATTACGAAGAGAACTGCACTAAAACAAAGATTTTAAATACAAAGGTTTGTAATTATGTTAATAAAGATGCAAAGAAAAGGGGTCCCCTGGTAAAGGAATATTTGTGGGGTCATTTGGGTCAAATGGGCTCTGTAAGTGTATTGGAAATTAATATTTAATTTTATGTATTTTTTTATTAAATGCTTAAATTCATTGTGCTATTATGATGCTAAAGACTTTTAATGGGAAATGCTCTTTTTTTGGCTCTAATTAATTTAATTAAAGCAGGCAGAGTGTGCCTCATTAGCCTAAAACCTATTTCATGGGTGCCAGGCCCTATATGTGACTGAGAGCCCGGGTGCCTGTTCTACTGCAAGGCCAAAAGGAGCTAAAAAAAAAAAAAAGCTGTTTTAAAGGTTTCCTACGTTTTTAATTTTAAATAAACCATTCCCAGATTATCAAATTAAGGCTGCATTCCCATGGCAGACCTGAGCCCTGTGTAAGCCTTCCCGGGATTGCAGCATCTGGCTAAATCCAGCCCAGATTAAAGCAAAGCTTTCATTGCACAAACTCTCCCCGAAAGGAGCAGGATACTCCTGATGCCGGGGAAAGGACGGAGCTGGGAATTGCAGACACAGGAAAAGGAATGCCAAAGGCAGCAGCAGGATCCAGAGGAGAGGAGGCAAAGTCCTGTGCTGTATGAGGGGCTGGTGCACTTCTCCTCTGCAGAGGGAATTTGGGAAGCAAAGCCATTCCGGGAGCATTCCAGCCACAGCCATTGGGAGTTCCTGAGATTACCCCGGCTCCCTGATGGAAAACCTCTGGAACACAGCCTGAGCACACCAGTCCACAGCTCAGCAACAGCCTCAGCAACGAGGTTCTTTGCTGGCAGAGGTTTTAGCCAAAGCCATTGTTTTAACACCCTTTTTTAATATTTATTTTCGAATGTCTTTGACTGGGGGAAGGGTGGTGGAAGGGGCTCCCAATTTAATTCCATAATCCCCCTAAGCCTTGCTTAATGCACTCACTCTGCCTGGCCTCTGTGAATTTTACACTGGTGTTTTGGGTAGTTGCAGCACTGGACTGGAAAATGTCCCATCATTTATTTTGCAGCTATTTGAGGGAAATGATTCCCAGGGCTGGAAGCCCAGTTGTTAAATCCATATTGCCAAAGGAAACAAACTCTGTCACCCAGATGGGGCTGGACCTCGGGGCTGCCACGCAGATTCCTGGAGGAGGTAGCTCAGAGTCCAGTTGAAAACTCCCAAAATTAACATTAAAGCAGGAGCAGGAGACTTTAGCAGTTGGTGGAAAATGTAATTTTTGGCTGAGGGGGTGGGTGGGGTTGCAGGGAACAAAGCAGAGTGCCCAGCTCTGGGACACCCAGGTCCCTTGGGATGAGACCCCCAAGCATGGCCATGGCTCACCCCAAGCGCCCTCGGGTGGGAGGGATGGAAGTGCTGCTGGAGGGAAATTCCAACAACAGATTTTGTCCTGCTGCTTTCTTCTCCTGACAGGGAGGAGTGCCGCAGCCTGGTTTGTTTTCCACATGTTCAAGGAAGACAAAACAGGGCTTTAAAGAGTCTTGATGCATCTCACGAGTCTTTGGTCTCCCTAAACACCTCCCTCAGTTCTCAGCTCCCAGGATTTCTCCAATATATCCCTGAAACCTGCACGAAGAGGTCAGGTCACTCTCAATGGGATTTTTCCATTTCCCATTTCAGGATGCACTTTGTCTCCCATGGAAATGTTCCTTGGCTGTTCCAGCAGCATCCTGGAGTCAGCAAGGACAAAACCCCAAATACAAGGGTATGGGGGGCTGGCAGAGTCCATAGGCAGCAACAAAGTCAAGATGGGAGGATGAGTTTGGAAGAAAGTCAAGTTCTGAAAGGTGAGACCTGTAACAATCTCAGTCACCAAGACGGAGGAAGGAGTTAAGAGAGGAAAAAAAATTGAAAAGACTGAGATCCTCTGACTGCACAGAGCAGGAGAGAGAAAGGTGCCCAGAGACACCAGCAAACATATGGAGAGAAGATGATCCTCACTAGGAAATGGCAGATCCTTTGGACTTCAAGGACAACGTGGAGAACGAACAGGAGGTGCTTTTTTCTACCTCTACAATCAAATTCCACACTTGTCCCATTATAATCCAAGGATAACAACAAAAACCTCAGGGAAGTAAGGACTGATGGCACAATTTTGTCCTTATGGACACCATGGGCCTTCACAGCTTGACCTCTCACCTGTGGTGGTTTCCAGCAGAAACTCAACCACACAGAACTTGGGGGCTTCACAAACTCTAAATACACTTTTATTGCTGTAAGAGAAATGAAAGGGAACAGCCAACAAGGCAAGAACTTGTAGGTGTTGAAAACCACCTCACTGGGAATTAAATTAAATTAGTCTTTTGATCAAAAGAAACACTTTAAAGAACCTCCAAGAATGTAAGTCCTCTCCAAACCAAGACAACATACAAAAAATATTCTAGAAGGTTATGTCTCAAGCCCTAATAATTTAAGGCCAAAAATAAAGAGATTCTGAAATCTGAACTCCTGAGGACATCAGGGGAAAGACTTCCCAGAGATACAAAGTTGAAAGGCTACAGGAGAATGTCAATGTCCATTCAATGATGGAAGTGCAAGAATTAAATTAAATATGGGGTCACTTTACTGCAGAGGAATGTATGGAAGTTTCCATGTTAAAGCTTTTCCTTACACAGGATAAGAGGGAGACATCATCTCAAACTAATGATAATGAGAAGAGGCTTCATACTTAATAAATAAAAATAATGGGAAGAGAATTCCTGTATGGGACAGCACTTTGAGAAATGTTCCAAAATCCCATCCTTGGATTGCATGATTAGTGACTTAGAAAGTTCATTCTAAGCTCACATTCCTGTGGGCAAATTTACACAGGACAGTTTTCTAATCCATCACCTCCATCACCTCATCCAGTAATTGAGAATTAATTTTATAAGACTGCATTTAAAGAGTATTAATGAGCCTATTTACAACGTCTTCCTGTTAGGGATATCAATAAATATAAAAAATACATCAAACTGTTTCATAACCTTTTATTTCAATAAAAGCAATACTCTAAAAAACACTATTGCATTCCTTCCCAATATTTCTGTTATTTTTGTAAAATGAAAAATATAATTAAAACATAAAAATCCTCAAAACTTTATGAAAAAGGGTATGGGATACAGAGGGATGAATTGTCTACTTAGCTGAGGGAGTTCCAGTAAAGCTTGCATGTCCAGGGAGAGAAGTCATGAATTCCCAGTTGCAATCAGATGCTTTGTGCCCAGGCTTCCAGGAGAAGCAAAAAATGCAGGATTTGGCCCTAAAAACCTAAAAATACACAAACAAAACATCAAAGGTTTATTTACAAATATTTAGCATTACCTGAAGTTGCTGAATTAGCCCAGTAGTGGTATCAGGTGGTATTTTTGGGGTGATATCCTTGTGCAGGGGACCCCTGGACTGGTAGCAGCCATGGGCATGTCAGGAGAAGCTGGAAAAGGTTGGGAACAGGGAGTTTGATCCCAACCAGGGTACACAGGTCAGAATCAGGCCCTTAGACAGGGATTGTGCTGAGTGCAGTAGTAACACCAGCAATAAAAAAACCTACCCGGTCACTTACATCCAGTAGTAATTTTGCTGCTATAAAACTTGGGGGGTTCCAGGCACTTTGAGGTATAAAGTTGGAATTCAGAGATGCTGAGGATGGACCTGACACTGACATCATTCCCCTGGGGCTTCTGCTGGCAGAGCCCAGAGCACGCAGGGACACAGAACCACCCATTTTCCTGGGTGTTTCATCCACAGATGGATTTGGCATTTCTGTGTGAAATAGAGATAAGGAGAAATGTTTAGATAATAGTCAGAAATTTCACTGCTTTGCAAACCAGGCAGATTAAGCTCCCCCAGTCGCAGCAGGGCTGCACACACTGATCACAGCTCAGAGCAGCTAATGGCTGCCATAAGGAATATGAGATATGGATCAGCCCACGGAGCAAGGGATGACACTGCTCCAGGCAGGTGGAATTTAGGCTGAATGGATATTAGGATTCTCTAAAGGAAAAAACCCATCATATTTACATCACCAGAACAAGGAATTTATCAACAAGAGGAACTATAGCAAGATAGAATTTAGAAACAAAGGCGAGCGGCGTCCTGCTGTTCCTCCACCACCTTCCTACGGGATAATGTAGCACCCAACTCTTGGATGTCTGGCACCATCTAGAGGAATTACTGGAATGATGCAACAGAGAAATTAAATATTAAATTATTAAAAATAGCAAAAATCCTAGAGCAGATCTTGTGTAATATCTAACCGCTATTTAGTTATTATTTAACAGCTCTTGTCGAGGGAGAGAACCACAGGAAGGAGAGGGAACTTGGAGATTTGTCCTGCAAAAACAGGATGTTGGTTTGCACACATGAGCCCTGCACTCCAGCAACTGCAATTAGTGCTAATTATTCTGTATCCAATTAATTTTTTTAAATAAACTATTTTAAAAATAAACTATATGTATCAAAATTTGAGGCTTCTGTATGTAAAGATCTTAAAATAAGGTTGGACTTTTCAATATTCCTTTACTCACAACTGTGTAGCACAAGGCACTAATTCCTAAATTCGTTCTGAACAGCTCTTATTTTTGAATCCAGCTAAACAAAAACTTGGATTTAATTTAATTACTATCCTTGTTTGCCATTTAGCTCCATATGAAAGGCTCAAGATTAGCAGGATGTTCATAGAAATCCTTGTGGGTTGCTTCCAACTCAGGGTATTCTATGAAAAGTACACAGAAAATATTTTTTAAAAAGCCAAAAATGCTTAATTTGTTCCAGTGCTTAAATCCAGCTGGATTCAGGTATGTGCATCCCCATCCACATTTACTGGAAAGGTACAATGCAGGTAAACCCACCACACCTCCACAATTCCACTCTAAACTTTCTCTTTTTTGTTTTTTAACTGTACATTTCCAGTTATGCTAAACCACAATTCTGTTTTCACACACAGCAACAGCAGGATTTGACTCATGAGGACAGAATAATCATAAATAAAATATGAGAGAGACACCTTTACCTGGTGTTACAAGCTGATTGTGGGGAAGTTCATGTAATTTTATAGTCAAATTAACCAGGGGGTTGAGTTTTACTTTTAACTACAACTGAGAGTAAAACTCCCTACAACACCAAATGGGGAGAAGCAATGGGTATTTGAATGTCATCAATTCCTACTCCTAAAACCCCTCAAAAACTTTAGTTTTCACTTACTTAAAGAGCGGTATGGAAAGAAACAGCTACAATCCAGTTTCTTCCTTAAAGCATCTCTGCTCCTGAATCCTCATTAATATGTTCTCCCTCCTCCTGCCACCAGCTGCTGCTGGCATTTACATAACAGAGCTCTGCTCTGAGGAAAGATGAATCAGCACATCCATAAAATCCTGCTTTCACTCCGAGATTTACTATCACCCCCAGCATGCTGCTGCTTGGATGCAGAGGACCTGGAAAAGGATGAGTCATGGAGCTGCAGGATCCTAGAGTGGTGTGGAAATTGAGCTCCTGGGGAAAGAGAGGATGGGCATTACTCACCAGAGATGACTCCTGCAGGGGAAAACCCGGGAGAGGTGGTATTGATAACAGCCCTTGTAGCAGGCTTGGGGAGTAATGAAGCAACTGGGAGAGTGTTAAGAAGAGGAAGCTGAGGTTCCAGGGAGGCAGGAATGTTGGGAAGAGGCTCGGGCGTGACTGCAGAGCAGCACAGTCCAGCCACAGTTAAGCTGAGGGAACTTCCCATTTGGGGAATTGTTTGGGAATGAGGAATGCTGATTGTACCTGCCCCTGGTGCAGGTACCTGCACAGCTGTGCTCTGCAGCACACACAGGACACACCTGGGGCATTCCCAACACTCTCCTCTCCTGCTGATGCAGGAATCCATCTGAGCCACAATGTGGAGCAACACTGATCACAGCTGAACACTGACACAAGGTCATGGATTGAGAGCCAAGCAAGGCGTGGTCAGGCTCCCAGCTGGAATGCTGCAGGAAGGACACAAGCAAGGCATGGATAAGCTTACTTTGGGAGCATTTTCTATCCCAGGCTTTTGAAAGCCTCTTTTAGTTACTGCAGAAATCCCCATGGGCTCTAGACAGGCCCAAACAGAACAATCCTGCCTGGTGGTGCTGCAGCTTCACCTGTGCCACCCCCAAGATCAAATAAAAGCAAATCATGAGTGGAGAGATTCAGTAAGGCACCAAAAGGTGCCAAGGAAATGTCACATTCCTAAAGAAATACAGAATCATGGAATCCCAGAATGGTTTGGTTTGGTAGGGGTCTTAAAGCCCATCCAGCCCCACTCCCTGCCATGGGCAGGGACACCTTCCACTAGCCCAGGTTGCTCCAAGCCCCATCCAACCTGGCCTCAGACACTTCCAGGGATAACTTCTCTGGGTAGGGCCTCCCCACCCTCACGGGGCAGAATTCCTTCCCAATATCCCACCTAACCCTACCCTCTGGCAGTGGGAAGCCATTTCCCCCCCTGTTCTGACACTCCAGGCCCATGCAGTCTCTCTCCCTCTTCCCTGTGGGATCCCCTCAGGCACTGGAAGGCCACAGTGAGGTCACCCTGGAGCTCCTCCAGGCTGAACAATCCCAATTCTCCCAGCCTTTTCTCACAGCAGAGCTGCACTATCCCTAGGATTATCTTGGTGCCTCCACTGGATTTGCTCCAACAACTCCATGTCCTTCCTGTGCAGGGGATCCCAGGGCTGGAGGCAGTTCTGCAGGTGCAGGTCTCACCTAAGCATGGATATACTAAGGAGCTGTTGGCACTGGAATGCACCAAGACATGGTGCTGGGTAGTATTTATGGGGCTGTTTTTCCCCTGACATGGAATTCTGTTCAGCTCAGGAAGATGGAGTTGTACTTTCATGGCATATTATAAAACATCATCTATTTTTCTCCTTTTCCTTCTCATCATGCATGCAAAGATGAGCTTGCAGTTCTGGGCTCTGAAGACAGGTGGGAGAAAGATTACCTCCCCAGAGAGTGGGATCAGTGTGTGCTTCTCCTGGCTGGGAATTTATTCTGAGAACAGCAGTTTCACACCGTCTCTCCCAGGAAGCTCCACACCTTTGGAGGCTCTGGGGTCCTGCTGGGAAGCTGGGAGAGCTGTGACTATTGGAAAGCCACTGGGATTTGCAGCTTGGTGAGGTGGCACCTCATGTCTGTCCACTGACAAGCTGAGCAATGAACCTGCCCTGAAAACATTCCAAGAGTAATTATTGGAGCCTATATGGAAGATGGAAAGAACCTTAGGCCAAGGACAAGGGGAAGCTGCTTCCCACTGCCAGAGGGCAGGGTTAGATGGGGCATTGGGAAGAAATTGTTATTGTGAAGGTGCTGAGGCACAGGGTGCCCAGAGAAGCTGTGGCTGCCCCATCCATGGAAGTGTCCAAGGCCAGGCTGGACAGGGCTTGGAGCAACCTGGGATAGGGGAAGGTGTCCCTGCCCATGGCAGGGGGTGGGACAGGATGAGATTTAAGGTCCCTTCCACCAAACCGTTCTGTGATTCTATCGACTATCACTGACAACTCAAGAACTGTAGATGATGATGAAGAGGAAACAGAGTCCACACATCGCCCAGTTAATCCAAGCCCCTGGCACAAAACAACTTCCATAGCCGGATAGAGGGGCAGGTGAGTACAGGTGAATGATGTGAACAGCTTAATGCCAAATCCCCAGATCCTTCTCCCTAGATTGGTTGGGTGCCTGGAGGCGTTCCATGGAGCTGCCAGCAGGAAGGACTGCATCCTGACTGCACAGCAAGAAAACTCTGAGCCACTGCATCACAGCAAACCCAGTCCTGAGCAGCTGCTATAAATATGTGCTGAAACTGAATTTATTCTTATTATTTCCAGAGCATCGACTCACAGTGATTCAGCTCTCGGTATTCCAGGCATGAGGAGAGGTTGTCCTTTGTTATTCCATTATGACAATGGTTTTTACACTGCCAAGGCTCTAGAGTTCTAACACCAAATGTCAGGTACTTGAGATAAAATTCACTTGATGTGTTTTAGCAACTTATTGCTGAAGTGACACCGATTTCAGGGGCTCTGACAGGCTGCTTCCCATGGAAAAACACTTATTTCCATTAAAACTATCAACTCTCACCCTGACCCCTTTGTTCCTTCAGGAGAACAGGTGCTGTATCCATCATAATTGAATTTCCTGCTCACTGGGTGCAAACACTTTTATTTGACTCCTAAAGCCACCCAAACGTGAAACAAGGCCTTGTTTACTGAGAGTCTGGGAGGGCTGTCACCTCCCCACCCCGCAGTGCTGTGTCCCCTCTACGGCACACGCGTGGGCTCCATCCCCCTACACTTGACAGGATCACTACGATTCCTGAACCCCTTCATTCTCTTAAAAACTGCTTCATTTGAGGCACACATGGGGCTCCATTTCCCAGGCGCTGCCAGGCAGGAGGCCACGAGCACTTGTGACCGTGAGGGCTGCGAAGGGCTGCAGTGGTGAGGGCCGAACCCGCGAGGACAGCGGCCGTTAGCGCTCCCCCGTGACGCGTCCTGGGCCCTCTGTAGCACGGCCCGGCTCAGCGCTGCCCCGTGACGGCGGCCGAACGCCTCGGGCACATCCCGGCTCTCCCTGCTCTGCCCTTCCTCTTCCTCCTCCTCCTCCTCCTCCTCCTCCTCCTCCCTCAGCCACCGCCCGGAAGTGGCGCGCGCCCCCCCGCGGCGCGTCACCGCCCCGCCCTTCCTGCCCCCCCCGCCCGCCCGGCGCTGCCGCGCGCGCCCCCCAGCGGCGGGCGGCGGCGGTGCGGGCGGTGCCGGTGGCGCTCGGTCCGCGGAGCCGCGATGAGCCCGGGCGGGACCCGCGCCCGCACCCGCACCGGGACCCGCGCCCCGCACCGGCACCGCCGCTCCGGCATGGGGCTGCGCCCGCACTAGGAGCCGAGTCCCCCCGGGGCGCCATCCGCCACCTCCCCTCCCCCTCCCGAGGAGGATGGCGGCGGCGGCCGCCCCGACCCAGCTGGAAGCCGGTGGGTATCGCTGGCGGCGGGGGCTGCGCTCCGCACCCGGTTGTTTCTAGTCGTGTCTAACCCGCTCTCCCCCGCCTCTCCGCAGAGCTCTACTACCTGATCGCACGGTTCCTGCAGTCCGGACCCTGCAAGAAATCCGCCCAGGTGAGCGCGGAGCCGGCGCTCCGGCCGGGCCGGGCGGGTGGAGACGGGACGGGACTGGACGGGACGGGGCGGCGGAGCCGCTGCGCTGCGGTCGCCGGACTCACGTCCTTTGTGTGTGTCTGTGTGTCTCTCTGTCCCCAGGTACTGGTGGAGGAGCTGGAGGAGCACCAGGTAAGGCGCCTGCCCCGGCGGGACGGGGGAAGCCCTCGGGACGGCGGGGTCGGCGTTTGCCCTGCCCCGTGTAACCCAGCCCATCTCCGCCCGGGACACCCGGCGGGAGCGCGGCTGCCCCGCGGCGGGGCCGGGGGCAGCGGCCGGGGGCTCCATCCCGGGGGGCGCGGACGGGCACCGGGGGGACTCCCCGGGGAGGGGTCGCTCGGGTTCTGACGGCCGCCCCCGTCCCCGTGTCCCTCCCGCAGCTGATTCCGCGGCGCCTGGACTGGCAGGGCAAGGAGCACCGCCGGAGCTTCGAGGACCTGGTGAGACAAGTTTCACTCCTGACTTTTCCGACAACTTCCCCCCGCGCCGCCGCCGCACCGGGCGCCGCGTCCCCCGCCTCCCCCCCCCCGCCCGCCCCGTTTGTTTGTTCCCCCCCCACCAAGACTGCGGACTGCGCCCCGCTGAGGCCGCGGCGGGCCGCGGGGTGCGGAGGGGAGGGCAGGGAGCGGACGCGTGGCGGGGCCGGGGGCTGCCGGCGAGACCCCCGTGGGCCGCCCGGTGGCACCGGCGGAGCGGCCGCGCCGCGCTATTGTGGGGCCGGGGGTTATCCGAGGGCACGCACCGGGGCCCGCCGCGGCCAATGGCGCCGCGCCTTACAACGCGGAGAGCGGTGCGCTGCCATGTGAGGCGGCAGCTGATTGGCCGCTGCGGCGCCGCGGCGGAGCCGGCGGGGCGGGGGGCGCTGGGCTCGGGTCCCCCCCGGTCCCCCCGCGCCATCGCCGCCGCCTCGCCCGCGCCCCCGCGGCTGCCCCGGGCCGGGCCGGGCTCGGCCGTGCTCCCGAGGCCCGGCGGGGGGGGACGTGCCGGACGTGCCGCCGGGCCCGGCGCTGCCGGGCTGGGTCAGGGATTCCCGGCCTGCGGCGGCCTGCGCGAAACCCGCCCCTCACCGCGGCGTCTGGGCCTGCTGTCAGGCAGGAAAGGAGGGGTTAGGAAGTGTAGTGTTGTGGCTGTTAAATGCCGGTGAAATACACGGAGTGGCTGCTTTTGCTGAGGTATAAACCCTATGAATGCGTGTCATTGAGGAAGGTCAGTCTTTCCGCAAGGCCGGGGGTGGGGGTGGCCCTTGGCCCCGCACCCCCCGAGATGTGTCTATGTGAAAACAACAAAATTGAAGCGGTTCCAGCCCTTTTCCAAAGGGCCCAGACGGCCTTGGATTCATTTGTGGGAGCTCTGGGCAATGACGTGTGGTGCTGATGTAGCACTTTGCAGTTGGAACGCTGTAAACTTCCTAATAGCGTTTATGGTATTGATACCTGTGACCAGCACTGGCAGCTCACCTGGAAGGAATGGAAAGCACGTCCCGGCCTCTCCCGGCTCCCACGGAGCAATGGTGACGTGGGACTTTGCCATGACTGTTGCTCAAACTCCTCTGCATCTGGCTCAGAAGCTGGTTTTCTACTTTAGCTACATTATAGGAGCTCAGGTGTGAACAAAACTTGTGCCCAGAGGAGACCTTTGGACCCCCTGCCTTTCCCTTTCCAAAGCCTATTCAGAATTTCAGGTGGAAGCTGGGCTTCCTTACACCTCTTGTGGATAATTCTGGGACTGTAAATTGAGTGAGCAGACATAGAGTTAGTTCTGCATTGATTAAATTTTGGTGCTCTATGGTCTTCCTAGAGAATCTGAAATCTAACTGTGTGCTGTCTCAGGTTTAGCGGGGGACTGCACCCAGTATCCAAGAGGAATATTAGCAGTGTCACTGTAAAGTCTGGTGTCAGGGAGAGTGGTTTTGCCTATCACTTTGATTAACATATAGTTTTTTTCGCTTTCATTCTCTGTGACACAGATATAAAAGCCTTAAAACCTTTTTTAAAATGTGCGTGTGAACATGCTGAAACATGTACTTTTCTTTAACATTTCAGAAATGAGAGAAAAAGCGCTTTGAAGTGAGTTTTGGAGTTAATTGGAAATATCTTCTTTCTGTATGAACTCATATCATAATTCAGGAATGTTTTCCTATGTCTTAAACTAATCAGCACTAACTAATGTTTTTAGTTTGCATTTTTGTCTAGTATTATTTAACTGCTTCTCATGTGTACAGTAAGGACCAGGATTAAAAATGAATCATTACAGTGAGAGAGGTTGATGCCGTGTGGGATAAGTTGAGTTTCTCTCTCAGAGAAACTGAGAGTGTTAAGGATGATGAAGAAAGGCTTGTTCTCCCTCATTGCTTAGGGTTTGCTGTATTTGGAATTTGGACTTTTGGCTGCATGTGATTGTTTATTAACCTGAGCTCCTCGGCTTCAGGGCTGGCTGGATGTCTGAATGCCACGTTCAGAACAGAGCTAGGGTTGTGAAGGACACAAAGCACTCCAACCTTCATTTTAATTATCTCAGGCACATAATGAACCAAAATTAAATGGGAGATGCCAGCAGTTGGAGGTAAAGGGGTTTTTTCTATCCATTTCTGCTTTTTACAGACAGAAACCCAAAATCATTTACAATCTCAGCTGGGTGGTGCAGCTACTCTGGTCAGGCAGGTAATTGAATTCATGAGAGTTTACAACCCGGAGAAGTCTGATTTGTTTGTTTGCCCAATATTCAGACAGAGTATTTCTTGTTCTGGTGTTTCAGCTTTGTTTTCATCCTCAGTGTGGCTGTTCAGGTGCTGAGTGGTGTTTTTCAGGAAATATAACAATACTGTGACCACTGAGTACATTGTTACTGCTCCTGGGTTTTGGGAGTGATAAATATGGAACAGCCCAATGGCTACTGGGTGGTTTTTATCTAGAGAATGTTTACTCCCACTTCATTTGAGTTTTTGGCCAAGGTCTGAAAGCTCACTGTGAGATTCCTTTGTTTCTTTTTTTCCTTTTTTAAACTTATCTTTTACTTTGAATGCCAGATATCACGGGGCAGACGAGTAATTTAAGACATGCTAATAAGAATTGTACCTACATAAACCATACAGAATGCAAGTTTATGTACATTTGTGTTCCCTTTGTTTTCCCTGTTTATTTTCACTTTTTGCCTGCAGCATGTGGCTGCCTGTCTGGGTAATCACAGAGTCACAGAGTGTCCTGGGCTGGAAGGGACACATAGGACCATCAGTCCAGCTCCTGGCCCTGCACAGACACCCCAACAATCCCACCCTGTGCATCCCTGGGAGCATTGTTCAAATGCTCCTGGAGCCTTGAGGCTGTGCCCATTCCTTGGGGAGCCTGGGCAGTGCTTGATACCCTCTGGGGAAGAACTTTTCCCAGATTTCTACCTAAATCTCCCTGACACACTTCCAGCCATTCCCTGGGTCCTGTCCCTCTCTCAAGGAGAGAGATTGGAGCTGCCCCTCAGGAGGAGCTGCAGCCTCCCACAACTCTCCCCTCAGTTCCCTCTTTTCCAGACTGAATTCTCCAGGTGTACTCCACGGTGGTTTTACTTTCTCACTGACTGCTGGTGGTCTTGAGCCATGGGATGTGTTTGTAAAGGGGAGGGTTGGTGCATCACAGAATCCTAGGCTGATTTGGGTTGGGAGGCACCTTCAGGCCCATCCATTCCACCTCCTGCCACGCGCAGGGATACTTTCCAGTACACCAGGTTTCTCCAAGCCCCATCCAGCCTGGCCTTATGAAGGTCTGAAGAGTGTCCAACTTGCAGGCAA
This sequence comes from Acrocephalus arundinaceus, assembly GCA_021534815.1. Lineage (NCBI taxonomy): Eukaryota > Metazoa > Chordata > Aves > Passeriformes > Sylviidae > Acrocephalus > Acrocephalus arundinaceus. The sequence goes on along the minus strand of JAJEOU010002847.1, from coordinate 9,539,220 downwards.
TTAGTGCTCTGGTTTTAAATGAGCTGCAGCAACTCTGTGTGGTGTCAGCTGCTGTACAGATGAGTCAAGCTGAATGACTCCGATTATCAGCACAGTCTCCAGTGACCTGCTGTTCCACATTATCTTTGTTTATTCCTGATAAAGGTGACTGGCTCTGCTCTGGTTTTAAGAACTTTCTGATGGACTGAATCTTCTGGCTCAGCCTTGTTTGGTCTTTGTGCTGAAAAACATGTAATTCCAGGCAAAACATAAAATCGGCTGTTGTTGGACAGTGAGGAATTTCCATCCATGAGTGGCTGTGCTGGTATGGAACAGCTTATGGGATTTGGCTCCGAGTTCCTGCCTTGCCCATCTGCATTGATTTAAAACTAGCCCTGCGTCCGAGGTGCTGGTATTTATAGATCCTGCCAATCCCAGCATTAGCAGAGCAGAGATGTTACGGTTTTGTCACCTCAGAAAAACGTCATCTGGTAGCATGGTCGTTCCAACCCGTTCTCTCCAGGGACCCCAGTGGGTAAAGGCTTTTTTAATTCCAGTCTATTTGCATATTGTTGGTATCTTGTGCAGGTCCAGTGTCTGAGCATCTTTTTGCTGAGATTCCCGCTTTGAGGTTGTGAGTAATTTCCTGCTTGCTCAGCTGTCTCTTGGCCTCCTCCACTGCTTTTTGATACAGTTGTCAGTTGATTCTTAATTGATGGTTATTTTGGCAAATGAGGGAAGTGTTGGATGACTACCTGGAGGAGAGAAATTCACTGCTGAGGCCCAGCTGGGCCCGCCCAGCAGGACTGGGGACAGAGCATCCTCTGAAGGAGCAAGGCCTTGTTCCAGTCTGCAGCTCCTGCCTCAAACCTGTGCTTTGAAGAGATGTTCCACTGGGCTTCCCAAAAGAGATGGTTCCCAGAGCTCCCTGGTTTCCATCTCTGACAAAACAGACATCTTACTTTAAGTAGTAATCACTAGGAGTCTTTTTTGGGTTATTTGTTCCCTGTTCATTGAAACCTTTCTGGGAGGAGGAGTTGTCAGCAGCTGTAGAGTCACAGACTCCTGACTTGGAAGGGACCCACAAGGATCATCAAATCCACCTCCTGTCCCTGTACAGACACCCCAGGAATCCCACCCTGTGCCTGAGGGCGTTGTCCAAACAGGAACAGAGTCACATGAGGGGATTTTGTTTCAGGGATCAAGAAACTCCTTCCCCCAGCTCCAGGGAGGACTCTCTGCTCGTGGTCTCTGAGGTGATGCTTCCAACCACAGGACCATGAACAGGTTTAGGGATTGAATTTCTCCAAGCCCTGACGTGACTTCACTAATAGTTCTTTCTTTGTGCTTATCACTGGAGCTGCTTATCTCAGCCTGGCTCAAGCAGTCAGGACTGGGAGAGTTTTTTAAAAAGAGATTTTTAAAAAAAAATAATAGATTGGCTTCACTTAATCTTTCACTTTTTAGATCTGTTGTACGTGTGTGGTTACCATGTCAGAGAACTCACTTGGTTCTATTGCATTCTTGTGCTCCCATTTTTAACTTTTATAGGATTTTTCACATCCTAAGGCAACAAAACATATTTTCTTTATGATTTATCCCAAGATGCAACATTTGTTCTCACTTAGCATGTTTTCAGCTCTGCATTATTTTAACATGCATGATTTGGGCCTGTATTACTCTAATCTTTTTTTTCCAATTTTCTAATTATTTTCTAAAATATTTTCTCATTATATTCTAAAATATTTTCTAATATATTTGAGGAGCTGATAATATCCTTGCTGCTGTTTCATTTTGCCACGTGGGATTTGGATGAGCACACACTAAGAGGTGTAGCTGTACCTTTGCCTTTTTCCATCCTTCTTTTAAGGAAAATCTGATTTGGGAAACATTGTTTTTTTCATTGGATGTTTGCAACTTTGTGTTCTAGAAAAATACTTAAAATCCATTTACAGCTCTCTCAGAGGTGAAAGGAAGGATTTTTGATTCAAGTTCTTCTGGGAACCTGAAAACAGAATTATTTGTTTAGCTCTGGGCTGTGATTTAAGCATTTTTTCTGGAAGTTATTACGGAAAAAAATCACCAGGAGAATTTGCTGCTCTTGCTGCCTGCCTATGGAGATATTTGTTAGTAACAGCAGTGCTAATATTCAGATTAAGGGCTGCATATTTGAGGCTGTTGTGGGTTGTAGAAACACGGAAATGTGCAGGAGAAGAAGTGTGATGAGGGAATGCTGTTGGGCCCCAAGTGTGTCAGTGTTTGCTCTTTGCTATTCCCTATAAAACTGTGCCTTCCTCTTTAAGCCACCAAGTCCTTTTCCATTTTGGAGTTAGTCAGGACTGCTTGTGGAACACCTTGGGCTCTGTCTCTGCAGTGGGATATTTGCTGCCAGCAAACTGAGCACCTTCTTAGGCATGGAATGTGGTGAAGCTCCAGGGTGAGCAGGGGAGTGTTTGCTGTGCTACACTGGGAAGATGGTTTGGATTTTTTACGTTTCCAGAGAGAATAGTTTGGTTTGGGTTCTTTTGGTGCTCTGGAAGTGGCATTTCAGAGCTTCTAGGTTGGTCTTTTTTGATTTTTTAAGATTGATACATCGCTGTGTATTGGCAGTTGATGACTGAGGTGCTTGTTGCTGGTTATCAGAGATGGAAATAAGAATTTCATACTCAGATTTTACTCTTAACTGCAAATTCTCTCTCTAGAACTTCCCTTTCAGATGCTTTCAGAAATCTTACAGACTGAAGGGAGGATGGTGCAGCATCATAAAATATTTTGCAGCATGAACACATTTACAGTGTTTCAGGAATGAGTCAGAATGAGTGGCAAATACTGAAGTTTGGATAATCCTTTTCTCTCATTTCAACTTCTGTTATATCCCATCATTTACAGCGAAAGAGAATTCATGCTCATACACTGAACTTTGCTGGCTGTACCACTGGGAAGGTGCCAATATAATTTTGGAACTCTGATTTTAGGAAAAAAAGGCTAAAATGAATGGAGAAACCTGTCAGTGCAGGAAAGCATTCACAGGGTTATTCCTTGATGCTCACTCACAGGATGAAAAGTCTTGGAATGAGAACATGGTAATGCACTCATCAGGTTTCTCATTCCTGCACTGAAAAAAGATGATTTTGGATCTTTAGAATCATCATGATTGATGAGATGATTCTTTAACCAGCGCTGATGAGTGGAGGGAGGAACCTGTCTCCTCTCCAAGAGTTTCATTCACATTGGAAGAGTTTTTAGTCTGATTTAGTTAACTGATACTTTGTATAGTTAATTAGATACATTTTCCTTTTATTTTTTGTAAAAAATCTGAATTATGGGACAGTGTTGATCCTGCTCATGGTGCAGGTGGTGACATTATCCAGCCCCACCTGGCTGTGCTGGGTCCTGTAGCTCCACTGCTGTTGCCCAATCAGAATGAAAAAATTCCCAACCACATGTCCTAATAATCTGTTTGATGACACAATGGAGTGAACAATGTTTTGGCAGCAGGGCTGAGGGAATTACAGACCTTCTCCTCCTTCCTGATGCCTGACATTCCCTCCAGTGTGCTGGGGCAGGGAGCTGGGCGCTTCCCTGGGATCTGGGTAGGCAGGAGGATCCATGTGGATCCATGGAAAGAGGTGCATGGAGCTGTGTGTCCTGTGTCAAAGGAGCTCTGATGGGCAGCTTTTCCTGCCAGTTTGTAAATACAGGAGTCAGGCAGTGCGGGACATTCTGGATAATGAGGCACAATTTATTTGTTGTTTGAACAGACTCTCAGAAAAAGTGTTGTCACTCTGTAGAAAACAGCCTCTGTCCAAAGGGAAAAATAAAGGATGTTTTCCCAACATGACAAAATTGGACCTACACATGTGGGTCTTAAAGATACCTGCTCCCAGGACCTGGAAAGTGGAGACTGAGTATTGATTTTAGGGTAATGTTTAGGGGGTTTAGGTAATTTTTAAAGTTTTTATTCTTTTGCACATGTGCTTCGTACAGTGATGTCAATACAAGGGTGTTTCAGTTGAGAAAAAATGGGAAGAGAATGAACTGAAAGTTAAAAAAGGCTTTAAAAGTTTTGTTTGAGCAGAGCACTGCACTGGGGATTTTTGTTTCTTATTAAGGGATATCCTAAATTTACAATTAAGCTGTTACAACCTGAAATTTCTGATGTGGCTTTTGCAACACTCCACATCACTTTAAAATGCAGTATAATTTTGAGGGGATTTTTGTAACTTTACATTTGAATATGAAGAAAAGTACTACCAGTAGAAGGAAAAATAAACCAGTTTTCAAATGTCTGTGTTGTTTATGTGTTTAGGTGGCTGTCAATGCACACATCCCTCCAGATTATCTTCTTAGGATCTGTGAGAGACTTGGACCCCTCTTAGACAAGGAAATCCCCCAGAGTGTCTTGGGGGTGCAGACTTTGCTGGGTGTTGGGCGCCAGTCTCTCCTGAGGGCAGCAAAAGGTAAGATTCTCAATTTATTTGGGCTTGAATTCTATTGTAATGATTAACCCCCTTTTGTTGCCATTCCTGTTGGGATATCTGTATGTTTGCATGAGCCCTGGTTAGTCTCCTGTTCTTGCCAGCTTTTTTCTTCCTAAAATGCTGTTGTTGCTGGCCCTGTTGGATATATTTTCTTGGGTTGAAAATGCCATTTTAAGCAATTTTTGCCTACAGTTGCCTGATCTTGTTACTTCCTCTTCTGCCTCCTTCCCCAGTGTGTTGGTGTTTGTGTAAATGATGTGAATGGGATTAGGGGTTTGATGCATCTGAAAAATGCTTTTTTTTCCCCATGCACATTCACACGCATCTGTGTCTAAAATCACTGATCTGGGCTATTTTTCAGCCTGTTTTTTTCCATTCTTTGACTCCTTGGCTGTGCAGACACAGGACAGGGTGGTGGCATTTGAGGCAGCATTTAGGGAGTAGGAAAAGGCCAGGCTGATTATTCAGTGACAATTCCTGCTTGTCCTTGCTTCAAGTCAATTTGAAAGGCCCCATTCCTTTCATAAAGAGAGCACCAGTCCTTTTCCCTTTGAAAAAACTCTCTCTGCTTGAGAGAATGATCCTGAGAGCAGTTTTGTGTTAGAACTAAAGAGATCTGAGAGCCATCTGCTATTGAAGTGATTCCTCCTTCCCTCCTCACTCCATGCCCCTGCACTTCCTCCCTGCAGGAGCCAGAACTTCCTTGATCCTGTGATGTGCTGATTCAGAGAGCTGAAATGTTGCAAAATTTGTTGTAGTGAATTAAATGAGCCGGTGGTAAAGGATCACAGGGCTGGAGGTGACACAGGAGGAGGAGCATCATCCTGGGAGAGGAGGAGGGATGGCAGAGCAGGATCTTCCTGTTTTGGTGGCAGTTGAGCACTTAATTCTCTGCATCCTGTGAAGTCACACCGTCATGCTGACGAGCATCTGCTGATCCATTGGATATCTCCTGGAGGGATGAGCTGTTCCCAAACACATTGCCTTACAGAGTTTTGGGACTGAGTTTTGTTTTGCCCATGCTCTGCTGTAATTAGGTGCAGAAACTCAGGTTTGCAGAGAAATATTGCTTAGTTTCACACTCAGTTTGCAGCTTAGAAGCATACAGTGGCAAAATGTAAAAAGAAAATAAGCATTTTTCTGCAGGGGAACAGGAGGGTTTAGGTGGATGGATGTATTTTAGGAAGCCTGAGTGTTGTTTTTAATAAGTATCATTTAATACTCTGTGCAGCAGTTTGGGGTTTAATCAGAAGGTGCTCTCAGGAGTCTCTGAGTCACCTCAGCTTGTGCACTTTACGTTCAGAGACCTACATGGTGCTACACAGATCCACCAACCTGCGGCACTGTCCTTCTGTTTCAGCACTTACTCACCGTGGAAGCTCATTTCTCTCCCTCCAGATGGCCAGAAATGGAAGAAATCCAGGTCTAATTTCTGAGGCACTTTGAACAGTCTCAGAAAAATCACTATTGTTCTAGAGAGGAGCCTCTCCGAGGCCAGTTGGCAGTGGAGTGCTGGAGAGTCTTTAAAGAGAGCAGTCTTCACTTTAAAACAATGATTTTTGGAGGGGGGAGTGGGGTGCAGAGGACAGTCTGAAAGGAGGGCACATTGCCACTTATTGCAGGAAAACAGATTTATTGGAAAAAACCCTCACTTCTCTCACTTTTGCTGCCTAAAATGTGAATTCTCAGATGTGCAGCTCCTAAGCAGAGGTGCTTTAAGTGTTGGCATTGCACAAGGAAAACATGGCAGAGTTCAATTGGGCCTCAATATAAAATGCACCCACTTTTTAAATTCACTTTTTCTCTCTAAGGATTTAGAGTCAATAATCGTCCAAATTAAGGAAAAATAAGTTGAAACCATTTACAGTGGCACCGCTGAGGGACTGGAAATCAGAGTCACAATCTTCAAATGAGAAATCTGACAAACTGTTTAATCAGACAAATCTTTTTCTGGGCTGTTGGGAGTGATTATTTAATGTATTGATTATTTCTTGTCCTTTGTCACTCTTGCTGGTGCAGACTTCAGACACACACTATGGAAAGGATCTGCATTTGCAGCTCTGCACAGGGGCCGACCCCCCGAACTCCCGGTGAACTACGGGAAACCACCAAACGTGGGTGAGTCTGGAAGTCCATAAAATGTTCTTTTCTCCTCTCTGTATTTATTCGTGTCCCACAGAAAGTTCCTCTCGCTGACTAAAACACTACTCTGGGTTTGCATGAATGTTTCCTCTGACATTTCATGATGAATTAGTCTAAAATAGGTCTCTCCCTGACAATAGGGTAATTTTTGTGTTATTCAAGCTTGGATTTTCCACAGTGTGTGTAGCCATGTTTTGCATGGTTGTTTGGAGGGCAGTGGGCTTGAGTATTTTTTATGTTCTGCCTCCATAGCACGTACATGTGTCTGTAAGTTTGGATGGGCATGGTCACAGGAGCATGAATCCTGGAATCATCATGGGGTCTCAGCCAGACCAAAGCGTCTGGCTCCCAGGGAACATTTTGGACTCAAAAATTCCTTTTAGTTGGATTATGACAGAAAACAGACTGCTTGCAACATCCCTCTCCAAAAAGGAAATAATCACCAAAGCAACATTTGTGTTCCTTCAGCCTTAGTTGTCCACACAATTAGATAAAGAACTTGTATAAAACTCAGAGATATATATGTGCTCTCAACTTACATCTCATCACAGAGCTGCTCTGTTTTATATAAACTCAAGTGCTTTCCTTGTATGGTTTTAACTATCATTAACTGTTTTTATAGCAAAAAAGGAATTGATTCTTGCAAGCATAAAAGTAAATCCTGGTTTGTTTCTTTTTAGGGCATTTTATCTCTGTTCAAATGGATACATTTTCCTGGTTTGTCAGGGCGTCCTTTAACATATGGGTCCTCCCTCCCTTTAGAGAAGCAGGGATGGTGCTGGCAGTTTTCTGTTTCTACCCTATCTGTGTATTTATTATTTTAGGCTGGTTCTGCAGTTACTTTGCTGTGAGCAGTTGTGCTGATGGATTACTAATAGTCTGAATTGTAGATTTATTGCACACAACTCCTCTGGTTGTATTTCTGCACGGATTCTTGGATCAATTCTTTCATCAGGCTGGGTGTTTTTGGAATATGTGGCATTATTAATGAGGCATCCTGGCAGATTGGACTACAGCATTTGTCATGCTTTCATGGCAAAGGGCTGCGCCGCTTGCTTGGTAACTATTTAATGAATTAAAGAATAGAATAGTTTTTTTGTTTGAGTGTTTTCCTAATTGTTTTTTTTTTTTTAAAGAAATGCAAAGGTATTATATGGAAAAAGCCACAAAATCATTTTTATAAGTATTGATTCCTGGAAGAATACAGTCCTTGGTGTAGCTTCCTAAACTACTACTACTAAGAGAGGAAAATATGCATAAATATTAAAATAAGGGTTTGACTTCAGGCAGGAGCTTGATTTTGGGATTCTTTGTTAATCCTGAAGAGGAAGTCAGAAAATTCTGTGTCTATTTGTGCAAAATGGGTGTTTTTTTTCCTGGTGAGTGGTGCCAGCCAGAGATGCTGCAGTGTGTGTGTCTTAAGTACAAGATGAAGAAGTGTGCCTGACCTCTTTGGTATTTTGGCATAACTGTGAATTCCCGCAATGTACTGGCTCAGGCAGATGGACTTTTCTGGAATTACTTGCTGAAGGAGTTGGGCTGAAGCAAAAGACATCCATTAATGTGTATTCAGGAGTGAGGTGATTGTGGAAGTACCTGTGCAAAGTGGTAAATGAGGTATAGAACGAGCAGCCAGGAGTATTCTCACATTGTTTCCCTTCCAGTGGTAAGGATTTAAGCTTTCCACCAAATGCTGAGAGAATGGAGTCACTGATGGTCCAACTGGGATCAGCTGGGAGGGCCCAGCTGCAAGAGTTGGGAGCTGCAGTGGTTGCCTTTCCATGTGGTTGGGATGGGACCTTGTGGTCCATACTCCAAAATAAAAGGTTCAGTGGAACCAGAGTGGGAAATCCATGTTGCCTTTTCCCAGCATGTTTGTGCAGAGCTGGGAATCTTCTGGCTGCGGGAGTTTCTGGGAAATTGCTGAGCTGTGGAAGCCATTCCCAGGGATTTGGTGCCTGTGTGGTGGGGCTGTGGTGATCTGCTGGAGGGGGACAGGGAGGGAAAACACTGGCCGAGCTTCCTGCTGCCAACAGGATGACATGGAGGAGAAGAGTCTGCTTGAGCCTTTCTGGGCAGCTTTTGCAGTATTGGAACTTTCAGGGCTCCCTTTGTGCTCTTCCAGACAGAAAGTGGAAAGACTGGTCATGCAGTACCTCAGGACTGGGAGTGATTCCCCTTAGATAAACCTGCTTTTGATGCTGCTTCGATTTTGTCAGAGCTTTTTTTTTTTGTTGCAGGCAGCTCAGAGCAGATCAGAAAGAAGGTTGTTTTCACTCTTTAAGAGCACCTCTAACCTGAGAATGGAAATCTTTCTGTGGGCAGCTGTTGTTAGTGAAAGCAATACAAAATTCGGAAGCAGAGGGTTTTCAGCACAGTCTCAGTGAGCAAGCATTTTGGCTGGGTGGAAATTCACAGTCAAGGTGATCCAGCTACCTTGGGCCTGCCAAAGAGCAGCGCTGGGATGAGGTCAGGAATCGACGGAAATGAGTTTCGTGAGATCAGCAGCTCTCAGAGCTGGAACACGCTGTGCTTTCACTGCTTTTCCTGGGTCCAGGCTCTTTGTGGCCACACAGCCTCTCTCTGAGAAGGTGTTTTCCATGTGGGAGCCAACTGTGTTTGTTTCCTGGCATTCCTGTGAAATCCTGGCTTCTGTCTCTCCTGTGAGGGGTACCTGATCCCTGCTCAGATTTGTGATGAGGGGAAAATCTAGGTCCCCATTACAAAGTCACAATGCTTCTTGCAGAAGGTAAACCAGTCTGATAGGAGCTCATCACACCTGAGAAACTGATTTTAAAACAAACATTTTTACCAGTTTCCCGTTTTCTAACTTCCCTTGCAAAAAGTAGATCGAGACAAGGGTTTTTAGGGAGAGCAGGAATTCCAGCTGGTGCTGCTCAGTGACTGCCTCACTGAAATGCTCGAATTCCTTCTGATATTGTGATTTAACTTTGAAGTCTGGGCTGTCTGATGATTGTTTTTAAATCTAACTTTCACTGGTGGGTTGTTGTTGCTGGGTTTGGGGTTTATCCTTCCTAGCTGAGCTTTCTTGCAAGGGTTTTTACATTGTGCTGTCACCTATAGTAGAATGTGGGGTAAATTGTGATTTAGGAATTGCTGTTGTCAGCTTATGTGACTTGAATTAAGCACTGCAATTTTCCTCGAGGTGTGGCCTTCTAGGACCAAGGACTGTGGGAAAGAAAGAGAAAAATGCCTGTATTTTACAGGTTGGTAGTTGGAGGAGCTGAGATGGCCCTTCAGTGTTGGGACAAAATTAACTTCTTATCAAGAAGGCTGGATCTCCTCCCTTTTTATGGGAAATAACTGTCTTGAAAGTTTTTCCTGGCAGGGAATAGTGAGGGGGTGGACTTGGCAGCCAGTGTGGCATGAAATACATCAGTTAATGAGATAGGTTAGTAAAATCTTTTAGGGTTACTAAGTTGCTATTTCTCCATGAGGGAATTGTTGTTGGGTTTTAGTGCTTTGGGGCCTTACGAGGACAATAACTTCATTGTGCTGTAGAAAGGAAACTTCACAGGGATTTTTGTCATGTGGGGGTAATCCCTATTTAGATATTGTGTATTAATCTTCCTAAAAATACAGGAATGGAGAATGTTTGGCTTATTCCTTTGAAGCAGTGAAGCATCTTTTTGTCCAAAGATGCTGTTGTCTTAATAAAGTTGTTGCTCCTCATGGCTCAACAATAGTTTTGGATGTCTCTGATTGAAGCATTTCATAAACAAGGCTTTTTATTTTGTAATTATCCATGGGAGATGGAGGAGTTTTGTCCCCATTGTGCAAATAGGGAAATAAAGACAGAAAAAAAAATTACTTTCATATCCGCTGAAGCTGAACTGATTGCAAGACTGGGAATCAACCGGAAAAGTGAGGTGCCAAAACTGTGAGATTTTTGGTGCCTTTTGGTGCTTCCTTCATGGGATTTACAACAAACAGCAGTGGTAAATGTTCAGAAGGGAGGACACAGAAAATATTGTGATTATTAGGAATAGTTTGACATGAGAGTGTATCTTTTTGATTCACACAGTTCTTTGTGTGCTTAAAAAAAATTCAAAGCCATCTGAAATTGCTTACTGGCAGATACACTGTTATTATGTATTTAAATATATAAATATATATGTATTGAAATGCTTAAAGCCTTGAAAGGCACAGCAGAATCACCATGTTGCTGAATGACTCCACGTCTCTGTTGGCACACAGGGTGGGGGAAAGGGAGGTGTAATCTTTTTAAGAATTCAGCTTTTAAGCTGTCATGGTTGAAGAGTAAATAAAATAATGTATAGGCAAAGCTGAGGTACCTTATACCATTTATCACTGTGGGATCTGTGTTAAAGGTAGGAAAAAAAGTTTAAAATTTCAGTTTTACTTTGCTCAGGGAGACAGTTTTGTTTAACAGCCTGTATAATATCAGGTATCAGATGAATAGTAGGTAGGTAGTAAATTAATTTGCTTTAGTGTGTTTTGCTTTTTAGTATTGCTGAATGTGTGTTTTCACATGCAAAACAAATATTGACTGAAGGTGAGGTTATGCTGGAGCCTGATGGCTTTTGCAAGCATCTTTTATGCAGCTTTTTTCCCCTTATGTGTCATGTTTCAATTGCATTGAGTGATTAAAAATAATCCACATTTCAGAGCCCAAAACTGAGACACAAAAATGCTTTCTTTAAAGCTGGAAACAATTTCTTTTCCTTGCTTGTGTGTAAATACTTCAATGGTATCAATTTACACAAGGAGTTATGCATTAGGAACTCTTTGAAATGGCAATTCTTGACTTGGTAGATTAATTTTTGAACATATTCCGTGACCTTTTTTTGTGTAGATTGGCAATGATATCATGAGACAATTAAGAAATGGCTCGAGTTGTTCACTAGACTTTTAAGCTAAAGGAGTGAAAGGCACTAAAGAGCTCCGTGGGGCTCCTGTGAAGCCCAGCCCACATCAAGGTGCAGGGAAAGATAAGGAGTTGCTCCGGGGGATCTGCTATCACAGGGACTCCACAAACCCACCAGCACAGCCCTGTTAGATCCTCAAGTGCCACTGAAAAACCATCTCAAAACTTTCAAATCCAAAGTTCAAGTACTGTGAGTGAGGATAGGCTGGGGAAAACAGTCATAGGAGAGGATTGGTGAAATTAAATGCCCCCAAATGGTCTCAAATCGTGCATCCAATCAAAGGGTGTCTTATAGGATGGATTTCTGTATTTAGGTTTTAGGCTGTTCTTGGAAGGGCTTCTGGCTTTGGAAAAAGGAAGGAGTGTGTTGTTGCAGTTTTTTCTCCTACCTGCCATTCTGCCACTGGGAGTTTTCCATCAGTGCCACCTATTTCTTGTTCTTCAATTCCCTTGCCGTGGGAATGCAAGGATGTGGATGTGGAAGTCCTTTGGCCCTCACATATGATCTGGAAGCCATTCCAAGGAAAGATTTTTATCACAAAAAAGCATTTAAAATAAACTATTATTATACTCTTTTTATAATTGATATTGGTAAAATGTAATTTCCTAAATTTCCTTTCTTCCTTCAAAGATTTTCCGTAAAGATTTTCCATGTCCATGTAGGATAAATGTATCTGTTACCTGTTCATGAATTGAACATTGGAATAACTCCCAGTTGTGGTGGGAACTTTTCATTCTGCTTTCATTTTTGATGAGGAAGCAGTTGCAGCCTGTGGTGGGTATTGAAAGGCTCCATCAGGAGTGGGATTTCTTTTTATAACACCGGACAAAATGTTCTGACAAGATAGGAGAGGTTCAGGCTTAATACTGATTCTAATAATAAAGTTCTTAATAAATACTATATTTGATTTAATGTTTATTTACCTTGAGTTCTGGACAAAATTCATGTCCCACTCTTCTTTTTGCTCCTTTTTTCTCTCCCAGTTCATATCCTTTCTGCCAGGCAATTAACTGGATGTGGCCGTTTCAGCCACTTGTTCCCAACATCCACCTACCAACACATGAAGATGCACAAGAGGATTTTGGGGCACCTCTCCTCTGTTTATTGCATAGCCTTTGATCGCAGTGGGAGGAGAATTTTTACAGTAAGTTTAAAATTCGGACGTTTTCCTTTTCAAAGATTGCTTTCTTTGGTTTGATTTCTTTCTTGAGTCCCTCAACAGCCTCTTAGTCACCAACTGAGATGCAGACATGGCTTTGTTCAGCTGCAAGTTGCTTTTCTGCTAAATTTACCTTCCTAGATTTGTAGTGTGTTAGTGAATCTATTATTCACTAAAATTATTTTAAGTTTTTCTCCAGAATGCAGTGACATCCATTTCTTTGGTGACGCCCTTGATTTTGTTGGGCATATGTAAAAACCAACAGATTTTTCAAATGAATGTTGCATTTTTAGCTGTTAATGTTAATCCCTGTGAATGGAGTGACAGGACAAGGAGGAATGGCTTCCCACTGTCAGAGAGGGGAGAGGGTTAGGTGGAATATTGGGAAGAAATCCTTCTCTGTGAGGTGGTGAAGCCCTGACACAAGGTGCCCAAAGAAGCTGTGGCTGCCCCATCCGTGGAGCCAGGTTGGATGGGGCTTGGAGCAACCTGGGATAAAGGAAGGTGTCCCTGCCTTCCAAATAGATCCCTTTCCAACATCAACGATCCTGTGATTCCATGATTCTCTTTTTATCTAACTGAAATCCTTGACTCCATAAGATGATCCCCAGACTCCACAGTTCATAGATTTATAGCATCCCAGAGTGGTTTGGATGGGATGGAATACTTCAAAGTCATCCAGCCCCACCCCCTGCCATGGGCAGCAACACCTTCCACCATCCCAGGGTGCTCTAAGCCTCATCCAGCCTGGCCATGGGCACCTCCAGGGATCCAGGGGCAGCCACAGCTTCTCTAAGCAGCCTGTGCCAGGGCCTGCCCACACTCACAGGGAAGAATTCCTTCCCTAAAATTGGGCCTCTGTGGAATGCCACTGAGTTGTTCTGTCAGTGCACGGCAGTTGGGATCCCTGTCCATCCACGGTGATCCGTGTGTGACGTGCATTGAGCGTGTCCCATATTCTCTGTAATCTTTGGGAATTCCTGTGGAATTTCAGGGGTCAGACGACTGTTTGGTGAAGATCTGGGCCACGGATGATGGGCGCCTGCTGTCCACCCTGCGGGGCCACTCGGCCGAGATCTCGGACATGGCCGTCAACTACGAGAACACGCTGCTGGCCGCGGGCAGCTGTGACAAGGTGGTCAGGGTGTGGTGCCTCCGGACCTGTGCCCCCCTCGCAGTCCTGCAGGGCCACTCAGCTTCCATCACTTCCATACAGGTAAGGACTCATGGGGTTTTCCCCTAACCCTTGAATTAGAATGGTAATAAGAGCTGTAGCGGTCAAGGATAAAATTTCGTCTGATTTGTCCCAACTCAAGGGTGTTTTTCCTGTGGTGTTCAGGGGATCATCCTCCTGCTTCCATGTGCTTTTAGCTGTGTGATCCCACTGCTGCTTCCTTAGGTCTGGAAAATGGAGGATCTGATGCTCTTTTAGAGCAACTCACAGGGCAGCAGCATCTCCTTGGCTCAGCTCGCTGACATGTTTGGCATCTTTGGTGGTGCTCCTGGCACAGCACCTGACCCAACACTCTCGTGTTCACAGAGAATGTTTTTCAGAAGGATCAGTTAAAATTCCTTACTCCCTATTTCTTGTTTCCTTGTTATCTTAGCTTGTAGCTTAAAAGAGCTGCTCTGGATATTGTAACAAATGCAGATTTTCTTAAAAAAAACCTCACAACTGCCAGGCAGAAACCCTCCAAAAAACAAAATTCCAGGATAAAAAAGACAATCCCTGCAATTTGGCAGGTGATGCACAGAGAGGGGAGAGTGAGTGGGGCTGTTTGGCTCAGAATCTGTATCTCCTGGAGTGATGCTGTCTTGGATTCAGCACAGGCTTCTCCATCGTGCCAGTATTCTCCAGGAGTCTCATTTCTCCCCATCTTCCCTACACTTTAAATTTTGTCTGATTTCAACCATGTTAAGATGATTGTTAAAAACCTGTTTTCCAACCTGGCTTTATAACTGGTGTATGATTTGTTTACATGTATATATATATATATATATATATATATATAAAATACGTGTATGTGTGTGTGTTTCTCTCAAGCTCTTTGATAATTTAGAATATAATCAGTCACTGCTTTTTGAGGAAGCAGTGCTGGATTCCTTTGTCAAATTACCAGGTAGCCTGAGGATTAAAGGTATTGCAGCAGTTATGAAATAAGGAATAAAAAGCTTTCCCACTCCTTAGAGAGATTTAGGAAGATAGAGGAGAGGGGATCCTGCTGTGCAGCTGTTCTTCATTGGGCTTGGATGCAGGAATAGTTGTATTTGCCATGTTTGATCCAGTTCTATCCTAGAAAGAACTGTTTCCTCATGGTTTTGCCCTATTTACAAGGTCTGGCCTTGTTTCATTTCTCCAATTTCCTTTGTGTGGTAAAAACAAAGAATTCCTAACCAAAATGTAGGTGTTTTCCATTTCCTTAGCTTTATTTTTATGGAAGTTCAGTTCCTATGCTCACCCCTGTGCTTTACACTCCCGGGGAGAAACAAATGTGTTAGTGAAAAACATTCTTGTCAACAAGTTTCCAGCATGAAAGAAGAGAAAATAAGAGCTAGTTTGATTGTTACAACTTTTATTTTTAGTTCTCTCCAGCAAGGAAAGGAACAACTCGATACCTCACTTCCACTGGTGCCGACGGAACAATCTGTTTCTGGCAGTGGCATGCGAACACCATGAAATTCAAGTGAGACTGTTTAGATAATTACAATTATTTGAACTCAAGGAGGAATTTATTTTTAATTTTGGCACAGATAAGAATGCTGAGATAATGAAATAAGGGTGTTTTCTTGCTCAATAAACTGGTGTGTGGGGCAGGAGCACTTTGGGATTCTGTGGTGTTGGAACCCAAAGGGGAGGCAGAGATTGGGGTTGTTATTTCTGAGGTTTGTGCTTTGCAAGCCAAAGCTGTGGGAGAAATTCCAGTTTTTACATTCAGGATTAAATCCCAGTCCAAAATGTACAGGCAGAAGAATTAATTTACTCTTAATCAGGAGAATGTACATATGTAGATGTCATCAAAGTCATATTTCATCAGGAGGAAATGCTATTGGATTAATGGTTTGGCAGGGTCTATTTTAAATAGATTTGAACTGGTGAGGATAATGATAAATCAGTTAAATAATCTTTTCAGTTTAGAGAATTACTGTTTTCTTATTAAACTAAGGAAGAAATTTCCTAAAATGAAAAAATAAATTCCAGCAAACTCAAGGTGAGAATTATAAAATGAAGAGATTTCAAATGAGCTTGACCTCAACCTGCTGAGCTGCAGGGAACTGTTCGTGTTGACTAAAGAAGGCAAAAGTAAAAATACTGTATTTTGCATGTAGGGATCGTCCTGTGAAGTTTGCAGAGAGGTCCAGGCCTGGTGTTCAGATCTCCTGCTCATCTTTCAGTTCTGGTACGTGTCCAGCATCAGCTGTTTCATGAATTTGGGGCTTTGGTGACAGTTCTGTTATTTCTCTTTCAGTACAAATAGTGTTAAACCCTGTCCAAATTCTGATGATTGGAAATATTCCCTGCAAATTGTCTGCCTCAAGCTGCTATTTCTCTTTTTTCCTATAATTTAAGCTAAAATATCTTGACCACTTCCAAGGCTTTCAATCTCTTGTTTTGCACATCAGAGATCTTTCTCTGTAACATCCTTTTAAGACTTTACCTTGTAAAGTTTTTGAGTGAAAAGTTGTGGAAATCCTCTGTCAAAGATTACACTTTTGCTACAAATCTTCTGAATTCTAAGAGGATCAATTCAATGTATTGGAAAATCTCAGTTTAACAAACCTCCTTTGCAGCTTTGAATGAGCAAAAATACTGATTTTTACAAAGAAAATTATGTAATTACTCATTAAATTTGCTTTTCGAAATTGAGAACTTTTTTAGAGCCATATTCCTTTTTGAAAGCCAGAAGTTCTGAATTAACTAAGCTGATTTCAATGCAATAAACCAGACAATAGTGTCCTTTTAAAGCAATATTATAAAGAAATTACAATAAATACCTTAATCACTGCATCCCAACTCAGCAATAATTTCTCTGATGTGTGTCAAGTAGATTTGAAACCGCATTTAAATATTTTATTTGACATATACCTGTTCACATTGAAATTTTCTGTTTAAAACTAATGCTGAAATTTAAAACTAATTCTGAGAATTCTGAAATGAAAATAAATAAAATAGGTTTTTCTTTGGATGACTTTTCTTCTCACAGAGAGTTCTCTGTTTTAGGTGGCATGTTCATTGCAACAGGGAGTACTGACCACGTGATAAGAATTTATTATTTGGGCTCAGAATCTCCAGAGAAAATGGCTGAGCTGGAATCTCACACGGTAAGAGGCAAATCCAAAAGAATATCTCTTTTTCCCCCACCCTTTCCTCATTTCAGGAACTTGATTTCTGTACATCCTATTTTTTATACTGTCTAGAATTTGTTTGGCTTTCAACATTGTGGTATTTAAATGCCTGGAAGTTTGTGGGATGTTTATTTTTAAATCCCTCTGAGGCAAGAGGTTTGTGCAAAGTAGGCTTTATGTATTTCATTCCCCCTGAAAACTGAAGGACCAGGTGATTTTCCCTTATTCATGAAAAAAGACTGTGTTGGAATGAGGAATTAAAACAATTTTAATGCACAATGTCATTGCACAATGTCGTTTTTTCCAGTAAACTTGCTGTTGAATGTTTAGTTAAATCTACATAAGACAAAGTAATTCAGAATTTGGACTGTGCTGTCAACATTTGGATCGTGATGGTAATCTCATTTAGAAAATAAAGCTTAAAAGCCTGTTTTTTCAGAATAATGCAGAAAGGTTCCTATAAAAGTTCAAACAACAAATTTACCACCTCAGGGACATTTTATGGTTTTAGCCCAAGGTCTAAATTGATTCCCTGAACTTCAGTGGGAGTCGTGGCTCTCATATTGAATTGTCCAAGCCAACACAACTAACAAGTATTTTGCTCACAAAAGAAAAAGGATGTTTTCTGTATTGAACAGGTTTGGAAGAAGCTGTAATTCCTTTAATTTCTTTAAGTCCACTCTTAATCCTGCAGACAGCTGTCAGCCCCCCCTAAAACAAATCCCAGTTTACCAGGACATAGAAACATTAGGGGAGTAAGGAGAGCAAATCATGAAGCCAGCAGAAGTATTTGGCAAATTAAAAAAAGGGCAAAACTACATCTAAAACATAACATTTGTTTCTCGATGATTTGTAGGTGTTAATAAAGCCAAGGTTTGCATGTTTTGGATATAATTTTTTGATGCACTTTCATGCTAGGTCTAAAAATTGCAGGAAACCATCCCTTCTCTGAAGTTTTCTATTTCATTGTTAAACACAATATGTCTGGAGAAGTTTTAACTTCAAATACAACTTTTCAGTACTTGAATTTTTTGACAGGTTTTTTTATTTGCTAAGTAAAGAGTTTATCATGGAGATCTTTTAGGCTGAGTTTTTCACTTCTGTTGTTTTCCTCCCTCCTGTTTAGGACAAAGTGGTTGCAGTGCAGTTCTGTAATAACGGCGACAGGTGAGTGCTGGGTTTTGGACCTGACAGTGATGATTCTTAATTTTCCACATAACATTTCATGGAAAGTTTGGCGCAACAGGAAGATTTGCCTGTGGGCTTGGCTTAATCTTGGACAAATTATTGCAGTGTGTTGCAAGATGTGTGTCATGTCCACAAGCTTGAACTCGTTGTCCTCTACTGTAACAACAGAAATGTTCTGTAACTGTGCTTTTAATTTGTTTATTCTTTCAAACAGCAAATTGGAACCCAAATTTTATAACCTCTCTGTGTAAGAACTTCCCCAGGTGGCCCCCACAGAGGGGTTGTTTGTGGGGGAAAAGCATTGTAATCCATGTAGTCTAAAGCAAAAGTTGGTAAATACAGATGTTTTTATCTCAGTTTTTGCTCCTATTCCTTATTTTGCTGGGCAGGAGACTTAAGGAACACTCCTTTAAGGGATGAGCCTTCCAAGCCCAGCTGTAGCTGTGCACCTGTACTTGGAGAGCTTTGTCATGTGGAATTATGTGGGAATGTGCTGGGGTAATTGTACCACCAGTTCCTTCCAAGCTGTATGAGAGGGAATGAGGTCACATACTCACTGAAAATTATATTCTCTAATGATGCTTGGAATGGAAAAGGGGTAACTTCTTTTTTTATTTTAATATAAATAAGTAAAATTAAGAAGAAAATTAATTTGTCACAAGTGTTTTCAAACTCCTTTTCATCGCAGTGAAAAAAATTAGTTCAGGGAAACTGAAAAGGTGAAACAATTGCTTTATAAAATTGAATAGGTTTGCCTTTCAAGTGTAATTTTGTATATTAGTGGAATATACTTCCAAAGGTGTTGGCTATCCTGTGAAAATGTATTACTTTTTTCCCATTTTCTCAACAAAAATTATTTCTGTGACATCGATGGCCAAAGCATTGTGATGTGGTTAAATACACTTGCTGCATGCTTGAAATTTTTAAATAAGGAGGGGTTTAAAAACTGAAATATTCCTGTTCAGCTCCACAGGCAGGACAACCTCCTTGTGCTCCATTTGGCTCTTTCCCTGGCCTGTCTTCACCCTGTCCCTAAGTTAATGCATTATAATTTATGCCAGACTCCTGGCATGCAGTTTCCCTTTCTTTGCTGCCACTCTGAGCTGCTCCAGGGATTTGCTGATGTCATTAAAAAGGGAATGTGCAGCTCGTATGAATTACGACATTGAAGTCATTCCAAGGCCATCTGCTGCTGGAGCCAAATGTAATTAATGTTATGGGCTAGAAACTCTCTTGTACCCTACAGAATCTGATAGGAAAATTGTAACCTCATGAATAAGAAAGTAGAGGTGCACAAGTACACACTTCCAAGTGCATATATGTAATTTATTGGTGTCCATGTGGGGATGAAAACAACTTTATTCAGAATTTCATGGCTTTTTTTTTTCCTTGTGCCCCACAGCTTAAGGTTTGTCAGTGGAAGCAGGGATGGAACAGCAAGAATCTGGCACTACCATCAGCATGACTGGAAGAGTCTGGTCCTGGATATGGCTACAAAAATGACAGGGTAAAGCAAAGCAAGCAGAACACACCTCATGGGCACATTTACCTGCAAGCTAAATCCTCCATTATATTAAAAACTGGTTATTTGCTTCCATTTTGAGTTGATTTCCATGCATGTATTGAAAATATTGTGGCTTTGTCAACTTACACAGTTAATTCACCCCCAAATAAATTATAATCTGTTGGTACTTCCCTATCCTAATGGTTGAGGAATATTTAGTGTTTTACACATGAAAAAAGAATGTCAAACAATTTATCTCACAGAAGGAGGTTTTGGTAGAGCCCCAGTTATCATTTGCTTATATCTATCTGTCTATTTATCCATCTATCCATCCAACATGGTTCTTAGCATTGTATTTCCACCTTAGGTTTCCAAGTAAGAGGTGAAATTACTGTTTGGTTCTCAGGTTCAATTAGGGGTTTGAGTTTTTCTTTTTGAGATCCTCAAGTGACTTCTTTAAGTGCCCTGTAATTGAACAGTGATTGAATAATCACAGCAACAAAGAGCAGAAATGGGGAAATCCATTAGGCACTTGCTTTGCAGAATTCTCCATATTTCAGTGGTTGCATTTGCAGTGTTTGCAGTCGGAAGTGTGAGTTGGATTTATGTAGCAGGTTCCTGCTCGTTGTGGAGTTTACTGGTATTGATGACTGATAAGAAAAAGCCTAATAGAGCTGAAAGGAATAATTGGGGTGGGGAGGGATGATGGCTTAGGAACAGAGGAGAAAATGTCCCTTTTAAGGAAATAGAGCTCTATAAATCTCAGTGGCACTGAATATTTCCGGTTTTTACCGCTGCAGAACCATCCTTCATTCTCCTGCCTTAGCCACAGTCACAGAGGTGCCTGTGATCCATCCTCCCCCGAATTTCATACTGAATTAGCTCTCCTAAATGTTTCCATATGTAGTTACTGATTTATTCCTTTTTAAATTGCTGATTTCCTTAGAAACAATGTGGCATCTGGAGAGGACAAGGTCACCAAGCTGAAGGTTACCATGGTGGCTTGGGATCGATATGATGCCACGGTCATCACTGCAGTCAACAATTTCCTCCTCAAAGTGTGGAACTCGTCCACAGGGCAGCTTCTCCATAGCTTATCTGTGAGTACAATTCCAGGGGGGAATCCCAAGGGGATGTAGTTCACTCTGAGATTGATTTGAGGCTGAACTCATAACTATTCCCACAACAAGGATTTGGTGTTGAGATATCCAGCTGTCCCCTGCCTGCTGGGAGGAGAGTGCACCACAGGGAGAGGAGCTGATGTACAGAATCCTGGTGATTGCTGGCTGACAGGGAACCCTTTGGAGGCTCCATTTGTGCCCTGATGTCTCCTTCCTCCCCATCCCTCCCCATCTCAGCGGTGCTGATCAGTGACACTGCCAAACCTGTGGCAGGAGTGGTGACCAAGCACAGTTCCAGTAAACTGAGGTGTGGGTGACTCCCTGATCTGGGATGTCCTCTCAGTAACTCCCAGCACATCTGGAGATATCACATGGAGAAATAAAACTTCTTTTTTTCCCCCCTCCTATCATTGCAGGGCCACGATGACGAAGTTTTTGTTCTGGAGGCTCATCCCTTTGACCAAAGGATTGTGCTTTCGGCGGGACACGATGGGAATATTTTTGTTTGGGATATAGACAAAGGAACAAAAATTCGCAATTACTTTAACATGGTAAGAAGGATCACAGAAGATTTGGTTTTTTTCTTTTTTCACAAAACTGGTCTTGAGACAAAAGCAGATTTCATTAAATACCTCCAGGGCCAGTACAGCTGTGAGATCTTTGGTGATTTTGCCCTATGTCTGCCATTAACATAAAATGTAGACTTCCAGGTGGTTGTTCCAGAACATACATTAAAAATTTGGCTGAAATTTCAGGACACAGAGAAAATGTGAAGTTTTACTTTGTTTTTCAGTTTAACTTTAATAAATAAAAGTGTAAATCAGTCTTGAGCAAGATGAGAAATCACAGAGTGAGGATTCAGTACATGTTGGAGCACAGGGGAAATGTTTGTGAAAATGCTCTTATAGAGAGTGTCTGGTTGTGAAAGGAATTCTCTATGCTTGGTACAGATTGAGGGCCAAGGCCATGGAGCTGTTTTTGATTGCAAGTTCTCACCAGATGGGCAGCATTTTGCCTGCACAGACTCTCATGGACATCTGCTACTATTTGGTTTTGGATGCAATAAATATTATGAAAAGGTGGGTTGAATGAATTTTAAACTCTTTCCTGTCTTGACTTGATTTTGTCTTAAAAGTATTTGTGTTAGAATTTATTCCCTCACCCTACCCCAGACAAAATAATAATTAGGTCATGGAGCAGTTGCTGTTTATCTAAATCAAGCAGATTTAGACAAGAGATTCAATAGATAGAGGAGAAAAGCATTCTCCTCTGTCCACCTCTCTCGGCCAATTTTACTGTTGAATTTCTGCATCAGGCCTTGGTAATAAACCACATTTGTGGTACGAATCTGTTCTCTGTCATAACATTCCTTGTGCTGATCCGAAGTGTAGGAGTTTTGGTTTATGGGAGCCATTCGAGAGCAGCAAGACAGCTGGAAAGGGCCATTGATTTATTTTCTACATCACTTTTCTTTCAGATTCCTGATCAGATGTTCTTCCACACGGATTACCGGCCCCTGATCCGAGATGCCAATAATTATGTGCTGGATGAACAGACTCAACAGGCTCCACACCTTATGCCTCCTCCATTCCTGGTGGATGTTGATGGAAATCCTCATCCCACGAGATTCCAGCGGCTGGTGCCAGGGAGGGAAAATTGCAAGGATGAACAACTTATTCCTCAGCTGGGATATGTGGCTAATGGTATTCTGTCTGAACCTCATGAATAATACAAGTGTAGCACAGTATTGAGCACCAGCTCCTGGGATGGTGCTGTAAGGATGTATAAATTAATGGTTTAAATTCAGTATACAGGTAGAAGAGGATGTGGGGTGGGTTTATGTGTGGAATCAAATTGACTGGAGGCAAGAGTATTCCAAAATCTGTGGATTTTTCCCAGGTATATGGCAGATGTTTAAAGCATCGCCTATTAATCTCTGTAATTGTGGATGTGGGAAAGAAAGCAAGTAGGTGAGGAAGACATGGAAAACCAGCTTTTGTTTTTTAAAACAGTTCTTTTTTTCTTGTAGACAGAAACTGTAGCATAATACTGATCCCCAGAAAAGATACCTACTGAAACATTATTTCTTTCTGCTCTTTCTTAAGGGTTTGTGTTTATGGTCTACATGTGGTCTGGAGTTTCGGGATTTTATTGTAACTTCTCTTCTAAACTTTGCCTCCATTTATTATACGAGAGCAGAAAGCCAGCTGGTGATCAGATGTTTTGCAGAGCAGACAAATAGTGGTCAGAGTTTTAAATGGGATTATTTCTATGATGTTTGGTAATACAGAAGAAATCCATCATTTTATCAGCATTTGTGGCTTTGTTCTTGTCAAGGTGATGGTGAGGTGGTCGAACAAGTCATCGGGCAGCAAACCAACGACCAGGATGAGAGTATCCTTGATGGAATGATCAGAGAGCTCCAGAGGGAACAAGATCTGAGACTAATTAATGAAGGAGAAACTCTTCCAAACCCTCCACTCAACAGATCCCACTCTGTTAATGGAGGTCAGTGTCCAGCCTTATCTTCATCAGTTCCTCCCTTATTGCAGGAAGGACTGATCAAAGTGTTAATGTCAGTAATGAGACAATGTCTTTGAGGATGCCTTTCTCTCATCTTCTTGTACACCTTGTTAACCCCTGTGGAACAATGGGATGTTCTGTGGATTCCAGCAAAGGAATTATAAATTTATGGGGCATCTGAGGGCACCCAGTGGTCTTACTGGGGTTTATCTGATTGCATGGAGTTATTAGACTGGAATTATTCCTGCTGTAAACCAGTTTCCTGAAAAATAAGCATGAAGTTCACTGTATTGTCTTGATATCAGTGCAGAGATGAAACTTCATAACTGCAAAATGCCAAAATGAAAGCATATAATTAGGGGCTGTCAGTGGAATACAGTGTTGTGACAGACTAATGGTTTCCTGCTGCAGCACAAGTGAGCATCAGTGCTAATAAAATAAACATGTTGCTCTGTCTTAGTGTTTCCTTAGAAAGCTTGAGATTATTCTCCTCGTAAGTGTTCTGCTACTGTGATTTTATTTTTAATACACAAAGTGATTAAAAATTGAAACCACACTCTCAATCAGATATCAGCAGCTGAGTGAGTGCAGCTGATGGGAGGGAGCAGATGC
Organism: Acrocephalus arundinaceus; assembly: GCA_021534815.1. Lineage (NCBI taxonomy): Eukaryota > Metazoa > Chordata > Aves > Passeriformes > Sylviidae > Acrocephalus > Acrocephalus arundinaceus. Next base: position 9,515,257 of record JAJEOU010002847.1, on the reverse strand, counting down.
CCAGGACTGTGCTGCAAGTCAGCCTGAGCCTTGGGAGAATTCACAGCTGCTAATAAATCATTTCTAGGTTAAGTGACTGATTACATGTGTTTGAAGTAGATTTCCTGGGAAAGCTCATTAGGATTTGGTTGTGGAATTGCCTGTGTTTCAATTCAAGAAGGAGTAAGAAAAATACCAGGGAAAAGTACCAGGGAAAAATATAAAAATGCATTTTTGCTTTGATCTAAGTTGATATTTCAAAAACGTTGCCTAAAAGGCAGCTTCAGCTCACACAAAGTCTTTTCTGATGCTTAGGATATGTTGATGTATTGTACAGCCCCAGTTCCCAGTTTTATGTGCGTGTCCCTGTAGTTGTGTAAAGGAATTTCCAGATACAAGTAGTGTGGAAGTTAAAGCAGTTCCCTTCTCAAACTTGCATTGATCAATTACTTGGCCTGCATGAACTGCCTATTTGAGTAAGTTAATTGGAGTATGTATAAAATATTTAAATAGCCAGATATTTTTACATAGCTTTGCACAACCATAAATGCAATATCATCATGTGATTTAAGCCTGTGGGAATTGTGTTGAGGGGTAAGTACGGACAATGATGGCAGTGATTCCGTTATTATCAACTTTTGTTTATCAATCTTCATGCTGTCTTTTAAATTTTAATCCACAGTTTAATGCTCCTAAGCTTTAAACCGTGGATGGAATACAGGGAAGGATTTCTTCCCTGTGAGGGTGGGGAGGCCCTGGCACAGGGTGCCCAGAGAAGCTGTGGCTGCCCCTGAATCCTTGGAAGTGTCCGAGGCCAGGTTGGACATTGGGGCTTGGAACAACTTGGGCTAGTGGAAGGTGTCCCATGGCACAGACTGGCACTGTTTGATCTCTAAGGCCCCTCCTAACCCAACCATCCTGTGACTGCATGATTTTAGTGGTGGTTCATGGATGTGAGGAAGCTCTTTGTTTATCTCTCCCCCAGCTCTTCGCAGCCCTGGCTTGGACGTGGCCTCCCCGCCCAACGTGGGGCTGCGCCGGAGCGGGCAGATCGAGGGCGTGCGGCAGATGCACCACAACGCGCCCCGCAGCCAGATGGCCACCGAGAGGGACCTCATGGCCTGGAGCAGGAGGGTGGTGGTCAACGAGCTCCCTCCAGGCATCAGCAAGTAAGAGGCTCAGTGGGATGAGAGATTCGTTTGTGTAATGTGTAATGATGCCTCCATACTCCTGGAATGATTTTTCAGTGACGCGTCAGCTTTGGGGCTTGGTTGTTTGGGTTGTTTGGAATGTTTGGATCAGAATGGAGAGCTGAGAATGGTAATTCCTTCTTTTCACAATTCAGTCTTTCTTCAGTACTTCAAATACCACATTTCCCTTGAGCTTCATTTAAAAAAGACTTGAAAATAATTTTAATACATTTGAAAATAATTACAGCTGCTCAGCTAATGTGTTTTCTTCCTTAACTTATAATTCCAGGAGTGAATGGAGGGATGCTGCTAGGGGGACTTATGCACAGATTTTTTAGAGCACTACAAGTATTTTAATGTATATATTAGGGAGGCTGTTGAGTTCTGTGATGATTTAATGAATATAATGTGTGTTTCTTACGTATAATTAGGGTCCAGGAGGAATGTCGAGCTGCCAAAGGTGAAATAGAAATCAGTTTATACACTGCTGACAAGAAGAGAAAGCCATCCCACACCTTACAACGGGTGAGTTAATGCCCTGGAAGAGACAACTTGGGTAGGAAGCAGTTCTGAGCACTGAGCAACAGAAATAAGACCAACAGAAAACCCCAAACCAATTTTATTGAATTATTTAGAAGATCAATAGTCCTAATTGTTTCTCTGGCTCACTGTCTTCTTCCTTCTGTAACAGTGATTTGGCTGTCTATAATATCCAAATAGTGGTAAATATCTATCCTTGAGGCTTCAGTGTTGGGAAGATGCTTGGAAAGGGAAATTGCAGAGCCACAGTAGGTTTTCAGTTTGACTTGTGGAAAGTAGAGATGCCAAACTTTTACAAGGGGCTGGATTTATCTTATGCAGAGATTGCAGGAACCATAGAAAAGAACGGTATTTTCAATCATTTTCTTTCCAAAGACTGCTACTTTATAAAGTAGAATTTGATGAACCAAAAAACCACACCTAAAACATCCACAATGTGTCGGAGATATTATCTAATTCTACAGTGATTTCTTACTGCTCAGGTGTAACTGGGGTGCAGCACTCAGCCACTGTAACCAGGCACCTTTTAACTGTGTAACTCATGAGTAACTCCCTGATTTGTCCCTGTTTGTCCCCCTGGCAGAGCGAATTCCAGGCGGGAGGTGGCCGTTCCCTGCGCAGGAACCAGCGGAAGCGGCAGCACGCGTACCAGACTCGCTCCACCATCGAGCACAGCCAGCAGGGAGCCAGCCAGAACCCCTGTGCACACCACGAGTCTGACAGCTCCTCTGAGGTCTGAGCCTCCCAGCAGCCTCCAACAGCTTCCCCGTTCCCAAATCCCAGAGCACGTTAGGGTTCCACGTGTCTGCTGGAGGGAGGAAGTTTGTGCAGCCGGAGCTCAGATGGAGCTGGAGCTGCACTGATGGGGTTGCAGTAAAAAAGAGGTTTTTCAAATGTATTCATGGCAAAAGAATACATGTAAAAATAACATTGGCCTGCTCCAGGATGGGGATAGTCACCTCACAAACAGGACAGGGGCAGGGCAGAGGGATTTAACACGCCCTTTGTCCTCATCTTCAACATGGATGATGGAGCAAGGGGGTCACAGTGCTCTAGGCTGGAGGGCCATGACTGAGAGTGATCAGCTCTGAGTCAGCCCTGAATTTGTGTGGGATCTGCTGCTCCAGCTGGATCCCTATAAATTAATGGGGTCTGAGAGAATTCATCTAAGAATCTTCAAATCACTACTGATGCTGTCACAAAGCCTGTCTTGATTTTTTGAGCAGTCTTGTGAGTCGAGAGGTTTGGACAGGGACAGGACCCAAGGAATGACTGGAGCTGTGCCAGGGCAGGGTCAGGCTGGATTTTAGGAAAAGATTCTTCTCCCAGAGGGTTCTGGGGCACTGCCCAGGCTCCCCAGGGAGTGGGCACAGCCCTGAGGCTGCCAGAGCTCCAGGAGTGTTTGGACAATGCTCCCAGGGATGCACAGGGTGGGATTGTTGGGGTGTCTGTGCAGGGCCAGGAGCTGGACTCTGATCCTTGTGGGTTCCTTCCAGCTCAGGATATTCTGTGATTCTCCACATGGGAAGAAACAGTCAGGTCATTGAGTCTCTGGGATTTGTGGTGTTCCTGTGGCATGTTGGTCTTGGAGAGTGAAGGATCATTTGCCTAAATGCCAAGACAGTGTTGAAAAGTAGCTTAAAACAGCTCCTGTATTTTTGGAAACCTGAAACATTTTCAAGTAAATTTAACTGGGTTGTGTTAAACCACTTGCTATTTTGGTGTTTCTTACAGCACATGGATTCTGGGTCAGGACTTTGATTTCATTTTGCAGTGCTTTGATTTCATCTACATCTGTAGAATGCTGTTGAAAGAGATTGAGTATTGGTATTAATCATTGATTTTGGCAAGGAAAGAACTTAAAATATACCAGATAAATATAACTTGTTCTCCTTAAGGAAGAAACTGAACATTGTTACTTTGTAAATGCATTGAAAGTACAGAACAGCTCAAAAAGCTGGGCCCTGGGCACTAAAATTTATTAATCAAACACTTGAATAAGAATTCATTCTGTAGTTCTGATATAATTCACATTTGTTTCTATAGGAACTATATAAGGATATGTTATAATATTAGTTAAGATATAGGAAGAAATTGTGGATTCATTTCTTTAAAGCTAAACCAGCCCTTGAATACAAAGTTTTCCTCAGGTGACACAACTTGCTTGCAAACAAAAATGATGCATTTTTACCCTTGGCCCCAGAGTGAATCCTGTTGTTTTTTCTACAGGAAGATGAGACTGTTGGCACAAGTGATGCATCCATGGATGATCCTGTGGCAGCCTGGCAGAGTGAAAGCAGTTCCAGGTACCTCCACTGGGCTCTGAATTGGTAACACTGGTTTATTATGGGATTGAAGTAGGACAGTTGATATTGAGATACTCAGGCTTCATTTTGAAGACTGATTTTTAACCAGTTCATCATGAAACATTTTATATTGGGATTTTTTTCTGTTTGTTTTCTTTTCGAAGTCAAAAATAATTCTAAAAAAACTTTTATAAGAAAATATTGTCTTTAATTAAGAGCTACTTGAAAAAAATCAATGCCAGTTTGGCATATAAATACTGTACATGTATTATTTGGTATTAAAGAAATCAGGACTGGATTTTTTGGAAAGTGCTCTAGTTCTTTAAATGCTTCATGCATTTTTTGCTGCCAGTTCTTATGAAGTCAGTCTGTGAATCAGTGAGTTAATGAGAATTTATATCAGCCATAGAGGTAGTTTTTCAAATTGATAAAAGAATTTACTGAAATCACAAATCAGAGAGCATTTGTTTTTCTTTAAATTCACATGATAACAAAATTCTGTGCTAATCCTGAGCAGAACCAGGAGAGCAGATTGAATATTTGGACTTTCCAATCCACTGTGGGAAAACTGAAGTTTTCTGTTCTCTTTCTTACAACTTTTTTATTATCTCCAGTGATTCATCAAGTGAGTATTCAGACTGGACAGCAGATGCTGGGATTAATCTGCAGCCTCCAAAGAGACAAACCAGACAGGCAGCTCGGAAAATCTGTAGTAGTTCTGAAGATGAAAATATGAAGGGAACAAAAGGGCTGGAGCCAAAGCAAAGGAAACTTAAACAGCCAAGGAAAAAGGTCAGCAAGTGTAATTCCTAGTGTCTTTTGTACTTTATGAATATAAATTTGGGGTTTAGTGGTTGTTTCCAAAGTAAAATTTTTCATAAATGGTTATAGAGTAAAAAAAAATAGATTACAGTAATTATGGTACTAGTGGTACCACACCAAGAAATTTTATTGTTTGTTTTATTGTGCTTCCATCTTTCCCACAGGTGGTTCTTCATTACAAATGCCATTTTTTTTCTCCTAGATTTATGCTCTTCATCACAGTCAGGTTTACAATAGGGTGGATTTATTGTAAATTAATAATGGATCTGTATTGTATTGACATGGTCAGATTTCATTTTCATGGTGTTTTTTAAAGACATTTAGAATACCTATAAAAAACCAATTTTTTTCTTTATTATAGAACCACAGACTGGTTTGGGTTGGAGAGGTCTTAAAGATCATCTTATCCCACCCCTCTGCCATGGGCATTTTAATGATCTATGAATGTTTTAAGGCATTTTAATGATTCATGAAGGTTTTAATTTTCAATTATATTTATAACAAACCTGTCTTACTCTCTACTATTTAGTAGAGGTTTTGGGAAGGATGACACTCCACAATTTCCTTTTCCTTCTATCTTACCTGCAGAAACTTCTGCATGATGAGTTTTCCATAGTGATTAACAGGATTCTGAATATTGTGTCGATTGCATTCTGAATTAATGCAAATATTTAACTTCTGTATGTAACTTACCTATATTATCTCCTGATGTTTAGAAAGCCAGTGGGCTGCTGTCCCTGGAAGGGGAGCCCAGTGAGGAGTGGCTGGCCCCACAGTGGATCCTGGACACCATTCCCCGCCGCTCGCCCTTCGTGCCCCAGATGGGAGATGAGGTACTGCCCTCAGCACTTCCCACATTCCCAGGGGAATCAGCAGCTCAGCTTGTTAGACTGTTCTACCCACCAATATCTGCAGGGAATTGTGCTCAGGACAGGCTGAGTTTTGATAACTTTGTTAATTCCCAGGCAGTTTGTTGTTTACAGATCCATGTCCTGAATTCCTTTTTCTGCATGGGTAGCTTGGGATTAGCAGGAAAAATTTGGTGTGCATCTTCACCTGCACATTTCTTAATGATCCCAGTTTTAAAGCACAGAGCAGGTGCCAATTTAGGGGTTGATATAAATATTTTTAACTAGAAGAGTGTTTTATGATGAAATAAATAAGTGTGCAGTATGTTCTGAATGGGATAAAACCTGGTATGGAAGAGCACAATCACTAAAATTTCTCTACTTTTCTCTTTTCATTTGCTCTTTTTTTCTCTCGTAATTTTCTCTTCTTTTTTCTCTTTTAAGATCATCTACTTTAGGCAAGGCCATGAAGCTTATGTGAGGGCAGTGAGGAAAGCCAAAATTTATAGTATTAACATGCAAAAACAACCATGGAACAAAATGGAACTCAGGGTAAGTTCAAGAAATACTTCAAAGAGCTGAATGTCTCTGTAATGTTAAACTGACATGAAAAACCAACATGAAAAATGTAAAGAAAGCATTGCTTTAAAATGTTAATATCAAAGTTTTACTTGTAAATATTAAAATCAGTTTTTATTAACACAAAGTCTTTACATCTTTACTTCCTGATTTTGGACTTGATTCTCAGGGGTGTCTTTCAAGACAAATTATTTTTGCTTGAACACTGAATTTATTCAGAACCCAGCACTGCAGAGCTGTTTGTGATTCTCTCACCACTCTACAGTGACCTGAGCATTCGGGTTCTGTTTCTTGTTTTTAATGCTGAGGTAAGAAATAAGAAATAATGGTGTAAACACCTGAATGTGTGCAGGAGTTCTCTTAAACTGGATCTTGCTTTGAATGAGTTCCCAGGACTTAATCCACAGTGTTGCCATATTTTTTCCTGCTTTCCTCAGGTTTCATATCAAGAGAAGATCCCATATATGTGCTCATGTTCAGTTAACCATGCCAGTAGTTCTATTAATGAAAATAATGGCTTTACTGGGAAAATACCCAGTTACCAGTCCCAGATATTCAGTGATTCCAGCTGTAATGTTCCAAGGCTGATTTCCATCATCAGTTTGTGAGGAAAAGGAAATAGCTGTTCACTTAGGATGGGCTTTGACAGGACATGAACATAAAGGCTATTGTGGAATTTCCGTTTTCAGAGGAAAAAATTCCTTTTTTCCCCCCGTGCAAGAGTGAGGGGCCCTGGGGTAAGTTGGGGAGAGCCTTTGGTGTGCTTAAAAGTGAGTTTGTTCCTTAGAACCTTCTTCAGTAATTTGCAGAAATCCTGTTCACAAACCTGCCAAGGGAATGAGCTTCTTCATTTTTCTTTTTGAGGTGACAGTGATTGATTTTAGTGTTTGGAGAAGAAAATTTAATGGGTGAAATTACCTGTGCTGTAGAATGGAAACATATTTGGAATTTATTAATGTTTCACTTTAACATTGGTATTTTTGTTGTTGGCAAGGTAAAATAATGCAGTTCCATGCTTCTTGCTAACTAGGAACAAGAATTTGTGAAGACTGTAGGAATTAAATATGAAGTTGGGCCTCCCACGCTCTGCTGCTTGAAGCTTGCATTCCTGGATCCAATCACAGGCAAAATGACAGGAGAATCCTTTTCCATAAAGTAAGTCACTAGAATGCTGATGACATTCTTCAAGAGCTTTCCTTGCAGTGTATAAGCTTCCCCCTCCTCCTTTCTTATTTCCTGTGGAAGGCATGATGATGGCAGTAATGGTTATCCCAAATGCATGGAATTTGAGAACTGTGTAGTTCATCTAGAACTGTATTTCTGGGTAATAATAACATTTTTTTGGTCTTATTTCCTGAAGGTACCATGATATGCCAGATGTTATTGATTTCCTTGTGCTGCATCAGTTTTATAATGAAGCCAAAGAAAGGAACTGGCAAATAGGTGAGTATTTTTTCCCAATTCCATGTGTTTTGCACCATTTCTGCAGCTGTTTAATGGGATACAGTGTCTTTATTACATGATGCAAAGGACTATACACATGTGATGTTGTAAAGATTATTGGAAACTTTTATTTGATGATTGCTGCCATTCCTGTTGCAAAAAAAAAAAAAAAAAAAAAAAAAAAAAAAAAAAAAAAAAGAGAGAGAGAGAGAGAAATGAGAGAAACTGTTCTAAGGGCAGAGAGGAGAATCTCCTGATCTGGGATCTGAGGTGTGAGGCAGCTGCGAGTAATTCCCAGAGATGGGCAAGTCCTGCCCTGAGGGCAAGGGCTCAACTCCTGTGGTGCAAAATGTAAGGATGGAATGGCATTCACATAAGAGGGAGCTGATTCTCTATAAGGAAATATTTAGCAATCTTTGATGTTGTTCTTTCTCTGAATGCAATGTTTGCCCTTCCAGGGGATAGATTTCGCAGTATCATTGATGATGCCTGGTGGTTTGGGACTGTGGAGAGTCAGCAGCCTTTCCAGGCAGAATATCCTGATAGTTCCTTCCAGTGCTACAGTGTCCAGTGAGTATTTCCATGTCCTGTGGCTCTTACACGACTCAGAAAGCTTCAAAAATAAGATCAAGAACCTCAAGAGCTAGAATCCCTTTTTCCATTTAAATACATACCCAGACACTTTACTTATTTAATTAATTTCACGTATTTTACTTCTTATTTGTTACTTACTATTTATTTATTTTAGAATATTTTGAATATTTCCTTAATTTGAATATTTATTGATTTAAGTTTTGAATTTATTCCTAAAGCAACACTTCTGGTATAAACAGCAGTGCAGTGACTGTATAGGAGACACTAGAGGAAAATAGGGAGTTGAAATGTCTTATTCCTAATTGGAGTGACCTTTTGGGTCAAATCTGGTAAAGAAAAGGTGTATCTTTGTATTCACTCTAACTTGTGCATTTGAATGAATTTTATTTAATAGCTGGGACAACAATGAAAGAGAGAGGATGAGTCCATGGGACATGGAGCCGATCCCAGAAGGAAGTAAGTGTGTGTTGGATTCCTGTCCCTGCACAAAGCAAACAGCTTTGGGGCCCTGGATTTACCCTATGGAATTGTTCCTCTCCAGCTGCGTATCCGGAGGAGGTCGGTGCTGGAGTTCCTGTGACCCCAGAGGAGCTGACAGCTCTTCTCTACAAACCCCAGGAAGGAGAATGGGGGGCCCATTCCAGAGATGAAGAATGTGAACGAGTCATCCGAGGGATTGAGCAGCTTCTTTCCCTTGGTAAGTTTAGAGAGAAAAGGGGGAGGGATTAGCAATATCGGGGAGGTGGCACAGGACTGAAGAGTAGATGGGATGGAGTGCTGGGACTTGGTGTGGAGTATTTGAAATGTACTCAACTAAATTACTGAAAAGAGCCTTTTAAATTTCATGATTCAGTTTCCAAGCTAAATCCCCTTTTTTCCTGGGGCTTCCCCTGATTTCCTTTGATGGGGCTTCCCAGTGGGTCATACCTAAAGGTAAAAGAGGAAAACTTATCATTAAACCCCCCAAAACCAATCAGCAAATCCTCACTAAATACCCTCACTTCCAAATTCCTTGTAACTGGTTTGTAACCATTTAATAGCACACCATGCTTTAAATTCTGCCTCTGCTTACATAAAGGACATGTCTGTGTTCTTACTTGATGTTGTGTGTTGTAGTATTCCTGTTTTAAGTGCAAATGCCGTGTTCCTTTCAGTCAGATTGGTTCAGTCACATCAAATCCCAGATGTGATACTTAAACAAAAAGTGCTTTTTCAAGAGTAGGAATAGATGGTACAAGAGGAGGAACCCTGCCCTGTGGGTGGTGACATCCTCAGCTGTAGATCTGCGTTGCTTTTGCCAAATTCTTCAAAAGAAACCCCAGAAACCATTAAAAGGAATTTTGGTATAACATCCCTTGGAGGCATCTAAATGATTGTGGTCTTTTGTCTTGCAGACATTTCTAATCCCTTTGCTGTTCCAGTGGACCTTAGTGCCTATCCCATGTATTGCACTGTCGTTGCTTATCCAACTGACCTCACCACCATCAGGAGGAGGCTTGAAAACAGGTTTTATAGGTGAGTTTGGGTTTGTAGCTGACATTTATTGCATTTATTAGCATGTGGAGCTGAATGCTGTTTTAAGTCCCTTCAGCAGCTGCATGAGATCAGATTGGCCTTGGGCAAAGTGAGTCTTCCTGAATAATAAATTCTCCTGGCCATGTTGTTAAGGCAAAAGCTGCCATAGTTGGATCTGGAGTGTTGGTTTAACACCCTGAGCCTGGCTCTGTGTTGGAGGCAGAGCATGTTTGTTTTGTTTCTATCTTTGTTGCCTTTGAGCAGGGTCTTTGTGTTGCTGTTGCCAGAAGGGGGCTGAATAATGCTGGAAACTGGAAATCTCAGTTTTTCCGGTTAATTTGGGGGTAAATAATGTCCTGCTCTTATTTTCCCCTCTGAGGACCACCTGTTTCACTTGTTTCTGCTTGATCTGAATTCCCAATTCAGTTTTTTACTGAAGAATCCCACTGCATGTGGAAGAAAAGTAACACGCACCTTCCTCTCCATCCCATTCCTTTAATTTTGTGTATTTTTCAGGAGAATCTCTGCCCTGATGTGGGAGGTAAGGTACATTGAACACAATGCCAGGACTTTCAACGAGCCAGACAGCCCCATAGTCAAAGCAGCCAAAATTGTGACAGATGTCCTGCTTCGCTTCATTGGGTGAGTTTGGACCCCACACACCCCTCAGCTCCAATTCCTTGGATCCTTCATTGTGTACCTTGGTTTTTGTCATTGTCCTCCAGAGATCAGAGCTGTACTGATATATTAGAAATCTACAACAAGGTGAAAGCAGAAGACCTGAGCAGTACTGATGAGGAGGAGGAGGTAAGATAATTTCCTTCCCTTTTAACACATGAAAGAAAATTTGATTTTTGTTGAGTCTTTATTTTATGGGTAATTGCACTGAGTTTTGGAGATAAGGCTGTTTAGGCTCACCTGGGACAATAAGCTCCCTGAAGTAAAAATGCTTGGAACTGTCTGTCTTTAATCTTCTCTCAGTACATGATGTTTTGTTGGAAGGATGAGTAATGAGGGGAGCTGGGAAGTGGAGCTGTTACTCAGTCAGAAGGACAACAGTTCTCCATTGTCAGTGAGGCAGCAGTGCTGATTTCCTTATGTAATTCTGTGTCATTTCCCATCAGTTGATCCCTAGAGTGAAATGTCAGGTAGAATCCAGGGTAGATATCACTGCCTTGAGCTGCTTCCCTCTCCTGACACCTTCTCCCCTTCAGTGCAGTTTGGAATGTGCTGTAGTTCCTGTTGCCAAGTGCCCTGTGGTGGTTGTTGGCTGGTTTTTAACCCTTTTTCCATGGCTGAGGGTTATCCAGACCGGCCTGTGTGTGATCAATCCCTTTGCCTTTAGGTGGCAGAAGTAGATGTGGATTCAGACGCTCCAGGCACTTCCTCTGGGAAAAGACGAGTGAGTAAAATTTCTGCTTTGGTCATTTTTTAAAAAAATTGATTAAAAAAAAATCTCCAGCACTGAAATTTCGATGCAACTGATAAGTATAGTAAGGCTGGACATGAAATACTGCAGCTTCTTATGGGTTTGAGTGTTATATATAACCTGAAAAGGCAAATTTGTTTCATTTGTCTAAATTGCATATTGCTGTGCTATCAGCTCTGCTTTAATCTTCCTGGATTTCTGTTTTTAATTGGGGAATACTTGGAAATTAGTGGGAACTTCAGGGTAACAATGTGAATATTCTGATACCATCTGCAATACCTGTTTCCCTGCAGGTGAGACGAAGAGTGAAGAGGCAGCCCATGAAAGCCAGTGCTGATGCTTGGAAGGAGCAGTGCCAGCAGCTCCTAAACCTGATTTATGAACGAGAGGACTCAGAGCCTTTCAGGCAGCCTGTTGATCTCTTCTCTTACCCTGTAAGTGCAGCTTCCATGCCTAGAATTGTTCCTCCTTTGGCAGAACATCCATGCTGGGCATGGCTCTGTCCTCTCCGTTTATGAGCTGATGTTTTCAGGGAATTACCTGCAACAACTCTCAAAGTCAAAGATTGACTTGAGCGACTGGATGAACACTGAATTGATGTTACTGCTGTAGGAGTTGAGAGCTTTGATTTTTCTCCTGTGTTTTCTCACAGGATTATCGAGATATTGTAGACACTCCTATGGACTTCAGCACTGTGAAAGAAACCTTGGAAGCAGGAAACTACACCAGTCCCTTGGAATTCTACAAAGATATTCGTTTAATATTCTGCAACTCTAAAGCTTACACTCCTAATAAAAAGTCTCGTGTAAGTAATAAATTTTAATGCCTGTTTTTTAACAAAGACCTTGGCCCTACATGAATAAAACACATGAAATGAGGTATGAAGAGCAAAGCACTGCTTGGCGTAGTAAAAATAACCAGGATACACCAATTCTGTGGTTATAAACTGGCTTTGTTCTGCTTTCCCAGATGACTTCTATCATCCATTTTCATCTGGGATGATGATCACTGTTGCAGCTGTTCCTTGCAATATTTGTAACAGAAAATTGGTCACCAGCTTTTATTTTTTTCAATAATTTATTCCTGTGAACAAGGCTATCAGCTTGATAACTGCACATATTGTGGATGAGGCTACACAAAAGCAAGGCCTAGAAAGAGGACAGGAAAGTGGTTTAAAGATTTTGACATCTGGTTTACAGAAGTTAGGACTGAGGACATTTTGAGTTGCTTCTCTGTAGCTCTGTAGGGGTGGTGTAAGGATAGTTCACCAGGGATTTAGTGCAAAAACAAAGGTGAGGAGACATGAAATCCAATTATTTTCCCTTTGGTATTCAAGTTATCTTAAGGCCTGCTTCTATGCTTCATGGGGATTGACAAAGGGGACTCTATTCCAGTAATCCAGAAATCCACTTTCCTTCAACTCTGGAAATATTTTGTACTGTTATTAAATCCCTTTATGAAAACACTTTCTGTTGCAAGAATACACATAGCCCATGGAAGGAAATAATCTGTAAAGAACCTCATAGTGGAACATCACTGCGATTTTTTTCTTTGTGCTACAAAGTCAGGACATCTTTGTGATGGTTTCTGCTTGATCTTCAAGTTATTCAACTGTAATAAGCCAGACCATTTTTCCTCACTGCAGATTTACAGCATGACCCTTCGACTCTCTGCCTTATTTGAGAATCACATGAAAAACATCATCTCTGAGTACAAGTCAGCAATGCAATATCAGAAGAGGAAAAGGCCTCGGTACCGAAAGCGGCTGCGGAGCAGCAGCAGTTCCCCCTCAACCAGCAGAGCATCCAGGTAAAACAGGGATGGTGAGCCTGGCTGGCAGTGCCATTCCAGAGGACAGGGGTAGATGTGCTTTTGGGAATAACCAGTAGCAGTTTTGCTCATTTCCTGATGAACTTGCTCTTTTGGGAGATAAAATCATGCTTGGTTTGTAGTTTGTAATTCTGGTAGGTGAAAGATGATGTGGTTACAAGTGTTCCTCTGGAGGAAATGAAAGATCATCTGTCTCTGCCTTTTAACTGTTGAAAAAGTGTTGTGTAACGCTTCCCTACCTTCATCTGATACATTATCTAAGTAAACTGACTGTTGGTTTTCAAAGGGGAGATAAAATCTTGTCCCTGCAAACCTCCTATACCTTTAGCAAACAGCACCATGGTGTAACTATTTTTAGTGTTACCACAGCAGGGAAAAAGAAATCACTTTGCAGGAGAAATCAGTTTTGTATTTGAGTCTTTGGTGATAACAGATTTCTCTCTTTGGGGTATTCTGTGTTTGCAGCCCAAAAGGGAAACAGAAGCAAATGAAGATTCAACCTAAACCCAACCAAAATACCTCACTGCCCCTGACCAGGACTAACTCTTCAGTCTCATCTCATGGTGAGGAGAAATCCAGTCTTTCTCTTACAGCAGCTTGTCTGTGCATGTAGAGTCTTGTCCTCATGAGACACATGCAAAACCCGCCTGTTGAAGGAGCCAGGTCCTGGAAATGTGTTGTCTGTAGGTTGTTTTAGCTGATTTTGGCTGTTGGGAAGTTCTGAGTAAGGATCAGGATATTGGGAACCTGGGTCTGGCCGTGTTAAGAATTATTCCAGTGCCAAAAGTCCAGACTTCCTGTGTATGGGCCTCTCTCCTACAGCAGTGATAGATAACTAATTAAATTAATCCTACTTGGAGTTACACTCTGGATGAATCTGTCTTTCTGTGGCTGCAGAGCAGTTTGGTGAGATTACCCTGACTCAGGCTGTTAACTCAGGGCATACAGAACATCCCCAGACACAGAGCATAAACAGATTTCCTGTAAACAGCATAAAAATCACCCTGTCCCCTTGTGGTGTCCTGTCTGAAGTTTCAGATACAGCAGAAGAACCTCTGGGTTCAGCCACTGGTGAGGAGCTGGAGGGTCAACCATCTTCGTCAGGCTCAAATGCACAGAGCCGGAGTGGAAATGCCATAGATCCAGGGAAAAGCAGACCAGTCAGGAGCAAATCTACACCAGTGAAACAAGGTGAGAAATAATAAGATTCTGTGCTTTGACTGCCAGGTTTCACTAGAGATGAAAGATCTTCCTTCTGTCTGATGTTTATGGAATTACTGCCTCAGTGTAGCATTGTATATATTCCTAAACCATACCAAAAAATTGAATTTACTTTACTCCATTACTCTGTCGTGTCTTGTCTGAGGTGTGGAATGCAGATGATTCCATGTGCACTTTAGTGAAGTGCACATGGAATTTAAAATCTCTCCAGGTGGAAAATTTGATTGCTCTTAAACTCCTGCAGTTCCTTCAGGAATTACAGAAAGCAAACAAACCAAGAGAATCCCCACCCCAAAACCTTCGCCTTTTATTAATCAAGCTGAAACCAAAGACGAAAGAAAGTTTACAAAAACATTTAATATTTTTTTCATATGCTAAACGAAGTAGTACTGATCAGAAGGGAGACAGTTCAGATGTGGTTATCTCAGAGATGAGTTACTCAGAGTTTCTACTGAAGTGGGCACTTCATGGGCACTTCCTGAACCGTGGTGCCTTTCCCAAGTTCACACTCCTGTGCTGTGGCAGTGCTGGATGCTGTAGGTGAGCTTTTCCTGTCCTGTCTTAAAGAAGACATTTAATCTTCATTGTCAAATTCATAACCCTGAAAACATGGAGGATTTGGAGTCCCAAGCCAGCAAGATACTTTATTTAATTTTCATTTAAGGTGTTCAGCTATCACAGTGAGCTTTCTTGGGCCATTTAACTCTCTTGAGTTACGCTTTCCATTAATATTCCCTGGACTAAGCCTTTCAGAACATGCATTTGATAGGGAATAAATGCTACTTGCTGGATTTTTTTTTGTGTATATTTAGTTTTGAAATGGATTGTAGAGTGTTCTTGCCTTGGCACCCCAGGTAGGATTCACCTGATTGAGTTTTAGATGTTTGTATCCAACCTGGTCACTCCAGGCTCCTTTTTTTTGCCTGGATCTCCACTGAACTCTTGCTCAGGAGAGTTTGCAGTCATTGCTTCCAGATAAAAACTGTGTTTACTTTGATAGATTTTCCCCTTAGAGCACCTGCTTGTGTCCACAGCACGTAAAGGGTGAGTAGCTCCCAGTGGATCATCCCTGAGCACACCTCAGAGGCAGCTGAGGAGAATCCCAAAGGCAACTGAGGCAAATCCCACTTTCTGTGTCCTCTTTGGCTGTGATGTGATGCTGATGGGGTTATTTTGTGTTTGCTTAGATCACTCTCCTGATGGGCCACTCACCAACGGGGATGGCAGAGAACTCCGGGCAGGAGTCAAGAGGAAGCTGCTGAGCGCCTCAGAAGAGGATGAACACCTGGAGGAGGCGGAGGAGGAGGAGGAGGAGGAAAAGAAGAGAGAATTAAAGGAAAAGTCTGGTTTGTCTTCATCAGAAAGTGGGGAATCGGGATCTAGCTCCAGCTCTGAAAGCAGAAGTGGCTCTGATTCCGACTCGGAATCAACCTCCAGAACAGACCAGGATTACATCGACGGCGACCACGACTACAGCAAAGTTGTGCAATCCAAAAAACCCAAACGGAAAATCAAACGGAAACTCACTGGGGGCAAACGGAATTGGCAGGGCCGAGGGACAGGGAGGAGGGGCAGATGGGGCAGGTGGGGCAGGTGGAGCAGAGGGGGAAGAGGGGGCAGAGGTGGAAGAGGCTGCGGCAGAGGAAGAGGAGGCGGCCGGGGAGGAAGGAGAGGCCGAGGAGGCCGGGGAGCCTCACGAGGAGCCACCAGAGCAAAACGCGCCCGGCTCGCCGACGATGAGTTTGAAAACCTCTTTGGGGGACAGTTTGGAGAGAACATGTTTGGAGGGAGATTCAGCCGACCCCCTCGGATCAAAACCAGGAATGAGGGCAGGAGAACTGTCCTGTACAATGATGACTCCGACAATGACAATTTTGTGCACACCGAGGATCCTTTGAACCTTGGTACTTCCAGGTCAGGCAGGGTGCGGAAAATGACAGAAAAAGCCAGGGTCAGCCATCTCATGGGATGGAATTATTGACAGATGGAAAACTTTGGAACAATTTTAAAAGAACTTCAATGGCCTTCTACTGCAGGGATTTTACCAGAAATTCTACCAAGCAAGTTGTGCGGGGACTCCACTCACGTTTCACAGTGGTGCTTTTCCATCCTGTCAGTTTGTGTTTGTTTTAAAGCTTCAGATCTCCACACCTCATTGGTCAAAACAAGCCTTAGTCATTAGGCCTTAAATTACAGAAATTCTTCCCCACACACTACGAGTTCATCACATTACAGAGGCTTCCAGCTTCTCAGTAAGAACATGACATTTTCAAGTCACGCTTATGACTTCTCTCCCTCGTTTTGTTTTTGTATTATAGAAATAGCACCTTCTTACAGAGTTTTTATGTGGTTTCTGCCATAAATCCTTAGATACAGTAATAATTATAACTTTTGCACAATACACCAATCCTAAAGGCAGCTATAAAATGTTTACAGTTTCTATATTGTAAGAAGGATCTGGATTATTTTAATCTTCCCAGGCCAAACGTTGATGGAATTGTGCTGAACTGAAGTATGTCCATACTACAGTTTTGGAGGTCCTGATGTGCTTTCTATCGGTTCTTTATTCGTGTAAAAACAGTGACAAAGGGTTGGTGCCTTGTAAATATGTAGCAAACCTTTGATGTGGTGTGTCCTATGTGTGCATTAACTTTATTAAAAAGAGAATACTTGAGAAGTATGAATATCTAGACAAAAGGTGCCAAATGCAAAAGTTACTTGCATCTATTTTCTTTTTGTCCTCTCATATTTTTATAGTATTAATCGAGATTGTGCAGCTAAAGGGGTGACTTCAACATTTGAAAGGTTCCTCCTCTTCAAAGCATGATTTTTAATAGTAGCTCAGCTACCTCTTATTTACAACTACTGGAAACTGAAAAGAAAATAGATGCTGTTACTCAGAGCGTGGTGAAGAAGAGGCGAGAAGGAGCGTAGAGGGGTAGAAGTTGTGAGTAGCTTTATCTTCCTTGTGTTGCCACCATGAAAACAAATGCAGTGGCTCTCAGAGTTCTCAGCAGCAGATGTTTGGGGCAGGTTTGGGATTTGGTTATGCAGAGGGGCTGCCTGGCCCCCACTGCCCCGTGCTCCATGGAAATGTGGTTTGGGCCCTCTGGCCCCTCAGAGGTGCTGAGGGAGCTGTCGCCCCCCCAGACTGACTCTTGTGTCTCAAGCTTCCAGGAGAGAATTCCTGTTGCACTGTGCTCTTGTTGTCCTGGGAAATGCTGACTTGAAATCCTCTGGCAGTGGTAGTGCAGTTGGTGAGGAGATCCGTGCTCTGGCTCCTCGGTGACCTCGGCAGTGGCGTGGGCTGAGCTGGAGGTGAGCGGCCTCTTCCTTCCTTCCTGGGCTCTGGCTGGAATAGGTGTGGGATTCCAATTTCCTCCCCTTGTCTGACAGTTCAGAGTCAGGTTACAGAGAGAACGAGTCAGAAGAGACTACAAAGTTCCAGTGGAGTTTTTCAAGGTTTTTTAGGGTTTTTTTGAGCTTTCATCCAATATCCTGAAGTTCTTCTGTGCACAGCTTGGTCAATAATTCTGGAAAACCTCAGGCAGCAAAGAGTGACCCATGTATATTCTCAGATGCAGAAGGAATTTAATTTTTAACTTTCTATATTAAGCACTAGCTATTTTATCTCGCTTTCCAAAAAAATCCTAGTTAGATGCAAAAATGACTTGAAAATAAAAAAAGCAGAGGTTTAGTTTTTTGATGGAGGAGAGTATATCCTAAATTGCTCATTAATATGAGTTTATGGTACAGTACAAAAACCACACTTTTAATTTTGTAAGGAATGTTTGGAATCAGCCGTAACCCATTGCTGGACTTGATTTGGTTTTTGATGAGGGGTGGGGAAAAAACAAAGTGCAGAGGCTCTCCTAGTTCTGTATTGGGCTTTAAAGTATAAACACCTGTCCTATCATCTCTCTCATATATCTGTATATATACACGCATTTATATTTATAAGAAATGTATTGTTTGTTTGACTGATTGGTCTTTTTACATATGGTAAGCAGGAATAGCATGTATGCATCAGTCCATAGTTGGAATCATATCCCTTAGATCAGTCCTGTGAGCTAATGTAAACACTATAGGTTCTGTCCTAAAGCCTGAAAAGCTTGAAATGCAAAAGAAATGCTTTTTTCCTCTATTTCTGACTGGCTGAAAATCCACTTATTCCTTATTTATTTTGTGTAGGCGTTGGGGAGAGAGAAACCACAGGGATTCCAGAGAAATCATTTTATAAGTTGGTGTATTTTAGCAGCAATTAGATTAAGATTTAATATGTTCTTAACTGTATCTTTTCTCTGTACTGTGAAGATACCAGTGAAGCATCACTTTGCTGTGGCGTAAGTATGACTGTGTCCCATGACTATGAGCTAGAGCAGGGGGTGCTGGGACTGCAGAATTTAGTGTAAAAATTGAAAAAAAAGCTTTTTTTTTTTTTAATGCATGAGATCCTTTTATAAGCATGACAAATAACTTGGGTTTAGAGCTATTATTTTTGCTTGGATTTATGTCTGGATTCTTTCTCTGAGTTGGGCAGTTGATTTCTCATAGTTCTGTGGAATGATTACACTTCCGTAGGAACTTGGATCCTCTCAAATCCCAAATCCTATCAGGAGCCACTTACGGGTGTGGTAAACTTAGGATGAGTCCACCAGGTGCAGCAGAAGCAGGATTTAAAGTGATTTTAACCATCCAAAAGTCTCCCTGCTCCAGACCCTGCTGAGCTCCGGGCAGGCTGCAGAGTCTGGAATGCGCTGTCTTTCCAAAAAACTCCAGACTCTGCCTAAGGAATGGGATTTAAGGTCTGATTTTGAATGGGATTCCTGAGGGTGAGCAGGCAGGCCAGGGGCTCCTCAGTTCCTGTAGGTGTTTGGGCATTGGTGCCTCTGTTCCCGTGAGATGTCCCACTGGCAGATCCCAATCCCGAGCTGCTGGGGCTCCTCAGGGCGCTTGGGGACACCTTGGGAAAGGCCTCAGACCCACACACTCCATCCTCCACAGAGACAGGGCTGAAATCTTGCCTGTCTTTGCTCTCAGCTTTTCCCGGCCCCAATCCACTGTCCCTGCAGTGCTCCCCTTTCTCTCCAGGCCGGGGCATGGACGACAAAGCTTGTTTGGCAGTAGTGAGGTGCTGTTGTCTTGGATATTAGGGAAAATTTTTTCATGGAAAGAGTGGTCAGGCATTGGAAGAGGCTGCCCAGGGAGGTGGCAGAGTCATCATCCAAGAGCTGAGCACATGTGGCCCTTGGTGGCCATGGTGAGATGTGGTTGAAGGTTGGACTTGATAATCTTGGAGTCTTTTCCAACCTTAATAATTCCATGATTCAGCCCAAACTTCACCTGCTTTTTATTTTCTCCACCTTTTATTTTCCTCCTTGCCATGCCCCACCTCTTTCCTGTAGTTTCCTTTTATAGGCTATTTATTTATTCTCTTGGAAACTTTGGATATCGTGATGAATTTTATTTTGGCTGACTTGCCAGGCTGTTAGGTTTAATCCAGACCTTTCTGTTGATGCTTGAATTTGGATGGATTTGGGCAGTTTTATCCCTCCTCCCTCTTTCCATCACTCCTTTCTCCATCAGCCAAACAGAGGCCACCCCCTAATCCCAACCACCCCCACCCTGTAGACACAAAACCTAAAAAGCATTGTGGAGAAATAATTCATGGAGGACTTTTGTCTGCTTCAGATTCTGCATCCTATTTGCATAGTTTCATTTTCCTGGAATGTTTTCCTCAATGACCATCTCAGCTGCTCCTCCTGTGGGGAAGCAGAAGGGCTGAGTAGTTCAGAGAGCAGGGAAAAGAGCTGGCACCAGGGGAGTGGCAAAGAGTTTTTAATTAATATTAAAAAAATAAAATATTTGGAGGCTCTCTTGACCCTCAAAAGCAAGATGACCCTTGCCAAGCATTTGGAAAAGCTGCTCCTTGGTGTCTCGGGAATGTCTCTGTGCTCCAAATCACAGAATATTAACATGAGAAAATCAGTTTAAATCACTAATTTTTGATAAAAACTTGATTCATTCCATCTTTGAATGGTGAACACCAGGGAAAAGTGAACAGCTTTAAGGATGTTGTGTCCTGATGTGGAGTGTCCTGTCATGGATTTCATGGGTTAAAAATGTCTTTATGTGTTTACATGTCTTAATTTTATCTTTTTATTTAAACACCATCCTGCAGAGTTTTATAAAATGCTGATGATTTCCTGAAGGAGCAGTTAACCCTCCAAGGCTAACTCTATATTTAATAGGTAGGGAGCTGTTGTTGTGTTCTTACAATGTGTATTATAGCAAATCCCTGCGCATGAGCAACAGAGACTTTTCAACTCTTCAATATATCCGAGGTTTACACATGGTAAAAAAACTCCTTTATGTACAGTAAGTAACAGCCTGCAAAATTTAGTCTAAGAACTCGTCTTTTTTTAGTCTTAGAAATGCAAAGACCTGTTGGAAGCTTGTACATTTTTACTACGTCGTGTTCGGCCCACAGCGAACTCACACAACTGTGCTATGAATCCCTGAAAAATTTAGATTTCCAGTGGGAATTGCTGTCACAGCCTTAACTCTAGTGTTCTAAAAATGGTGCTGAAATACATTTTTGTGTGTGGATGTGGGTACCTGATCCGAGTCTGTGAGACTTCCAAGGCAAACCAAGCACTTGGAGTTACTACTCCTGGTAGTAACTGCAGCCATGCTGGGGAGCTGGCAAATGTGTAAATAGTTGGGAAATAATTCCACCAGTGGAAAATTAGGAGCAGTTCCTCAGTTTGGGGGTTTTCATTGGCAAGCACTGCGGATCTTCCTGGGTTTGGGCTCTGTGAGGAGTTTTTTGGGGGGTGGGGGGTGAAATCCTGCTAAATATTTGCAGGTGAGATCCAAATCCGCCGTTTCTCTTCCTAAAATTCTTCCTCAGAGAGTGGTGGCTGCTCGGGTGTGTTCAGAACTCAGTGTCTGAGGATTATTTTTCTGTAGAAATATTAATTCAGGCTCTTCATTCCTCCATGAGTCATTAGAGCAGATTTCATGTAGAAGTACCACTCGATGTCAGAGCAAAATTCACATGATTTAGGCGCTCCAGGTCGTGTTCTGGATTTAAAATACTCCAAAAATGCACAAAACTATTAGAATTATGTCTACTTTCTATATTATTTTTTTCAGGTGATATTTATGCCCATATCTTCACATCCGCTATCTCAGGTCCCTTTAATGAATACTTCAGGGATTTTGATGCCACATGTTGGCAGACCAAATGTAATATTTATATGCAATGAGCTGTTAGTTTTTTGTATTGTACAAATGTAAATTTGTAAAGATTTTTTTCTAGAGTTTTTTTGAAGTCACTGATGTAATCTAGGATGTTTCATTTTCCAGCTGTGGGATTGTCTTAATAAAAAAAAAAAAAATAAAAAGAAACTCTTACTTTGGTTTTGCATTGCTTCCTGAGTAGTTGAGACATTAAAAGGTGAAAAAAAAAAGGGTAGGTAAAATGGAGGATTTAATTAAAAAAAAAAAAAAAAAGCTTCTGCCTGCAACTGGATAATTTTATAGTTTTAATTGGGAGTTTTATAAATTGGATATAGAAACGTTATTTATAAATGGATAGAGAAGCTTTTATACCTTATACCTTTATGTGAAAGTCTTGAGCAGGATGGAATGGAGACCCTCACCCCAATCACCATCCAGTCTGGCTCCAAAATACCATTTTTCTGGGAAAAAAGAATAGGGGCAGCTAATGATTTCTTGGAAAAAGCAGGGAAAAATGCCTGAAAGTGCTGCAAAATGGCTTAAAAATGCCATGAAAGGAGCAGGGGAGGAGGAGGAGGCAGCACTGGGCGAGGTCCCTTGGCCGCTGTGGGACACGGGTGGGTTCAGAGGGTGACTTGGCTCGAGGAGAAGGTTGGACTGTTACCTATGGGATATTTCATGGGAAACAAGGAGTTACTCCTCTGCTCTTACCCTTGTTAAATAGCAGCGATAACATTGTTTAAACAGGGATTTTGGGGGGTGGATGGGACTGGGTTTGTGTAGAGCTGCCGGGGCAGGGGTGGGGGGTGGCTCTGTGCTCGGCCAGGGGCAGGTGCTGACAGTAAATATGTGGAATAAACTCAGGAGGAATTTCTCCATGGAAAGGGTGGTCAGGCCTTGGAAGGGGCTGCCCAGGGAAGTTTGGAGTGCCCACCCCTGGAGGTGTCCAAGGAAGGTCTGGAGGTGGCACTCAGTGCTCTGGGCTGGTGACAAGGTGGGAATCGGGCACTGGTTGGACTCGGTGGTCTGGGAGCCTTTTCCAAAATTAATGATTTTGGGATTCTGTCATTCTAGTTTGGCTTTTCCCGTCACTAATCTGCTGACTTTTTTGACATTTCACTTTATTGTGCTGATTCCAGTGGCATTTCCTCTCTGATGGGAATGAATATCTCCTTTTTAACACAACACTCATCCTCTAAACCCCGGGGACAAAAGGGCTTTTTTTTTTAATTGGCATTGATGGTTACAGAGAACAAAATTAAACTTGTTTTGCAGAGATGCTGGAGCCCCCCTTAAGTGCATCTATCAGATGGCATTGGAGGGGAAGAATTCCACACCCTTCAGAGCTGCTTAACCTTTGCTAGACCTCCCTTGGCTGTCCCTCTGTCGACATTATATTGATTTGATATTATATTGATATTATAGCTGTTTATATTTTATGTCATCATGTTTAGGTCATATGTGATAATACATGTTACAAAACACATAATATAAAATACATGTTATAAAATACATTATATAAAATACCAGAGTGGTAGAAAACAACTGTTTTTCCCCGTACACTTTGGAAATGCGTTTTGTAGAAGTACCTTTTAAAAGGTATTTTTTATAGATATCTTAAGAGTTCAGCTGTGATTTTTGTGCATTTCAGCAGGGACTGGAGTCAGCACTGCCTTGCGGTGATGTGTGACAGCTGGGTCATCCCAACAGTCATTTCCAGCCTGGAAAACCCCAAGGTGAATTTTTGAATCCATCCTCAGGATGCTTCAGGCGTGCAGGGCGCTGCCGGTGACATCGCGGGCACTGTGAGGCCCCAGAGCCTTCCCAACCCAGGGAGGGACCAAGCTTTGCCTCCATCCATTTCCAGCTCAGAACAGGAATGGGATGAGCCCGTTTCCAGGAGTGTTTGGACAGCGCCTCAGGCCCAGGGTGGGATTCTGAGGGATGGTGCTGTGCAGGGCCAGGTGCTGGGCTCCGTGGTCCCTGTGTGTCCCTGCCAGCTTGGCAGAGCCGGGGACTCTTGTGTCATTTGCCCTTGGTACAACAGGAGCTGGGTTTGGGCACACTGTGAGGCCGCTGGCAGTTCGGAGCCGTTCCGAAGGCCGGGGGTGCCGGGTGCGCCACCCCCTCCGTGCCCCATCCGACGGGACTTTAAGGTGTCCTTGTTTCTGGGTGAATAAAAGCGTCTTTGTGCCGAGCCTCGGCGGATCAGGTGTGGAGCTGGAGCCCGTCCCGTGACGCAGGTGCGGGCGGTGCTGGCAGCGCTCCCGGCCCGGGCCTTCCTCCCGCTCTGCCCGGGACAAACCCTTCCCTTCCCCTCGCCGGCGGTGTCCGGCCCGGGGCTGACGCAGGACCTGCCCTCCTCCATCAATATTTGCTCTGCTGCCAGGTGGGAAGGCTCGCAGCGCTCCCGCAGCAGCTCCAGCCCCACACGTCCCCTCAGACGGTGCCGGAGCCCCGCGGAGCATGAGGGACCGGCTGGCCGAGCTGCAGCAGAGAGCGGCGGCCGAGGGAGACCCGCACGACGACTCCGGGCGCTTCGACAACCCCGCGTTCGTCGGGGACGACGCCAGCCCCGTGGGCCGGGCGCTGAGGGAGGCGGCCGAGCTGTGGCGGGCGCTGGAGCGGCTGGAGCAGCTGTCGGAGAGCATCGACAGGACGCAGCAGTCGGTGCTGTGCTGCACCTCGGAGGAGAGCATCGCCCGCCGCAAGAGCGGCCTCGGCGCGGCCCGCGCCGCCTTCGCCCGCCAGGCCGCGGCCCTGCAGCCCCAGCTGGGAGCGCTGCCGGCGGCCCCGGCCGGGGGCTCGGGGCGAGCGGGGCCCCGCGTCCGCCAGACCCAGCTGTGGCTGCTGCTGCGCCGCTACGGCGCCGTCCTGGCCCGCCACTACGCCCGGGAGAGCCGCTACCGGCAGCGGCTGAAGGAGCAGATCCAGAGGCAGGCGGAGCTGGCGGGCATCAACCTGGGCGCCCAGGACGTGGATCTGCTGGCCGAGAGCCCGGAGGGGCCGCGCATCGTCGGCCGCGACCTGGATGAGCTCAAGGCCAAGCATCACCTGGGTCTGGCCCAGGCGCGGCAGCGGCAGCTGCTGGAGCTGGAGGCGCAGATGCTGGAGCTGCGCGGGCTGTTCGTGCAGCTGGAGGGGCTGCTGGCCCAGCAGCACGGCGGTGTGGACAGCGTGGAGCAGCACGTCCTGCGCACCCTCGACTACGCGGCCCAGACGGGCGGCGGGGTGAAGAGAGCTGGCAAATACCAGCGGCCGTCGCGGCGCTCGGCCCTGCTGACGGCGGCTCTGGGGCTCTGCTCCTGCTGCCCCTGCCTGCCCTGCCCCGGCCGGGGGCTGCGCTGAGCCGGGGCTGCGGGGAGGATTGCGGCAGAGCTCGGGGGATGCACCCCGCGCTGGGCGAGAGACGGTGTCTGCTGGGCTGGAGGCTTTCTGTGCTCCTTGAACAGTGAGGCAGTGATAGTGGACCAAAGACTGACGCTGAAGATGGTGGCAAGCACCAGCAGTTTCTTTCCCCACAGTACAACCTTTTATACTTTTTCCCTGTACCGCACTTGTGACACGCGCTCCTTTTTGCATTATAGTTGTCTAACAAATTGTGTGCACGTGTCTCCTACACTTCTGTAATTGGCCGTAAATTTCTCCGTTTCTCGTTGCTAATGTCAACACACATCCGCATTCCACGCTCCTTCTCCCTCAACGTTGTTCACCTGTCTTGTTCAAGGACACAGCTGTAACTCATCAAGGCCAAGGCTGCCTGCAGCCCCATTCCTATTCTCCTACAGGGCACGAGACACGGACTCCTTGAATGATGGTGCAAGGACCATGTGTTCCTTGTATGATGGTGTAAGGGCCGTGCACACCTTCCTTGATGGCTCAGAGACCATCAAGCACAGCTTGCTCAGGGATGAAGGTCCGTGCACACCTCACACAGCAGCATGGGGATCACACACACACCTTCTCTGATGGCACAGGGACCGTGCACACCAATTCCTGATGGCACAGGGACAGTGCACATCTTGGGTGGCAGCTACACCTTGCACAGTGATGCAATAACCATTCACACCTCACCTGGAAGCATGAGGACCAGGAGCCTCTTGCATGGTGGCACAAGGACCGCCAGCACCTTTCCTGATGGCACAGGGACCCTGCACACCTTGCCTGGAGCACAGGGACCAGGCACACCTTGTGCATTCATATAAAGACAATGCACACCTTGTATAATAACGTAAAGACCATGCACACCTTGCTCCAAGGGACCTTGCACACCTTGATGGCATCATGGAGACCATGCTCCTCCATTGCAGTGCTCAGCCAAAAAAAAAATCACTTTTAAATACTCCAAAACTTGACTTCAGAACTGTAACGTTTCTTGGTTTTGGTACTGTTTCAAGGAGAGAGGGCAAAAAACCTGCTGAGGTTTTTGGCATCTCTGCAGTTACATGTGAGTGGACTCAAATGGCTCAGTGCCACCAAGGGGCAGCGTGAAGGCTCCTCCACCACATCCCCATCTTGATTCTCCCCACTTCCTCCAGTTTCTACTCCCTTGGGGTTATTTGGTGCATTCATGTTGCATTTTGGTCGTTGCTGGTTTGTCAGGCTGTGGGTCAGCTTTGGGCTGGGTGTTCCTCACAGCTCATCCCACACTCTGATGCCTGAAGAGGATTTGCATAATTTTGGGGGGAATCTGCAGGCTTTTACTTCAACCTGCACATTGCACTTGCTGGAAATGCTGGAGCCTTTGAGTGGCCCTTTTTTCTGGTCCCCATATCACCACCCGAATTTCCCCAAACCTCTCCAGTTAGAGCCTGGGGCCTGGTTAAGTTTTTTGGGACCCTTTGTGGAAGGTCCCTTTGTGTCCTGGCAGTTCCTGGCAGTTCATCCCGGTGCTCTCAGCCACCCCTACATTTATTTTCATCTTCTGGCTGAGCTTTAATAAAAAAATTTCTCAATAACCTCTTGAGTCTGGAGAGTTATTTCTTTGCAGCAGGGAGCCCAAAGCTAAGGAAGAGCAAAAATTGAATGACTTCTCAGTGTGTTGATTGAGTAAATTCCTAGGAATGTAGAAAACTTAATTTTCAGGCTGATAAATTCATATTTTCTGTTGACCTGGAAGACCCCCACATCAAGAATATTTATCCCTGTGAGAGCTCTGGGAGCCAAGTTGAGTGGTCTCTGCTCCTGCCCTCTTCCTCCTTCTTTATTTTCCATTTGTGAGGTCTAAATGAATATTCTTTTTTCATTCAAATTTTGATGAATGGAAGTTCACGTTTATTTAATTTTTATTAAAAAAATTCCACAACTTCCAGACCATTGGAAACACCGCTTGCATCTCACATCCAACCCCACATTTAGTGTGTGGCTGCAAGAACAACCTCCTGGGAAGCACTGAAGTTATTTACAACCTCCCAGGATACAAAGAGAGGGGAAATAAACCTGCTGAGGTTGGGAGGTGGCAAATCTGAGCTCAATAAAACATATTTAACCTCCTTTCACTCCCCACTGCCACAGCTCTGTGCAAACAACCTCCCTGCAGCCCTCTCAGGTGGCTGGGCAGTGTCTGGCCTGACTGGTTTTGCTGCTCAGGAGAGCATTATCCATAGAAAACAGGGAAAAATCTGGGTCACCAGCAGTGCTTCCAGCCAGGATGTGTTCCCTGAGGATTTTATAGAGCACAATTCCCCTGGAGCCCGGCACAGAGGGGATGGTCCTGTGCTTGTGGGGCTTCAGCAGCCATGAGATCTCCTGTGTGTGGGATTAGCAGGAGAATTTGTGGATCAGGGATTTGTGGAATACACGATTTGTGTTCAGGGATCCATGAGGAGTTAAAGGAGGAGGAAAACAGGAGAAGCTTCACACCTCAGAGTGGACCTTCCCACCAATGGCTTCAGCAGTTAATTTATGTATTCATGAATTTAATTTTTTTCTGCTGCCTTGTGGCCTTTCATTAAATACTGGTCTCAGACAGGACCTAATTACTGCAGAGCAATTAGTGTTACTGTAATGTGGGCATGAACACCCAACAGGATGGGAAAGATTCCTTTCTCTTCTGACTGTGGGACTCATTTAGGAGCACATTTAGGAATATTCCTGGAGATGGTGACACCGAGGTGGAGAACCTGCTCTAACAATTCCAGGAATATACATGAGAGACCTGTTTTAATTATGTCCCAAATGAGCTTCATAAATGTATGAAGTTCACATTTAAAGGGAAAAATAAGATAAAGCCAAAGTTAAAAATTCAAGCCCCTCAGCTCTGCTCTGTGCTCACAGACATGGAAGGCACAGAAGGAGGAATTTTTGGTAAAATGTGTTAAAAGGAGCTGGAGGGAAAGCCCAGAGCATTTGTAACTGTGCCCCAGCACCTGCAAAGCCTTTCAGCTGAAGAAGTGGCACTGAAAAGAATTTTTTTTTTAAGAACACAAAATCTTTTGCTGGCATTTAGACAAGTAAATAATTCCAGAGCAAATTAATCACCCTGCAGAACTCGTTTTAAAGGTGAGGTTATCACAGCTCAACAGTTCCTGCTCAGGGACCCCGGGGGGGTTGTGAATTCCAGCTCAAACACTCAGCTTTGGTCCCTTCGATGTTGTTGATTTTTGATGTCACAACAAACTCCCACAAACAGAATAATTTCTTGTAAATTTTTTTAAAAGCCTCCTGAACACTGCAAAGGAACTCGGTTCCCTGAATTCTCTTGCATTTGAAGCGTCTCTTTGGCCAAACCTCTGGGCATCCACATTTATCAGTAAAATTGGAGGGGAATTGTGGAGCTGAACTGTGATTTCATTTTGTTGTTCTCCAGTTCCCCAGCATGACAGGAAGGATAAATTCTTCATTTATCTAAATATTTCAAAATATCTAAATATTTTAATGCAATAGGAGATAATGAATGAATATATTTGCATTTTCTTTATTTAAAACCATTGCTCAGCATTTCTATTTCCAGAAATTTTTCAAGAAGTTTTTTTTTTTTTTTAGTTCTCAAATCACATTTGGTAATTTTATTCTGAATATACGTAGTGTCAAATCAGAAATTCATTCTGCTGTGGGGGCTACCAAGTGATTGCCTTGCTTCAAAATACTTTTTACATTTCCCTCCCCAATCCAGAAATGTGTCAGCAGTTTAAATTTACTTGATTTGTTTTCTCCCCAGTTTTTCCTGTATTTTGCAGTGAATCAACAACTCTATTCATAGAGCTCATCAAATAACTGCTGCTGCCTCTCCAAAAAATACGGAGATCTGGCTCACAAGCCTTTTTTGCAGGAGTAGGGATCTCTGCCAAGAAATTCAGGGGAGACACTGCTTGTCTTGGAAACTCCATCCTTGGGTTTCAGCAACGAATTGAGGCCATTTTTGGTGTTTGCTTCAGCTGGATGTCTTTGGCGTCCCTGATCTGTGTGGGCAGCCTGGAGCAGGTCACATCTCCATTTGAGATAATTTTTAAGAGTGTTTCTCTACAGGCATGATGTAAATTGTGTTTCCCAGGGATAAAATATTGCTGTTAGATTTCCATATCAGGGACGAAATTTTATGTCCATGTCCCTTCCTGCAGTCAACTCATACAAAATCTTCCAGAAATAATTAAGGATCACAGAATCCCAGAATCGTTTGGCTTGGAAAAGGCCTTAAAGATAATCCAGCCCCACTCCGTGCCTTGGGCAGGGACACCTTCCACCATCCCAGGTTGCTCCAAGCCCCATCCAACCTGGCCTGGGACACTTCCAGGGATGGGGCAGCCACAGCTTCTCTGGAAAATCCATTCCAGGGCCTCCCCACCCTTACAGGGAGGAATTCCTTCCCATTATCCCAAATGGCCTTGCCCTCTGGCAGCAGGAAGCCGTTCCCCCTTATCCTGTCACTCCCGGGAAGCTCAGACTGGAAATTCCTGTTTCCCAGAGCCTGAAGCTCTGTGTGCACAAATCCTTGCTTTTTCCAAGCCGAGACTCAGATTTAGGGGCTGTTCCTGGCTGGGAGGGCAAAGCTGTCATGATGGGAGAGAAAGGAAGGGGATTCATGGCAATTTTTTATCCTCACCACGTTCCCATCACACAGAGGGAATGACGGATACATCACAGTCTGCCAAGATCCCACAGTGGCACTGGATGATGAATCAAGGAGAGCTTCTTCAGGGATGATTTGGTGCCTAAGTGCTGTTCGCAAAGCTCCAGGGGACAGCTGGATGTTGTCCCTGGCAATCTGCAGTGCTGGAGCCTCAGGAGTGAGTCATGCCCAAGGATGGGACAGTGGTGACATCCATGGGATGGAGGGATGACTGCCCTCCCTGGCTTTGCCTGGAAATGGGGTCAGAGTCACCTTTGCACCCACAGCGACCACCAATGCTTCAAACAGCCCCAAATTCGAGTTCTGGGGCAATCCTCACTCTCACAGGATGTTTTTAATTTGGCTTCATGTAACATCCACCCCTCTGGGCTCTGTGACCTGGATCAACCTGGATCTGCTTCTCTAAAAAGTGGGCTTTGTTTTAATGGCTTTGTCAATCCATGTGCGCTACATCTCCATGGAGTCTTTGATAACCTTTCACTTGGAATACAAAGTCTTTCAGGCTGGATTAGCACTGAGAGGCAAAAAATCGACTGTTCAAGCCTAGAAAATGGGTCAAGCTGAACTTTGTTGTATCAAATACACCTTAACGAGAGTTTTCCCTCCTGTTTGTAATGGCACAGAGCCCATTTGTGATGAGGAGCTGTTTTACAGCTCACGTGTTCTGTCTGGCTTGCAGGAGTCTGTCTCCAAGACAGATCCTGTGGCACTTGGTTTTATGGGAGAAGGAGGTGGCCTCTCTGTCCTCCAGGAAAGGCCCAGTATTTTTTATTCTTCTCAAAATTACGGTGGCTGAGTGACATCATTTCCCCCAAGTTCCTCAACAGTGAATCCTATTTCCCAAATATCAGCACAGCAATAAACCTGAGACCTGTAGAAAGCTTTGGAGCCATGGGCTGACAGCGAGTGACTTCCAGATGGAATCGTGGGCAGAAAGTACCAAACAGGATCAGCCAGTGTCATAAATCACAATTATTAACTGGCATCATTTTTTGGGCCACAAAGAACAGCTTTTACTTGTCTTTATTTTTAAGAGAGATGTGAATCACACATGAAGTGGAAAAACTGGAAGAGTTGTTTCCAAGAGTGGTTTTCAAGAGTGGTTTTCAAGAGCAATCATCTTCCTGCTCTCTGGGCGACATGGTGAAAACCTTTGCTGCCTTTTTGTCCCCAAGCCATATTGTTCAGAGGGTGAATATTTCTGCCTTTTATTCTGATGTTATGCAAATGGAAAGAGAAATAATCATGTCAGTGCCTCTCAGAGGTGAGGGTACAAAGGCTTTCATGGCTTTCCATGGCTTTCCACAGTAGGATGGCATAACTGCAGTAAAGCTCTGTTTTACTCACTGCTTTACACTCAGCTCAACTCTCAACCAGCCTCTTTTAAAATCATTTACTCATTTTCTTTTTATATGGATCCTGCCAGGCTCCAGAATAACTGAAGTGGAGAATATTAGGAATGGAGGAGCAGGGAAGATAAACAATCTTGAGAGCAATGTACAAATGCATCTCGTTCAGTGCTGGAACGGGAACAGTCAGGCACTTTTTCCAAAAGAAGCAATTAGCACTTTTTAAATAGCAATATTATGTGGCTGCAAAAACTCCTTGTGTTAACTGCCATGAGGAATGGATGAGGTTTATTCACTGCAACAAAAAGGATTTTATTGAAAACGGGGAACAGATAGAAGACCTGAAACCCAAACTTTTGTTGGAAGTTAATGGCTGTATAATTCCTGTGGAGAAGGGAGCTGAGTTGGTTACGGTGGAGAGCAGATATCCATGGGTTTGCTGCAGGAGTTTTTTGAAGTTTCTGTGGTTCTTGCCCCAGCATCCTCAGAGCTGGTTTACTGTTTCAATATAGAATCGCAGGATGGTTTGGTTGGAAGGGAGCTTAAATCCCATCCCACTCCACTCCTGACATGGGTCAGGGAAACCTTCCACTATCCCAGCTTGCTCCAAACCCCATCCAACCTGGCTTTGGACACTTCCAGGGATGGGGCAGCCACAGCTTCTCTGGGCAACCTATGCCAGGACCTCTCCACCCTCACGGGGAAGATTTAGTGGCTGAACACCATCAGCAGCACAGGAAGACCATGAAATTCCTAACCCACAGCTGTAGGAATGATTTGGATTCAGGTCTATCCATAATAGCTGCAGAAAATCCAAATCCCAGCTGGATTTGGAGCCATGAGGCTCATCCAGGCCAGTGTCCCACCAGCCCAGGTCAGCTGTGGCTCTGCTCAGCCAAGGAAAAACAACCTTCAGGGATGGAGACCTCAATCACTGGGAAACCTCCCCTCAGGGGAGTCTGTTAAAGAAATTTCTATTAAATTCGGTGGATATTGGGAAATTGGGAAGTGCAGGTCCGCTGTAACTTGGGAACTGCAACACTTCCTCTAATTTTGCTCCATTTTCTTGTGTTTTAACCATGCCTTGTCAACGTTCAGAAATGTAAATAGGGGCTGGAGCAGATGTGCCTCAGTCTAGGGTACAAAATCAGTATTTTGTCCTTTTGTCTCTGAGCTGTTGAGGAAGCTCTGGGAGAGGGTTGTGGACGTGACCCAGCAGATCTGCTCTGACGTGGAACACGGGCCCGCTCTCTTGTGCTGCCTCAGAATGGAGTTTAAAAGGAATAATTCTTATTTCCATACTGAGTCACTGCTGGCACTTTGTCGAGTGAGTGAATTTCGTTTCAGCTGGTGGTGAATTGGGGACAGGTGCAGAGGATCAGTTTTTGTTTTCCTGGCAGATGCAAGGAGCGGGGAGAGCAAAGTGGGGCTCCTCCATAAAGCAGCCACAGAATAATGGTAAATTAAGACTAAAGCACTTCTGATGAATCAAAGCAGAAGCACAAAGCTTCAGAAGAAAATGTGCTCCACAAAAAAACTTGAAGTTTCCAAACTTGCAAAATATGAATTGGTTATAAAGCCAGATATTTATCATTTGTTTTCGTGGGTTTGAAATGTCTCATGGAATAATTTAGGTTGGAAATAACCCTGCTGGAGGAGCAGAAGGTGGATGAAGCCAGCCAGCCCAGCACACCCTGGTCCCAGGTAGGTGGGAGGTGCTGCAAATGCACAGACCTCAGTGCAGACCCTGCCCAGCAGCCTGGGCCCGGCCCCTTGGGTCCTGGCCACCACAGACATTCCTCACCAATTCATTGCAATCTGTTTTTCACACTTCTGTCATTACTAAAAGTGGTTTCAGGTGATTTGGGCCTGTTGTTTTATTCTTTAAATGGTTATTTGTCAGTTAGAAAAGGCTACAATAAAAGTCTTCAGCAATTTCAAATCTCTGTCTTGAGAAAAGTGAGGTAATGAATAAAATTAACTACGAAATATTTGATTGACTGATTAAATGTGATTTTTAAACACTGGCAAAGCTGCAAGATACTTTTCAGTGTCAGGCAGTGAACCCTCCTGGCTTTGGGGGCAGCCAGTTTGGGGCAGGCTGATGTCCAAGCACGGGCTTTGGAGCGAAAGAAAACCCGAGCAGTGATTTCAGCAGAGCTCCACCCCAGGCTCCAGGGATAATCTCTGAGCTGTAATTCCACCCTAGTTCAGTAATTTCATAATTTTTTGAGTATTTCCATCATTTTCCCAGCCAGCCACAGCCGTGTCCCAGAGCTCCTCTCCCGTGTGGTGACAACACGACCAACTTTGTCCACTTGGCAGCTCCAGGGACGCTGCTGAGGCTCCTCCATCCCCTCTGCCCCGCGGGTTCCAGGGATTTGTGTCTCCAGCGGGGAGGACACAAGGAATTATTTACTGGGCTCACACAGGCTCCTCCTGGAGCAGCCCCGGCAGATGGATGGAGCTCCAAATCCCTCGCCTGGACGCCTCCTGGGCTGAGGGACCGGAATGACCGCTCAGCAGGGGATGCTGCAGGAGGTGGATGCTGCAGCCAAACCTCCTCCCGGATCCATGTGTCCATGGCCCTGTGCCCGTGGGAAAGACCTGGGCAGGTCTGAGGATGCGTTTTAGAGGAGGAAAAGCGCCAGGGAGAGGAAGGAACCCAGGCCTGGTGGGTGGGTGGCTGGCAGGGGAGGCTGCAGGCTGCGCTGGCAGGGAAGGAAGGGCTGAGATGAGATCCTGGCTCTGGAATTCGGCTGCACCATCCCTGTCCCACCCGCACAGCCCCGGGCAGTGTCCAGGGAGCTGCAGCCACCCGAGGCAGCAGCAGCAGCGACACCCTGTGCCAATTAACACCCAGAGCAGAGTGATTGCGGTGGGTAATTAACCCTCCAGCCAAGGCTCCGCGGGCACATCCCGGCTCTGCCTTTGCCCGTGGCCACGTTCCAGAGCGGAGCCTCCCGCTCAGCTCACCCCGGACCGGCTCATTCCCACCAGCCCCCGGCCTAATTAAAGGCCTTGATGTGTGGTAATGCCTGCGCTAATTAAATGTTGCTGTTTATCATTAAATAATGAGGCTCATTAGCATAGGCTGTGCAGGGAGGGCTCGTGGCTGAGCTCCACTGCCCGGCTCTGCACAGGAAACCTGGGAGTTCCCTGCTCCAAAACTGGACGATCCATGGTTTTGGTGTGGTGATTTGGGGTTTTTTGTTTGTTTGTTTGTTTGGGGTTGGTTTGGTTTTTTGGGGGTTTTTTTTGGTTTGTTTTTGTTTTTGTTTTTGTTTTGGGGTTTTTTGTGTTTTTTGGTTTTTTTTTTTTTTGGTTGGCTGTTTGTTTGGGGGGTTTTTTTGTTTGTTTTTGGTTGATTTTTTTGTTTGTTTGGGTTTTTTTTGGTTTTTTTTTTTTTTTTTTTTTCCCAGCCTATTAAAGCATTTTTACTTGTTTAACCGAAAGAATTTTAAATCGGGAACATTTGAACAGGCTGTGGAGGGGAACATCCATCTGCTTGCTGGTTTGGGGTCACTATTGATCCTCTCAGCGTTCCAGAGGCACGGGGAAAATGTGATATCGAGCACATTTCCCAAAGGGAACATTTTTGCATGTGTACAAAGCTAAATTGATTACAAGAGTGCAGCCAGCGCTGTGACAAATTTCAGCTGGTTGTTTTGCTGGTGCACCACAGAACAATGGTTTTTTGAGTCATTTCTCCACCGTAATTCTCGAATTTCCTGAACAAAGCAGAATATCAAAGAACAGAGTTTTAAAGACTCATATCCACTGAAATATTCACAATATAAAATCTTAGCGTATCCCTAACACTAATTTAAAGCATTACAGCCATTGGGTCAAAATAAAAACTGGGGGAAAACCCCCAAAACATGGGGCAGGGCTGAAAATCCAATTTGTTTTCGCCACTTGTTTGCAGATAACCCTGGTGAATCAGAGAGTCCTTTTTATAATCCTCATTTTATATAATTTATTATCAGAGGGGCCAGCTGGGATCACTGTGGCTAAAGATCATCAACATTTCCATTACCATCACTTTATAGCTTATAAACATCCCACAGAACTGGGACGGTCCAAGGCTTTGCTTAGGAAGAAATTTTTACCCTCAGAACTTCAAGTGACTTAGGAACCATTAAGGAGGGGAAAAGGAAAATAAAAAAATTTAATTTTCCTCATGGTAGGAGCTTTTTTCAGCCTTCATAACATGGACATTGCTCCTTCCTATTTGCTTGTTTTCCTGGAAAAGAGCTTTGTGTCAGAGGAAAATGGGGCAAAAACAGGATTTTTTTTTGGTGGTAGATTTGTTTCTGGGATGGGGTTTGTGCTTGTACTCCTGCAGAAGGGCAGAAGTGGGATTTACCCAGGGTGTGATGTTTTTCCCTCTCTGTTAACAATGGGAAAAAAAGGCCTGGACATAGTGCTGTGAAACTGCACTGGAAGAGGGAAAACTGGGAGTGATGAGAACCGGAGCAAATGCCCTTTTGCTGGATACAATGGGATAATTTTATTCATAAAATGGCAAATAATTTCCATGCTGGAAAGCATTTCGCTCTTTCCTAGCAGGGAGACAATGGGCACAATTCATGCAAACACCAAGGAAAACACGTTTGAAGGCAGAGAGAGCTCCAGAGGCTCCGTGTGAGTGTGGTAAATGCTCCTTTAATTCCACATCCAGCCCCGGAGCTCCCACAGGGATCATTGCCACACATGATGCCGTGCCCTGGATCAATAGGTTAAGGCTTCCTCATCACTTTGTACCAGTGGGTCAAATAAAGCTCATTTTTACCTCCAAACCACATTTGTGCTGTGGTTTCCAAGAGGGAGGAGCTCCCTGGAACCTGTTGGATTTGAAGTTCTTTCCTGTTGGAGTTATCAGTGTTACCTCCATGTGAGCATCAGACGAGGGGTTTGACCCTGATCTATTTATTTCCCATTAGGGAAGCCCATTAAAGAGATTAGAGGCCGACTCAAAGTGCACAAATCATTCCTCTTGCTACTGAGAGCCAGGAAAAGAAGAGAAAAGGATTTTATTCATCCCTTACTGAGCAATGCCAGGTCCTCTATGTCAGGCAAATTTTCAGGAAATATTCATCCACATTAATGCATGGACAATGCCAGGATGCCCAGGAAAATCCCATCTCCTGGCAGCACCTGGGACCTCAACAAGAAAACAAAAGTATTAGAATGAAATGAAAATGAAAATAAATGGAAATGGAAATGGAAATGAAAATGGAAATGGAAATGAAAATGAAAATGAAAATGTTATTCCTGTCAGGGAAGGAGAGAAGGTGTTAAATAAGCCTGGCAAGGGATGCAGGGCTGTAACACACCCAGGGATTCACATCCATAAGAGCTCAGGTGGGACATGAGATCTGTGGGAGTCAGTGGCATGGCACCCATGAATCTATGAAAAAATACAATATTTCATAAATAAAAATATCTTCTACCCAGCATTATTCACAGCCACAATGTCCCACCTGAAATTTATCCTTCTGAGCAGGTTTTTGGGAAGGCTGAGAAGGGTTGTGGGGCAAGATTGTATTGATTTCTTATTTAAAATAGACTTTCCTTGGGTTTTGTCTCTGTGCTGACTCTGTGTGACTGTGTGGGTTTTATTCTTTCATTAAATAAAAACCTAATGAAAATAAAGATCTCTGAAGTTGGAGGGCAGGAATGACTCTGCTGCCTCTGGAGACAGGCCGTTAGCTCTGTCTGAGGCATTTTATTACTGAGAGCTCCAAAACCACTCCTTTGCTGGCAAAAACAGCCACATTTTACTTTGGTAGCATTTGGGGGAGGGCTGTGATTGACTGAGAGGCCGATTTTCTACATTTTCTGTACAACTCAAAACGCAGAAAATACAAATTCAAAATACATCCAAATTAAATTCAACAAGGCTCTTTTTGCTTACACAGAAACAGCCTCAGCGCCGCCGCATCCAGGAGCTCTCCTCTTAATGTGTTTTCCCCAAGATTTGGCAAAAACCAAATTTCTAAAAGGTTTTCCTTTATCCACACATCACATTCCTGCATCCTGGTAAAACCTGCTCGGAGCCATTCAACTCCAGGAGCTGGGGATGCACCCAGAGGCACCAAACACCTGAGTGTGAAGAATAGCAGGCAGACAAAAAACAAGAGTCAGGATTACTCTGGCTGGTGCTCTCCTGGGTACCCAGAGGGCTCAGGGAATTCAGGAAGAAATTCCACAGGAAGTTTTGTCCCAGGTTTTGCCATGGCTGCCTCCTCCACTCTGGTGCTGCGTCACCATTTTATGGAGTAACACAGAATATTCGTGGATTCATAATTTCCACCTCTATTTCCCTTGGGAGCCGACACAAAACTTCATTATTTTTTTTAATTTAACTCACTAGAAATACTGAAAATTGCTTTGAGCAGCCAAGGCTGTACCTAAAATACGACAAGCAAGCTCTGCTGTAGAAAAAATAGAAAAACTTCTTGCTCTGGTCCAGTTCTGCATGTGCCTGGTAAAATAGTGGAATGCTGAATAACAGGCTTGAAACCCCCCTTCATTACGGAAAAACAGGTTTAAGAACCCTTGTTCTGTACCAAAACCTTAAAAACTGGCAGGGGGAATATTAAATTCTGCAGCAGGACTTTACTGCCTGGGTTTTATCTCTTTCCCAGCTCCAGGTTCCAAATGAGTGTGCAGATCCCAGCATCCATCCTGGTCCTGGAGATGGCTGGGGTGGATCCAGTGGTGGCCATCCTGCTGGTGTCTGCTCCATTCACCACCATCAGCAGGGATTCTCTGCCTGTCAGATTGTTTGATCCATAATTGGATCAAAAGTGAGTATTGAAGGGAAGATTTCAGGCTGGCGAAGCCACGGCCCTGGGTGGCTTGGGAGAGGATAAAAGGACAGTGTTAACTGAGGAATTCCCAATTAGAGGGTCAGCAGAGCTGCCTGGAAAAAAAAGAAGGCGAGAGAGGAGGCTGAGATTACAGAGCAGTAATGCTCTGAGTAATCCAGCAGCCAGGGATGCTGGGCTGGAAAATCAGGAGTGCAGATCAGGAAAATCAGATGGCACCAATTTTTCCCTAAGGATAGGGTCAGAACAGCCCAGTGACAGCACAGCACTAACTGGATTGTATTTCAGAATGGGAGAAATTGTGTAGATGGAACGAAAGTCGTGGCTTATGGAGGTGGTTTATGAATAATTACAGTTTATGTGCTTTAAAAAATCCCATCCCAGCAGAATTGGCCAGGAGGCTGCAGCCTCAGCCCTCCAAGGGTGGGAGCAGCCACATGGAGCTGAAATGGAGACAGAAGTGCCACTCCTGAGAGTTAAACAGAAAATTCCCAGCTTTGGAAATACTCGGGAAAGCCTTGGGGCAGGCTGGCTGCTCCCCACACCCAGAGCTCATTCCGTGTCCTGCCAGGCTGGAGCTCCTCCTGCTCCAGCCCATCTGTGGTGATTTTATCACCACAGACTTCAAATGAGTTGGATTTCTCCTGAATCAATCCCCAATTAATTACCTCGGCTGAACATTGTACAAAGGACCAATTTTTATCTCTTTCCCTGCCCATGTGACTGATTCACTGGTAATGGAAATCTTTGCCTTCAGGCAGAGGAACGACGGCAGCCGGGTCTTCTGCTGCCCATAAAAGCCAGAAAAACTCAGAGATATTGCTCTCCTTTTCCCATTTTCCATTTTTTATAGACATCTGCATCCAATCAATCGTAACAAACGTCTTCTCTAAGCATCTTGTATATTTTTTAAAGGTCTGACTGGTGAAACTCCTGAAGGAAGCAACAGGAATACAGCTGTAAATGGGCAATTAGTGGGAAGCAACACTCATTCATGATTTTTTAATAATTTCTATGAAATGCTACGAGTCATTTTACTGAAAACTGCTTATTTGTCTTGCACTGATCTCACCAGAAACACTCATCTTGCTAAATTGACCAGCAAGCCACATTTATTGGGGTCATTTAAATGGGGAAAAATCAAATGGCTTATGAAATGCAGAAGCTGGAGCAGAGGATTCACATTTGTAGAATCTCATCTTTCTGCCACTGGGTAAACCCAGCCACTTTAGCAGATTGTGAGTCACAAGGCTGTAGGGAAACAGAGGAAATCCATCCAAAGTCTGGAATATTCGTGGTGTCAGGAGGGACAACAGCAGGGCTTGGCCACCACGGAGCTGCTGGAGAAGGAAGGGTGAGGAGCTGCCCCTCCAAGGGCTTTTTCCACCAAGTGAAAGGAGCTCACCAGTAGGATGCAGAATCTTTTTCCACCCTGTTTCTCTGAGAGAAGTCTGTCAGTTGTGTCATGCAGTGAATTTTATCAACTGATGAAGCCATTTTCCCTGGAGAATAAACCCTCCTCCCCATGCTGGGGACGTGCCCAGGAGATGGGATGTGTTTTGGTGACACAGGAGCGTGTCTGGGTTTGCTCTTTCCTCCTCCCTCAGCTCTTCCCAGTTCTCCCTTCTCCTCCTGACTCATAAATAATTGAGCTGTACAGAACACCCAGAATCTACCCAGACCTTCTTACAAAAGAAGGTATTCTCCACTGGAAAAAACAGTGTAATTGCAGTTCCATTTTATTATTTGATCTCTTTGTGGTTTATAGTGTAAATAAGGAGGACTGGGATTTGGGAGCTGCCTCCCAAAAACCTCTGTTAAAAGGGAAATCGGGTTATTTTGCTTGGCTGCTATAAATACTTCATGAAAATGTCTACGCTGTCAAAGAGAATGTGAATTTGCTGAGTGTTGAAAAGAGCTGAAGAAATGCACATTAAAGATTCACAACCCAGCCCAGGCTTCATTCAGGAGAGGCTTTCTCATGATTTTTTCAGTTGATGGGATCCTTTGCAGACATGAGAATATTTGTATCTTCCTTTGACTAAAAAGCTGCTTTAAAGCACAGCTTGATGGTCTTGTTCAAACAGAGACGACATTCAAAGCTGGCAATTAAGGACTCAGGGTTCTGGCCAAGGCATCACATCCCCACTGCTGAAATATTCAGTGCTGGGTGCTGGCACTGGGTTTGTCTCACTTGGTGAGGAGCAAACTGGATTTGAGCTCTGCAGGTCACCTCAGGTGCCTTGTGACAGGGCCACGCTGAGCTTCTCCATCATCCTCATTGAATCCAATATTTAATAGCCCAGAAACCACAGAATCCCAGGACTTTTTGCATTATCTCCCACCCTGTTGGTTGTGGGGATATGTGGGGTGCATTGGCCAGGTGGTCCAGGCCATTTCCAGTTGTATTCCAGTTATTTTGGTTGGACAGGGCTTGGAGCAGCCTGGGATAGTGGAAGGTGTCCCTGCCCATGGCAGGGGGGTGGAATGGGAATGAGATGAGCTTCAAGGTCTCTTCCAACCCAAACCACTCTGGGATTCTGTGATTCTCTCTTGGGTATTTCCAAGTGGTTATTTTTCAGTAGCCAAGCCCAGCGAGCCCTGCACGTGTAACACAACACCTGCATATCCTAATTAAATCCTGAATTTTATTTGTTTATTGAATACTTGTCCATTGCTATATCTGATTTAAACCTGCCTACTTCTTATCCCTAACAAGCCATGATTTATTTGAGTTGCAATCCATTTCTCAGGGCAGAGCCTCTCCCTGCAGTTGTTTGGGCTGTTCTGTGTCTTACTGTGCTTCCATTCTTTTTGAAGGAAAATGAAATCTCCCACATGGATTAGCATAATTTCTTGTGTGAGTGACTGTGCTACTGCCATTGACTAATGCAGTTTGCAAACCAGAATATTTTTCAGGGAGATGAGTTCCTTCTGGGCAGATATGCAAATGCAGTCTTCCTTTTATTCAAATATCTGTGGAATTATTTGTGGGGAATTAGTTTGTGATTGTTCCCAAATCAGTACAAAAAGCACTTGGACACAGCCTGCATATTAAAAGTAGTTATTTATAACACTTAATAACTCAACTCAGCAAAGGTCACAAGGGATAAATGGTGCTCCTGGATTCAGGCAAACATAATTCATTAAGGATTAACATCTGTCTGGCAGTAGAAAAACACAAAGGAGCTACTTGGCCTTCACTAATTTCCCTTAGATCAACATCCTTTAGGTTTGGGGATATTTTATCTATTTTCTGTGCAATACAGATGCAAGGAGGTATTGATTGGGATGTTCTGAGGTCAAGCCCTGGTTGTTTATGGAGCATCAGGGGTTGGAAGGTGATAAAGAACAAACCCTCAGGTCTGGCACTGCTAAAATTGGCAGCCTGAGGTAGTCCAGGATGCAGAAAAGGAAGGTGATCTCTTTCTAGGGTATTTCTGGGCTGAAATCACCTCAGCAGGAGTTTGTGCCATTCCCCAGGAAGCTCGGGGTAATCAAAAACAGCCCAGAAATGAGGTGAGCTCCCAAAGAGTGAGGAAGCAAACCAGGAGTGGAGCTGAAGTGGTGCCTCTGCCACGGGTGCTCCTGATCTGACACAGAGATCCAGGGAGGAGAGGGAAAGGGGGTTGGGGATGACGGTGAGCTGGTGCCAGGGTGACCCAGGTAAAGTGAGATAAAACCTGCCAACAGGGAAGTGTTCTCCAGGTGTCCCACACTCCAGAGTTCATGAAGTGAAATGTGACAATATCAAAATATTTTCCATAATCACCACACTCTACCCTTGGCCACGTGGGCCCTGCAGCAAGAGTGATCCAGGGAAATTCAAGATCCATCTCCTCTCACTTCATCCAGCCCATGAGCAGCTGGAGGACTTCCTTGGGCAGCAGCACTCCTGGTTTCCTCTGTCACCAACTTCCCCAAGCCTGGAAGTTTTCATCTGACCAGCAGGAAAAAGCAGATTTTATGTTGAATTGATAACATCCCATTTAAATTCAGCTGGAGGTGTCTCCTGCTTTGGTGGCAGCACATCCCTTTGGGTAGGTCAGACATCCTGAGGTACCACTGAGGAAACAGAACTTTATTACTACACAGAAGAAGAGATAAAAGGGAGAGAAAGAGAATAATTACAGGCTGAGCAGAGGAGAAAGAAATGTTATTAGTGGCTCCAATGACCTGTCTGCCCAGGGCATTGGAAGTCCACCAAAATAAACAATTGTTCTGGGAGATGCGAGTAAATACATAATGCAAAATTTATGTTCTTTCAGTTTCTTTGTATTTAATGAATGCAGTGACTCCACAAACAGGTCGTGTTGGACACGGTGTCCAGCAGAACACGTCAGCTGAGCTGCTCTGACAAAAACCAGGTCACAAAGGGTGACCTGCTCAAAACTGCAAAGACACTTCATGCACCAGCAGGACACGTGGCCCTGTGAGA
This sequence comes from Acrocephalus arundinaceus, assembly GCA_021534815.1. Taxonomy (NCBI): domain Eukaryota; kingdom Metazoa; phylum Chordata; class Aves; order Passeriformes; family Sylviidae; genus Acrocephalus; species Acrocephalus arundinaceus. The sequence continues at coordinate 9,473,025 of JAJEOU010002847.1, read as the reverse complement.
GACTTGACATTGCAGCAGAAAGTTCTGCAGCTGCCTGGAAGGTGAGTTGTGCTCTCCTGGTGAGATGGAGAGGGATCTGTGTGGCAGAGCACCGAGTTATGGAACCTCAGTCCTGCTGGGACACTCCTGTGGTCACAGGAGTGATGGTCACCCATGGAAGGAGGGAAATTTTTGCCAGGGCACAACACAGAGGAGCCCCAGCTCAGGTTTGCTCCATGACCCCATCCATGGGAAGTTTAGTCCAATCCCAGGATTAGGCTTCTAATCTTTGTATTTAATCTACAAAGTGAAAAGCGTCCCCAGCCATGGCTTGGAATGGGATGATTTTGAGGTCCCTTCCAACCTGAACCAGTCTGTGATTCCATGAAAATCATGAAAACCCCGAATCCCTGGTCACTGTCTTAAGCAAAATATTCCAAGTCTTTTTCAGAGCAGATTTCCCTCTTGGGTTTTTTTTAACATTTCTCCTCAGGTGTGGCAAAATTCCACCGGCAACCACCAGCTCCATTCCGAGCCAGCCCCTGCTCCGAGAGGGGGATCCGGGCTGGTCCCCGCATCCCGCCCCGGTCACCATGACAACGGCATCCCTTCGGAAACCTCTGGAGCTCAAGAGGGATCTGAATAATCACCACCCCAGCCTCCTCGTGTCTCCAGGGACGACTGTGAAGGACCAGGGTGACGCAGGCTCTGATGTCACCCGGCGAAGCCACCGTCGGAATTCGGGCGGCTCGCTGCTCGCGGTGGCACCGGTGTCACGGAGAGAATGACAATGAGCCGGGAAAGGTTGGCTCCGCGGGAGGACCTGGAGTGCTAATGAATGTTAGCAGCTCCTGAAGAGCCCGTGCTCTGCATGGTAATGACGGGCCCGAGGCAGCCAGGGGCGAATGTGCGACGGAAAGCGATAATTGTGGTGTCGGAGGGAAAATTGATGGATCGGCTCCCCGGGAAATGCACCTCATCTGCAGGCAGGGTTTCATCTTTCTGTGGGAAATGGGCAAAGGTGGGATGAGAGGGAAACATGGAAGTGCTTCTCTCTGTGATCTGTCATCTGCAAGGATCAGTTCTGGGTATTTGGCTGTTGGTATTTGGAATGGCTTTTCCTTGGAAGATGATACCAAGCCACACTGTTTCCCCTGGTGGCTCCAGGTGTTCTCACCTCACACCTTCTTCAGTCATTCCACAGAATCCCGGGATGGTTTGGATTGGAAGGGACCTTAGAGATCACCTATTCCACCCCTTGCCACACATTCCACTATCCCAGGTTCCTCCAAGCCCTGTCCAACCCGGCCTTGACACTTCCAGGGATGAGCCAGCTCCAGCTTCTCTGGGAAATCTATTCCAGGCCCTCTCCACCTTCACAGGAAGGAATTTTCTCATAATATCTGTTCTAAACCTGTTCTCCTTCAGCCTAAAATTATTTTCAGATCACATCTGTCCAGCTGCTTGAGGAACAACTCAATGGGCACAGTGAGTGGCACACAGGAATCTTCTGCACTGCTATTTTTTAAAAAAAATTAATTCAAGTCTCAGATTTTCAGAGCAGAAAATTTTAATTGGAACAATGGTCACGAGCACAGCATCTTTCTGCAGTTGTTTTGAGCATCAATAACAATTAATTTCTGAAGCTCGTTACGTGGGTTATTTGTGTAATGAGCTCAGGCAGTGTTTGGAGTCACTGCAGCTATTCCAGGTGCGAGCAGCTGAATTTTGGGTGAGTGATGATCTGTGCAGAAAATCAGACTCCTCCCCACCTCAGAGAGGGGTCTGAGCCCTCAGCCCTCAGCCAGGGCTGCTGTGTCACCACTGCACAGAGGATTTTAGGGAACATCACAGCTTGGCTTCCTGCAAGGAGAAAGCAGCAAAGACCAGGAAAATCATGGGAGCAGCCACTTCTAGGGGAATCCCAAACATGAACAAAGGGCATTTTGGCCAGGAGAGGGGACTTCTTGCCCAGCCTACCCTGAATTATTTCAGCTGCTCCTCCAGGATCAGCATTTGTGTTTTTTAAGCAAGCCCAAAAGTGCAGGCTGCTCTGTGCCCACTTCACAACGCTCAGCTGGGAAATCCCAAGGATGTGGAGCAGAAGTAATTGGATATAAAATGACAAAGTGGCATTATTATATATCATAGACTTTCTGCTGAATCAATACTTTCCAGGAAGCATTTTGCTGCCCCCGGCTATCAGCAAAGAAAGTTCTCCACGGCATTCCCGTAAGTTCAGTGTTTTCTTTTCTCCTGCACACTCTGCACTCTGAAGGAGCCCCTGCCTGGGACAGGGAGATCAGGGAAGGAGCAGTTTGTTACAGAGCCACCTCAGAGGAAGACAATAATCCCCTAATACGATTTACCCTAATCAAATTTACCCTTCCTAACCATCCTATAAAATATTTACACAGATTTTTTTTTTCTCCCATGGAAAGCCAAGAGAAAAACTTCCAAGTGTTTGGATGAATCACCTGGTATGTTAAAATCCAGGATTTTGAACCCACATTATGAGGATATTTTCTGAGCAGGCACCCAGGAAAGCACAGCCATCAGTGCCCAGGTCCCCTCTCCTCAGCAGATTTCTGCCCTGATTTAGGCTTTAAGGAAAGCCATTTCCACCCTGAATTTCCCAACCTTATCCTTCCCCAGAGCTCCTCTCCAGGCTGTGGTTTTCCATCCAATCCCTCAGAGCAGCAGGGCAGGGGCAGGTAAAGAGCCTCTGGCACACCTGTGACACACCTGGGAATCCTGACAAACCCCCAGTCTGAGCATCCTCCACTCAGCTGACACTGATCAGGGCAGAAATCCCTTTAGTGACTGCTCCAAGCCCCGAAGCACAGCTCAAACCACAGCTGGAATCAGGTGACAAAACATCCAAGCAGGCAAAGCTGCTGCACAGCTCTCAAAAAATCCCCTCTCTCTGCCCCTGAAAACAGCCCTGCCCTTTTCTCTGCTCATTATCTCCCACCACCAGCAACCCCTGGGATACAGCTCATCACAGCAGATAAAAACCCACCACAGCCTTATCCATGCCAGAGTAAATAACACCAGAAATAAACTTTTTTTTTTTTTTTTTTTTAGCAGTAGGCACTACCTCAAACACAACCTGAGCTCCTCTGAGCAAAGGTCCCTCACCAAGCGAGGACAGGATGTGCAGAGCTGGAGCACTCAGGGGTGTTGCTCAACAGGTTCAGGTAACAAATGACCTGCCTGCTAATTAAAAGCTAATTATGTCCTGAGAGAAATTGCTACCAGGTGTTCTGAGTAAATAAAAGGAGAGGCTGGGCTAGTCCTGTCCTTTCTCCCAGCTCTGGGAAGGGAAGTTCTTTGCCTTCAATTTGATGCAAATTTTAATTATTTTATTAAAGTTTTCTTGTTTGTGCCTTGGGTGCAGTGTTGTCTCCTGGCTGGCTCAGCAGGCAAATGTCCTTTTCTGTTTTGCTCTGCCATTCTTTTATTTGAGTAAATCTAACTCGAGTGTTTCTGTCTTCCTGAAAAACAAACCAAGGAATCTGCAAAAACCTTTTGGGAATGCTTAAAGCTTGTCCCTGGTTACCTGAGAGGGGGATGAGGCTGGGAAAGGAAAGCCCCCGGAACCCCTCCCCACCTGGGGTGATAAAAACACCTCTGTGCTCCAGGTGTGGTTAAAATTCCAGTTCCAGCTCCAAGTGAGCAGAAATTATCCTTCTCCATAAACCTCTAAATCCTCTGAGCAGTCACAGCCCCCAAAACCTAGGCAGGGAAACCATTTTAGGGGCAATTAAAGGATGGAAGAAACTGCAACTACCCCTCAAGTGATGAAATAGACCCTAAATTATTCCTGTCTGGTGGAGGTGGTCTGGGGTCATCACATGCCCCTGGCAGCTCCTGTTTCCAGTGCCACATCCAGGCTGCCAGCTGCAGGTCCCATCGCTGGAAAATTAACTATTTCTGGCCAAACAGCCAGAATTTGGCTGTTGCAGACACTCAGTTGTGGATGTGGGGCTGTTTCTTCATTTCCCTGTTTGGACACTGTGGAAGGGGGACAGGTCTGAGCTATTCTGGGGTGAAAGGATGCAAATTCCCTCAACACACACAATTCCTGTGCTTTCCCTCACTCCCCTGTGATGTGAGTCCACTGCATTCCTTTTATTTCCCCCTCAGCCCAAATAACTTTATATGGTGAGTGCAGGGTTTTCTCTTTATAAAAGCTTGTAGGGTTTTATAAAAGTTTGTAGGGTTTGATGTTCCTGAAAATATGCAGCAGTGGGAAAGGGGAGACCGGGAAAAAACTCCCCAAAGTTCATAGCTCAGGTGGCAGAGTTGGGTTTAGCTGGGAGGAAAACCTTGGATGAACCCTGTGGGGCCAGAGGAGGAGGAGGAGAGGTGGGAGAGGCCTCCTGGGTGCCATTCAGGATCCTTCCCTGTGTATTTTGCTGCCCACATCCCGTTTAAATGCCAGGGCAGAGTCTCCAGAGCTGGATGCCAAGTCAAGGAGGACACATCTATCTGTCCCATCCCACCTGGAAATGTGACCTGGGATGGCACAGGGTTTGCAGAGGCACTGCAAACTTACCTTGTGCAGTGTTTTACACCCAGTAGGGATTGCTCATTTAAATGCTTTGTCTCTGCTCCCACGACGTGCACAGCAATATCCCATTATTGTGTTCATTTATCAATATTACATTATTGTGTTCATTTATCTGTGACATTTCAGCAGAGCTCTTGCAGACGCCTCTGAGCAGCGTTCATAATGATGATAGTTTAGTTTTCTCCTCTTCAGAGTGAATTTTTCCACACCTCATAGAGCTGGGAAGGCTCATTTTAGGAGAAATCTCATCTTTTCTATCACCCAGTGTAGATTCATACTTTTCTTCAATCTCAAATCACCCTCTGAGTGTGGCAGCCTGGCCAGGGAGGAACCAGACCTGTGGGAACTCTCAGGATTCTCCTCCAGGTTTGGCACCATTTTATTTCCCTGCTAGAAGGGCCATGGTGAGATCCCAACGCCCACAGCAGCCAGGAGCTGGTTTAATCATTAATGTGATACAGGCCCCTCCTTCCCACCCCTAAAATTAATTCTTGTTGAGACTTCAAACGGATAATTGACTGGAGCTAGCAAAGCTCCTCTGATGCAAACCAAGCTGCAGGGTTTAAATCAATATAATGCATTTCCCCGTTTTTATCTCAACAAGGTGAACCCCCAAGGAGAGGGGAGGTAGCCACGGGGTGGATAGAAAAGGTGTTTCCTTGCCAAACCTTCCTGCCTTTCCCATTGGGTAAATTCTGATTGCAATAAAGCTGGTGGGGGAATATTGATTTCCTTGATCACACAGTTTTACTCCCTCAATGTGTGTTCGTGTTGTTTGGTCTAGCCAGGGGTTGGATGAAGGGGTTTGTTCCATTTCCAGGCATTTTTCCCATCCCTGTGCTGTTACAGGAGGTTGTGCTGGGCTCTGGTTTGGTGAATGGAGGATTTATGAAGGAAGGAATTGCTCCCTGTGAGGGTGGGGAGGGCCTGGAATGGATTTTACAGAGAAGCTGTGGCTGCACCCATCCCTGGAAGTGTCCAAGTCCAGGCTGGACAGAGCTTGGAACAATCTGGGAGAGTGGAAGGTGTCCCTGCCCAGGGCAGGGGGGTGGGATGGGATGATCTTGAACATCCCTTCCCACCCAAACCATTCTGTGATCCCACAAAATAACTTTTATTTTGCATTGTGCATTAAATTGTAAAACTCAGATTTGCTCTGTAGGGAAACCACTCAGGCACTTCCATCACCCCCGGCTCAGACCACGCTCCCCTCACACCTGCCACCAGCCCGAATCCCAGACAGCTCATCTGGAAATTTCCAGCTGGGATTTGTCCCTTCCCACCTCTCCAGGGATCCTCCAGCCCAGCAGCTCCTGCAGCAGTTTTGCACTGATTTTTTGGCCCTTCCCCTGCATGAGGCGAGGGCTGGGGAAGAGCAGGGAGTTCAAGCTCTGCTGAGGAGAGTTTCTATTTCTGGCTGGTGCTGCTGAGCCTCTGCCCTGCTCTGCGTGGGCTGGGGGGGAGAGAAAACCACTGACACTGTGCCTGGAGTGATCTTGCCTTGAATGGAGACGTGCAAAATCCCTGATTTGGGTAGGAACGGGATCAATGCGTTGCTCTGCCCTTGAAAAGTGGGAGGAGGTGCTTGTGCCTCTTCCAACGAGAAAAACCCCTGACTCATTGATGCCTCTCCTACACACCACATCCCAGGTCCTAAATGGAATTCTCAGGATGCCTCAACGTCCATTAAACCCAGCAGAGTTCCTCCTGGTCAGGGAAAGCAGGATGGAGTTTGTCTTTCCATGCATTAGCATCACATGCCAGAAACGTGGAGCTGCGCGTCCTCGCCTGACCCTGAGATGGATCAAAAGATCAATGAGATTTCAGTTTACATCATTTATCTCTAAATCCAGATGCCTTTAAGCAGCAAATTTACTAAATTCTTTATTATTCTGACTTAACCAGAAAACAGCAATCATTTCTTCCCTCAGAGTGGGAACATGGAGATATTTGCTCTTGAATTCAGTGCCTGGTGTGGGTTTGTTCCCAAACTCTGTTCTCGGTGGCTGAGCATCCCAAATATTTACCAGGCTACAGAGGACAAGGTGGGAAAGGCCAACTTCATTTATTCAGCCTAAACCCAGGGGTTTAGGCTAATGCTGGGCTGCCCTGGTGCCATTTAAATATTTATATAGAGCCATCAGCTGCTTGACCTGTTCCCTTCTTTGTTAAACAGATCCTCTGGGTAAATGAATGAGGCTTCTGCCACTTCCATTGGGATTCAGAGCCGAATCCCACAGCTTGCTGTGACTTGGGGTGGCACTCTCTTTTGCCATAAGTAATCCCCTGATGATGAACTTTTCTCCCAGTCTGATGGATCACTGTTCCAGCAAGTGTTTCCCTTCAGGATGAGAGCCCACACTACTGAGCTGATTTAACCAGACTTTTGGGAAGAGGAAAATTCAGAATGTCTTAGCCTTCATTATATTTTAATTGATTTTTTAATAGCTTTCCTGATTGGTTTTGAGTTGGTTTTTTAACTACGCCTCCCCTCAGTCATTTTTCACCTCTGTCTGTAGGAACCTGTCACGTTCTGCAGCCTCTGCCCTCACTCATTTTTCACTCAGCCCCTGGAACTGGCTGCAGGATCTTTCCAATTCCAGGTAATTAATCACCTGCCAGGATCCCACCTGGCATCTCCACAACAAATCCATAACAAACCTCCTGTCAGCAGAGCTGGCCGTTCATGGTTGGGGTTATTTTTCTTTTATGTGTTCCATTATAAATGTATTTATTATGTTGTATCCTCACGCCCTGACAGGCACTGGGTGTTGTTTTCCAGGGATGACGCAGGAAGGTTTGTTCCCACGTGCTGCCTCCTGCTCCTGACATAGCCACTGGCGTGGATGTTCCCAAAGAACCTCCTCTCCCATGAATCCATGAATCCATGAATCCATGAACACATGAAAGGGTGTGCTGGTGGGATTTTCATCCCTTGGGACAAGCTGTTTCAGCCTCACCTCCTCTTCCTCACCTCTTCAACAGTTTTTCACCGTGTGGAGACCCTTGAAATCCTCCTTAGGTCAAGCTTTCCCTAATCTGTGAGGAAAAAGTGCTCAGCTCCTCACCCGAGGTTTTATAAATCCTTCTGGACTTGTGTAGCTGTCCTTGGGGGTTTTGGTTGCAGTTGGTTTTATTTAAAAAGAAAAAATAAGTCTGGTTCATGTGTCAAAACCCAACCGAGAAATAATATCACACTTGCAAATTGTTTGCTATGCATTTGATGTAAAAGAATATTAAAAAAAAAAAAAAAAAAAAAAAAAAAAAAGAGAGAGAGAGAGAGAGAAGAGCTGGCTTCCACGTGCCCCCACGCCCCCCTTGGCAGGGATCCTCCACCCCAGCACTGGCAGCACCTTCTGCACTTTTGGGTTTGACCATGGGGAGCATTGGGACACCCCAAAGGTGTTGGCTTGGCAATGCAGGTTTAGCATCCCAAGATCCAGTTCCAGCATCATTTCCTGGCTGGGCAAAGGACTGTGCCCTGAAAATCCTCAGAAAACTGCTGAGTGCTCACCCCTGTGCTCATTATAGAGCTAGGACCTGAAAAAAGCCCCTTTGTAACCTTCCCAAGCAGGGTTTGGGCAGAACCAAAAAGAGACACCTGAAATAAACCTGCACTGAGCAGGGCTGCAGCTCAGCCACGTCATCAGCACAGGAAACAGTTCTATTCCATTAATTTTGCAGAAAATGTATGGGAGCTTCTGCCTAATGAATACTAATAGACCCTTTAAAGCTCATTTACCAAATCCTTACAATTAAAGGACAATGGGAGGCATCACTTACAGAGCACATCTGAGCAGCCCCAAAATATTCTATTTGTTTATCCCAATAATTGCAAAATAAAATACATTGATTGCTCCATATTTATGAATTCAAGAGCTATTTGGGTCTGCGCTCTGTGTAATGAAGGTTATAAAAGCATCTTAATGCAAAATACAAGGAAAACTTGAAAACTGCATGAAATTTGGGAAATAAGACCTTGTGAGTCAGTCATTTACTCATGTTCTCTCCCACCAAAGCACAGCGAGGATGATGCAAACAGGATGTGGGAGGATTTGTGGATATTTATGAGCAGGTGTTCTTCAGCTGGAGCTAGGTTTGAACTAATTGGCACCTGAGGCAGAGGCTGCTAGAGGATTTCAGTGGGAGCAGGAATTCTGCTGCTGGGTGTCCTTGGATTTACTGCAGGGTCTATGCCAGAGTCACTCCAAGCACAGCACTGAGCAGCACATGGAATCCCAGGATTGGGTTGGAAAGGACTTAAATCCCACCCCATCCCACCCCCTGCCATGGGCAGGGACCCCTTCCACTATCCTGGGTTGCTCCAAGTCCTGTCCAGCCTTGCCTTGGACATTTCCAGGGATGAGGCAGCCACAGCTTCTCTGGGAAATCCATTCCAGGCCCTCCCCAGCCTCACAGGGAGGAATTTCTTCCCAGTTCTGTCCCACCCAGCCCTGCCCTCTGGCAGTGGGAAGCCATTCCTTTCCCTCTGTCCGTGGGGAACAGTGACAATGAACAGGCTCTGCTGGTGTGCTGCAGCCCTTCACCCCCACCTTCCATGAGGTATTCCCAACAGGAATCTGGGAGAGAAGCCCAAACCCACTCTGCTGACTGAGGTGGCAGTGCCCAGCCTCTGGTCCCACTGCCTTTCCCAGGCCCCGGGTGGGTACAGGAATTTGGGCCCTCCAGCCGAAACTTTTCAGTAAAGGATTTCCAGTCAAGAGCCACCTGCTTCCTTTTATTTCCAGTCTGGAGTAATTTCATTTTGGCATTGTTTCCTCTGCAAAGAAACATCATTTTGCCTTTTTTTTTTCTGCTTTAGAGCAAAAAAGAGCTGCAGTGCAGAGCAGGCAGAGGATCCTCAAGAACTCCAGTGGCTGTAAAGAAATATCAGAGGTTGGTGCATGGTTTGGTCCAGGGATTTTCCACATGGGGTGATGGGAACAAGACATAAATAGAAACATCACCAAAAGGGGAAAAAACTCCCATTGGATTTAAACTGTGGAGCTGAACCCCAGCAAAACAGTCCCCAACTGCACTGCTTGTGTTTGCTGAAAAATATCCACCGGGCCCTTGGGTTTATTCTCAGAGTTTTGGGCACATCTCCACAACATCCATCTCCCTGTGCTTTCCATATTCCCGGGTTAAACCTGTGCCTCCAGCAGTGCTGGAGCTGTTGGTTATCACCTCCTTAATGAAGCCATCCATCTCTCCCAGGTGAGGGGAACCAGACTCATGGGGCTTTCAGTGGCTCTTCAGTGATTTTCATTATTTTTTAACTGATTTCTCTAAATCCACAAGCGCTGTTTTCAGTTTTCAGCTTTAACGTGCCCATCCATCCCTCCTCTTATTTTCCCTTATTCAGAAACCACCACCTGCAGCTCTGGGGAGGGATCAGCCTCTCAGAACACACTGATCACCCCCAAAATGCTGCCAGCCCCAGCCAGTGGTGGTGGCAGCACCTCTGTGGAATACCTGGGTGCTGATGATCAGCCCCAGACCCACCAGCCCATCCATCAGGGCTGTTCCTGGGGGGAAGCAGCTCTGTAAGGCTCCGGAGCCCACCTGTGCAGCCTTTGGGACAGGGATTTAATAATTCAGGGTTTTTTCCTCCAGGCATCATTTATTAGCTCTTTACAGAGCTGTTTGCTGCTCAGCCAGAAACTAAAGCCAATATTCTTTGTGAGGGTGCAGCTCTAATGCTGTTAAACTTCACAAAACCTCACCAGCAGTGATTTGGCCCCAGGTATGAACAACTGAGGGGGTAAACAGCAGCGTTTTCCTGCTTGCCTGTGGATCTCAGGAGCCTGGCAGGCGCTTGTTGCAGCAGATCCTGGCTGGACATGGTTCTTGGACATGGTCACATTCCCCATGGAACCAGTGCCTTGTGCCAGGCAATGGTTTGGACACACACCAAAATCTCCTCTGAGTCATTCTGAAGCCTTAAAGTGCTGATCAGCATTGCTGGGGCTGATCAGTCCTGGGAAAGAGGGAGGAAAGCTTTCACTTTGCTCTTTTTTTTGTCTTTTTGTAATTATCTTTTATTGAATGAATTCTTTTGCTTCAGTGGATTCTGAGGTGGGAGCGCTGCTGAAGTCCCACACACGGGGATGGCACCAGAAATGTTTCAGGTCAGAGCACTCAATAAATCAGACTGAACTCATCAGCAGCTTCTTGCTCTCCAAATAGTCTTTTTTAGCCAGTGCAGGACCAAACCTGCCCTGGGAGGAGTGGAAGAAAGCTGTGACATTTCACCATGGTCCTGTCACCTCTCGGGCGCGTCCCCTCCGAGGTGTGGAGCCCGGTCATTCCCATGGAAACCTTGGCAGCTCCAGCCCAGGGAAGGGACATGGCTGTGGTTCAGTGGCCCTGACACTAATGGTATAATTAGCTGTGTTAAAAGTGACCTCTGGGAGCAGCCACTTTGTTTCCAGGGTGACTGAAGTGCCATAAATGACGATGTCCGGCGGTGTTTCCATAGAGCCGCGGGCCCGGCAGGGTGGGACAGAGGGTCCTTTGTGGCCACTGGGCAGGACATGGACATGGCCAAGGGCTCTGTTCTGCCTCCCAGACTGGCAAAGCTGAGATCACCCAGCCTCACCTGGACCAGCTCCAGACTGGGATCCTTCTTCCTTGGCTTCCCACAGGCGTTGAGCACCCCTTGTTTTCTACATTCACAAAAGAACAGATCGATTTTACCTAAACCACTCTCTCCCAGAGATCTTCCTTAGTTTTTGTCCTAGAACCTGTTTTCTTGTTATGACCTGACTTAGAAACCATGGGGGAAAAAAAATCCCATTTCATTTCAGGAAAGCACCTAAATGTACCCAGGGCCGTGCCTCAGTGAAAGAAGCACAGGACACACGCCTGGATCACACCTTGGGTGGAAACACTTGTGACACTTTGTTTTCCTGAAATAAGAATTGAGAAATTCATTCCCTGGATACAGCATTTCAAGGTCTTTCCCAACCTAAATGATGGGGATGTTCCACAGCTGAGTGTTTGGGATGGAATTTCGGGTTTAATCAATTTTATGGAAGTGTAATGAGTGGGTACTTTAGCATGGGAAGGTCACAGCTCTTCCTCCTGATCTGGGGGTAGATCAGCCCCAAGGCTGCTGGTGAATCCAGATCCTTGCGTGGGCAATGCCACTCCCTGGGAACAGCCAGGGACAAGCAGGCAGTACAATATAAAGGGATCTATTCCAACATCCATTTGGATCCTTGAGACAGAACCACAAGCTGCAATTCCAGCCTATTGTCTGGAAAATGTCAGGAGCTGAGAAAACGCTGGAGGAGGAAATTGTTGGTGTGAATGGTGAGAGCACTGTGGGGTCACATCACCTCAAGCTAGGAATTGTCATCCTTATGCTGCTCCACGGGGAAAAAGGGAGGGCAAAGCTGTGCCTGGGCAGCTCCTGGGACGTGGAAACACCACTGGTTTTGTGTGTGCAGAAATTCAGGAATATATGGGCAGCATCCTGTCCCTGTCTATCCCAGCAGCAAACCAGGAGTGTGAATAAACTCCTATCAACAATGGGATGGGAATATTTATAGGAAAATGAAATAGGGGATGGAGGGAAGGGGTTCCTGTCAGAAGGTGGGCTTGGGAGGGAGTGAGGCTGCATCGTGGAGGGGTTTGTTGTTCCCATGTACCAGACATGAGGCAATTGAAATAAAAATGAAATTAACCCGGGGATGTACAAGCACACACTGCCCACAAACATCCATGATCTGCATCCAGTTCTACAGAGGGCTTATTTTTACTTTTACTTTGGAATCCTAGGCAGAATGAGCAGCCTTTGAGTGTATTTATTACGGTCTTGAATTCCTTTCCATGGTAACTAATTGTGATTTCCGAGGCACAGGTTCTGCAATGGCACAGGATGAAATGGAGCTGAATATGGAGGCAGCTGGGAAGAAGAAAATTGCTTGCTTATGAAATAGTATTTAATGATGGGGATTGATGGAGCAGAAAAAATGGGGGTGGCAGGGACTAGAACACAAAGCAGCTCTCTCATCTTCATGTATTTCCTCAGATTTTGAATTCCTCAGGAAAGCATCTGGTGAATATTTAAGGAAGGGAAACTCCCCTATATGTGCTGCCTTCTCACTTCCCCACTTCCCATTCTATTGAGGCAAACTCTTAAAAATCCAACTGTGTTTTAAAAAACAGTCAGGAAATGAAATGATTATTAATTGGTGTTTGCTGGTTAAAATAATGGGAGGGCTTTTACAAAAGTTTATCAATTGCACCGTGAAAAAGAGGTGAAAAAACCCTGTTTTGAGCAATGCTGGATAAAACTGAGGAAATAAATGTTTCCCTGGAGTGCAGGGGTTTTGCTGCCCTCCCACACCCAGAGCCTGGGATGGCTCCAGAGCCCAAGGAAGAGCTGAGCAGAGCCAGGGAAAACACTGAGGACCATTTTGAGACAATTGGGAATTTCCAAGCTCTCACGTGGGGTCAAAAGCTCTGGAATGTTCCTGCCCCTCCTCTGTAAGGCTCTGAGAGTCCATGGGATTTAACAGCTACGACACCTCCCCCAGAGGAGGAGCAATATTGTCTAGTCCTCTTTAAAAACTCTGAATTAATGAGCAGTAGTGTAAAACCCAGCCCATGAAGCAAATAAAGAGACAAAAATCCCTAAAAAATCCCAAACCCATTCCTCAAAACCCAGAAAACCCAAGTAAACAATCAGAAAAGCAACTGTGATGAGTGTGGTTATGTTGCCCAGCTGAAACCCACAAGTTTGTGGGAGTTTCTCTGACCTTGGCCCAACATCACCAGAAATCCTGGATAAATACGGGATCAGATTTATGGGGATGTGCATATGTAAAGTCCAACCCTTTGTCATTGAAGTATTGATTTTATTGACCCAGCAGACAAGTGAGGTTTTCATTATTTAGAGATGTAGGCACTTCAAATGTGGTTATTTGACAGAAGCCTGGTGACAAGGAGCACAGAGCCATTCCAAGGGATGGGAGATCCACAGGAACCCCCCTGGAACCTTCCCTGTGGGGCTGCCAGGCTGAGTCTGAGCCTGTTCTTTATGCACCTGAGGAACTGTAACCAAATTTTCATCTCTCTTGCAGTTACCACACTCCGCTTTGGCTTCCTGGAGAAACCTGCCTGCTCCAGGTGGAGCAATAAGGGATTACAGGAAACCACACGTTAATTAAAATGTTCTTTTAATGATCACCCCCCAAATACCCAAAGGCACCAGTCAACACCGTGGACTAATGACCTACAAATTGGTGAGATTCTTACACATTTGTAGCATTACAATATTTTTTTCCACAGCTTCAGATGGCACATTAAGAGGAATATTTCATTTGCAACAGCTTTGTCCTGAACACCCTTCCATGTGATTTTCAAACCAAAACTCAGCTAGCTGCCCTCCTTTGTCCAGGTATTTCTGCAGCTCATCTTGAATCTACACCTGTATAATTGCAAATATATCCCCAATATATCACTGTAACTCCTCTAACACCACCCAAATCCCCTCACAGATCCTCAGGCTCCAAGTAACACATGGTGAAGCAACACCTCCACTGAGGACAATTTGCATTTCTTTTATCCATTGCAAAAAACCTCTGTAACGTGTCGAGTATAAAGCTCACAAAATACATCTTAAAGGAACTACCATAAAGCATTTGCTTCAAAGAGACCTTTTACAACAAAACACAAAATTCAAAGGACATTTTTTAGGAAAGCACTTAAAACTGCAACACTTAGGTCCTGACAACATTAGATTACTTTAAGCTGTAAACCCTAAGAAGTTTTGTGATTAAATAAAATCAGCATTACAATTTCCAGGCATTATAATCATTCAACAGATTGTAACCACGAGATATAATTATAATGCAAACATGAAGCGCAGGAGAGTGGCACTGAGAAAACTCTCAATTCTTTGTAGATTTAGATCTGCACATGATAAAATCAGTAACAACTGGAGAAGAGGTTCCAATATTTTGTCCTACACACTGATATCAGTGTTTTGCAAGCAGCAGTCAATATATTATCCCCTTTTCAGTATTACTTTACAGAGTCATTATGACCTTGAACAAAAAAAAAAAAAACAAAAAACAAAAAAACCCTCCAGGTCAATTACTGCCAGGTATCAACAGAACATCTGGAAGGAAATAATTAAAACCGTCAGGTTTTGTTAATTGCCCCTGTAGGTATAGATACACGAGATTTTATATATGTAAGGCTAAATAAATTACACATATATATATGCTTACATACACAAAATCACAACCTCAACCTTCAGAACTGAACTACCTCTAGGTAAGAAATATAAGACCTTTTTCCACAAATTTAAAGGGTTTATTTATACCTGAGAGATTTTTGCATATTGATGTTTTTGTACCTTTGCCTGTAGGTGCTCCCCTAAGTCTTTCCTCTTTCCTGGGGTACAAAGCCCCTTGCAGCCAGGTGGATTCTTCCCACCAGCTCCATGGACTCTGCCTGAGCCCTTCCTTACCTAACCTGGATCAACAGAGAGGTGACAGAATTCAATATATATCTAAATAAAGTTCTGTACAAGTGCACAGGCTGGTTTATACAAATCCACAGCGAGTTCACCACTCCTGATACTTCCACAATTTTTGATTTAAAAGGTATTTTAATCCTTTACCCAAGGCATGTTTCTACTTGTTGGTTAGGGAACACCTTAGTGAAGAATTTCTCTGGGTATTGGATCACTGGCCATGCAAGACACGCTGAAAATGCTCCTTCCTGCCTGACCTGTTCCCTGGTTCTTGGGAAGATCAACCCATTTTTCCACCCAGCAACCACAGAAACCAGGAGTGGAGGAGCAATAAATCAATGTGGCAACACTACATTAAGGTCACGGGTCAGTGCAGATGGACTGAGACTTTCCAACAAATCTAAAGAGATTAGGAGCCCCATTCCTCCTGAAATTTAAGGCATTTGGATGCCTGATTCCTACAGATTCCCCAGTCCAGCTCTCAGCTCCTCATCCCTGCAGATCCCCAGCAGTAGCAGGGACATGACCCACGTAAGGCTCTTACAGAATTTCACAGTGCTATTTAACATGGCAAACACCAAACTAAATGGAAAGGTTCCCTCTGTCATCCTGACAGTTCAATTAAAACAGAAATAAAAGGAATCCATCATGTCTCACTCCGTTTTGCTCCTGACAGGGGGAATTCCATAGAAGTGCTTTCATGCAAATATGGTGTTACCACAGCTGATCACAGAGCAATTAGAATTGACAGTTTTGTTAAATATGGTTTAACCAATGCAAAGATCTTAGTGGAAGTGGAATAAAGCATGATCTCAGACAGCAAATTGGACATACCTGAAGAATCAGCAAAAGTAACAGTACTCTATTCATGAAAGACATCACAAAATGAATCAGCTTCATCAGCAAACCATTCTTATGTTGCAGAAATAGCAATTTTTTGCACTGTATTTTACAGAAAAAAGGTTGACTTCAGTGATGATGGTCTTTGAACAATTCTTTGTTCAAATGTACAGGAATACAATGGGGGAAAGGGAAGCTACATTTCACTGGCAATCAGACTTCATAGACCTTAGAAAATTTAGAAATGTTTGATTTAGAACAGCACATTTATGGACCACATTTCTCCATAAAATAAATGAAACTCTTGTGCCCAAGTAGAAGAAATTCCCAAGGCCTGACACCTGTTGTAAATGGATGCAATGCAGCCACTGCTCAGGAGCAGGAGGAGATGAGGATGAACAGCAACAGGGACAACACAGTGACACATGAAGTCAATGTAAGAAACTCTACAGCTTGCATTTCCAGTTGGCTGTTCCCATTTTATACCTACACTCCTTCCAAACCTCCTTTTCCCGCTAGTCCTTCTTGTTCTGTATTCTTTTTCCTATGTTTGGTTTTGGTGACACCACCTTAGATCCACCTGTCCCAAACCTGCTCATCCTGGAGCAAACCCTCTGCCTGTCACTGCTACAAACTCTGCAACCCCAGGGCGTGTGTTCCCTTTCCATACTTCCCTTTCCATGTTTCCCCTTCCATAATTCAGGAGCTTTCTGGCACCGTTTCCAACATTTCATGGAGCAACTGGCACAGGGAGGCACTTATGTGACATGTTTAAAACTTATCTTTGGTAAACACTCACACACACACACACAAATGTGTAACTCATGTTTTGCTTCCTGATTGTAAATCCTCGTTTGCTACTGGTGGATGTGTGCAGGTATCTAAACACAGACAGAAACTTTACCAGTATAAAATAGTTTTTCAAATGCCACTGCCAAGGATTTGTTTTAATTCACCTAAAAATAGCACAGTCCTGGGCTATTGGAGTTTTTTCCTGACTCTGTTGTGCATTAAAGCAGCTCTGATCAATAACAAATTAACAATAGAAAGTGAGCCCGTTCTGCTCAATTTTCACCTCCTTTTCCATTCTCTTGCCCTGGTTTTCATGACCAATTTAATCAGAATAATTGCACCTCTTACAGCTTTTGTTATCTGTGAGGCAGATCCTGGGCTCTGATGCTGCCTGACTTGAGCAGCCAAATCTCTGACTGGGATCAGCTGAAATTATGGATACACAAAATGCTGAGTCTGCTCTTGGTTAGGAGCATTTCTGGCTCACCAGTACAAACCAGTACTCTGGGGAGGGGAGTGACCCCGAGTCTCTGACTGACCCGAGGAACAATCAGCAGAGCTCACACCACCAAGAGATGACCCATCAATGTGTGTTTTCAAAGGTGCTACAAATAAATGTTGCTGGAATTGCATGGATAAAACCAAGGGATGATTGACTTTGATGTACCCAGAGCACTGTCCCTTCTAACATCAGGCATTTCTACAGAGAGGTATTTCATTGGCTTCAGCTTTCATTGACACCATTTAGATTTTGCTTAAGATTTTTTTTTTTTAGAACCCAGAACTTAGTGCATTTCATTTTTATAAAATTAGAATCATTTATATCCTTCTCTTTTCATTGCAAAAAAATACAGCCCAAACACATGTCAAGGTATAAACACTTCACGAATGACAGACGCTTCACTTATTTCACCTGCTTCATGGTGAGTTAGACATTGACCAACCAAACAACTTTGGCAACTTGCACAAAAATATGTCCTTAACTCAGAAGTGCTGATAAAACTCGCTTTAATGAGGCCTTTATTAAGGAGAGAACTGGAAAGAGAGGAGTGGTGAGTGCTTGAAGGTCAGAGAGTTCCTACACCATCCCGCTCTGTAGCTGTATGTGGAAAGGGTACGGCTGGTAGAACACAGGGGTTTGTCCATGAGCAATGTAGTAGTTGCTGAAGTTTCTGTCACTGATATAGGGAGCAGGCTGATAGTAGCACGTGACATTGGCCGCGTTCGGGATGATGTTTTGTTCTCCGAGCACTTTTAAAGCCAGGATTGTGATCATGTTGAGGGTTTGCCTTCGCTCGTGCCCCATGAGGCAGACTGTGCTCTTGTTCACCACCCCACGCAGGGTCATCAAGTAGTCGTACTTGCTCTTCTCCTCCCCGATGAAGTGGTTGCGCAGGTAGGACTCGATTTTCCTCTGCTGCTCGGCAACGTCAGGAAAATCAATGAAGAACCTGGAGCACATGTAACGTTCAAGAGATTTAATTTCAGCCTCATCCGCCGGCTTAAACTCACGGACCAGGAGGTTGCTGTACTTCAGGAGGCCGCCTCCCCTGATCTCCTCCGGGTTCCGGGTGGAGATCAGTTTGTACTTCAGGTGGTCCATGGCTTGGTTGAAGTCCCCGTACATGCTCTCGGCGATGATGGCGGGGTGACAGTCCTGTGTCAGGGGTTGGTCTGAGGCTCTGTAGACGTCCAGGATGGAGTCCAGGATGATCTGGAAGGAGTCCACGCTGAACTCGAACTGCCGCCGGAGCGAGCTGACAAACTTCAGCTCCACGTTCTTGCCACTGTTGTTGGACAGTGAGATGAGGCTCCAGCGGTCGTGGTCAGTGGAGACTTTGACCATCTTCTGCACGTAGGCATCTTTCATGGTCTGAGCCGTGATTTTTTGCTTGTTAACGCATTTTGGCAGGAAGTCTAAGAGGCAATTGAGAACCGCTTCCTTAACAACCTGGAACTCGAGCTCACTGGGAAGTTCCACTCCAAAAATGATGTCCAGGTCCTTGTAACTGGTGCCATTGTGCTTCACCAGGATGTGACTGGCAGTGGAACCATTCAGGCGGATGTCCCTGACATGGATCTGTTTCTCAATGAGCTGCTCCTTGACCATATGGATTATATCCTTCGGCTTTACTTCCAGGGTTGGAAAATTTCCTCTCCCATGAATAGGTATAGCCTCAGATAAAACCTGATCTAGGATTTTAATCTGATCCCAGGTGAGATAACTGAATCTGTGGTCCAAGTCCTCAGTCATTGTGATATCAGCTGGCTAGACAGGGAGAAAGAGGAATTAGAGACAAATGTTAGAACTTTCTGGAACACCAGAGAGGACATTTCACTTGGTTATACCAAACTTCCTCCCTCGGTGTAGTGACAGAGCTGTTCATTTTAGAGACACAACCCCAGTTAACCATCTGAGTCAACCACTGCACTTGTCGCAGGCTTTTAATTGAATTTTAATGTAGTCAGGTTTTAATCCTGCTGAGAAGCCATCATGTTATTGTATAACCCATGACTCAAAGTAAATGTGGAAAACCATATAGACCCAATTTAAATCTACTCAAAGGTTAATAAAATGAAATACTTGGTAGTTCTAATGGAACTCCAAATAAATTTTACTGTGAAGAGCTAAAATTAGCTAAATGAGAAAATTTGTTCTTTCTGTCCTGTCTAAACATCCCCCTTGATCTTCAGTGGCTTGAATACTTAAAAACACTAAAAGGCCAGGAAGCTTTTTTTTTGAGAACCTGCTCCCCATTTATCCAGCCATATGCCTTAGATGAACTTTGGTCTCTATGCATCATCTAAACACACGCATCTTTTAATATCACTCATGGTTTAGGGACTGGATATCTGATAATTGTCAAGCTGTTTCCACGATGTTCCTGAGGAAAATATTTCTCTTTTAAGCCATAAGCCATGTTTTACATTAATGTATAAATAACGCTGCAAGTTGTAGTTTGCAGATCTGGTGAGAAAACCCCTTCCAGTCTTGTGGAAAAAGGATGTCAAGAAAGCCTGTAAAGAGGCACCTACAGAATACATGGGATAAAGCTCAGCTTTGGGAATTTCTCAGTTTAAAATGATATCTTGCCTTGATAACATCACATTTAGCAAGGTGATGAGACATTCAGGTGGTGGCCAGGTGGGATCTGAATGGGCTCAGTGAGGCACCAGCCAGTGGAAGAAGTGCCTTCGGGAATCTGCCAGCACCCAGAACCTGCTTCCGAAACACCCCCGAGTGTTTCTGCAGCCAGATGGCTCAAACATATTCTTTCAGCCAAAGCTCAGGAGTAAAAATAAAGCAAAATCATACTAAGTAACAACATTACTGAAAAGTCCCCACTGTTGTTTCTTAACCAGTGGTGACTCCATATGTACGTTGTCATACATTCCCCTTCCCTCGCCTTCAGATTCCACATTCTGGAATATTTTAGTAACTTCAAGTAACCTGTGAGCTGTTATGGCTTGGGAATATGGCACAGCTCTATTTCACATACTTCTGCTGGAATTTCAGCTCCCATTAAGCAGATCAGGAGCATATGTAATTCCAAGCACCTTCCTGGCCTCATGACAAAGAATGGGACTAACCAGATGTTTGACGTTTGAAGGAATGTTTTAAAAGCTGGCTAAAGCAGGACTGAAGCTGGGAATTTAATTGACAGTGTGAAGGTCTTGGAATCAGTCCCATAGGTCTGGCACAACCACGTAGCTCCTGGCATCGTGTACATAGTGTACAATTCCACACCCATAACAGGTATGTTTTCAGGTGTATTCAGAAATATCCACGTTTTTCCTGCAGGCATTTAGAGGACGTAACATTTGAACTGGAAAGGAGAGAAATTGCCCTCCACAGCACTGCCAATGTTACATGCTTATGATTTTATCATTAAATATTCATTAGAATTCCATGCTTATTCCTTTAAAACTATAGCTATGCATCCTTCAGAGCCTTTATGACAACACAGTACAAGTCTGTCCTAAAAAACAGCTTTTACAGAGAGCTACTGTTAATTGTGTAAGTGTGACAACCTTGGGTGGAGGCAGGTTGGAAGGAGAGGCTTTTGTTCACGTTTTTGCTGCCATGTTGTCACCTGACTCATTCATAGAATCACAGAATTAAGGTTGGAAAAGACTTTCCAAGATCATCAAGTCCAACTTTTTATATGTCAGATTATGGCAGCCCAAGTGATCCCCTAGCAAACCTCAAATTGTCAGAATTGTTGTCTAAGCAGTTGTTTTTATTGTGGCGTTTGTTTGATATTGCAAAACTTTGACCTTTCTGAGGCTGATGCTGTGAAGTAAAAACAAAAGGGAGTAGAGAAGAGAATGTTGAAATTCAATCCCCTTTTAGCAGAGGGACCCTCTTCAAACTCTTGGAAAGTCAGAAGATGTACATATCCCTAAATAAGCTTGGAAATCCTTCCTTTATTGCTACATGTTTTTAGGTTTTTCAGACGTTATTGGAATATACTGAGGTTTGAATCTGAAAGGAGAAGGTAATGTCAGTAAATCTCTCTTTTGTGTTGAAGAGGCGTCCCTCAAAATGTCATTTCTTTGAAGTGATTCCTGGAGAATCTGGGGAGGCTTTGGGAGCTCATGGTCTCACCTTTAATGTTTTATGATAAATATTTAAGAATTCTGTGCTGAAGTAACACCTTCAACTCTGACAAGTGAGAAAATGTACTAGGAAAAAAGCCCAAGATTTTTACTTTCAAAAATATAATTATTTTGCAGGTAAGCCTAAATGAACATTAGTAGTAGTAGTAGTAGTATTTTTGATTATTTACTAATCTGCTATCAGTTTGCAACCCAATACTTTTACCCTGCACCCTTCTAGAAGGATTTTTATCTTGTTCTTTTCTTCAATCCTGTCTGGCAACAAGGACAATTTCCAGGCACTTTGATAGTCATTAGGAATCTGATTTCTCAAAGCAAGAGCAAATTTATTTACTGAGGTGCTCAGGTTAATGCCAGGAGTTATTATTAATGTAATTAACCTTAGCTACAATACATCACGAGTAACACAGAGGTTGTAATTAGTCAAAGTGTTGTGTAAAACAAGAGATCCTGGGATGAGGGGAAGGAAACTCCCTGCAGGTGACCACAACACTTAGATGAAGCCAAGCACAAGTGAGTACTGATCTGGTTAATTGGAAAAGGGGCTGGAAAATCACTTTATTCCTTGGAAACTGGTGCTGCTTGCAATAGAGGATAATCAATTTACACGGGAAGAGAGTGATAGGACAGGGGAATTGTTTTAAAGTAAAAGAGAGGAGGTTTAAATTAAATTAGAGAGAAATTCCTTCCTCTGAGGGTGCTGAGACCCTGGCACAGGGTGCCCAGAGAAGCTGTGGCTGCCCCTGGATCCCTGGGAGTGTCCAAGACCAGGCTGGATGGGGCTTGGAGCAGCCTGGGACAGTGGAAGTGGAACTGGAAGCAGATGATCTTTAACGTCTCTTACAGGGATTTTGTGATACCTGGATGCAGACACATCTCACCTCACTGGCATCCCCAATCCCAGCCATCCCTAAGCCTTCCCTGCTGCACTCTGCCAAAGAATTCCCTTTGTGAAAATCCTTCCACACAAACACCCCAAAGCATCTCACGGGTTCCACATTCAGGGTTTTCTCGTCCTAAAGTCTGCATGTGGGCAAATGGAAGCTGCACAAACGTCACCACCAAAGCAATGAATTCAAAAGAGGGTGTTTTTTTCACAGGTCATCAATATTTGAATTTACTGAGATTCTCTTCTAGTGATTTTTCCGAAGTTTTTGGTTTGTGGGATTTAAAATGTTGCCATAAACTGCAACAGACCCTGAATCCCATCTGATTTAAGATCTCTGCCAGAAAAAAAAAGAATGAGGAAAAGCAGTTTTCAGGGTGTTTTCTTTTACATACACCAGCTTGAGAAGCACAGAATAAGACAGATCAGACCCAGTCAAGTTTTGTGATATATCATCCTCATTATAAGGTTAGAGAAATATTTCCCTGACTCAACTTCCAACTTGTCCTTGAGTGGTCACCTTCACTTGATAAAGCAGTCACAATGCGGAAAAATGTTTGGATACTGTTGGACCATTAAGCATAATATTGTTACATTTTATCATTTATTTTCCCCATTGAAATTAGAGGCTCTCATTTTCTTTTTGGAGCTAGCAAATCTGAGTTTGGGCTTACAATGATGCTAAAATGTTTCATTAACCACCTCTTAGCACTCCACGGTGCATGAGCTTCATCAAAAACATCCAAGCAGATCTGGCTTTACATTTGAATGAAGCAAATCTGCCATGCTAATGACAGCTTTCATGTTCCCCACAACTTTCATAGAAACAGATACTTGCAGTCTAGAGAACAGTCTCATCAAATTTAGCTCATATTTTACTGATAAACTGTTTAGATTCTCTTTTTATATATTCCACAATGTTGATTCAGTGTGTTTTCAAAGGGTTTGCCATGTGCTGGCATTTTCAGGCAGGATACAGCTGAAATAGTTTTTGTGCAGCTGTGGCAGCTCCATCCTCTTCCCTTTGCTTCTATCTGCTCCCATGTTTTTCTGTTTACAATAAAGGCTGGGAATACTTAAATGCTCCAATTCTTGCTACTTTGCACTTGAAATCAGTTGTGCAGGGACTTTTTACAGATCACAGAATTCCAGAATCACTGAGGTTGGAAAAGCCCTCCAAGACCATTCGGTCCAACCAGTGCCTGATCCCCACCTTGTCACCATCCCAGAGCACTGAGTGCCACCTCCAATCCTTCCTCCAATCACCTCCAGGGATGGGGACTCCAAACCTCCCTGGGCAGCCCCTTCCAATGCCTGACCACCCTTTCCATGGAGAAATTCCTGCTGATGTCCAACCTGCAGCTCCCCTGGTCTGGCTTGAGGCTGTTTCCTCTCATCCTCTCCCTTATTCCCTGGGAGAAGAGGCTAAAAAAAGAGATGTAACAAAATGTCTTGGGAGCTACTGTGGTGGCCTTGTTTTGGGGGATCACTCCAGAAACACCCACAGGAACTCTGCCATTCCTCTCATCTCTGCACTGACTTTCCTGTTTACACATTTTATACATCACTATAAATGCCATGATCTCCTGTTAAAGCTTTATTTTAATTCAAAGATCCATTTCTCTATTAAGCTGGACATTTGGAAGCATTTTGCTCACTTACTTCAGGACTGCAGCTGGCATAAGCTCCAAAGGCAGCAATGTCAAATGTGGAAGGACTTCCAGTTGTAATTTAAACCCAGATGAGACAAGGACAAGCAGTAAAGCATCTGGGGAACCTAAATGGGGACATATTTAAACTGGTTTGACAGTGTTTTCCATGAGTCTTTCCTTCCATTAATGTTAATGTAGGTGGTGAAGGCAGTGTTTATTTATCCTGTTATCAAGAGATAATGCATGAATTGCCATCAGTTTTCAGTCCAGTTACCATCAAGTTTCCCTGGGATAACAAATGATAGCTCAGCTCTTCCCTGCCAGATAAGGCTGCAGGGTGGGCAGAACGCACTGCAAACCAGTGGGCTTGGGCTGTGCCACAGAATGGCACCTTCAAGGGCACAAAAGGTAAACACAGCACGAGACTTGATCCACAAAAATGTCCTTCCACTCAACAAAAGGAACATGGATAATGGCTTTAAGGGAAAGAGAGCAGGGATATTGGATGGGATATTGGGAAGAAATTCTTTCCTTTAAGGGTGGGGAGGCCATGGCACAGGGTGTCCAGGGAAGCTGTGCCTGCCCCTGGATCCCTGCAAGTGTCCAAGGCCAGTTGGGACAGGGCTTGGAGCATCCTGGATTGGTTGTTATCTTGTTTTTAATGTATCATTCCATGTTTCCCTGCCCATGGAACGAGATGGGATGTAAGGTCTCTTCCAACCCAAACCATCCTGGGATTCTGTTCCTACTGGAATGTTCCAGGGTATTGGCTTGATGAGCTGGGAGTTCTCAGGAGGCACAAAACGAGGAGTTTAATTTGGGCACCCAGTATGAAATCATAATCCATATTCTGTCATGCTGGATATTTGGGGTTTTTTGGATGTCCCATTTTTCCATCATGACTCATGGTAGACTTAGTCAGATGGGGATCCCCTCACAGGGCAATATTTTCAAGGGCCAATTTATCATGGTTTGATATCAGTTCCTACAAAACATGAAGCTCCTTCTCACACGGCTTCCAGTCCAAACCAATGAAGGTTTTAGAAAATATGAGGCCAGCAATACATCAGTTGCTCTAAAATACTTCAATAACTTTTAAAAAACAGCTGGCATATACAGTATTTGGTCTGTTTGGGGCTGTGGACATCCCTGTGAAGTTCCTGCTTTAGGAAAAGATTATTTGTACTACCAAACACATACTTACGGACTGAATCCTGACTAATATTCCCAGCAAGGATGCAGAATCCCACAGACTCACCGTGGCAGGACGACTGGAAGCGTGTATTCCAGCAGAGTTAATAGGATGAGTCACTGCATCATTCGGTAGAAATATGAATTGTCATCTTGTCGCTGATAGAAACACGAAGCTCTCCGGGAAAGCTGCAAGAAATAAAACCCAACAAACAAAAATCATATTTATTTGGAGATCAATGTTAACCACCAGTCACCTGCTGGACATAATAAATGATGCATTACAGCCTGGCAGTCCTGCAGGTAAAACAATAGACTTTGAAGTTGGGAGTGGTAAGCTTAAAGTAGTGGAAAAAGCACCAAAGGGTTTATAAAGACTCTGGTTTCAGGTCATGCTTAATCCTCTGCAAGGATATTAAAAAACTTGCCATTTTCCCTACAGGATTTTGAGTGAGGAATTTAATACTAAATAATAGACATGCAAATTAGCAGGGATGTAGTAGAATCATATAAAATATAGAATGAATAATAACTCAGCAGAATGAAGTATTGTGAATTGTGTAGTGGCTTTGGATTCTTTCTATGAGAGTGTGCAACCAACAGGAAAGTCTTGTTTCCTGGCACATGAGCTTGTTGGTTCATTTAGAGTAAGTCCAGGATCCTGTGGCCGGAATTTCCATGTTCATGGACTGGCTATGCTGGAATGAAATATTTCTGTAAATATTCACCTGCTGTCATAAAGGCACTCCCTTATATTTGTTTCTCATTTCAAACATGTGCTGACAGTCACTATTCTCAGGCTTTCCTTGCAGGACCTCCCATTCCAGCACCCCATCCTGCAAAGTTCACAACACCCACTCCAGTTCCCTGACCATCCCAAGCAGGGCCTGTCCACTGTATGGTTTGATATTCACAGGAATTTACTCCTTGTTGAGTTGCATTCCACAATCTCAGCTTTTATGCACAAAATATATACACGGTTCTTAGTAAAGATAATATTTAAAGTATGATTTAAGTGTAAATATCAGCATGATCTGCAGGAAAAGCTGAAATTATAGCCCAAGGAAGTGTGGACTGTGTTATTACTTTATTAGGAACATAGTGGATTTTTCCTCCCTGCTACAGCAGGCAGATTTTTATCCCTGAAAATGCCATTTTAGTGCTGCCAGAAGCACAGCACTTGCTTTGCTCACCCTGTGAGGACCTATCTGTTGTGCCAGGGCCTGTCTGCAGCTTTCATTTGCTTTCCAACTCCTGATGGGCTACTAATTAGCTGAATGCATGTTCCTGACCCGCTCCCAAATCCGTGCACTGAGGGCTCACGTTGGCAGCTGGAATAAAGGGTTAAGTCTGGCAAGTGCTGAGCTCTGCTCTGAGCCTGGCAGTGAGCAGCCAGTTAGGCCTTGATGGCAAAGGGAAGAATTCTGGCCTGCTTAGATAAAAGACTCTCAGCATGTGGAGTCTGGAAAAGTCAGACAAATCAGTCACTTTGGAAAAAAAAACCAAAAAAAACCCCACCACCAAACCCCTTATTTTTAACACTGAAATATTGTTATTTCTTTCTGTGCAAGGATGGAAGGTTTAATGGATATATGATATCCATTAATGGATATATCACCGTGATAGAACAGATTAACACTGGAGCAGAATTTATGGCTTCCCCTGGTGATATTTAGGGGAAGAAGAGAGAGGCCTTTATAGCATTTTTTTTTTGTAGAAGAGGCATTATTATATAATATGTTCATAGAAGCAGCAGCTGAGATTGATGAGCTGCTTTGCCTACTGGGACATTATTCCCAACAGCTGCCTTTTATTGGCTCAGTCACACAGGAAAAAGCATCATTTCCTTACTCTACACTCAGGGTTCCCAGGATTTTTTCAGCTGAAGGAAAAACAAAAATAAAAATGACGATGTCAACAATTACCCTGTGTTTTAAAGGAGAGTATTTCCCTGTTCCTGATTTGAGGATGTGAATTCTAGCAACAAACCCATTCCCAAGCCTTTTTCCCTGGTGTCTCCGTGCCTAAGGAGTACAGGACTATCCTGAGATCCAGCAGGGTCTGCGAGATAACGTGGGGCTCTGTGCCCTGGATTTCCTTCTGTGCCACAATTTCCCAGCTGGCCACTCCTTTGGGTGTCCCACCCTGAGGAATATTGACCCTCAAACCTTCCAAGTGGACCTCAAATCTTTGGTGGACGTGGAGGTTGCTCAGACACCTTATGAGCTCTCCCAGAGCATTTCAAGGTGATGCCCCCTGAACTGGCAGGAACAAGAGCCAAGGATCCCAGAGATTCCTTCCTCCCCCTCTGTGCTGCAGCTTTCCCTGACTGCTCTGCTCAGCTCCTCAGACTAATCCCAAAATCTATTTACTCACTTGAGATCCCAGTGACTCAATCCAAAGCTCACTTATCAAAAACTCTCATTATTATGACTAAACTGCAGCAAAAGCAGGCAAGGTAAAAACTGAAACAATCCCTCTTTTCCATCTATTAACCATCTCCATAATCATCTCTCCTCTTCAAATGCCAGAGGAAGAGGGATGAGTGATGCCATGTGGCACTGGTGCCCTAAAGCTGGGCTGCTTTCAGGGTAAAAAGGGCATTACAAAGTCAAGGCTCTCCTCAGGAACTCTCCAGAACCATCCTCCCCTCATCTACACCAAAGGACAACTATCAAATATCCGCAAGGTCACTAAACCATGAGTAGATCCTCCAGGATCACATTTTTTTCTGTTTTGACAACCATATCCACTGAATGGATTTCTCTTTTTTGACTGATCATACCCCAGAAACCTTTTCTGGAAGCTGCATTTAGTTCCCTCACTCAGTGCAGTGTGGAGGTTTCCCCTCTAAATCAGTACTGAGCCATTGGGGTATCGAGGGTGCGGTTTGATGGTTCATGCAGAGTGGATTTGGAATTTTCCTTGGGAAGAGCCCAAAAGATGAAAAAATGAACCCTGAAGGCCTCTCTGTATCACCCCTGCTCTGCTCTGCACAGGTAAGAAAAGTTTCTGTTGAACAATTATTCTGTTCCACTCCAGGATTATTTACATTTCATGGCAGAAGCCGTGAGCTCCAGGCTCAGGCTCCGGGTTGATTTGTGAAGCAGTTTAGGATCCCTCCAAATAAAAGCTCTTCCCAATTGCTACAGCAAGGGGGGAATTTAAATTCAATTGGGAAAACTTCTGTATGCTGGAGCAGGCTGGGCTGGCACCTCCACAGGTCTGTGTCTCACAGGCTACTCAAAGATTACTGTTTCTTCCACTATTTAATTATGTTGCTATTTGTGTTTACAATGTTCATATAGAATTCATACTTTTATGAATTAATTTTCGTACTTATATTAGAAAGTTATTCTCTGAATACAAAACACAGCAGTGGGATTTCATTTTAATGCCATTTTCCCAATTTTATGAGTTACACCATAAAAGGGGGAAAAAAGAAATGCATTATTCATTATCTTCAAAGTATTTGCTGTACAGTTTGTGTTTAATTTTGCATCAGTAACAGCCAAGATTCCCATATAAAACAGATTTTTGATAAGTGAAGTGTTTTATAGAGTTTGCAGTTGAAAAATCTGCAGAACTCTGGTCAAACTACAAGAGGAAAAAGGATTCTGGCTGCAGCAGCAGGGCAGGGAACTGCTCCTCTTTTGTGGTGAAGGCAGCACGAAATCTCTGTTGACATTATTACTAAAAGGCAGAGAGGAGATAAAGTGATGATTAAACCCAAGGAAAAGGCCCAGGCCCTGCAGCACAGCTGTGCATTCGTGACTTTTCCATCACTATCAATAATTCATAATGACCATCACGCACCTGACGACACCGAGTTGGGGGGAAAGACTGAGTCAAGCTTTCACCAAATGTGCAAAAACATCCAACTTGACATCGGATGTCAGGGCGACAGGACCTGCTGGATAAGCAAAGATCCAGTAGAAAGGGTAATGGAGAAGAAAATCAGCTGATGTGGGCACAAATCAACATCTGCTGCACCAGTTTGTGGCATTTTATGGAGGAAAAATCTCCTTTTGGTGATACACATTGAAAGAAACAGGTTTTAGAGCTCCTAAAATAACTTTTTGTAGAAAAGAACTGAAATGATGGTTTACCTGTGAGCAATTCTGCAGCATGAAGGAATCATGCTCAATATTATGCTCAAGTTTTGCAGCTGGGCTCTCCCTTGCTGTACCACACTAATTCAGCACGGCCATAAGCAATGGCACATTGCTGATTCCCTGGGGCACCTTAGATTCTCTGCTGATGCTTTGTACAATTATTTTTGCATGAAGATCATGGTGGTAAAGGCAAAAAAGCCAGACTGCAATTTGCAAAATACTTCTACTTTTTTGATGCATGAATCAAAATGGCATAAATTCATAGAATCATGGAATGGTTTGGGATGGAAGGGACCTTTAATCCCATCCAGTCCCACCCCTGCCATGGGCAGGGACGCCTTCCACAATCCCAGGGTGCTCCAAGCCCCATCCCAGCCAGCCTTGGACACTTCCAGGGATCCAGGGGCAGCCACAGCTTCTCTGGGCACCCTGTGCCAGGGCCTCACCACCCTCACAGGGAACAATTCCTTCCATATATTGAAGTGAAATCTCTCAGTTTGAAATTATTATTCCCTGTCCCACCACTACAATTCCAGAGAAAGGAATTGACTGAATAACAATTCTATTCAGCAGGAACTGCTCTGGTGTAAATGGGAGTGGAATTGGCCTGGTTTGTTCATGGCTGAGCATCTGGGCTCTGTAAAATAAACCCTGAGTTCACTTCCACTCTCCATGGGCCATCCCTCACTCCATGTTACCCATCCTTTGATGGTGAAATTTGACTTGGAATTTGCCTCCAAATCCTCTAACTGTTCATTGACTTTCATCCATTAAAACCAGTGGGTTAAACATAGATACATAGGAGATATATGACATGGAAAACATGTGTTGAATCCATTTTAAAAAAAATCTATCCCCACATGCGGAGACCACCAAGGTACTGAGAATTCAACAAGCACTGTCAACAACCTCAGGATGACCCACCAAAGGCTTCTCAACACAAATGAGAGAGGCAAAGCAGAGCAAAAGGTACCAAGATTTCCCCTCTGCTGTGACCAAGCAGGGGTAGCACAGCCCAAATCCCTCCTGCAGCCAGATCATCAGAGCCCAGAACCATGAAACCACTCTGAATTAGGAGTGTTTTGAAACATGGGCAGAATTTAATTCCTTCAAGCCCTGTTAATTAATGAATTAATTTCCACTGCCAGCCTAAATGCTGCTTAATTGACTCTCCAAAATAACTCAGTCTCAATGTGATCTTTCAAGGAACTTGGTCTTCTTCTGTCTCCCTGATTTACGGTCGATTCATAAATTATGGGACTCTACTGTGTCAGCAGTTACTCCTGAGCTTGAGCAGGAGCTCAAGCCCTGATCTGCAGGGCAGGAATTTAGGGTCAGGCCATTGTTTGCAAGGGTCAATGTGTCTCTATGTGGCAGCTGAATCATTCCAGAGCACACAGTCCTTACACAGCCCTGTGTGTCTGGTGCCTAATGAGGCAACAAAACTAAATTTACTGTAAAGTTATGCCTGGGATGCACAACTGGGCAGGGAGGGTGTGCAGGCAGCACTGCCCCCAGGTCAAAGGTCTGCAGCACTGCAAATTAAAGGAATTATTGATGCTCCCTTTGAACTAAGCTGTGGAAATGCCAGAGGGGTAAGACAAAAAGAATAGAAGGTATAATGCCGACAGCTATTCTCCCTCCACACATCAAGCCCGTATTCCCGAGTGCTGGACGCTGCAGGCACAGCACATGGAGGATGAAAGGGCACAGGGATTGTTTTTCACGTTTCTGAATGGGACAGACTCATCACATCCGCCTCTAGAGCTTAAGGAGAAGTCAGGAGCATGAAGCATGGGAGAGTCCCTGCTCTGGAGTCACTGTCATTTATTATTCATCCCTCGGCCTTTAGCAGAGAATTCGGCACATCCCCATTCATTCCCACCTGGCTGCTTTTCATGGGAGCCACGAACAGGCTGTTACTCTTAAGGCAGCACACGGAACACAACGTGTGAGCCTGCAGAGCCCACCCTCCTCTTTCTGAGAGAACAATTAATGCTATTACAGATTTGCAGCGGCTAAAAGATGTATCAGAGATGCCTGTGGGAGAAGGCAGGGAGCACATGAGAGTGATTCCTGGCTGCGAAGACACAGAATTCCAGCCCCGAATTGCTGGAAAGCAGTTTTGCTTTGCATGCAGGCACTTCCGAATAGTTTAGGGCACAGAATCGCAGCTTGCTGTCACTGCCACTTCACTGTCACTGTCACCTCCAGGCTGTGACCTCCCCCAAAACACGGATGGTCCTTGCAGAACACACAGAAAAGGCCTCAGCTACCAAAGCTGTCATCATCTAAGTGGGATGACAGAGCTCCCAACAGCGAGTAAGGAATGCCACGCTCCTACTACTGCTACTATGAACGTGGCGAGGCAGGGCTTGCCCAAACCCGGGGAGCTTCCAGGATCCGTGCAAAGGAACGCCCGTGGTGAGACGGGGCTCACGTGCAGCCAGACACACACAGCCCCCTCCAGCACCGCCGCGCCGCCAAACCGCCCTTTTTACAAGTTCACCCCTAAAGTTTCTAAGGAAAACGCCTTACGGAGAGAGAAGGAAAAGGCCCGAGCCGAGCTGAGCGCTCCGGGTTTCTCCAAGTTTTTTAACCGAGCCCAACCGCTCCCGCAACGGCCCCGCCCGGCCCAACCCCGCGGGCACCCGCGACCCGCCGGCCCTGCGGGCTGGGCGCTCTGGGGACACCGGCTCGCCGTGCGGGGGACACCCCTTCACCGAGCGGCCCGGGGGGACATGCACTTACCGAGCGGCTCGGTTACCGAGCGGCCGTGGGGGACAGGCTGTGCCCGGCTGCGGGGGACACTCAGTCACACCGCGCGGGTGTGGGGGTCTCCCGCACCGAGCGGCTGTGGGGACGCTCACCCACCGTGTGGGGACACTCACCGCGCGGCTGCAGGGGACGCTCCGTGCGGCTGTACGGGACGCTGGCCGTGCAGCAGCCGCCCCGTGTGGTG
This sequence comes from Acrocephalus arundinaceus, assembly GCA_021534815.1. NCBI lineage: Eukaryota > Metazoa > Chordata > Aves > Passeriformes > Sylviidae > Acrocephalus > Acrocephalus arundinaceus. Next base: position 9,440,920 of record JAJEOU010002847.1, on the reverse strand, counting down.
CCGGGGCCGCCGCTGTCCGCGGCCGCGCTGGTGCTGAAGGGGCCGCCCCGCCCCGCGCCCGCCCCCGCCCGCCCCCGCGGAGCGCAGCGCGGCCGCCATGGCAACGCCGTGAGGGGGCCGCGCCCGCCGCCGGCACCGCCGGGCCTGCCGCCACCGCCGGGACCCCCGGAACACTCAGGACCCTCGCAACACTCGGTACTCCCGGCACCGCTGTCACATCCGGTACCCCCAGCACACCCTTAGCCCCGGCTCGGAGGATCCGCACACCGGCACCGCGGCCGTGCTTTGCCCCGCGGTGACACGAGAGGACACGGCCGCCGTCGCCTCGTCCGCCTTCCCTGCCGCACGCTCCCGGTGGAGGGCATAGAACGGTGGAAGCGTGGAATTGTAGTATCAGGGAATTGTTTTGGTTGGGAAAGCCCACTAAGGGCATGGAGAGACTTCAGCCATAAACCCACCACTAACCCATGTCCCCAAGTGCCACATCTACATGGCTGCTAAATGCCTCCAAGGATGGGGACTGAGGTCCAGGAGCACTTGGACAACGCTCTCAGGAGCAGGGTTGGATTGTTGGGATGTCTGTGCAGGGCCAGGAGCTGGACTTTATGATCTTGCCGGGTCCTTTCCAACTCGGCATATTCCAGGGTTCTGTGGTTCCACCACTGCCCTGGGCAGTCCATTCCAATGCTTTAAGAACCCTTTCCATTAATAAATTTTTCCTAATATCCAGCCTGACCCTCCCCTGGTGCAACATGAGGCCCATGGAAAGAAGGTCCCACTGACTTGGTGGCAAACACTTTTATCCTGGTGATCCAGTTCTCAGATCACTAAACCCAGGAAAAGTCAGAACTAAACTTGTTTGGTTTCGAGGTCCTTCCTGCAGAAATAGTCTGTGGGTTTGGCTTCACTATTTCATAAAATCCTGGAATGGTTTGGGTTGGAAGGGACCTTAAAGAGCATTGTCCTACCCCCTGTGATGGGCAGGGACACCTTCCACTATCTCACATTGCTCCAAGCCTCATCCAGCCTGGCCTTGGACACTGCCAGGGATGGGGCAGCCACAGCTTCTCTGGGCAAGACACATGCACAGGATGTAATTGCCAAGGAAATCTAAGGAAACCTACGTTTTAGAAGCACCAATAGAAGGATTAAGATGACTGAGGGGAAATCAGTGATGTGAGCATCAGCACCTGCAGTTTGGCGACTCAAACCCCCAAATTCTGCCTCACCTGCAGCTCGTAGGAAAGTGCTTGGCTGCTGTGTGATCCTTCGCTCCTCCAGCGTGGCTCTGCTTGGAGATGATCCCGTTGTTAACATTCCATATGCTCTTCCCTGTAAAAGGCATGATGTCACAGACTCAGTTCTGGCTCTAAATACCCAATTTAAAAAACAGGCTTTCCAACATGAGCTTCTAAAATTTATTACCTTTGATAAATTACTTGACTGAATGGATGGGATAAAACCTGGCATGGGATGAGGCTATGGTATTTGTGCCATTTTTGGTAATTTCTATTACACTGTGACACTGAATACCTTTTCTGCTGTACAATGTTTAAGTTTGCTTAGACACAGACCTAAAATGAGAGACAATTTACTTAACTGTTCTGAGAAAATATGCCAAATGGGTAAGCCATTATTAGTTTTGAAAAAAAAGTGCAGATTTAGTACTACAGTGACTCATAACAATGAGAAAAAAAAAAAAAAAAAAGGTCATGAAAATATTTTAAACTGCATTTTATCATAGGGATATATAAAATCACCTTAAATAGCTGTGTCTGTACTTGACCTTCCAGCACCCAGGTACTTCTAGGCTGGCTCTTGAGTATTATACCAAAGCAGGATTTTAACCTTTTCCCCTGAAAGAATCCACAGCAAGGAAATATGACACTTATTGAACATAAAAATCCCCAGACCAGCTGTTATTCTTTAGGGCCCTTAAAAACATCCTTCCTCCTGGGAATAGTTTTATGATGGAGCAATTGCAGCGATTACAAAATACTTCACAATTAAAGAATCCCACTCCTGAAACAACTTCATTTTATAAAGTTAGTTTATACTATTTTATATTCCCAGCTCTGAAAAGCACCTATATTTAAATTATATATATATATAATTATACTAGTTTATTATTTCTTTTCTTTGTTTATTATTATTATATTAATTTCTATTCCTAGTTCACAAATTAGGGAAAAGAGGTGAGGAAGCATTTGAAAAATCACATAAATTCCAAACACAAACTAAATCTCAGCCCTCAAATCTCTCTTTTCTGGTTGCCTGGTCCTGGCCCACCAGAGCCAAGCTGGAAGGAGTCCAGAGGCCCTGGACAGGCAGCATTGCTGGAGAGAGGAACGGGAGCTGGACACTTCATCCTGTGCCAGGATGAAGCCCAGGCTTGCCCAGACATTGTATGTAGCTATTGAGTTGGGCAAATTAATTAGTTAATGGTCCTCCTGCACTTAGGAAAAGATACATATCTTCCTTTTTTCCCCCCACTTTTTTTCACCAGGAAGTTGCAGCACCACGGCATAGCTGGGCAAGGGAACAGTGTTGAATACACTGGGAAAAGTTTGTGTTCAAGGGATGATGAACCCAATTTAATGTCAGGCAGGGAGAGCTGGATTCAATTGGAGTTGTGCCTCTTTGCACATTTTGTGGGAGGCAGATGTAAAAATGTGCCGTGGTGATGTCACCAGGCTGCTGGGACTGGCCACAGGCAGGCAGGTCAGGAACACCACCTAAACAGTGCCTAAATCCTCCACAGGGCTGGCAGCACCACATTCTCCAAGGGGAAAAGTGGCAGGAGAATGGGTGAATGACAAAGACATCTCTCTGATGACATTCCAGAGGCACTGAGGTTGCTGGGACTCCTGAGTTCAGTAAAGCCAGGATTTCACCCAGCTCCTTTTGTTTGATTTGGAAATGAGGATTTCTAAGGCCAGGACTCCTGTGCTGATGTACAAGAAACACTCCCGACATCTGGACTCTTCCTGCCTCTTCCTGCTTTGGCCCTAATTCCAGAAAGCACTTAATATATCCATAAATACATTTCTCACCGGCAAAGCTCTTGAGCAAACACCTCATTTAAAGATTTGCTTATCTCTAATTCCTTGGTGAAGAAGTAAGGTATTACTCCAAAGGAGTAAAAAGGGATAATCAAGCTGTAAATCCTCACAGTTTCTATCATTTATAACCACAGCTTAGTCATCTTTTGACCAGTGACGCATAGCACTGATTTCTTGCTGAATAAAATTGTAGAAGCACAGCCAGTTTTTCACAGAGCTTGGAACTGTGCCCTTTGTGGGGTTTTATGAATGCAGAGCTCAAGGTCCATAGTATGCCATGGATAACCTAATGCAAGGTCATGTTTTCCTGGAATAACAGTGCCTACATCCTCCACAGAAACGATGGGGTCCAGCCCTACCTGGAGATTCTATCAAATTTCACAGGGATTTGGCTGTGCAGAACAAGTTCAAACTGTGAGAGCAATAAAGGCAGTTGTAAAATGCCGAAGATGGGAACTGTAAAGGTCAGAGTCTGATCTACACTCCCCCAATTCTCACGTGTGTTTAGATCTGCGATACCCTGTGCTTTTAGCTTGGTGCTCTGCAGTTCAGCAAGGTGGAAGAAAATCATCTTTACCTTTGGAAAATTCCATCACAGGGCTATGTTTTCCTTCTAAAACTCCAGAATTTCATGTCATGAATCATGCATACTCTGTCTCAAAGGAAATCACCCCAGAAAAAACATTCCCCATGGCATTAACTTGAGGCAGATGCTGCTGAACCAGCATGGGGGTGGGTAAAGAGCATTTCCCAGGTGAACTGGACATTCGCTTCTGCACACACATACACACACACAGAGAAAGAGAACAGAAATTTTCCTTTCCAGCCTGCCAGATTGAAGCCAGATTGCACACAGGACACTCAGAGCACTGTAAACTCTTTCCTCTCATTCCCAAGCACCTTGGATTGAGCACTCAGCTAGGATTTGGAATGAACTTTATTCAATTTAGTAGCCACTGAGTGGAAGTACTGAGGGCTCCTTGCTGTGCAATTTTCTCTTAAGAAAGTCCAAGAAGTCCATTGAGGTCAGGGGTTTATAGCTCCTGCTCCCTTTTATGGAGTTTTACTCTTAAATGTGAAGCAACTTGTTAAGTTTTTGTATTGCTTAAACCCCGAAGTGGAGAATATTTTGATTCATCCAAAGAAACTCTCTGAAGGCAATCAATGCTCAGAATGAAAATTAATCAAAACAAACAACCCCCTGAGATTAGTCAGAATTAGCTCTTTTCCTGTACTGGTCTGTATGAAATAATTCCTTGACCTTTGACCAGGAAGCAAAAAGTTAAAAAGTACAAAATAAGCTACAAAAATGACCATTAAAAATTTCCTCAGGAAATCTGTTTGAATGCTGATGTCATTTTCTCCAGTCACCACTCCAATTTTACTCTGTTAAACCAGAAAGGCACCGTCAGGGTCATTAGGAGGGGAAGGTTTGACCAGGAAACAGCAGGAACATGGGAGACACATCCAAGGGGCAATGCACATGCAAGGGCTGCCAGGGAGACCCTGCTCCAAGATGAAGAAGAAATCTGAGGAAAGAGGTGTCTCCCTGCTCTGGAATCTGAGGTGGGTCCTGGCACATGAAGCACAGAATGGTTTGGGTTGGGACAAACCTTGAAGATCTACTCATTCCAACCCGTCTGCTGTAGGCACTCAGCAAGTCTTGCTCCAGATGTCCAGATTTGGAAAAATTCATGGAAGTGTCAAATTTAAACAGAGGTTTAACAGTCCCACAGGTGAGAGGCTGCAGAAAATCCACTCAGGTTCATGACTATAATGAAGAAGAGGCCTCTAACTCAAGGCACAGAGTGGTGAGTGCCAGTTTGTTGGAAAGCCAAGGGAAACAGAAGATGTGGCCTCATAAATCTGGTTATTCTTCCAAAAATATACTGCAGGAACATGAGATGCTACTGGGAACACACACAGTGCAGCTCAGTGTTCAGCAAAGCATGGTAACCTAATTTCCGTGTTACATGAAAGAAAATCCTGACTCATATTTTATGAAAATTGTAATAGTGAATCAGCAAATTACTTCTGTTTATCTCCTCCAACGTCAGCAAGCTGAAGTCTGGAGCAACCTGAACTAATCCCAGGGCACTTTTAAATAGAATATATTCAGGCCAGCTGAAGCTGGGCTAAATAGGAACAAGCAGGAATTCATCATCAACAGACAGCTGGGAAGCTCAGAAAATGCTGTTTCCTGCCTGTCCTGTCAGAAGGAAAGACAAGCTCTGTGTGTGCCTTTCACCTCTGACTCCCATATCAGATCCCAAATAAAAAATGTTTACACTTCAGAAATGTGTGGCTGTTATAACAAGATGTCCCTGGATGGCAAATGCTGGTGGCTTGGTATATGTGCCTGTTTACACATATCCCTGTGGTGCTAGGAAGAAAATAAAACTGCACAGAAATCTATAACCTGATCTGGTTTGTTTAGCTGCTAATCCAATCTTCTCTCCTAGTAGAGCTCCAATAATTTGATTGTGTTGTGTAGGGCACTCTGGAGCACCTGAGGGATGAGAATGAAATACTGTAGATGAGCAGAGAAGCTGCTGAAATGCCTTCCTGCATCAGTGCTCCAAATACGTCATGAGATTGCTGCTGCTCACCCTCAGACCCAGGTGAGGACACACAGATCCATGAAGGATTACGTAGGTGTTTTGTCAGGCATCAGAATGGGGCTGTCCAAGGAGGTGGCAGAGTCCCCACGCCTGGAGGTGCTCAAGGAATGACTGGAAGTGGCACTCAGTGCTCTGGGGTGGTGACAAGGTCTGGATTGGTCACAGGCTGGACTGAATGACCTTGGATGTCTTTTCCTACCTTAGTGATCCTGTGATTCTGTGATCTCCTGCTCCAGGGCTTTTCCAGCCACACCAAGATGTTGAGGGGAGCACAGGGAACACAGCAGGACCGTGTCCCTCCTTTGGGGCTGTTCCCACAGCCAGGACTGCACCACTGCCTGGATCAGGCATGTTGGCTCCCACTGGAAGCAGCAATGTCCCCAGTGGGGTCACACCCGGCCGCACACCTTCCTGTAGGTTTGCTGTGCTCATTGGTGCTGTAACAGCATTAACTGCCTGTAAATTCCCGTTATGCCCCTCTCCCCCTGGTGAGGAAGTTGGAACTGCAATGAGCCTCCCTCAGTCTCCTCTTGTCCAGCTGTACAGACCCAGTGACCTCAGCCCCTCCTAAAGACCCTCCACCATTTTTTGCCTCCTTTGGACGCTCTCTAATAGTTTAATGTCTTTCTTATTTGTGGCGCTCAAAACTCACCCCAGGACTGCAGGTGAGGCCGCCGCCCCAGCGCAGAGCAGAGCGGGACAATCCCCTCCCTTATCTTTTGTCCCCCAGGACAGGGATGTCTCTCCTGGCTGTCAGGGCATGCTGACTCAGGTCCAACTTCCCATCGACCTGGACCCGCAGGGAAAAGAGCCGGGATGGCCCTTCCCCTGCAGCGGGGCAGAGGCTGGACCAGCCCGTGTCCCAGTGGGGGCAGAGGCCGCTGGTGGCACTGGTGTCCCAGCGCCTGTTCCGTGCCAGAGCCCGAGGGCCAGACCTGCAGCTGGGACTGACCTCAGCGTGACGGCAGCAGCGCTGAGTCACCGGGCAGCAGAACAACAGGAGTAGTTTGCACATTTGCAAAGTGGGAAAGGCTTAGAGCAGGCTGGATGGGATCGTTAAGGGAGAAGCAGCCAGGCTCTGCAGTCGGATTCATGTGCCGCAAGGAGCTTTGTTTCATGGGCTTTGTGTGAAAAGAGCTGTAGTAGAGCCTGGTATTATTATTTACTGAGTTGTGCAATATTGCAACAATCCCAAAGAGTGACAAACGCAGAGTGATTCCTTCAGAGAATCAACCACTCTGATAAATACTGCACTGAGAGGAAGGATTTGTTTTGATCATCATTGAGAAAACATGTTTGAAACACTCGGCAGAGAACAGACAGCCCTGGCAGCAGAAATCTGAATCCCTGGAGCACAGAGCAGTCACGTAGGCTCCCGGAGGTTTCCCGTCACATGATTCCAGCTGAGGAAAAACGGGGAAAAAACCCTAAAAGTACTCTGGAGGATTATTTCTTAAATGCCGTAAAATAAAATGCAACAAAAGGTAAAGCAAGGACATAAAAATACTGTTTTCACTTGAAAAAATTGCTATCCCACATAAAAGCTTTTGTAGTCTCTGAGCATTTGGAGGTCCTTGTCTTCCTCCAAGACTGGGTTGAGTTTAACCACAGTTATACAATCCCAAGTAGTGGCAGAGCCATTCCTGGCTGCTGTGTTGCTTTATTATTGAAAGGAGGTTAATTTTTTTTAAATAAATAATTTTGATTTTTTATTTTCACGCTGGTTCTTTAACTGCTTCTCTCACTAGTCTTTTTCCAGAAGAAAAATCACTTCCCTGTCACATTAACTAAGTTTAATTTTCTCCTTAAATCTGTCCCAGGCTTCTCATTTGCTCACTGGTTGACAGAGTATTTTCAAAGGCTAAATATTACTCTATTTAAGAACAGACAGAAAGCATTTCGGGGAAAAACAAACAAACAAACAAACAACTTTCAAATCTTCTTCAGAACCAGCAGTTTGTTTTCCTCAATCTGTTTTGAGTGAAACCCCACGTTCTTATTTTAAATTGAACATCCATTGCAGAACTCAACCAGTACAGCTCAGTAGAAGGTTGTGCCAGTGCTCCTGGCAGAGATAAGCTGGAAATGAAGCTTATTCAGGAAATTCATGGTAACAGAACAGGGAAAAAACCTTATTAGTAAAAATAAATGAGTCCAGTGATGTGGAGCCCTTTGGTTTTCCCTGTCCTACTGGCTTTCAAAAAGGCCTAACTTAGATTTACACCAATTTTTCTGAAAATGACACAATCTGAGGGACCTCAGAGGTGGAGAATCAGATCATTAACACTGCTATTGGAGAATTAAATGGTTTTATTGAACTGATTCTTTCATGCCCTCTGGTTGCTGCCTTTCAGATTCTGGCAGGTTTGCTCTGAATTCCTAAACACTTCACCCTGGGCTTTACAGTCCTGTTTGTCTTCATTGCTCCACAAAGAGACAGGAGAAATTCCTCTGCTGCTTCAGATAAATAATGTCCATGGTGGAAGAAGTTTTCTTGCCATGAAACTTTGAAGGAGATGGCAACATTTCAAAGGACAGCCAGAAGGTTTTAAAGGCAACGATGTTTAAGGAACATGAAATACGACTTAGAGGAGGGGATTAAAAAAAAAAAAAAACCCAACCAAAAAAAACCCCAACAAAAAATTTAAAATAAAATCCGAAACTGGGCTTTTTTTCTAAAACATTAATTATTGGACTCTGCTCTCCTGGAAAATTATATCATTCCTCGTATGCACTCTAAATGAGAACAATTTTTGGTGAATTTTCTCTGGAACAGAAAAAACCTCAGTTTTGTCCACTTTCAGTGGTGTATTTTAGGTGGAACTATTACAGGAGTGTCTCAGTGAAAGAACAACCAGCAGTTCAGTGCTGAACAAAACTGCATTCAGTTGTCCAGAGCAGCTGTGGCTGCCCCATCCCAGAAAGTGCCCAAGGCCAGGTTGGGCAGGATGGATTTGGGGCAACCTGGGCTGGTGGAAGGTGTCCCTGCCCATGGCAGGGGATGGAATGGGATGGGGTTTAAGGTCCCTTCTAACCCAAACCATTCTATGATTTTATGGTTCTATGAATAAATCACCATCACTGGTAACCTCAAGGTCTCCTGTTGTTGCCTTCTACTTAGAGTGATTTTATTGAGTCATGGAAATGCTCATTTTAGGACGTAACCATGCAATATGTGGTACAAAATATTGCCAGGATCAGCAGCCTTTTACACCTGGAGGTACCTGGCTCCGCATAGCCAGAACATCTGTCTTGGGTTGCAGTGCAAGAAGTAACCAAAAGTATGGCTTCTATTGCCTTCTGTTGAAACCCATTAGGGAGGTGTTTTCTTTATCTCTTGTATATTCCTTTCCTCATAACTCCGGAGGGGAGGGGGCAGGTGTCTTCTGTTAATGGGCAGCTATTAAAACCAGGTGGGGCAGTGTTCTTTATCTCTTCCATGACCCATCCTCCCTCCAGGGGATATCTGCTGTTCATGGGTCATTAAGCCTCACTGATGATATAATTACATCATCCCACTGTGAGATGCTCCACCCAGTGGAAGGAGCCAAGCATTCCTAACTGGATAAACCCTGAGATTCAGAACACCAGGACAGCCTGTGTGCACTGGATTCCCAGAGGAAGAATGGACCAATCTCACCACCACTGGACCTTCAGAGGAAAACCACACCCTTCTACAGATCATCTCTACTCCAACAGACCCACACCTGTCACTCCAGGAGGACTTGATTGGACTGCTCCCAACACCCTGACCAACAAGGTGTCAGGTTGTGTTCTGATTCTGTCAGTGTTTTCTTTTTTGTTTGTTTGCCCTTTTTTTTTGTACTACTACATCTTTATTTTTTAATATTCCTAGTAAAGAACTGTTATTCCTATTCCCCTATCCTTGCCTGAAAGCTCCTTCACTTCAAAATTATAATAGTTTGGAGGGAGTAGGTTTACATTCTCCATTCCAAGGGAGGCTCCGGCTTCCCCTGGCAGACACCTGTCTTTCCAAACCAAGACAACGTCCCTGTTTGTCCAGATCCAGACACGGGGCAGAGCTGTATTTTCCATCGTCTCTCCATGCAGAAGCAGGACTGATTTGTCGTTCCCTCTTTGAACTGGACTCGCTCAGTTGCCAACCACCTGCAGTGGAAATCTGGTGAGTCACCAGCATTTGGGGCCATCAGTAATTCTGAGATGCAGAGTCCTCCTGCTGTGGTGGATCTGCTGCAAGCAGAAAAGAAAAGTAACCGGAGGGCAACGCGTGCACATCCCTGTGCCAGTGCTCCTCCATCCAACAGGAGGAGGCCAAGCTGCCTGGCTCATCCTGAGGGATAACATCATCCCTCTTCCCATGGCCAACTGCTTCTGCCTCGGAGATGCAGCCAAGATCCCACATCCCCCAGCGTCTTTATCACCTTAATGTCTTTCTGCTATATGTAGACTTTAAACACAATGTGAGTCCAATCCTTGTATTGGTGTTATTTGCATCCACTAAAAAAACTGCGTTTTAATTACAAGTGTTCTCACGGGGTCAGAGTTCTCAGCAGTGCTGTATCACACCTGGATTTGCTCATTCTGAAATTCTACCCCCTGAATTCCTATTTAACATTTGCTGCCTCTTGTGCCTCATGCGTGACTGACACCAGGAGTGACTCAGGGAACAGATCAATTATTGTGATTAAAATTGATCCTCATCGCTCTTGGTGTCACAGTTCACAAGCCAACGCTCATGAGCTCATTTGGCTTGGGCCTGTAACCATTGCCAATGGTGAGAATCTCACTGAGCAGAGTAAAATCATCACTACGTCAAAATTAAAGGGATTTGATCATCACAAGAATAAAAATCAAGCTTTTGTTTATGGCTTTTATACCTAATAGCAAAGTCATATTTAGGTTTGGATGCATTTAAAAAATGCCATTTTATAGTAAGAGCCACTGTTCGGGAGGTTTATGCAATGTGGGATCTCAGGTACCATGAAAATAAAATGTACCTTTGTTCCCTCTTGCAAAACATGAAGGGTATTCCTGTGGGCTTGGCTGAAAAGCATCAAGAAAATGCCAAATGTTTGTAACACAGTGCACTGAAAAGCTCATTATATTTAATAAATCCTGTGTTGGTCAATTCCTGCATGTGAAAACACGAAGTAAAGGGAAAAAAAAAGATGGAAAACAACACGATGGAGGCAGAATAAAAGAAAGAGAAGGACTGAGCTGAATCACCACAGACAGAGAAGGAAAATTTTATGTAATGAATGTTTTCCACCTCATCACCTCCCTCCTGCCCTAAACACCATCACCACCTGTAAGTGCACTCATTAAACTGGCAAATCTATACACCTCCATCATGCCTGGAAATTGAATTCTGCTGAGTTTCCAGCACTTTTATTTAATAATTCTGATTTTTTTCATATTTTCAGTTCACTTCTTTCCTAGCTTATCTTCTTGTGCAGCTCAGTTTGTCAGTTTTATTTCTCCAAAGTGCTACAGAGGGAGCAACATATAATTCACAACTCAATAAAATTTAAGGAAAAATAAATATTTGCCGCATCCAAGATGAGATGGAAGATGTGTAGGAGGGGAGGAGGCAGGAGGTAGATTTGAAATTGCTGCTTTTGGAAGAGATTTGAGAATTGAGATTTGGTACCTCAGTGCAAAATGGCAGGGGCTCTAAAATGGATTTATCAAGAATTGAAATGAAAAATGCAGGAGGGAACTGTTCAGAAATTGTGTCTATGCAAGGTGATTTCAGTGTAATGAGCTGTACTGGACACCCATGATTGTTTGAAGGTAAATCAAATTATTTACAATTTTATTGGCTGGAAAAAGCCACCAACTGCACTTTCACCTTTCAAAACATGGGCTACAGCAAACTCCTTCTCATTTTAGAGGCAGAAAGTCTCTACCAAGAGTTCAGAGATTAATCGCCAGCTCTTTTCCCTCCTAACCATTGGTGACTCAGATGTCAGAGAGCAGGGACTCCAATGTCAGAGTTATTCTTTTTCTCCTGGGTCAGAGAGGCTGGAAGGTCTGGGCACTGAGCTCCTGTAAGCAACGCTCCCGTGCCCAAAGCACAGCTCAGGAGGGACCCTCCTACACTTCCAGAACGTTATTGTAATGAAAATATTTCTAAATTATTATTCTAAATTTCTAATTTAATTTCCAAATTAAATTACATAGATTTCATTGCAATCTGTGCCAACACCTTCGTGTGTCTCTACACCTGCACCCACAGTAGGTAACATATTTAATTCAGGTTGCTGAAAATAATTGCTTGGTAATGTGATTCTTCCAAATTTGGAGGGTTTTTTATAATGAAAATACAGTGATGATTATCAGGAAAAAACCACAAACCAATAAAATGTGTTTCTTTTTCACCTCAGGTAGCTTTTTAAGGTATACCATCAAGATATTTCCTTAGCAGTCAAAAGGAAAGAGAGATTTCAGTTGGAATTTGTGATCTAATGTCCTGAGCAGCTCTGAGGAAGCTGCAGCCCAGTGTGTTCACTCCTGTGTCACCTGTGTGACACTGATTGATGCTTCTCCAGGTTTAATTACATGCTCCTGTTTCTGAGCAGGTTTTGCTGCTTTGTTCTCTAACATTGTTGTGGGTAATTAGGCCAGGTTCACTTCTCTTTGGCAGCACTGAAATGAGTAATTTTTTTCAGAGTAGATGATCACTCTAACACTTCCTATCTAATATCACCTCCAAATCGTGTCCTAATGAGAGAGTTCCAGGAATATTAGAGGAAAAAAAAGGTGGATGTTCAATGATCCAGTGTCTGCTTCTGACCCTGGAAAATATTATTCATTTAAAGAACTATTACTCATGAGAATTACTGTGCAAGCTTCCAGGAGGCTGAACACAGGATGGTTGTCCAAGCAGGAACAGACTCTTTGAAACAGAGAACTATTAAATATGTTAAATTCTCCTACAGCCCTCCCAAGGTTTGGTTTAAAACCATAGATAATAACATTTCTGCGAACTGGTGATACTGAGAGTTATCAGATGCAGAAAATCTCATCTTTTCCCATCTCCTGGATAAAAAGGTCCTTCCTGCAGACCTCTCCTATTACACACATGGAGTCTGTCACTGCTGTGGTGTCACCAATTTGGTTTCAAAGCCTTCACAGCCAGGACTCAGGGATCTTTATCACTATAAATTCAGACTCCTGAGATACCAGCAAGATTAATTAGTTACTGGCTTTGCTCAAGTGTCTTCTGCCACACTCTTTGCAGTTCATTTGCCACAAGCACTCCTGCATTATTACCGTATCCACCACTCCTACGGGCATTTCACCTGGGAAGAACTGCCAGCTCAGATGCATCACCCCTCTGGCAGGTTTTGTCTGAGATGCCTCAGCAGAAAATATTGTTAAATATGGATCCTGGTGGGTGAGAGGCTGGACATGGCCCAGCCCACAGCCTCTCAAGTCCTGGGCTCATCCCCAGTGCAGGCAGCAGGAAGGGGGGGATTCTGCCCTGCAGAGCTGCCTCCAGCCTGGGTATCCAGAAGGATGTGGAGCGGCTGGAGCCAGTCCAGAGGAAGCCACGAATTAAAAGAGGAGATGGGGCAGCTCTGCTCTGGAGAAAAGCTGGGAGATCTGGGGGTGTCCACTGTGGAGAAGCTTTGGGGTGACTTAATTGTGGCCTTCCAGTACCTGGAAGAGCTGACGAGAAAGATGAAGAGACACTATTTATTCACAAGGGACTGCCGAGACAGGACAACTGGGGAATGGATTCAGATGGAAAGAGAGATATCCAAAGGAGGGGATGTGAAGATGGTGAAGTGCCTTGAGGTGCAGCTGAGGGCACTTCATCAGTTCCACTGGAGGAGACTGAGGGGAAACTCAGTGCAGTTAAAACTCCCTCGTGAGGGAAAGCGGAGGCACAGGTGCTGATCTTTGTGGATCCAGGGAACGGCTGGAGATGTGCCAGGGTCAGGCTGGAGATCAGGAAAAGGTTCTTTCCCCAGAAGGTGTCCGTCACTGACCAGGGAATGGGCACAGCCCCGAGGCTGCCAGAGCTCCAGGAGCATTTGGACAATGCTCCCAGGGATGCACAGGGTGGGACTGTTGGGGTGTCTGTGCAGGGCCAGGAGCTGGACTGATGGTCTTTGTGGCTTCCTTCCAACTCAGGAAATTCTGTGATTTAGACTGTGAATCATGATTTTAAAGAGTTAAGATTTTAGGTAAGGGATAGAAGCAATTCATACAGATCAGGGTGTAAGTTAGATAAGTAAATGGTAGGTTAATGATTATTAGAGGCTTAAGCTAGAGCTAATTGTTATATTATAGACATGTTTATAGAAGAAAGTGGAGTAAGTGAACCGTTATAAGAACAGATCGAAACCACTAAGAACAATGGCCAGCACCTGGATTTCGTATCAATCGATCAAGAGGCAGAGGACTTTAGATCGTGCCAGGGGGTCACAGAGACCTGATAAAGACTCTCCTGACTTCATTCTTTGAGACCACTGACCCAATTCGAGACCATCGACCCAATTCAAGAGAAGAATTGCACATGCGTGAAGGACTAATAGCCTCATTTAAATACCGAATGGGGATGGGAGGTGCTGGGGTTATGCATATGTATTGTATGTAAGATCTTGGAAAATAAATAGAGGGCAAAGAACCTTGTACGGGGCAGTCACGCCTTTCAGAGGCGACTCCTGTGCCGCCCGCCGTTGAATAAACATACTACTTTCTAACTTTAACTAGTTAGAGGGTCTTTGTCCATGATCATGTCGGTTTTTAACAATTCAATTGAATATTAGGAGGAAAATCTTCCCTGTGAGAGCGGTGAGGCCCTGAAATAGATTTCGAAGAGCAGCTGCAGCTCCCCCATCCCTGGAATCGCCCAAACCCAGGCTGGCCGGCAACTGTAGCACCCGAACCTATGAATGTATTCCTGCCCACATCAGGGGAGGGCCGGGCAGAGCTTCCCGGTCCCTCCCAGCCCAAAGCCGCAAGCGCGGCCCCGCCCCGGCTCATCACGGGGCCGGAACCCGGAGCCGCCGGAGCCGCCGCCGCCCCGGGCCCAGCGCTGCCCCAGCCCGGTCCGGAGCCGCGCCGCTCCCCCCGGGGCCGCCAGCATGTCCAACATGGAGAGTATCCTCGGGCGGGACCGCGGGCGGGACGGGCCGGGAGCACCGGGGCTGGGCCGGGGAAGGTGGCGGTGGCGGTGGCGAGGGAGGCCTCCCCGCCGGGAGGAGCCCCCGAGGAGCTCCCGGGGCGCGGGGGAACGAGGAGGCGAATCCCCCCTCACGGCGGTGGTGGCGGGGCCCCAGGGGCAGCAGCAGGGGGAGCGCTGGGTGTGACACTGGCAGGGACTGTGTCAGCCTCGGAATTCTCTTCTAAAGACGACAAAACAGAGAAGGGATCTCATATTCCATACCGATATCTCCAGGGGGTGTCAGAGGATGGTGTCAGGCTCTGTTCAGTGGTGCCCAGTACCAGGATGAGAAGCAGTGGCCATAAACTAAAAAGCAAGGAATTCCACCTCAATACGAGGAAAACTTCTTTCCGTGGAGGGGGCAGAACCCTGGAACAGCTGCCATGGGGGGTGTGGAGTCTGTCTGGAGACATCTCAAACCCACCTGGACACGTTCCTGTGTCACCAGCTCCAGATGACCCTGCCAGGGCAGGGGTTTGGACTGGGTGATCTCCAGAAGTCCCTTCTAACCTCAGTTATTCCGTGATTCTGTGGTTTCACCGCCCTAAAGGGACAAGGAAGTGAGTGGGAAGTTCAGTGTCTCTTCCCAAGGTGTGATCACGCAGCCTTGGTTGGGAGTGAGGAGGAGGAGGCAGGGCTGTGGTGGGTGGAGGGACAGCCCAGTTCCTGAGGCAGAAGACACAACTTATACTAAAAATAGTGCAAATTGTGCAGCAGGGACAGCATACTCGTGAATAGACTGGAGTGATGTCAGCAGGGCTGTCCCCCAGACAGCCACCACGTCAGCTGTGCTTCCTGCTCTTGGAAAGATTTAAACACAGAGCCCTGCGTGGGCTGACTGAATCTTTCACACTGTATAAAACCATCCTAACATACAGGGGCAGAAAACTCTTACAGATTCCAGAGGTCTCAGTGTGGATTCCGGCGGCCTCAGTGTGGCTGGAATGTGCAGGCAGTGCTGGCATTGCCGGTTGTCCTGGTAGGGACTGACAGGATTGCTGGAGCAGCTGACTGTGAGTCACAGCCTGAGGTGGAAGTTGGGTTCCAGTCGGGTTGTGGCAAACTCAGGTTTGTTCTTGGGTGTTGAGAAAGATGCTTGAAGGGAGGAGCAGGAATGTGCTCCTCTGGGATGGGTGAGCTGCTTTAATGTCAGGTGAATTCCCCAGCTGAGTAACTGAGGAAGTTATTTCAAAATAAACTGCGCTGGTACTGGTGCCTACATTAATAGATATTCTAAATGCAAAGTCACCCATGTTACCTGTTCTTAGCCTGCTTGTGATGTTTGTAGGATAACAAAGACATTCCTAAGGTCTCCAGGTTGTTGTCAGAGTAATAGGAATGGCTGGACATTAAAGCAGGAAACAGCTCTGGAATAATTTATGTGATTGAAATATTGAAGAAACCTCAAGTACTTGTAATGTTTAGCTGTGTGCTTCCACTTTATTGTTAATCATCTTAGTACTGCTGCATCTTCCTCTTGGGGTATCACAGGTGGCAGGAAAGAAACCTACAAAGCTTTCTACTTACATATTGTTTAAGAAAGAGTACTGTTGATGTAGGCTTCCATATAATATCAGTCTAAGAGAATGTTTTTGATTGTTATTTTTACAGCACATGTTATAAACAAGGCCCTAAATCTGATGTTGATGGAAAAATAATAGCCAATCGTTTCTTGAGAACAAAATGACTACTGGAACATCAAAAGAGCTGGGCTAGTCCCAGGCCCTTTACGACAAGCCAGAGTTCCCAAACACGTATATTATTATACGGGCCCCTCCCTCAGGATGCGCTGTCCCTCAGAAAAGGTGCTCCCTCAGATTATCCATCTCTTTTTATAACCTCGGTTCCTCCTCTGATTGGTGGGTTTAGGATCTTAGACATGATTTTTTTTATTGGCTCTAACAGGAGTCCTCCCCGACCAATCATTATTTCCCGCCTTCGAATGATTGGCTGGGTGTGTCTACCAATCAGGGCTTGGAGCGGTGGTCGGGTCTGGAGCCGTCTGTGGGGAAGGAAAGATCCCCTCCCTCCCCCTCTTTCCCTTCTTTTTCCCTTTTCATCTTTAACACAAACAGCTCTTAACTGTAATTTAACTGCTTACACCTATGCGAATCCTACAAAGTTGCTGTGTAGCATTGCAATTGTAACGCTCTTTAACTATGCGGAACATACAATAACTCGTACAAAGTTGCGAACAGATATTAAACTTATAAGATACATACATATACTTTTAACAAGAGTCTAACTATATATTTATAACAGCACACACTCTATTCTCTGTCAGTAATAGGTTAGTGCAGTCATTCCAAATCACTCTGAAGGCTTCTCATACTGTTTTCTTGGAGCTTTCAGTTTAAGCAGTTGAACTTTTGCTTTTAAAGTTTCTCTTCCTGGCTGAAGTACTCTCTGCCCAAAAGTCAGGTGACAGAGCTGTCCAGGAGCCCAGGATCACTCACATGACCCAGGGCTGGGAAGGAGCTGGATGAGCAATTTAAATCCAAGATCCTGCTGGGTTGTAACTGGCCATGGCCAGCTGAGCCAGTTTGCTGTTACACTTCATTTGTTGTGTTTCTCAGTGATTTTGGGCTTTTTTTTTAAGATGAGGAGGTTCCAGGCATGTCAGGACATCATTTCACTGGGAGTTGCAGGCTTCAGGTGTGGGAGTGAGAGTAACCAGCAGAGAGCCACTCTCAGTTCCTCTTGGGGGGTGTTTGGATTTATCACTCTGAAATAGGTTTGGTCCCTTAACTTGCACTGCAGAACACCTCTTTAATTTGAAGTTTGCTGCAAAGGAGCTCAACAGGAACTCCAAAAAATGCGACAAAGAAGAAAAGGCTGAGAAAGCTAAAATTAAGAAGGTAAGTCTGAATCAATTTTTTTAGATCTGTTGCTTGCCTGTTAGAGCAGGAAGACATCTGGTGTTTTGTCATTTCCCTGGTGTGCATGCTAATAATCATGTGGTCAATGTTTGTGATTTTAAAAATGTGACTATAAATCTTCCTGTGCTTATTAATAAACACAAGGATAAATCCTTGTGCATCCTCATGGACAGCTTCTGGCATTTGCTTCCCTAGAGGATTGCCTTGTATATGCTTTGGTAGAGACTGTTGTTGTCAGATTTAAAACCACTTCATGTTCCTCAGCTTGTATTAAAAGGACTTGTGGAGAGGAACTTCAAAGAGCTTTTGAGTCCTTGAAGTAGTGAGGAGAGACTGAGTGGATTTGGTGTATTATTGCCCTTGAGATACAGCTGTACCACCTGTGCCTGTGTTTTTGTCTTGAGACTGAAAGTGTTTTCAGGAACAGAAATTACATGTCTGTAGCTCTGCAAAGCTGCCTATTTGAGGTGCATTCTTTCCAATGCCTTCCTTGGAAAGAAGTTAGGAGTTCTCATCTTGGAAATGTTTGGGATCTACTGTGGGAGGAGAGAGGGATTTGTTTTCTTTTTTAATAGAAAATGATGTAGTGACTAATGAACTCTTCTTTCAAAGCCAAGACAGACTACACAGAAATCCTGTGTACAAGGGCAGGCAGGGGTAAAAGGCTTTTCCTTTTGTCTCTCCCTCCTTGCCAAGGCCATTCAGAAGGGGAACATGGAAGTGGCACGGATCCATGCGGAGAACGCCATCCGCCAGAAGAACCAGGCCATCAACTTCCTGCGCATGAGCGCCCGCGTGGACGCCGTGGCAGCCAGAGTCCAGACTGCCGTCACCATGGGCAAGGTGAGGACCTCCCCGTCCTGCAGGGACAAGGAGACCTCTCATCTTCTCTGGAGTGGCTTCATCCTGGCTGGAATGAGCTGGGAACTTTCGCTTTCAGAGCTAGCCAAGAGTCAGGTGCTGGAATTCCTCTGGCATCTGCTCTTTGGATTATTTTGCAGAGATACTCCTCCCCTTCAAAATAAAGTAGTGAGGTAGGAGTTGTGATTCCAGAGATCTTTTTTAGCTCAGATAATACAGATAAAGTGATTTACTGCCCTTCACCTTGAAAGTTTGTTGTGACCTGTAGACCAAATGTGTCCCTTAACAGTGACAGGTCTACAGAAATGAATGCCATGTAAAGCTCATTTTTAGTGAATTTTGCCTCAGAATGTGTATTTCAAGTGACTGAATTAATTTCTAGAGCTGGGAATGGTAGAAGCTGTTTAGAAGTTGACATTCCAAATGGCAATAGAAAGTTCCCTCCTATTTGATACTGTTAAAGTTCTGTGGACAGAGATAAGAGAGCTGGGTGAGAAATAACGGAATCCCAGAATAATTTTAATTGGAAGGGACCTTAAAGCCTATCCACTGTCAACCCCTGCTATGGACAGGGACACCTTCCCCTGTCCATGATTGCTCCAAGCCCCATCCAGCCTGGCCTTGGACACTTCCAAGGATCCGGGGCAGCCACAGCTTCTCTGGGCACCCTGTGCCAGGGCCTCCCCACCCTCACAGGGAAGGATTAGTTCCTAAACTTCTCATTTTTTCCTTGTAACAATTTCCTTCCCCTTGTTTCAGGTAACGAAGTCTATGGCAGGGGTGGTGAAGTCAATGGATGCCACCTTGAAGAGCATGAACTTGGAAAAGGTAAATAGACTTAAATTTCTTGGAGCTGACATCAAAAGCAGAAGGGACAACAGGCACAAGTTTGAGTAAGGGAAATGCAATCAAGAGTTTTACCGTTGAGATGTATTATTTCTGTTATCTGAAGATAAGTGATTTGCTTCATATTTTTCATAGATATCTGCACTAATGGACAAATTTGAGCATCAGTTTGAGACACTGGATGTTCAGACACAACAGATGGAAGACACAATGAGCAACACTACGACATTAACAACGCCACAAGTAAGAATAAGAGAATATATTTTAGCAAGGTGATCTTAAATTACGTGCCTAAACCGTTCATTAACAGCACTTGAAACACTTGGGTATATGTTTGGGTTTTTTTACAGATAAGTTGAATTCTATAGAAGCATTATTTACAAGCCAGAGTACGATTAATGTCATTTAAACTGCTGAGCACCTCTGCTCCTTATTTTTGAGTTCATACCTTCTAGTGGTTAAGCACAAAACTGTTCTGCCAAAGGAATTTACTTTTAAATCAGTTTTGTTAAAATAATTCCTTTCCTCTGAAAATCTAACGAGGTGGTCAGAGGCTCCAAATGTAACAATCCATTTTGTTTTCCTTTAGAACCAAGTGGACATGCTCCTGCAGGAAATGGCAGATGAAGCAGGGTAGGTGAAATTTCTATTTATTGAATAAATCTTGGTTCCCACAGCCCTTCCTGGTTATATCTAATGTCAAATACCCTTGTTTCATAAGTCTGTCTCTTGGAAGCAGAGGAAAAACTCAATTTTCCTTTTACCTCATACCTGACTTGTCCTGGAAGTGAGTCAAAATTACTCACCAGCTTGTGTAACTCTGGAGTGTTCAGGGAGTGCTGTCTCATTTTTCCTCTGCTGTCAATTATGGTGCTTCCCCCTTGATCCACCTCTGCCTGACTTGGTGTTTGCTCTGTTTTCTCCTGTTAGCCTTGATCTGAACATGGAACTACCTCAAGGACAGACAGGTTCTGTTGCTACAAGCGTGGCCTCAGCAGAACAGGTAAGTGTTGGATTTCAGTGAGGTCAATGTTTCCTGGAGAAATGGAATGTGAGAATTGGTGTTTCACTCAGCCAAAACAAAATGCTGAATTGCTAAATTCTATTTCAGCTGTCCCAAGGAAACTGTGTGGTTAAAAGCCTTGCTATCAAAGTAATTTTAACAATACATTTGCTGAATGTTATAGGGAAGGGACCTTAAAACTCATCCAGTGCCATGGGCAGGATGAGTAGTGACCTTCCACTAGCCCAGGTTCCTCCAAGCTCTGTCCAGCCTGGCCTTGGACACTTCCAGGGTTGGGGCAGCCACAGCTTCTCTGGGAACTGTGCCAGGGCCTCCCCACTTTCACAGGGAAGGATTTCAGCCCCCTTGTCCTATCAAATATTCCACATTCTTTGAAAACTCCCGCAGAACCCCAGCCCTTTCTCTGCTTAATTCTGTGCTCTGAAACTCCTCCCTCACAGCCATGCTCGAGGTCTTAAGCAAACCTTGTTAAGCTGTGAGAGAATTTCTCCTCAGCTGGACATCAGATGGCAAAAGTCGCTTTTCCTGTTGCTGATGGTCGATTTTCCCTTTTTGTTTTCCAACTGTGCAGGATGAGCTGTCACAGAGACTGGCCCGCCTACGTGATCAAGTCTAAGTGAACAGAGCTGCAGTTCTATGGAGCTGCTTCCAAATTCCCTGTCTGGAACTAACCCTGCACTACACTCGAGTGTAAAACAGTGCAGCTTAGGTGTTTGAATATTTGTAATATAGGGTACTTCACTCCCAGCTTGCTACTCTTTCTAAAATACATTAAGTGACCCAAATATATCAGCTCTAATGTCCTTTTCTGTACATTTGGAAGTTGATCTATTTTTTTGCAAGGTTTTTTCACAAATTCAAGTTGATGTTCTGTGTCTGCTAGTAATGGTGGTACATTCTAGTTCTAAGCAAAGCAGAGTGTCAGTGAGATATATTTTAAATTATGAATTTTTTTAAATTATGAGAACTGTTTATGCTTTGAGAACTGATGTTATCAGTTCAGATGGTTGTTGTAGGTCATTTTCCTACAGAGCCAAACTCCTGGAACGTGCAGGGATGGACAGTGTGGACCTCCTGGAAAATGCACTTGTTGAAACAAATAAGTGGACTTTGAGCTTTTTAGTCTTTAAAAGTTAGGATAAATGTGCTGAAGTTAGCAGTTTAGTTCAAAAATTGGTTACCAAAAGCTGATTTCATATTACTGGGGACTTGTATGGTGGCATCACTTTAGCACAGGAGGAATAAAATATATTTTTTGACTCTTTGCCAGGTCTGTTGCTCTCTGCAGATAAAATCCCATTGTTTGTAATATTCTCGTTGTAGGGAGTAGCTAATTGTAGCAATCCCTTTATATTTCTGCACAGTAAGAGAGTCTGGCTGCTCTCAGTAGCTTCAAACTCTTGTTGCAGCTGTAATGTAAGAAATGGTTGTAGAAGTTTGTAGCTGAGACCACTTGTGATGTGTTGTGATAAACAGTGACGTTCAAATTCTCTTCCTAATTTTTTTGGGCTCATTTCTATGTTTTGTCTTTGTAGGGGTGAGGGAAGGTGTGGAGCACTGGGCTTGGAATTGGTTCTTAACTGCCTGGTGCTCAGGGCCACGTGGGTTTTCCAGTGTTAGGGAATTGTTTAAGGAAAAGGAAAAAACCTCACTTTTTTATTCAAGCAGGATTTTTTCAATGAAAATGTGCAGAAACTATGAAACTTTTTAGAGCAGTTTCAGACGTTGTTTTGAATGTGTTACCCAGCTCACTCCGAGGGTTAAGCAGGATGTGATGTCCTGAAGTAATCAAGGTTACTGTAAAAATAAAATCAGGAAAGTAAGATAGACAAAACAACCTGAAATGTTGTGGGATTCTCTCTCACACCGGCAGCTGAACTAAAGCAGTGAGTTTAAAATGGGGTCTTTTCACTTGTTAGGAAGAAACTGGGGTTAAAAATAAATGTAAACACCTTGAGTGTTTCTCCTGTAAACAGGAGAAGTTGGAAGGTGTTTAAAACCACGTACTGACAGCTGTAGTCTGGTTACAATCCCTTCAAATGATTAATAAAACATCCTAGGAAGGGACTTTTCCCTGCATTTTCTTCCCTGGCTGCTTCTGAACATTGTAACCAAGATCATGGTGTATCTATGCAACCCAGTTACCCAGCGGGGGTGGCTGTGTGTGTGCCTTTGCCTTGCTGGACTTCCTTCAGCTTTTTAATATTCAGTTACTTCATATCATGAGAGTGCTGGAACCTTCCTGCTGTGGAATCGCTCCACACCAGAGTTTACCTGGAGCTGTCCATGAAATACTGAGGATTCAGTGTCTGATAGCAGACAGCTCCAGCTACTGTGTCTGACTCCTTTTAATGTTAAAAATGCTGCTGTTGGACTGGTTTGGGCCATTCTGGAATTAGTTGAGGGTCAGACAGCAATTCTGAGCTCCCACGTGGTTGATTTTCCCAGTCTGTTGCCTTGCTGTGAGCCTTGGAGGGATTTAAAAATAGACTGGGACTGAGATTGCTGGAGCAGAAAGGTAAAACAAGCTTCATGATTTTATTGATTGTTGTGGAGTTTTGATCTTATCCCAGGCTGGTGAACTCCAGGACCAGCGCACATTTCCAGTGCTGTCTCTTGAAAGGAATTAACAAATACAAAGGTTTGACTGACATAATTAAGGTTATGTCTGGGGGACTGTGATGCAATGAGGCTTAGGAAGAAATAAGTGTTTGAGACAGGGAATTTTTTCCCTGTTGACTTCACTCCAGGAGTTGCTGTGTATTCCAGCCATGCCAGGGTTTGGGACTGGCAGCTCCTGCATACAGAACTCCTGCCCTCTCCTGGGGAAATGCTTTCACTGGTGGCTGGAAGCTGCATTCAAGAAGGTTAAAGTTATATTTTAAATATATACATTTTTCTCATGACATTTGGAAATGCTTAAAGCTGAAAGTTACTCGTAAAGCAATATTTGAGTTTCATCCTTCCTCCCTTCAGGCTCCTCAAAACATTTCCCTGAAATGTTTTGCTCTGGCTCCTCACTCCAACCTTGTTTTGTCTCTGTAAGTTGTTTGTAAAGTTCGTTTCATGTTAAATCACTTGTTTGTACTTTTCTGGAACCTTATTGCCAGCTAAAATTTCAATATTTCTGCTGATGAGCAGGCACATCTAAAGTGAAACATTGCTTGAAATGTTGCTGGATGGTTTTGCTCAGCATTTTTATCCTCTGTTACTAAAACTGCTGGTTTGTGGTAGCTTTGTCTTCATTAGAATTCCAAAACAAAGCCATGCAAAGCTTCAGATGAAAGGAGAGGGAAGCAAAACAAGAACTTTAATGTCATGATTGCAATGGGATAAAACTTAACAAGTTGCCTTTGTGGAGATCCTCAGAGCCAAAAAATAGTGAATTTTTGTTAAACATAATCAGCAGTTGTGTACAGACATAAATTCTGAAGCTGGTGCCGTGTATAGAGAAGAGAATAATTTTTGTAGCTCTGGTTGAGTTCACTTTGAAAATTGCTTTACTTGTATGGGACAGTTTGTAAATGTAACTGCAGGTGGTAAATAAAATTGTACAGACAACTCATTCTGGGTGTGTGTCCAGGTTGTGTGGCTGCTGTAGGTCTCTGTACATGGATGGACAAGCAAGGTCTTTCCTGTGGGAAGACATCCAGAAAATTCAATCTTTATGGGGAGAAAACAAAAGGAAAATAAAGTGGGTACTACTGAGAGACATTTGGGACAATAGGGAGGTAATTAATATTAAGTATAACAAGATAAACTAATTTTATAGGGTTTTTAAAAATATTTAGTCTGAGATAGCCCCGTCCTTAAACCTCTCTGAGGGTTTTCTATCCTTTCACACAGAACAAGGGACCACTGGAAAACTGGCAAGGAGGTGGGTTTGAGTTTGGGATTGGGTTTGGCTTTCCTAGACCTAAAAATCTTCAATTTTAACATTTCCATTCAGTCGTTCAAGAACCAGCAGAGGGCACCTCAGGCTTTGCGTTCACGGATCCTACAGAAATGACTGATTGGAGCAGTTAAAGGAAAGCTGGCTGGTGCAGGGAACAGTCTCTCCCGTGGAACCTTTGTTTGGGCAGCATCGACCCGCTGTAGGACGTGCCTGTGCCGGGGCTTTGATCCCAAAATCCAGCTCGGCAGCACATCCACAGGGTCATCAGCTGAATGGGGTCAGTCTGCACTAAATTCTCTTCAAAAGGGTCCTTTGCTGCCTTTGGGCGTAATTTAGGTCTCTGAGATCTGTTAGGAGTGTGATAGTGAGCAACCTTGTGCTCAAAATCTTCGGTTTAAATTTCATTTTTAGTCAAATCTTGGGGGTTTTAGCTGTTGTCGTTCTGCTTTTGACCTGCAATAATTCTTCTGTTTCATACATAAGGAAACACTCAGTATGCACTAATGGAAATGGATTTTAGTGGTAAATTTTATTTTTTATCAGAGCTTTGATGAGCTTTGCTTTGATGATGCTTGTAATTATGCAAAAGGTTAACACACAGTGTGTTCAGTATCCACTAAATGCTTCTAAAATGGATTTAATATATTCCAAAGCACTATTTGAAATACATCCTAACATCTAGAGGCATAAAGGACTATCTAAAATTCTCACATCTCTGTGTCATTTCCCCCTTTCTATAAGCTTAGTAAATTCTTTTACTATTGTAGGGCTTTTTTTTCTTTCTTAATTATCTACCTTGATAATTCTCCTTTCAATATTATCTCATGCGTTCTAGATAATGAGGTTATTATTGCCACTCGTTTCAGCATTCTCCAAGTCCATAGAAATAACGCAATAGACATTAGTAAGTTTATAACCACTATTATCATTAAAATAATAATAGGATGACAGGGATTTTCATGACATCGATTTTAATTTCAGGATTCTCTCTGCGGTTCTGCCTTCACCTCTTGCTTGGGTTGCTTTGAGCTCACGACAGCACTTGGCTCCCAACTTTCTTGTTTCAAACAGTATTTTTCCAGTGGCACCCCGAGTAGGGTCAGTGGCCTTGCTTGTTTCGGAAGCAGCTCCCTTCATTACCATTCCGTGAGGGAAAGGCCCGACGTGAACAATCTGTAACTAATTTCACGTGCCAGTGGAGCCGCTTTCACCGGGAGAAGATGCACTGAGAGAGTCTCCCAGGCTTCTGCTTCCCTTTGCTGCTCTTTATTAAGGAACTCAGCCTGGATCAGCTGCACGATGTGGTTCAAAAGGGAAAATCAAAGGGGCTGCAGGATCCAGGTTTTGGGAAAGATTTCCAGGGTCTTCCAACAGTGCTGGTCGCTGTGAGGAGCTGCCAGACCCAGACCGAGCACAGAGGCTGCTCACAGCCCTTACCTAAATAAGGGGGATTTCAGAGAATAAAATTTCTAATCTAAATATGCAAATTTCTAATCTAAATATGTGTATTTAATAATACAAATAATCTAGAGAATTCTATAAATATGCTAATTATATAGAATAATAAACCCAAATATACATAATAAAAATATCAAAATAATCTAAATAAAATTTAAATGTCTAAAAACAAAGATGTTTTACAGTCACGCCTGTGTGTATTGCTTAGGATATTCTAAATTTATTAAGCCTGAGTGAAACAATCTTTTTGCAAAAGTCTAAAGCAACGAACATGACATAATGTGTGTATCTGACAAGATAATAATCAGCTTAATTTAATTTCCCTGCTATCTGATTCATAATTCTTTATCACAATCAATTTCTGTCAAAATGAGCTGTCAGGGATACAAAAACATTTGAAAACTTCCTTTAAAGACACTCAGTATTTTTTATTAAATCTTTTATGACTTCTTTCTTTTTTCAAAGATTAGATAAACATAACCCTGGAGTCTCTGTAGGAGATATTTCCCTTTATTCTTATCACAATCAGGGCTTTGTTTCTCGTGCTGCAAAATGGGTCATTACTGGAACCATTAAGCTGGATTTCTGTTGCTGGTGGTTTTTCAGTTCCAGGTTCCATCTGAAGACCCAATATTTGCCTGGAAATCCACTGGAGAAGCTGGCGGCTCTGTTCAGAGTGTTGTAAATTAGTTCCAGTCTCCACGAGCCTGCTGTGACTAATTGATGTGACCTGGAAGTGGATAAAGTCCATAACAGTAAGATCAACTTTTCCTCTGGTAATTTGACAAATAGAGCCCTTTTTTAAAGTCCCGTGTAGGCTCCATTCCCCATTTGTTCTGTCGTGATGGGCATCGCTTCCATGTTGGAGTGATAATGATTTTCCAGATTTCTGCTGATTTGTAGAGCAGGTGCCTTTATTTATTAATGCCAGAAGAAGGGAGACATTCAACAGCACCAACAAAAAGAGAATTCCTGGCAGCAGCAGTATATCAAAGCCATTCCTTATCCAGTTACCTCACTGTAAGTATTTGACCACTGCTTAAAATCTTCATATTTCCATGTAAAATGTAAAATTACAACTTTTTTTGCAGAGCAGTTTTATGTATAAAGAGAGTAGAAGTAATAATTTATTTGTGGTAATTATTACATTTAATAATAGCACTGCTTTTTCATCCAAATATTTTAGAAATACAAAGATTAATACTCACCAAACCCCGAGTTGTCTGGTGTGTGGTGAGTTTAAAGCAGCAAATATAGAATATCCAAGGTTCTCTTCCAAATTTAATGCTTTTGCTGAAGTTTTACAGGTTTTTTTTAGCCTGTGGTTGGAGTAATAAATAAACCAGATATTCCCAAGCTCTTCATTAAGGTTTATGGGGATGTTTGGGAAATCTGGATGTTTTCTCAGGATACTCTTTACCACACAGGTTTTCCTCCTCCTGCTCTGTAGAGATGTGCAGGAAGGCTGGTGGTTTGCAGAGTCGCTCCAGCTCATTTATTTCCTACAGCCACAGGGAAATCAGGAAATATCAGTGTGGTGTGGGCTTCTGCTCTTGCAGAGGGGGCTGCTGGAATGGGATCTGTGCAGTGGAAGCTCCTGGAAACTCCACGTTGCTGCCTAATTCATTTTTTAAGGAGAATTTTAGGCAGCCACTGTGAGTACTGAATTGACCGTAAGTAAATCCATGCTGCTTTCTGGATGTGCAGGGATTTAACGAATTTCTCTGCTCCCAGCCCCATCCAAGCCCGCATCCCATTCATCCTCTCCCATCCCCACCAACTCTGTCATGCTCCAAAATAATCTCACCATGACTATAAACCCCCCCCAGCCGTGAGCCAGGGGAGTCCAGTCCCTATTTATTTGTGCTCCAGTGGGATGTGAACCTTGGTCTTCCAGGGTGAAAGGTTGAGGGATGAGTGTCTTGTTTACCTGTGATTTTCAGAGAATGTTTTCCTTTAATCTATTAAGCAGACACACCATTTTGTCCCGTGGTGTGCAGTGGGATCGTTAACGATGCGCTTAATTACTACCAAACCACATCTGAGTGCCCGATGGCAGCAGGCAGGAGACTCAAAGCCCAGTTGGTCAGGCAGGAGGGTCCAGCAAAGGTTCCCCTGCCTCAAGGTTTAATAGAAACATCTTTCCATGAGATCCTGCGATGTTTCCCTGATTTATATAAGGCTTTGGTGGATATAAACGTCCATGCTGGATGGTTTCACATCAGCTCTGGCAGACGGCTGAGGGCAAAGTGGGAGTGAATGAGGAGAAACAAAACTGTCAGTGGATTTTAAAATCCAAATTGAATTATTTGGAAGTTGTTTTCAAAACCAAAAATCCAAATCGGACTCCTTGGAAAGTTATTTTAAAAGCCCCAGGACCTGAGTAGATTCAAACACTGTAGCACTGCTGCCTTTAACACACCTGAGGATTTCTCTTCTCTGAAACTCTTGCGTTCAGACATTCACATCCCAAAAGTAGCTTTTGTGCTTCTCTTTTTGGCAGTGCTGCAGATTTGTTGTATGCATTAATCAGCCAAGGTACAGGGCTCGGGCACATCCTCCACCAGGCACAGACACAATAGGGTGGAGAAGGCCCAGCAAACACAGCTGGCGAACATATTTACCATCCACTGGTTAGTCACACTTGTGGAGTTTTAATTGAATTACCTTTGACAGTGAACAGCAAACCTGGTGGGTGATCTACTAAATTTAACTGATGAATGGGCTCCCTAAAATCAATTAGCATCCAGGGCTGGGAGCATGAACACATCCGTGGCGCGGCAGGGACTGGAGCGGGCTCGGAATGACAGCAGCAAATGTTGGCCAAGTGAAAGCACGGATCTCCTGCCGCCGCTGACCCCTGCTCCCCACATGAAAGAAAAACAGGAGCCTAACAGGAGCTGAAAGAATCCGACAGTAAATCATTTAAGCCGTGTTTTGCACAAGTGATACAGGATGCTTCTAAACTGCTTGATTAATGCTGGGCAGTATATTAGAAGCAGGACGTGGCAGGGCGAGGAGTCTGTGGCCAAGCACCAGCTCCACAAACACCATCTGCTCGCTTAATTATTTTTGGGGAGATCCAGGATAGCAGGCAGCCAGGAGGAATTAGAAATGGCCTTTCTCTTTTGCTACAGTGATCGGGCCCTGTCTGTGGGCACAGAGAAGCCCCGTCAGTCTTTAGGTTGTTTGTTATCTGAATAATCAAGCGATGGCAAAATGCAGGCTGGAGGTTCCTCTGACCTTTGCCTCGGCGCAACCCGACCCTGCGTGGGGCTCAGGCGGAGCATGTAATGAGGGACAGCTGGGATGGGCTGGAAAAGGGAGCACACACATGTCTGAGGGAGAAGGAGCACACACACACAATAAGAGAGAAAGAACACACACCATATCACAGGGGAGAAGGAGCACACACAATGTCCGAGGAGAGAAAGGAGCACATACACACACATTTGAGGGGCTCCTGGCTTTGCACAAGCTGGAGAAGGCAGAGAACTCTCCTCTGGGGCTTTTGGGTGAGGAGGAAGAGCAGCAAACAGGGTGATAGCCTTCCCTCCCTTCACCCTGTTTTGCTGGCTCACCAGCTAAACCTTCCTCAGGAGGAACTCTCTGCCAAACCTGATTTATTGGAATATTGACTTGGGCAAAGACTCAGTCTGGACTAGGCCACATGTGAATTTTATTCTCTTTTTTAATTAATTTTTTTATCAAAATGAAAAGAAAATGTGTCAATTTCAATGATCCTCAAACTGAAACCTGTCCAGTGGCCCCTGGAGGTGCTGGATTGGTACACGGTGACTTAAATCCTTCTTTTCTGTGGGGGTATCCTCCTTCCCAGGCTGGTGTGTTGTGTACCACTTTATCGGGTGTTCTGAAGTCCAGGGAAGGCACAGTGGAGCTTTTCTTTCCTTGCCTTCATAAGTCATTGACTTAACGCATTGATTTCAGAGCCAGGGCATGGAGAGCATTTTATTTTATTTTATTTTATTTTATTTTATTTTATTTTATTTTATTTTATTTTATTTTATTTTATTTTATTTTATTTTATTTTATTTTATTTTATTTTATTTTATTTTATTTTATTTTATTTTATTTATAGTTTTATTTTTATTTTTATTTTATTTTATATTTTATTTTATTATTTTATTTTATTTTATTTTACAAATGGTATAAAATAGTACTTTTCAAGAAAAAATTCTCACCTTGCACAGAAAGTCCAAACCTCATGGGAGACATTGGACTTTAATACCATCGAGTTATAGAACGAGATGAGCAGAGATGGGGTGGAGCAACACCAGCCTGACTCAAAGCGTTTCACGACTGCTTTACTAATGTGACATTTTAACCCGTAAAATAAAAAAGGGGGTGGGATCCAACACGCACTGACACTGTGCTCTGAAGTGCTGCATAAATTACATCGTACTTAACACAAATCTACTTTTTAATTTAACTCATATATAAACAACAGGCTCCTGACCCTGCAGAACAGCCCAGAGGATCCGGTGCTTTCTCTTCTCCTGGCTTTGCTCCACTCCTGCTCTCGGAGCTGCCCTGAGGTCCTGCTCTGAGGCCTGGCTGCTGCTGCTGCTGTGCTGACAGCCCTGCTCCAGGGTGCACCTCCAAACACACCATTCCCTGGCCCATCCAAAGCTTTGTCTTCCAGGCAAACACACGGGAACACGGCTCCAAACATCCGGATCAATCCCCTCAATAAGATTTCATGCGTTTTCAAACGGTATCTGTCTTGATTTGGAAAACAAAAAGCAAAGAAAAGACAACGGCAAAAAGCCTTCCCAGTGCATGAAGTGAGAAATGTGGCTTTAATTTAGACAACTAATTGCTTCCAGCTGAACCAGCCATTAAAAACAGTTGAAGAATTACAATGTAAATAGATTAATGCAGACAAAGCAACATGTGCACTATTCCATGTCTTCTTGTTACCTACAAAATACTTGGGCAGTGACACACTGTTAGTCTAAGCCACTTGTTAGGTTCTGTGCTAATCAGCTAAAATTAAATAAACATGACTGATAAAAATGACTGTTGTGTTTGAAAATTGATGCACCAACAGAATTTACTCCAGGAGATAATTACAGATGATTAAGTAACAAAGAAATAATTCCTACGGCAAAGGGTGAACGCCGGCGGCACAGGGAAGGGGCACTTGCCAATGTGCAGGCCTTGCCATTTGGAGAGATGAGCCAAAGCTGCAGGAAAATCCATGGAAGGGCAAAAACTCTGAAGGAGCTTTTCTACCCCAGCAATCTCCAGTGACAGAATGCAAAAGGGCTGTAAAATAAGTATTTTGCTGTAGCAAAAACATGTATGTTTTCCCCTCCTCTTCGTACCCAAGGGATCAATCCCTTCATACAACTCTTTATTTTTAAATGCTAAAAAAGTGCTCGCAGGTGAACCATGTAAGTGAAAAATACTATATTTCCTAAATAATAATGTTAATTTGAATATTAAAGCTAATTTCCTTTGTCATCAGAATGAAATCAGATTGGGACTCACCTTCTAAAATTCAAAACATTCTTCAGGCAGTAATTTAAAAATGTTAATTCTTAAAGGAATTTATTTTTAGAGTGATAATAGTGATTGGAAGCCTTGGAAAAGGAATGTTATCCAAAATAAAGAATAAATCTGGGAGGGTTTTGCATTTTTTTCTTCTCTGTGAGGCTTGATGGTAGGAGTTCTGTGGTAATAGAGACATCCAAAAAATAAATGAAAGGCTTTAAACTGAAAAAAAAGGGAGTTTTAGGTTAGATTTTGAGAATAAATTCCTTCCTGTGAGGGTGGGGAGGCCCTGGCACAGGTTACCCAGAGAAGTTGTGGCTGCCCCTGGAAGTGTCCAAGGCCGGGTTGGACGGGGCTTGGAGCACCCTGGAATAGTGAAACAAGATGGGTTTTACCATCCCTTCCAACCCAAACCATTCCATGATTCCGTGATTCCAAGGACCTGACTCCTCCACAGACCTTAGCACAGCCATTTCCACACAACTTTTCCCCATATTTTCTTTAGCACACTCATATCCTTGAGCATCTCACTGAAACACATGTTCGAGTCAAGATTAGCCCCTATGAAATGAAAATCGCTCGGGCTGCAGAGGGGGAAGTGGAATATTATTCTTCATCCTGAATTGAAATATTAGAAGCTGACTCCTGAATTATACTCCGGGGTTACCGAGCTCTAATTGAGATTGAAATTGGGCCGCTATTTTTGGTGCAGCCTGGAAAGCTCCGAGCCTTATTCCCATTTGTGCCGGTGGAAATCCCCACCCATCATCTCAAATTCTGCTCTGCCTGCACCTTCGGGGTGAGGAGAACCTTCCTGGCCCCTTCCCCCCCGAAATAATGATAAATGACAGCTACTCCAAATTGGAGCTGGCTGCTGCTCCTCACCGAAGGGCTGAGGGGAGGGTGGGAAGGGGCTTCTCCCCGAAATCTGATTGACAGGCGGGGTCAGGATGGGGGGAGCGTTTGCTGGACCCTGTCAGATCCCAGGGAGCTGCTGACAGCTCGTGCTGCCATTCCCTTCCTTCCCTCCCTGGCCAGATTTATGCTGCTGTACAGAGGGTGTGCGATAAAACGACAACGTGCTCCTATAAATCTAATTTTTTTGTTCTGCCAGTGCTGTTTAGAGGGGTTGGGTTTCTCTGGAGGAACAATTAGCGATGATTCTCAACGCTTTGAAATATTAAAGCAAAGCTGATGGGACTTTCCAGTCCTCAAGTCAGCACCATGTTTCTGAGCAGAGGTGAGGGTGGGGAGGCCCTGGCGCAGGGTGCCCAGAGAAGCTGTGGTGTCCCATCCCTGGAAGTGTCCAAGGCCAGGTTGGACAGGGCTTGGAGCAACCTGGGCTAGGGGAAGCTGCCCCTGCCCATGGCAGGGAATGGATGGAACTGGATGGGCTTTATTGTTCAACCCAAACCATCCTGTGGTGATGGTGCCCAGGGAGCAGCAGAAGGTAAAAATCCCGTTGATTCTGCTGGAAAAACACCCCAGTTAACGAAAAGCTCCTTTCCCTCCCAAATCACTGTCACAATGTCTGGCTGTGGGACACAGATGGACACATGACACAAATGACCAGGTGGGAATTCAGACTTCCCCAGCCCTGGGGTCTCCACATCCCCAGATCCCTCTGCACACACGTCAGGGAGCTGGGGAGAGGTGTCCCCTTGCAAGGAAAACACGGGGCAGGTGCAGGCATTGGGAATGGAGCCCCTCAGAATTAACAACCTGAAAGAATTTGATTTAGCTCGATGTATTGATCGGTGCAAACAAGCAAAAAATATATTGGGCTGAGATGATTAAATAGGATGAGGTCTCTTTTTTTTTTTTTTTTTTTTTTTTTTTTTTTTATTGCAAGCGGTGAAAGAATTCCAAAGGCATGACCGAGGAATTAATATGCAGCTATAAACACGCTGAGGGAAAAAAGGCCAGGGGAAGCAAACAGGACTCAAAATAGATTTATCTCCAAATGTCCCGTGAAGCCAAGGAATCCACTGCTATAAACACAGAAATTGCAACCGGCCACATGAAACAAAGCCCCGCTTTCAGTGGCACCTGGGGATGGCGAGATGGAAGTAATTCCTCTTTAATGAAGATATTGTGATGTGTCCGAGGCTTTCTGCGGAACAGCAATTCCCACTGCCTGGGAAAAGGGGGGATTAAGTTACAGAGGGGCTCTGCTGGAGGAGGAACCCCTGCTTGAAGCAAACCTTTTGCTGGCATTATCTGTTTAATGTGTTGCACACCATTTGCAGCATAAACATTTCCAGTTCATTTTAATTTCATATCGGAGGAGAATCATAAAGACAGAGGGTTATTGGTCGCAGCTGCGGGGATGTGGCAAACGCAACTTGAAGAATTATTCTGTCAGAGAGACAGAGCCAGATATTATTGTTTTTTCCCTTACAGTCTTGCCAGCAGTTAAAAAGGGGATTTTATTAAAAATATTCATGTAATTAAAATCTATAGCCTTAAAAGCCCTTAGAGGAACTGGAGCTAAACTAGAATAACTCGTTTACATTCAGATGTTGTAGGTTTGTAACAAAACAACTCTGCATTTGGTCAGGAAAGCAAAATAAAAGTTTTTTTAAGTTAAGCCTTATATTTTAAAACATAGGCAGCTTTGAAGTGTGCAGTGGTAGATGTAGCTGAAGTTTCCTCCTAGAAAATGCTAAATTTGGATGTAGAAATTCAGCAATGATGATCTGGGCCACCAGTGTGTCCTGAGAGGGAGAAATGACTTTTATTCCCCACACGTGTGGTTTTAACAGCCAGTGCCCGGGTTTTCAGCTGTTGTCCATCAGCGTGATGGATCATCCTTCCCTTCTCTCACTTCCCAAACCCGACTGGAATAGAGAATTTTCCCAAAGCAAAGGAAATATCCCAGTGCAAACCAAACCCAACAGCCACCCAGAGCAGTTTCTTTTTTTTTTTTTCAGCTCTTTTTTCTTAATTCCTTTTCTCCAAGCTTTGTCCAGTAATAAACAACTGTTCCAATCTGCTGCGCTGATCAAAAGAAATGTTTTAATCAGTCCCAGGCTAAATATCATGCTATTATGTTATCACTGGAGCAAATCATCCAAAATACAAAACAAAAATATCACTTTAATATGCTCCAGATCAGGAATGTCTTGAAGAAACTCGCCTTCCTTACAGGTGTGTCCTATTTTAAGGAAAAAAAAGGGAAGAATTAAAGTGTGGGGGCTGGCGCTGGGGCTGCGTGGCTGCCGGAGCAGGAATGCCAAGATCCAAACTGGCCAAGCCCAATTTCTGCAAGTAAAACACTTTTCTCCACCCCAGAGAGGTTTCCATTAACTTTTTTGGTTTTTAAGCTGAGGAACAAATCCCTGTTTTCACTTGCTGAGGAACAAATCCAAAGGGAGAGCGTGGACCAATCCGTGCTACCTCCGAGCCATGGCTCTGGTAAGGGATGCAGCCCCAAGGAGACCCAGAAGCTTCCAAATTTTTGAGACAGTTTTCCCAGGAGCCTGAGCATGGTCTGGATCTGATGCAGGGTGATGGCAGAGGTCAGTGGATTCAGGAGCATCCCTGCCCCACAAGCAAAACGCAGGATGGCCAACAGAGTGGTGGTGCCATCGGCTCTGGAATGTTTTGGCTGGGGCAGAGCTGGATGTCATTTCCATGCTCTGTTCTGTGCCCAGGAGACCTACCCAGAAAAATTCCTCCTTTTTATGGCTCATTAAAGCTCATGGCTCCATATGCACCAGAGATACTCAAAACCAGTTAACAAGTAAGTGATATTTGGTCATTTGGGAGGTCCCAGTTTGGAGTGGGGTGCTCTGGCTGTCTCATCAGCAGCACCTGGAGACAGACTCCCAGGGTCAGCAGCTAAGATCATGCATTCCCAGGTGGATCCTTCATATATGCTGGATTGAGGAAATCCTGACTCTCCACAGGATCCTGAAGGTGGGGAGAGGAGCTGGATGTAGGGAAAAATCCTCACCGGCACACGCAGCTCAAACACCACCCAAACCCATTTCATGGGATCATGGAATGCTTCAGGGTGCAGTGACCTTAAAGCCCATGCAGTCCCACCCCTGCCATGGGCAGAGACACCTTCCACTATCCCAGGTTTCTCCAAGTCTCATCCAACCTGGCCCAGAACACCTCCAGGGATCCAGGGGCAGCCACAGCTTCTCTGGACACCCTGTGCCATGGCCTCCCCACGCTCACTGGGAGGAATTCCTTCCTAATTCTTTGACCAAAAATTTGATTAAAAACCAGCTCAGAAAGTGGGGACATTGTCTTGGGAAGGAGGAACAGCAGCAGGAATGAAGCACCTGGACCTGACCAAATCCATATGAGCTCTTCCCTGTTCTCTCCTTCCCATTCTGTCCCTCAAGGGCTCCTCATTTGCAGCTCCAAGGGCCAACATGGCAAGTGTCAGCACTTTCAAAGCACAAATGCCTTGGAAATGCCAGATTTGGTTTCAGCTGGGAATGAAGTTTGGGGCTTTGCTTTACTTTGATTTGGTTTACTCTCAAAAATCACCAGGACAGAGAGTTGTATTTCTTATACCAGCCTAAATTCTCAAATTCTGGGAATTCTGAGAAGCGAAGCAAAGGGGGCTGATGTTATCCGTTAGAAGAGCCCAGATAGAGACATTATCCTGCTTTTATGAAAGCCAAAGGCCAAATTCATATTTATTTGAGCTGCAGCAAGATCTGGCTTATATCCTGGACATTACAACATACTGTTCCAATCTCTATTTTTATTAGCAATATTGATAACGTTAGAAGAAATACGATACAGGAAATAGCATATCAACTTTGATTAATTTTACAGTACCACTTTTAACGAACATAAAGGAAGAATTCAGCAAAGGGCTGAAGCTAAAAGTGTTGCTAGTGAAGGGAGACATGTGGTACCTGCATGTCCTGAGTGGGGCAGCTGGATATTCGACATGGATTTGCCTCCATGGAAGAAAAATTGTTGATAATCAGATTTTTTTAAAAGCTGTGAGTTCTCATCTTTATTAATGCTTTCAGACATAATTATTTGCTGCAAGAAATTAGGGTATTGGTGTAAACTTAAATCTGTTTACTGTGCACAGGCAGTGGTGTTAAAACCCTAGTTAAATATTTCTAAGGAGAGACATGTGAAATACTTTTATTGCAGGGAGAAAAATCCCGAATTCCAGCCCCAAATCTCAAGTCCCATGAGGGGATGGGACCTTACTGGACTCACCTGAAGGTGCCTTTAACTGTTCCCAGAGCTTTGGAGGGCACAGGAGCCTCCACTCCTTGCCTTTCATTGCCTGATATTTAATAATAATAATAATAACAATAATTTCACTATTATATGGATATGAACTTGAAATATTGTTTTGTATCTGGATTTATGCGCTTTGTTAAGTTTAAAAGGCTCTCAGCACAGAGGTTATCATGGTGCTGTTGAGGATAAACCAGTCCAGCCTCCTGGATCTCTCCATTTTGTCCTGGGATTGAAAACACCCCTGAAGCACAGCCCCAGCCCCCAAATTTACCTAACTGCCTTAAACCTAAAGGGTGGTTAAAGCAATGTGTGATGGAAGGTGATGGTTTAAACCACCGAGTGCTTGAGGTGATGTGGGCACAGCAGGATCATGGTCCAGTGGTTAACACCCACCCAAACATGCCTAAAAAAAGGATATTTCTGCTGGCTTCAGGCTGCAGGTCCAGGGGGAACCTCACTCTGATGGACCAGGAGCTGAGGGCAGAATCCACCCCTGGAGCATCAGCTGAGTAATTTCAGGAGTACCTCCAAGCCACCACACAAGTCCTTGGCTCGTTTCTTCCCCTCGGAGCCGAAGTTTTTATTTGAGGCCTGACTGGAAGCAGATGGACCTGTCAGGGCTCCTCAGGCAGGTGAGCGAGCGGGCGGATGAGCTGCTAAGTGCTCCCAGCTGCTGGGCAGGGCCCCGAGGAAATTGTTGGGGCTGGGACCCGGCTCCGAGGTGAGATCTGGAGCCAGCGCCAAGAGGGAAAAAGTGAATTTCTCTGGAACACCATTCTCTGAAAACCTGAAAAAGTGAGGCTTTTGAAATAAGAGAAAATTGCTGAAAACATCTGAAAAATGTATCAAATTTATCTTCAGACTTCAGAGAGCCAGAAGCCATCCTCAGCTCCTGCCCCCATCTCTGGTTTTGTTCAGGATCTGCCTCCTTAGGCAGCAAAAATGATTTTCCCAAATTTTTCTCCCTGTTGCTGGTGTTTCTTTCTCCAGAAAGGTCTTGACTTTTACTTGCTGCTCTGTGTCGTTTGATTTATAAGCTCAAGGGGTCCTTCTAAAAACCTGGACTCCTTCTTGTATTTAATTGCTACAATAAACTGAAAACTTGGTGCTTTAGGAGCAGCAGTCTGGGAGGAAATGGTTTGATGGATGAAAGTAGACGATCGGTCCTTCTTGGGAATGTCACCAAAAGGACACAGCGGAGAAGTGGCTTTATAAATAACTGCAAAATTCAGAAAGTCCATGAGCCTGGGGAGACCTGAGCTCTATTAAGCACAAACAGCTTGCAGGGCAATTCCCAACATCTGCAAAAATCCTCTCAGCCCCTGTAATTCCCAACAGCCTCGGCTGCATCCACTGCCTTTCTGGGGCCGGCAGTCTGGGATGCCATGGAAAGGGATGCCTGGAGTTTGCATCCCATAATGCAAATAAACCAGCGAAAGAAAAAGTGATTAACAAGTCAAAGCTTTGATTCACATTGTGAGGAAGATACTTTTCCTTTTCCTTTTGGAAATTAATTTATAAAAAATAGTTCTTGATGTTTTAAAAGCTGGTTTTTTCCAGTGGGTGCAGCATTGGTGGAGCACAGAGCAGGCATGGATGGAGTTCCTGCATGTTCCAAACAATGCCATGATTCCTGTCATGGCTCTGAGTGACACAGCAGTAAAGAAAATCATGAAATTCATCCCATGAATACCAAGGAATGAAGCTTCATTTGTGGCACTGCAAAGTGCACCTCCAGCCACCGAGTGCTCGTAGCAAAACCCCACAGGAGTTTGTGAGTGCATCCTCTGCACTCGGAACCCAAAATCCATCTGGGATGGGAGAGCCACCATGGCACCAGCGATTTTACAATTAACTGAACCTCTCCTTTAGCCTCCTGAGCTGAGTTTTATGAGTCACCACAGATGTTGTGTGTTCTGGGGGACAAGCAGACACCCAAAACGAAGAGGAAAGGACACGTAAATATTGTGGCCTCATCTGTTTCCAATAGGCTGTGTTTACATATTAATGTGCAATACAAATTTGTAAACATGAGCATTTGAAACTTTTGGAGGAACCGATCCCGGCCTTTTCCCTTTCTGCAGCTTTATTGGAACAACATGTCCCCAGCCCCAGCCACACATGGACATGGTTTCCATACTGGATGCATTTCAAATGGTCTGGGTGCTTATTTGTTCTGCTCTATCTTGCTATCCAATCCTCGTTTGCTTTGCATAATTGTGATACAAATTATCATCTAATTACAGCCCCAACCTCAGCAGATCAAATGTAAACCGAGGCACTTCCATGGCAAAAAGCGACATCCGATGCTCCCTCTACGCCTTTGGCTTCTCCAATAGATGGATTAGATTTGGGTGAAACCAGAGAGTAAACTGCACTTTGATTAAAAATATTATTGCCGGGTATTTTGTCTCCTTGGATTTTAAATCCACCCCCGTGTCTGAGCACCAAGCCCATCCCATGTCCCGGTGCTGGGTAGGGACACAGCACCTCTGGAATGTCCAATTTTACATGATGAGTGCTATAAACAGGCTCAGATACTCCCAAATAACTTCAAACTCCTCTTGGGAAAGGTCAAATGACTAATAGCTGGGATTGTTCAGCAAGTTTCATCTTTAAAAAAAAAAAGCTTTTGGGTTTTTTTCTCTCTGTTCCCATTTAAAAATAGCACTGTTATCCTGAGGTGCTGTTTGTATTTGCTCACTACGCCCAAAGAATTGT
This sequence comes from Acrocephalus arundinaceus, assembly GCA_021534815.1. Taxonomy (NCBI): domain Eukaryota; kingdom Metazoa; phylum Chordata; class Aves; order Passeriformes; family Sylviidae; genus Acrocephalus; species Acrocephalus arundinaceus. The sequence goes on along the minus strand of JAJEOU010002847.1, from coordinate 9,401,647 downwards.
GAACTTTGAAATGACCACGAGTTTTCCAATAATATTTGTGGCAAGAAATGCAAAGCAGCATATGATGGAATTGTATCGATAGGCACATGAGCCTGCCTGAAATATCGACCTCAGTTCTCCCAGTTTCACGTTTAATAAATCATATTGATTAATCTGATTAATTCTCTCGAGTTCTGCCACTCACCTCCCACTAGTGGCTGTTTTACAAGGGACCCTGAAAGTGCAGAGTGCAGGTTAGCTGCTTTTTGGGGCACATTTGTTTTAATACCCAGGCAAACCCATCTATTTCATAGTGTGGGTGAATCAGCTGAGTCACCGTCGTGAATATGGAAAATATTCCTATACCAGAAGTGCCAGGGAGCTTGGTCTGCTCTGAGGTGGCCTTGGTGGCACAGGACAGAGAGCTATGACTGCCTGAAAGCACCACCCACATCCTTTTCATTTCTTAGACTGATTTTTGAAAGGATCAAACCACGAGATGAAGGCAAAGGGAATGGAAATTACCCTCAGATAACCTGGATCAAGCAGCTCCCCTCACGCCGCGCTGACCACTCACACAGACAAATTGATATTTCTGTGTCTGCCTGATGAGCACCCTCCCAAAGTGTGGCACCCCTGGGACACCCTCAGACCTTGCAGGGACCATGCTCTGGGTGTGTTTCCCATGTGGCTGTGGTGAGGGAGGATGGTGAAACCTGGGATCCTTCGGGACCCACGGAGGCGCTTCGAGATCCAGCTCAGTTCCACTGCTGAGCATCATTCCTGGTGCACCAAATCACTGCACCAAAAATATCTCTCCCAGTCATTATCAGTCACATTTCTAACCAGACACTGATTTACTGGATTACAGCTCATGGCCAGCAACTCTGGAATATCTTATGCAACCGCAAATATTTGGAAAATTGGAAGTTCCCCATTGCACAAATCCGTGACTGATCGGGAAGAGCCTTCCAGCTCCCCGGGGGTACAACCACGTGTGGGGGCTGGGTTGTGGTCACTCAGCTGGACAGAGCCTGGCCAAGGCCAGCAGTGGACTTGCCACGAAAATTGTCACCACCAATGCTGGAAATAAGGACTCCCAAGGAAAACAAAGCTTTTTTTAAAATTTTTTAATAAAAATAGTGAGATAAACTGCTAAGAAACAGCTCGAGAAAGCAGGTTTGTTCATTTTTACAGTTGTACAGACTATTTATCACTATCCCCAATTTCATACTGGCATCACTGGGAGCTCTGTGAACACCCAAAGCAGGAAAATTAGGAAAACCAACATTGTCTGAATTTTATCAAAGTCTCATGAAAAGCAAAAGTGTAATTTTTGTTCATTTAGCAGCTTTTGATATTGCTTCTGTTACAAATTTGTTGTCTGGTATCAGTTTTGATTCTCAAGCCAGTGCCTAATCCCCCTATATTGTGTGTTGTCTTTGAAAACATAGGATTAATCCCAAACTGAGGCTGGTCCCAGCCAAGCCTTATTTTCTAATCTCTGCCATCTATCAAGTGATAAATTTGACTTTAGGTAGAGACTGAGCATTGATCAAATAAAGAATAAAACCTGTGTCCTGATTTATTGTGAGTTACATGGCGCCCTTGGGAGCTGGAGATTATTTACAGGAATAACAAGAATATCCACAGGCTACAAGAAAACAAACAGGAATTTCAGAAGGAATTGAAAATCTCATGTTGCAGGGCCTGTGGAGTTGTAATCCTCCAAAAAGGATCTGTGTTCTCTGTGGGACTGATGGGATCATCCCTGCCCTTCCCTCAGGCACAGGCTGGATGAGATCCCGCTTGGATTTTCTGTGTCCCTTGGGGCTGAGAGCTCTGGGGCCAGAGATTGTCCTGCAGGGCTTCTGGGAGTGTTTCACCCCACACAACTTTCCAAGGTGTATCCTCCATGTCCCCAGCATGGATCCATCCCACCATGGGACAGATGTGTGATCCCATCCTGTCCTTCCCACCGTGACATCGATGCTGGTGCCGCTGGAGAGTAGGGCATGGAAAAGAGGGCTCTGGGCCAACCCTCCAGCTTCTCACTCCATCCATCTTCCAGCCTGCCTTTCTTTACCGTGGCAGCAGATCCTTGGATTTAAGGTACTTGGACTTATGTCCCCACCCTGATAACGGAGGCATCTGGGTCTTGGAGAATGAGGGACTTTTTTGTCATTAGTTAGGACCCATTAGAGACAAGAGAACTTAAGAACAAGCTCAAGTGCTTGGCCAGATGTGGCTCCTTTGCCACAAGTCCAGGTCCTGGATAGTCCCTTTGAAATTAGGGATAAAACTTGAGTGGGTGAGAGCAGCTCCCCAGGGCTCTGAGCTAACTAAAGGCAAGCGAGAGAGAGAAAACAGAGTTGCAGAAATACAGACATCAACGTCCCCACTTGAGAGTGCAAATAGTAAAAAGGTGACTGACAGTTTGCTCTTAACCTACAACTGTGACATAAATGTGGTCAAAAGATATCCCCTCAAGGTCATTTCAGACCCTCCCAGATCCCCCACCCTCCCAAAAACACAACACTTGTGTCCACAAAAAAAAAAAAAAAAAGATTAAATGCCTGCCCATCCCGCTCCTGTATCATGCAGTGCTTCAGAGTCAATAACTAACGAGCCCCTGGGCATGAAGGAAGGAAGGACTTGCTTTACATAGCTCAGAAGCATTCTCTGATCCCACTAAAGGCAGTGGTTAATTGTGGGGTGCCAGCTGGAGTGATTGCATCTGCCGTCCCTCAGAGCCGCCGGAATGCTGTCACTCACTTTGAAATGCCCTGCTGCATTCATCAGTCTGGATGGCACAGAGAAGTTATAACCATACAAGCCATATGGAGGATGTAAAGAACAATTAAGTGCTTCCCGAGCAATGGGACTTGATGGGAAAATGTTTCCAGATGCATGTAATCCATACAGCATTTGACCAGCAGAACCGGGGGCTTGTAGGCACGGAGCGTTTAAATCTTCGGCTTTGGCGTTTTTCAGGGAGGACAGTTTGGGCACATCCACCATGAAGTGGGGCAAAAGGTGTGGGTTGGTGGCTCCCAGTTTTTCGTGGCTCGGAAAGAGGAGCGCCTGTTGTCTCAAGAAGCTCGTGGGGCAGATCTTGTAGTAGAGGGGCACGTTGAGGGGGTGCAGGAAGCTCTCTGGGCACGACATGCCCAGGCTGCTGGCGGGCAAGTGAAGCGTGGGAGGGGAGCACGATGGAGAGAGCAGAGGGTTCAGAGGAGAGGGGGTCCCACCGCTGGAGGCCACTGGAGAAGAGCTGGAGCTCCCACCTGGAAAGGAAAACAGAAATCATCCAGGCTGGGATAACTGGTGTCCACAGCCAAGCCATCCTTGGAGCACTCCTGCTCCTGCTCTCCCTGCTGCCGGTGTCCATCCAAGCACGAACCCGCTCCAAAGAACAGCTCCTGGAAAACGGGAAGATCTATCCATAAATGGTTATTGTTAGCTGGTATTTGCCTAAGAACAATATTCACACGTGTCTAATCCCATTCCTTGGACTGGGATCGTGGTAAACACAGCTCCACACACACCTGGATCCATACCTGGCTGCATGACCGATAACCCTCCTCTGCTGTACACACACCATTGCCATTTCAGGTTCCCTACTTTTCATGCAAATTCCAGACAGATTTTTCCCCTTGGATATAGGAACAAAAAAGCATATTCATCCTGATGGAGAAATTTTTTTGTACCTTCCTGCTGACAGGAATTGACTCATTTCACTTGGCTTCCCAAGCAATTTGAAACATTCCCCTGAATGCTATCGGTGTCTCCAGAAATTCAAACTCGCAAGTCATGTGAACGTCCTCCTCTCTGGAAGGGATGAATGAACACTTTCAGAATTCAGGAGAAAAGCAACCCCAAGGAGTAAAAATGAAGCAGGGACGGGATGGCTGCTCCGAGGTGGGAATGGTGCTGGGGAGCAGCCGGCCCTGGTGCTACACAGATGCTGGTTTCATCCCCTCCTGTCTGAGAGAGAGCCAAATCTCCGCTGCACACTCATTACCAAATTCTTCCAGAGGGGTTTTCCCCCCACCTTTATTTTAATTTCTTACCAAAATCACAGAGAAAGGATGTAAGGCAATGTGGATCCGTTAGTTATTTACATTCAATTCCAACAATACAATGCCTGGCTGGGGTCTGATCTGACTTGACACCCAACCAGCGACCCGAAATCAGCAGTAAAACTGAACCACATCTGCTGGTATAGCAAACCTTTAAAAAAACCCTTTAAAACACAAAGATTTTGAACGTGATGCAAATTAATTTCCAAATTCCCAACAAGCAGAGCCTCTCACAGGTCAGATCACAACAATCCAGGAAGGTTTTGTGGTGTGAAGGTCTCACCCTTCCCCGCTGATGTCAGTGGCTGCTTCAGTCCTGACATCAGCAGGGCAGGATCCAGTCCCCTCTCCATGGGCATATCCTGATGTCCTTCAGGGCTCAGGGGCTTAGGGTCATGTAAAATATGGGATTGAGCTGATATTTGTGTGTGAGGCAGCGAGCACAGCCCTATGGTTGGATACAGCAGAGCAAAGCAGGGTCAGTATCTGCTGCACCCCGAGCAATAATATCACCCAAATTCCACAGCAAGTGCGGGAATGGGATTGCAGCAGAAACGATGGAGCAGATCAATGAGCAGATGTTTCCTGCCCTTTCTATTAGGCTTAAAAATAAAAATTCCATGGCCAATTTTTTTTTTTTTTTGTTCAGCATGTTGATCATAATTTCTTTTAATTTACCTCCTGGTTTTAGAGCTTTGGGATTTCAGTTTTAGGGCATTTCTTCAGAAATGTGTTTTATTTGTAGTAGCTCTGCAGATTTTGTTATATTTATATCAGTCCAAGAATTCCACCCTGAAGAAAAATACCAAATATATTAAACAAGAAAAAAATTCTAAAAATCCCAGGTAGCTCTAATATTATATGTATAAATATTTTAACATCTTTAACGTTGCAGCTGTTGTTTCATTTCTCATGCAGTTCATCCACCACCTCCCCTCCGCCGGCAAACGGGTTCAAAAGGGGCTTTTGGCATAAGATATTTTCTAAAAATAAAATTAATAAAAACCCTATAAATGATACTAGTAAAGCTTCTACTACTACTATTAACAATTAATGATAATAATTTTAGTTCTTTATACAACGGATAAAGCTCTTAATTTCTCCCGAATCGCGTTTCTTTGTGCCCTCATTTCTAAGCGTGCAGAACACGAATTCTTGCTGTGATTTTTGCAGCATTCCCCGGCACACAGAGGGGTGACTCGGTGTGCCCCAAGACTCTGAAGGGTTCCTGACATAAACGAGAGTTTAACTCGCGACTTCAAACCCAACTTGGAGGGCTCCAATGTGCAAACGTGCCACTAGTTTTTTCCCTTCGGCGCTATGAATAATCTGTTTTCAAATAATTACTTTCTGAAGCCTTTTTTTTTTTTTTTTTTTTTTTTTCTGGGAAAGGGCTGTAAAGGACCGGCTGCTCTTCTCAGGATAAAGGAGAGCATTTTCTCCGAAAAATTTCCTCCTCTTCTCTGCATTTCTGTGCGACTGCTGCATGCTAAATACTATCCCAAATACAGATAATTTTATTTTCTGTTGCATAACGTATTTGTCGGCGCTGAAGCTGCCGCTGCAAAAAGCACGGGCGGTCACCGCCAGCACGTTTGTAGTTGATATTCCCAACCCGGTTGGAAGCAATTAGTGTAACAGGATCAAAGCCGGGACAACCCGACTCCAAATTAGCCTCCTGCACACTCAGATATTTTTTTCTGCCCGTCTAACTCTGGTTTCAGCCGGGGGCTGGAGCAGCCCGCGCCCTCATCCTGTTCTTCCCGGCTTCTCGCATCGATTTTCACAGGAGTATTATCCGAACCAACATTAACTCGGACTTAACTCTCACAAAAAACAGGGATTTGTTTTCTGGGCGCACCTCGTTATCTTTGATGGTTTGAGCCCTCCCGGGGGGCTCCGGGCGTGCGGCCGGGAGAGGCAGCGAGCGGGATTCACTTACCCTGGCTGTCTGCGCCGAAAGCCTTGAAGTCCAGGGCGAGGGGGACTCTCCACGGGTAGGTCTCCAGGAGCCCGTCCAGGACCCCCCTGCGGGGCGAGAGCGCGTTGGACGCGGCCGCGGGGCCGGCGGGCGCGGGGGGCGGCGGCGGGGCGGCCCCGGCCCTTACCTGTTCCTGCCGGGATCCCGAAAACCTTTGGCGAAGGGATTCCTGTCGATCTTCAGCTTCGTGATCTGCGGGGTGAAAGCCAAGGGGGCATTGGGGAGCGGGGCGGGCTGGGACCGGCGGCCGTCGGGGCTCTCCATTTCCCGGACCCCGGGGCTCTCCATCCCCCTGAACCAGGGACTCTCCATCCCCCCGACCCCCGGGGTTCCCCATCCCCCCGACCCCAGGGCTCTCCATCCCCCCGACCCCCGGGGCTCTCCATGCCCCCGACCCCCGGGGCTCTCCATCCCCCCGACCCCGGTACCTGCTGGTTCTGGTAGGCCGTGACGGTGGTGAACTCGGTCTCCTGGAAGGAGAAGGTCTGCACCCCCTCGGCCGGCAGCGACTGGATCTGCGCTAGATCGAAGCGAGAGTCCTGGGCGATAACGTGGACGCGGGGCTTGTACTTGTGCATGGACTGCAGGATGATCTGTGCGGGGGGACAGGCGGCTGAGCCCCCCGGAGGGAGAAGGGCAGGAAAAAAACCCGAGGCGAGACTCGGGAAGGACCCAGCCCCGAGCGCCGGGGCAGGAGGGACCGGCCCCCGCCTTCCCGGCGCTGCCGCTGCCCCGGACGATGCCCCGCACCCCGGGACGATGCTCTGCCCCTCCCGGGTCCCCCCGGCGGGGCTGCCCCACACCTACGTGCCCCTTGTCGTCCATCTCGTTGTTGGTGAGCTTCACGCGGTCGAAGCTGATGATTTGCCTCATCCAGGTCTCCCCGGAGCAGGGGGAGTCGGGGTGGATGTAGAGGCGCGGGGTGATGCAGGAGTGGTCCGTGTTCCCCGCCACCATCCACTGCGAGCTGTGATAGACGTACCTGGCCCGGGCCGGGCCGCGTCAGGCGGCGGGAGCCCGTCCGCACCTGCCCCCCGACCCACCACACCTACAGATTCTATAGGGGCGTGCGGGCCCCCCAGCACCCCTGTGCGACCCCCGTGCCCCTCTCGGACCGGACGGGCCGCAGATCGCGGCCATCAGCGCAGGCGGTCCCAGGGGATGCGGGGGTCCCCGCGCGTCCCCCCGTACCTGTATCGTTTGGAGTCCACGGGCACGACGTCGATGGCGATGTAATATTGCTGCAGCGGCTCCAGCCCCTTCACCTTCACCCGGACCGACGGGAACATCCTCCTGCGGGGACAGGGACAGAGGCTGAGCCGGAGCTGCCGCTCGCGGGGCGGAAAGGGGCTGCGAAACCGGGAACGGGCGGCGGGAGGAGGGAAAACCCAACTCAACGAAAATAGCGGGAAAAGGTGAGGATTGAGTGAAATATCTGTACAGAACAGAGAAACCCCAGAAAACGAAACGAAACAAAACAACAACAACAAAAAAACAAGCTCAAGAAGCAACACCATTCCGCACCCCGCCAAAAAAAAAAAAAAAAAAAAAAAAAAAAAAAAAAAAAAAAAAGGAAAGAAGGAAAAAGAAAACCAAAACCGAAAAACAAAGCCCGAACGAGGCGGCGGGGACGGGCCGGTACCTGCCGGCCTTGGTGATGATCATCTCAGTGCCGATGTCGTGGAACCTCCTCCAGAGCTCGGAGCCCTGCAGCTCCACCTGCACTCCGCCCGCCCGGCTCTCGGCACCGGCCTTGGGCCGCTTCTCTGCGGGGAACACAAAGCGCAGGGGGCGGCTCGGGACGCTGCCGGGGCAGCGGGCGGCCCTCGCTCCCCACCGCGCCGGGCTCCCTCCGGTACCCACCCGTCTCCGGGGCTCTGCGAGCCGGCCGGCAGCCGGGGCCGGGCTCCTCATCGCGACCCTCCGGCACCTTCCTCTTGGCCGAGCGTCCCACCAGGGCTTCCACCGAGAAGGCGTGAGCCCGGGAGCTGAGCGCCATCCCCCCCGGGCTGCCGGGGGTCCCCCCGGGCGGCAGCGGGGCTCAGGCGGGCGGCGGCGGCTCCATCCCTGCCGGCACCCAGCGCCCCTCGCCCGGCCGCCGCACGGCTCCCGTCGGGGGGCAGCGGCCACGGCGAGATCCTCTTGCATCCAACTGAGTCAATAGACGGCTGCAGCCTCCTCTGTTTGTTTTGGAAACTGGTGGGAGCATAAGAAACATTGAGTGACATTTCATGGGAGTAACGGGGGGGGCTGGAGGGGGGAGGGTGGGGAGAGCCACGGGGGTGGGGGGGAGAGGGGGAAGAGGAGCCGGCCCCGTCTAGGATCAATAAAAGAGTTACTGTTCTCCATTAAATTGTAAAACTCAAAGAAATTTGACATAATTGCACACTAGGGGCCACTTTTCCAACAAAAGTGCAAATAACGTTTAACCAGAACCAGCGCGAAAGGGAAAAAGGAAAAAAAAAAAAAAAAAAGAAAGGGGGGAAAATGAGAGAAAGGGGAAAGATTAATAAAAAAGCAGGAGAAAAGGAGAAAAAAAGAGAAAAGGGTAGAAAAAGAAAGAAAAAGGCAGGAAAAGAAATAAACGGGGGGAAAAGTAAAAGAGGGAAAAGGGGATACACGAGAAGGGAGTCGTGCCCCGCCTCTGGCCGCGCCGGGCTGCCCCCACGGGCCGGTCACTCGCGGCCCCTCCGGTGTCCCCGGCACGACAGACCCGGTGCCACCCCTGGGCTGCGACAGCGCCGGGCAGCGGTTCCGGCTTTGTCTCCCGTTTTTCCTTTACTTTTTGTTTGTTTGGTTGTTTTGGGGGTGTTTTTTAAGGCAGCCCCGCCCGCTCCGCCACCCCCCCCACCCCCGGCTCCGCTTCAAAGCGCGGCCCCGCCGCAGCGGCAGCTGCGCTGAATTAGGGGCAGAAATCCCCGTTTTCCACTCGGAGAGTCCCGGGAAACTCCTGCGCGGCCGGGCAGGGCAAGGTCGGGGCCAGGGGGCTCCGGCCGGGACCCTCAGGTGCGCAGGGAAAGCGCTGAGCGGGATCTGCGCGGAATTTTCTGCCCCGCTCCGGGAACCTCCCCGCCCTGCCCAGGCTGGAACCCCCGCGGTGATTGATTTTCCACCCGGGAACCCTCCCCAGAGCCGGCAGCAAAGGGGATGCTGGGGCTCAGGTGGGTTTTGGGGAGGGGACAGTGGTGTCCCCGCTGAGCAGGGGGGTGTCCAACACCCCCAGTGCCCTGGGCAGCCCTGGCCCCGCAGCCTTTCCCTGCACCGGGGAGGTCAGCCGGGATAGATGAGCCTTAACGGGAAAAAAATGTGGAAAGGGATAAAATTCACGGGCCAGCTGAGAAAGCAGGCTGGGGAGGGGGAGCTGCCGCTGGGCCCTGTGGCTTTGGGACAGGCAGGGGATGGGGTGCAGCATTCCATGCTCTGCTTCCAGGCGCTCCCCGAGTGGCAGGGAAGCCCTGGTACATCCAAATGTTTCACTTTTCAGGATTTCTTGCTCTCTTTGTTAGAGTCGCTGTCCTGGTGCACACATTCCCAAATTTTGGGCTGGCAGCAGGTTGTCTTTGTGAAAAACAGGGAATGGTTTGGGTGGGAAGTGACCTTAGGTCTCATCTCATCCCACCCCTGCCATGGGCAGGGACAGCTCCCACCATCCCAGGCTGCTCCAAGCCCTGTCCAACCCGGCCTTGGGCACTTCCAGGGATCCAGGGGCAGCCACAGCTTCTCTGTGCCAGTGTTTGTCCCTAGATGTGTTTTAATTGTCCTGGACTCACATTCCTCTCCTCAAACCCCATCCCGGCTCAGGGTGGGCATTGCCCATTGATGTTAATACACATTTATTACTATTTACACCTTTTTTAGCACACATTTACACACCGAATTCCTGGCGTATCTCACTGGGACAGGGATTTGGACAGGGAAAAGATCCCAGAGGAGGTGAAGGGATGCAGATACAGCTGCCAAAACCCCAAAATCGGCATCCAGCCTGGACACCAGGTTGGGAGCCTCCTCCTTCTCCAGCTGCTGGCCTTTCTCCAGCGCCTGCTCCGGTGTGGGCAGTACCTGCAGTTGGTATCCCAATTTCCCAAAGCCTGATAGTTGTAATCTGAATTACAGGTGGATTTGGCCTGGTGTTACTCCGTGCTTCCATGGATCTCCATCAGCAGCGGCCTCTGATGTGGTTTTGTTTCCTCCAGGAGTGTCCAGGCGCTCCTGCCTGGTGCCTCTGTGGGACAATGTCCAGCCTGCTGCCCATCCTCTGGAATGTCATTCCACAGGATAATGGTTCCCTGTCCACGGCAGGAGGGTTGGAATTAGATGTCCTGTCAGGTCCCTCCAAACCCAAAGCATTCCATGATCCCTTGTGGCAAGAAGTGGGTGGAGAACAGGGCAGGGGAAGGAAATTTGGGGTTACCTCTTGCTCCTAGGCAGGATCAGCCCCACCTATGCAGATTTAATTCTTCTTACAAAGAGAAATTAATTAAATTTTATGAAGATGTTCATAATTAGAAGAGCATAAGCTCATGATTTCAAGGTGACCGGCGGGTCCTGGCCAGCGCTGATGGAAGCCACCTGAGGGCACGGAGTGTGAACCTTTATCTCTGCTGACATGACATATTATTAAAAAGTATTTCGAGTAATCTTTGATTTCCTCAGCATTGCAACACATTTCAAGAACTTGGCCGGGGATCAACCGAGCCTTTTTAATTTCCTACACTGAAAAATAAAACAAAAAATCAAGCCCGATTGAGATGATATAATCAGGAACATTTTGAGGGTTTAGGTCAAATTAATGTGTCAGAGAAGGGTTTTCAGGGGACTTGGGGAGCTTTAATCTGTCAAAGGCTGACTCAGAGCCTGCTTGGGCTTTGTAATCTTATTGTCTTTATGGAATTATGGGATGGAATGTCCTGAATTACTGTCATCAGAGAGTCCAGCAAATAACCAGTTGGCATGAAGTTCAGAATAACTAAGTTAATTTTAAAGCAAGTGTTGCACAATATGCCAGAAATGTTTGCTTAACTCGGAAATGATCTTTTAATACCGTCCCTTAATGTGTGAAAGCACTCAGGTAACCTCCAGACACAGCCTGGCCTGACCACTTTTGGGGCAGATTTTAGGAGGTTGAGTTCTTTTCAAGCTGTGCTCGATTTCGCCAAGATTTGCTTTGTGTTTACCAAAACAAAAGCAAGAAAACAACAAAGCAAGCCAAACCTGCCTTTTGGCTTAGGGGTAATATTTTTATATCAGCTGCACTCAATTATGCATCTAATACTTATCTCTTCTATATCTCCACTCCATCATCAATTTATATAGAGCTGCAATTATAAATTTGGTACGTGGATATTTTTTGTTCTAAAGGATAAATTCAAGGGTTCTTCGGGATAAACTCAATTGTTGCTCATTCTCTGCTCCAGGAACCATTAGCAAAAAAATTTGTACCCATTTAATATTTGGGAAAATCCTGGTTTCCAGCCCTGCAGTCTCTGATCTGAGTGATGCAGCACCATTACTCAGAGTAGTCAAGTTTACAACTGGGTGTGGGTGCATCTCCCTTCCCGCTGGGTGTATGTGAGGTGGGACACACTCTGAGCAATATTTTGGGTGGTGTAGCTCCTCTTCTCTTGTGGGGAGCACAGCAGAGGATCCTGGGCTGGTCCCACGTCCCTGAGTGCTCTTCCCACCCCAGCCTTGGTGGCACCAACTACAGCCACCCTTTAAACTCTTCCCTCTGCTGTAAAAAAGCATTTTAGGAGTGATTCAACTGTTTTTGCACACGCTGCCAACTTGTTACTCCAGGGCTCACCTTCCAGTTTCCTTTTTTTCCTAGATTCCCAACCTTACTGCTACCACTCAATAAAAATGGGATTTTTAGATCCAAATCCATTCATTTGTAAATTAAAAGAATCTCAGAACAGTTTGGGTCGGAAGGGACCTTAAAGCCCATCCAGTCCCACCCCCTGCCATGGGCTGGGACACATTCCACTATCCCAGGGTGCTCCAAGCCCCATCCAGCCTGGCCTTGGACACTTTCAGAGATCCAGGGGCAGCCACAGCTCCTCTGGGCAACCAAAATCCAACATATAAATTTGTAATAAATGTAAATAAATATAAATGTAAGAGATGCTGCCTCACATCTGTCAGAGGTACCACCTGCACTGAGAAATGCAAGTGAATATCCAATATTCCATTGTGCAAATAATTCCCTTTCCTTGGAGGAAAAAAAATAAACTTATGGGTGAGATTTTGGTGCCACGAGGAGCTGCCATGACCCACCCGGGAAAGGGATGGGAGGTTTATTTTGGGAAAGAGAGCTGGAATTAAACAGTTTCTAAATGCCCTGGAGAAGCTGCAGTGGAGAGAATGTGAGGCAGCTGAATGACCCTTCTGGGGGCTGGAATAACACTGGGTTGGGTTCTAGGGGAGATGCAAGTGGCAATACTCAACTTGAATTTTTGTAAACGAAGCCACCATTTCACAGGAGTCATTAACTAATGAGTCATTAACAGATTAACAAATATTTATTTTTCCTAAAAATCTTTCAAACAGAAACTGCTGAAGACTGAGGAATTCTTGGCAGAAAACACCCGTGGTAGCGTAAGACAGTGCTGAGGAGATTGTTTTCCCTGACATTCTCAAATATCCAGTTCCCCAGCACAGCTTTAATTTCATTCCACGATTATTTTGCCCCTCATGAACTTTGAGGAACCTCTGCTCTTCTGTGGCTGTGTCCTCTCCCCATCCCTGCTGGGCTGTGGCACCTCCGGGCTGACTCCATCCAAACCAAGAGGTGATGGCAAGGTATCCTTGTCCACAGGACAATCCTGAATTTATTCCATGGCAAAAAGAAAAATGACAGATCTGAGCAAGAAAGGAGCAGTTTATGGTGGTGGCCAACCAGTGATGAAGTTTCTTGGTTGACCTCCTAAGGAGGTCCCTCACCTCCAGGTATGCTGCATTAGTTAAAGATAAATTAAAATAAATCTCTGTTATGTTATTTTATACATAACCTCCCCCTAGAGTGTGCACAGGGAACAGGATTAAACCTTAAGGAAATGATTCAGAGAAGTAAAAACAAAGCAGACAGCTTTTGGGGAGAGTTAAATCAAATTAGGGCGCTCGGGTCACTTCAAGGGGTGGGCGGTGTTCACCCCCACGAGCAGGGAAGTCAAGGAAGGGTCAATAATGCCCATGTGGGGTGGGGTAAAGAGAAGACCACAGTGGGACCTGTCCCCACAGGAACCTTCCTCCAGCTGTGGCTGGTGCCCTGCTGAGTTTCTCCAGGACCTCCAGCACGATGTAACGGGACCTTCTGTGAGATATCTCACTGCAACCTCCAAATATTTTCTGGAAAAGCAGGATTTCCCATCTTTGTGCCGTGAGGAACACTTTTAATGTGGCTTTTTCCAGCCCAGCTCCTGGATTTTGGCTCGTGGTGGTGTAGGAGAATGAGGAGGAGCTGCTCCATCCCCTTTCCAGCCTTCCATCCCTCCAAGCAGCTCTCCCACCACTTTTCCTTCCCCACAGCTTCTCCAGAGCTGAGAAATAAATGCAAGACCCACCCCCTTCCCCCTCTAAGTAACAGGGAAAAATCCTGATGCATTGAACTTTCCTCATAATACTTAAAGAAAATACCTAAAGAATGTGTAATAAGGGGGGATTTAGAGAGGGCAAAATTCAGCACGTGGATGAAGTGGAAAACCTTTAGAATTGCACCAAAATGAGTCCTGTCTGCCTTTACCTCGGGGAAGGGCTCCAAGGAGGGAGATGGGGTGACCCCAGGTGAGCCCCAGGACCCCCTGTCCCCAGGGCCACCCCTGCTCTCCTCAGTGCTGGAATATGGGGAGGGAAAAGCTGGAGTTCTAGGTTTAGCTGCCAGGAAAAGCACACAGGAGAAGTGAAATTAAAATACGTACGGGGAAGCTGATACTGAGTTATTCCATATCCCAGGACAAGAGCTGGGCACAGCTGGGGCCACCTTCCCGTGCTCCCTGCTCAGCATCCTGAGGTCTGGGAACCCCAGCTGGGACCTGAGCCCCAGGAGCCCTCTTGGAGGCAGAAATCTGAGGGCAAAAAGCCTTTTTAGAGAGGAGGGATGTTATTTTTACCAAATACAGCCTGGGATCTTTAAAGGGTTACTGGGTACCTGGAGTCACCCCCTCAGTGATTCTTTGGTCACATCACCTGCTCTGAGAGGAGAAAACGGGTCAATTCTCCCATGATCACCAAGATTTGGGGTGAGGAGGATGAGGGTTCACAGCACCCACACACCTCCCAAACGTCCCCAGCAGGGCCAGACTGCCAAGCCCATGGGGACAAATTGTGGGGTCTGTGCTGCAGATCCTTCACCTGGGGTGTCTCCCTCACCAGCCCTGTGGTGTTCCAGACATTCCAGACCTGGTGCCCAGGTTCCAGCTGCCAAACCCCTGTGGGGCTGTGTCCTCACTCCAGCAGGAAGAGAAGACCCAGAGGAGGCAGCTCCCCGGCCAGGACACAGGGCAGGACAGGGAAAATGGGGAGTCTTGTGGCCTGGTTGGTGACTTCCACAGTGTGGACAAGAGCCTGTTTTGGGGTTTGGCTTAAAAAAACCCCAAAACACAGAATCACTGAGGCTGGAAAAGGTCTCCAAGTGCAGCTTTTGAGTGATCACTCCCATGCTCACGACACATCATAAAGTGCCACATTCATGTGGTTTTTGAACACCTCCTGGTTTTGTGACTCCAGCACCTCCCTGAGGTGCCTCTTCCAAACCTTAACCACTCTGAGTCCAGAAAAAACCATGGATGGGCAGGTTTATTCCTGCTGGAATTGCAGGTTTCTGGGGCTTGTTCCTTCACCACACCAAACCTCCACGTCTGCACTGAGCTTTGCTCCCCCTTCCCTGGGGTTAGGGCAGGTGAGTCCAAACGTGGTGTGGTGATTTATCCCAGTCCCGCTAACTCCAGTGAAAAGTGCTTTTCCAAGGGCTTTGTTTCCTCTCATTTCTCTCCATTGCTGCTCTCTCTGCCCCACCAGCTCTTTTCTGACCCCAGCACATGCCAAAGGCTTTTCCATCCTTCCCTGTGTGCAGAGATAAACTCAAACTCCATCCTTAAACCAGGCCCACACCTGCGTGAGGTGACAGAAAACTCCTCTTTGTTTTGCTACTCCATCCTGGGTTGATGCAGCTAATTATGGCCCTAAATGCAAATGTAGAGGGAAGATAATGAGAGCTTGGAAGGGCTGAGGCGCTGGGGAGAGGGACAATAAATTAGGAGGTTTGCAAGGAAGCTTTCACTCATTTTCATGGTTTGGAGTTGAGAGCTTGCACTTGGGTTAGGAAGCGCCTTTTGAAATTAAACAGAAAAGATACAATCTTAATATTCCACGAGATGTGCCAATACAAATATCTGTCGGCAGAGATGTAAAATAATAGCTTTAAAAGCAAGGAAAAGAACCACATGAAGTTTTGGGAGCAGGGTGATGTCACCCCCCCAGCCCAGCGAGATATTCTTTGTGTTGGAAATTAAAGCCGCATGAACTCCCCGTGCAAAGCTGGGTGAGACTCTGCCTTTCCAGCCACCCCCTTAGGGAGGATGGGTATTATTTTCTGGTTTTAATTTTGAATTCATAAATAAATGTGATTGACTTGCCACCCAATAGCACTGAGTTGTGCAAAATAAGGATAAAATCTGTCAGTTAAGTCCGTCAGTGGCTGGTGTTGTTGCAGCAGAAGAAAATCAGAATTAGCTGAACTGGTCAACAAAATTCAGCTTCATGAGGAATTTCAGCTCAGGGAAGAGGAAAATCTGTCTCCATGGTATTATCTCCCCTTCCAAAGTTTCCTCCTGGCTGCACTGGGTCGCAGGCTGTGGACTGTAAATTATACAGCCCAAATCAAACCTTCTTCTGCAATAAGGGGAGAAGAAAACCATGCAATGATTTAATGTAGGAAACAGCTCAAGCTACGGCTTTCTCTTGTTTGGGAATGTGGACAGTTGTGCTGAGATCCCCAAACTACTCCAACCCATGGAAATTAGCACATAACCATCTGGCCTCGTGGCTCAACACCTCCCGTGGCCGTAAATTCAAATCCCAGCAACCTTAGCAGGGGATTTGCTCGGAGAAACGAGCTGAGTCCTCGAGTAATGGAAAAACAAGGTGAGCTGGGAAGGCCTTGGGAGAGCTTTGGTTCCAGGAGGGAGCCAGCTCCACAGCTCCAGTCAAGCATCCCTTGGCTTTCAGCAGGGCTCTGCAGGAGCATCTCCTCCTTGACTCTTGGTGTCCCATCCATGGCTGACTCCCCAGGCCCTTCCCTGAGATCCACCAGCTCACCCAGCTCTGTTCCCTTGGCATTTCTCCACCCACCAGGATGCTCTGTCCCAGCTCCAAGTCTCTGTGTGCAGTTTTGGGGGTCACAGAGCCACTGTGGGCATGGAGCAGTGCTGCCAGCTGTGGTTTCCATCCAGGGTCTCCAGGGGCAAAAGGTGTTCAAGGAAAGATCCTTGTGTGTGAAACATGAAATCCTTCACTGGGAACTGCCCAAGGGTTTTCCCACCCTTGGTTGGAGCCCACGCTGCAGAGTGGGAAGGTTCGGAGGGGACAAAAAAATTTTCCTTGCTGTGTGGAATACACTGATCTTAGTTCCTTGCCTTGTGTGATTTTTTAGCTAAGCTGCAACTAAAAATCAGGACTACGGATTTAATATCTCCAACCAGGAGCATCTGCCCTCGCCAATAAATACTCTGCCCTGCCAGCCTTGGCCGGAAGGCTGAGCCATGGTTATGGCTCACCCACAAAAAAATTGCTTTTCCCTAACCCTCAAGACCTGGAAGTAGCAGCTGAGTCTAATTTGGGCTCTGCAGCAGGTTTTACCCATGGAAAGTCGTGTACTCCTTGCACATCTGGTTGTATTCAGGGGGATGTTGCCTTTCAGTGCTGCTCAAGTCTGGCTGTGCCCTTTTAGTTCCTGGATAGATGGTCCCTTTCCCTATGGGAAACCTGGTGGGCATTGTTTGGAATGGAATTAGTAATTAATTAACATTCCCATGGGTGAAGGGTTAGGATGGGCACGGCATTAAACCAAGGACCAGGGCAGGTTTGGCTTCTCCTCCAGAGCTGCCACCAGAGGCAGGAGGTTGGATGACTCCCATGCTGCCAGGAGAAGTTGTTTGGATTTAAAAAATCCCACTTGAACTTCACCCTTCCCTCTCATTCCCCTTTCTCCTGGGACAGCAGAACCCAGAGCCCAAGTAGGTCAACGGGAGTTTCCATAAACTGTAGGGAGATGAGCTTTACTTTTCCCTGGATTTCTGCCTACATTTGTGCATCTGCTCAGAGTTATTGTCCCATGTTCCACAGACTTAAAGCATTCCCACACTGAACAGAATTCCTCCAGTTCACTGCAAAACACGACAAAACTCAGCCCCGAGGATGCCAAAGGCTCCTGCTCCACACATCCTCCAATTCCCAATCCCAACAACAGCAAACCCAGGGAATCACTGAGGAGTCGTGAAAGCTCCAGCTGCAGCTCTGCTTTGCTGCTGGAGGGCAGGGGAGAACTCCAGGCTTTTCCTGAATGTGCTTTCCTGAGGGATTCCGTTGGCATGGCTGGGGCAGAGCGGAGCCGCGGGATGGGGAATGTTGGGAAGCAGCAGGACCAGGGCTGTTCTCCCGGCACCTCGGGGATCAGCGCTGCTCAGAGCTGGAGATTCCCACCCAGAGATGGGTCAGGAGCTGCTGCCAGAGCTCTTTGCCTGCTGGAGAAACCCAACAAGGAACAGCTCCCAGCAGGAGTCAGCGAGCACTGGCTGATGGACCGTGGTTGCCTCGGAGTGATCCTCTCTCCATCTGAAGGATCATCCCTCCCTCCCACGGCATTCCCTGGCCCAGGGTGGTTTGTGTTCCCCTCTCTGGGCAGCTCAGAGTGGAGGTAAGAGCACTGAAAAATGGGTTTTGCTCAAATTGTTACAATTCAGCTTAGAGCAGGGTGGTGGTGCTGGGTTGACAGTTGGACTTGATGATTTTAGAGCTTTTTTCCAACCTTAATGATCTCAGGATTCCGGGGGATAAAGAATGGATCTGCTCTCCTCTAAATCGTAGGGAATAAATACACAAAACACAGACCTGGATTTAGTTTTTTTTCTCTGTGATATATAACAGGATTAAAATGCAACCAAGAGAATTAGTAAAAAATTCATAATTGAAAAATTCCTGTGTCCACAGCTTGCAAATAGAGTCGAGTGAAAGAAAAAGGGGTTCCCTGGATCCATGGGTTTCTCCTTCCCGAGCTCCCACAAACCCTCCCGCAGATCCCTGGAGCTGTTGTAGGTGCGAACAACCCCGAGTTTGAAAACTCTCTCAGTTTGTTTACCTTCCCCCAAATCAAGAACACATTGAGAATAATTTGCAAGACAAAAGAGAAAAAAAAGAAAAAAAAAAAAGAAAGAAAGAAAAGAAAAGCATTAATTTATCAAGGTTTCCACTCAACAAATAACATGAAATCCCTTCTCCTACCGGGACACCTGCAAAGCTCCTGCTGGGATCCTGCCTGTGCTGGAGCCGCTCCGGGAGCTCTCGGCACTTTCTAAGTCACAAAGTTCCATAAAATTTGAAGTTTTAAAGCAAGAAAGTTAAATTCAAACCTGTTACACTTTCCAGCTTGGAGTCTGCACCTCCAATTTGCAGGTCAGATCGCTGTAATCGAGTGGGGTTAATGGTTGTTCTTTCTAAAGAAAAAATGATTGTTTTTTATTTTTAGTGTTTTCCTTCTGGTGTGTCTCGGCTTTGCCTCTGTCAGCCGGCTCCTCCTTCCCTGCAGCAGGGGGAAACACGATGGTTGATTCTTATTAAAGGCAAAAGGAACTGGAGGGGAAAAAAAATAAAGGGGAAAGTAACAAAAAGTGAAATTCAATTTAGATTTCAATTTTCAAGAATTTCAGTTAAGATTTTTCAATGAAAATTTTTATGTGTATTATTTTTTAAAACTGAAAGAAGTGGAATTAAGTCTGTCCATGAGCCCACTTCCTCAGGTCATCACAACAGTTCCACATGCAGTTTAAGAAACAAAACTACAAAATATAATTAGTGAAGATCCCATTGTCCATCGTTTGTTCATTATTTGCCATTTTTTTTGTTCAGTTCTGGCTTTGATTTGTGCCAAATTCGCGCTGGCACAACGCCGGCACCTGGAGATTTGTTCAGCTCTGGCTGCCAAAACCCATCCCAGGGATTTTGCACCACTATGGGAGGGGATTCCCCAAGCTCAGGGATGGAAATTTGGGGTTCTTCCCATCCAGCTGCCTCCTGGCCTGTCTGGGATATTCCTGAAAATAATTCAGGGGAAACTTAAACCTAGCAGCTCCTACAAAATCATTTTGCAGCACGAAAAAGCCTTTTTATTTTGTGTTGAATTAGGAAATGGTTTTGCAGCACCAGTGAGAGGGAGGTTGATGCCATCCAGCTCCAATCCCAGCTCCAGCCCCAATCCCAACTCCAGCCCCAGTTCCAGCCCAAATACCAGGTCCAGCCCCAATCCCTGTTTTAGTCCCATTCCCACCTCCAGCCCCAATGCCAGCTCCAACCCAAATTCCAGTTCTAACCCTAATCCCACCCAGCACCAGCCCCAATCCAGCCCCAATCCCAGCTCCAACCTAAATCCCAGTTCCAACCCTAATCCCACCTGGTTCCAGCCCCAATACCAGTTCCAACCCTAATCCCACCCAGTTCCAGCCCCAGTCCCAATCTCAGCTCCAACCCCAATCCCAGCTCCAACCCCAATCCCAGCCCCAATCCCAGCTCCAGTCCCAATCCCAACTCCAATCCCAATCCCAGCCCGAATTCCAGGCCCAGCCCAAATCCCAGCTCTAGCCCCAATCCCAATCCCAGCCCCAGCCCCAATCCCAGCCCCAATCCCAGCTCCATCCTCAGCAGAACCAGGGGAGCATCCCAGCCCTGGGCCTGCAGCGCTGCCGTGGAGCTGGGGCAGTTTCCAGCCTCCCATGGGATTTTCTCTCTCCCCGGGTGTGAATCCCTGGGCAGAGCCCGGCTCGACCCCAGCAGGGAGATTTGGGAAGGATTTGGTAGGGACAGCACGGGGTATCCCAGCTTTAGGAGCAGGATCCAGAGCAAGTGAGGCATCCACTGGATCCAGCACCAGCCCCTGCTGAACAGAGGAGATGGATTTGCTTGGATCCCCACCAGGAAAAGCATCAATCCAATGGAATATTGTGTTATATCCCACTGGATCACACACAGTATGTTTGTAATAAACAGGTTCTGATGGCAACTTCCACCTCTCTGACTCGTGCTGGGTCGAAGATTCCCTGAAATCCAGGAAGTTTTTCCACAAACAAATCTAAACCATCCCTAATGTCCTGGTACCTTTGAAATCCGTGGGAGCTCTGGCACTGATTTTGGGGCACTCGGGATTTTGCATTCCATGAACAAAGATACCAAAACCAGGCTTGGCTGCAGAGCACAAATGGTCCAGCAATCCTTTGTTGGAGGAGGAATATTTCTTCCCCCACTTGGAAAAGCCCTACAGCCACAAAACAGGAGGAAGAAAGACTTCACAATTAACCCTGGCTCAAATGAAGAAGGATTTTAAGTTCATTTAGGTCCTTTTCTTTTTTTTTCCCCCAAAAAAGCCATATCACTTTACATTTATAATGTTGGTATCATCCAGTACTTTAAATCAAATTATGGCTGTATCAGGCTGCTTAACAATGTTTCTTTTTAATTAAGTTTACCAGTCCCAGATGCATTTTTTTTTTAAAGAAAGAAATTAAACAAACGTAATTAAATTACACGACAGGGGTTAGGTAAGACAGCAAACAGCCCGGCAAAAATACAATGGCTGATAAATCCTTTTGGATACTCACATTTTGCACTTTCCCTACACCCCGTAGTATTCCAAGGGGCATCCTGGAATGCCCACAGCAGTGTCCAGAGCTCTCTCCCTTACCTAAGGAATTACCCTCAGAGATGTTTCAAAATCCTGCTGCCACAGATATTTTAAACAGCCCAGGAAGTTTCTCAGAAATCTGAGGATCCATGAATTCCCACTAATTTCCCTGTGCTGCAGAGACTTTGAGCAGAGCACCAGATCTGCCTGATTTGGGGACTCTCCTGCTGTGGGAGTTGCTGGTGGTCCCCAGAGCATCCCCCTCCAGCCTCCAGCAGCAGGCACGGAGCAAGGGAGAGCTTGGACAGGCAGGATCCATCCCCATGGGATTTCAGCTTCATGGGATGGATGGAACAGCACCAAACTCAGGGTTTGGGGTGGTGCTCACAATTCAGGAGCTCCTTATTCTCACTCAGATAAGGGAGCGAGCACTGCCCAGGAAAAAGCAGCTGTATTTTTACGGAGAAAATGGCAATAAAAAGTAGGGATGAAGGAAAAGGAAGAGGAACAGGGCTGGGCAGTGGATTGCATGTGCAGACTTGGAGGGATCTGCGTTTTCCTCAGCTCCTCTGAGCCCACAGCCTGGAGCTGGATTGAGCTCCCAGGAGGGCACTCGCAGCCAGGACACTCCATCCCTTGAATTTCTGTGGTTGAAAGAGCACAGAAATACCCAGAGTGTCCAACTTTAAAGAGCACAAAGATTGCCAGGATGAGGGCAGTGAGGAAAGCCCCATGTTTGCACACCCCCTTCCCAAGGAAGCTCTGGGCACAGCCGATAGCATCAGCTGGAATTTGCACCCTGGACAAGCCATGGTCACAGTGAGATTACTGGGATTTTTATAGGGGTTAGAATGGAACAATCTCATGGAGAGAGCATCAAATCCCCGTCTCCAGCCCTGCAGGAAGCACAGCCACAGGAGCAGATGAGCAGAACACTGAGAAGCCTCACAGAGCTGGGAGATCCAGCTGATCCCCAGGACAATTTGACATCCCCACGAAGCTGGTGGCAGGCACGGCGAGCAGCCTTTCCATCCTCTCCCTGATTTCCCCGACTCTGAGGATCTGCATCTGGGGCTGCAAGGATGAAGTCAGCCCCGGAGCTGCTACGAGCTGGAAGTGATTTCACCGAGCTGCAATGCACATGGATTAATTCCAGTACTGTAAAGTCAACATGGGTGAACACTGGCTACATCACAGCCTTCATTACTGGGGTCTGGAGCGGCTTTGGATGAAGTAATTTCCCTGGGGTTTAGCACTTCCAAAACATGTAGGGCGTCCTTCTTGGATTGGCCTGGGGAGAGGTGCCCCCCCCTTGCAGCCACCCCAAATTGGCCTTTATCAGTTGCATATGGACCCCTGCGACTGCGAGGGGCTTCAAACGAGGCCCAGATGGGCCGTGGCACACGATGCCCAAACACCGGACACATGGAATGAGGCTCAGCTTGAGTGCACACCATGGATGTTATTAATAACAAATGAGACAACACTCCCAGGCCGGGCCTTCAAATGGGAGAGGATGTGGGATGAGTGGGGATTAGCGATTCCTCCATCCTTCATGGTCAAATCCACTCCTGGAGAGTTCAGCGTTGGGGAACCGGGAAGCCAACGCTCATCCAGCTGCTCAGTTTGGAGATTCCCAGATTTGAAGTGAATCCTTCCTGTGCAGGAAAGGTTTATTTTGTCTTTTTCCCCCCTCAGTAATAAACCAGAACCGAATCCTGGTCGTGTGCCATTTGCTTCCTTGGCAAACGGTTGTGCAAATGTGACTCAACTTTGCCTGGGCACCAGGATCTGCTCCCAGATAGAATCCCAGGATGGTTTGGGGTGGAAATAACTGGGAATATAACCAGTTCTGGACACCTTCCACTATCCCAGGTTGCTCCAAGCCCCATCCAACCTGGCCTTGGACAATTCCAGGGATGGGGCAGCCACAGCTTCTCTGGGCACCCTGTGCCAGGGCCTCCCCACCCTCACAGGCAGGAATTTCTTCCCAACATCCCATCCAAACCCAACCTCTGCCAATTCAAGTTCAGCTCCCTACACCAGCAACCCCATAAAAAGCAGCTTCACCTCCCTCATTTAGCACCAGGGGCTGGGTGGAAAAGGCTTTTAAGGGTTAATAATGGGGTTTTCATCATCCCTTATTAATTCATTCACTCCCAAAAACCTCTTCCTTTCATAGCTTGATATTCAACATCAGCATCCAGGTCCTGGAAGAGGACAGAGCTTTAGAATGGATATTAAGAAAAATTTCTTCGACAAAAGTGTTGTCCAGCCCTGGCAAGGGCAGCGGTGGTGTCCCCATCCCTGGAGGGATTTTAAATCCCTGTGGATGTGGCACCTGGGGACATGGGTCAGCAGTGGCCCTGGCAGTGCTGGGAGTGGTTGGACTCTGCGGATCTCAGGGGGCTTTTCCAAGCTGTGTCTGCTGGCAGTGGGATTTGGGGATGGTAACACAGGGACTTTGGGATGCTAGCACTTGGATTTTGAGGCACTGACACTGAGGGTTGGGGCATGGTGATTCCGGGGTTTAGGGGTGATAACAGAGGGATTTGGAGGTGCTGACACTGGGATTTGGGGGATTTTAACGCTGGGATTTGCAGGTGCTGACACTGGGATTTTGGGGTGGTAACACGGGTTTGGGCGATATTAACACCGGGATTTGGGGGGTTTCAGCTCTGGACTTTGGGGGTGCTGACACTGGGATTTGGGGGATATTAACACTGGGATTTGGGGGTCCTGACCCCAGGCTGTCGGGTGGAATCAGCCCCGCGCACATCTCGGGAGCACGGAGGTTTCCCCACAGCATGCAGCTGATCCAAGCCTCCCTCCTGCCATCTGGAGGCGAGTCCCTGCTTTTCCTCAGCCTCCCCATCCTGCCAGAAGCCGACTTAATTCCCTGCAGCATCCCGCGTATTTCCCTGGATCTGGCGCTCGGTCTGTTCTCGGTTTCCTGGGATGCTCGATGGAAATATAAAATCCTCTGGTTTACTGTTTTCGAGTAAATACAATTTTCCAGTGAATCCCAAAAGCAGCATGCTGAGCCC
The DNA here is from genome assembly GCA_021534815.1 of Acrocephalus arundinaceus. Classification (NCBI taxonomy): domain Eukaryota; kingdom Metazoa; phylum Chordata; class Aves; order Passeriformes; family Sylviidae; genus Acrocephalus; species Acrocephalus arundinaceus. The sequence goes on along the minus strand of JAJEOU010002847.1, from coordinate 9,377,677 downwards.
ATCCCATCCCATCCCATCCCATCCCATCCCATCCCATCCCATCCCATCCCATCCCATCCCATCCCATCCCATCCCATCCCATCCCATCCCATCCCATCCCATCCCATCCCATCCCATCCCATTCCCATCCCATCCCATCCCATCCCATCCCATCCCATCCCATCCCATCCCATCCCATCCCATCCCATCCCATCCCATCCCATCCCATCCCATCCCATCCCATCCCATCCCATCCCATCCCATCCCATCCCATCCCATCCCATCCCATCCCATCCCATCCCATCCCATCCCATCCCATCCCATCCCATCCCATCCCATCCCATCCCATCCCATCCCATCCCATCCCATCCCATCCCATCCCATCCCATCCCACCCCACCCCACCCCATCCCATCCCATCCCATCCCATCCCATCCCATCCCATCCCATCCCATCCCATCCCATCCCATCCCACCCCACCCCACCCCACCCCACCCCACCCCATCCCATCCCATCCCATCCCATCCCATCCCATCCCATCCCATCCCATCCCATCCCATCCCATCCCATCCCATCCCATCCCATCCCATCCCATCCCATCCCATCCCATCCCATCCCATCCCATCCCATCCCATCCCGCTCACCGGAGGGGAGGCAGCCCCACTTCGGGATTATTTTTATGATCGGAAACAAGGATTTCTCCCTCCCTGTTTTCTCTTCTGGATGCTCTCGAGTGGGAACATGGAATTTCCTCGGAAAATCCAGCAGGGTGAAGGCGATTTTCTCTCTCTTTTTTCCTATATAGAAAATATTTTATACAAAATAGACCTGTAAATTCTAATCTTAAACAAAATTATTCCCAGCACTGCCAATGCCCACCTCTGGCATCGGGATTGGGATGGGACCGGAGCTGCCGATTCCTCTCATGGTGACAAAAAGCAGGGGCAGATCCTGTGCTCCTTCCCAGTTTCTGTGCCATGTTTTACTGGAAAATGTACAAAAGTAATTAATTTTCCTGGAATATGAAGGAGAAAATTTCACCTCTAGGAGCGGCTGACACCCAGGGTTTTTTTAACTCCAGATATTATTTAATTCACATTTTAGAAAATCATCCATAATATTAGCCTGCTCTTTAATTACATATTTGAAGCCACGTAATAGAAAATCAAAGGGAAAGGAAATGTTCTGATTTAATTCCCAAGTGAGCAGTTTAGAGTTTTGCAGTCACAGGAATGTGGCTGCATCCAGGGAATGATGATCCCAGAGGATGAGTGAATCCACAGCGGCCAAGGGAGCTCAGATGGGGCTGGGAGAGTTCAGTTCTCTGCTTCCCCCCCCTTCCCTCAATCAAAATTCAATAAAATAATTGTTTTTAAATCACCCGGGTTTTTTTAAAACATTAATTTGCATTTGCTTTATGTCAAACCACAATATTTGCATAAAATGACTTTTCCATCCAATTCAATTAGCAGTAATTACCATGAGTATCCTGAGATAAAAATGGTCACTGTTGCTTCCCAGATCTTTCCTAAAATGCATCCACATTGTAGGAGCTTTTTTTGATAATTCTTGCCTTTTAAATTAAAATTATTACATTTTTCTCCCTCTCTCCATCTTTACTTTATGCCTTTTTCCCGACTCTGGGCTTCCCAGTGTGAATCTGAATTAAATCCATTAAATTTAATTATTTAGACAAAATTTACCCCAGAAACATCCTGGGATCACTCTGGGCTTTCTCTGTCTTTCCTTTAAATTTCCTCTAAATTTTGGTTATTATATTTCTGATTATTTTATTGATTGTTTTTTTGATGGGAATTGAAGCTGATCATTGCAATAGGCTGGAGGAGGGGAAGGAGCATCAGATTTGGGTTAGACCTGGCCCAAATCAGCCCTAAATCTTAATATTACATTTTTAGGATCTGTTAGGCCAGCAAAACCCATCTCTTGCTCCTTGATCCAATAATAAATTTCATTTCTTTTATTTTATGTTACTTTAGCCTTGTCTAATCTACTCTATTTTTATTTTATTATTTTATTTTCATTCTTTTATTTTCTTTTATTTTCCCATCTATTTATTTTATATATATATATTTTTTTTTTTTTTTTCCCTTACTCTGCAGCCAATTCTCCCCCTGTCCATGCAGGAATTTCTTCACCCACTGCAAAACCACTTCCCAACCTCCTGGAGCTGCATGGAGCCAGGAGATCCGAGGGACACAGCTTTGGGAACCTCTGATTTCCTCCTTTTTGTTTTCCTCATGGATCCAAATCCCTGCTCCAAAGGGCAAGAGAAGGGGATTTCTCTCTGCCCTCTCCCAAACAGCCCCAGCTATTCCTATGTAAAATATTCCTGTAAAATCCCCCCTTACTCTTTCCCAGCTTTTCCTTCCAATGACAGTTTTTGGCTGCTCCTGAGGAAATTGAAATAATTTCCCTTTTTCCCTATGTTTAAAAAAAATTAAACTAAAATAAAATGTTGGGTTTATCCAATCCCTGACCTGACCCAGCCTGACCTGGAGAAATTTGGAAATCCATTTTTTTTTTATTTCCCAGGGATCTGACACCCATGAGGTGCTGGCCAGGGATGCTCCACCAGCATCTCCCCAGGGAAAATAATCCCAAAACTGAGTTTGAACCCTCTGAGTTTGAACCAGCAGCTTTTAGGGACTCCAAGCTCTTCATTTGCATCCCTGGGACTGCGGAGCAGGAATGGTCCAGGCACGGGCAGGATAAAGGCTCAAAAACGTGGAAAATGGTCAGGATAGGAGATGAGGAGCTGGAGAAGTTCCCTTGGCTTCCTGCCCCAGTGAAAAGGTTTTTCCTTCCATGGCCTTTCCCAACGCCACAGATTTTTTTTCTCCTGAACTGAGCCCTGGAAGGAGCAACTTCAGACAGAGCGAGATTTTCCAATCCCAGAGCCCTTTCCCTGCCCTTTTCCAGCTTCCCTGTTGGTTTTGCCCTATGACAAATTATTTTGGAGCTGATAAGAATAGAAACATCACTTTTGTGGGATATGAAAAATATCAGGCACTTATATTGGAGCACTGGACTCAAAATCCAGGGAGGAACATGAGCTGTGGTATCCCTCCTTCTGCCAACAATTGGGGATAAAAATCCATCTTCTGGGAAAACAAGGATCACTGCAGAGTCTACTGATAAAGAGGTATCAGCTTTTCCCAAATTTCTAGGCTGAAACAACGGTTTCCAACTCTTGGAATGTGAAATAATTTTCCTCTTTGCTGAAATGTGTTTCTGGCAACAGGAAAACAGGAAACCAACTTGGAAAATATTAACGAGATGGAAACCGAGACCGTAAAGAATTCCGGGCTGGAGCTTTTTGCAGCTTCCAAGATGCGACAGCGGCAGAAGCAGAACCATAAACCAATTAAAGGCAATTTAATTTCGAAGGCTTCTCACGGAGGGAAGGGATCTGGCGAGGATTTGGGATGCAGGGAGATATCCCAGCCCCAGCACCTGCGAGGTTATTGCTCCCAGAGCCGGAGCTGGGATTCGATGCAGATGTGCCTCAGAATCCACTCCCTGCTCCAGCTGCAGATCCCAAAGATGGGCTGCTCATGTCGTGCTTTTCCTTAATTATTAGGGAATTCGAGGGTTTTAATTGCGCTGGCAGATATTTTGGAAAGGTTTGGGTTTAGGGCTGAGGAGTCCTGCTGCGCCGAGCTGGGAATTTGTGCCATGTGTGGTCCATGGGAGCACAGGGAATACACTCCAGTGGAAAATCATCCCATAGGAATCCTATAAAAGGCTAATTTAAAGGACAGGACAGAGGAGTAAAGTGAGTCTCTGGGTTTGCTCCGTTCACAGGTGCTGGGGAGACTTCTCAGCACAATCCACAGCGCCAGACTCGTGTTCCCCAGGACCAGCAGCCTGGAAAACCTTTCCTCGCTCATGTCTTTCCTCTCTTCCCTGATTTTCTGCTGATTGAAACACACCCAAAGAAAAGAAACTCCCATTCCCAGCCTCTGCCGGGCATTTGCATTCTGGGCTTTGCCTTCCCCACCTCCAGAGCTGCCTGAGGGATTTACTGCTCATCCCCCTCCTTCAGGAACATTCCCTGCACCCAAACACCCTTCAGCTGGGATATTGTCCCATTCTCTTAGAACTCTTTTGGCTGAACAACTCCCACGGGGAATCATCTCTGCCTTAAATCTTTATTTTTCTCCCTTGCAGGGACTCTTTTCCTGGTGATCCCTTCCAGCCCCCTCTGCATCCCGAGAACTCCCCAACAAATTGCTTCCACACTCCAGCCCGACTCCAAGCCCGGTGCAATCCAAGGGTTAACCAAATGAAACGTTTAAGGAGTCATGAAATGACTGTTTCCGCTTCCCATCTGGCTTTTATCAATTTTCAGTCGCTTTCCGAAGTGCAGCGACACAATCAAAACCCCCGATCTCCCGAGGCAGATAATTCAATTTGGGAAATGAATTTCTTATGTGCCCAGGAGTAAATACATTCCTGGCCAGGGAGATATGGACTGCTGTCAATGGGATAATGAGGTCCAGGGGAGCGGCCGTGGCCCCCCCAGAGTCCTTTGGGGTGAGTGGGAGCAGTGGGATGAGGGTAGGAAGGTGCCAGAGGGATGGGACAGCTCCAGGGCCAAGTGTGGAAGGAGCATCAGCCGCGTCATGGACGTGAAGAGGGGATGGATTTTATTTTCTGGATGTGGCACTCAGGGCCCTGGGCTGGTTGGAGGTTGGACTCAGTCTTGGAGGTCTTTTCCAGCCTCAGCGGTTCTGGGATTCCAGGATCTCCACAACCTCCAGCTGGGTGCTGTCCTCTTCAAAGGATTGTCCTGCCCAGGCTCCCAGGGCAGTGGTGGTGTCACCAGCTGTCCCCCAGCACTGCCAAGGCCACCACTAATCCACATCTCCAAGTGACACCTCTGCATGGCCTCAAATCCCTCCTGGCCCTGCCACAAATGGTCCCGTGGGAGGCAGCCAGAGGGATCCAGGCTGGAGAGGTTCTGGATGAGCTGGATAATGGGAACTGCCTGGGATAGGCAGCAGCTGGGCTTTATCTGGTTCTATTAAACCTGTTCAGGTCATGGTGTTGAGTTTCAAAATTCACACAGAGAGGTTTACTGAATAAATTAAAAATCAAAATGGGTTGGATAAAAAAATTAAATAAAAGAAACTCAAAAAGTAATTAGCCAACAAATGAAAGAAAAGATAAGCAGGGTTAAAATAAAAATGAATTTTTCTTATGAAATTAAAAGATATTGAAATAAGAGAAAATAGAATAAAATAAAAGAAAAGAAGCAGTTTGGTGTTCAATTCTAATCCCAGGTTTAGCCCTTCCTAACCCAGTCCTCCTTTCCCTTGTCAGGATCAACCTGCCAGAACACACCAAATCCACCCTGTGCTGGGTCTGGAAAAGGACTTTTCCCACCTCATCTCAACAATGCCAAACAAACAGGGTCCATTTCCTCTTTTGCTCCTTCTGTTGCACTGCCCCATCCCAATTTTCCCTCCTGGTAAGGCTGATGGGACCATCCTGTCACACTGTGGGAGGGAAATATCCCTCTTTTGGCACTTTCCCTGAGTGGGATGAAGCCAAGAGCCCTCCAAATTCCACCTCTGGAGGGAATTTTCCTCCTTTTTCCAAGGTGTTTGGGACAAACTGGGCACATCCCAGCTTGGAGAGCAATCAGCCCTTGGCCGAGTTCAGGAGGTCCCGATTTTCCTGGGGGAAGTGCTTTAATCAAGATTAATCTTTTCCAGTTTTCAGTAATCGGAGCTCTTCCTGAGTTTTCCTCAACTCTGCTTTCGGATGAAATTATCGAATTTCCATGGCAATTAAAGGAGGAAAGCTGAGCACAAGGATCGTTCTGTGGGATGGGTGGCAGGGAACAAGTGACACTGGGCTGGGCAAGCTGTAGGAATGGTCTCTGTGGGGTGTTTTCCCAAAAAATTCATAACTCTGGAACACAGCATTTACCTGAGGCATCGCTGACCTCCTGAAGCTCACGAGCACCTGAATCCCGCTCTCAGGCGCCGTGATCCGGGGATAAGACTGAGAGGGATTAGCAGAAGAAGGAACTTTGACCCGGATTTCGGATTTAGCCGAATATCCCCCAAATCCCCTTTACCTTAAAGCCACCTCGTGGCAAAGCCCGGGCACAAGTGACAGGCACGGGATGGGGGGAGCTCCAAGGGATGGGACAAGCCCGGGGACACATCCCGACCTCGGCCACGTGGAAGGGACCGCCCTGGGATCAGCTGATCCAACCTCGCTGCTCCCTCCTGGAGAGGGAAGTGGGGAAAAGGAAGGGAAGTGAGGAAAGGGAAACGGGGGGAAAAAGAAAGGAAATAGGGACAGGGAAGAGGGGAAAAAGAAAGGAAGAGGGCAGAGGAATGTGGAGAAAAAGAAAGTGGGGAAAGGGAAATGAGAAAAGGGAAATGGGGGAAAGGAAGAAAGCAGAGAAAGGAAAGTAACAGGAAAAGAAGGGGAATGAGGAAAGGGAAGCAACAGGAAAAGAAGGGAAATGGAGGAAAGGGAAGCAGGGGAAAAGGAAGAAAATGAGGAAAGGGAAAAGTGGGGAAAGAAAATAATTGAGATGGAAGAGAAGGAAAAAGAAAGGAAGTGGGAAAAACGAAATGGGGAAAGGGAAACGAGGAAAAAGAAAAGGAAATGGGAAAAGACCAAAGAAAATGGGGAGATGGGTACTGCCCCCTGCCCTCAGCAGTCCTGCCCTCCGTGGCAGATGGGATGGGATTTACAAGGCAAGGATGTATCCAGGGAAACCCATCTGACTCGGCTCTGCGGCTCAGCTGAACCAAAACATTCCATGTTCAAGCAGAGGCAGCCGGAGGAGCAGGGCTTTCCAAAACACACGTTCTAGTGGGGTTTGGATCGTGCTGTGTCCCCCGAGCTGTGTCAGAGCTGCCCCAGCCTCGCATCTCCTGGCACGGGAAGCAGGAGGAGCCGTGTGATCCCGCTCCGGCCGGGATGTGGCAGATGGAAAGGACGGGAATTGCTGTGGTGCGGCCGAGGAGAGGCTGAGGAGCCAAGGGGGACGGCAAAGAGCAGGAAAACGCAGCTTCCAAGGGTATATTTGAGGGAAAAGCTCCGCGGCATCTGCTCAGGACATCGAACATTTCCCTAGGAAAGCGATTCCTAAATAATCGCCCTCCTCTTTTAATGCAAGCTGCGTTGTGCATGATTTAAAACTCCAGAAAAGGGAGGCACCTGTGGACACAGCCCCAGCCCCAATCCCAGCCCTGGAAAAGCATCATTCCTGCCCGGCATCTCCCGGGATTGGGTTACCCGGAGTAATTCACTTAGAGCTCACAAACGATAAATCCTCGCGCAGTTGTTGAGGAATCCGGGCTAAGGAGCGATGGAAGTGAGTGATTGAATCCAAATGCCTCCCCAGCCCGGGCCTGCCGCACTCACTGAACACCAAAATTAACAATATTTCGGGCCATGATGAACTGCAGCCCTGGAAAACTGCTCCCCAAGTGCACCTTAAACACAGAAAAAGCTTTTTTCAGGGAGGTTTTTAGATAAATGTTAGAAGAAAAGAGAAGTTTTCATCATTTTTCTTCCATTTGGTGGAATTCCTGTAAGCTCTGTCCTTTCCTGCTGAGGTGGCTGGGGCAGGATGGTGGCACCAGAGTGAGCCTGGGGCTGCTGTGGGCACAAATCAATTTGGCAGAGAAATATAGAGGGGGGATCTGCTGCAAAAAAAAATCCTCTAAAAGGTGAATTCAGGCACTGCACTAACTCTGAGATACTCTCAGCAGGCATCAGGCAGAACGTTGAGTCCCTGACAATCCTTGGATGATCCAAGGTGTCACCTCCACACCTCCTGGCCAGCAGGAAAGGTGGGAGCTGTCCCGTGGCTGGGCTCCTCTCAGCCAGGGTCACACTCCATGAGCTGCTGCTGCCAGGGATTTATGACAGAGCAGAAAAGAGCAGGAAGCCACTAAATGCTGATATTTGCCCCTTATCATCAGACATTTGGGCTGGGTTTGGAATTTCTGTTTGTCTCCCTGGAATTTCTGTCTTCTGCTCCCATTGAGCAGGCACATCCTCTGTTCAGCCCTCCCAGAAATAATCCAGGTTCAGGTCAGCACCAAGACAAAGGGATCTGGGGCTTTGCTTCAGAAGGAGATGAAGATTCAAGGATGAAAACTCGGTGAATGTGTTGGCTCTGCCTTGCAGGAAAATCCATATTTGTCTGATTTGTTCATCCTTGTCTATGCCCACATTTCAGTCATTCCAGGAGAATCTGTTCCCTCTGCCTGGATGATTTCTTTGGGGACTGCCAGGAGCCAAGTGCAGCCCCCAAAATCATCAGAGGCCACCAGACCAGGCTGCTCCAAGTTCTCAACCTGGCCTTGGACACTTCCAGGGCTGGGGCAGCCAAAGCTTCTCTGGGCACCCTGTGCCAGGGCCTGCCCACCCTCCCAGGGAGGAAATCCTCCCCATTTTCCCATCTCATCCTGCCCTCTGGCAATGGGAAGCCATTCCCTGTGTCCATTCCCTGTTTCTGGGTACCAGGTTCAATCCTGATGTCATGGCATTTGGACTGACAGAGTCACAGAACGGCTGATGCCACTCCGGGATATTTTCCCTACAAATAATCCACACCTGGGGTCGATGCCAACATGAGGGATTTTCTCCCTGTGAGTGTCTGCCTTGTTCAGCTCCATTCCATGAGCCCCTGGCCCACACCTGGCCAAGCCCCTGAGCACATGGGTTGCTTGCAACATCTGGGAAAACCCATCGACTGCAGCAAATCCATAATTTTTATCTTAAATTCACAGGGCTGCGTCTTAAATCAGTGGGACAATCAATCAATGGGATTTTTCCCTTTGTAAAGACTCTGGGGCCAGAATTTAATACAGAAAGTCAAGGGGGTTTGTCCTGAAGATGAAGTTTCTAAAACTGAATATTACAGCATTGTTTTCACCCTTATTGACTGTGTCATGCTGTTATTGCCTCCAGTCATTTTTCTAGGAAACAAATAAACAGCCAGGATTTGTCAGTCTAAGCAATAACCTATAGTGGCAGCAAACTTAATCTGGTGTTAATTAGGCTTGTGGAAAACTAAATCAAGCATCAGAAACCACAGATTATTTTAGGCTTCCTCTAGCATAAACACAAAGGCTTGAGGATCCATAACATATTATTTTTGTTGACAGTTTTCCACTTTTCCCCCAATTTATTTCATGGATCTGATAGGCTGCTCCTTGATTGCTTTTAGCTCTGTCTTCTTTTGGCCTCAGCGTGGCAGTTTGTTAATCCTTCCTATTTTTGTGTGTTTAAGCAGGATTACAAACTTCAAATACATTGTAAAAGGAACCTGTATACAATCTTTCAAAACCACTTAAGTGGGCCAATGACAGAAGTCCCAGCCCCGCAAGGAAATACAGAACATTTCGGAAATCATCCCCGCTGTTTATTTAGGAGCCATTTTTAATTACTCAGCAGGAATGAATGAAAGAACTGGAAAATGGAGAGAGACAGAGGGGTTTGCATTGAGTTACAGCTCATGGAGAACAAGGGAGGGACGGTCAGGCTTTCAAGTCTGGGGAATTTTGGGGTGTAATTATGTCCTGTGGGTTTATTGACAATCAGACAAACTTAAACTGCAAAGAGCGGACTGATCTCTTGAAAGGCTCGATGCAGCATCCTCTGGAACATCAGGAGGAATTTCCCCTTTCATCCTTTCATGGAAAGGATGGCCAGGCACTGGAAGAGGCTGCCCAGGGAGTTGGTGGAGGTGTCCAAGGAAGGGCTGGACGTGGCAGTCTCCTGGTCAGCAGCCACCAGGCTGCTGCTTTGCCCAAACTGCTTCCCAAAATTCAGCTCCAGAGCGATCCTGGCACTCCTGGCTGGTATTTCTCCCAGAGGCCACTCACAGAAGGCCCATCCTGCCAACAAGTACTCATTCTTCCTGGAGCTTCTCCTCAAAGCCCATATTAGCCTGCCTGAGAAAGAACGGAGTGTTCATTTATTGGGACAAGATGATTTTCAAGCTGATTTGCATTAATTTTGGAAGTAGGATTTTTTTGTTGTTGTTCCTGTTTCTTTCCAGGAAAAACTGAAGTCATAGGAGAGCAAGCCATGCCTTGCCTGGTTTTGATCACTTGGAGGACTTAGAAGCAAACTCCTCAAAGTAAATATTTCCTAGGAAGATCATTAAGGGTGCGACCAACATGTAGGGAACAGCAACAGGAAAATACTGCTTTAAACCTAATCCCAGCCCATGCTGCATTCATTAGCGAATGACATTGTAGCTGGAACAGGAAAAAATAAAAAGCTGAGGAGCAGAATGATATTCCAATTGTTAAATGCTTCTGGATCTCTCCAATTATCCCACTTCAAATGGCAGTTGTTCTCCATGTGTTTAGCAAAGGCAAAAGTTCTCACAGACACCAGTTCAGGTGGGCACAGAAGGCAGGAATGTTGGTCCTTTGCTGATAAGCAGTTATCAGTGGAGCTGTTATCAGTGAGATATCCAACATGGGGACCTGGGAAACTGGGAGATGACGCCTTGTGACAGTAAGGAGAAATAATAATTTTCATAGGATCACGGCATCATAGGAGGGTTTGGGTTGGAAGGGACCTCAAAAATCATCTCATTCCACACCTTCCACTATCCCAGGGTGCTCCAAGCCCCATCCAGCCTGGCCTTGGACACTTCCAGGGATCAGGGGCAGCCACAGCTTCTCTGGGCACCCTGTGCCAGGGCCTCACCACCCTCAAAGGGAAGGATTCCTTCCCAATATCTAACCCTGAACCTTGTCAGTGTGAAGCCATTCCCCCCATTCCGTCATTCCTTGCCCTTGTAAAAAACGTACCAGGATAAAACTGGCAGCTGGAACAGCCCAGCCCAGGAGCTGCTCCCTCTGCCTGGAGCTCCCGGATTTCCCTAGCTGGATGAGGCAGATGAGCAGGCAGGGAGCACCCACGGGTGCTGTCTCTCTTGCCCAGGACGCCCTCCTGGAAGCCTGACAGCTCCTGCTTGCTGAAAACCAGCTTTATGACTAGCAAAAGAAAAAAAGAAAAGGGGAAAAAAAAAAAAAAAAGCCGACGCTCTGGGGGAGCTGCAGGAAGGCAGATAAGGAGCAGCTGCTCCCCTTCCTGCCCGCCCCCCCGGGGCTTTATCTGGCCAGGCCATGCTGCCTGTCCCCTCCAGGGGGAGGGACACAGCTTTGGGGACAGAGGATTTCAGGGGCTGGAGCGCGTTCAGAGAAGGGAACGGAGCTGGGGAAGGGGCTGGAGCCCCAGGAGAGGCTGAGGGAGCTGGGGAGGCTCAGCCTGGAGAAAAGGAGGCTCAGGGGGGACCTTGTGGCTCTGCACAACTCCCTGACAGGAGGGACAGCCAGGGGGGATCGGGCTCTGCTCCCAGGGAACAGGGACAGGAGGAGAGGGAACGGCCTCAAACTGCACCAAAGGAAGTTCATGTTGGACACCAGGAAGAATTTCTTCCCTGGAAGAACGGTCAGGCTGCCCAGGGAGGTGGTGGAATCTCCACCATGGAAGTGATAAAAACCAAGCAGATGCAGCCCTTGGTGATGGGGTTTAGTGGTGGGATTTGATTCAAGGTTGGACTTGATGATCTTGGAGGTCTTTTCCGACCTTAAAGATTCTATGATCAAACCCAGGTAGCCCCTTGCCCCTTGTAATCCATCTTTTTAATCAGAATTTCTAACTGATGAAAAATCGTTCTTGGTAATCATAAAACTTCTCTGCCTTGCACCGCTGGTACAATGAAGGAATTAAAGAAGATCCATGAGAGATTCCAGCCAAAAAATAACACCAAATCCTACAGTTTTACAATCATTTTTAAATACAAATACACCAAATCACGACTGTATTGTACATGGGCACTCAGAAATCTGGGAAACTCAGGATATTTCAGAATTATCACAGCTCTGAGTACTGCTCTAGGTTTTCAAGGGTATTAAATTAAACTTTCCTATACATGAGCAAACACATCCATGAGGTTATTAAAGAAGGAGCAGGGTAAAATAAGGAAGAACAAATATTAAGGAAAAGCAAGTGTTAAGGAAGAACAAATATTGTTTTCTTAATGAGTGACTTTGCTTTACTTTGCCACAAGATGGAGCCTTGAGATTAAATCATTTGAGGTTTGATGGGTATTTAAGAAAATTCAGCCCCATTTGAAGATGCAGGTTGGATTTGCTCAGATAATTATCTGTGTTTTTTTAATGAATCATGGCTTTCATCATCTCTAATTAGTCAGATATGAGGAAGCTATGAAGGCTCTGTCAAAATAGGTGCCACTGGCATAACTCACAGGAGGAAGATATTGAACAAAGCAGCTTTTCTTCTGTAAAAGAATTCCAAACCAGGTAATATTACCTGGGAGGGCAGAGATGGGGAAGAAAGGGCACTTTGTGGGGAAGCTGAGGCATGAACGGGGACAAAAGAAGGATATTTGGGAACCCAGAGCCTTTTTTATTTTCCTTTTTCACCTCCTGGTTCATGTTTACTTCTGCAAAATCCCCTAATTATGTATCCCACAGTTATTTCTGAGGAGCATTGGGTAATGATCCATGCAAATGTTGTGCTGAGCTCCAAGATTTGATATCAGCAGCTGAATTTGAGTCAGCCCTCCCAGCAAGATCCTTCTCCTTGTCCCTTGCCAATGAGCACTTCCCCAAAATATAAAGCCTGAGTGCACAAATTTCATCTCTCTTTTGGTTTCACTTCCCTTTGGCCTTTTTGTTTCACACAGTACTTTCCTGAGGGGTTGTTTTCACTTTCTAGTTGAAATTATTTTGGAAAAACTGGGAAAAGAAGTGAGGTTTGGATTTTTTGATGAGGGCATTTGAGCTCTAGAGAATTATCCTCTAGAGAATTCTCTGAAGAGGGTTTAAAAAACCCCAAAACCCACAAATGTGTCTATTTAGGCATCATTCTTGCAAGAGGACTTCTTGGCATCCCCATCCCTCTGGCCTTCTATCTCCTCCGGGTCATGGATCCCAAAGGAACGGTCCAAGAATGGATCAAGAGTGTCCCTGCTGAATTTCACTCTTGGCATGACATTTATTAAATATTAGGTGGAAAGTGTTCCCTGGGAGGGTGGGGAGGCCCTGGCACTGAGTGCCCAGAGAAGCTGTGGCTGCCCCTGGATCCCTGGAAGTGTCCAAGGCCAGGCTGGACAGGGTTTGGAGCAGCCTGGGATAGTGGAAGCTGCCACTGCCCAGGTGTGATGAGATGCTCTGTAAGGTCTCCTTGAATCCAAACCAGTCTGGGATTATTTTTAGCTCAGAAGGGAACAAGAAGGGTTTGAAATCCAGCATGAGCAGAGGGAATGAGGGGCTGGATCAGCACATCCATTGCCAGGGTCAGCCTGACCCGGAGCTTCCACATCCTTCCAGCAGCCAGACTGCTGCTGTCTTCCTGGCCAGGATTTTTAATGGAATATTCCCCAGTCCCTGCCTGTCCCTAGCCAAGAGCACAAGTCCAGGAGCCTGCGGAGGCTGGGAAGCACATGGACAGGCAGGATCGGGCAGGCTTCCTGCAGCCTCTCCAGCCCTCGGCAGCTCCAGGGCTGAGCAATCCCTCTCTTGAGAACCCCACCCTTGGAGAGGTCTTTGCCTTTTCCAGATAAAAGGCCAACACCCTTTCGTGTGCTTTCTTGTACCAGCTCCTTAAAAAAAAAAAAAAAATTGTAAATTGTGACTCTGCTCTGCCCAAACCTTCACTTCCAGGCATGGCAAAGGATTTTGCTCCTTTTTTGCTGTTTTCCAATTGAAAATGTCAGTGTTCCTCAGAGAGACAGGAATGCAGGGAGACAGGGATGTGCTCAGCTTGAGGATACAATTCCTGAGAATAAACTGAGCTGTGGAATTGCCCTGAGACCAGGGCTCCCACATGGCTGCAGTGACTTGCCCAGAATGGATCTGTGAATCATGGAATCATGGAATAGTTGTTCAAAACCCCACCCAACCTGGCCTTGGACATTGCCAGGGATGGGGCACACAGAGCTTCTCTGGCACCCTATGCCAGGGCCTCAACACCCTCACAGGGAAGAATTCTTTCCCAATATCCCATTCCCCCTTGTCCTGTCCCTCCACCCCTTGTCCCAAGTCCCTCTCCAGCTCTCCCAGAGCCTCTTTAGGCACTGGAAGGGTCTCTAAGCTCTCCAGAGTACTCTGAAGAGTTGAATACTTTTAAGCAACACTGGATTTTAAATTATGGCAGTACTTCTGTCTTTCCCCCATACTGCCCTGCATCACTTTCCCTCTCATGCCACTCGTTTTCCTTGTCTCCTCAGCTCCATCCTGTGCCTTCCAACCCTTCTTATCTTGTTGTCCAGACTAATTAAAACCTGAGGAGCCACTTCATTAGGAAAGAACAGCATAGTAGAAAGACCCATCCCAATGTCTCCATGATGGAAACCAGGACTGGGGATGCACCTTGGCCTCTAATGCAGGAATTGAACAGTAACCGCCTCAGCTGAGATTAATTTTCAATAAGTCTTGAAAGGAACCAGATCTAGCTCTGTAAATTAAGGTGAAAAAGCAGCTCATCTAAGAAACTGAAGCAGGCAGTTCCAAGGATATATGTTCTACACTGTGAATTTATTATTCCCTGTTGGAATACAGGATATGAGAGGAAGAATTTCTAATACTGCATCAATTTCAGTGGCACTTTTTCCTATCAGAAAACACCATCCAACTCTACTGAATGCAAGCAGGTGAATTTTAGGAGAATGGTCAAAATTGGATTCAAGGTGGCATCATCTCCAGGTCTCCAGTGTGACACCGAGTAAGGGGGCCACAGGAGGAGAGGTCACATCCTTCACTAATGGGAATATCCACTTGGGAAGCAAGAGGAGAAAATAACCCAGAAATAAGGTCATTGTTTCCCTGGCAGCCCCAGGGGACACAAACAGTGCTGAGACTGAACTAATTTTCCTGCTGAGTCTGACAAGGGTGAGGATTCCACTTCACACAGCAGCAAAGGCAGCAGTGGAAGCAGCTCTAGTTTCTTTGGAAATATCAGAAATCCCAAGAGGAGAGTCTCTAAAGTGTCTCTAGGGAAAATGATCCTGTGGGAATTCCCAGCACAAGGATTCTGAGATTATTGTCACATGGGCCATTCAAGGTTATCAAAGCTGGGCCATAATTTGGTTTTCATTCATTCGCTACCAGGACATGAAACATTGCACCAGAACTGCCCAGAACTGTATTTCTGTGGGATGAAATCCTTGGAGAAGTGGAAGTAAACACTTCCTCCTGCCTCTTGGCAAGGTTCTTCCTTTGGGATGACTGCATTGCCACCTCAAAGAAACAGCTCCAAGCATGGAAATGATGGACACGGAGAGAGATGCCAAATTTTAAAGAAATTTCTAAATTGCAGAAAATGGGGATTTGTTCACTTGGCCAGAAAGCCACATTGCTGGAAACCCTTCATCCTGTACCTTCAGCTGAGTGGTAGGGGAACAGCCGGGGTTAGAAATGGGGCAGTGGGAACATGATTTTCTCCTCTACATTGGAGATTGGAAGGTTCTTAAGGAATGGAAATGGTGTCAGAGAGCAGTGACCCCACTGCCCCTCTTCAGGGCTGGCACTGGAGCAGCCATCCTGCCTCTGCGTCCCAAAAGTGTTCCCACTCATCCCCAGAGCTGTGCCTGAGAGCTGCATCCTCCCAGCATCCCAACACAGGGCTCTGGGTGTGAATATTCCCATCAATCCATAACGCAGTAGATTTTTAACTTTTAAATATTAATTATATGAACCAGAGATTCAGAACATTTTATTTAACCACTGTTCCCCAAAGAAGTGGAGGCCAAAGGGTGAATATGGCCTCAAACTGTGGCTTGGGAGACAGTTTGGTCCCTGTGACAGGGACCTCAGGGAATTAAAAACCAGTAGGGAGGGAGTGTAGTGCTGGAGAAGGTTACCCAGGGAGGTTGGGGACTCTCCGTCTTCGGGGTTTTCCAAGATTCAGCTTCACAAAACCAAATCTAATGTTGGTGATAGTTCTGCTTTGAGTGGGAGGCTGGGCTAAAAACCAAGAGAATTCTCTTCCAACAAACATTCCCGTGTTTCTGTGATCTTAAATTCAGGCCAATGCATGTCTTTAATGTTATCTTGGGAGTTATATGCCTTGAATTACTTTCCTTAAACTTTCTTTTGAACTAGGAGCTTTGATACTAAAATGCAATAGAAGAAAACTACTGATTTTGGGGGGGGATTTCTTAATTCCAATCCTTCAAAACACACATGTTGCTTGCTCTGCTGCCTGCTGGAGAGTCAACACGTTCAAATACAGCAGCACAGGTCCCATCAAAGCCTTGTAACATCACCAGGTGTCTCCTCACTATGAAGAGATTTTTGGAACAGGAAAAGAAAGAACCACAAGTTATTTCTCCTATCATGCTGTGATATCTGTGCTACAAACACAAAACACCTCCTGCATTGAAACCTGTGCTCTGTAAAAATGGTATGGGTGGTAGATTTGCTTCTCCTTCAAATCAGAAGAGATCTCCAAAGGAGGACATAAGAACTCAACAAGTTTCTTAAGGTCAATTTCAACACACTATTTCCTACATGGACTAAACATGGGTTTTTAGGGCTGTGCCTGTGCCTGCATGTGACCACATTTGTTCCTGCCTGCAGTGCACAGAGGAAACTCGTGGCTCGGATCAGGGGCTTCCTGCTCTCTGCATTGAGAAGAGGAAGCACGGGCCAGGCTTGGCAGTGTCACCCCCCATCTGGCACCATCCCCAGCAGCAGACACCACACTCTGCTGAGGCTTTGCCTCCCGGAGCTGGCAGACCTCGGCTCACAGATAAACATCAGCACAGGAGACCACTGCCACCTCTGCTGCTCAACAGAAAACCTGCACAACTTCACAAAAAGCCCCATAAATCTCTTTAACTGACAAGATTTGTACTCCGGCTCTGTTAGCACAGGTGTTCTGTGGGATTGCTATTTTTGACAGGCGTCGCACAGATGAAAAGGGACACGTGTATTCTAAAAAAAAAGCACCCATAGGAGTAGATTAGGGTGAAGGCAGGCTCATTTTCCATCAGTAATTTTTATTTTTGAAATTTGTATTATTTCTTCAGGTAAAATCTGGCTACAAAAATTGGTTATGTGTTTTTACTCACAGTACAGGGCTGATTTCTGTTAGTGTTAATGAAGTTTGTAGAAAAGGTGTCTCTGTAATTGAATTATGCCTTTTTTACTCACTGGATATTCCCAGTTCCAGTTTGGATCCAGCTCTGGATGATGCACACAGTTCTACTAAAGCCCTTGAAAGATTCACCTGTGACTTTTCATCTTTGCTCCAAAACCACCTACAGTCTCTTAGTGGAGCCTAATTACAGCATCTTACACTTAAGAAAATTCTCCAGCTGGAATGTGGTGTGGCCATAAATCCTTCATAATAATGTCATATTAACAGATGGAGCTGCTCCATATGCAGGTGGTATGCATGGAACACACACGGATATAAACAGACCAAGGCAGGCTCTTGTTTCCTTGGTTGTTTCCAGAGCTCCATCTTTGAGTGACAGAGCTGGGGCAGGAGATGGAGCTCCAGGAGAGGCTGAGGGAGCTGGGGGGGCTCAGGCTGGAGAAAAGGAGGCTCAGGGGGGACCCTGTGGCTCTGCACAACTCCCTGACAGGAGGGGGCAGCCAGGTGAAAGTTGTGCTCTTCTCTCAGGGAACAAGGGACAGGACAAGAGGAAACAGCCTCAAGCTGTGTCAGGTTGGACTTCAGGAGGAATTTCTTCATGGAAAGCACGGTGAAGCATTGGAAGGGGCTGCCCAGAGAGGTGGGGGAATCCCCATCCCTGGAAGTCTTCAAAGAAACGAGTGCACGTGGCACTCAGTGCTATTGTTTATTTGACATGATGGTGTTTGGACTTGGAGGTCGTTCCAACCTTAATTTGGAGGTCGTTCCAATCTTACTTTGGAGGTTGTTCCAACCTTAATGATTCTGTGACTCACTGGAAGACTTAATGGATGTTAAATTGCTGATGTGAGTTCCCAGCAATCCTTCCTGAGTCCAGGAGCACCAGCTCTATGGGTACTGCTTCCATGAAGGCAGGAAAGAGCTGTCCCTGTGTGCACAGCCCTATCGACAGGCACAGAGCAAACTCACAGGAAACAAGTCAAATGAGCTTCACCACCCACTGCAGAGCTCTGCCAGGGCACTGGGGGCCTCTGCCAGCACACCCCTGTGCATCTGGGAACATCCTTATCCGGCCTAGGGCAGGGACAGCTTTGAGTTTTGGACAGCACAGCCAAACGAGACATCCCCATGTCCACATTCATCATTAAACTGAGCTCAAACATGACTTGGTCACAGCAGGATCAAGCCTGGGCTGTTTGAGAAGAGGCTGCCTCTTGCAGCAACATCTCCACGTGTAGGTGTGGGCTCTCCTGATGTGCAGCATTCCAGCAGGATGGCAGAGCCACTAAAGTTCCTGCTCAAGCAGGGATCAGCGCACAGGGAGAATGCCGAGGATGAAGGGTGGGTTTTCTTCAGCACTTTCCCATTTAGAGTGTCCAAAAAGTAACAGCCCCCATTCAAACAAAAACAAACCCAGTCTAGGGGTCCTCCCCTACAGCAGCCCCTGGAAGAGCTGAGCCTCTGCCAGCCCAGAGGGCTGACTGACTCCCTGGCCAGAGGGACAACTCCTGGAGTGGGTTTGAGGGAAAGCGTGCCTGAAAGGAAAGAGAGGGAATCCCCAATGCCACCCCTCAGTGCCAAGGCAAACATGAATCTCTGTCCAGAAATGTCTATTTGGCCAGTTCAGTAGAAGACACTCTGAGCTTTGAGCGATTGTTGGGTTTCCTCCAGCAGCAGAGTGTGGCAATGCTGTTACAGACCTGCCAGGACTCCGGGTTCCTGACAGATCTCTGCTTGCCTCACTGCAGTTACACCACACTCACATTTGGCCCTTCCATCCTTTGGGGCTGCTGATCACCCTGGGCATGCTGCTCACTTGGCAGATGTTCCAGAGGACTGGAATTTCTTGTGGAATTCTGCTCTGTGAGGCAATGGCTGTGTGGGCAGTGGGGCCTCTTCAACACTGGCCTGAGCACATCAACAGGATCTCTGTGTCCTTCAGGCTCCCTCTTCTCATTCCTCCCACAGCTGGACACTGCAGAGAAAAGGGACTCCCAACTTTTCCCTGCATGGAAATAGGCAACTTTCCATGTAACCAACATTCTTGTTGTAGTGTTTTGTAACAAGGCATAAGTAGAAGCGAGTAATGTGTGTTTTGCTTGCCACAGATCCTAATCTAACACTGCTGCAGCGGAGAGAAGCCTGCCAGGCAGTAGGGGAAGGCAGTGGAGCAAACAACATTTCCTCTCCAGACACACAGATCCTCACTCAAGGGCCCAAATTTAGTGGGAAAAACTTTCCTCCACAGAAGTTTAAACTGGCAGCTCTCAGTTTTGCAGTTTTGCGGTCTGAAATCCAGATGGATGGATGTATAAACAACGCTAGGAACACGTTGAAAGGTAAAAGAGGTCCCAGGTCACTGATTAGGGAAAGAATGGAGATGGAATACCAGAGCTGGAGAGTGAGGAAAAACAGGAGGAGGTGGTGAAGGAGGAATGTTTTGCAAGATGGTTGAGAAAGGACTGGAGGCAAAAAGCAGAACTTCAGACATCTGGATAAATAGAAAATGTCAAACTGGGAGAAGGTCTTTTGGAAAAGAGAGAGTTTGTAGTTTCTCTTTAATTTTTAATATCCCTGCATGACATATTTGTTTACTTTAATAGCACTTCTGTCAGTAATTGCACTACTCATAAAAACCCAACTGCTGGATATAGTGTATATTTAAAACAGTTAATTATTACTTGTATTAATTACTGTTTCTGTACACCTTGAGTCCAGGCTGGGGCTCTGAGAGTCGTTGTCCCTGTGAGCTCTGCAGGACCAGTGGGGGTGTGAGGCTCAGCTGAGTGAATTTACACTTCAGTGCTGAGCTCTGTGCATGGATTTAGGTCTAACAAAACATTACTCAAGTTTAAGGAGCTGTGAGTGACCACTGAAATGCAGAACATGTGCTCACATGTTCTGCCAGCCTGCAGCCTCCTCCTCCTCCCAGCCCTGTTTGAGCCAGGACAAGAGCCAGGATTATGCACATACACAGCACCTCCTACTTCAAAGTGTGAGAGTACTTCAAAAACTAGGATAAATAGAACATCCCATTGTTCCCAGAAAGTAAGGAAGGGTTTTCCTAGCATTAAAAAAAAAAAAAAAAGGAGATAGAATAAATGTGAACACATCTTACGGCTGGAGTTTTAAAAAAAGTGTATTAGAAGAACTAAAAAAACTCCTACATGTTAAAAATTAATTCAGGATTGCTCAAAAAGGAGCTTCCAGTGGGATTATCTGCTGAGTCACTGCCTGGTGCAATAAAGGTACAACTTCACCTTCCAAAGCCTGGTCTTTAATATTCTTAGACTGTCTGGGCTCCTTATGTCATCACTGCTGCTAAAAGGGAGGCGTTGGGGTTTAGTGGCCCTTCTAAGAAATACAGTTGTCTTCTCTGTGAGTAAAGGTAACAACATCACAGCCACCAAGGCATTCCAATTCTCCCTTTCTTTGGCCAAATTTCTCCAGTCTCTAAAACAACTTGCTCCATGTATTTGTTATTTTTTAAAACAGTGTTGCTTTAACTTTACAGACACCAGAAGGATTGAAAAGATAATTAAGCATCAGGGGATAATCTCTTCCCTGCCAAGGTTGTAAAGACAATCTCAGAATAAATACCAGGAAATTAACCCCAGGGTATTTTAATAGTAAAGAAAAGCAGAAATATTGCAGAATTCAAAAGAAGAAGTTATGTGACTTCTTTAGATGGCTTGGGATTTCCAGGCCTAACTGCAATCGATATATGGCAAAAGTCTGAAAGAAAACTGGGCCAGGACTAAGGTGAAAAAGCATTTTAGGGGTGAAGTGGGGGAGTCACCCATGGGGTTCTCTAATATTTATTCAGGCAAACAGCCTGATGATTTCTAGAAGGGGGAAAAACAACAAATCTGTGTTTTCTTATGTCTTCCCAACCTGGTATTCTACAAAACACACTCAGATTATTGTAGGAGGAGATGTGTTTGGAAGGAGTTGGTGCTGACTGAACTGAGAATATCAGCTGTGTAAAACTGTTTGATGACGCTGGAATTACTTTCTTCCAGACACTGCACATTTTAAACAAGTTTTGAACATATTAAAGTAAATTATTGTCACATACACTACAGAAATGCACATTAAAAAGAAATCCACAACAGACCTTGTGAAAGTTCCGGTTTTCTAAATTTGAGTTCAGACAACTGTAAAAAAACCCTTCTATTCTTTAACTTTTTTTTTTTCTATGAGAACAATATTTCCAGGTGTGTTCCACCTCTTGCAACAGAATATAGACAGGCATGTGAGGCAGTTGGGATGTACAGACACTGGCCTTGATAAAAAGCAGGGGTCTATTTCTGTTCTCTTCCAGTTTTGTTTCTGTCTTCTTTTCCAAATAAAGGTATTGGGTAATTGGAAGATAAAGTCAATTTAAGCATGAAGTAATTACATTAGATTTAGATACCAAAAATTATTCACAGAATTTATCAACCACCAGTTTGGAGAGTAGAGATATTGCATTGGCCATACAGGAAATGTCTTAATCTGTCCTAAATCTGTGTTCCAGGGATTTTGAGAGTAGACCTTGACTTATTCCAAACATGCTAAATCTAGGAAATATGAAAATTGATTTTTCTCTGGTTTCTTGGTAAAATTAGGTTAAAGTGTTTTCTGTTACTAGACCAAGTCAGACCAAATAGACATAAACCAGTTTGTTCTTCTCTGACTGAAGTCAAAGTCAAAATTCTTACAGACATGAAAGGCAGCAATATCAAACCTATGATCTTGAAAGGAAACACAGTGTATTCCATCTGTGGAATAACAGGAACATGCTTTGAATGCTGGAATACACACTGCACGTTGTTTACACTTAGAAGAATTAGTTATTGCAATATTTGCATAAGTGTTCAGCTCTGTTTAATTACAGCTGTCTGTGAGGGAGGGTTCCTTGGTGTGGGCACCAGATTCAAACCAGATTTCTTTGTAGAGCTGTAAAGTCAGATTCTAGAGAGACGGACACAGATTTCCATCCATATGAAGGAGCAGATTGTTTCAGACAGTCTAATGCATGAAGTGTTCCATTTTCCCTTCTGAGGCACATCTGGAGAGCTGTGCCCAGGTCTGGGTTTCTTGAGGACAAAAAAGCCAAGGAGCTGCTAGAGAGGGTTCAGCAGAGGCCACAAAGATGATGAGAGGTCTGGAGCATCTCTCTGATGAGCAGAGACTGTGGGAGCTGGGCTTGGTTAGTCTGGAGAAGGGAAGACTGCGAGGGGAATCTCATCAATCCATACCAATATCTCCAAGGAGTGCCAGAGGATGGTGACAGGCTCAGTTCAGTGGTGCCAGTGACAGGACAAGGACCAATGGCCATTAACTAAACGACAAGAAGTTCCACCTCAACACGAGGAAGAACTTTCCATGGTGTGGGCAGAGCACTGGGACAGGTACGCAGGGAGCACCAGGAGAGGCTGAGGGAGCTGAGGGGGCTCAGCCTGGAGAAAAGGAGGCTCAGGGGGGACCTTGTGGCTCTGCACAACTCCCTGACAGGAGGGGACAGCCGGGGGTCTCGGGCTCTGCTCCCAGGGAACAGGAACAGGATGAGAGGGAACGGCCTCAAACTGCACCAGGATGGGCATCAGCAGGAATTTCTCCATGGAAAGGGCGGTCAGGCCTTGGAAGGGGCTGCCTAGGGAGGTGGTGGACTCCTCATCCACCACCCCATCCCAAGAAAGGACTGGAGGTGGCACTCAGTGCTGTGGGCTGGAGACAAGATGGGGATCGGTCACAGGCTGGACTCGATGGTCTCGGAGGCCTTTTCCAGCCTCTCTAATCCCGTCACTCCATCTCGGCTCCCGCTCCCGGCGCCTGAGGCGAGCCGCGGTGAGATGGAGCCGTGTGAGGGCGCAGCCGCCAGGGAGCGCTCCCGGCAGCGCCCGGGGGCGGGGCTGGGGGCGTGGCCACCGCAGACCCCGCCCCACCTCCCGCGCTGTCCCCGCTGCCGCTCCGGGACGCGGCAGCAAGGCTGGCGCCATGGTGAAGATCGCTTTCAACTCGCCCTTCGCCCTCAAGGATGAGCCCAAAAAGGAGGCAGCCGAGGCGCTGGTGGCCGACAAGGTGCGGGCACAGGGGTGTCCCGGCCGGCGGCGGCGGGTTGGAGCGGGGCGGTGTGAGGGGGGGGCGCGAGGAGACGGAGCCGCCGCCATTTTCTGGCGGCCGGGGGAGGTGGCGGCGGCGGCCGCGGGGCTCTCGCTTGTGTGGCGGCCGCCCCACCGCGTCCTGCACGGGGCTGAGGGGCCGAATGCCCTCAGCCGTGAGGTGCCGCGGGGCCTTGGTGCCGCGGTGCTGTCCCTCTCCGCAGTCGCGTTGCAGTGCGATGTCCCGTGACACCCCCGGGCCAGCGCCGGCACCGGGTGTTTATGTCGAGCTGGGCCTGTGCCAGTGCCGCGTTTCCTGACGGCGCTTTAAAGCTCCCAGCTCGGCCCTGGGCCGGCCGGGGAAGCGCAGGGAGAGCCCCCCACCGGCGCTGGCAGCGCTCGCCCGGCGCCTCCCAGGCAAACAAAGCGGGCTGAGGCTCGTCCTCCGCTCCCGGCGGCGCTCGGAGCCTCCCGGCTGCTGCGGTGAGGCGTCGGTGTTGCGCTTAAATTAAGAAACCTGCCATAAAGGGTTTTAAATAGAAACCCAGTCGAGCACCCCGTGGTTGGCTTTTCCTTCCCAGCGAGCTGAGCGTCGCTGGCTTGAGTGGAACTTTCCCAGTCTGTGGGAAATTTGTTTTGAAGGTGCCTTGCGTTTTAGGTAGATGGAGAAACTCAGCCTGTAGGTAAATACATCAGTGGCTCTAGACGGGGAAGATGGCATGGGCTGAGTTTATTTGCAATCGGAGAGTAAGAAAATTTAAAAACAACTAAGCTCCTGTGGAGCTGAACTCTAGTTCTGTTTTTTCTTTTTTTTTCTTCTCTTCTAAGCCTTAATCAGGAAAGCAGCTTCCGTGCCAGCCTACACAGCCTCACCTGAAATAGCCTTCCTTTGGAAGGAGAAGGGATGCAGAGCGATTTTCTTGCTCAGTGCGCTCTTCTGAGCTGTCAGTTTGATGTGTGCACATTTAATACAGTAGCACTCAATTACAGGATCAAAAGGAGAGAAAGTAGGAAAACAAGGTAGATAAAGGATTTAAAATTTGAAGATGTCATTAGCCTGGCCAGTTTCTTATAGGACAGACTCCTCAGCTACTCCTGAGGCAACTGGTTATACATATACTTACTCGCCTTGTGCTGTGAAAGTTCTGACTGGAATAATTCTAATAAACACACCCCTTTTTCTGTTCTCATGAGAGCTGCTCCTCTCAATTTGGAATATCCTGTATGTTTGCACACACGTATGTGGGATTTTAACAGCTCTTCATTCTGACTTCAGGGCTTGGAGTTGCATGTAAACATCAAGTTCATAATTTTACTCCAAGACAAACTTGTTGGAGTGGTTGTTAATGTCTTCTTCAGCTGGAATATTTGTGCAGAGCAAACAAGCTTAAAGGTTAATGTTGGCTGAAACAGCACAATAAAAGTCCCCTGGAGTATCTGCACAAAACCCTTGAGCTTGCAGAATATTCTCCCTGCAGGTTCTTTGGGGCTGACAGCAGTGTTAAGACAAGTGATTCTTCTTCTTGTCTCTTACCCGGGGTTTGCTTTGCTTGTTACAGCTTAGAACTGCATTTTCCTTTGACGACTTTTACCTGTTACTTTTATGCAGAGGTTTTGTAACCTGCTTGAGCAAAATCTTGCTATTATCTTCCCTTAGCAGCTCTGTCAATTCTTCCCTCTCAGGTTCAGCTGCCCACATTGCTGCTTAATATGCTCAAGTACCTTTGCTTTGTTTGAAATAGGTGTAGTGCAAGTGTAGCTAATTAGATGTCGACATCAGCCCTGCACTGGGATGGCTGCAGTGCCAGAACTGGTGCAGACTGGTGTGTTCAAGTAGGGACAGGCTGGATGAGTAAGGTGCTCTGAGGTGGAGGTGAAGGTGGGAGAACGTGGAGAGAACAGAACTAATCTCCATCTTACAGCTGCTTAACCCTGAAAGGTGATTTTCACACAGTGCCATAGAAATGTGGCATCATTCTGACTTGAGACCAGGGTTTGGCTTTGTTTTTGTAGTTTGTTTCTTTTTTAACAAATGCTTCACATGCCAATTGTAGCAGCTTGTGTCCTGCTGAACCAACATTTTTGTGTTTGGAGGATGCGCAAGTGGAATGTGGGAGTATTGACTTTCACAAAACAGCTTGGGGTTTGTTTCAGCACTTGCATAACTGATGGCTTTGACTTTTATGCTGCTGCATCTTGCTGAGCATGGAAATATTGCAGCCCTGGTGATAATGTTGGCGCTTGTTGGGAGCACAGGTCACTAAATGTGTTGTGTTCTGCAGGACCCAAGTAAAGAAAGGCCATGGAAGCTGCTGTGCCCAGCCCAGCCACTGATTCTGGGAACACCTCAAAGGAAAAGATCTTTTACTGTGAAATCAAATTTTCTTCCTTCCTGACTGGGACAAAGAGCACATCTTGAAAGCAAGCTATTAAATCCTGGAGTCAGGAACCATGAAAGGGACATTCTTGACCAAATATAGGGGTTATCTAAACATTTTGGGTATGGTGGTTGTTTTTGTGTTTTGTTTTTTCCTTTTAAATACTCAAGCCCAGTGTGTGATTCCAGGAGGGAATGTCTCTTCTGATTGTTTGGTATTTGACAGCACTTTTGCTGTTCTCATCACTTGGCTTGCAGCTGGAAGTCTGTGAAAGTGCTGCAGGAACTCTGGAAGGTTAAACTTTCCTTTCAGACACCACCTCTGCCTTTGCAGTGAGGATTGCACAACTCACCACCACCTGAGAGTAGTTTCCTTTGGGTGCAGTCATATTTGTTTGAGAGAACATTGGGTGGTGGAAAACAAGCTGCTGAGCTAAAGAGAGAAGTTTCAGGCTGTTAGAAACAAAACTTCCTGGGATTTGGGTAGGAGAAAGGTTATTTTGAGGCTGCAGGGCAGGATGTGCCACAGGGACTTGGTTTTATTTGGCATAATTGGAAGCTGTGTTTAAGCTGACGACTCACTTTCTTTCATAATGGACTTTGCTTGTGAATAGTAAAAGTTCCAAAACCTGGTGACTTGTGTCAGTTGTCTGTTCCCCAGCCAGGAGGCCAAGTTGCATCTTGGCTTCTTCTGTTAATCCAGCTTTGAGAGGAAAAGTGATGTTAATGCACATGATATTGAGAGGAGGAGGGGAAGAGGCCTGAAGACACTGTGTACCTTTAATGACCTTGATCTACAAATCCTGCTTTTTATACTACAGTGTGCCTGCAGCAGAAGATCTTTTGTGACAGTTATTTAAGTTTTGTACATCTCAAATAGTTTCTGGACAAAAATTTGTCTAGAAAACATCTTCTCACTCAGAAAATACTCTTGGTGCTCTTTGAAAACTGATGTTAATCTGATGAAGTATCGTTTCATGTGAGTGTTTTATTTTATGATGCTGCCTTGTAATTCCCACACCTAAAAGAAATAGGAGATGGTGGATCACAGTGAAACAGTTGATAACTCACATTAAATTCAGAGCAGCTGCCCATTCTCAGTTCTCCCCTTCTTTATTTAAAGGACCCAGAAGTTGCCACACACAGGAGTGAAAACTCATCTGGAAGATGTCTCTTGACTCTGCTGGGCCTGGCCTTCATCTTGGCAGGGGTCGTTGTGGGTGGAGCCTGCATCTACAAGTACTTCATGCCAAAGGTAATCTGAGAATTCTTTTTTATTTAAACAGCGTTAGTTGAAAAAAGTATAAATGGATTATCACTAGAGTGGAAAGATGAAGGGGAAAGAAAGATGATGAGGACATGACAGGTGTGTGTCATTTGGGTGTGACAAAGCTGTGCTCGGTCTGAGCAGACAGAGGTGCAGTGTTGAAGCTGATCTGTGCCTTACCTGCAGCACAAGGTGTACCGCGGGGAGATGTGCTACTTTGAGAACGAGGGCCGGGAGCGCGCGGTGGAGCCGTACTTCCTGCCCATCGCCGAGGAGGCCGACATCCGCGAGGACGACAACATCGCCATCATCGACGTGCCCGTGCCCAAGTTCTCCGACAGCGACCCCGCCGCCATCGTGCACGACTTCGACAGGGTCAGTGTGGGGGCACCGTGGCCCCGGGATTGGCTGCGGGGCTTTAGAGCTCGCTGTCAGCGCAGCCTGCTCCTCGGGTTTAGCACGGCACAGCTGACCCTGTGAACTCTGCAACAGTGGGATTAACTCTGCGCTGGTGGTACAGTCACTGGGGGTGGGAACTCTTGAGTTGTTTCCCTGAAAAATGCATCTCAGTGCTGTGCAACTTCATTGTTGCCCACGGGATATCTGCAAGTGCCACTTGCTGTTGGATCAAGAATCCCGTGTAAATGGAGAACATCATACATGCGAGTTAAGGGAATGAGGACTCAGCACAATGCCACAGCAAAATGTAGAATTGCAGACAGGTGTGGGCCTTGGAGGAGAGCATTGGAAAATCACTTCAAGCAGCTGAAACCTACAACATGACAGTGCTGTGGTAGTTGCATGGAGTTTCTCTAAGGCAAAGAGGAGAGGGTGGCTTTCATCTGACTCTTTTATCAAAGTTGTGCTGGTAGTGTTAACATTTATCCTCAGTCAGCTGTAAAAGCTGTCGGAGGTTGGTTGCAAATCCAGCCTTGGCAGTGCAGATAGAATAAACATATAATTCTAGTTGCTGCAGTTCTTGCAGGCAGTGGCAATGCTGATGAGATTTTTGTAGGGACTAACACTTTTCCTGAAAAACTATTTAAAGGGAATCATTGTTTATCAGGAGCTGGATGCCTTTTGTTTGCACTGTGCTTAATTAGACCTTTTCAGTTATGAGATCATACTCCCAAATACTTCCTCTGTGTTAGTACAAACTGTACTCCTTTACAATTATGGCAGAAGCTGCTTTTATATTCATCTTATGTAGGGAAGTTTTTTAAACTATTGCTGTAACCGTTTGGTTTGCCAAAGTAACAGTTCAGTTCTTACACTGGGCAGTTCCTGAATGCATCACTTTTGTAGTAGCTGTGAGTGATCTCCAGCTTTTTTAGCTTGCCTTGCTCCTGGTGGAATTGTGTTCTCCTAATCAAAGGCCCCCTGACTAATTGAAAACTTGTTTTTGAAACAGCTTTTGACGGCGTATCTCGACCTGCAGCTGGGGAACTGCTACGTGATCCCGCTGAACACTTCCATAGTCATGCCTCCAAGGAATCTGATGGATCTCTTCGCCAAGCTGGCGGTATGTGGGAGCTTTGCTGCTGGGTTCTGCTGACAGACTGCCTTTTGCAAGGAGTGCTGGGTGCTGCTCTTGAACTCCAGGCCCTTGCTAGAACAGTCCTCCCTCCATCAAAGTCCGTAATCCCCTGGCTCAGTCACTGCACTGAAGTTAAGGCCAGCTGTCAGTGTATATTATGTTGAGTAGATTCATGCCTAATGCTCTTATTAATACCTGGCTTTATGAGAGCTGAAAGCAACCAGCAGATAAGGTTAAATTTAGCTGTTAGAAAGGAATTTGATAAAGCTCCAAATATCATTGAAAGCCTAAACCTGAGAGTTACTCCCGGCAAGCTTGCTTGCCCCGTGAGGGTTTTGCTGAAAAGAACAATGTGAACTTGTTCCCCAGTTATTGGCACTGCAGTTATGAGATCACCACAAGCATTTGACTCTTCAGTGACTAAAACTGGTGTTCTTCCAAGATGATTTATAGGTCAAGTTGATAGAGCTTGCTGCTGCTTCCCAGTTAAATGCAGTACTTGGCTATCGTGTGTCAAATGGACTTTTTTAAAAAAAAAATTATTGGCTCTCTCACACCTGGTTCTAGAGGCCACTGGTCTAGTTTAGCTTGTTGCATTCTTTTTTCTGGCTCCATGAGGACAAGCTCTAAGTGTATGTTCCTGCCCCTGTTTTTAGGAGTTGGGGGTAGGAAGCTGTTCCAATAGTGCTGGGAGCATCTGGTGATGCCTTTTGTAGGTTGCCTTGCCTTTTTCATATAAGAAATACATTGCCTCAAACCTGGAGTCTTTCACAATATTTTGTTTCTCTTTTAGCTGCAAACTTTGTGTACTGATAAACCTGACCAGGTTCTATTTACATTTGCTTCACGTGAGGCTTGCAGAATTAATTTGTTAGGGTGTAACTGCAGCTGTTTGAAATGGCCTCTGCCAGTTTTTAACTTCCCTGGTATGTGACTGGTTGAGCTCAGAGTATCTTGGTATTGAAAATCAGGAAAGCTGAACTCTGCTGCTTGAATCCCTTCCAAATTAAAGAGTGAAATGCAGTGGTTTGTCCCCTGTTAGCAGCAGTCTGTACCTTCAGGCTTTGTCTCTTGCAGACTGGCTCGTACCTGCCCCAGACGTACCTGGTGCGTGAGGAGATGGTGGTTACAGAGGAGATCGATAACGTGTCTGACCTGGGCATCTTCATCTACCAGCTCTGTGTGGGAAAAGAGACCTTCCGGCTTCAGCGCAGAGACCAAATCATGGGTAAGCTCCCCTCAGGAAAAAGCAAATGTATTTGGATATGTTTAACTAGGGAAGGGGTAAATACTTAAACCTGGGGAGTTTTTAATCTGGGGAATCTGAGTCTTCAGCAGAAGCTGAGGGTACTCCTGGCCCTGCTCGGTATTTCCCCTCCCCTTCATGTCTGAATGTGAAGTGTCATTTGAATATGCTGAGAAAGTTTCAGTTGCACAATTACAGGTTACCTGCCTAAACCAAATTTAAGTCTGTTTCTGCTCCAATTTTTGAAGTTATAAGTTAGTTTGACCCCAAAATTCATATAATCCATCAGATAATGTGAGTCTCTGTAGGCGCAGCTTATTCTGTCCTTGTCCTATCTAAAACTGGGTTACAGGAGCACCAAATAAAAGTATTTTCTTCTGCTTTCCTTACTCTGGAAAAAAAGTAATTGAACAGTGAGTTCTGGACATCCCATACTTCCTCTCTGAAAGAGGAAGGACACTTCAGAAGAGCTGCTGAGCTCTGGTTCTTCATTGCCTGTGTGCTCCTGCCACCCCCTGACAGGGACTAAGCTGAGGTGTCTGTGCTCTGACCTATTGGGACAAGGCCTGGGGGGCAGAAATTCTGAATTTTGTTTCACTGTAGCTCCAAGCATTTCATATTTGCTTCTCCCACCAAACACAGTGAGCTAACCCTTTGTCAGTTAGAGCCTTTCAGAATGCAAATGTTTGGTTTGTCAGGACTCTGTGCTCTGGTTTGGCTGCCAAGCTCTTAGGCAAGGGTTTCCTCAGCCCAGTTGCAGCATCAGGAGCCGCATCTGCTGCTTGCTGCACACAACATCCTGTTGTGGATGGAAGCAAGGCTCCCTCTGTAGGACCAGCTTCCACTGGGGTTCTGTGTAGGGCCTGTGAAGGAGCACTAAATGCTGCCTTCATGGGAGGCAGAAGCGTGTGACTGAGCTGTTGTGAGAATGATTTTGGGAACAAAGCTAAATTGACAGCTGCTGTGTCTATAGACAGCCCTGTGAAGAGTGTTTATGATGTTCCCTGAAATCATCCTGCTCTAACATGTTGTTGACATCTTTGCTGCAGAGTAAAAGATTCCCACAGAGAACTTGCACAAAAGGATTCTGCTAAATGGAAAATGTTTCCTGGTACAGCTGCTGTGCTGTACCTCTCCTTGTTTGCCTGTGGAGGGGAGAGGGTGGGAAATCTGATCAAAATGAGGAGAAAATTGTTCAGGGCAAGTCTTGCCTTGTCTTGCCCATCTATCTCATTTCTAGCACACAGTGTACGAGCCATGTCACAGAAATGAGACTGCAATGGATAAACTCCTGGAACTTCTCTGGAAAAGTATTTTCATTTATTCTCATTTAGCAAGTGCTCCCTGGGCTCTCAGCTTTTGTGGAGTTTGTGTGTTCATCTGTTAGATCAGACTGACCTCGGGTGCTGTGTCAATTCCCTGGAGTTGTAACTTAGAGGTGCAGGAGAAACCCAGGTCATGCTCTTAAATGGGCTCTGAAAACTTCACCTCCATCCTGATGCCTTGGAATTGAAGGACAGCCTGGATTTTAGGTGTTTATAAACCAAAGCAGCGCCCTGCTGGGGTTGGCTAAAGAGCTGGTGCTTCTTTTGCTTGATCTGAACAATTCTCTGCTTATTAAACAAACTAAATCCTTCTGAGTTATTGCAAATGGAAGTGATTGATGAGAGCAGCTCTTTGATGGTAGCACTGCAGTGTTCCTGTCTCTTGCTGGCTGATACAGCCAAACTGCCTGGGTCAGACCCAGTGCTGCCATGTCCCAAAATAGAGAAAATCACTTTAATAGTGTTAGGAAGAACCAGAGTGAAGTAAATCCTCCCAAGGTGAAGTGCTCTGCAAAGCGCACCCTATGCAAATGCACACTGGGCGAGGGATTTGGGATGGAAAACAACCCTGTAGCAGGCTCTGGTGGCAGTTCCTGGCTGGAGAAACACAGTGCACTGAATGATTGCATCCTGTCATGACGGAAGGCTGGCCATGCTTGCTGTGGGCTGTGGATCCCCTCACTCAGCCTCCTGTCCTCTCTCGTCCCCAGGTGTGCAGAAACGGGCAGCGGAGAACTGTCACTCAATCAGACACTTTGAAAACTCTTTCGTGGTCGAGACAAAGATCTGTCAGCAGTGAAAGGTGACAGGTGGGAGGTGACCAGGTGACACCTTCGTGGAGAAGTCAGCATTAGACATCGACTTCTGCAATTAAACCGTGCAGTGATAATCAAAAGCCTTATGCATTTTCTGTGTATTGCTTGTATTTCAGAAGACAAAGTCACCATTTCAGCTTTTGTTGATCCTTGGTATAACTTTTTAGTTGTCTCATGTAAAACTTAAATTTGAGTAAGGTTTTTTTAGAAGGCTAATATCAGTTTATCTGTTGAATGTGTTTGATTTAGTGTAACCTGGGAATGGCAGAAAAATATATATATATAAAAATGTTAACCAGTTCCTTGGCTGGAACCAGTTATGTTCACCTTAACTTTCACAGAATGATTAATATTAATAATCTGTGGTTTGCACATCTTGTGTAGTTCTGTAGAATAGCTCTGCACTCCGTATCTTGGCTCAAAAACCTTCCTGATCTGGCTCATTAAAGGTTTATTTTAACGACCATGTGTGCAGCATGTAAAATCCAAGCCCAGTGATCAGAAACCTTTAACACTACCCTGTTTCTTTTTGTGCAATTACTGTATTGAATTCGTATGTATATTTGGAACCTTCCCTGAGCTTATGTTGAGTTCTTCTCCCTTAGTTTGGTTTTGTGGCATTTAGTTGTTAGATTCTGATAGAGTTGCTCTTAAAGCTTGTCAGTATTTTTGGTTATGACTTGGTTTATCCTGTAACTTCCTATTTCCAGGATCTGTTCTGGTATAGCTCATTTGTGAACGTGACTGTAGTTGTAAACTTAAACTACTTGGGCTTATATAAAACTTTTTAGATCAACTTTTTATGAGCAAGTAGCATTACTGCTGCAGTCAGAGCATTGTTCCCTTTTTTGGAAAGCTGCAGTCTACAGAGAATGAGGAGTTAGTGTCCTGCAGTTGATAAACTCGAGAGTTTTATTAAGGGACTTTATATTGGCATAAATTCTGCAACCCTATAATAAATGTTTCTCTAAAACTTTGGTGTTTGTGTTGTCTTTGATGCTCGGAGGTGAGCGGGGGGATGCTGCGGGCCTGGGGCAGTGTGCATTGCTCTTCTCTTACCCCTCTTACTTCTTTGTGAGCTTGTGAAGCTGAATTTCCTCTTCCTGCTGCTGTGGAAATGTTTTGTGGTGCCAGACAAGCTCGAGGAACAGAGGGAAGAACAGACAGCTCTCTCCAAAGGATCCCCCAGGGGCAGCTCGGGGGGTGTTCCCTGCAAGGGCAGGGTGTATTTACAATTCATTTCAATATTGCTGGTGGTGAGGCTGTGATTGAAGGTTTGCCTGTCCCAGGGTGTTCGTGGGTGCTAATGAGGGGCTGTACAGAGGTCAATGAACCTCAGCTCTGACCCTGAGCTTTGCTGGAAGCTCAGACAGGAGAGTCCTGCCCTGAAAGTGCTGGGGCTCAGAGCTAAAGTGTTGCTGAGCCCTTGTGGCTTTCCTGGAAAGTGCGTGGGACTGTGCAGCTGGAAGGAAAATGGGATTTCTGCACAGAGAACAGTGGGGAGGGAGAGGTGCCTGTTGCTGTTGCGCTGTCAGGGCTCAGGAAGCTGCATGAGAAAGGAGAACACAGGAATTTTAGCACAGGAACTAACACAGCTCTTCCCCCAAGGATGTGTCCCAAAACCTGAGCTTTGGCTCTAAAATAGGGTGTGTAGGAGAGTATTTCAGTAAATTGAAGTATATAGTGAAATAAAATGCTGTAGAAAGCTCCAATTCCTGTCACTGTGAGCCAGGTTCCCTTCACTCACAGATGTTACTGGGATAAGCAGCTGCACTGGGAAGTTTTTCCTCCAGACTTTGTGTCCTTGGACAAGGGGTGATTTCTTGCTCCTTGGATTGGCTGGTGGGATAACCAGGATGGATTCTTTTGGTAGCCTTGAGTGGAAGGACTTGGAGATGTGTTGGTTGTGGAGAACAAGAAGCACTTTCTTGTAGCATTGAGGTTTGATTTTACGGAAGATAAAACCCAGGAATTGTTTTTTCCAGCAGTGGATACACCTCCAGCCAGGAATGCTGGACCTGCTTCCACATGGGCTGGAACACTTTTCTGTACCTTTGGAACAAAGTGAAGTCAGTCCCCAGGCAGGGAGCCAGGGACAGGAGGAACAGATTGTTCTCACCTGCTCTGAGGTGAGCAGGGAGCTGGGTTTGGTCCCACGTGTGCTCTGCTGGCCTTGTGGGCTTTGCCGAAGTGTTTTAGGCTGGGGCTGGGTGTCCAAGCCAGAATGCTGAAATTTTAATGTATTCCTGGGATCTCCTAATGTTGAGTTTGGCTTTGGGCAGCTCCTGTGTTCAGCTGGGCTATAGAAGCAGGAAGGAGCACGAGCTGGAGGAGTCCTTTGCACCAGCAGATGGCACAGGCAGCAAACACTTGGGTATGAGTTGTGTAACTGGAAAAACTTGGTGTATCACCCATCAGACAGTTTTCAGCTATTTTACCAAAAAAAATAAAAATGGTTTGATCAAAGCTTCATCCAGCTGGTGCTCAGTGTCTTTGCTTAGTTTTTATCTATAGTAAGGAACTTTTTATAATGGAACTAACCTGTGCAAAACCATGTTAATATTCGAGCAGAACTGTACTACAGCTATGGGTGTGGTGACTGAGGGGGTGACACTGCCGGGATGCAAATGCAAACTCAATTACTGTAAGAGCTTCATTTACATCTGTGTTTACTGCAAAAGCATCCTGCGGGCATGGGACAATCGGCAAGATCTCTGCAGGACTTGGGCAGCTTCCTTGGGGGAGCTGGCAGGTTCATTTTCCGACTGTATAAATTCAAAATTAGACGTAAATTTTAAATACCTTTATCAACGTGAAGCTGGCAATGCAGCGTTTGGATATTTCCTCTTCCAGCATTATATGTGAGTTCGTTTTGGGGTTTTTTTTTCATCAGAAAAACACGTGAGAAAGAATTATTAAGAAAACAGTTGATTTTGGTTCTCAGAAGAGATGCTGCCCTTTGCGGAACCTGCTGCTCTGTGTCGCTGCTGAGTGTGGGTGGCTGTGGTGACAGACTCTTCCATTAGAGTATGCAATGGTCTAAATTAGAACTTCAGTCTCCTCCAGGCTTACTCTTCATAAAAATCTATAAAATTGAACTTCTTTGCGTGTATAAATATCTTGAGATTAAGATCTGGAGAAGAAAAACGGTTAGTGTGAAGGCATGTGAAAGACACCCTGGGCCTCAGGCTGGTATGAAAAGGAGATTTAGCACCTCAGACCTGATAAACTGCTTGTCTAAACCAGGCTTTTCTGGCAATAAGCTCAGCTCTGTGCAGGGCCCGTTGCAGAACAGCTGTGCTTGATGTGGCAGTGAGAAATTGTCACCTCCCACCCGCAGCAGCACTCCCAGGGTCTGTGCAGGGGGCTGGGGGACAAAGAGCCTGCTGGGCCTCCAGCAAGACTGGGCTGGCTCCTGTGGACTTTGTTAGTTCTTGGAAAAGTCCCCAAAATCCAGCTGTGCTCAGCAGAATCTGGGGTGAGCGACGGCTGAAATCTCAGCACTGAGCACCCTGGACCTGAAAAGAACCCGTGTCCCAGAATCCCAGGATGTTTGGGTTGGAAGGGACCTTAAAACTCATCCCATTCCATGCCCTGCCACAAGCAGGGACACCTTCCCCTATGCCAGGGTGCTCCAAACCCCATCCAGCCTGGCTTTGGACACTCACAGGGATGGGGCAGCCACAGCTTCTCTGTGCCAGGGGAGAATTTCTTCTGTATATCCAAATTTCCCATCTGTCAGTGTGACCCCAATCCCCTTGTCCTGTCACTATACTTCCTGATGAACATTCCCTCTCCAGCTTCCTTGTAGCCCCTTCAGACACTGGAAGGTCTCTTCTTCCAGAACCTTCTCCAGGCAGAACAGCCCCAGCTCTCCCAGCCATCTCCACAGGGGAGGTGCTGCAGCCCCTTAACAAGTTGGCCTCCTCTGGACTCCTTCCAGCAGCACCATGTCCTTGTGATGTTGGGGACACCAGCACTGGGCACAGCACAGCAGAGCTGTGTAGGACCAGATGAATGGGGTGCAGCCCCAAAACCTCCATTTGTGTCTGAATTACCCTCCTGGAGGGCTGAGCTGGAGGTCAGGCTTGGAAGGATTAAAGCTGCTTTGCCTGTCCTAATTCCAGGCTGGGCGGGGGATGGCTCTGCTGCCAGCTGTGGCACAGAGCCCAAATGCCAGCACTGATTGAAGCTTCCAGGCTGCCACCAAAATAATTACAATATGGATAATTACAGTAACATTATTGCATTAACATTGTTTCTTCATTATGAGTATATTTGTGATATTACCTAGGCAATAGGATGGGTGTATTTCCTGTCTTGAGAGTAATTAGAGGCTCTCCACCTACCACTCCACCTACCAAAGAAATTATTTCTTGTAGTTCAACTATTCTGTTTACTTGAATGTATTTCTCTCTCTTCTTGTGCTGTTACAGACCTGAATTCCACCTTAACAGATGAGAGTGAATTTCCTGTCTGCAGACTCATTCTCACTGTGGATGGTGGTTTGTGTCTTGCAGAAATGTTTGGGTTCTCCTGAGCTGCTCCATTTTAGGCTTGTTGGTGTTCAGAGCTGTTGTGGATTAAATCCATGGGTGGACACCTGATTCTGGAACAAGGAACTTCCTTCCCACAGACCTAATCCTTTGTTGGTCTGGAACCCAGTGCTTTTATTCTGGAATGAGAGTGTCAGCATGTGGGATCCATCAGGAATGGATCTGTCAAAGGAGGAGGTTTAGATGGGATGTTGGAAAGAAATCCTTCCCTGTGAGGGTGGGGAGGCCCTGGCCCAGAGAAGCTGTGGCTGCTCCTGGATCCCTGGAAATGTTCCAGGCCAGGCTGGATGGAGCTTGGGAGCAACCTGGGACAGTGGAAGGTGTCCCTGTTGTGGCAGGGGATAGAATGAGATCACCTTAAAGGTCCTTCCCACCCAAGCCATTCCATGGATAAACCTATGCCTTCCACCTGATGCCCCAAAATCCCTTGGGAGGGAGGAGGGAAGGGCTGTGGAGGGGTTTGGCTCTGTGGGGTGATGATCTCGGTGGTCACTTGGTGATAAGTAATTCACTCTCTTGGATTCTCTGCCCTTGGTGGTCGTAACTTTTGCCATCCCATGTTCTCAGCCCTTTGCTCTAATTAATCCTTAATTTTTTAAAAAATATCAGAGTGGAGCCCCACTTCACACCACCCTTCCCTTACCGGCGTGCATTGTCACTCAGCCTGAAGCTGTAAGCAGTTACAGCTTTGCCTCCTCACCTCATGACCAAAAAAACCCCAAACAGGCGGGAGGATCAGACTTTCACACACCCCAAGGTCGGCGCTTCCGACACTTCCGTGGTGAGCGGGGCTGCTGCTGCTGCTCCCCGCCTGCGAGCAGCCCCGGGGCGGGCACGGGAACGGCTCTGTGCTTATCAGATCCATCTGTGCCTCGCTGCGAGCTGCCTTCCTTCCCGTGGGGAGGAGCCCTCCTGCTCCCCTCACCGCTCCCGTGCTGTCACAGGGCGCTGCTGGATCCCTGCAGGATGCTCCAAAGCCACGGCTCCTCTTCCCGCCTGCTCCAAGGGTTTGCCGTGGTGGGGCTGCTCTGGGGAGGTGGCTGAGCACAGCTTGCCCG
This sequence comes from Acrocephalus arundinaceus, assembly GCA_021534815.1. NCBI lineage: Eukaryota > Metazoa > Chordata > Aves > Passeriformes > Sylviidae > Acrocephalus > Acrocephalus arundinaceus. The sequence goes on along the minus strand of JAJEOU010002847.1, from coordinate 9,340,278 downwards.
AGGATTGCTTCAGGCCCTGTTTTCCCTTTGGATCAAGACCCTTGACTGAGGAAAACGAAATTTGTGGCTGTTTGAGGAAAAAAATGAGCTCCAGATCCTCACAGCCTTTAGAATCCCAGAATTGTTTGGGTTGGAAGGAACCTTAAAGCCCATCGAGTTCCAACCCCGTGGCAGCTCACCTCAACTAGACCCGGTCCCTAGACCAGAAACACTTTGTGTTTCTCCAATAAATATCCCATTTGCAGATATGTTGGATAACACTTGCATTTATCCTTTTGCAGACACATATATCCCAGTATTTGCTGTTTCTCAGTGGAGCTGATGGTTTCCTTCCACAAAGCCCTTCATTCTGCTTTTTCCATATAATTTGATTTTCTTGTTGTTTTGTGTTTTCATTTGTATTTTCTTTGAGAAAAACAACCACAACCCTCTTGTGCTTGAAGGCAAAGTGTGTCCTTGCTGCAGAGTTGGGATCTACAGCAGAGTACGGTGATAATTTGAACCAGATCATCTCATCAGGGATTTGAAGTCCCATTAGAGACTCTTGGGCCGGGGCAGACGAGCCCAGAGGGAGAAATTTTGGGTGAAGAAACTCAAAGAGCAGCATGACAGCAATGTGGGCAGTGCTGCTGGGTTTTTTGGGTTTGGGATGGTGCTGCTTTAGGATTTTTAGGCTGTTAAGCAGCAGGAACAGGCTGGGCTGTGGGCTTTGATGGCTTGTGTTGATTCACTTAAATAAGAATCTTCTCATTGAGACAGAACCTCACAGCTCCCTGAGTTGCAGCTTCTGTTTCCCTCAGGTGTCCTGGGAACTTTCTCTGGAGCTGTGCAGATATTTGTGTGACCACAGGGAGTTACCCTGCCCTTAAATATCCAGTGTCCCGTGACTGTGGATTTGTCCCAGATAATGGCACTGGTCACAGGACTGGGGGTCTGGCAGAACATGAGGGAAAGAAGTCAGCCAAAATGAGAGGTTGGGCGGGTTAAATTCTTTAAAATAAGTTTTTCCTTTGGGACTTGTGGGAGTACAAGCAGGGAGGCAAAGCTGGACATTGCGGGTGTAAAATCCATGGCCTTCCATGGGCTGGAGCCTCACCAAGATATTTCCTTTTCACAGCTCTGTTGGGCCCCTGGGAAAATGGGAGATGAGTTAAGAGAGTGGTTCCTTCTCACAATTCCTTATGGCACTTGGTGACATCATTGCAATTCATCCTGTCTTTGCTGCTTGCTTGGACTTTTCATTTTCATTTTCAGGGGGAAAAAACTGGGAGTAGAAGGAAACTTTCAGTAAAATGGTGTAGAAAATGATTATCTTGATGATTTGAGCTCAGCCTCGTGGTGACCATGCAAGTACCTGACTTCCAAGGAGCTTCATTCTCTCCCTCCCTTTAACCCCACAGTGGCACCTCTGGGTGGCCCAGAACAAACACAGGCCCTGATGGGGCTGGTGTGACCTTAGAGAGAGGAACAGGGCTGGAAGCAGGAACCAGAACCAGGCCTTCCCCTCTGAGGCAGTGACATTACTACATTTTTATCTCCATTGTTTTGTTCTCATGGCTTTACATAACCAAATCTTTTTTTCTAAATCAGATTTTTGGTCGCAGCTGTAGATCGAATTCTCAGGGTTTATCACCCCAAAGGCTGCAGCTCCTCCGCCCTAACTGGCAGCATGAACCAGGCACTGCCCTGATGGATCCAGCTTATTTTTGGTCATTATGTTTATCAAAACATCTCTGACAAGATTTTCAGCTTTTTATTTTTGTGTTGGATGGGGTGGGCTCATATTTGGGTCACTCTCTGGAGGTTGGTTTTAGTTATTGATGTCTGAGGAACAGAGTCCAGCAGTGCCAGGGGTGCTCTGTGTGCATTTACAGCCTCTGAGCTGCGGCTGAGGCTCGTTTTTAACAACAAAGTGAAAAAGGAAGTAGAAAGTGCAGTAAAATTTGTCAAAGCCGCCCTAAACCCAGCAGGAAAATCTAACGAGTTACAGAGAAACGGGGACTCTGCTCAGGATGTTGAGCAACCGTGTGATAAAACAGCGAATAAAACAGTGCTGGTAAAAGAAAAGATGTGTGAGAGGACAAAAAATTCTGCTTTGGTAAGAGAAGCTGTAAATCAGCCCTTTTCATGGCAAAAAGAGATCTTTGGGATTCCGTGCATGGCTCATGGTGATGGCAGAGGATGAAGAGAGCGCTGGAAGTGTTGGAGGGCACTGGAAATGTTGGAGGGCACTGGAAATGTTGAAGGGCGCGTGGCCCTGCTCGCAGCTCAGGGGCAGGAGGGGGCTGGGGGTTCTGAGCATTGTGAGACGTCACCTGCCCCAGGCTGGGGCACAAATCCTGCAGAAGGGGAGGAGGAGGAGGAGAGGGCAGCAGGGAGGGACACCCAAAAGTGCCCTCATGGCTCAAAGTGATGCCTTGGGGAGCTGCCCTGGAACAGAGACTGGACAGAGCGAGAGAATAAAGTAGGGATTTATTGAAAGGCCTCCAGGATACACCTTGGGCAGGACAGGGCCTGGCCAGAGCTACATCCAAGGTGGACCCAAAATGGTCACAAAATGGATGACTGGTCACAAGGGCTCACACTTTGATAAGTTTTAGTCCATTTGCATATTGGAGTTTAATTGTCCAATTACAGCTTCAGGTTATGAGGTCCCATCCTTCTTGTTCCTCCCTCCAGCCACCCTTGTTTGTGCTGTTGGGCTGAAAGTTGAAATGGTTGTCCTTGGTCTTCAGCAGGAAAGGATTTCTTTTGTCTCCCTGTTCTGTGCAGAGAGCTGAGTGACACTGAATGTGAGGCTCAGAACTGCACCCCTGGGCAGCACAGAACCTGAAAAACATGAAAGCTGAAACTTAAGGCATCAAAAGCAGCAAAGACATGGAACTAAAACAGGGAATTCATGAGCACCAGACCCCAGGGGTTATTGGGGGTTCAGGTGGGTGGTCGAGCAGGGGGGTGGGCTCTGATCCCATCTTGCCAAGGAGGGAAGGGGAGGGGAGGGGAGGGGAGGGGAGGGGAGGGGAGGGGAGGGGAGGGGAGGGGAGGGGAGGGGAGGGGAGGGGAGGGAGGGAAGGGAAGGGAAGGGAAGGGAAGGGAAGGGAAGGGAAGGGAAGGGAAGGGAAGGGAAGGGAAGGGAAGGGAAGGGAAGGGAAGGGAAGGGAAGGGAAGGGAAGGGAAGGGAAGGGAAGGGAAGGGAAGGGAAGGGAAGGGAAGGGAAGGGAAGGGAAGGGAAGGGAAGGGAAGGGAAGGGAAGGGAAGGGAAGGAGGCTGTGCTCCCACTGCCGTGCCAGCTGTCACGTGCAAGGGCAGCTCTGAGTCTCAGCATGCACAGGAAAAGCCCCAAGGAAGCCTCTGGGTCTCTTCTCACGGTGTCGGTGGCAGGGAAGAGGCGGTGCCGGAGGGGGGTGAGAGGTTGTGCAGCCGCTGCTGGGCTGGGAGCAGGGGTGAGGCGATGGAAGCGGGGCAGGGCCGGAGCAGACCCAGGGCTCTGCTTCCCCCCGACCCTGCCACCCTCACCCACCTTGTGCCGTGTGTGAGGAAGCTCCCCAAATGTTCACTGCCCATTCTGAACAGCTCAAGCTCCCCGAACCTCCATCAAACCACCCCTGAGACTGCACTGTTGCCGCAATGGGTTTCCTTTGGCCCAGCAGGAATTAAACCTGATTCTGTGCCCAAAAGCCACTTGTCACTTCAGCACAGAGCCAGCCTGGTGAGGGCACTGGCAGAGACCTCGCTGCTTTGCTGCTCGGTGATAACAACGCCCTGGGGAGGGCTGCAGGCAGAGGAAAACCCTTCCTGCAGAATAAAGGGGACATTTGGGGGCTTGCGGGGGTTTTTGTTCTCATTCTCATTCAGATTCACATTCCATTGCTGCAGACCAGATTATTTTAGAGATTCACAGAATATTCTGAGTTGGAAGGAACTCCTAAGCATCGCTGAGTCCAGCTGGTGGATCCTGAGACACTAAAAATACAGGGGCATGGCAAAAAATACCCACGGCATGAAAATCCACCTCCTGGTAATCTGAGGAACATCTTGATTGTGCAGTTGTTGGTGGCTGCATCCCCAGGGGCTTGTGAGACCTCGGTGTGCCTCAGCAGATGGCACCCGGAGCAGAGGTGCCCTGCGGGAGGGCAGGGAGGAGTCCCCTGAATTCATCTCGTGTCACCAGCCCCGGCCATCGCACCAACTTCCTGTAAAAAGAGATAATTAACACTCATCTGGACAGGCCCCTTGCCGCAGCAGGAGGGGGAAGGCGCTGCTGCACCCGTGGGATCTGCTGGGTGGAAAACTTGAGGTTTTTGTCTCTGAACAATTTCTGAACTTCTGACACTACTTTATGTAACAACTTTTTCCCCTCGGGAGCAAAAAGTGACTCAGGGGAGTGGGTTAGAGAGGGCAACCCTGGTCCCCTCCCAAGGTGGCCAGAAAGGACAGGGATGGGCTGGATTATGCAGCTGGAGGAATTCTCCTTATCCTGGGAAACCTGTCCCTTGACTTTTCTCCCCAGTGCAAGAAGAAGAGTAAAATAGATTTGGAAAAGCATCTAAAATGTTCTGCAGGTGCTCAAGGGGCATCAAATCCAGGTTCTGCCACATGTTTGTGCGTATTGCTGATGCAGGGGGGAGATGGAGGCAAGAATTACATTTAAAAAACAGCTTTAGAAATTATTGTTTTATTATATACAACAGAAATATAAAAATAAATATTTATTTTTTGTCACTGTGAATGTGCGTCGTGGTTTCCATGAATTATCAGTGCTTGCTCAGCCATCAGGCACTGGCTCAGATTCCTGTCGGGAAGAGGTGGTGGAGCTTTCTTTTATTATATGAAAATGTTTTTGAAAAGAAAACAAACTTCTTGTGTTCTGAGACTCTCTGGGCTTCACATAATTTTCCTACAATGTGTACGTCCCTTATATAAATTATAAAACAACATTTGCATAAATAAAAAATGATACTGTCACAGTATATTACGCTTCCAAATGTAACATTTCTAATGTTCACAGAAAAATAACGTTTTACAAGAAGGTGCAAATGAAATAACCAATACTTGAAAAGCCAAGCCCAAAGTCTCTGTGGTTTGAATTTAAAGCAAATATTATTTTTAAAAATCCCCATTTTTATTAAAAATATCCCCCTTAAGAAAGACCCCTTTGAGCCTTTCTTTAAAAACTCTCATGGCACCTTTGACTTTGCTTCCAGGGAGTTCCCACTACAGCAAGCTTTGGAAAGGCTTGGATCCTCTGTTTGAATCCTGCTGCTGATAATGGGGAGTGGATGTGATGGCTGTGGGTCAGTTATCAGTGAAAGGGAAATAATTTGCTCCCCTTTTGGTGAAAAGAGGACCTGAAAGGCTGGCTTGAATAAAAAATACCCTCCAAGCACAACCCCATGATGGTTCAAGACCCAAGGCATGGCTCTAACCCTTGTCTTTGCATCCAGAAGTGGGAACTGATGGCAGAAAAATAGTGTGTGGAAGCTTCACTGACTGTGTGATTTGGGGTGATGGCATTTGCTACACCCCCAAATTACACTTCATTAATTATCTAAATGGGAAGTCCTTTTCTTCCTTCTGCTGCTCACTCCATGCTCAGCGTGGTGGGAGCAGGCTCTGGGCACTCTCTGGAGAATCAGTCTCTGCTGAATTGCCTTGTGCTTCAGAAACAGAGAATATTGTGGCATCCAGAGCTTTTTAGGATCAAATTCTTCCTGCACAGCAAGACCCCAGAATCTTTGCTGTTTCTTGCTGGCCAGGATATGTCTGGGTGATGCCACAGGTGACAGTGGGGCGTGGTGTCACCTCTCCCATGGGTCCATGACCTCCAGCTGCCCAGCTGAGAAATGGAAATGCCCCTATTTATATTCACTGAAAATTTGCACCTGAAGTTTTAAATCAACACATTTTGGTCAGGTTTGGAGGTTTTTTTGGGGAGGGTTGTTTGTTTATTCCAAACTTCACCAAAAGTAGAAGTTTTGAGTTGTTGCTCTCAGAGTCCTGAGGGAAAAAATAATTGTGGCACAAACCGAAATTTAATGACTGTTGGGAGTGCTGGCATCTGTTTGGGAAGGGCAGCTCTAGTATTCCGTGGTGTCCTCCCCAATCACATCCCTGGAGTGCTTCCTGCCGTAGCTGAGGTGCTGGAGCTGGATGCTGTCCTGCAGATCCTGCCTGGAGAGGCGTCTCCTGAACTCATCCGTGGTGAAGTAGTAGATGACGGGATCCACGCAGGAGTTGAGGCTGGCGAGGCACAAAGCCACGGCGTGGAACACCGAGATCTGCACGCAGCCCTCCCGGATCTGCCTGGTTTTCACAAAGAAATCCAGCGGGAAGCTGATGTGGTAAGGTGCAAAGCAGATCAGGAACACCAGGGCGCAAGTGAGGATCATCTTTAAAGCCTTCTTCTTCTCACCCAGGTCCCGGGAAGCAGAGTGCCTCTCTTTTAGTGATAAGATTGTCTTCCAGGAGCAGTACAGGATGATGAGCAAGGGCGTCACGAACCCCACCAGCTCCCCTATGGTCATCAGGGTGATGGAGGTGGGGGTGTCGAGTTTCTTGACGGGCAGATCCACAAAACAGGCGTTTTTGTTATCCTGGTGCATCCTGAGGAGCGGGAAGGGCAGGCAGCCCACACAGACCACGACCCAGCCCACGATGCTGATGTAGACATCACAGACACGCCTGCAGTCACTGAACTTGAAGGGGTGCATGAGGAACAGGTACCTCCTCACGCTGATGCACACCAAGAAGTAGATGCTGGCGTACATATTGACGTACTTCAGGTAGAAGCAGAACATGCAGAGGCCTCCTCCGAACTCCCACGTGCCCGTCAGGTAGTAAAAAATCCTCAGGGGCAAGGACAGCACCTGTGACAAGTCAGCAATGGCTAAATTGATCATGAATATCACGGCCCTTTTAGTCTCTTTCATGTAGCCATAGAAGACCCACAAGGCCAGGGTGTTCCCGATGAGCCCGGGGATCAGGATCACCGTGTAGGTGACGGCGTAGTAGGGCTTGAGGTCTGGCTCGCAGCTGGAGCTGTTGTTCATGGTTGTGCTCTGGCTCCGTGCTCAGCCCCTGCATCATAACACATCCATCCTGCCTGTCCTGCAGCCAGGGTGGCCTCAGGATCCAAAGGGAACAGTCCAGCCCTGGAATCCGTGTGGGAGGCTCCGGTCACCGGCTCATCGTGGGGAGTTTTGGCATGGGGGGAGTTAATTCCAGTCCTGCCCTCGTGCCCTTCTCATGCTCTTGGTCAGAGCTGGCTGGGGTCACCTGCAGGATGGGCAGGAGGGATCCACACCGGGAAAAGCATCACTGTGTGCCCAGGTGGAAAATTCCTCGCAAGAGCTGTGTCTCTGTCACCTTTTGGGTGGCATTTCAGCCTCTTCTCTCAACACAGGGGTTCAACAACTGACGTGGCCCTGCAGCTGGAAGAAAGAAAGGTGCAGATGGAGCATTGTTGGGACACAAGGGAGGAACAGAGCACGAGTTATGGGAGAGCTGGAAAGAGCTGGAACATCTCTCCAGCAGAAACCTCTGTGGCTTTGGTGGTGATCAGCTCTTCTGCTGCCCAGCAAGCACCGTGCCCTGTCCAGTGGAGGTGCAGAACCACCAAGGAATAGCTAGAAATCTTGTTCATTTTCTGCTACAAACCTGGGGATGTTGCTTGTCCTGTGTCCCAGCACGTGGTCAGTGCTGAGATGCTCTGGGAGCTGCCTCTCTCCCTGGGGATACTCTCACCTCCCAAAAACTCCTGAGGGGAACACTCCCCTGGCTTCCCAGGAAAGCCCTCAGAACATTCCCACCCTCCCCAGCTGCAGGTGACAGAAGGAAATCTGCTCCTCGTGTAACCCATGTGCACACAAACCTTTCCCCGAGTGCAGCCACCGCCTTTGTGTCATGGGGTGGAAATCCCAGGTCAGTGGCTTTCAGCAAACCAGGGTCAGCTTTTTTAATTTCACTTTTAAGAATAGGACATAAACCGTCCTTTGCAGAACTACCTGCATTTGATCCAATCTGGCTTTCTCACAGCTGCTTTTTCTAAGCCTGTCCTTACCCACCGTGCACATCTGGGGCTGTTGGCAATACCAGAACTGGTATCAAGCAGGCTGGAGGTGGATTTTATTTAAAATGGCAGGCCAAACATGTGATGTTATCTGAATGTGTCAGACACAAAAACCTCAGCCAGATCTGATAAATCTAGAGGAAATTCAGATCTCTGCCCAAACCCTCTCAGGTTTGCCTTTGGCTTCCACATGAATAATTATCCTGCAGGTCTAAGTGGGAGAAGCCTGTAGGTACCAACCCAGGTGCCAAAGGGACATTTACTTAATTTAAAATGTTTTAATTTTTTTAATTTAAATTTTTTTTTCGATTTAAATTTTAAAGGTAAAATGACATCTGCTGCAGTCCCTGCTAGTTTTTTTCCAGCACTTAGGTACAAAATGTGAACAGTTATTAATGATGTTCAACGCTTGCTGGTGTGATGGCACCGAAACCTTGAAGTACTTTTGGGTGGAAACAGAAAATCTGCCACAAAAGGAAATATCTATTTTTGTATTTTCTCTCGCCAAGGAGACTGAGATGTCTTCCTTCCTTCCTTTTAAAGAGAGAGCATCTAACTCAAGCAGTGGAGTAAAATGGCTTGTGAAATGATCCTGTTACGCTTCAGAAGTGACAATGAAATTTTTTAAATTTTAACAATTTTTCTTAGTAATTTAAACTAGCTTGTCTCTCCTCTCCTGTCAGCAGGGGCTCCTGTCACCCACTCCGGAAGATTCAATCATGCTCCTTTTCCTCTGGCTGCATTCCCAGGTGGGAAAACCCACCTTAACTCCGTCTCTGGGCTATGAGGCACACAGAGGGAAGAAAAAAGTGCACCCTCAGCCCTTCCACATGTGCAAATCTTATTTTTCCTGCTGCCCCCCAGCTCCTGCCTTTCCTCATCCCCATCAGACAGCAACTTTCCTGGAACTCCATTCCCTGCTCCCTCCAGCCTGGCCCTGGGGCAGGGAGGCACTTGCAGCATTTTCTGCCTCTCCCTGTGGCACGAGGGGTCCCCGAGGCCCAGCTGAAGGTGGGGAGCAGCGAGGGGGCTCAGCCAGGGCACCCAGAGGCTCTGGACAGCTGGGGAGGGGGTGTAAAAACTCAGCAATGTGAGAAACGGCGCTTTGGAAACCCCAAGCAGCAACATCACAGAGTTCAGCCCCATGTGCTGTGTAAAAAACCAGCAGGATGCTAAAAACGTCTCCAGAAAGAGGAAATTTGGGTTTGCATGCTCTGTGCTTGCTTCCCCCTCACTGCGAGGGGGTGGGTGAGAGACTCTCCACAGGCACAGCCTCCTTCTCCCCCTGAACAGCTTTCCCCCCTGATTTTTCCATTTTATCCCCCAAATCAGCCACACTGGGGTACTGGATGAAGATTTGTGCCTAGTGAGTCAGAGCAGCAGGTAAGAGTTGCAGCCAGCCTAAAATCACCTTGTTAGAGCTGGGTACATGCTGCATAAAGCATTTTCCCTGTGCTGGAGTATCCATCTGCTCCATGAGAACAGCTGCAGGAGCTGGGGCTGTGGGAGCAGCCCCTTACCCTGCTCAGAGGTGGGCTCTGCCCCACAGCCTCAGCAGAGCCCAGAGCATTTTCAGAGCACAGCTCCTCACCTGAGGCTGCTTAGAGGTGTCCAGTGTGGATCCTTGTCAGCAAATCCTGAGGGTTTAACCCACAGCAGCCCCTTAAGCCCAGCTGGGCAGGGGAGATGCTCTGAGAGCAGCTCCTGGCTGGGCTTGGTTTGTGGGTGCTGTCCCTGCTGCTGCCTCTGCCTGGAACCCTCTCAGAGCTGGGATCTGCCCAACACCTCCTGCTCCTCCCTGGAGCCAGGTGATGGATCACCCTGGATGGATCCTCCAGCAAGCCCTGCTCTTGCTGCTGGCCCAGGTGAGCTGGGGGTGCTCAGTCCCCTCGTGTTCAGGGTGGGGATGTGTTTTAAGAACACATAAAACCTGTGACAGGGCACAGCAGCAGCACCCTGGTGTCCCTTGCTCACTTACCCTCCTGGGGGAGCTGGGCTGGGCTGTGCCTGGCCCCTCTCTCGTGTTTTAACTTCTTCTCCTCCACAACCTAAAATAAAAGCAGAACATGCACAGGGGAAACATCAAATGGAAATTCAGTTTCCTGTGCGAGTGAGGGCGGGGTGAGGGTGGCTCAGTCCCTCCAAATGAGTCCTGTGGGGAGGGCAGAGCTGTCCCAGGGGTGCCCTGGGCTTCTCCCAGTGCCCACTTTGTTCTCTGCCTCACCTGAAACGCTGCTGTCCTGCTTTGGCAGGAAGTAGAATTTACAAGGTAATAACTGAAAATAGAAATGCTAAACCCAGAAGCTGAATGTTGTATGGGGTTGGTTTTCTTTTTTTTGTTCTTTTAACAAATGACAGAAGAAGAGGATTCTCTGCCTTGTTTCCTGGTAGATATTTGGGATTGATCTCTTTCTCTGTCAGAGCGATGTTGCCCCTTGCTGTGCTAACTAAATTCTAAGAATACAAAAGGAAAAAAAAATAAATGCTCTGGTTTAATGCCATGTGAAATACTCTGCTTTTGCCTTTTAATCCTTGCAAAAGCTCTTGTCCTCCTTTGTTAATATTTATCCTGGTTAAGAAGGGAAAATAACCCGGAGCAGCAGCGCTGTGTGTCAGCCTAATCCACCACCCTCCTTCTCCCTTCCTGGCACACCCTGATGTCCCTGGCAGACGTTTCTGGCACCAAAGGTGTGAGTTATGCCCCCCAAACTATCAGCACACGGCCCTCAGGGATGCACAGCCGTGTCCCTGCGTGATAACCCTGTCCTCTTCCTCCCTGGTTCTTGCAGCCAAATGGAAATTGGCCCATGGAAAATCAGCGTGGTGCCCCTTGCGAGGAACAGACCACTTGGGAAAATTCATGGGACAAACAGAGGGAGGCAAACCCAAGGAAAATGTGGAGCAGACGGAATCGGGTCAGTTATGGAGCTGTGTGGCCTCGAAGGCCCCTTACAGACGGGTCCCATCCCAGGTACTCCTGGGTCTGCAGGGGCTGAGAATCACAGGACTTGGGGCTGATCCTTAAATTCAGCTGCTCCCTCAATGACAGCAGAAAACCCAGCTTGAAACTTCAAGGCTGGGTGTTTTAGCCTCAGCCATCCCCCTCCTCTCACTCGGATGCTTGGAGCATCCCATGGGCACAGACAGGAGCTCTTCAATAAATTAAATATTATCTCCTTACCTATAGCTGGGCTTACTCTGCATCTCCTCCCTTCCACCTGTTCACTGTGGGAGTTACTCCGGGTCTGTGGAGAAGGGAGGACCCCCCTGGCTGTCCCTGGGCTGTCCCATCCCCTCTCACCACTCCCGGCCGAGCCGCACCAAATCTACAGCACAACCACCAAAAAAAAATCCCAACTGAACCCCGCTCTCCACCAGCCTGACCCGAAGGTAACCGGGACAGAGGAATTCCAGCCCTACCTTTGCTGTCCCGGAGGCCGTCCCGGTGTGTCCCCGCGGGGCTGCAGAGGTCCCCACGGCGGGTCCCTCCCTCGCTGAGCGAAGCAAAAGCGCAACTGGCGTGGAGCGGCTGCGCCGTGGGGAGCGGGACGGGCACGGCGGGGCCCCGTGGCACCGCTCTGGGGTGTCCCTGCCCTGGCTCTTGCCCGGAATCACCCGCTTTACTCCTCTTTTCGTGGTTTTCACAGGTGTTTGTAAGGGCGCTGATGGTCTCGGGGTGCTCTGGTTGCTGTCGCGGTTCCGGGGTGTTTTGGGAGCTGTGGTTGTGTGAGGTTGGTGTCACCCCAGCTGCTGTTCCTGCTGACAGGGGTGGGGATCCTAAAACCTCTCAGCTCCGGGGGACAGGGACCCTCTGGCAGAGCCCCTCTGTGACAGACGAGGAGCTGAGCCTGAGGGAATGAGAGGATTCATCGATTATTTTCCTTCCCCAGCTTTCTGGGAAAGGCTCCTTCCCTCTCACCTGGATGTTTGCACCCCTGTGCTGCAGTCCCTGCTCCCAGTGATCTGGGGGGGGCTTTGGGGTGCCCCGAAGCTGATCGTGGGCAGATTTGGGCTCCCCAAAAGCAGCGAGTTCTCCGCGGTCATTATTGTCTCATTGAGGGGATCCCCACAGCTCTCATGGAGCAAACCAGGATGAGAGCCAAGGGCTCTTCTTTTCCAAGCGTGCCATGAAGTGGTGTCACCTACGGCCACGCTCCTGAGCCCTGGCCATCGGCAGAGGGCAGAGCTGGCTGCGCTTTGAGGTTGAAAAGCAGCACTTCCCTGCTTATCCAGAGGAGGACTCCAGCCCAGGGAACATCCACAAGAATTCTTGTTGAGGAGGCAGTGGTTCGGTTGGTTAATTTGAAAAAGTGATTTTGCTAACCATTTCCAGAGAAGCGCTGCAGAGATTTGCAACCTTTTAATTTGCATTTATTCGTTTTTATCTTACACATCTTCCCAGGAGAATAATATACATCTATATATTATATTACACCTGCTCCTTTAAAGCATCATTGATTTACTCATATCACAATTATAGCTTAGGGTCTGTAGGTCTCTACACTCCTTTTTTATGGTGGTTTACAGGAAATTAATGGCTCTTACAGCCTCTCAGGGCACAGGGTTTGTCACCCTGCGGCGGCCCAGCTCCTCTCTGAGGCTCTGTGAACCACACCTCCCAAAAATGCAGCTGTGTGCCTGTTCCAGCTGCTGATGCTCCTGCTGGTTAAAGCTTTCAGCTTTATTCTGAAGCTGCTGATGGCTTGATGGGCTTTAATTACTGTGGGAGCCAGAGCTTTCAGCACTGTGGGATATCCTCTGCAGTTTTGGGTTTTGGGCTGCTGTTTTTGTGCTGGCAGCAGTGGGGGTTGGGGTTTAGTGCTGAAATGTGGTTCCTTGGTGCTGTGGTGTCGCTGAGCCCTCAGCAGAGGGTGCTGCCTCAGCTCACATCAGTCCTGGGGTGTTTCCCTAATTTCAGCAGCATCTGGGATGTGAGACTTTCCCAGCACCTCCCACCAGCTACCTCTGCCACGCTCTCAGTTACTTCCTCTCCCTCTCCCCAAAATTGTGTGGTGTGACACCCAGGGGTCCCCAGGCTGTGTCCCTGCTCCACCAGCATTTCCCTGTGTGACCCTGGCACCTCCCTGCCTCCCACCAGGATTGAGGGGGATGGTTTGGAGGTGACTTTAATAGAAAATAAAATTGAGGCCAGTCCCAGGAATCACCAATCCCTTGTGGCTGAGCAGCGCCTGGGTTTGGGGATGGCTCCTTTGCTTTTCCCACCCCAGCACGTGATGGATTCTCTGTTTCACTGCCATCTCCACAGCACTCAGCCTGGTTATGGGGAGGCAGAGCCTGAGCTCGGGGCAGGGAATGGATGTAGGGTACTGAGGGAGGTTTTGTTTCAAAACCACCTTGAGATCCTTCAAAACCAAATCCTGTTTTGCTGCTGCCATGCTCCGTGTGCATTGCCACCATCACCCATCCCATTTCCCATCACTCCAGGAGCATTCCTGGGATGTGGGGTGGGAACTGAGGGTCCCTTTTCCTGCAGGCAAATGCCAGTCTCTGAGTTCTGCTGTCCCCACGGAAAACCCTGGCTGGACCTTCCAATCCTGCTGTAGTTGAGGCCAACAAAAATCAGGAGCTGGGCATCAAATCACAAAGCAATTATTTTACAGTAGTAAAAGTAAAATAAAATAAATAAAATAATATTTTAAAATTGTATTTTTCTCTTGTATAGATATTTTTTTCTTTATTTACATTTGTATCTTATAAGAATTGGAAGTTCTCAGTTTATCTAAGCTTGTGCTTCATGACCTTGTGGGAGCTCCTCAGAGAGAACCAGCTGAGCTCTTTCTGATCTGCACTGCCTGTCTTTAATTGAAATAATTCCTGGGAAGAGGTTGTCTGTCTGCTCTGCACACGGCTGGGGCTGTCCCAGGGGAAAGGAGCGTGTCTGGAAAGGGGAAGCAGACGCAGGTCCGTGGATGCAGCTCCTGGCATCAGCAGGGCTCACGTGGAGCCAGGGATGCAGCCATGCTGCTGACAGCAGGCTGAGGGCTAAAAACTGCTGGATTTCCCTGCCCTGTGTGCCTGCAGCAGGGAATTCTCTTCAAAAACCAAAAAAATCCCTGCAAAAGGAGCAGGGCTGGGCGATGGCGTGGCAGCATCTGCCGGGAAGGATGTGCTGGCTGTGCAGGGATGAGGCTTTGGCTGTTCCCTGGAATGCTGAGCACCCTCCCAGTGCTGAACGCTGCCATGGCTTCCATGCAGAATTCCCAAATCCTCTCCCCTGTGCCCTGAACAGGACCCTAGAGCATGGGAGGGGTGGTGGACACACCTGGGGCTGTCTCACGGTGCTGTCCCACCACACTCCAAACTTGGGCTTTTGCAGGGTGTTGCTGGCTGAGCAACGCGAATCAGAAAATTGGATTGGGGTCTGATGAAATCATGGTTGTCTGGAAAACTGCTCCTTGGCTTGGAGAACCACTCCCTGGCTCGCCTGGGTTTGAAGCAGCAGAATTTGCTTCCAGTGTGTTGGAGTTGTGCTCAGGGTTGGAGCTGTTGGTGTTTGTTCCTTTGCCAGGGACAGCGCTTCCCCTCTCCAGCACGAGGTGGGTGGGTGGAGAAGCTGCTCCTTGCCAGCAGTGTTGCCAAAAACCAGGAGAGGCTCGATTGTGAGGGCTCCACAGAGGCTGAGTGGTTTTCCAGAGGCAAAATCACTTTGGGGCTGGACTGGGAGCATGCGGTCATGGAGGGAGGATAAAGGTATTTTTAGCAAGGGGAAAAGCAGCTCCCCTCCCTCCCTGTGGGGCCCTAAAAAGTGTCATGCAAGGGACAGCTTGGATACTCCCAAGTACTGCATAATTTTAGGGATATGTAAGTGTAGGTTTAGATGGGATCTTGGGAAAAAATTGTTCCCTGTGAGGGTGGGGAGACCTTGGAAGTGGTTTTCCAGAGAAGCTGTGGCTACCGTAGAAAGTGTCCAAGGCCAGGTTGGATGGGGCTTGGAGCTGCCTGGGACAGGGGAAGGTGTCCCTGCCCATAGCAGGGGTGGGATGAGCTTTGAGGTCCCTCCCAACCCAGACCATTCCATGATGATCCTATGACTGATAAAACAAGAGGCTGGCAGGCACTGGAAGAGCAGAAGCACCAGTTTGTACTGGAAAAGGATGTTTCTTCAGGGACTGATTTACAGAAAACCCAGCAACATCCTTACTATCCATTGTGTCCAACCCAGCAAGGGATTTTTCTGCTGTATTTCCCCTGCCTGAGGCAGGCACAGCCTGAGGGAGGGTTTGCTGTTGAGTCTCCATGTGACACTAGTGAGAGTTCTGGGTTTGCTTTTTCCTGTTCTCTGCTTGGAAGGGGCAAGCTGTGTTGCAGAAATGTCAGAAAAGCAATCTGAAAACAAACTGGCAAAGTCCCAGTGGGACCTGGAGCTCCTGGGAAACCTGGAGCTGGTGCTGCCAGTAAAGCTGGAGCCACAATCCAGGATTTGCTGCTGCTCAGGGGGGTTTATAAGTGACCTGTCTGTGGTCATTCAGGGCCACCTGGATGTCCAGCCCAACTCCTTGAGGTTGTGCCATTCCCGAAACACCCGGGAAAAGCCACAGTCCTGGTGAAGATCCTGCTGGTGTGGCTTGTCCTGTCTGTGGGAGCTGCCCAGAGCCAGTCCCGGCATCGGTGAGGTTTTCTTGGGTTTCCTGTTTTGCCTCCATACTCAGTTGGGTTTGGGCCATTTGAAACAGCATTTTTCCAGCTCTGAAAGCTCGCTTTTTTCCCCCCCAAGCAAACAAGGAAAACATGGCTTTTGTTATTTATATTTTTTTGTGAGAGGAGGAGGAGATTTGGGACAGAATAAGCCCCAGGGCAGCGGCTTTTCCGCCTGCTCCTGGAGTTTTCTGCCTGTCTCTGGCACACTTTAAGTGCCAAAGTAAATTCCTCTAGTTTGTCTGCATCTCCCATCTGGTCTCCCCCATCCAGCCTCAGCACCCATTCCGTGCTTCCCAGAAACGCTGCACGGGATAGAAATGTGCATCCAATCATGGGAAAAGCTGTTTTCTAACAATCCCTCTCTGCCTGCGTTTACTTAGAAAATTCCCTGGAGGTTTTTTGGCAGGAGGAGACCTCAGAACCCCTGCACTGGCCACTCTTTGAGGCTTCTCTGAGCTCCAGACTAGGGGGTGCCCTGCTAAATTGTGTCACTGCTCTGAGAGCAGATGTGGGGCATAATGAGAATATTTCCAAGCTGTTAAAATAATACTCCTGAAGCTCAAATACAGGTTGAGACACTTTTATTTCCTCAGAGTTTGAAGCTTTCAGGGTGTACTTTAAGGGAGTCCGTTTTGCAAATTTTCTCAGTACCCAGTGAGAGCTGGGGTGGTTTTTGGTGTTCACAGCAAAACGGAAGGTTGGATAAGATCTTCATGTGCAACCACACGCATCAGCAACATGACAAATAACACAAGACTCCCAATTACAACACAAGAGACACCAATGGCAAGTCCCTACTTTTGCAGCTCACACCAGAGCTCTGTGAGTTCATGTGCACTGGGAGGTGTCACATCTCCCTCTTTGCTTGTGGTACAGCTTACATAATTTGTCTTACAAATATTGATCCCCTATAATCAACCTAGCACTTGTGGCTCCCAGGAGCCAAGTGGATCCTTCTGTTCTGGGTGCCTTTTCCAGCAGCGTGAGCTGAGTCTAGTTTGTTTGAACCCTCTCTTATAATACTGATGTGATATAGGTTAACACTGTCTTGCTTGGTTATAGACTTGCAGTCAGATTAGGCTGGATTGGACCCAGGTGATGGATTTTTGTCGTGGAAAATGGTTCAGTTTATGTGGAGATAAAGAACTGTCCTGATCCCCGTGTGAGCATGGTGGATGTGATGAAGCCGCCATGTGATGGTGGCTGTAGGTACCCAGAATCAGGGCTGAAAGCCCCAGAGCTGTGCCAAAGCTGAGCTGCTCACTCACATTTGGGATTCAGAAGGATTCTCAAAAATAGCAAACATGCAGAAGCACTGAAACACCTGAAATGAGGCACCTGAACCCACTGCAGTTCAGTGCAGGGGAAACCCTGGCATCAACAATGGCTTTTGAGCGGACGGAAGACAACAATCCCCAGCAGCAGCAACACAAGCAAATCTTTTGGCGTTGCAATGTCCTTATGGATCAAGTCCTGGCATTTGCAGCGCACAAGGACAATTCCAGACGGATTTGGAGAGTAGAGCAGTCCTCACTGCGGCTCTGAGAAGCCCCTGCATGGACAGGGCTGGCTGGCGCTCACGAGATGGACTCCAGCAGCAGCTCATCAGGTGGCACGGCAGGGATGTCCATGGTGTTGATTTGACCAAAGAACTTGGGAAGAGACCAGAACTTGAGGCGAGGGAGATTCCTCTTCCTGACACGGATGTCGTGCGCGGTGTCGGTGTCGGTGCCGGAGGCGCTGCTCTGGCGGGGCGGGAGCCAGGCCCTCAGGGCCAGGCAGCCGTGGTGCAGCAGCTGCGCCTGGAACTCAGAGGTCATGAAGTAGTAGAGGACGGGGTCCAGGCAGCAGTTGAGGCTGGCCAGGCACAAGGAGATGGGGTGGAAGCTCAGCGTGCTCTGGTGCACGGCGCAGTCCCGGATGACGTTCTCGATCACCATCATGAAGAAGGGGAAGTTGATGTGGTAGGGGGTGAAACAGATGAAGAAGACGGCAGCGCACATGAGGACCATCCTCAGGGCCTTCCGCTTCTCGCCGGCGTCCTGCAGCGCCGTGGAGCCCTCCCGCAGGGAATGCCACATCCTCCACGTGCACCAGGCGATGGTGCCAAAGGGGATGATGAAGCCAAACAGCTCCGCCACCGTCACCAGCGCGATGGCGGCCCCTGGGCTGAGCTGCTTCACGCCCAGGTCCGAGAAGCAGCTGTTGATGGAGCTGGACAGGGCTGGGCTCCTGACGATGATGAGGGGCAGACAAGCAGCCCCCACCAAGAGCCAGACCAGGGCGCTGATGGCCACGTCGTAGCGGCGCTTCCAGCCCTTGGCTCGGAAGGGGTGCAGCAGGAACAGGTACCGCTGGATGCTGATGCAGGTGAGGAAGCAGATGCTGGCGTACATGTTGAGGTACTTCAGGTAGAAGCACACCTGGCACAGGAAGCTGCCAAAGGGCCAGGTGTGGTTGATGTAATAGTAGGTCCGCAGGGGCAGCGAGAGGACGTGGGCCAGGTCAGCCACGGCCAGGTTGATCATGAAGATGATGGCTTTGCTCTTCCTGCTGAGGAACCGGCACAGGACCCACAGGGCAGCGCTGTTGGCCAGCAGCCCTGGGATGAAGACGAGGGTGTAGGTGGTGGCATAGAGGGTGGACTGGAAGGACATCTGGGGGCCGGAACAGTTCCCGGAGGACACGTTACTCTCCATCCTGGCTGGATCTCTTTGCTCATGGGGCGGTCACGGCAGGGGGAGCGGTTCTGGAGTGGGTAGAAAGATTCTGTAAAGGCAAAATCTCTCCATGGAATAAGTGTGCTTTAGGACAGAGGAGTCAGTTGTGTGTAGGTGTGTGTGGTGGGAAGGGTGATCCCACCCCCAGGGAGCAATTCCAGGCATCCTCCATCCTCTCCTTGCAGAGATGCTCTGCAGGATCTCGTGAGATGCCCCAATTACAGTGAATACCCTGAGCTCTGTAACATCCATCTCTTGATTGCCAGAGAGCTGCTGCAGCTCCCTGTGTTTTCCAGGACCACTTTTTTTTTTCCCATCAACTTTTCCATCACACTCTGTGTCAAATTACTGCTCTACATCTACAAGCAATTTCAGCTGGACTGTAAATAAATAGGGATTTGAAATGGATTTAGGCACTGTCTTTGCACATCCATGCAGGGATCTGATGTGAATCGGCAGCAAAGGCAATAATTAACATCCCCAGGCAGCTGAGGCCAGGGGAGAGCTGCAGACAGATCCATCAGCTCTGGCTCCAGAGTTAAGGCTGGATTTATAAGTTAATAACTGGCCAAACACACGCCAGTTGCTCTGCTGGTCCTGCTAACTCAATTCCGGCACTGCCGGCACATTGTGCAGGCATCGTGCTGGAGAAACAGGAATTATCCCTCAGCAGTCAGGACATGCAGGGAGATAAATACAACTCCCTTCTAGTTAGGGTAGAGATCCTTCTCCATTTACCGATCCCAGCTCACTCAGTACTGAGGGGATTTATTAGCAGGTCACGGGGAGTTCAGGTGCTCCTGCTGCTCTCTGGAGAGGTGATGGATTTTGCCATTCATGAGTAGATCCCAAGGGAAAAAATCTGTTCTTTTGGGAAGAGGGGATTTGGCAGCAGCAGATACAAACCCATGGGCTGCAGCATCATCTGTAATGAAGAGAGGGATTTTCCCCTTGGAACTGGAGCCTGTGGGAGGTGGTCAGCTTGCCCTGCCCTTCCCTGCCAGGAGCTGAGGCTGGCAGAGCCCTCAGCACCTCCTGTCACTGTCACCCAGCCCCTCATCAGCAGTAATTAATTAAGAAGCAGCCAGAGTGCTGTTTCCCAGAGCCTGGTGTTTGTCACAGGGATGGATTTCCAGGAGCGAATCCATCCCAATGATTCAAGGTACAGGATGAACTCTCCTCCATCCCGCTCCTCCTCACATGGGCAGCTTTTTGGTGTGGTTACCACATTTTCAGGTTTGTGAGGAAATCATCATCTTAGATATTTTATATTTTTATGTGCAGATCAATATCTAAAATACAGCCCTGGCCTCTGGGCTGGCCTCCCCTCACCCTCACCTCTGAGGGAGCAGGGTCAGTGCTCACACCCTGCTTTCCAAAACGAGCCTTTCCCAATCTGCCTTCTTGCTTTTCCTTGTTTTCCCAGTGGAACTGGGGCTGCTGACTGTGCCAGAGGTTTGTGATTGCCTCAGTGAGTTGGGAAAGGCAGGGGAGAGGGGACATCAGTGCTGAGGGAATACTGGGAAACAGCTCCTTGGTGTCCCTGCAGTACCCCTGTGCTCCCCACCTGCCCAAAAATCCATGAGGGACTTGTGCCCTTTGCACTCAGTCTGTTTAACCCAGGGAAAGGGGTGGCAGGACTTGTCTTCACATCCGTGCAGAAAATAGAGAGGGAAAACTGCCAGGGAGTGTGGGGGATGCGGCTGTTCCCACCCCCTGTCATAGCTGTCCGATGACAGAGGTGGCACTTGGTGTGGGCTCATGGAAAGGGTCACAGAGCCCCTGCTGTCCCTGCCACACAACTCAGCCCAAATCCTTCACCTCTTCCATGGGCAGCCTCCCTGCTGCTTTTCTCCATGTTTCTGGCTTTCCCTGGGAGCACAGGAGCGCCTATTCCCGGCAGGAGGGCTGGGTGGCACTCCCGGTACCCCACACAGCTTTGGGTGGCAGCGCTTTGGAGGGCACCAGCAGGAAAGAGCAGAGATCCCCACCCTGGGCTGGGGTCAGGCCAGGCTTGTTCACTACAACAATTCCTGGGAAGGTGGAGTTGTAAAATTTTTATTGTTTTCCAGTTTTCTCTTTGTCTCGTGTCCCTCCAGCTTCCCCCTGCTTTGCTGGTGGTGTCAGGACTGAGACGCTCCTGTGGGCTCTGGCCAGAGTTTTGTTCAGTGCCTTTATAAATTTTCTATGAAATATTCCTGCCATTCTTTGATTAGTTCCCATTTCATCCATGCATGGATTTAAACACTGGCAGGAGCAGGCAGTGGTTTTTTTGGCAAAGCTGAGCTTTAATCAGCTGAAATTCCAGAAGGGAGCCAAATATCAGTGCCCGAGGAGTCAGAGCACCGACTGTGGATGCAGCCCCGCCATTCATTAAACATCAAACAACTCTGCAATTAATTAGGAGGCCAAAGCAGCTCTTGCAGCGCCCGGGGCTGATTTTTTGGAGTGTTCCTGGAGGCGAATGTGTCTGTCAGTGCTGGACACCGCCCGGCTCCAGTGAATCAGCCCGTGCCCCACCCAGCCCCACACCGCCGGGGTGTTCCTGCATTTTCTGCTCCCGACCCATTGGCAAACTCGCCCTCATCTTTTCCATGGGCTGCTTGGACAACCCAGGCTAAAGCTGAACTCCAGGCATGGCTGGGGAGAGCCCTCCGAGCTGGGGGATGGGGGCAGAGCTGCCTCCCTTCAGCGCTGGGATGCTGGAGGGAAAAGCAGGCTTGGGAAAATAATTTTTTAAAAAACCAGTAAATCCACTTTTGGCTTGAAATGAGGTCTTGGTTTAAGTAGTGGAGTTTTCTGGCGCTGGGGTTGTGAGCAACAATTTTGTTTGTTTAATCTAGGCACTAATAGGAAATGCGTAAATAAAGCTGGTCAGCTACGGCAGCCTCTGTCAGTAAGGACAAAATTGAGGGTTTTTTTTGCTAAAACAGCCTCTCCCCACGTCCAACCGCAGACCACAGCCTGCCCCAGGCACCGACTCCCCTCACCCACCCTCCGAGACAAATCTGTGGGCACAGCAGAAGCGGCTGAGGATGCTGCACCGGCCCGATACCACCCCTTGAAGAACTACAAAGAAGTGATAAAGTTGCTAAAACTGCGCCAGTTTCAGTCTGCTGAAGACAAGAGCAGAAATGCCACTCACCTTCCTGTGCTTCCCATGCTCCGGGGGGGTCATAGCCGTGCTAGCGAGCAGGAGCAGCCAGCGCCCTGCTTTTATTTCCCACTGATTCTCTCAGCAATCCCAGCGCCTCCTCGCTTGACTTCCACATGTTTTCGGAGCGCTGGAATCCTGCCGGCATCTGCAGCCCGGTCCGGTGGCTGCAGAACAGGAAATCCTGTATTTTGTTTCTCTTGTCCACACCAAAACGTGTGCAGTTAATGACGTTAAAGCCGCTGGGAAGGCGATGACGTCGTTTGGTGCCAGTGCCCTGGGATGGAGATGCCCACGAATTTCTGTCCCCTCTGGGCACAGGGGCTGTGGGAGGGCATGGTGCCCTTCCCTCCGGCTGCTCCTGCTCCTCTCCACGGTCACTTTGCCTGGGAAGAGCTGTAAAATACAGAAGCAACCTCCCAATAAGCGCTCGCTGAAGGAAAACCGAGCGCTCTGCCAGTGTAAGTTACTGGAAGGGAGTAATTTTCCCTCATTTTCTTGGAAGCATGGTTAGCCTCAGACTATCAAGGCTTCAGGCTAAAGCTGGAGAGTTTGGACTTTATTCCTGAAATAATGTGATGGTTTAAGGTGGAGATTTTCCCAAAATACTGTGGTTTGAAAAACCCATAATGTGCATCATTCTCAGTCTTTTTCTTTAATTCCTTTAATTCCCTTATATATATGCACATAGAGAGAGTTTTTAGCTGTTTTTCTGCCTGCTGAGCATGACCTGCTTTCTGCATGGCTGAAGAAGTGGTGTAACTTCATGGTGTGACTTCTTCTGAGCTGCCTCTTTTCCAGCTGAGGAATTTTACCTGATACCCAGGGTCACAACTCACGGCCCAGGGCTTGTACAGATAATTTGGCTGTTGGCAGCTTTCCCTCCCTGTAGGTAACGTAAAAATAGAAATATTCTTACCCAATTTTTTGTAAATGGTTCTGTGACCCCACAAAATTAATGGGAACAGAACTGTGGAAGAGAAATGAAAGGAGGAAGATCTCATAAACTTTAGTTACCAGCTCAGGGGCTGGGATCAGCTCTGCCACCTACTCAGCTGCCAGGTCTCTTTGTGCCAAGAAATCATGGAATCTGAGAGTGATTTGGATTGGGGACCTTAAAGACTCTCTGACTGCAGCACCTCTGCCACGAGCAGGGACACCTCCCACTATCCCAGGTTGTTCCAAGTCCCATCCAACCTGGCCTTGGACACTTCCAGGAATGGGGCAGCCACAGCTTCTCTGAGCACCCTAAATCCTCGTGGTTCGTATCTCAGAGGATCTGAGACATGCAAGAGCTGTTTGTCATTCCCAGTTTTCTTCCTGTGCATCTCTTCCAGCAGCTGGTGCATATCCTGGGAAGAAGGAGCAGCGCTCGTGTGTTTGTGGAGTGTTCAGAGACCACAGAAGAGAGGCCAGCACTGCGCCCTGTCCCTCCCCAGAGGGCAGAGGTTAATCCCAGACTGAGGCGGCTGTTTTATCAGGATATCCTGCCTGGGACATCCTATTTCTGTGTCTGCAGCAGCGTATCCAGCCATCCCTGAGCCCTATTTTTAGGTGTTTGCTTCCAGCTGTGCTGCTGGGCAAGGAGAGATCAGTGGATGTCAGACCCAAGCGAGGGTTTTGTAACCACACTGAGCCCTTTTCTGCTCCTTGGCTTTTTTGGAGAACTTTTACAGAAGATCACAACATTCCTGGCCATGAAAAGCTGAGGGATTGACAAACCTCAGGCCTCATCCTTCAACACACACGGATCAACCTCTCCATTCTTCTTTCCACTCCAGCATGTTTTTGTTTAGCATTTCTGTTTCTCTGGCTCATCCTTAATGCTAACGTGCCTTTCACACTTGGCAATATTCTGCTTTCAAAGGCAGAAGACACAAAGGAACTTTTAAAATAACTTTTGACATAACTGTGAGACTTTATCTAAGGCTTCCAAATAAAAGTCTCTTCTCCTGCAGCCTGGTATCCTGTGGGCAGGGGGCCAAATGCAGATGATCAGCATCTCTCAAGCGCTCAGCATTGAGAATATCTGACAGGATGCACCTGAAGGATGTATGAAAAGCAGGGGGAAGAGGAGGTTTGTTCACACAAAGCAGCTTCACCCTTGTGCAGGGAGCTGAGCGGGGCTGGGTGAGCCCCCAGCTCATTGTCCCTCTCGCTGTCACACACAGCTCTCTGCAGGGACAGCATTTTGGGAAGTTCTGATATATTTTACAGCAAATAATTGTCACTGCCTCCCTTACTTTTTGGGCTAAGCCTTGGTCTAATCCACAAACCCAGCATTTTTGGTTTAAAAGCACCAGTCATCCCCAAAATCTTTTAAGCGTAAAGAAGTGGTTTCATGGTTTTGAACTGTGGAGTTGTTATCCTGCACTTCCAGCATATTTTGTTTTTTCTCTGAGCAGAGAGCTGGTAATTTCATTTAATGGAAACAAGAGGTACTGCAAGATTCTGCAGCTCAGAACCTGAAGCTGCAGAACGGCTTTAAATCCCACAGGAGTTTTTTCCAAATATGTTTGTTCTCATGCACGGGAGGGCCCTTTCAAGCAGGAGAAGAGGTATCAGACATCTGCTCCTGCTTAAGATGGGGCAGTACTGCAGAGAAACACATTTGCTTTTGCTGAAAGGTGAATGGCTCATGTTCTAGAGGAAAAGAAATGTGTTTGCCCAGAGCTGTGCCTTGGGCACTGTGCCAGTGCAGGTGGCTTGGAGACCTCACTGCATCTCCATCCTGTGCAGTTCCCTTCAGGGTGAGACGCTCCAATTCCAGGAGCCCTTCAGATCCACCTTTCACACCCCTGTGGGGCTGTACCAAACCTCTTGATTTGGTTCAGTTCTGCCTTTCTGGGGCATGTCTGTTAAAACAGCTTTTTTGTGTCTGCCCAAGGAGGAGGAAAAGTCTTTTTCTACTTGTGGGTCTGAGCAGCAGGAGCAGCACAAGAGATAATCCAGGAGCAACATCGTGAAATTGTATTTCCTCTTGTCAAAATAATAAACATGCTTTCTGGTCACAGGAAATGGGGTGAGTTACAGGAACCTGAGCCAGGCTTGTTGTGCCTCTGACTGTGTGAGGCAAAGCAGCCCCAGCAGCCCAGGTCCTGGGTCAGATCCAGCGCCAGCCAGCTGGGAAGGCAGCTGGAATACTCTCCTCCTCACTGGAGTGCCTGTTTTCTTCTCTTGAGATGCACACTGAGGGTTTGGAAGGCATGAAATTAAGTGTTTGGATCTCACGTGTGGGTTTGTGGAGGCCAAATGGATCATCTTGGACTTTCAGAAAACGGCAGCTTTCCCTGATCTCTCTCTGCTCTGAGCTGTTGCTCTCCAGGTTGGCCCATCCTGACTGACTTTCCCTGGTGGTTTAACCCCATCTGGCAGCTGAACCCCACACAGGTGGTTTAGCTCTATCCCAACCAAAACCAGGGCACTTTCCCCCACACCAGAAGAGGCTTTCAGGCAGAGTTGTCTGATCCCCTGCACACCACGGGATGGGAAGTGTTCAGTGTGTGACCTTTCCTCACAGGCTAGGGCTGCAGTATGGAAAAGGAGCACTTTGGGGAATCTAAGGGAGTTCAGAGGGTGAATGAGGCAGAAGAATGTGGGGACCTGAGGTGCTTGGGGATGCCCTCATGGAGGTGGAGAATGTTACCCCTGATGGAGACACCAAATCCATGCTGAGGTTATGGGCAGGAGAGCCACTGTCGCTCCTGGACACTCAGCAGCTGGAGCTGGACAAAGTATTCCCATGCCTTGTCCATCTTCCACTACCTAGGACACCCTCCTGTGGAAGATCATCCTCAAAATACTTCTAAATCTAATAGAAGTGTGGTAGATTCAAAAATTAATAAATAACCCCTATTCAGAGTGAAAACAAGCAACAAATCTGCTTAAGAATAATGAAAGTTGCGCTCCTTTGCTTGAGCCCTGATCCCAGGAGGAGCTGATCCCACACAGTTTTCCAGGTACCAGTGATAACTACAAAACTCAGCTGATGTTTGCAAAACAACCTTTATTTTTTTTTTTAATTTTTTTTTTTAACATCGGTTCATGGGAAGCAAAACCCACAGAAGAAGCTACAGAGTTCTCGTAAGTGCTCTTGACTTGTTTTCACCTGATGAAGGGAGAATGGTGTGTGAAAGTGAAGGGACAGGAAACAGCTCCCAGTCACGTGGAGGCTGAGCAAGGTCTACAAAAATCCCCAAAACAAGCACTGAAACTGAAGTCTCCTTCCCTGACAACTTTATGTAGCTCATGAGAGGCTGCTGAACTGACAATAATTGAATTGTGTGAGGTCAACTCAACTCTGTCCGTGAGCGTCCACCCCTTTGGAAGGGACTCCTTACAGTGTGTAAACATTTATTGTGTCAGTGACATCAAAGAACATTGCCATTGACCACAGTGCATCCTGCTCAGCCCCAAATCATCTTTTCACGCCTGGGAGGAGAACTGTGAGAGCTTATTTTGTTTATCCAGTGTCATTACCTTTTAGAGAGAAATGGTTGTTTAAACCCTACTTCTTAGCTTTTTGTTTGTTTGTTTGTTTTTGGGTTTTTTTTGGTTTTTTGTAAACAGAGAAGTGGCAAAACACAATAGAAAGGAAATATTTGGCTACGTTAAATTTTAACTCAATGGAATTGAGTGGAGTTAAAATATGGCAAATGTTTCTGGTATTTCTTCTGGTTTTGTAGCAACTGTTGCAGGACTGTACAAATTGTTCACATTCTTTTGAAAATATACTGATTTCCAAAGGCAATAAATCGGTGACTGTTCAGCCAAATCCATCCCTAGGTATCGCAAGATACCCTTGAAATCACTCTGTAGAGTGGGTGGACTTGGCTGAAGAGCTGTAACTAATTAAAAATAAGGGGTAAATTAATCCTTCCTTGTCGTCTCTTTGCATAGTTACCTACAATGTAAACATTAGGATCATGGCAGGACCTGGTGGAAAAAAAATCACAATAATATATGAACTTAAATTCTTGTCTATCAGTGAAATCAGCTTGGCAAGGACTCCTCTATTTTTTAAAAGATGCATCAACTGAACAGGTTGAGATGAGCCTTTTTGGGGCAGATTCACCTCAGCTACCTCTGGACCACACACAGGGAGAAGGGAGTGAGAACCTGAGTGGTACCACCACCACCGTCTAACCCACCTGCACTGACCCCAGCACCTCCATGGTCCTGCCCCACGGGGTGCAAAGGCCATGGGCCAACTGCCCATGTCCCCCTTGCCAGCTTGGAGGGGAAGAAAATCACCTGGAGCAAGGGAATGTGCCACTCTCTGGATATTTGAGGGGAATTTTCTTGCAGAGGGTGTTGCACCAGCTGCAGGTGCAAGTTCTGGGATGTGTCAGCAATTAGGGAGCAAACAGAGCTGGGTGAGGAGGGGAAGGAGGAGCAGAGCAGGAGGGTGAGTGTGGAAAGGGGGAGCAGAGGTCACTGGTGACCAGTGGGATGCACCAAACCCAGGAGCACACAGAAACCTGCACACCTTCACCCATCCACAGCCCCCACTGCACAAGCCACAATGTCCTTTGGTTGCTACTGGCCAGTTTTAGGTTCTTGAGTTGTTTTCCCAGAGAAGATTATTCAGCAGATGTCAGTGTATAAATGTGGGATTGTCTCTGGCTTGATCATAGAGCCTGCAGCTGGGAAAGTAGAAGAAAAAGCCTGGGACTTTTCCACCGTTTTCCAGTAAGAGTTCTTTCACTCCCTCCTGTGTATTTTATAGTCCAGTGAGGTCAGGTGGGGATGGCACAGGGCAGGAAGAGTCACAACAATTGGGTCACTCACCAGATTCCAACACACCAGTCTTAGACAGGGTTCTATCTTCTATATACTGAAAAAATTCCACTGCCACGAAACTCCGTTGGATAAACCTGCAGGTCTTTCACAACAGAGTTGGTAGTGGAGTATCCCAGACCAGTCTCAAGTTTTATTTAAAATACCTTCGTTTTTTCAAAATGGCTCTCTTGTCACTCCTTCATCGACGAGGCGCTCTCTTTGCTCATGAGCCGGCTCCGGATGGCCATGCTGCTGTGCCTGGAAATCTCTTCCTGGAACTCGGAAGTCATGAAGAAATAGATGATGGGATCCAAACAGCAGTCAAAGCTGGCGAGGCTCAGGCAGAAGGGCTGGGTGTAGAGTGTGATGGTGCTCAGGAAGCAGTCAGTGATGACGTTCTCCTTCACCAACATGTAGAAGAAGAAGTTGATGTGGTAGGGAGCGAAACACACACAGAACACAATGGCACACATGGAAACCATCCTCAGGGCCTTCCTCCTCTCCCCGCTGTTCTCCGGTGGGACGTGGAAGCCCCGGATGGAGTCTCTTGTTTTCCATGTGCAGAATAAGATGATGACCAGCGGGCCCACGAAGCCCACGAGCTCGGCAGTGCCGGTCATCAGCACTGTGCCTACCTTGCTGTCGATCGGCTTCACCTGCAGGTCGGCAAAGCAGCTGGTGGTGTTGGCACCCAGCCCGTGGCTCCTCATGATGGGGAAGGGCACACAGGCAGCCCCCACCAAGAGCCAGACCAGGGCGCTGATGGCCACGTCGTAGCGGCGCTTCCAGCCCTTGGCTCGGAAGGGGTGGTACAGGAAGAAGTACCGCTGGATGCTGATGCAGGTGAGGAAGCAGATGCTGGCGTACATGTTGAGGTACTTCAGGTAGAAGCTCAGCAGGCACAGGACATCCCCAAAAGGCCAGGTGTGGTTGATGTAGTAGTAAATGCGCAGGGGCAGCGAGAGGACGTGGGCGAGGTCAGCCACGGCCAGGTTGATCATGAAAATGACAGCTTTGCTCTTCCTGCTGAGGAACCGGCACAGGACCCACAGGGCAGCGCTGTTGGCCAGCAGCCCTGGGATGAAGATGAGGGTGTAGGTGGTGGCATAGAGGCTGCTCTTGAAGGTGATGTCCTGACGGGAGCAGCTCTGGTTGCTCTGGGCCATGACTGGGTTGCTGGAAGAGGCTGTGGTGTTGTAGGGTGGGTAGGTCATTCCTGTGGAGAGAAAAACGGGATATGAAGGCAAAGACACTGCAAGAGTTGTTGGTGCTCACGTCTGCATTTCCCATTTGGCTGTTCAGCACAAAGCAGAGTTTTGGGAAGGTTGTCTGCATGAAACATCCTGGAATCATGTTCAGAGCTGCCCTGTCAGAGAACCCTCAGTTCCCACAGGCGTGGGAGATCATTCCTGGTGTGTCAGTCCCAGGAGAACAAGTGAAGCTGTGCCACACTGATCACGGGGCAGCAGGAGAAGCTGCCCATCCTTTGGCCATCTCCTCAAGGTCTCCTATGGTTTGGTCTCTGGGAGCAAGGCAAGAATACATGGATTGTATGGGCATATCCCACCTCCATCATGGTCATGGCCCAGTGCTCAGAGTGTGGGCGCCAAGCACTGAATCATGGAATGGTTTGGGTTGGAAAGGACCTTAAAGCCCACCCAGTGCCACCCCCTACCTTGGGCACGTGGTAGTAGGGCACCTGGCATCTACTACTACCTTGCCATCCTCTGGCCTTGATCACTTCCGGGGATATGTTGGGCTGTGTTGGGCATTATGTGGGTGACAGGTCTCCCGAGTCCCTCAGAGGACCTCACAGACACACTTTCTCTGGCATTATGGGCACCAACCCCATGCAAAAGGGTAGCAGGGAGTGGGCTTGGAAAATGTGACTGTTGTGAACACAGCCAGTGCTCCTGAAGTGTTCTGTTACTGTATTTAAGCTGGTGGAACACTCAGAGACCTGGTCACACCACCAACTTCTATTTCTCATCACCATGGCAGCCTCAGTCTGACTCTTTTTTTTGTCAGATAATTTTACTTTTTAGGTACTGCCAATTTCTGCCTCTCAGCCATCAGCAAAATGCCACGTGTTGAAGTGTTGGGTCAGCTTTCTCTTGCCAGCTTTTGTAACTGGGACCAGTAAGTTTGGTAACTTGTCCTCAGCAAGGCAACACAGGCAGGAGGAATTTGGGTTTATGGGGGAGTTTCCTCCCAGTGTTATAATTCTCATTACAGTGATTCCCTAGCATGTTGAATATAGCAGTTGAAGCTGAAAATCAGCTTCATGTGGCACTGCAGACACTGATTCACTCCTCTGACTCATTTCCTCCAAGAGGCATTTGCCAGAAAAACTGTCTCTGTAGGTAGAAATTAGTAACTCCTACTCTGTTACTAAAGCTTTTTCCTTGTGCTACCAAAAGAGTTGAGTTTAGAGCTCTCAGTGACACAAGAGCCCAAATAGCTGGGTTTTCAGCCTCTTAATCGTTGTGGTGCTTACATTTGGCACCTCATCCAGACACTGCTCCAGGCTGCCACGGAAGGGTTGGGATTCAGCCCCCAAAACACCCACACATGCAGTGAGCAGGGCCTTGTAACTCTGCTCCTGCAGGCTCCCCGAACAGATTCTTGCTTTTCTTTCTCAGCTTCTCTTTCACGTTCCCACAGCCTCCAAAAAGCAAGGCCTGTGTGTTTATCTCCTGCAGCAGGCCCAGCTTTAGCAGCTCCAGCTGCTCCGAGCATCAGGGGAGTGCTGCCTTTGGGAAGCTCTCTGGCTCATCCCCTTCCTTCACCAAGATGCTGGATCCGAGGCCCTCAGAGCTGCTTTTGTCCCTCCAGTTCCCTCCCAATCCCCCTCAGCACACACAGCTCTGGGACAGGATGCCCTGCTTCATGTTCCCCAGCAGCCCCATCCCAGGACACCACGGCCTTGCTCCTGCCTTGAGGCCAAAACAGGCCCATGAGGAGGGAAGAGGCTCAAACTGTGACAGAAACACAGAAGAAAGATTCTTCTGGCTCACAGGTTTATCTTCCCTGAGAAGCAGCAATAGAGGCCTGCTGCTCTCCATCCTGGAGTTGTCAGGACGGGGAGTGAACAAGGGCTAGAGCTGGGCATAGGTGTGTTCCTCCCCTCAGAGTGGTGGATGTGGGTTACATCCCATTTCCTGGGACCTGTGGATTTCTGCTACTTGGGAGGTTCCATCCCTTTCCAGCTGTTGTCCTGCTGGCCATGGCCTTGTCTCTGGTAAAAAAATTGCCCACTGCACCTTCTGTCCCTTCAGGTCACCTCTCCCTTTGCCAAGAAACCATTTTCCAAGTCCTCATGTGCCTGGTTTTCCTTGGATATCAAAGCTGGAAGGTCGGCCTGCTGCTCCTCCAGACACAGCTGGTGGATTGCCATTAAAACCACACAGGATTAGGTACATCTGCAAAATGTTATCTTTTAAAAACACTTTTATAATTACTTTTCTAATTAAATGCTGGCCAGTGTGTGCTTGTTCTTCAGTCTAATGAGTGACAGCAGCCAATTTGCTAATCAAGGTCCTTAAATACAGCTAGGCCTTATTTAGTCCCTTACAACACAGAATATTTTGTGATTCTGTGACTTAAGTCTCATGTGACACTAAGGACAATTGGGGTGATAGGGTGAAGGTCTGCTGACTCAAACCAGGCTCTGACCAGAGGTTTAGGGCAAACTGCCGTGTCCAGGATGTGTTCCTGGAACACGAGGGTGATGCTGAGGGCACACACTCCATCCCAGAGCTCAGCTCGGGACAAACCCTGCCCAGGTAGGAGCCCGAGGCCCTGGGGGAGCCCAGAGCATGGAGAGCTTCCCACTCATCCATCACCTTAATTTGCTAATTGTCCACAAGGTGTCAGAGTTCATCCAAATTCTATTTCTTGGCTCTCTAAGCGATTTTTCTCACCCCCAAGTGTTGTCTGAGCAGTAAGACAAGGACTCTCAAGAGTCCACCTTCCCATCATTTAGGAAGATCCCAAACTAAAAACATCCAGTGTTGCTGAATAACTGATATTAGGGAAAAAATTGCTCCCAGGAGTGGACTTGGTTGCTGGTATCTTAATCTTTTCTGATGATCTTTAAAGGTCTTTTCCAACCTAAATGATTCTGTGATTCAATTTGCGGGTAGAAGAGTCCTGAAAAGCTGCACTTTGATGGAGATCATGGAGCTGTGGTGAACCTTGGAGGCAGGAGATTATAAAACCCATCCTGCAGGTGATGTCCCAGCCCCACCACCCCAGCAGATCTAATTCAGACCCTGGGAACAGGAGGTGGATGCTCTGGAGTCAGAAAAATCCCTCTTTGAATTCAGGGAGCTCAGAGTCTGAGCAGGGTGGCCTGGCTGGCAGTGCACACAATTAATCCATTACCACAATTAATATGCATGGGGTGGTGTCTGCTGGCTCATCAGCAGGGCCCTTCCTGAGGATGAAGGATTTCATTACAAAACCATAAAAACATAACGAGATTAAACCATCTCTTTAATCAAAATGCACCCAGACACGCACAGAGAACCACAAAATTACTGCATTTCTGCCTTTCCTCTCACTTGGGCTCAGACTGAGGCTTAATCCAACACCAACCCCTTCTCTTCCCACCTGTGCACAAAAGCAGACACTTGAGATACCACTGAGGGTCCTAAAATTACATCTCCAAAGTCCTTCACTGCGTGGTGGGTGTGCAGCAGAGGCTGCAGAAGACTGAAATCTCCAGTAGATCTTATCAGTGCTCACTTACATCTTGCAGAGAGGTGGCTCCCACTGCAGCATTGCTTTCAGAATATGATTTTTTTAAAGAAAAACCAGTGTCAAATAAACACACTGAGATCTAACCACTATTTTTTATATTTTTGTATAATTCTGTATCCCTGATGCTGTTGCAATAAAGATATAAGAAGTAAGCATGCTATTACTGGAGCTTTGGAAACTAAGCATAGCATTCCTGGGCAAAATACGTTCATCTGGATAGGCTGAGAAGCACAGGGATGTCATTTCAGAGTCCTGTATCTGTCTGAGGTGCCCATCAGAGCCAGGTTAATTGATTTGATGGGGCACAAACATCTCCACGCTCTGCCCTCAGTGCAAGGCTGTGACACTGGAGTGAAACCTGTGCACTCGAAGTGGAACATTCTATGGTTAAACGTGCTTTTTTTTGTTCTCTTTCACAGAAAAAGAGCAGATCTGAGCTGTCTGCTGTATTTTCGTTTAGCAGCACTGGCGGAACTCCTTCCTGCAGCTCCAGCAGAGACACCAACAGCCCCCTCAGGGTGCTGCCCCCAGGCTGGGCAAGGGCTACCTCACAAATGCACTTCTCCCATGGATGGAATTCCCACGGCTGATGACGTGGGCACCGGGGCCAAAGTCCCAGCACTTTGACACCAAAAATACCTGAAAAGAAACCCCCTGTCCCTGCACAGCTCCTGCTCCAGCATGCTGAGAAATCCCCTCCTGCAGATCCTGACACCCTGACTCACCTTCTGTGAGATTCCCTCTTGATCTGCTTGCAGAAATCTCGGATTCAGGGGCCGCCCACTCTAAATCCTGTCTGTGACCACTGCACAGGCTGTTTGCTGGGCTCCCAGCAGAGCTGAGCTGCTGGTGCAAGTGAAAGCAAAGCCAGCAGAAAGGCACCTTTTACAAAGTACAGCTGGAAACCTGCAAACCGTGAAGTCACGTTTAAAGCTTCAGAGCATGAAGTTAAGTTAAAATCTTCAGCCCATGAAGTTTAAAAGCTTCAGCCCATGAAGTCAAGTTCTAATACAGAGCAGTGACTGCAGTCTGAATTAGGAATTAAAACCACCTCATGATTCTCATTAGCAAAAGCAAGTCAAAGCAATCCTGCTATTTTTGTCACCTTGTGTCCCCTCACTGTTATCAATTTCCTCCTGTTGCTGCTCACTCACAGAGCTTTAGATGGCACAAAGATAGGCAGCACATGGATTTTATTTTATGGCAATATAAATCGCCATTGGAAAAAAATCAGATTTGCTTGTTACCCTTACTGTCAAGTGTGACATTAAAATAAAATATATTCCTGGATGAATCAGGCAAGGAATTATCCCTATAAATGACACTGGAGAACAGTTGGAGCACCGCTACTTGCCCACGCCTGACATTTGTTTTTGCAGGCGCAGCAGCCGCTGTTTGAACTCCTCCATGTGTTCACCCAGAGCATTGGCACAGAAGGAGAGCTGCTGCTGCTGCTGCTGCTGCAGCTGCTCCTGCAGGGCTCCAAGTGCCTCAAATCTCCTCCTGGCAAGAGCCACCCCCTAAGGAAAACCCCAGGGAAAGGGACCTTCCTGCAGGAAGCAGCACGGGCGCAGTTCTGGATCCCGAGGAGAGGGTTCAAAGCAGCCTTACCTTGGCAGGCAGAGCCGTGCTGAGCGCAGCCGAGTGCTCAGGAGGAAGTGGAATGTCCCCTGCACCACTGTTTACACGAGCAGGACCTGGGTGACATCATGAAGCACCACAAAAGGTGCTGCTTTTGCCAGTGCTCAGCTGTGGCTCCAGCCCTGCTCCCAGCCCTGCCAGCTCGGTCCTGGTCAGGTGTCCCCACAATGATCCCGAAATGGGGTTACGTGCCTTTGTCCCAGGTGTTTTCTCTCCTGGGCTCTGCCAGGTTGGCTCGGCACCCACTGGGAAGATTCCAAGTGGAGTTGGGTGCAGGGCACCCCTTCCTCCTCTCCAATTTTTCCTCCTCTCCAACTCTTCCTCCTCTCCAGCTCTCCGTCCTCTCCAACCCTTCCTCCTCTCCCACTTTTCCTCCTCTCCAAGCACAGCTCTGAGCAGACCATAGAAATGCTCCCGAGGATTTTGCCTGCTCCTGTCTGGCAGCTCAGCCTTGCTGTCCCCTCCTGCCCCTGGGGCTGAGGACCTGCTGAGCACTCTGCCCCAGCTCAATCCTCCTCTGGATCAGGTCTGACTTCCCAATAGCTTTTTTTAGCACAGCCTTGCCAGCGACATTTCTCCTGAGCTAAATAAGTCCGCCGCTCAATTTACACTCGCTGGATCTCCCTGCCAGCAATGCTTAAGGGTGACACTTCTGACATTGCTTCAAGGAACAGGCACAGATCCAGCCTCACCTTATCCCAGGAGATAAATACACATCTGGGGCTACAGCTTTACCCCCTTAGAGGATCTCACTGTTTGGGTTTTCAGAAAACCACCAGGAATCTGCCCTGCTTTGCCTCTCTAGGATCTGGCTCTCAGCACTCGACTGTCCCTGCCCTCACCAGTTGAACTCTGCTCTATTGTGGTTTGAGAGTGTGAGATTAAACCTTACAGCAGCTCCTACCTGACATGGGGACAATGTAAGTGTTGATGTCTCACAGCTCAGAAACCTCAGAAACCCAAAACTGATCACTCTCATTCAGATAATTCTGTGTGAGCACCCTCTAAAATGCAGTGCTGTGCTTTCCAGATGGTCTTGTTTCCATCAGCTGTCAAAGGACGTTGGTAGAAGTTGGGAGCTTGCCAGGTGTTTATTTTAAAATTATTTATATGGACCTTGTGAAAAGCAATAGTGAGCTTTTGGCCAGTGCTGCAGTGTTTATCAGCACATCCTGTTTAGCTGATTTTTTTTTTTTTCCTCAGCAATGGAAACATATTTGCTGGAATTTATCCAATCACAAAATTGTCTTTCACATAAACCCACTGCAATCTGCAGCCTGGCAAGCTGAGAATTTGGAAACAGCAGTTCCCTGACTGACCCCGCCAGCATCTGTGGAAAACAAACATTCATAAATCACAGAATCATGGCATGATTTGGAACGGAAAGGAGTTTAAAGTTTATCTTTCTCCACCCCCTGCTAAGACAGGGACATCTTCCACTATACCAGGTTACTCCAAGTCCCATCCAACCTGGCCTTGGACACTCCCAGGGATCCAGGGACAGCCACATCTTTGCTGTGAACTTTTGCCAGGGCACCACCACCCTCATTATCAGCTCTTGTGCAGATGCTCTTCTCTGTATGAACCCCCATCTAGGGTGAGCAAAAGCCACAATCCTTATCAAAAAAAAGGAGAGAGAAAAGATGCAGCTGCTGTTCCTGCCTTTCTCCATGGCCATAAATTTCTCTGGTTTGGGGCAGGTTGTTACAGGAGAGTTTTAGGACCAGATAGAAAATTTAAAAGTGCAACTTATTGCACCTGCAGAATATCCTACTGAATTTCTTCTTGCTTAACTAAGTGGTGCAGTTGCAGAGGATCTGAGCCCTGTTTACTGGGTGGTTTATCAGTTATCCTGCAGACAAGGGCTCAGGAAGTGGCTTTTTCTGCGATAAACCAGAACTGCCCGGAGATTTTGCAGACAGTTATGCTGGGCATGATGGAATTTCCCAACAGAGCTTTGCCCTCATTATGAAGGTAAAACTTTGGTTTGTGCAGTGTAAGGCTCTTCGTCCTCTTGGTTATGTCTTCCAAGAAATATTCATTACCATAATTACCTGGATTAAAGGAGAGCTTGGATCCAGCAAAGCCACCTGGACTTCGGTGCCATCATCATGTGACAGATAATTGAGCAATACCATGGTTTTAACTCAAAAAAATTAGCTCCAGCTTTGCCTGTTTGCTGTTCAGGAGCTGGATTTGATGTGCAATGTTCCCAAATAGAAAGAAGTTTCCATACCTTTTCCATGCTTCTATTTCCTTTCCAAGTTCTTTCCCCAAATCCAAAAATAAGTGGCTGCTTTGTGGCTTTTTTGTGGTTTAGTCCATAGAACTGTAACTGGTTTTTTAGAGGTTTTCCACATCTACAAGGGGAAAAATCAAATAAGGAAGAAAACCTCCCATAAAACAAATTACAGCCCTTCAGTGAGAGCCAGAGGAAAAGCAGCTGCATTTCTAAATTATTATCAAGATAGGTATGTAATTTACGAAAATTTATAATTTAGTATATAGAAAATATTAATATAGTGCATTGTCCAGTATTATTAATATAGCATATTCATAATAGTTCATAATTATTAAAATTTTTCTAAAATCACAGAATCTTGGGATATATGGATGGGAAGTGACCTCAAAGTCCATTCAGCTCCACTCCCTTCCATGGGCAGGGACACCTTCCACTATCCCAGGTTGCTCCAAGCCCCATTTAACCTGGCCCTGGACACTTCCAAGGATGGGGCATCCAATAAATAATAATATTAGTGGATGGAGCAGCCAATAAATAACATAAAGATTTCGATTTCATGTCAGATTTTTTTTTGCTATCAAGTCAAGCCTTTGGAGTGTGGAAAAGCAGACATTCAACAAAAGTCACAGCAAGAAATTTGTCTAAGTTTCGTCAAAAGTTGTACTCTGACAAGGAGAAAATAAATAATTGCATCCTGACTCAGTGATTCTTCCTATGGAGAATTTAAAGGATTATTTAAAGGAGAGTGAAATGTATATGTGGAGGTTAAATTACATAATGGTGTTGTTTGATATATCAGATAACAGAAAGAGGAACAGAGAAACGACAAACATTTCAAAATTCTTCCCTTTTATTTCTGGTTTTGGACCTCAGGCTGATAATAATTTTTTCTCTTGCAACAAAAAGGAGCAGGAAGCACATGGGAAAAGTCAGAACGGGGTGCTGTGTGAGAAATGACTTCTAATTACCTGCATTTTCTGGCCACTGGAATATCATTGCTCATTAGTGCCTCTCTGCTGTTACAGGGCTACAATTGTTAACTCACATCATTAACGATTTCCTCTGCCCCCAGTACAGACACACACGCTCCTCCTGTCCAAAAGAGAGGCTGATTCTGTTCCAAGTAAATGGATTTTTAATTCAAAACAGCAGCTTTTCCTAGCAGAGCTGCCCGGTAGCCCCGTCTCGGCCCATCCCTGCGTCCCACGGCAGCCGTTCCCTTCCGTGGGCGCTTGGAACTGGGGATAAATAACGAGCTGGAAACGTCCGCACCAAGGGTTTCTACAGGAACAGAAATACTCCTCCCTGACGGCAGAAAGAGAAAGGAGATCTTGGAATGCTGGTGCCCAAACCCTTGGAAGCTCGCCCTGGATTTTATTCAGAGCAGCTGAGCACCTTGAGTGCCTAGAGCTGGAGGAGAGTCTGAGGAGATTTTCTGGTGAGAGATCCAGGGTCTGCCACCAGGATTTGCCCACCAGAACCATTTGTCTGAGTCGTTTACTTCCCAAATTCTGATTTTAGCAGGAACTAAAAAGGAGAAAAGTGTCTTCTTGTCTAACCAACCAGAGCCTCTGAGAAGTATTTTCCATGCAGCTGATGCTAAAAATAATCATTGGTTTTCTCTGCTGAAACTTCCCCTTCATCCCTTGCAGCGTAGAATCCCTTGACAGACAGATTCTAGCAGCCTTTTTGGAGGGGTTAAATGAAAATTTTGAGGGAGAGGGACCTGGGGAGGAAAATGAACTTAGTGTTGCCTGTGGTGGTTTTAATTTCTTTGCCCAGTTTAATTTATTTGCAGAAATTCTGTTCCCAAGGGGGTCTTTGTAGTGGTGAGTTACCCTGGCGCAGCTGCCACAAGCTGGCACGTGAAATTCCTTTTCCGTACGTGCACAGGGAATGGAGTGCATTGTTTGTGTTCCTTCTGGAGCTTTATGCTAAAGCCAGCGCTCCAGTTTTCCCTGGGGAGAATCACCAGCACAATTTGGTGAGATCCAGCTAAATGTAAAGGTTATAATGTGTTAATTTAGAGCTTCCAGCAAAAAGAGCTGGAAGTGTTGGAACATCAGCCTCAGGGAACCAACTCAGTCTGGAACTATATCCTGGAATTCTGTCACTTGTCACCCACAGGTGACTCGTCCCTCTGTAGAGGCAGGACAAGCCTGAGAGTTGTGGTGTGAGCTTGGACACATCCCAGACCATCCCAGGATTCCGTGATCCAAAAGCCAATGTCCCAAATATCGTCTGTGACACTGGTGCAGCCTCTCCGTGAAGGCTGCAAAGAGAAGGGCAAGAATTTCCAAGAGAACTGGAAGACAAACCCAATGAAGGCCATGGGGAATTCCCAAGATCAGAAAACCCCCTCCCAACGAATATAATCAACCCCAGTCATGTTCTTCATCACATTTTCTTCAGGAGGCTCTGCTTCCCCTTTCACTTCATCTGAGGGCAGCAGCAAAGACTCCAGCAAAGAGAGAACTTGATCGCATTTAAAAATTAGGAGGTTTTTAGATGGGATATTGGGAAGAAATCCCTCCCTGTGAGGGTGGGGAGGCCCTGGCACAGGGGGCCCAGAGAAGCTGCGGCTGCCCCTGGATCCCTGGAGGTGTCCAAGGCCAGGTTGGACCTCATTCTTGTCAGGTTATTCATGGCATCACAGGACTGTTTGGGCTGGAGGAGACCTTAAATCTCATCTCATTCCAACCCCATGGGCAGGGGCACCTTCCAGATGTCCACCTAGACTAGGTTGCTCAAATCCCTTTTCTACCTGGATTTGGAAGAAGTCAGGTGCCATACAGGACATGTGTAGGGAGAGATACAAACATGAACACAGGCTTAGGCCTGGGCCTAAGGTATAAATCTGGCCAGAGAAAAAATTAATTCTACACCATCAACAGCTGACAGCAGGAAATCAACAGCAGCAGTGCCTCAGGGCTGCTCTGGGTGCTCCTGGCTGGGGAAGGACTCCAAGGAAAATGATTCCTGGGAGAAAACAGCCTCATGAAACATTTCATCCTTTCAATAAGATTAGAAACACTGGCAGCACGTACAAATCACAACAGCTACAGACCAGATATCACGGGCTGATTGGAATAATGAAAAGCCACAAGATGGTTTTGCTCTATCACTGCTTCCCAGGATATTTAATGAGCAGGACAAATTCCTGGCAGCTGGTTTGATTTCCCTGCCCAACAGCAGTGATGTGTGCAGGTGTTGATGGAACAGCTTTATTTTAGCTCTTCCTGAGAACCATTAGCTCAGCATCATCTGTTCAGGGGTTTTTGGCTTATAAAGATCTTCTGTCAGCTCTTAGTCCTGCTCCAAGAGCCTGGATGAGCCTGGATTCTGCTGAAGCTGAACCCCACCAGTCACAAACTCCAACTTTCTGCCCTTCAGAGCTACAGCTGAAGACCTTGAGTTCAGCAAGCTCTCAGCAACAGCAAAGGAGAGCTTGGGAGGAGCTGTGCCATCCCACAAGGTGGATTTGTCTCCTGGAGCTGGTGGGAGGAGCAGAGCAGTAGCCAGCAGCTCCTGGAGCCTTCTTCCCATCTTGGAGAGGGCTGTCCTTTGCTCACATCCCACAAGGATGTCAATCCAGCTGAGTGTTGGAAAGGATGAGTAATCCTTTACTCTTACAAGAGTTCCTTTGGATAGAGGAGTCAAGATTTCCATGGCAGCCAAAATTCATTGGCCCTGTTGGATTTTATTTCTTGTTTTGACGGTTTCTCCAGTAGCTCTGTGTTTAGGTTCACTCCTTGTTTCTATTTTCTCTTTCAGATCTGTCTTTCACTCCCCAGTTTTCTCTGACACCTGGGGAGAAAATGCAGCACAATTATATCTAAGCTGTGTTTGCAGCATCCCAGTCCTGCAGAAAGAATCCTCCAGATTCTGTGATCAAACAACAGTTAAGCTACACCCTATTTCTCCAGTGCTTTTCCTTAATGTTTTGCTTTTTAATTTCATTTTCTATCCATAATGTGGATTGCATCAAACTACCAATTCCTTGGATAGTATTTCTGAACAGGGGGTATCAGTTGCTGTAAGGGACTTACTCTAAATGAATGTTTCTAACTGTGCATTCCCAGATTCAGGGGTTGGGAGAAGGAATATTTGCTGCTTTTGAGTCAGTCTAAATTGATTTCCCCCATATTCCAGCTGTACTCAGAGAGGGAAAGCACAACTTCCATTTCCACTCCCCCTGAACCACTACCACAACTTTGCTGGGGCAAAATCCAAACCTTAACTGGCAAAATCCCATTTTTTAGGGACATTTTCTGCAGTTACATCCCACAAACAATTTGCAGTTTAGCTGAGATACCTCCTCAAGGCACCAGATCCTAGGAATCCTCCCTTCCTGGAAAAAACAAATATCCCACCAACTTCCAATGGGTTTTCATTGGATTGGAACTCTCAAATCTTGCTGCTTTTAAATGAGAACCTTTGAGAATCCATTTGGGAGACTGAGAAGAGGCTTTTGAGGTTGGGATGACTCCTCGACCTTGAAGATCTGTTGAGAAAATGGAGCATAGGGGAGGCCCCACAAGTAGAACGTCCCAATGAGAAGTGAGAGAAAAACCATTCAGAACTGGCTTCTTAAATCATCTAATTTTAGACTAAAAGCAAAGTTCCTTCTTTCCCTTCCTCCCTGAAATCACTGGAAGAATCCACAACAGTCCTATGATTTCCTCATAAATCAGGCCATAGGTAATCCCAGTTAGCATGGGGCTCTGACTGGGAAATTATAATCATCTCTGAGTTAGAACGGGACTTTTCACTTTCTCATTTCAGGCTTAGTTATTGGGGTTTGGGATTTTTTGTTTGGGTCTGGTTTGTTATTTTTGCTTGCTGAGTTTACATAAACCTTTGGGGTTGGGTATTTTCCTGTCTTCTCTTCATAAGCAGAACCCAGATGTTTCCAGACTCGTCAGTAACTCTCAGATTCCTCTTCCACTTTGATATCAGCCCCATCTCTGCTTTTCCCAGGACGTCTTGTCAGTTTTGTGTCTGGATAAAAAACCTTTGTAGCCACCACATGACCAAACAGCTCGTCCGGAAGAGCTGCAGCTCATAAATTTATGGTGCAATCATTTTATTCTGAGAATCCTTGTACAGGTGGAAGGGGAAAAAAAAACAACGAAACTGCTGGTTTGTGGCTGAGACATCAGTGAAACTGTGTAACAGCGTCAAGATGCAAAGAACAGCTCTGCTAATTCCTTTTTCTTCCTTTTTTCCCAGCTGGACGGAGAACTGAGGTCTGGAAGAAGCGCTGGGCAGTCAGGGATTTTGAATTAGCCTCATTAACATGCATTAATTAGATTTCTGCAGGGCCAGAGACATCAGGCTTCAGGAAAACGATATCCTGCCTTTTGTCAGCAGCCTCACAGATGCTCCGGAGGAAGGGGAGCTGTGCCTTCCCCAGGGAGAGCAGCTCCCAGGGCAGGAGGGATGCTCCAGAGGGAGCAGGAGAGGCTGAGCAGCTGCACCAGCTGGGGATGCTCAGACAGCCCAGAATGCAAGAGGTGCTGGAAGGTGCTGCCATGGGAGAGGTGTAGGAAAGGGATAATCGTGTCCTGAGCAGTCCTGGGCTGGCAGGTGGCAGCAGGGACACGGTGTCACCACAGCGCCTGAGCAGTGACAGACACAGGGTCAGGTGCAGGTGAAGTCAGGCAGAACTTGCAGGCAGGAAATGCCCTTTGTTTGCTGACGAGTTGGTTTTTCTCTTACCAAAACCACTCCTAAGAATCCCAAGTCCTTTGTCCAGCTTCAGCCTGGGTGTCTGGGAGTGTCCTTGATGAGAGAAAGGTCACCAGGGAGGACAGCAAAGAACTTACCCAAAGATGTCACCAAAGACAGCTTGGAGGGGAAAATGCTTTTTTCTAAACAAAAGAGCAAACTTGGGCAAAAGGCAGCTGAGACTGGCACAGGGGCCTGCCTGAATTCCCTGGGGTTTCCCATTCCTTCAGGAAATAGTCCCTTTGGAGTGGCAAGTTGGGAATTCTGTCCCATCACATAAATTTGGCCATTCCTCCCCACTGCTCATCCTGATGTGTTTGACAGGAGCAGGACTGCCTTGACCAGAACCCAAAACAACCCTGGCACGTTGGATAATCCCACGGGATAGAAATCCCACGTGTCCCTGTGGTGCAGCTGCTGTAGAACCTTTTCTCTCAGAGTCTTCAGCAGAAGCAATGCCTGCAGGAGCACGCAGAGGGTGGAGATATTTCTGCAGCTCAGAGCCTGTTCTGGTTTCTCGCAGCTGTGGCTAAACTGTCATTAGCACCTCAGGTCTGCAAGCCACTGAGCTGTGACAGAAGTGCTTTTGTATTAGATAATGATTCTGATTAATTGTTTGAGCACCTCGTGGCCTTCCCCGAGCTCAGCCCGCCCGGAGAGGCTGTGGGGTGAGCTCTGTTTCACAGATGAGACCAAGAAACAGCAAGGGCTAAGACATTTCTTAACTCTTCTTCTAATTTCTCGTGTAGGGCTTGGTGCCTTTGCCCCTAGCCCTTCCTGTCACTGTTGGTTTGGCTCTCCTTTGGAGCTGCCTGTCCTGATGAGAGCCCTCCCTGAGCACAGGCTCAGCCCCATCCCTGCATCCCAGCAGTGGATGCACCTCTCCTGGGATGCAGGGATGAGCCAGACCACAGCTCCCAGAACACCCCCACATTTTTAGGGTCTTTTAACCTTCCTAAAGACCACAGCAGTCCCAAATCCCTCCCTCTGGAACAGCAGCAGGTTCTCAATCTGTTCTCTGTTCCATCTGGAGAGGGAAGCAGGGATGGATCTTGAAAACTCTCCCTGTTTCTGTGCTTCCAGCTGCAAACTTCAGTCCCTGGTCCCATCCCCAGGCACATCCCACCCTGGGCTTGGAGGGGCCCAGCTGGGATCTGCTGGAGGGAAAGGACCAGTCCTGGATCCACAGGAGAACATTCCCAGCCTGGAATCAGCAGTCAGGGGTGGTGAGGAGAGGAAAGAGGCCTCGACTGTGCAGACAGGGCATTGGGAAAGGAAGGAGGATTTTTAGGGGGCTGCTGGAAGGAAGGAAGGAAGTTTGTGTGGGAGTGACTCAGTGTGTTCTTGTGGAAAAGTCTGGAAGCTGCAGAGCTTCCCAGTCTCCCAGCAGGGCTGTTCAGCTGCTCTTCCACCTAAATATTTCCACCTCAATACCCCTCAATGGCCCTGAGCAGCCTCACCTGGGGCTCCCCACGTTCCATTTAAGCTCAGCCTGGGGCACTCATCCCCTTCCTTGCCTTGGGCAGGCTCAGCTCTGACCCTGCCTGCAGCATGGACCTTCCCCATGCAGGTGATTTCCCTCTGGGATGAGCCCTTGGATGCACATTTTAATTTGTTTCCAGGCTGGATTTTGACCCTGGTATTGGGGGAAGTTTTGGGCTCTTGTTGTAGGTTTGTCTCCAATCCTGGCTCTGTTTCCTTTCATTCTGGAATTCCTGGACTGTGCTTGTCCTGGCTGGGATTGTTGAGGGGATGAGCTGCCCCTCCAGGAGGGTTGCAGGGAGGGGTGAGGGCATTCCCTGTGCTGGGGTTATCCTTGGATTCCCATGTTCCTGGTCTTTAGGGATTAGCCACCCTTGTGCTCCCTGGCAGCCTCCTGCTCAGCCCAAGGCTGTACCCAAATTCCCGAGGGTGTCTGGAGAGCTGCTTCTTCTAAAGAAAGTTGTTGGAGCAAATAATGGATTTGTACTCTCCAAGGCCGGTGTTAGAGGGGGAAATTTTTGAATTTGGAGTGGATGCAGGGCTTGACAAGGTGTTGGAGCTTCCCACGTGTTCCCAGGGAAAAGGAAAATACCTTAAGATTTCAGCTCCTCAATTTCCCTTTCCATGAGCTGCCAAAATCCTTTTGGGCTCTCACCTGGCACATTTGGCATAAAAGTCGAACCAGGGCCCCTTCTCCTTCAATCCAGGGCCTGTTAGGGTTTTTATTTTCCTTTCAAGCATGAAACCCCCAATAATGGGATGATGTGGCTTTCCCTTCTTCCCTGCCACCCATTTCTTGCTTCCCTGGAGTTCGTCCCAAATCCAGACAATTGTATTTCCAGGGTAAATAATTTCTCTGACAATGAGTTTTCAGCTTCTTGGGCTGACTTGCTGTTTTCAGTTTATTTTTCAGCTCCAAGCTCTGGCTGAGCAGACTTTCCCTTGCTGAAAATGTGCCTTCAGAGCAGGAAGGAGCTTGACTTTGTGAAGATTTATGGCCTTTTTAACCTCATTATGGGACTATTTGTAACAATCAGCTTCAGTTCCACTTGAGATGGTAAAATTTCTGTAAGCCCTTATTTGCCCCAGGCTGGAAGGTATCAGCTACTGAAAAGCAATGAAATGAAGGAATTTATCCACATAAAACATTGCAAATGTGCTGTTAAAAGCTGGATCCTGTCTTGAGTTTTTAATGCAGGAGTCTAAGGATGTGGAGTTGGGAATAAAATGGAGGTGGAGAAGGACTAGAAGAAAAGTTAATTGTTATAAATACCAAGACGAACAAAAAAAAACCCCCATACTTGAAGCAGTTTTAAATGAACTTTCAATGTTTTCTAGCTGAAATGAAACCAAAATGAAAAGGTGTAGGGAAAGAGAAGTTGTTATTGAGCAGATTCAAGAGGAGGAAAATATGTTTTATTGAAACAAAGAACCTGATGAAATTTTGCTACAAAGCACTTTCACCAGTCTGACACTTTTCCATCCAGCCTGAATTTATTTTAGCAGCAAATACAAACCTGCGGAGGTTTAAGGAAAGATTTCCCTCAAGTGCTTCATTTTTTCCCTTTCTCCTTCTTCTCTG
Organism: Acrocephalus arundinaceus; assembly: GCA_021534815.1. NCBI lineage: Eukaryota > Metazoa > Chordata > Aves > Passeriformes > Sylviidae > Acrocephalus > Acrocephalus arundinaceus. The sequence continues at coordinate 9,295,455 of JAJEOU010002847.1, read as the reverse complement.
AAGCTGCTGGTTTATCTTTAATTAAAAATAGATTTATTGGGGTGCTGATAATGGAATCCTTTCCAACCCAGGAGAGCCCACGACACAATTCATTTCCTGAAGTTTATCTGGGACATCCAATGTCATTATCAATGCTTTCAATTTAGAATTAAATAACTTTCAAAATGGTGTGCAAGTGGTGAGGAGACAGAGTTTTGTTCTGTAAACCTCAAGGGAGAAATAGCTTTGCTTGGGCTGACATTTTAACAGGTGTTTTTGGTGTGTTGGTTTGGGTTTTTTGTTTTTTGAACTTTTAACCACTTCAGCTGTGTCTGCTTTGAAGGTCAGAGTTTCCGTGGGAAATGGGATGATTTTCAGCCTGTGTCTGCCAGAGATGTTCCTGATTTACTGTAGAATTATGAAGATAGCAAAAGTCCAGCCTTTTCATGTCCATAAACTATTTATAATTGTTTGAAAAATCTGTTATAACAACCAAGGGAGCTTGGGTTCCCTTTGAGGGCAAGGACAGTCTGGATAAAGGGATTAACAAGGAGAATCACTAAAAACAGCACCTGTATTTTTAGGGTCTCACAGTAATTCCCAGAATTTCTGCCTGTGGGGTTGTGGCTCTGCTGTCTCAGTGCCAAGGGGTGACTCTGAATTGCAGTTTTGAAGAAATTTGATATCTGTGATTAATGTCTCATGGCAAGGAGGGAAAGTGGTGGGAGGGAAGATGGAAAATGGGCCCAGGTGGGGTTTGTTCCACACCTGAGCCTCATCCTCAGGTCAGAACCAGGATGGGGACAGCAGGAGGAGTTTGTGTGATGAGTGGTTTAATAATTGGACTTAGGGTAGCTCTGGGTGGTTTTTGTACTCTGACCACCTTCCTGTGCATTCTCTCGGTGCCATTTGAGGGGAGGGTTTGCTCCCACACCCTGAGGAAGTACAGCAGTGTTGTTGGGGGGGAAATTTTCTGTCTCTAGGGATATTTCAGAGCTTATTTGGACAAACAGCCTGAGCTGTTTGGAGCAATAAACCCACACCAAACACTGGTGCCAGGGGGTGGCTGATGTTACAGGATGAGCTGAAGGGGTTGCACTGCAGAGCTGTTCTCACCCCCACTCTGAGCTGCTTAAAAGTTCCTTTTCTTGCTGGAGTGTTTTCTTCTGGATGTGGGATGGCAGCAGGTGCCTCAGCACTGCTTGCACCAGGTAATTGTGGGAATAATGGAGAACAAACTCCTGAAAACAAACTTTGTCAGGCTGAAAGTGTTTGGTGTGTCCAGCCTGGAGGAGAGAAGATCCAGGGAGATTTTAGAGCCCCTTCCAGTGCCTAAAGGAGCTCCGAGAGAGCTGGAGAGGGACTGGGGACAAGGGATAGAGGGACAGAACAAGGGGGAATGGCTCTAAGCTGAAGAAGGGAAGGCTTAGATGGGATATTGGGAAGGAATTCCTGGCTGTGAGGGTGGGGAGACCCTGGCACAGGGTGCCCAGAGAAGCCGTGGCTGCCCCTGGATCCCTGGAATTGTCCAAGGCCAGGCTGGATGGGGCTTGGAGCAACCTGGGATAGTGGAAGGTGTCCCTGCCCATGGCAGGGGGTGACATTGGAGGAGCTTTGAGGTCCCTTCCAACCCAAACCATTCCAGGATTCTCTAATTTTAATCCTTTCCTTTGCAGTGGCTTGGAAGAGATAAAGGAAGGATTTGTTCTCCTGTGCCTAAATCTCTCCCTTTCCCTTAGAAAAATCCAATCCATCTCTTATTTCCCCCCTTTAATTAATTTCTGCCCTTATCCCTGACATTGCTGAATTTCCTCCTGGGGCTGTGCCTGTTTGAATCCCAATGGGATTTGTGCAGGATGGGGCTTCCCCTGAGCAGATAACGCAGATCTGGGCTCTGTCTGACATTCAGGCTGCAGCTCAGGGCACTGCAGAGGCAAAAGCCACTCCTGGCACGGGAATAACAAACCTTTCATCAAAGGAGTCTGTCAGTGCTGGAATAAAGAAGATGTCCCAGGGGAACAGGACCCTCAAAGCAGCTGCAGGGGGAGAAATGTGAATAAATGGCAGAGGATTTCCAGCGTCTCAGGCTGCCTTGGATAAGCAGCTTTTGGACGAGCTGGTTTTGAAGAGCCCTCAGGAATTTTTTTTTCCTTATCTTCCCTCTACTTACAGGGCTCGTGTAGATGCTTTTCCTGCAAAATACCCTCGTTTTTGATTTTTTTTTTTCCTGTCAGAGGATGAATTTACGGAAGGCAGCTCTTTCTGCTGTGTTTTCCTGGTTCCTGTGAGCTCCAAGGAGGTTTTTTTGTGTTCCACGGGTGCCCTCTGGTGCTCTCTAAACCCCGAGCAGGTCCCTGGGTGTCACTCAGCAGATTTTCATGGGGATTTCATAGCCTGCAGCTACCGAGGGCTTGTTTCATGTTGCTCCTTTTGTGCCATTACTGAATTTGAAAGTATAATTTAGGACTTTGATGAGAAACCCCTAATAAAGGCAACATTTTGTTATAACAGATTTTTTTTTGTAAAATGGGGTTTCTTACAACTATATCTGTGTTCTTCACTAAATGCTTCACAGTTTCTGCACCCCTGTCCTTCTGATTCAACATCTCTTGGGTTTTTTTTTTTGTATAGATAACACTTTCGTGGTGCACTGAACTTCACACAGGAAAAAACCCCACAAGAAGTGGCCTTTTTCTTTAATTATGCAGCAATTAAAACTATGTTCCCTTGAGTGAGATGATGCTTTTGGTCCAGAAAGCTGAGCAATCAAATTAAGGAATTTCAGAGCACCTTGGATTTGCCCTTTCAAGGTGACTGAAATGAGAGGCAAAAATCCCATGAAAATCAAGGCTTAAAAGTGAGATTTTTTTTGTCCCTGAGTGCATATATTCACTTAACTGTGAATAATAATGTTTTCTAGGAGAAGAGTGGGAAAAGAAACTCTGTAAGGAGAATATTCCTGCTTTTCTAAGCCCCAGAGAAGAACTGATGGTGTGGATGGAATTATTGATCACTGGAGAAAGCTCTCCTTGTGCTCAGAACCCAAACCATGACACGGGTAAAATTGAGGAGCATCCTTTGGCACCTTCAGGGGTCAGAATTCTACAAAAAATGCCTTTAAAAAGGAAAGGTCAGTGGAGTTTTGAGCACTGTCCTTTGGGAAACGGAGCAGAGATTTTTGCCTGCCTCAGGGAGAGTCCTGAAAACCCCAGGATGTTGGAGTCCAGGCCTCAGCACAGCACTTTCCACCCTGAAAAGGTTAATTAATGAGGCCCAAGTCCTAATGACAGTGATGGCAGAGCTCTCCCAGGCTGTGGAGTTTATTGACACAAAATTCCTGCAGCAGGAGGAGCAGGACAGGGGACAAGGCACTTGTGCCTGCTGGGAATTGAGGCAAACAAAGCCCCAGTGCTCCCACAGAGCCCTGGCCACCTTCCAGGCCCCTGGGTGGGAAAAATATATCGATTGAAACTCGCCAAAACCTCCTTTCTGGCATTGCTAAAAGGGTCTCAAACAGTCCTGGTTTCTAAGGTTTAATGTTAATTTCCTGCTTCACTCCATAATCTGTGAATTAAATACGCAGCACTTTAAAGAATAGGAGTTTCATTTGCAGGACATATCCCTGAAAAATTCCTACTTTTCCAAGTCTAGGACTGGTGCACCCCTCACCTGCAGACTGCAGCAGGCACAGGAGGGAGGGGGGAAATCTGAATCTTTAAATAGTGGAATTATGAGTTGTCACCTCCTGAAGCTTTGCTGAGCAGAAAGCAGGAGAAAATCCCTGGAGAGGGGAACTGGCAGGAGCTGGAGTTAGGGAGCAGCCCCTTCTCCCTGGAAACCCCTCCCTGGATGCTGCTGAGTCTGGGAGAGCTGCAAGGAATGAGGTCTGGGTGGGAGTGGGGTGTCAGTCACTCTCTCACCCATCCTTGGTTGTCAGAGCTCTCCTGATGGATCCAGGAGATCTGGATGCTGATGGATCCTTGGATCTGGGACAGGGGCTGTGGGGCTGCACAGCAACCAGGCCCAGAAAGTCTCCAGGAAAAGGATTATGCAGCAAATGAGATCTGAGGGTGCTGCTGAGCGAAGGATCTGCCTGGGCCTTGAGTGATTTCAGAGCAACTCAGAGTAAATCACAGCTGCCTTCCCCAGCAATCTGCTCTGTGAAGTCAATCAGTCTCAATCAGTTTAATGAGGAGGGGTGTTGTAAACTTGTAGTAGCAGCAGCTCAGCAGTGTTCTGCTCAGCAGAGCTGTGCCAGGCTCTCCCTGCCCTGTGCCTGGCAATTATTTAGGAATCGTGCCTGTGACAAGCAGTGGTGGGAGGGATTTTCCTGCCCCCTCAGCCCAAAATCCCCCCAAAAGCAGCAGTGCTTTGCTGAGGTTTTGGCACAGGCCCTGCTGTGTTTTTGTGTCCTGCCTCGTTACCCCAGCACAGTCATTTCTGCACCAGGGAAAAGGATGGGCTGGTGAGCTGTGCGTGATTTTTGGGCTGAGAAACCTCTGTGTAGGAGGTGATATCATCAGTGATTCTGGACCTCGGAGCCTCTGCCCTTTGCTTGGTGCCTGGGAGAGGCAGTTTGAGCATGTGATAGGTGGGCTGACTGTGGCAAAGTGACTCATTCTGGTTTAACTCATTTTGCATTTTATGCTTTGTTTAGGGTTTTTCTTCCCTATCTGTCCTACATCACCTTCCTCTTCTGCCCTGTTATATTTGCTCTGTAGCTAGTTCTGTCCTTCCCTCTAGTTCTTAGAGGCTTCCCTTTGTTTTAGCTCTTTATTTTTACCCCTTCATGTCTTTCCCCCAGTTGTCTGTATATCCTCTTTTCATCTCTATCCAATATTCTTTGCATCCTCCATTCCCTTGGGATCACGGAAGGACTTTGAACTGTCTCCTCTATTTTTTAATTAGGTAAAGCCTTCAGCCCATCTTAGCTGATCACACCCTCTGATTTTCCCACAGGGAACACATTTAACTGGTAAAACCATGCTGAGGGTAGGCTGAGGAGGTGTTTGGGGAGCAGCAGGTGCCAGGCAATATCCAGGTGGATTTCCAGGGGCAGCTGGATGTTGGAAGGGCAGAACCATGACTGCTCATACCTTTAAAAGTGCCCCAAGGCTCCCTGAGCAGGACCTGCCTGCAGTGGGTGACACTCCCAGGGCACAAACACAGGTGCCTGATGAACATAACATGTTCCATCCCAGGAAGTGCTGGAATGACCCTCCAGCCTGATCGTGGCTGATCAGCCCTGCAGTGTCCAGGGAGCATCATTTTCCCAAGGATCCCTGATCACATCCCACTCCCTGTGAGCCTCATGCCCTTGGATCACAGGTGAGGAAAGGAGCCAGAGCCCCTTGCTGAGCATGCAGAGCCCCTTTTGGGTGGGCTATGCTTGAGTTGTTCATGGAAGCTGGAAGAAAAGGTGGTTCTTGTTCCAGAGTCTTATCTGAGATGGGATAATTTGCGTTTCTGTTTGTTGTGGTGTCTCCTGAGCCATCCCAGAGACATCAGAGAACTGGTGGAGGGACACGGGAGTGTGTTGAGTTATCCCTGAACCTGTACCAGGTATTTTAACCTCAGTTCTCACTTGAAACATGCACCAGAGCATCAAAGCCCAAAGAGAAACACCGAGAGTGCCTAGAAATCAGATTTTTGCTGTTTTGAAATAATTTTGAGCTTTTTTCTTGAGCTCCAACACCAAATCCAAGGTGACAGCGCTGGTTTGGCATCTCAAGGCCAGGCAGGCTGAAGATTGTGGTTGCACCAAAGTGACCCAGGGCACAGCTGGATGTTCACAGCCTCCTAACAACTGCTGGATTTGACTTGGGCTGGCTTTTTGGAGGGGAAGAGCAAGGTTGTCACCACTGTGCCCATGAAAACCCCTGCACAGGTACAGGGGTGGTTTGGTGTTCCGGGTGTCCAAAATGCGGGAATCTGCAGACTCTGGATTTCTGGTTTGATTGTACAGCTCCGTGTCTGGAGGTTGTTGTGGTTTTAAGGAAAAATTGCCTACATAATTTCCATGGTTTGGGGGAAACCTGGAATTTGGGGAAGGGCTGGGGGTGAGCCCTGAGCCAGAGCTTCCCCAAGCCTGTGACAGCTCAGGGCCACTCAGCAGAGCTTCCCAAGGCTGTTCCATCCTCCTGGATTTGAGGATGGCTTCGGAGGGTCTGCACAGCCTCTGAGGGCTGTCCTGGGGTCTCATCCATCCTGTGGCACAGCTCTGAGCTGAGGCCACTGCTGGGATGATTCAAAACCAAATGAATTTGGGCAGCCGTGTGGGTTGGTTTTCTTCTTTTCTGTGTATTTCTAACAACCAGTACAAATTCCAGTCCTCCAATTAACAGAGAAAATCTAGATTATTTAAAGGGAAATCAGGTTTTTGTCAACGATCTCCTCTGGCCTTTCCTCTGTCCATCAGTGTGACTACAAAAAATAACTGCTTTAACACCAGGGACTACAGCAGCGAAGATTAATTAAAAGTATTTCTGCAAGATTCCCTTGAAAATAAATCCTCATTTGCTCTCTTGCCCTGCGTCTTCACCAGAAAGAATTCCATTTCCATTTCTCCTCTTGCATTAGGAAGCACAATGTTAAGTGATGTGTGGATATAAAGGCAGTGGGAGCAGACCAAGAATTTGCAGCTCCTAAAAGGAAGGATTTTCACATTGGATTTTCACCTTAGAAGGGTTTTTACTTTTAGCCCAAGCTTAAAAAGAAGTTGTTCTTGGGTGTTTGGCAGCAGCTTTGCCGCAGAAGTCAGTAATCAGGTATTTAAATAATGCCCTTTCCCCTTTGCCAGTTTTTCCTGCTTAAAAAGAGTTGCTATGGGAATTCCAACTTGCCATAGGATTAGAGTTTGACTATGAATCAAGAAACAAAGGGAGCTGGATGAGAAGTCCTTTTTATCTGAATACACATCTTCAGCAGTGATCACTTGTAATCAAAATTCCTCCCCTGGTTTCCTGCTGGAGACACCAGGCTGGCTGCAGGACAAGCAGAGCTCACACAAGTGATTTTTGGTCGCTATGGAGCTGGGAATAAACAGCCTTTTTCTCAGGATGGTCTCCAAAACACCACTGGGGCTTGTTGGCTAACACACAGTTCAACCCCTGAATTATTTGCATCCCTTTGCGTTTCAATTTATCCTGGGTTTCCTTAGTTAAAATGTTGATTTCCATGTGGGGATGTGGCTTCCTTCTTTTTTCAGGATCAGAAATCTGTGCTAGCAGATTAAGTGGCAGCTTCAGACCCCACACGTTTTTAGCCAATGTGGAATGTTGGGATGCTGAGCTCCAGTGTTACAAAAAATACTTGGGCAGGTGGAGGTTTGGGAAGAACAAAATGATGAAAAAATAATGAAATAACTGAGGTGGGAGGATTTTTTTTTCCCCTGGTGTGAGACTGCAGTTGAGCTCTGCTGTTCAGTGCAGAGTAAGATGTGACCTTGAGCTGCCCAATCTTCCTGGATGTGATAAACCCTCCTTAGGTCTGGCTTAGAGGGTGTTACAAAGCTGAGCCACAGCTTTCAGCAGCTCCAGGAGGTGCCTGCAGGCTTCTCCCAGAGCCCAAAAATGAGCTGAATTCTTCCTGGGAATACATCCTTCAAACTGGGACAGGCTCAGCTCATACAGTGCATGTCCTTGATCCAGACAGACACCAGGCTCTAGCTCTGGGCTTTATCCAGGTCTTATTGCAAAAAGGAAAAAAGAGAGGAGGGAAAAAAAAAAAAGGGAGTAAAAATATGCTTGATATGTTTTCCTAAGACAGTGCTGCGGATCTTTCTCTTCAAACCCTGCAAGGAAAGGAAGTAAATCTGATCTCTGGTCTTTGCCTGGAGCCCTTAGGTTGCTTTCTGGAGCAGTCAAGTGAGACAAAGCCAGGGAAAATAGATCCTGTTGAAGCCATTGGTCTCCCCCTGCTCCAGCTGCAAGTGTCTGTTCAGCCTCAGCAGAGGAGACTTTCCTGCTGCAGCTGAGAAACCGAGCTGGTTTTGTGGGCAAGTGCTTTAAATCTCCCATGTTATCCATTTCCCCCCTGAAATACTGAGCAGAGGAGCAAAGGCAAAGAGCAGCCCAGGAGAGGTGTGAAAATCCTGCTGCTGGAGAAGTCCCTGTTTGCTCCCAGCCCGCGTGGTGCTGACTGGGATTTCCTGTTTGGAGCAGGGAGAGAGCTCTGGGGGTGATCTCTGTTACCAGCTAAAGGTCATCTGTAAGGATGAGACAGCACTCAAGGAGCTCTGCAGGAGTCAGGGAGAGTGCACAGGCTGCTGCTTCTGTGGTGGGAAGCATTAGGCACATCCATATGGAGCAGGGATGTGCTCCCCTTACAGGATCCCAGGATGGCTGGGGATTAATGCGGCCTTAAAGCCCACCCCGTTCCATGGGCAGGGACACCTTCCACAGCCCAGGCTGCCCCAAGGCCTGTCCAACCTGGCTCCTGTAAAGCATCCAGGGAGCACCTTTGACTGGGATTGGGGTTTTAGCAGCTCTTATTTCCCAAACAACTCCTGTCAGAGTGGAAACTCTTGGATTCTCCCTTAACACAGCCAGAGATGGAAAGATTGCACAGAGCTGCTTCTGAGAGCTCCCACGTGTGAGATGAGATCTTGAACTCAAGGGTAATTCCAGCTTTTGTCCAATCCACACACCACGGGTTTCTCTGCCTAGCCAGGACTTTTTCCATCTCTCTGCAATTTAGATCCACTCGTAGCATTCCCCTTGTACCAGGATGTCCTTTTTGAGCCGTGTGTCCTTTCCTGTGAGTGTTCCCATGGCAGTCTGTCCTGCAGCACATTTTCCCGGGGCCAGGCTCCGTGGAATCCCTGCCAACTCTAATCTGCAGCTCAAGTGACTTGGCACCCAAGGCCCCTTGGCATCCTACACCTCCACACACATCCCAGATACTCATATTTATCTTTCCCCGATTAGGGCTCATCTGTTGGGGAGTTTCTGCAGATGTTTCTTTATTTAAACCGTGCTGGGTGAAGGGAAGGAAGGAGAGAGAGACCCCTGAGGAGGCAGGAGAGTTTCACAGCATCCTTTACTCTACAGCAACTCCAATGCCAGGAAAATGTGTCCACTGCTCATAATTCTTTTTGTCTCATTTGTTCTTCCCTCCTACTCCCCGCGCCAAAAAAAAAACCCCAAACAGGAATTCCCTGCTTCCTTCCTTCCTAATTAAATCTGCCTGTAACCAAGGAGGTCTATCCATGTGGTCAAATGATGGTTGGGTCGGCTCAGCAGGAAATTTGGTAGGAAAATACAGCTTCAGCAGCTTAGCAGGGTTTATTTTTAGGGCCCGTGCGCTCGTTGAACTCCGGGATGCAAAGTGCCAGACTCCCATTGTTGTCAGATGGCTCCTGTCCCACCAGGCTGGGTCAAACCTGTGACTCACAGGAGAGGGGGAATGGCTTTGGAAACGGGCTAGGATTTTTTTTTTCCCCTCCTGCAGTCTCAGATGTTGACGATAAAACCTCCAGTTTAAGACAATGAAGCTTGTTTGCAGAACACGTTCCCAGATTTTTCTGATTAAAAAAAGAGTTCTGTTTGTAATCAGAACCCCGTTGCAGTGTTCGAAAAGCACCTGAGGTTTTGGGGCTCGGGGCTCCTGCAGATGTTGGAGCTGCTCAGCTTGAGCCTGGCCAGGTGTGAGCCGAGCCCTGAGTGGAAACAACGGTGCTGTGTGAGCTCAGCCCTGCTCCCTGGCCAGAAATCCCTGGATTTATTAAACCTGGAGCTGTGCTGAGGCAGGATCAGGTTCAGGTGTGAGCTGCCGGGCACCTGGCCAGCTTGGCAAGGGGAGGTGACCCCTGTGGAAGATTCAGGTCCATGAGTTATTTGGGGAAATTTATGATCTAATTCTGACACACAGCCTCCCTCCTCTCCCTCAGCCTTCCTCCTTCCAAACCATGGAAGTGTTTAGGTTGGAAAAGACATCTGACATCGAGTCTAGCCGTTAACCCAGCACTGCCGAGAGAGCGACCATAAACCATGGCCCCAAATCATCACCTTCCTTTGTAGGACAAGCTACTCCTTCTAGAATTCCGTGGATTAGTTCCTGGAGATGCACATGGAGTTATCTTGGACTCCTTTCCTGCTTCCCTTTCTGCCCTTTTGGCTCTTCCAGCTGTGGCTGCAGTCGGAGACAGGCTGGGATACAGCAAGGATGTGCTTCCAGGCCATCATCCACAGGGATGGGAAAACCATACTGCATTTCTGGTGAAGGTTTGGTAACAGACAAATGCAGGTGTGATTTAAAATCCGCAAACAGCCAAAATTCTCTGCAGTTTTAACACCAGTCCAGTCTGTCTCAAGGCTGTGGCAAGTCAAGGACTTCTCAGGAATTCAGGCACTTATTCTTACTGCTAGACAGGGCTATCCTGATTATTTTTTCTCTCTTTGCTTTGTGATCCTCACAATCTGCCCTGCTTTGTCTAACAGAGATAACTGTCCCTCCTCAGCTGCTGGCTCCCAATAACTAAAGGATGTTTTCAGCAGTATTTTTGATTTCTTTCCCAAGAGCAGGGTGCTCTATTGGCAGAAAGAGCTCTTGTTGTTGTGAGAGCTGGAGTGCAAACCCAAACAAGTTCAGCTAATGAAATAAAAATTAGGGAGTAGGAGGTGGAATCATGTGGGAATCACCCTTAAATTCCGATTTAAGCCACATGTTTTTAAGGATGAGGTGGCTTTGAAGGGCTGGTGGTGTCAGCCAGGGAGTTCCAATGCTCAGGAGTTGTATTTAAGAGTTCAAGTGGAAATAAAAGTCCACCTTTACCACCCCCATCCTGTTTGCTCTGGAGAGGGGGCTCTGTGAGGCTGCAAAGTTGGCTTAGAAATTCCCTTTTTCCCTTTGTCCTCCCTCCATGGACACCTGCTCTATGCCAGCACAGGGATGGATGGGATAAAGCTGTTCCCAGAAACCTGGTTTAAAGATCCAGGATAAAAATAAACCTCATTTTGTAGGAGGTGGTGGAAATTAGAGTTCTATTTAATTTTAATTTATTTTGCAGAGGTCTGGGGGACAATGTGCCCTCCCAAGCAGGTGTTGTACAGCCATGGGGGGATGTAGAGAGGAGAAAAGGAGGCAGCCTCCCAAATCAATGTAATTGTCCTCCCCTCCTCAGAAAAGAGAGGGACAAATGTCCTGTGAGCCCTGGATTTAGAAAGTATCAATAAAGGAATTGTGTTTAAAGGAGGAATTGATTTGGGAAGGGGTGGCTGTGGCAGGACAGTGTTTTACTCTGTTTTACAGGTATCTCCCCATCCTCAATCCTTCCTGTGATCCCTCACTGCTCTGCCAGTTTGGAATGATGAGGTAATAGATGGGAAAAGACAGGAATCTGAACTGCCAGAAAGTCACTTTTATGCCTAAACTATGACAAATTTCCCTAGGATCAGGATGGTTCCGTCATCCATGTCAACTCTCACAAGTGGGGATGGGGCCGGAAAATGCCAGATTATTCTCCTGAGTAACCTTGAGGGAAGAAGCTTTTCAAACGAAATCATTTGCAATGCAAAATCTGGAGGTGAGTGCAGGAATTTCAGCGAGATCCTTTGGGCCCATCTGTGGCCTCCAGCTGTCCCTGTGCCAGGGGGAAAACAGCAGCCCTAAGCCAGAAAGAGAAAATTCCTCCTCCAGGTATTCCAGGATGTGATTGTTGGACTTAGGACTGAAATTTGTCCTTTAATAAATCTGAACCTTTTTCCTGCCCAAACCTGAGAATGAAGAAAGGTCTCAAATCCCTTCCTGGGCCTGTCAGGTAGTTCCAGGCCTGGCTTAATCCTGGTTTTAAGAGGGCTTTTTGCCCATGGGCTGGAAATTTGGGTTCTGATGGCTCTGTGGTTGTGTGAGCAAATCTCAGCTCCACTGTGACCTCGAGCTCTGAGTGGTGCTGATCATGTTATGCATAACAAAATATTCCCTGGAGCTTCAGAATCAACACCTGGCCTTGCTGGATTATGGCCTGGGCTTTACCAAACCTTAATTTGGGGGGGATTTTCTTTAGTCCAGGCTTTCAGTGTGTAATGGGCAGTTACAGAGCAGCCAGAATTTATAATGTTAATAATAATGCCACTATTCAAATAGGTTAATTTTTTTTCTTTCTGTGGCCTATATAAAATTTGTAAATTATTTCCCAAGACTCTTCATCTGTGCAGCAGGAGATCTGAGACACCTCTTTCACTTTCCTCAGCCCCCTAATGCAGCTAATATTGATTTAGCACATAAAATAACATCTCCCATGGGGGACCAGCTGCTAATTCAGTGTCTATCATGAGGTTCTCAGACTCCCTGAGTAACATTTCAACCCTCCCTAGTGCTGAGAGGGCTTTTATTCCATGGCACTTCCAGGGATAACAACATGAGGCCAGCTTTGGAAGCAGCACAGCCCTTCCAGTGGTCAAAAGATACTTTTAAGGTTAATTTTATTTTGCCAGCAATATGTCATCCTGTGCAGGAAAGATGGGAACTCGGGGAAATATAAATTAAAATAGGTTTAGTGCAACTGCTTTGGTTTTTTCTGTGTGTTATGATCTTAGAAGTGATCTAGGAAATGAGTTCCAAGAAAGTATTCCATGACTGCAGAGGTGATTTGGATTAATGATGGAAGAAAAGGGGGGATTTGTACAAACCAAGAAAAAGGAATGACCAGTTTCCATGCTGAGGGTTTCCAGGAAAATCTCAGTGTATGCTGGATGTACTCAGGACTTGAGCCGGCTACAGAGAAAGTGAATTTAAATATTATTCCAGCTAACATTGTGTATTTATGTAAGTCAGGGTAAATGAGCACACTCACACATTGTTTTTCCGGAAAAAGCTTTCCTTTTTTCATTATCCACACACATCCACAGAGATACAGAAAAGAGCAAACAGTGCAAAACATGGGCGTTGGTCACTTCTATACAATATTTACATTGCTCAAATCCCTCAGGCAGGGAAAAGCCAGCTCAGGGTTTTCTTAGGAACTGGACAGTTTTCTTGGAAAACATATGCCAAGCAATCCCAAAAAGAAACCACCCCGCTCCTAGCTTGTCTCAGCGGTTTAGGGGTGTGAATGTCCTGGTGTTTTGCATGGAAATTAAATTAAAGAATTAAAACGAAGAACAGCTAGCAGTGTTAAATGTTAGTTTTAAGTGAAGTGATGTTTTCCAGAGGAAGAAAACAGGAACAGCTCCATGTTTTGCTGTGAAACGTGCACATTTTATAGGGCTTAAAATCACTGCCTTAAATCATGGAATGGTTTGGTTTGAAATGGCCTTAAAGACCATGGGCAGGGACACCTCCCACTATCCCAGGTTGCTCCAAGCCCCATCCAACCTGACCGTGGACACTTCCAGGGATTCCACACCGGACAGAAAAAACCTTTAAACATACCCAGATCCCAACAGAACAAACAGGGGAGGGAAATTATTCCCATGGTTGGAATCTGTACCCAGAGAAAAGGAGCTTTGGCCACTCCTGTGGGAAGCAAAGATGTTTTGGGTAGATCTTCCTCACTTGCTTGAACCTCCCACAAACCTAATTTTTGCCAAGTGACACCTCCATGGCACAGAATTTCAGGGAGATACAGGAGATATGTACAAATGTCACAACAGGATGAGAGGGAATGGCCTCAAGTTTTGCCAGGGGAGTTTTAGATTAGATATCAGGAAAAATTCTTTCACGGAAAGGGTTGTCAAGCATTGAAACAGCAAGGTGGTGGAGTGCCCGTCCCTGGAAGTGTTCAGAAAATGTGTGGATGGGGCACCTGGGGACACGAGTTGTGGTGAACATGGTGGGTCTGGGTTGATGATTGGACTTGATGATCTGAGAGATCTTTCCAGCCTTAATTCCATGATTCTAGAGGTGATTTATGGTCCTCGGAGTGTCAGAGGGCGTGTGCACAGCTCAGACCCAGCCTGGGCTCTGGGGTCAGCATTTAGAAATAAAAATTACAGCTTTCCTGGAATTACAGGGGAAACAAGGCTTGGGCTGCTAATCTGTGCAGAACAGCTCTGCCTCTTTCTTCAGTTAATGCTGAGCACCAAAACCTGCTTAGTGAAGTGAGGGCAGCTTTGTTCCTGTCTCCAAATCCTGCCCCAAGAGCTCTTTGGACACAGCAGAGCTTTGGGGTTACTCCGTGCTGAGGGCTCCCTGCAGGTCACACCAAAGGACACTTCCACAGGACAATTTCCTGCCTGTGGACAGCAAACCTTCCCACTGGGAATGGCATGGAATGTCATGGGGGAGCTCTGCAGGGACACAGCTTTTGAGAAGGTTTTCAGAGGTGCATCTCTCTTGCACAAGGAAATTCCTTCTGGGTCATCCGTGTATTTTTGCTGGGTCGGGAGCAGAGCCTCCCTCCCTCATCAGTGCAGAACTTCTGGAAAACCACAAAGAAACTTCCCAGGGTTAGTTTTAGAGGGATTTCAAGGCTGGATTGATGCTGGGAGCAGGGATAGGAGGAGCAGAGCCTGTCTGGCTGATGTGTATGTGCAGCACAGGAACTTTCCATCCCTCTGGCTCATCCAAGAGCTAATCCATGACTTTTATACATGACTCGTGCTGCCTCTTTGCCCTTGTGGTTCGTAGGTGTGACTCTGGGTAGTCGAGCAAAGCTGGTGGAGGTTTTCACAAGATTTACCCAAGATTTAGATAAGACTTGGCACCTTTCACCCATCATAGGCCCGTGGTGGCACCAAGAGGAGCTTCCCTGGGACTGTAGAACAAAACCCTGCTTCTCCCTCTCCTGACAGTCTAGACTGGCACAGAATTTCACCAGGTGTGGGCACCCCAGGGAGGATTTGGGCTGGGCAGAGGGCTCAGGAGCCCTCTGGAGCTGCAGTTTTTCTAGCTGGGCAATGGGTTGCAAAGCTGGTGAACGAACTTTGTGGGAGGACTGGGGAATGGGAACGGGGAGCTGGCTGGGAGCAAGGAAATCTGTGATTAATGGGTTTTTTTTTTTTAGGATTTCTGGGTCCTGTCTCAGCCTCAGCTAAAGGCAGTGACTTTTAATTGATCTGATTTTGTTTTTAAACTTGAAGTGGTGGTGTTGTCTTTGCTGACAGCAGCCCTTTGTTGGAAGGAGAAACACTCAGCTGCCCCTCAGCCAGAAAAACTGGGAATTTACTTTTCTGCCACCATCTCCTCCCAGCTTGGCTTTGCTGACATCTGAAAAATGACTTTTCCTCTCTCTGAATGCATAATTGGTTATTTATCCACAAACCATGGAGTGTGTACTCAGTGTACCTGACCTAGAAAAAACCAGATTAGTCAAGACCTGTCCCAGCAGATGTGAGTGTCAGTCACCATGTGATCTCCATATAATTTATGAGGTCTTAAATTACAAAATAATGGATCTTTTCAGTTGGCATTTTGGCACAGGATGATAGGATTACATTTTATGTGAGAATATCCACCACAGCTCTTGCCCCATAAAACTGCAAACAGAAATTTGTAAGCATTGGCACTGGTTTGGCTCCCAAAAAGACACCCATTATGCTGGGATTACAGGCAGGCCATGGATGTGGAGCCTGGAGCTTGTCCAGTCCCAGGCAGTTCTTTCCCTCCTCTCTTTTGCCATTTCCTTCAGAAGCCCAGACAGTGGTTTCTAGCCTAGGTTTTTCTTTCTTCCCTTGGATTTAACCAGAGGAAGGTCTGTGGAGCACATCCAGAGCAGAAGGTGTCTCAGGACTCTGGAAATGAGAGATCCTGCAGCCACCAGGCATGAGAACAGCCCTGTCTCACAAAGCTCCCAAACCCCACAAACTCTGGAATCTCTTCTTGTTTTGCAAGTGTAAAGCAGCAGCTTTAAGATAAAATTTCCAAGCCAGCAGTTGGATGTTGCCCGCTGAGAACAAGCTGAGTGTAAACAGGTTTCTCATCTCTGTAAATCTGAATTAATTTTGCCTCAGAGAAGAGCATTTTTTTTTTTATGTTCCAAATATTTTTCTTGCAGATAGGAAGATGTGTTTTTAGGCACAGAGTGGGATTCTGTGCAGGGCCAGGAGCTGGACTTCCATGGTCCTTGTGGGTCACTTCCAGCTCGGGATATGCTGTGGTTCTAAATGCACCTTCAGTTTTTTAGTGAATTCTGCTCAGTATTTTTCCTTCTTTCTCCCACCCTTAGAAATGAAGCTCATTAGTAAATTCTTCCTGCTCTTTTTCCTTCCCTCTATCATCCCTAAAAATGCAGCTTGTGTCTCATTAAGTCCAGTTCCTGGCAGGCTTTTGGGATGGGGTGCCCCATTCCTCACAGAGTTTGGGGTGTGTCAGAGCTGTTGATGGTTCCCCAACCCTCCTCTCTGCCATGGGATGATGGATTTGCTCCATGGGGAGAACTCTGCCTGTAGGGAAGCCTGGCAAATCCCTCACTTTGCCTTTTGATCTGGAGTTACGGGAACAACTTCTCTGAAATACACACATTTCAAGGCAAGGGGTGAGATGGGCTGATCAGCCAAAGGAAATATGGGTTTTTAAATTCCCTGCAAAGAGTTTGGGTCCAGCAGGACAGGGACACAAGCAGGAAAAGGGTCAGAGCACTGCCTGACATTGCCTCTGGTTAAATGGCAAATATTGTTCCTTCCTAAAGCCCAGCTCATCCCTTGGGCTGGAGGTAAAACTTTCCCAGCTGCTGAAAAATTCCCTGTCAGTGCCTGTCCCTTGTCCTACATCGACCTCATTCCACCAACTTTTTCCAATGATCTCTCCCCGTTTTCACATTTTTCTGCTCCAAAGTGCAGTTGTCTGAGGGTTTAATCTCCAGAAAAGCCTCCCAGGCCAGTCCTGTGTGCAAGTTTCCAGTAAAGATTGCTGTAACTCAGAGCTGAAATAGAATATTTTGGCTGCTCTCATACTCTC
Source organism: Acrocephalus arundinaceus (assembly GCA_021534815.1). Classification (NCBI taxonomy): domain Eukaryota; kingdom Metazoa; phylum Chordata; class Aves; order Passeriformes; family Sylviidae; genus Acrocephalus; species Acrocephalus arundinaceus. The sequence continues at coordinate 9,278,640 of JAJEOU010002847.1, read as the reverse complement.
TGTGTATAATGAGTTGATCATATGCTTTTCTCCAATAAGTGACATTTTAGGGCTGAAATAGAATCATTTTTGGGGTCTCCCAACCTTGGTTAGCCACTGACTTCTTTATTCAAAGTGAATGCAGTGCCAAATAAATATTCCCTTGGAAGCATTAACATTTTGCAGCTGAATTATTATCACATTTAAACCTCTGTTGCTTTAAATGATCACATTTGAGGTGTTCCACTCTTATCTCATGAGGCTTCATCAGAGAGACTTAAAATAGATTTGAGTGGAAAACATCTATTCAATTAATAATTTGTCTTTTTTTGGCAATATAGTCCTAGAAGTAGCTTTACTGTGGTAATATAAATTGCTGAGCTAACAAGTTGTAACTTTATCTTTTTTCAAATTGAATTGTTCTCCTCATTTCTGTGTCTGACAGAATGAACCAGCCTGGGAAGGGCTGTAGAGCTTCAAACATGAGCCAAGAGCTGGAGAAAGGGACCAGCTGGTAAAATGCAACACATACAAATAATAATTTTTCCATATATTTCTGTAATCTATAAAAGGAAAGGTAATAAATTAATTGGAAAACAAGACAATATTGCTGTAACCAGCTAAGAAAAGAGTGCAGCAAGTTGGTTTTTTAGTTACTTTGAGGCCCTAAAAACCCATTAAGCAATCACAGATCATCCCTTAATTGGGTGCTCCGACACCACTTGTCCATATTTCTGTGGGATCAGCACTCCTGGGCCCTCAGCTGTCTCAGCTTCCGTATGGGAACTTTACCCTTGGAAGAACTCTGGGGTTTCAGGCCCATCTCCAGCTGACTTTACAGTCCAGCCATTCCCAGAAATATAATCCCCTGGGATATAAAAGTCCAGGTGCAACAAATCCTTTTTACTCCTCCCCAGACATGGCATTAAAAATAATCAAATAAATTAAATGACAGCTTAATCTGATAAAAATGAAACTTCATCTTTCAAAACTGTAGTAATAATTATCCTTTTTTTTTCTTAATATCTTTTCTGTCACCAATCAACTCTTTTGCCTAATTGCTAAACAATTATTTACACTTCAAACCTCTCCATAAATTCCAGTCTGTAGGATAACCAGGCTCTACGCTCTGACAGTGGAGTAAGGAAAAGCCACAAGCTTTTATTATGCCTTTGTAAGCAAACATACATATTGTGGGAAGTTACTGAGTTAACATATGAGGATGAGGATGCACCTCCAGAAGGCGGAAATATTGTCAGAAATCCCTAAGGAAATGAAATTTTCTATTCCCCAACTGGTCCCATGTCAACTGCTGAGGGGGGGAAATGCCAAATGTTGGCATCTTCTGGTTAAAGAAGCTGTTCTGTTCCCTCCTGAGTTGATGCATGTGTTGTAGCCTATCCATAATCTCCAAAGGGAGATCCATTGGGATTTTCATACTTTGTGTTCACCTGTGGAATGTGATGGGACCATCCCAGCATGAGGATCTGTTGTCCCCCAGCAGCTTTCCTTCATTAACCCCACGTGTGAACCCCCATTTTCTGGAACTGCTCTTTGCCACGTGGTGCTAATCAGGAGTTAGTGGGGGATAACTCCCTGTGTAAACATCTCCCTAGAAATGGGATTCAGATGTGGGGTCTCCTCCGTTGGTGATGGCCTGGTCACTGATCTCATCCTGCGGCGCCGGCAGCGCTGTCTTTGTGAGCGGCACCTCTGTCTTGAAAAGAGAATCCATTTTGATCTGGGTTTTGATGTTGAAGGACTTCTGGAAGGACTCAGAGGTGAAGTAGTAGATGAAGGGGTCAAAGCAGCAGTTGAGGGTGGCGATGCACAAGGTGATGGGGTACATGGTCCTGGCAAACCTCTCCAGGGAGCAGTTGGCGATGGCCTGGGAGCGCACGAGCGCGTACAGGAACAGGATGGAGTTGTAGGGGACAAAGCACACGACGAAAATGGCCACGTGCACAATGATCATCTTCAGCACTTTCTCCTTGTTCGTCCCAATCTGGGAAAGCGTAGCCGGCTTCCGTAAAGTCCGGAGAACCAGCGAGGAGCACGTGAGGTTGAGCAGCAGAGGGATGATGAATCCCACCACCTCAATAAATATGGTGATCTTGGACAGGTAGGTTTTCCAGATCCTTTTGGAGAACCCTTCGAAGCAGGTGGTGCTGGTGTTGGACACGTTGGTCGTGGAGAACAGCGAGGCCGAAATTCCACCGCTGAGGACCAGGATCCAAACGCCAGCACAAACAATGGCGGAATTCCTCCTGGTGCGGATGGTGCGGGAGCGGAAGGGATACACGATGGCCAGGAAGCGATCCACGCTGATGCAGGTGAGGAACAACATGCTCCCGTAGATGTTGGTGAGGAACGCCGTGCCAGAGATCTTGCACAGGGTGTCCCCAAAGGGCCAGTGCCTGTTGAAGTTGTAAAAAATCTTAAAGGGCAAAGTGAAGACAAAAAGCAAGTCTGAAACCGCTAGGTTGGTCATGAAAATGGCCGTCTCGCTCCGCATCTTCATCCGGAAGAGGAACACGAAGAGGGAGGCGCAGTTTGTGATCAAGCCAAGGATGAAGACCACGCTGTACACGGCTCCGTACAGGTTGTACTTGAAGGAATCATCTGTCAGGCAGGTATGGTTGTTGCTGTGGTTTCCCATGCCAAGTCTGGGATGGGCTTCCAAAGGCCTTCAAAGTCTACTTCAGTGACATCCATAAAATAAAGCAGGGAGCTCCTCCCTTCCTGAAGGAACACATTCCAGGGAGGTGGCCGGACTCCTTCCTACCGCATCTCCCCCATGGATCCTTTCATCTTAAAGGAAAGAGAGAGAGAATTGCCATCAGTCTTGAACCAGTCCCCCAAAGTGGCTGTGCAAGAGAAATTCCCAAATTAATGGATGTGCAAACAAGAGCAGGAATTAGTTTTCAAAGGAGTCTTAACAAATTCCACTGTTATTGGGGTTTTTCACATTTGAAGATGGAATTTACTGAATTTGGCCTTCCCTTTGCTTCCATCCCTCCCTCATCCTCCTGTTTGAAGGAGAGTGATTGCTCTGAACAACCTGGTCTATAGAAGGTGTTCCTGTCCATGGCAGGGGTTGGACCGAGAGTGGCTTTAAGATCCCTTCCAACCCAAATCATTCTATGATAATTCCAGCTTTCCTCTTGGAAAGGTTTCTCTTTAAAATCCGAGATGGAATTAGCCCAATACTTTTGGAAAGAAATTTAACAAAAAGAAACATCTGAATTTTTCCCCTAAACCTGTGACAGGAGGAGAAAAGCCGAAAGTTGTAGTGTTTGCTTTAAACTGTGCACAAAAGCAAGTTCTATGGATTTTCAAATTGTTTGATGTAAAAGTATTAAAAAACCCCAAAATCTATAATGAAGAGCTGCTTTGCCTTTTTTTCTAATTGAAAATAGGAGCACCCTTACACATGTTTTCCGAAGTAGGAAACTGCTGTACCTCAGAAATGTTTATCACAAACACTTCCCAGAGCCATGTTTGCTTTTTTTCTCCTTGCTTTAAAATATCTGAAAATATGGTATTACTTCCAAAAAGCTTTTTTTTGCAAGTGTAAAACTTTCCTAAGAAAGATTTCTCTAAGCTGTACCAACAGCTGCTTTTCATTCCTACTCTTTGTCAAGGTTTGGAATGTGAAATTCGGGAAGTCTCATGGACTACACTCTTGTAAGACTTTGTCCCCACTCCACATTTGGAGACCTGTGGATTTGAAATGAGCATGTTTTCACTTGGACATAGGTGCTTCCTGAACTCCCTGGATCATCTCTCCTGGCTATTTTAAGTATTTTTAATGCCTCTGAGTCCCAATTTTTAATCCCTTGGAAAGTCTCCTCGTTGGAGCAAGGAGAATTTGTGAGCTGGATCATGAGCTCAGCACTTCTTGGTAATGTAGAGCAAAGTTGGGTCACGGAAGGAAAGACCTTTTCCTTACAAACTCCAGCCAACCAAATATGAACTCGTTTGGAATCTCCTTGTAATCTAATAAATGTAGGAGCTAGAACCGGGAGTAATTTGGAGGTGAAACCCTTGTGAAGGGTGGGATCCTTTCCAGAGTGATCCCCTGAGAGAGGAGTTTCAGCTCCAAACCTGTCACAGAGTTGTGTTAAAGGTTGCAATGGCAACATATAAACAAATAAAATGGAAAACAAAGTATGGATTTGAGACAGTTTGGGATGCAAACGATCAAAATCAGATGTTTTCCATATGTTTTCCTCCTGGGAGTTCTCGCATGCAAGCTGTCAGCTTTGCTAATAAAACAGCAAGTGTTGGGAAATCTGGGATAGCCACAGCTTTGCAGGGTGGAAGGGGCAAGTTCCTCACCTGGGAATGCCTGGAGAACCACAGGCTTCCCAAAAACTGGTGCTGTGACCCTGGGAGCAGGCAGCACCTCACCTTTGCACCTGGCAAAGTAGCAGGAAAGGAGGATGCCCAGATCTCCCTTCCCAGATTACTTCATCCTTTGGACATCCAAAAAGATGCATTGGAACTTGGGGGTCTCTCCTGTGGAGGTGTTTTTCCTACTGAATTAATGGTTAAATGAGCTTTATTGGGAAACAAGCTAAAAAATTATATCAAATATTTAAATTTATGAGAACGACAGGAGTAAAATCTCAAATGTGGGATTGAACTCACTTTCTGTGGTGTAAGGAAAAAAGGAAAGGTCTTGCCTGAAATTCGAAATGCTTTTAAACAAGAGCTAAGTTGGACTGGAAATCCCACATGGGCTCCAGCAGGAATAGCTGATCCTTGGCTTAACTTTCAGCCTAAAGCATCAAATCCTTGGCTTGGGGCTGCCTCCCAGTGCAGACACTCCCTGTTATCTGCATCAGGAGAGTTTGTCTTTATGCTGAATGTGACTCCCTGAGTGTGTGAACCCCAGGTGTGCCACACTGTCCTGGTCCAGGATTGACTCAGGGTCCTGCTGGGGAGATCTCAGAGGGATTGGGTGTCCTTTGGAACCTCACACAGCCTGGGAGCCTGATGGAAACCACACTTTCCAACCTAGCCTGGATTTTGGAAATACCCAGGTTTGAAAGGTGCCTTTGGAACTGTCACCTTTGCTCCTGACCAAATGCTCATTGCCAGCAGCCTGACCCAGATACTCCTCACACGAGAAAAAAGATGCTCCATCACCTGACTCTTTTCTCCCTGCTCTGCTCCAGACAGCCCCAAGGTCAAATCCCGTTTTTTTTCCAGTGTCTAATCTCTGGGAATTGCCTGCCAGCAATTGTCTAGTTAACTTATGGGCTTTAAAATACAGCCTGGCTTGTTTACCTATGGAACCCTGAGGTGTTTAAACAAGCTGACATGTGGCTTTGAAACCCAGCCATGTGCTTTAAATTCTGTAGGATGAGTCCACAGATTGAGTTTTCCAAGTGTAAAATTCCCTTTCCTTCGTTTCCACCATGGATTAAAGCAGTGGGATGCTCTTCGTGGACACCATGGTCACCACTGATTTTGCCTTGCTGGGAAAAAGTAAAGCAATATATTTTTAAAAATAAATACAAGATGACAAAGCAGGTGGTTTTTTGTATTTCAGGGAGGGTAAAGCTTTAAACCTTGTATTTAAACTGGGGACCAGTCATAGGGGTGGAATGCAACAGAATAAACCCCCTCTTTAGTGTGATAAAATTCAGAATATTCTCTCTCCTAGCAGGGATGGTACCAGCAAACCTCCAGCAGCCATCCCTCACAAAACCCTGTAATTCAGAGTGAGGTTCAGCAGAGCAGCTCCAGGCTTTGCTCTTTTATAGTAGGAATATCCCATCCTCCATGGGCTGAAAAGAGAGGAAAACTTGGTGTTACTTCCTATGGTGCCTGAGTATCCTGTTTACAATTCCTGTGTTTCCTCCTCCCAGCACTCCAAGACACCTCCAAACTGCCTGACTGCAGCTCCATCCAGAGCCACTGTTTGTTAGAACAGGAATTACTGCAGGGAAAAAAACGAGTTGAAAACCAGACCCTGTCATTCCATTATCCCATTCCTCCTGTTCCACACTGATCCCGTTCTCCACATGTGCAGCAAACCGAGGTCAGGAAAACCAGCGTGAAGTTCAGGGCTGGCATTTTTGGCATCATCACATTTTCTTTCAGTCATGTGAGATGTCAGATGAGTGAACTTTATCAGTCTGGATGTGAAGGACACCCTGTGTGTTCATTTAAACTGAACTCTGGGTTTGGGAGGTCTGGCAGTGCCCTGATGGGAAAACCTCCCAAAGCTGAAGGATCTTTGCTGGATTATCATGGTGTGTACTCAGGTTATCTCTTAAATCTGGAGAAACAAAGGTTTATGGGTAGAGAAGCCAAAACCTGCAGGACAGTGGGGTTTGGGGAGGTTTCTCTGGGTTTTGTCCCAGGTTATGGCACCACTCCTTGTGTTTTGATAGAGTGTCTGCCCCGGGCCTTGGGAATAAACAGGGATTTTCCTGGAGCACAGCAAGAACTTTATTTCTGCCTTCTCCTGACAAGAATTCCATTCACTCCAGGGTTTGCAGCTCCCTGCTCCTCACCCCATTGCTACAAGGCCTGTGGGATGTGTAACTTACTCCAACCACGGTGCCCAGGGTTACAGCTTTACAACAAACTCAGCTCTGCAGCTTGTTGAGGTTTATTTCCTTCCTTTGTTCCACTTTAATTAGGCAGAAGGCTCAAATAAGGAGTTTGTGTGGGGAGATGTTTGGGGTTTTGGGAGATTTTTGCAGATATGATAAATCTGTGTAAGTCTGTAGGACTTGGGGTTTTCCAGACTGGTGACTATAGATAAAATAAGATTAAACTACAATTGTTTGAAGAGATAAAATCAAAACTACTATACATTAAAAAACCCAATCTTTTTCTACCTGGAAAGTTAAACATCTCAGTTCCTGCAGTGGAATTTCCACTTACTTCTACTTTGTTTTTTTTAATAGATTTGGTTTTGGTGATGGAGAACTCAGAGTGTGAGCTGGCAGCAGCTTTAAGGACAAACCTCCAGTTTGGGGCAATCCAGTGGCTGATTTTTCCCTGTTGGAGGCCACCAGGGCAGGAGCTGGTGCTGCACAGCGATGCTGCCTCTGTTTTCCCAGCGCCAGCAGTGCGGGTTTATGGAAAGCTGGACCAGCTGGAGTGGGTGATGCCGGATCTGGCTTCTCCAGAGAAAGGTGTAGGGATGGGGAATAGCTTGAGACACCAATTTTGGGGTTGGCTGAGCTCGCTGAGTGTCTGTGAGTGCTCCATCCTCCCCGGAGCTCCTCGCAGATTCCAGTAACCTTCCCTGCTTTCTTCCCCGGTGCGGTAGGAGCAAGGAAAGGCTGGGATTAGAGGGTGGGAAGCGGAGCAGCTGCCTGTAAACAAAGCTCCATTGACCATCCGAAGCGCTGGGAAGGAGAAACGCTTTAATCTCTTTCATTTCCTAATCCTAAGTGATGTATTGGAGAACAGTAGGAAAGGAGCAGACAGAAGTGGGACTTTGAAGTCCATGGAGGTTTTTGGAGCTTCAAAGGGCCATTCTTGCCTGGTTTTATCGGAGTGAATGCCCGGCCGGTATGCCGGGGAAAGGGGACATTTGCGGGTGATTAGCCTAAAAATCAGGGCAGGAAAGCTCTTATTCATGGCTTTGACACTTATTGTGCTCAGTGTCACCCGACCTGACACTCCCCAGCCCTGGCTGCGGGTGCGACGTCGCCTCCCGTACCTGTGGGGAGGTGCGGTTGGGAGCTGCTCGCTTCAGTCAGGTTTCAGCGGCTGCTTCTAAATCCTCTGTGAGAGAAAAACCCAAAACATGGGGCCGCTTGAGGAGGCATCGCCTTTGGCTCAGCCGGGAGTGCGCCCAGGGATGCGCAGGGATGAGGTGGGAGCTCCTGTCCCCTGGTCTGAGCTGGCTTTGGCTCTTGGGGACCCTCACACCCCCTCCGGGCTCAACAGCTCCCCTCTGTTGTGCACAAACTGCATCAGGATCCCAATTGAATTCTCCAGGATGGAGCAGGGAAGGAAACCTGAGCCTCTCAGCCCGAATCCTAAAGGCGCTCTCATTTTTTCTTCCCTTTTTTTTTTGTTTTTAATTGCTCAGCACCGCCGTTGTCTCCTCACTGTCCTCTGAGACTTACAAAGCATTTCCTGCTCGTGGTGCCTTCTCTGGGCTGTATCTGTTTTGGATTGAGCTAATTAAAATGTTTCCTTCAGAAGAGAATCGCGAACTGCCTTACCCCATATTCAGCCACTGATCCTCAGGGCATGACTCTCCTTTTGTTTGCACTGAGAATGTCTCTCTCCATTTACATCACCCTTTAACCCTTGGCGTGCTCTGCCTTTCCCCATCCCCAGCAGCCTCCAGAGGGGCTGGGCCGCAGCCAGGAAACGATGGAATTCACCCCGAACTTCTCGGCGAAGTTTGCATTATTTAACACTTGTAAGAATGGCTTTTTTTTTCTCGGCCTTTGGTGGTGGAGGAGTGCGGGAATGCTGCTTGTTCGGAGCCCCAGGTCTCGCACTGAGCGGGGATTGTTGGATAATGGCAGTGCTGGCTTCAATAGAGAAGATTTAGATGCAAAGAAAAGCTGATGAAGTGCTGAAAAGCAAAGTTACCCTGTCTGACCAGGTTGTTTTCACCCAGGAATAATGTTTGTGGTAGAGGTTGCTGTGTCCTTGATGTAGCTCTGGTTCATTACAAAGTGTGGCTAAGGAATAAAAAAAAAAAACCAACATAAAAAATAAGAGACTCCTGTTTCCCTGAGCCACTGGGGGCTCCAACAACAGGCCTGGGTTTATTTGCTCACAGTTCCAAAAGGTTCCCAGTCAGCAGCCTGCCCAACAAGCTGCCTTTCTTCGCTTTCCCTGACACAATTTCCAGTGGTTCCTTGGCCATTCCTTGGTGTTTTGGCTCCTTGTTGCCTTCCCTCAGCTCCTCTGAGCCACACGGAGCCCTCCTGTCACCCCATCCTCATCCCATTGGGCTGGATCCTCTGCACTCCTTTTGCTGAAAGGGGAGAGCTGAACTTTCTCAGATAATTTCTGATTATCCAGAAATTATGGACTTTTTTTTTCCAAAAAAGTGCAAACACAGCAGCACAAAAGTCAATTTCACCTTGGCAAGGTGGCCTGGCTGGAGGGACTGTCTGGATTTCTTTGGGTGCTGGGCCAACCCTTCCATGGGGCTGGACCTTGAGGGATCTGTGCCCTGCATTTATTTACTGCAGGGGGTTGATCTAATAGGGACTTATTCTCTTAAATGGCTTTATCCTGAGGGGAAGAGGGGAAAATTTGAGGATTGTAGCATCCCAGGATGGTTTGGGTTGGAACTTAAAGCCCATCCTGTTCCATCCCTGCCATGGGAAGAGACACCTTCCACCTCCAAGCCTTGTCCAACCTGGCTTTTTCTGTAAAGGTTTAAAATAAATAAGAAATGACTCCACAATGCAGAAATATCCAATTGCTTGCCAGCAATGCTTCTGCAGTGAAGCTTCTTAGAAATCAAATTTCTGATGACGAGATGAGGGCAAGGCAATGACATTTTAGCATCATGCAAGGGCTGGATGCTGCTTTTCCTGCTAAATATGGTTATATCCATCTGTAAAACACATGCCAGGGAGGAAGAGGGTAAGTTTTCTGCAGATTCAAGAAAGGAAAATGGGAATATTATTTGAGGACAAGAAGAGGTCTGCTGTGGCCGTGTATCTCCAGCATCACAGGGTCTCACAGCCTGATGAGCTCCTGTTTTGAGCAGAGAAAGGATCTGCCCTGCTGCCAGAACACACCTTTGTCTCAGGGCTCAGGGACTGATGAATGTCCCTTAATTTCACTTGCCAAGGTAAAGAGATCTTCCTCTCCCTACCAACCAAACCCATTACAAATAATCCAGCAAATTTTCCTGCAGCCAGGGTCAGCTCAGGCTGGTCTGGCTCGGGAGCAGGGTGGATCTTTACCCCTTTCACAGGGCTGAACTGGGAGCTGGTGCAGGAGGAAGCCTTGCAGAGCCACTGTCTGCTCTGGGAATAAAGAGCTCCTCTTTTCAGGGAGAGAATTTCCCTTCTGTGGAAAGTGGTGGCTCCCCTTCCCCGGGACTAAATCGGATCCTTATTTAGGGAGGAGGAGCAACGTGTGGAGGAGCAGAGTGAGGCTCTGCACGCACGCTTGACCTGGAAAGACCTGCTGGGGGTGGCTGAGTGCTCCAGGAGCCATCCTCACCCAGCCCAGCCCACGGGGACGGCTTCCTGCTGGCTCCTTTGGGATCCTGGACCACCAACAGGCCGGGAATGCCACTCCATCCACACAGCCCTGACCAGGGCTCGGACACTGGGAAATAGAGCCTCAAATCCCAAACAAGTTGTAAGCAGGGTAAGGGACAGCTGGCACGGATGGATCATGGACATGGCATCCACCCAGATGGCTCCAAGTGCCACCATGACAGAATCCCAAATTGCTTTGCCACGTCCCCTCCAAGAGTGCACCCTGTCCCCAGGATCTGGCCCAAGCTCTGGATAAAAGTGCTTTAATTCCTGCTCTTGTGCTCCAGCCATGAGGTCACTGCTGGAGGACTGATCCATCCTCCAGCTGGGAGAGCATCCTCTCCCTGCCCAGGGAATGTTTCCATCCCTGCTCCTGGGCAACCCCAGGTGCAGCTTTGCAGTTCTGTGCCTCCTTGCAATGCCCTAAATGAAGGTGAGTGGGGAACTGGGGCATTTGTTGTGTTTGTCTGTGCGGAGCTAAGCTCCTCACCCTGGAATTTGGAAGACATCGATTTTTATCAGCTGAGGAGAATTCTCAATTTTAACCTCAAAGGATTCCAGTGAAATGTTTGTTCAGCCTCCTCTCCCACCCCCTTCCTCCCTCCTATGAGTTTCAGGACTTTCTTTTAAAATGCAGAGGCTTTGAACCCCCTGAAGTACCAGGGTTTCCTGCCTGATTTGTTTTTAGGCAATGCTCCTAAGGGCAAGAAGATGGAAAAGTACTACAAGAAGGGAATGTCCTTATCACCGAGCTGTGAACTTTGCACTTCCCATCCTCTGGATTTGACTGTTCTGTTCCTATAGGGCCGCAATACAAAAACCACACACAATTGTCTCCTCTCAAACAATGATTTGGGAATGTCATTAAAACGTCCAAACTTTTCCTGCAGATTTTTCTGCCATGTGCTTATATTGTGTTAAATCCTCTCTCTTCCAAACAGACAAATCTTTAAATGATGTTGTTTATCGTTCATTTTACTTCAGACATCCATTTTTAGAGCTTTCTTCGATTTTTTTTCATTGAATTTTGCAGTTTGAAAGGAGTAGATTTTAGCTATGAATGGAAGCCGAAGTGATAAATCAATTTTTTAAGGTTTTCAGTGTAATATTTATAACTTAATTCCTAATTTTTTGTATAATTTGTGGGAACCAGCACTCCATTAAACGAAGGTGAATGCCACATTTATCACCAACCCGTTTTAAGCCTGAAGTGTCTTTACGGCAATGACTTCCAGTACAAAAGAAAGCTGTAACCAAGGGATCTTTTTCACAAACACACAACAAACCACACGACAGGAAAGTCCTAAACTTGTCACCTGCAGTGCCACAACGAGAATCTCGATGGGAATGGAGAGTTGCAGTGGGAGTTAGAACCATTTCCATGCAATCTGCAGGAGTAGCTCACACAGGAATTACTTTCCCAAAACTTGGAGCTCATCTTCCTCCCTTCAGGCAGCCCCAGCCACGGCAGGGCTGGAGCGGGAGGAAGGGGAGTTGCCAGAGTAGGGAAAACACCGCTGATCTCCAGCGAAACCCGGCTGGATTCATCCCCCACATCCATCCCAGCCTTCAGCTTCCAGAACCCCCACCCGGAGCTGCCATGAATTCCGGCCGCTTTTCCTGCCTCGGCAAAGGGGAGACTTACCGGGACCGCCACCATTCCCAAACTCGGCGCTTCCACGGGATCCCTCCCTGACAGCCCGCAGCGATCCTTTGTGTCCCTGGGACACGAACCGCGCTATTCCCACGCGGAAAAAAAAAAAAATCCCACTTTGTCCAAGTTCAGCCGCTCATCCTCAAACTCCGCGCTGGGTGGCAGCTGCCCGGCCTTTGTTCCGAGCGGGATCGGGGCTGCCGAGCGCTGCTGCCATCGTGTCTTGGGAAAACGGGACGCAAGAATGGGCCCAATGTCTGTGCAGGGGCTGTGGGCAGGGGGAACTCCTGGGGGTCTCCATAGGAAACGCTTTCCATTGGGCAGGGATGTGTTATTAGCGCCGGAGCCCGCCCCGCCCCGGGTCTCCGCTGGGTCCCTCTCGCGGGGCTCTACCCATGGATTCCCTTCCAGAGCCTCTCCCAGCTCGGAATTAGCAGCTTAAGGACAGCCCGACAATGAGCAGCGCGGATTTCCTGAGCAATTAGCCGGGGGACCCAGCCTGGGAGAGCGAGCCCGGTGGGAACGAGCATGGAAAAGCTCCTCAAAAGCTCGGATTTTCCTTCCCGCGGCTGTAATTGTTTTGCCTTCCAATTAAAAAAAAAAAAAAAAAAAAAAAAAGTGAGGAGCGGAGGGGGGAGCTGAGGATCGGGAAAGCGCTGGGTAAGATTAGGAAGCCGCAAAGTTGGCCGTGAAAATAAAATATCAGATATCTCCCTAGGCGGATTTAGAAAGGCGCTGTTTGTTAGGCTGGGGGTGGTTGTTTTGTTTTAAATCTTCTCAGAGGAGATGACTGGAACAGTTTGAGCTCTTGCCCTGAAAGCGCAGGATTCCTGCTGGAAAACCGGTCAGCTTTCCTTTTCCAGGGCCATAATTACAAATACTCAGAGACGCGTGGCTGCGTCCGCCTGGGAGCTGCCCCCGAGAGCCGCGCGGTGACTCTGCCCTCTGCCTAAAAACTGCTTCATTTCCCCTCTTACCTTCGGTATCAGCCCTTCAGGTTGGGACGAGGCTCTTCTGGCGGCAGCAGCAAGGCGGCGGATGGTTCATTTTATTCCCTTTTCAGCCCCCTCTGCTTCCATAGGGCTGAAACGCCGGGGCTGCTGCTGAAGCCCAGCCTCCCCCTAACGCGTCTCGCTCGCATTGTGTTTGTCTCTCCTCTTCCTCCGCTCTCCTTGGCTCTTCCCACAGGCAGCCAAGGCCAGTAAACAACTCATTGTGAAGCTGGGATGGATGTAATTCCTTGGGCCGGTGGCCACCGCGGCTGAGTCGCCTCTGCAGCGCACCCGGCTGCTGCCACAGGCTTTTATCCCCTCCATGCAAATAACTTCCTGAATATCTCATGTAACAGCTCCAGGCTGCCCAGCCTCAGCCCCTGCGAGCTCTCGGTTTAACGAAACACGAAAACAGGAGCGTGGATTCGGAGTGAGAACGGTGGCGGTGCAGATGTTTCCTGCTCCCGATGGGCAAAGGTCCATTTTATTTGTTTAGTAAAAACAGAGGCTGAAAAATGTGGGGGAATGGTGGCGGCGTGGCCAAAGGCATCGCTGTCACTGAGTGTGGGGCTGGCAGAAGGCTCGGGATGGAAAACCCGCCAGTATCACCAGTAAATTTACACGGAAATCCAGTTTCGTGGCTTGTGGGCATTTTCAGGCGGCTGCATGGAAATTCTGATCCCTGGGGGGATGCGGCTGCTTTTCACACCCATTCTCATGCAAGGGTGAAGGCTCCCAGTGGGAGCCCATTGACCAACACCGCGGCATCCGAAAGCTTTTTTGGGGAAAGAAGGATGCCGGGAGCTGGGTGTTTCAGTGAGCTCATCCTAATCTGTGTCAGAACACAGATTAAGATGAGCTCACTGAAACCTTTTGGCAGATTAACATCTTGAGTCTGAGCTTCAAAACCGCCCGGGCTGGGCAAACCCATTGGACAGGAGGCTGATGGCCCCTCAAAGATTAAATACAGAATAAATGTTAACCCAAAACTTCTGTGCCTCTTACAGAATTTCGGCAGAATGTGGTGATTGTGCCAGCTTCGCTGCTGCTGGAACGGACCCAGGCAGCTGTGCCTGGCTGGGATGTTTGCTTTCCCTACAAGTTATTGGTTTAATTAAACTCTCCTGACAAAAGTCTTCAGCTGCTGGGAACTTCAAGGGCTGGGACAACAACTCTTTAAAATGTCACAGGGGATTGGGAATGGGATTTATGCCCTTTGTGGGGTTCATCCTTCTAAACCACTGTAGTGATTCCAGCTTTGTATCCTCCCGTGGTTGCCATTAAATCCAGAAGTTGTAGTGAGCAGGTTATTCAGTCACCACCTGGTTTAGGATTTTTTTCCTTTTATAAAGAGCATTTTCTCTGCTACAGCCAAAACTAGGAGCTGGAGAAGTGCAATCTGCAGGTTGAGGCATAATGCTGCTCTCTTACCTTTAGAGATCACACAAAACCCCTAAAATTCCAACTTTTTCCCTATAGAACACAAAATTTTTGATATTGATGAGAAAGAAAATATCCCCAGAGCAATATATTCCTGCTGCCCTCCAAGGCACTCCAAGGAATACATGGATGTCTTTATCCTTCTCCTCCTAAATAGGCCAAATGTTGTGCTATCAACCCACTCTGTGTATTTTTTTTTTTAGATAAATAAAGTACAAACATTTCCAACACAGTGCCCTTAAGAGAGGTTTATTTGCCAAATATGAAGAAAGGAGGAGGCTGCCTCTCTTCTTGGTTCCAGTTACAGAAAAGTGTTTGCTTTAAAATGGAAAAACAAGGAACAGACTCCTGGGCTCTGCATCTCTGCACAGCCCATTGGTGTCCCCACCCTGATCCCATGGTGTTCGCCCTAGACTTGGGACAGGGTGGGATTTAGTGAACTCTCCTTGTTAAAACATTGGCAGGACATCAATAATCTGGAGTTATTTTGGAAAACAAGGGAAACTGGGCTGTTATCTTATTGGAAAGCGTGGCTGCTGAGAAGGCACAATGTTTTGAAGCAGAGGATTCGCCCCCTCTTTGCAGAATTTGCTGCCCGTGCACAGAAACTCCATGGAAATTACATTTCTGGGCTGTCTCTGGTTGTGTCAGTGCTGGAGTAGCTTTGGGATTGCAATTCCTGTTGATTTCAGCCAGGCAGGAACACCTGAATTTATGGGATAATTTTGCCCGGAAAATGAGCATATTGCATTTCCCGGTGATTAACACTTAATTATTCTGCCGTCAAACCTGCTGAATATTTTCAGTCAATTGAGGCTTTCTTGTGCCAATTTTCCTACTTCAGGGCACTTAGGATCCCTCCAAGGAGCCAAAGAGCAGAACCCAAATCCAGATGGCATTTGAGGGCCAGTGGAATACATATGATCAAGGCATTAACTTTGCTCCTTTATTGCTCCTTTCCTTCCTGTTCTTCCCTGCACCAGCAGAACTCATTTGTCATTTGGCCCTTAAATATTGCACGGCTTTGGTTCATCCTGAGGCTTCCATGGAGCCTTCCATCCATAGAATCCATGAACGGGCTGCTGTGGCACAAGTGGAGCATCCAGGGGTGGCTTGGTGGCATCTGAGTGGTTTAGGAACCCTGCCTGGGGAAGGGGGTACCCCCATGAGCCCAAAACATCAACTTTGTGCCTCAAATTGTTGTATTTGTAATTTTTTGCCTGTCTGCAATGCATTCATGATGTCCTGTCTCGTTGTCTCATCCTGTGGCACAGCTTCTAAAGGCCTCACAATTTTAAAGCATCACCTTTAGGACCACAGCTCCTGTGGAACAGTGTTTAGTGCCTGAGTGACCCCAAATGATCATTACTGGGGTGATTAAACCAGCAGGTTTAATTGTGTTTGAACGGGGTGTTTCACTGAGGGTTTTTCCAGGAAAGCTAAAGGAAAAAAAAAAAAAAAAAGAGAGAGAGAAAAACATCACTTTACAGAAACCCTGGCTGGTGCTGGAAAAGATTTTAAAGGAAAATTCCTGAGCAGAACCGTGTTGGACAGGGCTTGGAGCAAGCTGGGATAGTGGAAGGTGTCCCTGCCCATGGCGGGGTGTGGAACTGGGTGAGCTTTGACTTTCCTTCAGCCCAAACCACTCCACAATTCCATGATTCTCTAAACTTTCAAGAGCTCATCAGTGCTGCAGAATTCCTAATGTTCCATGGTTTGTCAGGGCTTCCATTTGAAACCTTTCTTGAAAAGTTTTATAACACAGCAACCAAAAATCCCTTTGGAATCAAGTGGAAGTGCAAAGCATCATCTTTACAGTTTTGGGGTTTTTTTAATAAGCATTTAGAAGAATTTTTAAGTAATTTTAAGTGCTGTAGAGAGATGGCAAAGAAGGAAAACAAAAGGCAAGTGCTCATTTGAAGCCGTCCCCTTGCAATTTTAAAAAGGCCTCATTTAAAAGTCTCGGTTTGTTTATTTACCAGCACTTAACGTTCCATTACTTTCCTACCCGAGAGAACTTTTTGCCAATAGATGCCAGGATATTTCTTCTCCAAATGTTTAGGCCTTTCTGTATTTAATGCACTTAGGCAAGGGCAGGATCATGAGCTGCTGAAATTGGGGAAAAGGTAAAATAAAATTTTGTGCTGTTTGCTGGGTCAGGCAAATCCAAACCTCAGGTGGCACCGAGGCCTGGACTTGAATATCCCTCCAAACCTCACATTTTGTCCTCAACCTTTGTTTTTATTTTATCCCAAATAAGCCAGGAGAGTCACCTCTCTGGACAGAGTCCTCTCCCAGTCTCCAGCGCTCCTCACTCCTTTGCTTTCCATGTCCTACAGGAATTTAATCTGGCTCTTCCAAGGTTGTCTAAGTAGTTTCAGTGCCTTTAATTTCTCTTGTTGATGGAGAAGGGATTCATTTTGCAGACTTGCCACTCAGTCCTCATCTTTCCCAGAACATGGAACAATTTCCAAGCATGACCACATCAAGCTCATGGTGTCTCCCTGCAGAAATTGCATCCAGGAAAGAAATTCCTGGTTATTCTCTGCTCCAGAATGAGTTCAGAAACTCACCATGCCTGTATTTTCTGTGGGATCTGGGTTTGTTGGCTCCTTTTCCCCAGTTCAAAGGGACAGATCCCCAGTTCCTCTGGGACAGATCCCGGTGGGAGTGGACACTGTTGTTTTGGCAAGGAGGATCCTGCTACTCTGAAATCTTATCCCTGGAAAAGGGAGCAGGTGTTTTCCAGCAGAGCCTGCCCCGCTCCAGCTGGGCAGAGCCTGATTCCCAAGCTGTGACATCGCTCCTGCCTGACCATGCCCAAGGGGACTCTGAAACTCTTCCCTTTTTCTTCCCATCCTGCAGAGTGGGGCTTTAATGAAAATCAGGAGAAGTAGAGTTGGTTTATGTTTTTTTTTTTTTTTTTTTTCTCCTGAATCCTGGTAACTGCTCCTATTCCAGACATGAGTCTGGTTTTCAGGCAGGGATAGTGGACTGGGAGGTGCTGCTGCCCATGGCAGAGGGGCTGGAACCAGATGATCCTTAGGATCTCTCTCTTCCCAAGCTGTCAGTGCCAGCAGGAGATCCCATATCCAAATTTCACCCCTCACAGCTTCCCTGGGCTGAGGCTGTGGGATGGCAGTAACTAGAAGGTGACATCAGCAAGTCCTGGTGTTTTCCTGGAAGAAAACAAGTTTCACCAAAAAAATTGGGAAGGGTGGAGAGCCGGGCTGGTAGGAAGAGCCACCACAGGGCAGAAGTGAAAGGAGAAAACACCAAGCGAGGACATGCCCAGGGCTGGCTGCTGTTCCTAGGCAGGAGCACGGGGGGAGGTTAAATTTCAACAAACCCCAAGGACAAGGAGAAATCAGGGAATTTATTCTGTGTTCTGATAGCAAAAACTCCCAATTTAAAAGGGTTGGGAGCACCCCAAACAATCAAGGGCACAGCCAGGCAGGAGCACAATTCTGCTGGGCATGAATAGAAGGAAGAAGCAGCTGAATATCAGGAAATATTTGGAACAATGCAGAGATTGGGCTTTGCTGGAGGCTCCCAAGGGAAGTGGTAAAAGCCACAAGGGCTGAATAATGGAAAACCAGACAAAACCATGGTGTGCATGTCATGGAGAGAAATCCTTCAGCACAGGCCCGGGGAATTCTCAATCCTTAAGGAATACAGCGTTGTTCTTATGTTAATAATGTCTTTAAGTGACGGGGTTTGAGTCACAGATTGAAGATTCCTTGCAAAGGAGGGAGATGAGGAGCCCTGGCACAGATTGCTCAGAGAAGCTGTGGCTGCCCCATCCCTGGAAGTGTCCAAGGCCAGGTTGGAGCAACCTGGGACAGTGGAAGGTGTCCCTGCTGATGGCAAGGGACGGGACTGGATGAGCTTTAAGGTCCTTCCCACCCAAACCAGTCTGGGATTCTGTCTCTTAATCCCAAAATGAGGCAGTTTGGAGCCCAGGGCTCACAGGGAGCTCTGTGATTGTGCCCGGTTGGGGTCAAATGCCCAAATTGTGCCTCACTTGTAGGACCTGCATTAGCAAAGCTCATTAGCAGAGCTAATCTTGCCTAGCCTGAGCTTTGCTGGTGCACAAACTCCCAGTGTTATGCAAATCCAAGCAGGTTTATTGGTGTTATGCCACCACTGCTTCACTCCCACTCTCCAGTTGTTGCTGGGACTTTGGCCTCACCTCAGCCTCACTAATTGCAATTAAGCTTTTGGCAAAGCAGTCAAGGCTGTCTGCTCTGGGTTTGCTCCATATCCCTGGAAGATGAAGATAAGCATTTCCTTGGGAATGGCCCCAAAATGCCCCCAAAATGCCCATCAGGGATCCCTCACACCCTGCAACCCTGGTACCCCAGGACCTGACCTTCTTCCTCCTGACCCTCCTTTCTCCAGCCTGTAATGAACACTTGGCATCCACTGGAAGTCCAGCCTGAGCTTCAGATTCATCCCAAAGCTTGTAGTTCATGACCCAAAATTCCTGCCCAGGCTGACTGGTGTCCCACAGGATCTCCTGACAGGAGATGCACATTTCTCCAGGACCACCAGGATGGAAATAGAGGACCAAGCAAAGAAATCCAGGAGATAAACCAAATAAAAGCTGCTTTGCTAAAGGCATTTTGACTCCTGAGGGAAGAAGAGCTTCACCATGCCAGGAAAAGGCCTCCCTGTCCAGGAGCTCCCTAGATCGGGATGGAATTCCTTGTATAACCTTTCCCTTTGTTATCAGAGCTTTGTTTTAAAGAGGAAAGCAACCCCAACAGGACAAAGCCTCTATTTTTTTTTTCTCCTTTTACCTTTCCTCTGCTGACTCCTGATGTCCTTCCAAGCCTAGGGAAGGTGTGGCTGCCCTGTCACACCCCTGCAGCAACAGGGAGCAAAGACACACAGACCTCTGTGTTGCTCAAAAGAAGATATTTATTGTAACAAACGAAGATTTTTATACTCTAAACTTAGCCAAATTTAACCAAACTTAGCCAAAACGAGTGCTCATTGGCTGCCTGCCACTGCAGTGTTGTTGTTTGTGCATCCCTTCATCCAGTCAGCTCTTGGTTCATGTGGTGTCCACGTGTCTCCCACCATGCCCTAGGAGTTTAGTTTTTATATTTTTCATCCATTTGTAACCCTACAGTTCTTTAGTGAGTAACTCCAAACTCCACACACAGTGTGAGCTGCTGTTCCTCCCATTTTGGTCAGACACAATTCCTCTCCAGGCCTGGGAGTCAAGGACACCTCACTGCCTCAGGCCCCAGGAGATGTAAACAAAAGTGGGTTGGAGGCTTCATTACCTGTAATTGGAAGATTAACCCCCAATATCCAAATGGACCAAACTTACAGAGGTATGAAAAGCTGTGACATGTTGTCCATTTGGGGTGCAGCCCCTGGGGGGGCTTTGTCTGCCTGAAATGTACCTGAAGGCCCTTCAATAAATACAACCACTTTTTATTCCCTTGATTTTGTCTGACCTCTATTTTTAGGTAGCCCCAAAAAGGCATCACCCCAACCAATCACTGCCTTTTGCACAACCAACTCTCTGGCCCACAGCTGAGTCCTTCCCAGAGTGCTTTCCAGTGAACAAAAGTGAAAAAGCTCCTTATTCTTATTTCTCACACATCCCCACTGGGGAAGAGCTCTCCATGAAACGTGAGACCCTCACTCATAATTCATGGGCTTCCCGTTTTATCACCACTAAGTGACCAGGGAAGGACAACTGCACCTCCTGTGACTTGGAGACAATCCAGGATTTTCTCCTGGGTTCCTGTCTTCCCTCCTTTGCTGTCTTGCTTTTCCTCTGAGAAGGGATTTATGTAAAGCAAGGATTTTACTCAACATTTAATAGTGGTTGTATCGACTGAAGTGAATAGGCTGAAGCAAATCAACCCCTCCAGTTTTACAGGGTCTGATTGAAGTGTTTCCTGCTGGTTTCTTGTTTCTGGCAATGCAATTTCACAAATTATTCATCATGTTGGACTTCCCCAAGCCAAGCTGGCTGTGGAATGGGAGATAATAGGATGTTTTTCCTGTTTATAACAGCACCTGCAGCCCAGCTTCCACGGCACCTGCTGCCCTGGGGTGTGTCCTCTGGGCTTGAGGATCCTTTCATCCATCCCTTTCCCATCCCTGCCCTGTCACAGCTACAAGTCTGCTCAACAAGAAGAAATCTGGGAGGATTGTCCCCATTTTCAGCTGGACAGTGACACAGCCATGGCCAAGGTGTGCTGAAGCTTTGATGGAGCTACTCTGGATCTGTTGGAAAGGGCTTGGATAAACCTCATGCAGCCAAAAAGCCAAATGGCCCAATTCCAGACTTCTCTGCCCTGGGCCTGCCAGTCCTGGGGAGGGTTGGGAAGGTCAGGGAAGTGCCTGGTGGGCTCCAAGAGGCCGTGGTTGGTCCCCAGTCGGACTCAAGGTGGGTTTGGAGCAGGATGGGATGTGGAGGTTGCCAGGTGCTGACCCCTGTCAGTGCTGAGGCAGAGCTGAAGGCAGATCCCAGCCCAGGAGCTCCCCAGGAGCTGCAGATGGATTTTCCTTGCAGGGCTGGAATACAGAGTTCCCAGTCAAGGCAGCCCCTTCCAGCAGCTCTCACTCCATGCCTGAGGGGATACAGCTCTGGCTGCACTGGGATCCAGGACAGGAAGCAGAAATCAGCACTCCCAAAGGGAAGTACAAATTCAGAGAGACAGAAAGAACAGCCTGGAATTTGTCCAGGTCCTTGGGGTTGTCACCCCATCTCCTGCAAAAGGACCATGAGTGGCCTTGTCCCAGCGCTGTGTCCCCTGGGAAAGGTGCAGGGAAGTGGGACCAGTGCTTGAGGTGTCCCTGGGTGCTGGGCCAGCTCCAGCTCCAGCTCCAGCTCCAGCTCCAGCTCCAGCTCGAGCCCATGCAGGGCAGCTTTCCACAGTGGCACAGAGAGGTTTTCCCTTGGGAGCTCTGGCTGTGGCTGCACTCAGCTGAAGCTCACAATTCATATTCCCATGAGAGCTCAAGGTGACTTTTCAGACCATTCAGAGCAGATCCTATATTTATCCTAACCCTGACACGTCTGTAAATAGCACGGATACATGGCAGGTCCCTGGTCAGAGAGTTCACCACTATCAGTTTCCCTGAGCGCGGTTCCTTGTAGCACTTTGTAAAGGGGCAGATCCTCCCTAAACTCTGCTTTGATCCCACGTTTTTCTGACCAGCAGGAGTTGCCAGAGCCTCTCCCTTCTCTGTCCAGTCATTGTTACACCTCTCCTGCAACCTTTATTTCCCCTCTTTCTGTTCTCTAGCTTTCCCAAAACACCCCTCCTACCATATTCCAAAATCCTACTGAACCTCTCACGAATTCACAGAATCACCGAGGTTGGAAAAGCCTCCAAGGCCACGGAATCCAACCTGATCCCCACTTGCCACCAGCACAGGGCACTGAGTGCCACCTCCAGGTGTTCTTTGAGCACCTCCAGGGATGGGGACTCCAACATCTCCCTGGGCAGCCCCTTCCAGTGCATCACAACCCTTTCCATGGAGAAATTCCTGCTGCTGTCCAACCTGCACCTTCCCTGGTGCAGCTTGAGATCATTTCCTTTCATCCTGTCCCTGTTTCCTGGGAGCAGAGCCCGATCCCCCCTGGCTGTCCCCTCCTGTCAGGAGTTGTGCAGAGCCACAAGGTCCCCCCTGAGCCTCCTTTTCTCTGTCTTTGCCCAGCACTGGAGTTCAACTTTCCCCTGGCTCCAGGAGAACACATGGTTTTGCTTAGCTCTGCCGAAGGAATTCCGAGCCGAAAGTGGTGGATGTGGCTCTGCCAAGGTAAAGTAACCTCTGCTGTGAACTTGGACAATCAAAGCTCAGCCTTGTTTGTTTTCCTACGTATGGATTTACCAGCTGCTGCTCTCTGACATTTCCTGATGTTTTCTTTTTCCCCATCCAGACGTCATCGCCGGGTTTGTCCTCCCACGTGCAGGGGGTAGCCAGGTATCCCACGAGGCCTTTCCTCCACCCAGGGCAGGATCCAGCAGGGAATCCCAATTTACTGTTTGGACCAAATTTACTGTCAGGGGAACAGGTACAAGCAGCGTTTTGCACACTCAGCCCCCAGAAAAAGACTTGCAGAAGTCTTTAAAGAAGCTGTGAAAAATGCCAGGGGATCCTGAAAGACCTGCTGGATATTTTATATTAACTTTCCTGAAATGTTTGCCCTGAGAAATTTATTTCCTTGGAGATTTCTGTGTTGGATTAGAGAAAACAAGGAGAAACCTGACTGTAAAAGTGTGTATTTTCTCTTGTGAGACACCTGAATATTCCTTGGGATTCACTTTGTTCTGTTCTGAGGGAAAGCTTCACACAAGGAGCACATCCTGGAGCTGTCACAACCAGAACCTTGTCATTGGCAGATGGACATTTGTGCTCCCAAAGTTTGGGATAACTCCCAAAGGCTCCCTGGCTTGGGGTGTGTCCCTTGTCCCTGCCAGGGGATGGTGTTGCTTTATCCACACCCACATCCACGGGTTAGCCACGCTGGATAAGGACAACTGGCAACCCTTTGTGCTGCTTGGGATTCAAACCAACAGTTCCCCACACATCTTATACTGAAAAATTTGGGTTTGAGCCTCAATTGTCAGGTTTGCACAGCCTGGGCAAGCACTCAGGTGAGGTAGGACCCCCTTGGTAAGGGATAAGGAAGGTTTTATAAAATATAATTGTTTTTATATAGGTTTTATAAAAAATAATTATGTTTTACAGAGCTGCTTTGACACAAATGAGGGTTTGAGACCATTTTGTTGTCTTGTACAAGTTGCTTCTACCAATGACAACGACACAGTGTCATTTAGAATTTGTGTCCTACCTGGTGTCTGAGAGAGCAGTGGAATCAATTTAGGCTCAAGCAGAGCCCTCCACAGCTCAGAAATGCCACAGTTTCAGTTGTTTGTTGGATTTTTGCACCAGAAGATGTATTTTTTGTATATTTTCTCTATATTTTCTTCATATAGTTTTCTCCAGAAGCTGCCACTCTATTTGGGTGTGCAGGATGAAAAACAGAGCTTGAAAACCTTGGTAAGTCTTTGTAAAGAAAGAGTTTCTCCAGTTCAGAGGTTTTTTTAACTTGCCAGGTGTCAAAGAGTTCCTCAAATGCAGATTCTTGGGTCAAGTTGAGAAAATGACAATTTGAATGAAATTTGGGAGCTGTTATCACTGACCTTTGGAGTGGAGAGGAAAAGAGGTTTGAGGTGTGGGTCCCAGGTCTCCCTGCTGATTTCAATGACTGTTTGTGCCACTCCTGGAGATATTTGAACACATTAAAAACAAGGAGCACGTTCAGGATTTCTGTAGCCCCAGGGAAGCATTGGGAGCAGCCTGGCTGGCCCAGCTCCTCACCTGGAAAACCTCAACCTGTGCTCCTGGCACGTGCCTTGCCTTTGTTCCAGAGATCCACAGGCAAACCCCAACCATCTGGCAGCAAGCCTGGTGTAGCTTCAGGGCCAGAATCCAGGGAAAAGCAACCTCAGGGAACAGAGCTGTGAAGAGGAGTCTCTGGGGGAGTGGGATGTAATTCCCAGCTCCAGGCAGAGCTCTCTCCAGCCTGGCAGAAGCCCAGAGGGCAACGCCTGCGTCCCTGTTTTCCAAAGGGAGGTTGGGAACTGGGAAGGGAGAAAGGAAGTTTCTGCTCCCTTTTCTCCTAGGGAGAAATTCCTGGGGAAGCATCAGAAGAGAATCCTACACAAACCAGTACCAATGATATAAAAACCCTGCAGAACGAGCTGTGGAGCACAAACACAGCAAAATCTCTGCCCACCAGAGCTCCCCATGGCACCACCAGGAGCAGATGGGCTGGTGGCTGCCTTTTGTCCCCAGGATTTCCCTCAGCCCATGCACCTTCAGGTTTGTTTATTTGGGTGAGTTTTCCTTAATCTGGGAGGGTTTTGGAGCTGTATTAAGCACGGAGGCTGCTCTGGCTCTGGGCTGAGCTCCACAAACACCCAGGGCACGGAGAAGTGGCCGGGCAAGGCTCAGCCCTCCAACCTGATGGGTAAAAATAACCTTAGCAGAGTCTGGGAGATGAAAGCACCCACAGCATGTCCCCAAACACAAACCCTTTAATGAGGCTCAGCCACTGGGGCTGGCCCAACACTTTTAGGGGCTCTGGTGGCCAGGGTCCCCATGAATGAAGCACTTGTGGAAGGCCTCGAGTGCCACAAGAGGGGAGACGGTGCAGGGGGAAACAAGGCTCAATGAAAGCTTTTAGAAAGCTCTGCTTTTCCAGGCCACGTTTAACATTTAAACTGCTGCGAACTTGATACCTCCACGTTCAAAATCGTTTCATGACAGCAGCACACAGAAAAAGGGAGAAAAACCTGTTTGGCTTGATTTTCAGGTAAACTTAGACTTCTCTAGGAGCTTTTTCCCTGGCTTTTTGTATTAGTGGAAGGCAGGTAATTTAACACATTTTTACAGCAGTGCCAGGGCCCCTCATGATGAGAAAGACATTGAGGGGCTGGAGCTTGTCCAGGGAAGGGAACAGAGCCGGGAAGGAACTGGAACACCAGGAGCAGCTGAGGGAGCTGGAAAAGGTTCTCAGCCTGGAAAGAAGGAGGCTCAGGGGGGCATTCTGGCTCTGCACAACTCCCTGACAGGAGGGAACAGCTGAGGGGAGAGTCGGGCTCTGTTCCAGGGAACAGGGACAGGATGAGAGGAAGTGGCCTCAACTTGCATCAGGAAAGATTTAATTTGGATCCTAGGGACAATTTCTTCATGGAAAGAGTGGTCAGGCATTGGAATAGGTTCACCAGGGTGTCACCATCCCTGGAAGAATTTAAAAAATGTGTGAGTGTGGCACTTTGAGACATGGTTTAGTATCGAAATGGCAGTTTTAGATTAACAGGTGGACTCGATCTCAGAGGGCTTTTCCAACCTTACTGGTCCCATGATTCTCTGATTCCTGGGAGATTTGTGTTCATTTGCATGGTTGCATTTGCAAACAGCCTCATGTTAGAAACAAACACTCCAGATATTCCCAGTACCATGATGGGGTCCTGGCCCTGCCAGGTGTTCCTGTGTGCCCCGGCAGTGCCATGGCTGCAGCTGCTGCTGCCGAGGCAGCTCATCCTGTGCTAATTAACAGGTGGGTAACGAAGCAGGGGAGGCTGTTCTGTGCCAGCCCCACTCTGTTCCCACACTGAGGGACTCTGTCCAGCCCAGGTGTCCCTGCACAGGCAGGACGAGCTGTGGGCACCTCTGGAACTCACCCAGGAGCCCAGGTCACGTCTTGCAAACCATTTAAGCCCACAGAGCTCTGGCAGCGTCCCCAGCTCCCAGAGTTTGTTGGGTGTTGCCATGGAGAGCAGGAGCTCTTCCTGCCTTGCCTCTGGCTGCTTTTCCAGCCACCGTGCTGAGGGCAGGGAGCACAAACTCTGTGGGCAGGCACGGAATGTCAGGAGAGAGAACAGGCTGTGCTGCTGTCCTCAACCACGAGTGTTGTCACCCACCTACAGCCCACAGGTGCCTTTGTGATGATAAATAGCCCTTGGTGGCTTTCCTGGATTAATGGTGGGGGTGTCCAGGTGTCTCAGAGCTGTCAGGAGCAGCCTGGAGCCTGTGGATGAGCAGGACACACTGGGCAGCCAAGAGGTTCTACCTGCCTTTGATTCCATAAATTGTTGTTGCCTGAGAAAAATGGGAGATTCAGGTTGGACATCAGCAGGAATTTCTGCATGGAAAGGGTGGTCAGGCCTTGGAAGGGGCTGCCCAGGGAGGTTTGGAGTCCCCATCCCTGGAGGTGTCCAAGGAAGGCCTGGATGTGGCACTCAGTGCTCTGGGCTGGTGACAGGGTGGGGATCAGGCACAGCTTGGCCTTGGTGATCCTGGAGGGCTTTTCCAACCTCAGTGATTCTGTGAAGGTTGGATTGGGCCCACAATTCATGTGGATGCTCAGTAAATTCCTGCTCTCTGGGGCCAGGGCCAGTAGGAGATGTCACCTGCTCATCCCTGCAAGTAGAAGTTCCAGCTTGCACAACAGGCAGTGGAACGGGTGTAAAACCCTCCCTGCAGAGCTGCCAGGGAGTTTTCCTGGGTCATTTCAGTCCTTGGACATGGTCAAGCAGGAATTTGGCTAAGGAAGGGCTGGAGCCAGGTGCAGCTGTGGCACCACAGGAGCATTCCTAAGCCGGATGCTGCTGGGATGGGATTCAGAGCAGCCTGAGATGGGCTCTGGCAGGGGCAGGTCTGCAGCCATTGGGGGTAATTTGGGAATGACTGAGGCAGGAGGTGATGGAATGGTGAGGGACAACCTTTTCCTGACCTTGCTCCAGTGAAAATCCAAGCCATGGATCAGGGGTTTAAATCAGCCTGGGCTGATTGAAGATTGAAGATTCCCTGCTCATTACAGAGAGCTGGAATGAGATGGTCTGGAGGGTCCCTTCCAACCCTTGGGACTTCCAGGAGGATGCGGATGAGAGGACACAGCCCTGGCTCCCTCATCCCAGCCTGAGGAGCTCCTGCTGCTCTTGGCAGCTCCTGGGTCCACCAGGATTTTGGGAGGCGCTGCATCAGCTGGGGGTGGGACTCACCTGTGCTATAAATACTCGTCCTCTGCCAGAGCAGGACTTGGGCTCGGAGTCAGCACAACATTCCAGCACGTGCTCAGTCACACCCAGCCCTCGGCAGAAGTTGAGTATCTGCTTATTTTCAAGCCTGCACTTATAAATTTTGGGGGCTGGAGTGGTGCTGCCATGGGATGGACAAGCTGGATGTTGGTTATGATGGGTTTTGTTGGCTACCTGGAGCTCCAGGGAATGCTGTCTTCAGCTTTTAACACTTTTAAAGAACAAAAAATTGTCCAAGGCTGAATATATGGGAATAAACATACCCACAAGTCATCTGCTGTTAATTTAAAGTCAAATCAATTCATTTTAATCCAAAAGCAGCAGAGCAGCTTTCAGCCTCTGAAGACCATTGAATATTACACTTGATATCATCAGTAAAAAAGATTGAAGGGCATGTTTTATTTCATCAAGAGCACAGAGTGCTTTGCCAAACTCTGTCTCCTGAGAGTCACTGCAAATGTGTTCTCCTGCTTTTCATACAATGTGGTTGTGCAACTCTTTAACTATTCCTGCAATTTTAGCTTGGAGGCCTCTCTAATGCAAATGTGCAAATCTTGGTCTCAGAGATTCATCTCCCCCTAAATAAATAAATGTATGAACAACCTTCCTCCCAGGGCCTGAAGGGGCTCCAGGAGAGCTGGGAGAGACTTTGGGCAAGGCCCTGAAGGAACAGAACATGGGGGAATGGCTTTAGGATGAAGAAAGATTTAAGTTGGATATTGGGAAGAAATTCTTGTCTGTGAGGATGGAGAGGCCCTGGCACAGAGAAGCTGTGGCTGCCCCTGCATCCCTGAAAGTGTCCAAAGCCAGGCTGGACAGGGCATGGAGCAGTTTGGGTCAGTGGAAGATGTTCCTGCCCATGGCAGGGGGTTGGAAATGGATAATCCTTCAGGTCATTCCACATCCAAACCATCCCATGATTCCATAACCTCACATGTGCCACGCTGCCACAGGAGATTTTTACCCAAAATATGGGAACCAATCACTTCCCAGCAGAGAAGATGCAAAGTGAGGAGCTCACCTAAGTCCCTCAGACAAGCTGGACTGTGCCAGGCCTATGTTAAATTAAATCAGGAAACAGCAAATGGATGTTGCTTGCTTTAGATCTTCATTTACCTTTTCTCTGCCTTACGTGGAGGAAATGCCTTGGTGGGAAGCAGGAGCACTGGGCAGCTGCCTCTGAGCCCTGGGTGTCTTTGCCAGGTTTGATTCCCTGCAGCTGCTCGGGGTGAGCTCATTATCTCCTTCAAGGAGGAATTCCTATTTTTACAGGGTGATTAGCAGGCTGATGGAAACATGGAGAGAGCAGAAACCCAAATATTTAGGCAGAGCCATAAAATGCTTCCCAGAGCCGGCCCCTCAGCTGCAGCAAACGCTGGTGGTTTTCGGGTGATACGTTTTTCCTCAGGGATAAATTGCTGGAATAGCTGGAAGTGAGCATTGCCTTGTGCTTGCACGTCACTGTGCAGGGCAGAGCTGCACTGACAACCAGCAAGGAGGTGCTTTGACCTCACTGAGCTGTTCCCAGTCAGTTGTTGTTGTCCTGGTGTTGGGTCCCTGTGGGAATGACGGATGTGGTGGAGCCGTGCCGGAACGCAGCAGCTTGGCTGGGACAAGGGACAAACTCCTGGGGGCAGAGAGCTCTCAAATTTTGGGTGGCTGTAGGCCTCCCCCCATGGATGTACTCCACAGCTGGGGAAGATTCCGTGCATCCTCCTCTGGCACATGGAAGCTCATCCTGCCCACGGCAGCGGAGCAGGTGCCAGCCCAGCTCACGCACTCCCGATTTAATAAAGATCCGTAGTGTTGCTGCTGAAAAGTCTGAATCAGTCTAGTCCTGCTTGATCTCTCCCTCCCTTTCAGCCTTCTCAGCTAATAATGGGCACATGGAAGTGATTAACAGAGCCTTGTGTGGCTGTTCCTTGTTGTTTGTGCTCCCTCAACGTGAGCTTTATCTCCCAGCACGAGGGGGACGTGTTTGGCACGTTGGACCCGCCGGCTTTGCCAGCTGCAGGGGGAGCACCAGCTCCTCCCCACGCCCCTGGAGCAGGGAATTCCTGATTTTCCCCTGCTGATAAATGTGTGGCTTTAATAACCAAGATAAGCTCGGTCTTTCCCTGCTCTTTGTGTTGCTTCTCCTTTCCTGAGCAATGCCTGAGGTGGGTTTCATCTTGAGCGTGTTCTTGTGACCCTCCATGTCCTGCCATCCATCAGCAAGTCCTGATGGATCCATGTCAAATGCCAAAATTGAGGATAGAGGGGAAAATCAATGAAAATATTTGAAAAACTTTCCATGTCCGTTAAGAAATCTCATTTTCTTTGACAAACATTTACTAGAAAGTTGGAGCTCGGCTCCATGTTCTGTCCAGCTGGCAGCCAGTTCACAAAGTCATCCAGAAATTGTTTGGAAACCCTGTTATTGACAACAGTAACCATTAACACACCCAATGAGCTAAAAGATAATGCACATATGGGCAAAAATAAATGCAGAGCGTGAGTCTCTTTTGTGGAAATTAAAGGAAATTAAGAATCATGGAATCACAGAATGGTTTGGGTTGGAAGGGAACTTGAAGCTCATCTTGTTCCACCCCCTGCCATGGGCAGGGACACCTTCCACTATCCCAGGTTGCTCCAAGCCCTGTCCAACCTGGCCTCGTAAGGCTGAAAATATGGAATTATG
Source organism: Acrocephalus arundinaceus (assembly GCA_021534815.1). Classification (NCBI taxonomy): domain Eukaryota; kingdom Metazoa; phylum Chordata; class Aves; order Passeriformes; family Sylviidae; genus Acrocephalus; species Acrocephalus arundinaceus. The sequence goes on along the minus strand of JAJEOU010002847.1, from coordinate 9,249,088 downwards.
GAGATGGTGAGGAATTCTGCCTGGAGCTTGGGTGGATCTCACCCAGTTTCAAATCTTGGTTAAATTCTACCAACCTTCTTCCTTTGCTACCTTCTTTTGACCCAACTCACTCCAAACCCTTCTCAGTTGAAGAACAGACCTCTGGAAGGGCTGCTGGCATGGCTGGATCTCCTTGGGATTGTTTGCATAACTTTGGATCTGTGCTTTGAGTCTGGAGTGCTTGTTTTGATCTTTGTTTGAATAATACTTGGAGTGTTGATCCATGACGTGGTTTCCTACAGCCTCCAAAGAGGTACAAGAAAATAAAAAATATATTGTTTGGTCTAGGGGTTTCTTTAATTAATTCTTTAATTTCTGTCTTTAATCCAGTGCTGCCAAGGCCACCACAAAACCGTGTCCCCAAGTGCCACAATTCTTCTAAACACGCAAAGGGCATTTTGTGGGAATTATAATATAACTTAAATGATTTGGTTTATCTGTCTTTGTGGCTGGAACTCTGGGAGCTTTTGGGCATTTCCTAAATCCATTAATTTATGCGAAGAGCATCACTGAGTGATTGGGAGCTGGGGAAAATCCTCTCAATGTGAAAAGTTAAACCTAACTGCAGAGCCTGAAGCAAATGTTCATGTGCTGGCAAAATGAAATGGTTCTGTTTCCCTTTCCAATTCCTGCATTTCTGGGGAAGAAGTTAGGAATTGTCAGTTAATAATCCATAAAAATGGTAGCAGAGATTAAAGCACAGAGCAGCCAGGGCCACCACATCCATCCTCACTCCTTGTTCTGAGCTTCCCACCTTGGAGTGGTGCAAACCCCCCATTTCCACCCCCATTTCCTTGGAGTTTAACCAAGCACAGCTTCACCACCTGGAAACGTTGTGGGGGTTCTCCCTCCAGGGATGCACCTGCTAAGAAATACAAGGAAATCTGGTAGGACCCCACAGTATGGGAAGAAGAGGTGACCCAGCTTCTCAGCACAAAAGGGGGACAAACATTGTACAAAGAGGCACACAGGTGTGTGAGGACTAATGGGACCTCCCCACCAAAAACCCCTTTTCCTGTCTGTTGGACCACAAAACCCAGGCAGAAGAAGAAACACCTGGTGCTCCAGGGGTTGTTTTTCAGGTTGATAAAAGAGCAAAGGAGCAGTTTTACCACGAAGACAACACATCCCAGCAGCACCCAGGTCAGCACACATCTCTTAAGTTCTACTCTTTGTGAAAAATCAGCTTTAAAATGAGCTGAAGTTGTACTTCTGTTTAGAAATAATTAATGGCAGAGAAAGGCATCCACCAGAGAGCTCTGGTCTCACCTTTGGGCTCTTCCAAGTGATCTGCCCTCATCCACAAAATACAGGAGCTGATGCCTTTGGAATATTCCCTTGGGATTGCCTGGAGTGGTCTTGTCCAAGGCAGACCCACGGCTCATGTACTGGGCCAGCAATGAGCCACAAATATCCTTTCCATGAATAAAAAAAATTCCCATTTGTGTATCAGCATAAGATTTAGTCCCTCTCCTTGTTCTGAGCAACTGTTTGACTCTTTGGAAGGAAGTGATCAGGTATTCTGGAAATTCCATTAATTCCCTGGGTCACAGGGTAGTCCTTAGACAAGGAGTTAAACTTGTTTCCTTTTCTTTTGTTTTTAAGCTCATTTTCATTGTGTCCAGAGCATAGCTGAGATAAGCTCTGCAGTAAACACACATCAGGACCAGATTCTGCTAGGAAACATATTTTTGTCCTTTTTTTCCCCTTTAACCAGGGCTTTAACTGGATCCTTGTCTAATTCTCAAGGTCATTGTTAAATATTTTAAATACTTGGTGAAATGCCAAACTATTTTCATTGCCTGAAGTTTTCTCCTTGGAGAATGCTTGCAGACATGGAAATGTGTCATCTTCAGTGATTGTGTCAAAGAGAAACCTGCCTTGACAAGCATTTTTGTGACTCAGGAACTTTAGTCAAATTTTATTTATATTGAGTAGGACCAAATGTCTTGGCATGTATTTAATCACCAGCAACAGTATTTAATTTAATTTTTTGTATTTAATCTCTGCAGCAGGACTGTGGTTATTATGGGGTTTATTTATTAGGAAAAAAATGGTTTTATTGCTGTGCTTGGTATAAAATCTGGGCTGAAATTGTCACCAGGCTTTAGATGGGCCTGGATGAAGCAGGGGAAGGCCTGAAGGCCCCTCCTGCTTAGGACACATTCTCTCCCCAGAAATATCCACAGGGCTGGGGAAGGCAAATGAGACAAACTGAGAGAAAAGTGGATTTTTCCTTTCTTCGCATCCATTTGTGGGGAATCGTTTTGCAGTGAAAGCCTCTCCCAGGCAGGGCAAGAGCTCCTTGGTGGTTTGGGTCAGGCCTTAATCTACAGTGGAATAACAATGCCTGAGCAAGCCTGGATCTTGCCACAGCTTGGTTTTGTATTTTCTCAATTTTATCCTGGGAAAAAGGGAATTAGGATCTTTCTATGCCACCCTTTCACCATCAGTTTCCTTGAGGAAGGAGTTGAGGGAGCTTAAATGAGGTTGGAGTTTGCACCACGCCAGACTGAGTGTGGAGATTGATCAAAAATGCTCAAAGGATGAATTTATGGTTGGTCTGATTGGGAATTCTGATTTGCTTGGAGGAAGGAGCAAACAGAGCCTTCCAAACCTGGATTATGAACATGTGAGACATTTGTGCTCCTTTTCTGAGAGCGAGGGAGCACAGTCAGTCAGAGAAAAAGTTAACTTGACTAAACCCAGCCATTTTTATTTCCTTCCAAGCCCTAATTTTGATTTCTGCAGGTGATTTACAGTGAAACTCCAAAGTCTCTGGAAGCACTGGGCATTATTCTTGTTATGGGCTGGGCTTCATTCCCTTTGGTTATTCCATGATAAAATCTGGTCAGGCGCTGGCACAGCTGCCCAGGGCAGAGGTGGAGTCCCCATCTCTGAGGGATTTAACAGCCCTGTGCAGGTGGCACTTGGGGACATGGGTCAGGGCTGGGTTTGGCAGCACTGAGGGAATGGTTGGACTTCATTATCTCAGCGGACTTTTCCAGCTCAAATGATTCCATGAGTCTGGGCTGGGGTTTAGAGGGCAACATGCCCCATCCTAATGGGCCAGTGGCTGTGGGGACAATGTGGGACAGTTTTCCAGTTTTCTCCCAGTTGTGGGCATTTCAGACTCTGTGACAGTGAGAAGAACACTGAGCAGAGGAGAAGGGCAGGACACAGTGTGGGTCTGACATCTGCCACTGTCACCACCAGAGTGGCTCTGATGGGGCAGGGAAGGGCTGCCTGGAGGTGTCTGTTCATAATTAAATAACAACAGCAATAATCTTGAGGGATTTAATGAAAAAGGTTACAAAACATGGCTTGCTTTGTAGGGAAAACAAAGATCTTTTATTTTGCAACTAATTAATCCCTCCTTTCCCCCTTTGGGGCTTTTTTCCCCTTCCCAGGGAAGAAGAAAGTAGAAATTGGAATTAATTTATTTCATTTCCTTGTCCGTATTGAAAATTTAGGGAAAACATAATTCACATGAGCACATTTCATGGAGTGAGGAGAGAAGAATGAGGGGAGAGATTTCCAAAATTTAGCAGGTGCAGCCATCACCCAGCCCCAGGGGAGGTTAGAGTGATGGTTTTTGGGGCTCCTGGCAGTTTTGGGGTATTGATGTGGCTACAAACTGTCACAGCTTTAGGAGAGAGGCAAAAGGTGGTTCCTAAAAACCTGACTGGATAAAAACCTGACTGGATAAAAACCTGCCTGCCTAAAAACCTGCTTCAGCCAGCAATAGAGATGGTTCTGGGGAGGTATCAGTGGGGATATTATTTCTTTATGATCTCTTCTCTGGCCCCCTCAATATTTGTTTTACACAGCTGCCTCCAACATCTGCTTTTCATCTCTGCTCTCTGTCTATGTAGGTATTCAAAAATGCCTTCCTTCTTTCAGCTGCTTTCTGTGCCTCCTCCCTTGTCAATGAAAAGTGCAGGAAATTGAATTCAAAAATCCCTTTAAAACAGATTATTGAGTCTTTTACACCCAAATAATGAAAGGAGTAATGTCAGCTGCCTTCCACACAAGGGAAGATGAATAAAAAGAGCAGAATGACCCTGAAATTTCTCAGGAATCTGAAAGGAGGATGAAGCCATTCTGTAGTTCCAACTTGCGGTGTTTTCCCACCTTTCTACTGGATGGATTTTAAGCTCTTTCCCAGCTCTTCCTGTGAGCACTTGGAGCAATCAGATCCCAAGCTGTGGTTCAGTCTTTGAGCCCAGGATCCACCTCTGGAGCATTGGGATCCCTGGGAGAGCAGCTCCTTGTGGTCAAGCATCCAGTCTTGGTGTCAGAAATCCCTGATTCCTTGGCTTTTGGCACTGGCAGGCATGGCAATGTCTCAGTCCTGGCACGGCAGGTCCTGGCAGCTGTCTCTGAGCTCTGGCATGGCAGGTCCTGGCGGTTTCACCCTTCTGGGAGGGGGGTGTTGCAGGAGTCGGGGTTTGCAGTTTTTCCATCCCACTTTCAGCCAGAAATGCTCTCCCTCCTCCCTCCTCCCCGAGGCACGAGAGGTTGTTGCTCTTGGATTAAGGAGCTGCAGCTCCGAGGCTTTTCCCAAAAGCAAATACAACTTTTGACCTCAGTGAGGAGCAGATTTTGCCTGGCTCCAAGGCCAGCAGCTCCACGAGGCTCCTGATGCCTCCTCCCTCTCATTCTCACTGCAGCCTCCTCAGAGAAAAACCCTTTTTCTTCACAAAAAAAAAATCCCTATTCTTTTGATGTTTTCCCCATTCATTTTTATTAACCTCCCTGGGCAAACCTCACCCTTGGAATAACACCTGTCCACACTGCAGTATCTGTGCATTCCTGGGGCTGAGCTGCATCTTGGATCAGCCACAGAGCAGGCAAATCTGCATTTTCTCATGTGGGGGATCAACAGTGAGGTTTGGAGCCCCAGGACTGGAAAACGGGCAGAAAATACTCCCATGATTGGGGAGTGGTGGTCTGAAGCTTAATCTACCTTGTAGCCCAAAGAAAAAGTAGGGATTTTTTTTTCCTTCTCCTCCTCCTCCTCCTCCTCATGTTTTTTCTCATCCTCCTCTTCCTCAGAGTTAGGGCAAAAAGCTCATCTTAAGGAAAGGGGACTGGAAAAAATGTCCTAGGTTATGTCTCCGGTGTCTAAAAGGTGTAGGGGATTTTAAGAATAGTAACAAAGAGTAGAACTGGGATCAAGGTCTGCAAACCCTGGAGGTCCCCAAGCCCTGGAGTTCCCCAAACCAGCCCTGAGTGGAGCCCTGAGGTCATTGTCCACCTGGATTCACATCCCCTGGGTTTGTTTAGCAAGCAGAGGAAAATCTCCCGAGCTTCTGCGTCTTCGTCTATCAGAAAATGTAAACTATGGTAAAGTATCTGCTTATAGTGTGACCGCCTCACTTGAGTGGGGGTTCTGTTCTGGGGTGAATTCCAGCAAACCATGGTGTTTACAAGGGAAATGCCTTTTTTCAGTGTTCTCATGCCCATTAAAAATCCTTGGGGGAGAAGCTGGAGAGTTCTCATGGCTCACCCAGGAAAGCTGAGGGAATAGATATTCCTACACCACTGTTTCAAAAAAATAAAAGAAAAAAAGAAATTAACTAAAATCAGTTTTAAATAATTGTTTGGTGCCTCCTGTGGTGATGCATGTGCTCTGAGTTTTAAACCAGTGAGGTGCTGGGTTTTCCACCCAAACTCAGGTTTGCAGCAAACAGGAACAAACTCAGCTCTGCCAGGGCTTGGAGCTGGCAAGAGGTCGGGTGCCCCAGGTCATCATTTTTAAATTCCAAGAGGGATTTAGCCCACTCTGGGTCAGGGCTGCGCTGGAGAGACACATCTCTTCCCGAAGGATTTTGGCTCCCCACCGTGGCAAGAGCACGAGTTGGGCTGGGGAATGTGCCAGAGGAGGCAGCCCTGGGTGATGAGGTTGGAGCTGCATGGGAAGGTGATGGACGGGGCTTGGAGCAGCCTGGTCTAGTGGAAGGTATCCCTGCCCATGGAGGGGGTTGGATTAGGTGACCTTTAAAGTCCTTTCCAACAGAACCATTCTGTGGTGGCCACTGGCAACTGGGCACTGGGAGTCACAGCCCCTGGGAGCTCCAGCTGCTGTTCCAGGAGCTGCTTCTGCACAGGGCTGGGGGAAATGATGATTCCTGTCAGGGAACTTCCACATGTCCACGCTTCCCCATGGCCACCCAGCTCTGTAAACAAACTTCCATGTGCCTGGAGACAGATCAGAACCCAGGACTCCATCCCTCTGCTCCTCAGCACGCTCAGGGAAAAGCCAAGAGCAATAGATTTATGGAATCCAAACATCACAAATGCAATTTATTTACACTGCTGACGCCAAAAGGACAAGCAGATGCTTCTGGTTTGGATGCCTGTCCAGCCTAATGTCAGGAAAACATGGGGGTCAGTGTGAGGGAAAGGGAGGAATCAAAACGTTCAATGTGTCACTCCCAGTTACAGTCCTGGTCCACCCCTGTCACGTCCTCTCAGCCATGTGTGCCTGAACACAAAGCTCAGCTCTCCAGGAATAGCCTCCAGAGACACCCCTGCATCCCATTTTCCCTAATTCTGCTGTAAGATATCCATCCAGGATAACTTCAGCAGGGTCAGAGCTGAACCAGAGGGCTGCAGAGCAGTCCAGGGCTCTGGCTGACTCAGTGTGGCAATGGTTTGTCCTGATTCAAACCATCCTGGGCACAAAGTGATGCCTTAAGTTTCAGCTTTCATGTTTTTCAGGTTCTGTGCTGCCCAGGGGTGCAGTTCTGAGCCTCACATTCAGTGTCAGTCAGCTCTCTTCATAGAGTAGGGAGACAAAACAAATCCTTTCCTGCTGAAGACCAAGGACAACCATTTCAACTTTCAGCCCAACAGCACAAACAAGGGTGGCTGGAGGGAGGAACAAGAAGGATGGGACCTCATAACCTGATGCTGTAATTGGACAATTAAACTCCAATATGCAAATGGACTAAAAATTATCAAAGTGTGAGCCCTTGTGACCAGTCAGCCATTTTGTGGCCATTTTGGGTCCACCTTGGGTACAGGCCTGGTCAGGCCCTGTCCTGCCCAAGGTGTACCCTACAGGCCTTTCAATAAATACATACTTTACTCTCTAGCTCTGTCCACTCTCTGTTCCAGGTCAGCTTCCCAAGGCATCAAAAGGAGTGGATAAACAGCCCCTGGGGGATTTGTTTGGCAATTGCACCATATAAGGGAGAGGTACCAAAACCAAAGGTCTGGATAAAGGGGAACTGTGTGGCCACTGAAAGGTGTGTGACCTGCTGCCCCCTGTGCCACATTGTGGGATCACAGACTGGTCCCTTGGGAAGAGACTCTAAAGCCCATCCAGTCCCAACCCTGCCATGGGCACGGACACTTTCCACTATCCCAGGTTGCTCCAAGCCATGTCCAACCTGGCCTTGGACACTTCCAGGGATGAGGCAGCCACAGCTTCTCTGGGCACTCTGTGCCAGGGCCTGCCCACCCTCACAGGGAAGAATTTCTTCCCAATATCCCATCTAACCCTGCCCTCCTTCATCCTAAAGCCATTCCCCCCGGCCTGTGCCTGTCTGCCTTTGCCCAAAGTCTCCGTCAGGGTTTTCCTTCGGGCTGTTTGGTCCATCTCTCCCAGCAGAGGGCACGATGTGCAAGCGTGAGCGGCGATCCCCGGCCAGGAGCGATTCCAGGAATGATGCAGCAAACAGGAACAAGAGCCAAAACCACTCAGATGGGACGTGTCAGACACGGCGTGTCGTTGGGGTGGCCGGAGCCACTCACTGCTCCCAGCCCGCGGCCAAACACCTTCTTGCTCTTTCGAGAGCGCTTAGTTTCGTTATTAAACATCCCCGGAGGTCCTTGAAGGGGCGTTCGGAGAATCAGCAGTGAATTCAAGAAAATGGAGCCAGCATCTGTTAGAAGAAACCAAATTGTGCCTAATTTTCCGGAATTTTGATCTCGAAAGAGCAACATTTTCCAAGAACATTCAAGATCTTCTGACATGATTTACTGCAGGAAGCAAACCCATCTCAATTCAATTGGCTCTGTGGGTGGTGTGAGGTTAAATCCAAGTGTTTGGATTATCGATGCTTCAGAAAACTCATCTCTAAAAATGACCTTGTTGTAGAAAAATACCTTCCTGTCTGAGTCTTTCCTTAGCCCTGGGTTATTATCAGACTTCCTTTGAAAGAGGTTTCCCAGCAAAAGCAGGAGAAATGTCCCCTTCTTGTCTTAATCACTAAGTAAGGTAAACATGCTGTTTAACATCAGCTCTAATTTTAGGATTTTGCCCATTCCTATGATATGGGAATTCCCCTTTCATGGCACCGTTACGTATCTATCCCAAAAATTCTTTTATTTCACTTGCTCATATGGTGCTGCTGCAATGATGCAAGTCCTGGCTGACACTCACTTACAAGCAGTGAAATCTAAACCACTTTTCTTCCAAGAGGCAAAGTTTACACAAATCCGACGTCCTGGGAGAACCTCTTGTCAGAGGAAAATGCCTTTCTTCAGCTGTCCCATGCCAGCTGTGATCTGCCCATCCGTGCTTCCCTTGGAATTCCCTGTTGCAGGGATGGGTGCCTCTCCCTGCACCCCAGAAAAGGCTTTTGTGGGCAGAGGATGGATTGGGGGGTTGGTGCAGGAAATAGCTCCAAGATAAACACTGGTGGTTTGGAGAAGCTGTGGCTGCCCCTGGATCCCTGGAAGTGTCCATGGGACACTTGGGGCTTGGAGCAACTGGGGATAGTGGAAGGTGCTCCTGCCCATTGCAGGGGGTGGATTAGATGACCCTTAAGGATCCTTTCCCACCCAAACCATTCCATGATTATTTTGTGATTCCAAGCTCTTGGCAAAGGCAGATTCTGAGCTCTTTTGCAGAGAATGACCTGACCCCACAGCCACAGCTACATCAACCACCAGGAGCCAGCCAAAAACACTGAGGGAATGGTATCCAGGTGGAAAATAAAAATAGCTCATGTGCTTCAGCTAAACTGTAGAGAAGCCCTCTTTATTTCAAGGATCTGGAAACTTCAGATGAGGATGCAAACAAAGGGAATAGAGTGTCTGTCCTTGACTGCAAAGTGCTTTGGGTGTCCCAGCCATGCAGATCTCTCCAAGCCTGGTGTTCTGTCCCAGAATTTCCTTGCGGAGCATCTCCCTCCCCTTCAGCCTGACCAGTGCCACAAACCCCAGCTGCTCTCAGGAGGGACACTGGGTCATCAGAGAATCATCGAGGCTGAAGGGATCTCCAAGATCCCCGAGTCTGACCTGACCTGTTCCATGTGTAGAGGTGGCACCAGCCAAGGCTGCTCATTCTCCTGGGAAATTCTCATTCTCCCCTCGCTGCTGGGTGTGCACAGGGCAGCTCTTGGCCCTGCAGGAGGGCAGGAAGGGCTTCCCCCGCAGCACCCATGAGCAGCACACAAAACCACCAGCAGCCCCTGGGTCTTCCCTGGTGGCTTTCTGCTGACAGGGGGAGCTCTTTCATTTATCAGTTTGATCATCCTGTGCAGGGTTTCGTTTCCTCTCCATCTGCAAAGGTGATCAGAAGTGGGGCTGAGGGGGACCAGCTGCCAGGAACTGCACCACAGTAAAACTGTGAATTTACTGAGATAGGACAGGAGATAGAACACCCCCTGGTGTCACTGGGTTCTCTCTGCCCCTCTTTGCCACCCAAGCAGTCAAATGGGGTCTAAATATTCATATAAAAACCTTGCCAACGTGGGCTGTAACAAAATAATCGGCTCCTCTAGATCTCTCTAGCAGAACCACAGCAAAAATACATAAATAATGCCCAGGCTTTAACAAAATAGATCTTTATTAATTACAGCACTTCAAGTAACCTTTCATCTCTCCTGGGAGTGTCCTGCTTCAGGCTTCAGGAGCAAGAACAGGTTATCACAGTGCATCAAGTTATTAGGACATCCTTCCTGCTGACAGAATCAGCTTTGATCAGGAATGTTGATCCAAGGGTTTAATTGACTTGATTACATTTCTGCTCTGCTTTTACTGACCCCCAGCCCTTGGCAGAGCTTCCTTTTGAGTCTCCTGAGAAGCAAAGTCAGCACTCAGCACTCGCTGCTGGTGCTGCTGCCACAAGTTGGGGATGGCAGCAAGATCTGGGAATGGCATAAGGATTTGGGGCTGGCAAAATTATCTGGGGATGGCAGAATGACCTGGGAATGGCAGAATGATCTGGGATGGCAGAATGACCTGGGGATGGCAGAATGACCTGGGAATGGCAGAATGATCTGGGATGGCAAAAAGATCTGGGTATGACAGAATATCTGATAGAAGTCCAGTCTTTCCTCATCACAGTCTGTGCCTGGAGCTCCTCCCATGTGAAATCAGGAGAATTGAAAGTGCCCATGGCCACGTGTGTGCTGGACAGTGTCAGAGGTATCTGGAGCACTTCTTGCGTTGCTGATAAAATCCCAGAGTGTTGAGAAAATCCCAGGAATCACCAGCTGGGGAACAGTTCTCACACATCCACCCAAGCCCCAGTGTGGTCAAAAGGACATTGGTGGTTGTGATCTTCCACATCACTGCCTGGGGAGGTGGGACAATTCTGCTAATCCCAGCAAATCCCTCCCTGCCTCTAAACCCACAGCCATGGAATCACTGGAGATGCCTCTGGATGCAGTACATGGAACCCTCCACACAGGGGAGTTCTCAAACTCTCTCTCCCAGGGCTGAAGCCAACAACTGCATTCCAGCTTTCCACCCTTTTATTTCTGAAGAAGGATGTGAGAGAAGCAGTTTCCTGCTTTGCTGTGATAACCTCCCAAGAACAGCTCTGGGAATGTTCCAGAGTGTGACATCTCAGCCCAGCTCTGTCCCAGGAACTCTTCCAGTGGGGCTGATGCTCTGAGCCCACCTTGGACATCTTGGTGCTTGTCTTGTCTTTCCATCCCAGCTGCAGAGCCTGGGGGTCACCTGAATTAGGAATATTTTAGGGCACAGATCCTGTCTTCAGTAAACAACTATGCAACTCTTGGCTCAATAGATCCCCGAGGAAGTCTTTAAGCACCCTTTTTATATAAAAAATAGTGAGGTTGGTTTACAACCATGAAATGTCTTTTTTCACCTCTACAGTGAATAGAGTCTAAATAAACACACACCAGCTCTGGTGTCTCAATGCCAAGTGGCTCCTCATCCCCAAACTCTCCTCAATAACATCTAAGCAGCACCAGGAATCAGGAAGGTTTAACTACCTGGTCCTGGTTATTGAACAGTTTCCAAATGGTTTGGAATTGTGCTGAAGGGTCTTGTGTTGTTCCAGCATTCCCAGAAGGAACACATCCTACTTGGATTTGAGTCTAGACCTGGGAGATATGCTGAAAAATATCTTGTAGTAGATGTACACATTGATAATCCTCAGGAGAATTCCCAGGATGTAGCTGAGGGACCGGAGCAGGGCCGCGGCCATGCTGGAGAGCTGGAACAGGAGGCCCACAGAGCTGCTGGCCCTCAGGTGGTCATCCATGAGGAACAGGGCACACTCGGCAGCCACCAGCATCCAGATCACCCTGGATATCAGCCTGGCGTTCCTGACTGTCCTCAGGGGCCGTGACTCCAAGGGCAGGAAGGTGATCAGGTAGGCCTCAAAGGCCACACAGCTGAGCAGGACACAGCTCACGTGGGTGTTGGCCGTGAGGAGGATCCGCGCCAGGGCCGAGGCTGCGGGAGAGACCCCGGCACCAAAACTCCCCAAAACCAAGTCATAAACAAGGCTAAGGAAAACCAGGATGTCTGCCTGGGCCAGGCTGGAAATGAGGACTGCAGTGGACTTGAAGGAGACCTTGGAAGACTGCAGGAGGATCATGGTGTACGCGCTGCCCAGCAGCCCCAGGAGGGTGCTGACAGCGTTGGAGGAAGAGAGGACGAGGTATTGGATATACTTCAGTGCCAGGTATCTCCTGAGATCTTTCATGTGGTCTCTCTCCATTGAAATGCCAGTTAGGGAAGAATACCTGGAATACATATTAAAAAAAATAGAAACCAGTGATTAAATGTAAAATTAGCAGGATGGATTCCAGGCAAATTATGATGGACCTGCACTTGTACAGGCACATCCCGATGTCAAGAACTGCTTGGAGATTATGCCAGCTCAGGATCAGAGCTTGTGCTTACATACTCATGTCTCAAATAGGAATGAAGTTTCTAAGTTCCTGGATATTTTTAGGTAGCAGCATAATTTGTGTAATCTCCCACTGAGGGAGTGTAAGTGTGAATTATCCCTCTCTCTGAAAGGGAGGAGCGAGAAAATGATAAGGTGCAGTTCCTAGAAAATACTGAAATCATCTCTGAATTAAATTCTAACAAATAAACAAGGAAATTGATATCTAAATGGGAGAGAGGAGATAAGGAAGAGCAATGTGGCTTTCTCACAGATAAAGCAAATTGATTGAGCCCAGCTTCCTCCTGTAGCAGGGTGATCAGTCCTGGTGGGAACCAGCCAGTGTCACATAGCTTGAATTTTCTGAAGAGTTTCAATATTGTTTCATGAGGCATTTTTAGGGAGGAGCAAGGTAAGAAATGTGGCCTATGGTTAAGTCATGCGTAGCTGGATGGGAAACCGAGGGAAGGCTCATTCTAAGGAATTTGAGGAATGATGTGTCAGGTGGGGCTCTGCAGAGATATCACATTTCGTGGTTTTCATGAACTGCAAGAAGGAACTCAGCAGAATTTAGGCCTTGACTGAAGTATGTGACCAATTTTGAGGCCAACAGTTTGAAAAAGGTGTCACTGAAGAAGTTTCAAGGAGGCTGATCCTCAGAGATTGAGCCGAGCGTAACAATTCTATTCCTCTCCTATTGAGCAATTATCTCCACATGTAAATTCCCAGATTTCCCAATGTCAGCACCTTGGAGCTGGTGTTACAGAGCTTTTCCAGTGCATTACCCAGCAGGTCTGGGTGGTTGTTTAAGTCATCACCTGGGTGTAGCTCTGCTGGGTGATGGGAAAATGATAATCCCAAGTGATTTCCCATGAAAGGTATGGAGCCAGGTTTTTGAGACTGGGATTCCCATTGCTTGTAGAAACTTAACCAGTACCAGGTTGACTCATCTGAGATTCACATGTGCCTGTTCTCCTCTGTCTTTGAAGTGTCTGATCCAACTTGCTGAAGGATTACTTTGGGGAAGAAGCAGAAAAAGATTTCTCCCTGTATTTCAGCTGAGTCAAGTCATCCTACCCTCAATTCCCACAGTGATTAAATGGAGAAATGATTCTGCATTTTGTGGCAAAAGCAAATGATCTTAGAGGTCTTCTCCAACCTTAATGACTCCATCATTGGTTTGACCCTTTGTTTTGATACAGAGCACCAAAGCAATTTCAATCTAATGGAACAAACCCTGAATCCACAACACGGAACTCGTGCAAGTCCCCAGCTCCAAGGGGAGGAGAACCAAGACATGCACAGCTTAATCCTGATTTGTCTTCTTACCTTCAAGCAAGTTACTCCTCTGAGAGGTACATTAAGAATCTCCTGTCATTATTTTTTTCTTGCAACCTATTTCTCTGTCCATTTTCATTAATTATATTTTTGAGGAGATAAATTATATGCCTTGGTAAAGATCTTTGCTCATTTTAGGACCACCATCCAAGGGCTGGATTTACAGCAGGTCTTGTCCATGTGGAGCATTTGAACTCAGAGCTTCTGGACTTTGGGTCCTACCTTACCCCAGGGTTTGGTGATGAGTCCAAGGAGGAGCATTAGGAATCAGGAGCAGCCGGAGAGGCCAGAGGAAGTGCCTAGGGTGGAACCCTGAGGAGCTCAAAATGCTTCTCTCACCCTCTCTTCTTGAAACTTCAGCATTTTCCATAGTGCTGCTGGCATTTTTCTGAACACCACAGTGTCCTTTGGAAAGGAGCTAAAGCTTCTGGCTGGAAGATGCCTTCCTGCTTTCTGTTGGTGACAACCAGAGGTATCCGTCCCTTCATTCCACGGCCGCCCCTCGAGGCAGGATTGCTGCCAGGGCTCCCTCCTGCTCCCTCCACCTCTCCCACACCATAATTTAGGGGTTAAAGCCGGCATCCAGAATGCAGCAGAGCGAGGTTTGATTTCCTCCTGCGCCTCAGGGAATTGAGATGTTTATCTCCGGTAGGTGGACGGGGATTGTCCTCGTGCCTCTGAAGGAATCAGGGCACAGTGTGAGAAAACAGGTGACACCCCTGGCCAAGGGGCAGGGATCAGGAGCAGCCCCATGGGTCACCACACAGGCACTTGCACATGCTTGATAGGGAAGAGGCATCCCAGTTCCTGGCACTCGCTCCGAGTGCTGCTTGGATTCATCTGCTCTTGTGAATGAAGCAGAGCTGGGAGATTTTCCCAGGTGCTGCAGCTCTGCTCATGGAGAGCTCCAGAGGCCCCTGGCAGAGTTTTGGCACTGCCAATGCACACCCTCCATGGGAACACGGCTGTGCTGTGGCAGGAGGAGGCAGGGAGTGCTGCCCACCCCACAAGGATGCTGTGAGGGCACAGTCCCTGCTCCTGTAGCCAAATCAGTGCCAGAGACAGCCCTGGGCACGGCACTGGTCAGACACAGCCTCTTCACAGGTAAGAGAAAGATAAAATTGAGTGAAGAACAGGTGCATGAAGGGAGCACAGGCAGGGGCTGAAGCCACAAACTCCTCCTGTGTGGCTCACCTGAGCTCTCAGTGCCAGGATCCCCATCCACAGCTTCCTTCAGCTGGGAAATCCCACCAGCCCACAAAGACGTTTGGTGAGGAGACAGCAAACCCTTCCCTCTGCCTGCAGCTGGGCAGGTGGGATCACACCTGGCATGAACAGGAGTGGGGGGCTGTTTTCTGAATGTTTCCAGAATGGCCACACTCAGTGAAGGAGGAAACTTGAGCTTCACCCATTTATTGGCAGTTTTCAAAGCAGCTCTTGTGGCCTGTGGTTCAGGTCACCCACAGGAGGATTCCTGCACATGGACAGGGACACTTGGACAGTTTTTGGTCAGATAAAATCTCAGTTCCAGCTCACAGAAGGTTCCCTGAACCAACACTTGGTGTTTTCAGCATGCTATTTTTTTATCTCCACAGAAATCTCTCCTGATACACTTCCCAAATTCCAGTTAATAATAACTTCTCATTTGTTATAAATACACTGTTGTAGTCTAGGGGGCACCCAAGAATACCTCCTGCTCTCAAACAAGTAATTCCTTTCAAAATTCCTCCTGGAATGATGTCAAAGAACATAGAGAAGAGGAGAACAAATTAAAAAGGCAGATTAACACTGAATATCCTGACTGTAATGTAATCCCGACTGATATTCCTTATCTAAAAAGGAAAAATACTTACATTTGCTGGAAGAAGCAGCCAGGGATCTGCATCCCTGCACTCTGTGTGATCTCTCAGCAGAGCTGAAATACGCCGTTTCCCTTGGAATGATTCCTGGTTTTATACAGAGCACCCCGTGTTCGGCTCCACGTCAGAGCCGGGGCCACGGGATTTGTTTTGCTGGGCAACTTCCTCCAGAGCTGGTTTCACAAGGATTACTCACTTGAATCATGGTGCCCATTAACTTTCAGCTGTCTGGAAAAACTGATGGCCCGAGTGGAAAAGGAGTCCCAGACACTTCCTCACACACAGGCTGGAGCAGATTACAGAGAGCGATCCCAGACTTGTCTGGGTGCTGTGTGAGCCAGCACAGGTTATCCATGAGAAAAACCCTCTGAGCAAAGAAAAGATATCCCTGGCATGGCTGGACTGGGCTATCCCGGGAGTGTTTGTGTTGGAGTTGCCTGGGATACCCACGTTTGGCGCTGCTGACGTTGCACTCCCGCTCCTCATTGTTCTCCAGGGTCGGAGCCAAGTTCTTCCCTGCTCCGGGAAGTTTCCTCACGAGGCGTCGGTGAGGAGCAGAGGAGCATCCCACAGCCACCGTGGGGAGCAGCAAACAGAGACATCCCCAGCCACACGGGCATGGACCACAGCTCCCAGGCTGTGGGTGATCCCACGCCTACATGGAAACAGGGAATGAAAGGCAGTGACGCCACCTCGGTTTCTGATCAACCAGGAGGGTTCACTGCCTGTCCCACACCAGCCCTGCCATTCCCCCCAGCGCTTCCTGAAGCCATGGAGGGCTGTGGAAGGATAAAGCAGCGGAAATTCCAGGTGCTGCAAAGCTCTGGCGCTGCTGTCCCCACCTGAGGATGGTGCAGGGAAGAAAGCCCAGTGTTCTCCTCACCTGGAGACACTGGGGGAAACATCTGCCAAAAGCAGAGAAGGCCCTTGGAAATAGGGATTGGGCTGGGCAATTAATGGAATCTGTGCTGGGATTTAATGTGTAAATATTAATTTTTGTATTTGATTCTAAAAAGTGGGTTTTGCCAGGAACTCTCCAGAGCAATTTGGTGTTTTAGAACTTCTGCTACATTTCACAACTTCTATTCTCTTTAAGAACCCCTATTCTATTTCACAACTTCTCTTGTATTTGCTTATTTTTCTTGCCTGCCATGATGATACAACAGAACCAGCAGCTTCAAGAGCGCAAATTCTGCAAACAGTCCACACTTTTCTCAGCGGCTCAAAATTTCACAATTACTTGGGGACAGATAAGATAAGAACAGATAAGACAGATATGAACTCTCCATCTCCTAGGGCACCACCCTTTTGGTGAGAGCTTCCGCTGTGCCACCCACCCTGTGAAAACAGCAGGAAACTCCTTTCTGGGGGGAAGTGGGGAGCTGAGGCAGGGTATCTGGCCCTGGCTGTGCCCAGTTTCACCAGTCATGGGCAAGGTGCTGGAATCTCTAATCAGCTCTCTCATTTAATCAGTTCATCTTTACCTCCCCGTGGCTGGTGGCCCCTCCTTGAACCACCCCCCGTGCCTCCACAAACAGAACAAACACAGCTTTCCCAATAAATTTCTGTTTGCTGGGAGCTGGTTGGCAGTATTTTTCCATAACGTGTTTATTTTGTGCTACACCTTTGTTTGAAGGCTGTGCCCAGCTCCCTACAGTGATTACGGTGCCCTTTATAGCTGAGGACTTTCTCTTCATTTTTTTTTTCCCCTCAGCAACTGAATTTCATAAGAATTCAGTACTGTGTAAGAAAATTCCGGTTTTCTGTCTGAAGCACTTCACTTTTGATCCATGAGGGTTTCCAGCACTCTTCCCTCACCATCTCAGAACCACAGAATAATGGAATCATGGAGCAGTTTGGGTTGGAAGAGATTTTAAAGCTCATCTCATCCCAGCCATGGGCAGGGACACCTTCCACTTTCCCAGGCTCCAAGCTCCATCCAGCCTGGCCTTGGACACTTCCAGGAATGAGGCAGCCACAGATCCGCTGGGCCCAGGGAAATTGCATCATCTGAATATTTTGTATTTTTAGGAAGTTTTTTTAACACACTTGAAGATTTCAAGGAAGTTGAGGGAGGACAATTTTCTTTGCAAATAACTCTGCAGTTTGGTCCTACCAACCAGGTCCTGATCCCCATTCCTTGGAGGTTATCCCGTTATCTGGTCCTGGTGGTGCCAGCTGCCACCCTGATCCCTGGCCTGATTGATGGCTCTGTTACTGACAGTCTGGGCTGCTCTTCTCAGGCTTTACCTTGCTTTTATTTTCTCTTGGGTTGTTTGAGAAACCAGAACAGTTCCTGTCAAATCTTCACCCAAGATGTCTTGGTATTCCCCTCATGAAGGGTCTCCTGCCTGGACATCTGACTTGACATAATTTCCCATCTTTAATATCCTCAGAGAATGTAGATTTCTTCAGCACCTTTTGTGATTTCCCCTTGAGGTTTTCCATAGTTCCACCTCTCCCTCGCCTGGCAGAGTTCAAGAAGCTCCTTTTTGAAGCCAAACCCAGCTGAATGATTGTCCCTTCTGGCTGGAAAAGGGAGAAGGAGAAGCCAGGGAAGTATTTTCAGCTGTGAGGAGGGGTTGGGTGACACAGGGCAGAGTCTGGAGGGCAGGAGTGACCTGTCACAGCTCCCACTGCCACCAAGCCACAGCCAGAACTCCCCTGGCAGCGAAGCAGCAGGAGGCTGCCCAAAAGTGCTGGGCTGACCTCCATGCCCTTCCTAATGGGAAAACAGCAGATCCTGCATGCTGGAGAAGCAGGAATTGGCAGGGGTCAGCCCTGTCCCTGCTGGCTTAGGTGTGGATGTGTGACCTGGGTGTACCCTGTCCCTCTCTCAACAGCATGAGTTTCCCTTTTTTCACCTTTTCAAAGGACTCATCAACAAAGGAAGTCATCATCTCGTTTGTTTTATTGCCATTATTCTCCACTTTCAGGGTAGAAAAGGAAATTACCTTTTAACGAGAGCAAATGAGGGATAAAGCATTACTAATGGAATGTTTATTCCTTGTGGACAGTAATTCCAGCCATAAAACAGGATTCCAACAGCCCGTTTTCAAGTGCTGGCAGGAAAGATTTCCTTACAGGGAGACAGAGACAAGGTTGATGGCACAATCCTTCTCTTTAAGGTGTAGAATGGATCAAGATTACGGAAAAAAAAGCATAAAGGAGCAGTGGTGATTCATAAAATTGGGGGAAAGGGCTCAATGCAAGGCATTTAATGCAAATCTCAGTGAGTTCTGGCTTCTTCTTTCACTAATTCCCATTTCCAAAGTGGAAACAATCATGGAACAGCACTTTGGGACATCCAGGAGCTGAGGTGGAAATTTCCACTGCTGCCCTTAACTGAAGTTTTGGGAATAGCTTGAACAAGTTTGGAAGTTCTCAGCTGACAGCTCTTCTAAGGAATAGTGCAGGAAGGGCTGAGCTTCCCCAGCCCTGCTCAACTCCTTGGGGCTCTTATCCTGCAGAGCTCTGCCCCTGCCTGCTCCAACCCCTCCCAGGAAATCCATGGAGCTCCTGGATTTCTCCCTGTGCTGTGCCACGGACAGACCTTGGTGGGGTTTCTTCTGCTCCTATCGTGGTTTCACCTCAGCCTCTCACTCGTGTCCAAATGCTCCTGGTCAGATCAGTCTGTTTCCAGTTAAACTCCGTGCTTTCCTTTGAGTCACCACATTCCACTGCTCAGCTCATCCCCAGGGATGAGGCTGGCAGGAATTTCCCTGGAAGCCACAGATTTCCTCCATTTTCTGCTGAACTCATCCACCTTCTGCACCCTCACATCAACACACGCTCACCAATCCTGGCTGAATTCTCTCTGTCCCTACCATGGACCCATAGCAGGAAATTATTTCCATGCAGGGTTTTCCTCAGCCACAAATTTTGTCACTTTTACCATTCCAGTGCTCTCCTCATCCCACCAGGAGGGAGCCAGAGGCAGTGTGAGGCTGGGATTGATCCAGGACATGGTGCCAGGGCCATTTCCACATGGAGGTACCAGCCCAGCAGAAGTGATGTCATCCCATGGCTCATCCAATGCAGATTTACCTGGAGCAGGATTTCTCCAACTTTTACACCGTGTTGTAAAGTGAGAGCAGAGCAAACTCTCGTTGCAGTGGTGGGGGGTAAATGCAAAGTCATTGGAAAAGCCCAAAGGAGCTTTTGGGATTGGAAAGGGACAATGAAGGAATGGCTGGAGCGTGGCAGGATTGGAGCAGGTGAAACCTGTGCTGAGCAGGGATCTCTGAGAGCTCCCTCAGAGCCCAGCTGGGAATCCCAAACCACCAGGGACAGCTCCAATGCTGTGATCCATCTCCATCTGGATCATCACACAAAGCAACCCTTCCTCCACAGGGAGCTGAAACCAGTGCATGAGGAATTGCTGGTCCTGCCTCCAGAGTGTCCCAGAAATCTCTCCTGTACGAGCATTGGTTATCTTTAGCTGGCAGGGGCAAAGCTGTCAGAAAGGAAAATTTATTATTTCTTTAACAAACAATCCTAGGAGCTGTTTTGGGTGTTATTGTTTCATCAAAGAATAAAAGAGGAAACTAATTCTGTGCTATTCCATGCAATTCCCGTACCAGTGAATGTGTTTGCTTTGGACAGATGACAGGAATTAGGAAAATGTTTCCTAGAGGGACCATACAGATGATAAAAATAACTTCCATAGAAAATCACCTAATTAAGAGAGTGACCCAAGTCTATTGCTGCTGCAAAACTTTGGGAGATCTGAGCTGCCAACCTGGGAAAATCCTTTTGGGTCATGGAAATCCTCAATTCCCTGAAAAAGCCAATTCGGGTTTAGGTTTTTTATGGCAAAGGCCAATGAGGGTTTGGGGGTTTTATGGCAAAGAGCTGGGACATCTGTAGCTCCTGTGGTCCAGGGGAAGGGGAGGAAATAGAGAAAAAAGTTTGTTTCTGCTTGAAGAAATTCAGGCCATCAGTGCAAGCTGGTATCAGGATTTCTGGGCCTTATCACTTGGCAGGTCACAAACTCTGCTGAAGCTGATAAAAGTTCCGGGGGCAGGGGAAGAACCACATCTGTTAAATGGGGCATTGCCACAAGTTTGGCGGGGTCTTTAGGGCCTCATGAGGGTTTTTCAGGAGAAACTGCCTTTCCCTGCCAGCTGAAGCTGCAGTGGTGTCACCTGTGTCCCCACAAACCCTGGACAGTGACAATGGTCACACCACAACCTGCACGGGGAAGGCTGAAGGATTCCCACTTTCTGTAGTTTTTTTGGGATTTGTTCTTCCCTCTGTTTTGGAGAGAGGAGTGGGACATGGAAAACAGGACCTGTGAGCCACCTGTTGCTCCTGGCAGTGGCTGTGGAGAGCCAGAAGTTCTGGAGCTGACCCATGGTAGGAATGAACCAGGTGCTTGTGCTCACACAGCCCGATGGATTTGCTGGACCAGATATTCTTCCCAAATCTGTTTGGACAACAGAAATAAAAGCTAAATACTGATGCTCCTGTTCCATGGAGTCCTGCTGCGCCTCAGAAAAAAGCGTTGTGGGAAAATCAGAAGGAAAACACAGCACAGAAAGAATAATGGGAAAAAAGCACAACTAAATAAATAACGAGGCAAGCCAAGGCTTCAGCTGAACTAATGGCTTGTGGTTCCTGCAGGGAAAGGTTGGGATCTGGGAAAACATCTGCCTGATGCTTTTATAATTCTGTTCTGATATGTAAAGGCAGGGGATGAGAGGCTGAAATTTGATTTTTGAAGCAATAGACAGACTGGAATATGGATGGATTAATTATAAGATAATGCAGAAATTCAGCCTGGAAGCTCAACAGAAGCAGAACTGATGTGACTCAGAGGGCCTCAGATGGCCAAAAAAGGCCAATTTTGATGATGTAGGGTCTGCTGGGTGCTGGAGTCAGCCAGAAATCTCTGAGATCACAGAGAGTTTTCACAGAAATCTGAATTCTCCAGAATGGGCTGGGGTTGGGGTCAGTCCAAAGTCACTCCCAAGCCTGACCTTGCAAAGCCAACAGGGTTTTGAAGCACAGACAGACACAGACTTAACAGGCAGAGCTGTGCTGGGGTGACTTATATCTGTGGGTCATCAAACTGTGGCAAAATTGGAACAAAATCTCATAAAAATTATTTCAAGAAGCTCAAAGAAATTTGGGAAAAGACCCAAATCCACCTGTGGCACTGACTGGAGTGAGCTGCACCTCTCTAACTCACAGAATTATGTCTCAAAAGCAGCACCAATAGGGGTTTAAGGTGTTTTTTGGCAATGGGTGTTGAACACCAGGCTGTACCAGGTGGTCATTACAGGAATCTTTCAGCTCCCTACTTCTCAGCGCTTGGAAATCCATTGGAAAGGGTTAAAAAATCCTAAATTCTGACAGAATCGTGTCCCAGTTTTGCTCAAGCTCCACTGATATTAGAGTTATTTATCATCTCCCCTATCAGAGCTTCTCTTTGCTGGCAGTATTTTTTTTTTTTTTTTTGTGGGATGTCCAGATGGATGGAAACAGTCCTCTTTGGCCTTGAAATTGCCCAAACTCA
This sequence comes from Acrocephalus arundinaceus, assembly GCA_021534815.1. Lineage (NCBI taxonomy): Eukaryota > Metazoa > Chordata > Aves > Passeriformes > Sylviidae > Acrocephalus > Acrocephalus arundinaceus. The sequence goes on along the minus strand of JAJEOU010002847.1, from coordinate 9,227,226 downwards.
GCCTCAATATGGTCATAAACTTTTATGATAATATATTTATATGTAAATATTTGAGCTATTAATAATAAGTCATGAATTTAATTGCTGCTTTGATTGAACTGGAGATCAACACTCATTAATCACTTATGTAATGTTGATCCCAGCCTTGACTGTCTCCAGCAGGGACAGACAAGGGACACCAAGCCAGGCTGGGATTGTCCCCAGCCTCCACCACCTCCTGGAGCACCATTTGAGACATATACAGGAGATGATCTTTTGTGTGATATAATTTTATTTCTTTTTTTCCAGGAAGAAAGCTTTCCCACTGGCTGCCTTGGCTGCTCCCCTCTCTTTTCCCAGCCCAGGTGAATATTCCATTTTAAAGCCCATTCCTGGCATTTTATGGGCCTGGGCTGCACAGAAAAGTTGAATCATGGCAGGAAAAAGGTAAAAACCTTCTCCGGTGAGCATTAAAAAAAACCCCAAGGAGCCATTCTCAGCACATGAGATAAAAGCAGGCAGTTATATAATTGAGGGATGATTCAGAGCCCAGAGGAAACATTTTTGGGCTGATCAGGAGCTGATAGCTGGCCTGGCCTGAGAGCACATGTCATGAAATCCAAGGAGAAAAGATGGGAAAGAAGTTTTGGTGCAAATGATGGGAGCAAAAGCAGCTCAGTGTGGTGGTGTAGGGTACACACCACACAACTTCTTGCTCTGATGGAAAATGTGAATTATTTTCAGGCAGATCTACCAGTGACATTCAGGAAACAAGAGGTTGTAACGATTAAAACCAAAACTTCGATTTCATGAAGATTTCTGGTGATATCTGCTGCAATCTGCTGTAGAAGCAGAGCTGCAGGAGGGCTGGAGGTGGGCACTGGTGCTGTAGAGGAACATCTTTTCACAAATTCCTGGTATGTGGGGTGTCCTTATCTGCCCCCAGCTCTGCACAAAGGGTCTGGTTAAGTCATCACTCATCAGGGGCTTTCTCTTTGTATTTTTCCTCCAAGTCAACAAGAACACAATAAAAAAAAATCAAGATGAGAACTTGAGAGCTCAAAGAACAGGAAGCTTCTGATACCCTTTTCTGTGGTGTTTTTAACCAAACAATTTGCATATCTGATGCTCCAGTTCTAGAGGGCTCAGTTGTTGTCTCTAATTCTCATGCTGCAATTGCAAACCCTGCCCTTGAAGAGCTGGGAATGAAGAATTCCTTGAAGAGGAAGCAGAATGTTGTTGCTGCTGTGTGCTCCAATTTATTCTGCCCCAAAGTTGAATTTTTGGGTTGGCCTTGGCTGCCCTGACATTTCCCTTGGCTGAACAACCCAGGTGTGCCCAGCCCCAGGTTCCATCCTGCCCTCTCCTTTCTCCAACAGCTTGATTAGGCTTTTCGCATGTCACTTTGGCTGGTTTTTAATCATATCCTTCCAAGATCTTATCTCTCTCCCCATCATGCAGGCTCCATCTGATACCTGTTGGGAATCAAAAGGCCAGGACTGAGCTCCATGGCTGCTCCAAGTGATCTCAGTTTGGACATGGGGCTTTCCCTGTCAGTCAGTAAAAGAATCATCCATTTTACCACCCAAATATTGCCCAGAAATCCAGGAATATTATCCTAAAAAGAAATAAAGTGGCACTTGGGCACAGGGTCTTGGCTTGGCAGTGCTGGATCATGGTTGGATAAATTATCTATGAGTCTTTTCCAACCTGAATCGTTCCATGATTCCAGCTCTGCTGGTGGTTAATGTGCAGCAGTTGAAAAATGAGGTTTCTCCTGGGAAGTTGGTCTTGGCCTTGTGTTACCCAAGTCTTCCCAGGGTAAAACTGAATGAGAACAGAGAGCACAGGTGCAGATAAAATAAAATGGGAATAATTAAAAGGTTCATCCCAAGGCAAAGTATGTTTGATCATCAAAAATTAATTGCGGATGTTTAATTGACCTGGCATTTCCTCTTAATAGCTTTTAAGGAAAGTTTGATTTCCACATGGATATATCTCCACAACTAACATGGAGCTGCTCAAATGCAAGGCAGGATTTGCATCTTGATGGATTTTTCCTGAGAAAAGCCTCTGGCAGGGGCTGCAGTTTTATTCCAACAAGAGATAGTGATCATGATCTCTGGGATTCTGTGGAAAATACTGGATGTGTGCTGTGTCCCAGATAATTTTCTGGCCATCCTCAAATCCTGAGCATCAGTCTAATATCACAAGATGCACTAAATAAATACAGACTCCTACTGTCACCAATGACAGATGGACTTGGGCATCTTTGAACTCTTTTCCAACCTTGGTTATTCTATGATTCATTAATTCGCATGAACTTGCCTCTCTGTTTAGGTTTGAACAAATTTTCAAGTGCTGCAAGCCCTAAAAATAATATTGATGCCAAAAATCCGCTTATTTTTATGCTGTTTATTCCAATCCCTTTCCCAGAAGAGAATGCCAATTCACATAGGCTGCTTCTGGCTTTTCAGTTTACTTTCCAAAAGAAGATTAAAGCAAAATTTCTCCATGAGGAACGTTCACTTTTGTACTGTTGAGTTTTCTGGGGGAAAGTTTGTTTTTTCATCTTCGAGTGTCAAAGAGTTCTAGTGGGTTTTGGTATGAGAAAAGTCTGCTGTCAAAAAATGAACATCAGAGAATTAAAATGTTACTTTTGTGGGTGAGAAAGGCTCACAGTAGCTCCAGTTGGGAGGGTAAAAGTCACTGGTGACTTGGAAGATCCCTCACACCCAGTTCCAGCCTGAGGGTCAATAATGCACCTTTAGGTCTGCCCCATTCTGGAAAAAATACTGGGATGAAAGGATGATTTGGAGAGATTTGGATATAATACAGATTTCCCATAGGTTCTACAAAACCAGAATTAAGAGAATTTCCCAGATCCTCATTCATGAACCATCAGGAACAGGAAAGTGTTTTCAGGCTGTTTTTCCCTGACAATGTCTCATCTGAAAGGGACTCTGCACATTCTCTGAGTGATTTCTCTGTCATGGGACTTGTGAAATGCTGGAGGCAGAGCTCAAACCCAGCCCTATCTGCCCCATCTGCTGCAGCCCTTGAGTTCCACGTACAAAACAGGAAGGGGAAGCAGCAATTGGCCCTATCAGAACAGCATCTCCAGCCAGAGTGGCTCTTTGTTCTCACAGATTGACACGCTGGAACCATGAAAAAAAACCAACCAAGGAAACACAGCTTTTCAAGTCAGAAGTTCAAAGGTTTTTGTGATGGTGGCTTTAACTTTGTTCTGAGGTGGTTGATCACCTCAGACACTTGGGATGCTTTTCCTGGCACCCAGCACTGCTGGACTCGGAGGTGTTCAGTGCCTGGTGGAGCCCATCCCATATTGACTCTGGAAATGTATAAATTCAAGCCTTCTCTTTCATAAAGCCACATGTAGAGTGTGACCAGCTGATTGCACATGGGCCAGTTCCAGTGCTTTGCTGGGTCCTTCACCAACCAAACCACAGCAGAAGGATGGCTCAGGGTCCTTGTCTGGAGGTGTGGCCTCACAAATTGTCCTTTGATTGAAACATCCTTTCCAGAAGTTTTCTTTAGCAGAAGAACCTGAAATGTCTGTCCTCTGTCCCAAAGATCCCTCCAAACCTGGTGCAGATGTTTAGGGAGGAGCGGAACTGCAGCACCAGGAGCTGTGGCAGCAGGAACAGCGCTGTTCCCACACTGTGGCAGCTCCACTTCCCAGAAAAAGTCACGCAAACTCTCCCTGTTGGGTTTTTGAGAGGAAATCCTGCCAGTGGAACAGAAACAATCAGTTGTCCCTGCTTGATGCCTTCGGTCCTTCCCAAACTTGTCATCCATCCCCATTCCCACATCTTTTTTCTGGGGAGAAATCCGTGCCTGTGAGAGAACAGCATCATTCTCCAAATGTTTGGGATAACAAGGGCTGAACGTGGTCCTTGCACTCAGTCCTTGGGAGTAACTTATTTTATCCATCTCAGCAGAGCAAGTGCTTTATCCCAAAAAATGCTGACTGGAGGCCGTGCTGAAGGTGTCCAACCATCTCCCCATCTTCCCTCAGTCCTCTTTCCTCAGCAGCCACTCAAAAAGTTGTATTTGCATGAGGGTTTGATGGGCTGGGTGACAAGGGCTGAAGTTTCCTTCACAGGAGGTTCCCCAGCTGTGGTCTCCCACAAAAAACAGGGAATAGGGAGCTTTGTTGGCCTCATGGCTTGGGATGGAGCAGCTTCTCACAGCTGCCAGCGTGGGTCACTCATTAATATCAATCCCTAAAAACCAGGGAGATGGGGGCAGTGTTGGAAGTGTGACAACTCAGATTCCCTCTGTTGGAGCTGGGTGCTGATAACACCAAGTCAGGGGTTTGATCCCTGGATAAGCCATTCCTTTAAAAGTTGGACTTGATGATCCTTGTGGGTCCCTTGCAGCTCAGGATATTCTGTGATTCTGTGAATTCCCTGCACTGACTCCAGGGAACAAACCGACCCGAGTTCAGGTGAGAATAAGGGGTGATCCCCTGGAGAAGCAGATCCCACTGGGGGGAAGAAGCCGTGCAGAAGCTGATACAGCAAAGGGATCCCACATCCTAGGCAAGCAGCAGAAATTACTTCTTCAAACAAGGGGAAGCAAAGGAAGAGGGAGCCGAAGCCATCCCACAGCAGCTGCTGCTGATGGCGCCGTTCCTCTGTGTGGTTTTTTGTCACCCAAACACCGGCTCAGCCAGCCCGGGGCTGACCCCGCGCCGGGGGACACGGCCCTGATCCGGCACTTCCCGGAGCACAGCTCAGCTGTTTTAGAATGACTGTGGGCTGTCGGCCTTCAGGGAGCAGAATTTATTGCATTGAAAGGCTCTGCATCTCCACTCACACCGGGGGGACACCTCCAAACCTCCCTTTTCCCTCCGGTTTCTCACCCGTGTGCAGTGGAAGCTCATCCCTGCCAGATCCAGGGGCACTGTTCCAGTGCACTCCTCTCATTAACCCCCACCAAGAGCTTTCCATCCTCCTTCCCTCTTTTCTTTTCTTTTCTTTTCTTTTCTTTTCTTTTCTTTTCTTTTCTTTTCTTTTCTTTTCTTTTCTTTTCTTTTCTTTTCTTTTCTTTTCTTTTCTTTTCTTTTCTTTTCTTTTCTTTTCTTCCCTTCCCTTCCCTTCCCTTCCCTTCCCTTCCCTTCCCTTCCCCTTCCCTTCCCTTCCCTTCCCTTCCCTTCCCTTCCCTTCCCTTCCCTTCCCTTCCCTTCCCTTCCCTTCCCTTCCCTTCCCTTCCCTTCCCTTCCCTTCCCTTCCCTTCCCTTCCCTTCCCTTCCCTTCCCTTCCCTTCCTTTCCCTTCCTTTCCTTTCCTTCCTTCCTTTCCTTTCCTTCCTTTCCTTTCCTTTCCTTTCCTTTCCTTTCCTTTCCTTTCCTTTCCTTTCCTTTCCTTTCCTTTCCTTTCCTTTCCTTTCCTTTCCTTTCCTTTCCTTTCCTTTCCTTTCCTTTCCTTTCCTTTCCTTTCCTTTCCTTTCCTTTCCTTTCCTTTCCTTTTCCTTTCCTTTCCTTTCCTTTCCTTTCCTTTCCTTTCCTTTCCTTTCCTTTCCTTTCCTTTCCTTTCCTTTCCTTTCCTTTCCTTTCCTTTCCTTTCCTTTCCTTTCCTTTCCTTTCCTTTCCTTTCCTTTCCTTTCCTTTCCTTTCCTATCCTATCCTATCCTATACTATCCTATCCTATCCTATCCTATCCTATCCTATCCTATCCTATCCTTTTTCCTTTCCTTTTTCCTTTTTCCTTTTTCCTTTTTTCCCTTTTCCCTTTTTTTTCCCTTTTTCCCTTTTTCCCTTTTTCCCTTTTTCCCTTTTTCCCTTTTCCCTTTTCCCTTTTCCCTTCCCTTCCCTTCCCTTCCCTTCCCTTCCCTTCCCTTCCCTTCCCTTCCCTTCCCTTCCCTTCCCTTCCCTTCCCTTCCCTTCCCTTCCCTTCCCTTCCCTTCCCTTCCCTTCCCTTCCCTTCCCTTCCCTTCCCTTCCCTTCCCTTCCCTTCCCTTCCCTTCCCTTCCCTTCCCTTCCCTTCCCTTCCCTTCCCTTCCCTTCCCTTCCCTTCCCTTCCCTTCCCTTCCCTTCCCTTCCCTTCCCTTCCCTTCCCTTCCCTTCCCTTCCCTTCCCTTCCCTTCCCTTCCTTTCCTCCTGTGCTTTACTTCACTTCAGGGACATTCCTGGAATGATGACTGAATTCATGGACATCCCAGGTGTGGCTGGCTGAGTCCAGCAGAGCATTCCCAGGTCTCCATGCCCGATTTCAGGCATCACCACAGCCCTGCTTTTCCAGAGAAATCCTGCAGCTGACATTGCCCCTGGGAGTTCCCTGGCAGTGTCACACAGCCCAGCCCACTCCAAATATCTTGTGGCAAGCCTGAGGCTGGGACACCACTCTTATCCCACGGGATTCCAAGGGAAAGGGTTTATTTTGGGAAGTCACAGGAGAGGAAAGAGAATGCAACATTGTTAAGATGTTTGTTTCCTCATGAACCCCACCTTTCTACTCTCCCCTTCTTGAACAGCCGAAGTGGAAGAAGTTGCCAATGCTGGAGGCATTTCTCATTCACTCTTGAAAATATTTAGGATTTTAGGAAGTTGTCTGGAAGTCCTGCAGTAAAGAGATAAGCAGTGTGCTGGATCAGTGGCATTCAGGATACTTCAGGAAGGGCTCAACCTCTTGGAATCTGGCTGGAGTTGCAGGAATTTGGGGTCCAGGGGGAGAAGGTAATGGTGTCAGTGCTAAATGACAATCCTAAAGCATGGCCAGGCTTTTCCCAGATTTGGATGGTCCCAGAGAGAATTCCAAAGCCTCGTTTGTGCCTTTATTCCTTATCCCATTGCCCTCTGGAAAGGGAATCTGAGGAGATACAGCCCTAGCATCAAATTGCTCTTATCAGACTTGATGGGGATCACTTTGTTGGGGTCTTCTTCACCCTCATTCCTCTGGGAATTCATCCAAGACTCCTTTTAGGAGTCCTCCCCTCCCTTTGCTCTCCTCACACGTTGATATATCAGCAAGAAACCTCAGTCTTGCCCCACCAAATTCCGCCTCTCACCTTTGCCATATCATGTCAGAGTTGCAGTCAATGCTCCTCATGGACTCAGCATGGAAACCCTTCCCACCAAAAATCTGGCTGCAATTCCAGCACATCGGGAGCAGCAGCAGCCTCCTCGATCCCATACCAACCTCAGGCTGACTTTGCAACTAGAAATCTTCCTGCTTTTGAAAGTGAAAGGCAGAAAAGGAAAAGGAACAGAAAAAAAATATAAAGAAAAGAAAAACAAATGGAGAAAGAATTACTGAGTAGCAAAAAGCAGAAGGAATGGCCAGAAAAGGTAGCAAAAAAGCAGAAGAATGGCTGAATGGAGTAACAGCAGAACGGGCACCACAATTAAAACAAACTCCAGAGCTTCCAGCACAGGAGATTGGAGGCAGTGCAAGGAATTGTCCAGTCTTGGAAGCTCTTGGACCTCCACCCCTGAAAGTCTTCAAAATCAGGTGGGACAAATCCCTGAGCAGCCTGGCCTGGCCTGGGTCTAGAAGGAGTTGCTGAAGATCTCCTGAGGTCTCCTCCAGCCTGAATTATCCCATGATCCTGCAATTTGACAGTTCCCAATATGCTGCCAAGCAGCTCTTGGGAGCTGGACAGGCTTCCTGGGCATGGACAGGTGAGGAAAGGCGGGAAGCTCTTGGGAAGGGCAGAGGGAAAAGGTGCATTTCCTTCTCACACTCCTTCACTCTTCATGGAGAGTGAGGTCAAAGAGAAACTGCCACGTCCACAGCACCGTGGCTTTGGAAACCCAAAAAGCAGCCACAAAAATGGAGCTGGGGCAGGAAAAATAGCTGGGAATTCTCCCAGGTAGTCACACAAGGGCAGCACCGAGGGAGAGTTGTGCTGGTGTGGCTTCACAGCTGGGAAATGTGGGGTCACTGCTGCCAGCATGGAACAGAGCTGGACAGGCTGAGCCTGGGGACATCAGCACGTGGTGGGAACAGGGATGCCCATGAGGACAGGGAGATGTCCATGAGGACAGTGACCCATGTGTGAATTCTGCAGGGCTGGCTTTAACCATGGAATGATTTGGATGGGAAGGGACCTTAAAGCTCATCCAATCCCACCCCTGCCATGGGCAGGGACACCTTCCACTGGACCAGGTTGTTCCAAGCCCTGTTCTACCCAGTCTTGGACACTTCCAACTGCTCCAGTGTCACTTGGAGTTGTTCCCACCATGGATAAAAGTTTCTTACCCCAAAGGATTCCCCACTGCTCCGAAGAAGCCAAAAGCTGCTGGGTCCCAGCCCATTGTGACCATCCACATTCCAGTCAAATCTGGGGATGGCAGAATAGAAGAATTCCTTAACTCCTTAGCAAGAGGTGAGAACAGCATCTTATACATCCTCAAAAGAAAGCCAATATAATACATTGAAAAATCAGAGTGGGACAGCCCACGCTTAAAATATTAAGAATTGAGAAAAGTAATGCTTCATTTGATATAGGCTTGGAATTTGTTTGGTTTTGTTTGTTTGTTTGTGGTTTTTTTTAGTTTTGGTGGTTTTTGGGGTTTTGTTTTGTTTTGTTTTTGTTTTGTTTTGTTTCGTTTATTTTTGGTTTGAGGTTTCTTGCTTGTTTTTTGTATTGACAAAGCTATGGTTGTTAAAAAAAGGATAGACAAATATGATGTATTTTGGGATGCTGGAAAAACGGAGCGCTAAATTCATGAGAATTCTCTCTTCCCTCCGATGAGAGTAACACCAAAAAGTCTCCTAAAAACTATCTCTAAACAGAGTTTTTAACTCTGATATCAGAGATGAGCTCCCTGTCAGTGACAAGCAGGAGTAAAACACAAAACAAAACCAGGGCGGGGACCCCGTCAGTTCCCGCCAGACCGGGGGGAGCGGTCACGGCTGGGATGCTTCCAAGTGCTATTTCCTAGGAAAGTGGGAAAACTCTGGAAAAGCGGAAGGTTTCGGGGTCCCGGTGGGGCCGGGGCGGGGCCGGGGGCGGGGCCGGGGGCGCGCCCCGCTTTAAGAGCGGCGGGGGCGCGCCTGGGACAGATCCGCTCCCGCTCCGACCCCGCAGCGCTCCGGTAAGGGCTGCACAGGGGCTGCGCTGGGACAGGGGGGTCCTGGGGTGAGGGGTGGGGGCTTTGCCTCGGTGCCCCCCGGTTGTGCCGTGTCCCGGTTTGAGCTGCTGAATCTCCCCCGGAGCGCAGCCGCGCCCCTAATGAGCTGCAGCGTTAATTAGCGGCCACTCGCCGCGATGGTCGCTCCGATCCTGTCCTGTGTCCCCGCTCCATCCCCTCTCACAGGGGATCTGGGGCTTGTGAGGGGAGTTTGGTGTTTTGGACTATTCCCGTCCCTCCTCAGACGGGGAATGCAGAGCCCGGAGCGTTCCTCGGGATGGGGATGCTTCGTGTCTGTGCTTGGAACGAAGGACGGCAACTTTTGGGTTGTGTCATTAAATTGAGTGTGATCTGCTGGTGGCCAGAGCTGCTCCGCGGGCTGGAGCCCCTCTGCTCTTGATCCAGGCTGGGAGAACTGGGGGTGCTCACCTGGAGAAGAGAAGGATCCAGGAAAACCTTACATCCTCTTCCAATGCCTACAGGGGCTCCAGGAGAGCTGGGGAGGGATTTGGGGCAAGGGATGGAGGGACAGGACACAGGGAAGGCTTCTCACTGACAGGGTTAGGTGGGATGTTGGGAGGAAATTCTTTCCTGTGAGAACCTGGCACAGGTTGCTCAGAGAAGCTGCCCTATCCCTGGAAGTGTCCAAGGGACTTGGGGTAGTGGAATGTGTCCCTGCCCATGGCAGGGGTGGAATGTTGCAAGTTCCAACACAAAGCAGTCTTTTATTCTACAACAAACTATAAATTTATCTGTGCTGCATCAGACTGGGAAAATAGCAGTAGTTTAGGGGTTTGTTCCCTTTGGGAACCTTTTCTCATCTACTGCAGTTCCCTTTCCCTTGTGCACATTCCCAGCAAGCTGAATTCACCAGCACACAAATAAATGGTTCAGTGAGGCGTGACTGTACAAATAAAAAAGTGACAGAAGCAATGTTTGTCTTCAATTCGTGATGCAAACGTAAAGCCTCTGCTGGGAAATGCCATTTTTGTGGGATTCTTGTTGATTTTTCAGATGCCTTTCTGAGTGTGGTACTCTCTAACGCTTAAGCAGTTGGATTCTGAACACCAGTTTCCTTTTGGTTGTAAAACTCAAATTGAGTTTAGAAATAAAATAGAAAACAAGTCTTGCTTGTCTTTCAGACAAATACCTTGAGTGGTTGTTTAAATTGTGGGCTGGTTGCTGGAGTTAGGGCCATAATGTAATAAAAGCATAAAAGATCCTTGGCACGTGGACTGGTGGTTTTGTTCAGGATTTCTAATGATCATCACCCCCTCTTCCCTCGGGTGGAGACAGTCCCCTCGCTGACATCTGCTCAGCTTTAGTTCGTTTGTGCATTTCAGATAATCAAAGGATTCTTAAAAGAGTACAAACATGAAAATAGCTGAAATTTGACTGACACCTGGAAGGCTTGAGCATCCCAGAGTGGTTCTGAATTCAGTAAATCCCGGGGGCAAACAGAGAATCTAATACTGCCAAGTTATTTTTATGGGTGAAAACACATTTAACAGCAAGTTTGAGCATATTCATGGTACAGTTGTGGGTTCTCATGGCTGATCTTGACCCAGCTTCTGCTTTTGTTGTGGTGTCCTGTTATTTCAGCTGGCTCTTGTACTGCAATTCTGATCTTGCAGCTTTTCATGGTCTCAGGCTGCAAGGGAGGTTCTGCATTTGAACCATTAGAAACTGAAAATCAATCAAAAACAATTGGAGAATCAGGGCTGAACAATTATTAAGAGTCCAGGACCACTCCTCCTATTTTAAATTCCATAATGCTGTTATCACCTTTGTTATCCCTCTCTGCTGTTTTGCTAAGTAGCTGCCTCACTTTGTGAGGAGTTAAGAGATGTCTTGGTAGTTTAATGTGCGGATGATTTGGCCTCGAGTTGCACCAGGAGAAGTTTAGATTGGACACCAGGAAAAATTCCTTCAGCAAAAGGTTCATCAAACCCTGGAACAGGCTGCCCAGGGAGGTGCTGGAGCCATCATATGTTCCAAAACGTATGGATGTGGTACTTGAGGACATGGATTAGTGGTGATCATGGTGGTGGTGCTTGATGGTTGGACTTGATGATCTCGAGGGTCTTTTCCAGCCTTAAGTATTCCAGGGTCCTGTGATGTGATTCTGTGACTCTGCCACATTTTGTCACTCATAATCAGCTGTTGGTACCCGGTGAAGAAAGGTGGCTGAAATGGGGATGGGTCAGATCCACACCCCTTCTCAGCCAGATCCACCTCTTATCCCATCGTAAATATTTATTTTCTTGTGCTGCTTTACCTCACCTACGTTTTCTCCCTCAGGTCTGACATCGTCCCCAGGGAGCTGGTGCATCAGCCGGGCACCATGACAGCGCTGTCCCCCAACCTGTCGTGCCACCACCACTCCATCGACGACTTCCGCAACAGCGTCTACTCCACGCTCTACTCCATGATCAGCATCATGGGCTTTGTGGGGAACGGCGTGGTGCTCTACGTGCTGATCCGCACATACCGGCAGAAAACAGCCTTCCAGGTCTACATGCTCAACCTGGCCCTGTCCGACTTCCTCTGCGTGCTCACCCTGCCCCTGCGCGTCATTTACTACGTGCACAAGGGCCACTGGTTCTTCAGCGACTTCCTGTGCCGCCTCTCGTCCTACGCGCTCTACGTCAACCTCTACTGCAGCATCTTCTTCATGACGGCCATGAGCTTCTTCCGCTGCATCGCCATCGTCTTCCCGGTCCGCAACATCAGCCTGGTGTCGGAGAAGAAGGCCAAGTTTGTGTGCATTGGCATCTGGGTGTTCGTCACGCTGACGAGCGCGCCCTTCCTGCGGAACGGGACCTACCAGCACGGCAACAAGACCAAGTGCTTCGAGCCGCCGGAGAACTCCCACAAGACGAACCTGGTGGTGATCCTGGATCTCATCGCCCTCTTCGTGGGCTTCATCTTCCCCTTCGTCGTCATCACCATCTGCTACACCATGATCATCCGCACCCTGCTGCGGAACTCCCTGCGGAAGAACGAGGCCAACCGCCGCAAGGCCGTGTGGATGATTGTTATTGTCACTGCCACCTTCCTGGTGAGCTTCACGCCCTACCACGTCCTGCGCACGGTGCACCTGCACTCGCTGCGCCTGCGGGGCCCCGGCTGCGGGGACACCGTGTTCCTGCAGAAAGCCGTCATCGTCACCCTGCCCCTGGCAGCTGCCAACTGCTGCTTTGACCCCCTCCTCTACTTCTTCTCCGGGGGCAACTTCCGGCAGAGGCTCACCACGCTGAGGAAGGCGTCCTCCTCCAGCCTGTCACAAGTCCTCAGGAAAAAGATCTCCGTGAAGGACAAGGATGAGGAAGCCTCTGGGGAAAGCCAGAGGGAGAACGGAAGGGCAGCTGTGGCTCCTTTGTAAGGGGGTTAAACTTTCCCCTCAGAGCTCGGGTAGGGGATGGAGATCTCCAAACTCTTCCAGAAGATGGGATGGGGGATTTCAAGCCTTTGTTGCAGTTAAATGACTATGGACAGTCCCTGGCTTGTTGTACTTGGTGGTAGAGCCACTGCTGGGGCTGGCCAGCCCCTGGGACCCCCCAGGGCCACATGGGACAGAGCAGCCAGACTGTGGAGCTGCTGCTGAACTCCCAAACCCCTTCCAAGCCTGTATTTGGCCATTTGCTTCATTCCACAACTTTCCAAGAGCGTTAATTCCCCGAGCCAGCGGGAAATGTAAACAAAGCTTGCGGCACGTGGGGAGCTCCTGTCAAACAGCGAGGGCAGAGTTTTCTCTGATCTTCAAACACCCGCCAAGTTATTTATACAGCGAGGCCATGATAATTCCTGCCCTGCTCCCAGGGCAGGAATTTTGGTTTCTATCATCATTATGTGTGTTTCAGGCTCCCAGGGCTATGCCTGGGTGCAAATGGGGATAGGCCCCTCTCCCACCCCCTCCAAGTAGCTCAAGATGCTTTAGTGGACAGCAGATTTGCCAGTAGTTTCCCAGTTTCTAGAAAAATCCATGGGATCAGCTGTAAAATTTCAGTATCCTACTGTGCAGGACAACTTAGGAATAAGGATAAGAGGGAAACTTATTTCAGTGGTACTAGTCCTGGAGTGATGGCTGAACAATTCAGAATATCGCTCCAGTTTTTGGGGATATTTTAGATATAAGTGGAGCTCTGTGTGTTCAGTGTCATATTTGCCTTTCTCAACTATTGGCCAAGGGTGTTAAATTAATAAGAAATAAAAATAAAGCACTCTGGGATGTTTGATCCTGTTCCAGAGTGTTCACCTCATCCACACCTGGCAGCGAAGACACAACATGAGGCCCTTAGAAAGATCTTTAGGAAGAGCTGGAGATTTAAAATCTGAGTCTGGATGAGATGTGGTACTGAAAAAACATTGGGCTGTGTTTCTTCTGTAAAGAAAAACTTCAAACTCTTGCATAGAGGGAGACATTCCTGTACTTTTCCAGGGGATCTGCAGGAAGGTAACTCCAGCTCTGCTGGAGCACAGCCCAGTTGGAGATGTGCAACACATCCCGATAGAAATAAGAATTCTTCTAGGATTAAACCTCACAGTTGGAGAAGGAGTTGATAAATGAGCAGCAAGTGTGTTTGGATGTGGTATTTATGAAATCACTCGATGTTATCTTGAATAAAGAAAACAGTTTCAGTAGTGAAGAATAACAGTGAGCAAAAGGAGTTTGGCTTGGACAGGCATCTGCTGGAGAAATTATCTGTACAGATTATTAGAGTTTGAATTCTCTCTTTATACCACAGCCCAGGCTCAGCAAAAGGCACTTAAAAACCAAATTCACCTGCAGGACAAATAATGGATGTGAATTTCCAAGGAGATCTGAAATTCCTTTGTTAAATTTGAAGGATAAAGTGGTAGAGGGCTGAAGGCTGCTGCTGTAGAGGAGAGTTAGAGATCCCATAAATCCTCAGGAGGGCAAAGCCAGGAGTTTAAAGCCAGAACAGCAAATTGTTCAGGGAAAAAATGTGGATGAATTGGGTGAAACTCATTGACAAGGGTCAGCACTGAGTATTCCACTTGTGTCTCCAGGCTTTAGAGGCATTGCGAAACTACAAATAAAAATCTTCATGGATTTTTATTCAGAATATGCAGGAATAGCATACTCATTCCCACAGTTTAAAATATTATGCAGTAAAGCTAAGTGTGTGTGTATATATATATCTGTACATATTGCAAAGCATTTTTATTGTACCAGAGGTATTTTTTAACCTTTTGCCTTTTTTATTTGAATGAGACAATGTTAATGGCAAAGGAAATGGCATCTTTTTTTTTTCTTTTCTGTACAATAGGAAAGCCTGTTTTAAAAAACTTTACTGTAAATCAAATGAAAACATTGCAAGGGAAATTTTAATTGCTGTTTTCCGTGGCTTGTGTGAAAGTCTCTGCTACAGATTCTTCTTCCCTACAATAAAACTTTATTTGCACACAGCACCAGAGTGTAGTATTGCTTAATAATAATAATAATTTATAATGGTGTAATAAACATTTAGGGCAGCACAGATGTTGCTGAGATGCTGGGGGATTTTTTTCTCCAGCCAAACTGGACTTTGCCCTAGCCTGACTTCCCAGGATTCAGCCACCACCTGGAGCTGCTCTCTGGGGACCTGCAGGAGCCAAAACACTTCTGATGGTCTTGGTAGACCTTGCAGTGGTGGAGCAGCCCAACAAAAAGCAGCTGGGACCTGGATAAATTGGGATTTACAAACAGAAACTGCTTGGAAGACACTTGGAGGGCAGGGATCTCTTGATGGGGGGGATTTTTTTGTCTGTTCTGTGCAGTCACACATCACAAATGCACAGAAAAGTCTGCTGGGAATGTTTTCTCCTTGGATTTCCCCAAAGCAGGTGCAGGGTCTGCAGGGGGGTGTTTGGTTATAAAGCTCCAGCCCAGAGGGGTGAGAAGGAACTTTGCCATCAGCTCCAGGTGACAGACAGGCAATGTTCCTGCGTGTGCCTTTGCCCTGTGGACACAGAAAAGTGCCACCCTGGCAGCAAATCCCGGGCAGGTTTTGCTCAGGAATAGGAACCCGGAGAGAAAGCTGTGCAGAGAAACAGGGATTGTCAGTGGGATGGGGAAAGTTAGGATTTGTGGTGATCTTAGGGGCCGTACAACTTGACAGGAGCTGGGAAGGGGGGACCGAGTGTCACCCTGGTGCGGTGACAGAGACGCATAGAAAACGAAAGTGAGTGGGTTGGGTTTTTGCTTGAAACTGGGTTATTTTCCGCTGCAGTTTCTGGTCCGATGGTGTCCCCTAGTGCTGAGCCATCCCCGGAGCCGCCCGTGGCTGCCGAGGTTTCCTCGTTCAGTCCAGCCCCGGTTCCTCTGCTGTCACACTCTCCTGTTTCCTCTGGGGTTGACCCTTCGCTCCTCCCCTCCCACCCCTGCGTGTATTTAATTTCACAATCTTTGGGTTTCCCTCTCTGCCTTCCTTTTGGTTTTTTCCTGTTTTTCAGGGTGGATGCTCCAGCCACAGAAGGACCCAGAACCCTCCTCCTGCCTTGGGCTGCAACTACACCCTCGACTTTGCCTAAAAACCGCTGATTTTCCGTAGGATGATTGTCCCAGTATGGGCCTGCAGAGCTTCCAGCAGGAGCTGGTGGTGGGTGCAGCCCTTGGGCATCACCTCCTCGTGCCAGTTTGGCCTGGGTGTGTCTGGGAGGGTTATTTCTGGCCAAACCAGTACAGCTGTGGGTGAAAAGCTCTGCAAGAAACTGGTAATCCATGTGGGAATGGAATGGTCCTGCCTGTCTCCTACCAAAGGAATGGGAGCTGCCACACGGGCACAGCTGGCAAGTTCAGAAACTGCACATGGGACACGCTCACCCTAATTCCATAAACTGCTTTCCCATAAAACTCCTGCAGGATGTGAGAAGCCAGCAGCCCTTCAGTTTAACGAGCAATAAAGTCCAAGCACTGGCAATAAAGAGAGATTTCCTCCAATTCCTGCTCCTGGCATGGTGCCTCCTGCCCCGCGCCATCCCAGAGCACGGATTTTGGGGCTGGAGGGGCTCAATCCATTCCCACTGCCTGGATTCCCCAGGGATCTGTGCACTGAGAAGCTCTGCATCCCTGAAGCAGGAGTTAATTCTCAAGCTGAATCTTAAATTAGCATTTTTTTCCAATCTCCTCTGTGGTCTGACATTAGGAGAGGGACTTCTCCCACATGGCAGGAGGGGGAACACCAGGCCCTTCATCCTTCTCCTACACATGGTATGACCTGATTACCAGGGTGAAAAACTAAGGAGCAAAAAAAATAAAGGAAAGCCCACCAGATTTTGAGCTACCATCAGCACTAAAATGTCTCAGAAGCATTCAGCAAGCAATAAAATGTTTAGAAACATTCCTGAAAGCAAACCTGAGGGATGAAAACCCAGCCTGACACTTTGGGTTACAAATCCCTCTTGGGATCAGCAAGGTTGGGAACTTAACCCTGCTTCTCCCAAACTCTTAATTCCAGCCCTGTGAGCAGCCACATGTACAAACAACTCTTTGGAATATTTGCAGACTTGACTGGAGGGGGAAATGTGCCTGTTTTGTTCCTGTCAGTGTGGTTTCTTACGCTTCAGAGGAAACCAGGCTGCCCTGGGAGCAAAGCAAGGGCCCTTTGTTAGGTCAATAAATACATTCCTGATGGATCTTCACCAGGTTGCGAGGGATAGAAGGAATGAGGCAGCAAAACCCCACATTTTTTGATCATTAATAAAAACTCCAAGTCCAGCACCACTGCTTCAGGTCTCTGCTGCAGTGGAGGGGCAAAGACTAAACAGAATTTGGTTTGGGTGTGGACTGTTGAAATCCCTTTATCTGTGAGGAGCATGAGTCCCTGGTGATCTGCTGAGTTTCATTTCAGCAAGGCTGAGGTCACTTGGGTTGTTCAGCCTGGAGAAGAGACAGGGGAGACTCCTCAGGAGCTGCAGCTCCTCCTGAGGGGCAGCTCCAATCTCCACTCTTTGTGAAAGGGGCAGGACCCAGGGAATGGCTGGAGCTGTGTCAGGGCAGGGTCAGGCTGGATTTTAGGAAAAGATTCTTCCCCCAGAGGGTTCTGGGGCACTGCCCAGGCTCCCCAGGGAGTGGGCACAGCCCTGAGGCTACCAGAGCTCCAGGAGTGTTTGGACACCGCTCCCAGGGATGCACAGGGTGGGATTGTTGGGGTGTCTGTGCAGGGCCAGGAGCTGGACTCTGATCCTTGTGGGTCCCTTCCAGCTCAGGGTATTTTATGATTCTTAGGCTCCCCACAGCCCCTGGGCCCCCTGTAACACCTGGAGGGTTCAAGGACAAGAAGCAGAGTGTCACCATGTCCCTGCTGTGGGGACACACGGGACAGGAGGTTCCTGCAGGTGTTTTGTCTGACCAGCCCAGGAGGCTGCAGAGGGCTGACTCGAAGCTGCTGGGTTTGGGAGCAGTTATTGCAAAAGGCAGCCTGTGGCTGGACTGTTAGAATTGCATCTGTCCCAGGGTCAGTGAGGCTTTATTTCCTTTCTGAGAACTCTGAGACAGCCCCTTCTCTCTGCCCTGTCCTCCCTGTGTTACTCATAGCAGGAAGCTGCTTGCATGAGTGAGGGCTGGAAAATTCTGCATTGCCCTTTCACCACGAATTTTCAAGGAAAATGGAATGAAAAGTTCCCCCAAACTGGCCTTGGGCCGCCGCCTCCTGGCCACAGCAGCACCTCCCACACTCCTCACGTCCTTCATCACCTCGAATCACTGTGCCAGAGGTCCACAGGGCTCCAGAGCTGCTTTGGGTTCCTCCTCCCCACTTCCCTGTACTCAGGTGGGAATGGCAGGGCAGGCACTTCCCTACAAGCCTGGAGCAGCATCCTCACCTGTGGGGAAGGGCTTGTGGTCCCCAGCTCCAGAGAAGAGACTGGAGCAAGGCTGAGACCCCTCAGTGGGGGCAGCCCAGCCCTGGTGCTGAGGTGGCCTGGATGTGTCCCAGAGAAGATTCCCAAGCCGTGCACGAGGAATCCCAGGCTGGGCAGGACTTGAGGGGGGCAGAGGCTGAGCTCAGGTGGATTTTCATCTTGGGATGTGATGACTCCAGGGTTAATCATATCCTGTGGGAGGAAAAAAGAGCCCTCAAGGATGTGAAGTAATGAAACTGAGGTGCTGAGGAACGGATGTCAAAGCCCAGGGGGACAGTCCTGCACATCCTCAGCTCCTGGGGTAGATCCTCCTGGGATCTTTTTGTTCAGGTCCAAATTGTGCCACTGACACCAGCTGGTGGCAGAGTTTGCTCCCACTGTAATTAAAACTAAAACTACTCAATAGAGTCTGAGGTTGGTCTGAGGGTCAGGAAATGCCCCTGGTGCATCTGCACATGGCAGAGGACACTGGAGGCACCGGGCAGTGCTGAGCAGGAGCCTCCAGAGCCATAAAGAGTGGCACCAATGATTCAATCAAATTAAATGTCTAATTAGGGTAACTCTCTCCCATGGTGGGAATTCAGCCGGTGAAACAACCCCAGCAAACATCCAATATTACACTGAGTTTATGTAAACTCAGGCACAGCCTCCAGCGAGGTGTCCAAGCTCGTGGTCTCCTCCACCAGCACTGACCCCTCAGCAGAGCTGTATATTTTGATTTTTTTCCCTGTTTATTTCTACTGGATGTCCCTCGGGAACAACTGTGCTCCAACACGGACTGCTGGAGGAGGAGGCAGCTCTTACACTTCGTACTCAGGGTGGGCAAAATTCGTGGCTAAACTGACTCTTAGAAGGAAGTGGGGAAAAGTAGAAATATGGTTTATTAGCCATCAAGTCTAGAAAAAACAACACAGCCAGGAAAATACTGCCCTCCTGTGAATCAAGGAGAGTGATAACGAAAATTTAAGGCTGAAGTTTCAACCTCAAAAGTAATTCAATTACAAGATAAAGTATGTAAATTCTTCAGCCCCTGCTTTCTCTGGAAAATTGAAATTTCTACCAAATACCAGCTCTTTATCCAAACTACAAGTATTATGTCAATACAAACTGCAGGGGCTGTAGGGAGAGGGAGGAGATTTGGGGCTGTCTGAGAAAACAGTAAATTGGGGACTATTTTTGTTTCTTTCTATTTTATATTAAACTTCAGGGGCTTTTCCTTAAGTTCAGTGCAGCAACACCACAGGACAGCCTCATTTTTACCACCCCAGCTCACACAAACACAGTTTGGGTTTCTTTTGGATGGAGGGATCAATATTTAAAGACTTTTATTGATTGATTTTGCTGGATTTTACATAGAAATACATAAATAGGAAGACCAGGGGCAGTGGTGAAAAGGCAATGCTGAGCAGGACCCTGATGTTGGTGAGGCATTTTCTGTCCCCTCTCCCGAAGTTAAAGGGGTCAGGGCCCCCTAAGGAGGCACTGGCAGCATTTTATCCATCAGAAGGAGGATTTTAAAGCCCTGTAACCTTTGATAAGAGCAGGGATTAACAAACCTCGTTGAGTGACACCGTGACAAAAGGCCAGCCCTGCGCATGTCCCACACGCGCTGCCCCAGGACGCTGCTGGCACCGTTTGGGGAGAAAAGATGAAGTAACTGCAAAGAGGAGAAGTGAAAAGGAGATTGCTTCATTTCTTCATGAAACAAGGGTCCTGCAGCTATCTCAAAATGCCCGTTTGTTTTTTGGAGCTGGAACAGACACCGAGGCCATACGTGTCACTGGGGGAAGGGTTTGGTGGCTCTCCAGGGTGACCGATCACAGGAGGCCATTCACAGGTACAAATATTCCATGTCTGGAGGCTTTCGCTTGCCTCCAGTAGAGAAGTTGAGCATGATTTAGACCAAAGAGGATAATTCCAAGCTTTTTATTGAAGGACGTGGTTCAAACACTTTGTCTCAGGAGGTGGGAATGGGGCAATGCCATTGCTGGGGTTCAGCCACCCCATTCCTCACCAAGGCAGGGGAACTCTGGGATCAGGGGTCCCAAATCTCTTCCTGGCACACAGGAGCTCCTCTTCCCCCTCTCACAGCAATAACACAAATCTATCTCCATCCTACCATGCTTATCTCACCCCTAACAAGTTGGGACTCCTGACTGCTCTGGGAAGTGGGAAGCGACTTATTCCTGGTGTGTCAGTGAAGCAGGGGGCAGGAACTGATGCTGGATCACCAGGCCATCCCCCACCACCTTTTCCAGCAGAAAAGTTCATCCTGAGCTCACCACCAGCTCAGGATGAGCACCAGGGGTGGTGACCAGGAGCACTGCCCTGCAGAGGCAGCTTCAAGGCACATTCCAGGATATGTCACAGCTCCATACTCTGCCTCCACCCCGACTTATTCCTTCTGCTTTTTTCACAGTGATTGGAAAACTCACTGCTGGATCATCTCAGACAGTCCCCACATCAATCCCCATGGATGACCTCAGTTGGCAGCTGCTCCAGGCCCCATTTGCAGCCTCTGAAGCCACCAGCCCCTTTTCCACAGCAGGGAAATGGCAAAGCCAGCACTCCTGGAGCAGAGCCTTTGGAAGGGATCCCTGACATGCCCTGCTCCCAGCAGCCTCCAGCAGCAGGGAAAGCAGCAAGGAGGATTATTCACAGCAACAGAAGATGGGGAAAGTGGGAAGGGGCCAGTTTGGGATTTTTTTTTTTTTTGCTTTCTCTCCTAAAGTGTCCTTGATAATTCTACTTGCAGGTTCCTCTCCCAGAGATCTGCTCTGCCAGCTGAGAAATGCTCCTTGTGCCACCACCTCAAGGAATATCAGTGGTTGAACCTTCCCTCTGAGGATGGGAAAACCAGATCCAAGCCAATCTCAAAACGGAGATCACTAGCCTAGAACAAATAAATAGATTTCAGTAATGGATACAACGTGGAGGTTTCCTGAAGGAGCCAATATTCGAATTCTTCACAGCTGCATCTCTGATTTTTGCTGGGTGGGTTGGGTTTTTTTTTCTCTTTAGCCTGAAGTGCTCCCGACTGCCTCGTGCCATGTGGCTGCTTCTTATTTGCATCCCAGACCTGATTCATAGCTCTGCACTGATATAAAATATATCAGATATAAAATGCTCATTGGGGTGGGGAGGGTCTTTTCTGCAGTGCTGAGAACCCCAATCCGATGGGAAGGGGAAGCTGCTCCAGCTCCAATGTCTTTGTGGCTGTAAAGAGGAGCCCCCAGTGCAGAGCAGGGGCCCCCAGGCCTCCATCAAGTGAAAAATAAAAAATAAAACAAAAAAAAGGGAATGGAAACAATCACGAGGAATGGGCTTATTGTAGGAGAGAGCAAGTAAAAGAGGTTGTTTGGGGACAGGGAGGAAAATGCCAGATAGGAAAGAAATAGAGCTCTGAAGAGAGACAATGGAGAGCTGGAGTGAAACAATCGAAGTCCCATGTGGACAGGGAGCAGGGAGATCACGGAGCACGGGTTTTCCCGAAGGTGCCTCAGCTTCCAGCACTCCCAGCCCAGAGATGGACATCAAACCTTCCAGGCACAGGGCTGAGGGAAATTTTGGAAGAGGGAAGAGGGTTTTCACTCCCTAAAAGTGAGGTGGGGGGAGTTAAAACAAGTGCAGCAGCCAGAAAAACAAGTGAACCTGTGGCAAGGTAGGAAACCTGCTCCAAGTGCCCAGCAGGAAGGAGAGAGCCCAAACAAAGGGATGAGCATCACATTACACCTGACACAGGAATATTTCAGGTTTTATCAGTCCTCCACTGCTGAGGGTTCACCTGCAGCTCTCCCGGATGTGCCCTTCACAACATGTTAAGAAAGAGATCAGCATTTCAACAACTGAACTCTCAGCCTTTTGTCTGATGGAAAAAAATTAATTCCAAATGTGAAGATTTCAATACAGGCTGTAATTTTGTTACAATTCAGATTTATTCTGCTTGCTTTCTTTTCTTTTTTCTTTTTTTTTTTTTTCTTTTTTTCCTCTTTTTTTTTTTTCTTTTTTTTTTTGTCCTTCCCCTCCTCTCTGTTCTCCAGACATTGGCTCTGGTGCCTGTTCTGCTCTCCAAAGACCTTTCTCAGCTGAATTCCGTGCAGGAAAATGAGCCCCTGCCCAGCTCAGGGAGTCAAATGCCCTCTTTTGGATAAAAACACAGGATTCAGGTGCTTCTGCAGCACCCTGGAAAGGTTCTCTTCATGCAGAGCAGCAGGAAGGCACATCAGAGATGGTTTGTTAAACGGCTTCACTCTGATTGATAAGAGCCTTATAAATGAACTTATTTTGGTTTCCTCCTTCCATCACCAGAGCAAGGACAAGCATCTCCAGCTCTAATGTATTTAAATGATAGTTGTTTTGATTTCTGAGGCTGTTTGGTTCCTGAGGTTGTTTTGGAACTGTGAGCACGTTCCCAGGCAAGCAGACCTGACCCAGCCGTGGTGTCGCTGTGACCGGGTCAGCTGGAGAACTGTCCCCGTACCCAACTGGGAGCAGCTCTGCTCCTGCTCCTGAGCCTTCCCACTGCTGACACAGCTGCTGCACCTTCCCTGCGCTCTGGGGATGTCGCAACACGAGGGGGAGAGGCAGGATGGGCTCCATTCCACAAGCAGATGCTGTTTTCCCCAGCTGAACGTTCTGCTCCGGAGCAGAAGCCTCAGCAGGTGCCACGTTGCATCCCAAGGCCTCTGCTTGGATCTGTCCGTTCCCAACGATTTCTTGAGGCACAGAGTCTTTCTGCCTGTTTGGATTTGTTTTGTTTTTTTTTTTTTCTTGTTTGCTTCTTGGCTTCGGACGAGAGTTACAGATTTATGGCTAAACAGAGCCAGTGGTTGGAGCTGGACTGAAATGAGATGTTTGATTCCTATCAGGGCCCTTGCTGAATAAATTGAGGAGAAACAGACCAGAAAGACCTTGCAGGAGGTTGGAGAGACCAAGCAGGTGTTCCTCAGCCTTCTCCTCACGTGGTGGTGAGAGCAGCTCCAGACTGGGGCTGAGAGAAGTGAGGAACAATTTCCCTGCTCCAGGTTTTGACCATTTACAGGTAACCAGTGGCAAGGTGGGAACTCCAGCCCTCCCTCCTGCACCAGAGAGGGATGAGGGTCAGCTTTTCCCCTGTACTCAAAG
The DNA here is from genome assembly GCA_021534815.1 of Acrocephalus arundinaceus. Taxonomy (NCBI): domain Eukaryota; kingdom Metazoa; phylum Chordata; class Aves; order Passeriformes; family Sylviidae; genus Acrocephalus; species Acrocephalus arundinaceus. Next base: position 9,204,156 of record JAJEOU010002847.1, on the reverse strand, counting down.
AAAGAACTTCAGTGGGCCAGGGTTTGATTCCCCTTTCCAAACAGCCCTTGTTGTGCTTGCAACCTGCAGGATGGGGCAGAGGGAGGTGTGGAAGCAGCTCGAGGTCAGGACATGCAGTGTTTGCCCGTGGGCTCTGCCACATTACGAGTGAAGGAATCATAAACCAGGTGTTCCCCAGCACTGAACTTCATCCCTCTCCCTCTCCAGCAGCCATAAACACCAGCAGTGTTTGTTGTGGGCTGCAGAGGGCTTTTGGTTTGGTTTTTATGGTGGCTTTGTACCAGCAGGTTTGTGGATTCCGGGCTGATGTTCAGTGGGGTTTTATGGGAGCAGGTCTGTGCCAGGAGTTCCTGGTTTGGAGTGAGGGTTCCTGGGGGGTTCTGGGTCCTGCTTGGAGAAAGAAGCACGGACAGCAAAATGTGGTGTCCACCTGCATCTCCATCCCCTGCCAGGCCTCCCTGCCAGTCCATGTTGGCCTGTCCATACGGATGCCAAGCACCTGTATTTTCCTCTTAATACATCTCTTTTTTTGCTATAAGGCACCACCAGGACTGAAAACCACTGAGAGGGCAGAGAGTTCTGTGAATATAACTGAACCCACAAAAAAATCTCCAAACTTGGTGTAATTTCTTCAATTAAAATGACATCAATTTTAGTGACTGGTCACTGGTGCTGGTACCACCCTGTGCCTCTGCCAGTGTCACCTGTTTGCTTAGTGGGTGTTTAATAACCCTAAATCATTCCTGCTGGTGTTGATTCGCTTCTGTGGTTCAACATCAAAGAAACAGCAGCTGGATGGGGCTTGGAACAACCTGGGCCAGTGGAAGGTGTCCCTGCCAATGGCAGGGAGTGGAACTGGATGGGTTTTAAGGTCCCTCCCCACCCAAACCAAGCCGGGCACCTGCAGAGGAGCAGGCGTGTGACCTTTGAGGAAAACGCCCTCTCCCCATGCCCTCCAGGCTTTTCCCATTGTGCTGCTCTCCAAACCCACAGCCCAGAGTGCTGGTTTGCTCCCTATGGAGCAGATCCCACAACTGGAGAAAGCACTCCGGGTGTGGAAGGAGCGGTGCCAGCGCCAGGGTGGAAAATCTGCTGCAGCATCGCTGTTTCCTCCTGCAGATCCCAGCACAGCTCCCAGAGAAGTGCTGCTGGAGGGAAGCTTGTTTGCCAGGCCGCCCTGCTCCGCTCCCTCCTGGAGTGCACACAGCAGGAGTTTGTGTGGAGCCAGGGAAAACCAAGGGAATGCGTTCCAAGCCTGCGCTCGCAGCTCCCAGCGAAGGCAGGAGAGGGGAGGCTTTGCTAGACACAAGTTCCAATAACCAGAATCGTTATTATTGCAGTCAAAGGATGGAAAAACAAACATTTTTATTATGGGCTGGAACAAAAACCCCGGGAGGCTGCTAATCTCCCTGATAAGTGGGGTGTTGGCGTGGAGGGGGGGTTGTGCATCCAGGCTTTTGTTACTCCAGCTCACCAACCCACGTTCAGACTGGGATATGTTGTAATTGCAATATTCCTCTTATCTCTCTTTTCTCCCCTCTCTGTCAAAGTCTTTTCTTTTCCATTTCTTTAATATTTTTCTTTCCTCCTGCCCCTTTATTTTTATCAACTCACCTAGGGTAGTTGAATCAGCAAATTAAAAAGATGAAATTGCAATTCCAAATTTTCTAGTGGAAGAATGAGCATATTTTTGGCACTGCCTCTTGTCATTGTTTTGTTAAGACAGACTCTCCTTAATTCCCCTCTTTTCCATTTTTTTTCCATTTCAGAGCCTGCCCTTCCTTTATAAGCCCAGATTTCTTCCCGTTTGTCCTCTCTTTCCTCCCTCCTGACTCATTTCCACTTCCCATTTCTTTTCTCTTTCCCTTTCCTTTTGCCAAGTGTTCTTTGATGTTTTATTCTGCTATTTTTAATTGCTCTTTCTCAGGCCTGGATCTACCCCCAACCCAGTGCCCTCTTCCTCTCCCAGCTGAAAGGATAGTCTGGGCAAAAATTTCCTCAAAATCAAATTTTTCCCAATCCAGTCGCTGCCTCTGTGTGTGGAACCCGCTGTCCTCGCACAGTCCTTGTGGCTCTCCAGGAATTTCAAAATAGAGTTAAAGCTGACCTCAGCCTTGTTCCATGTAATTCCTGACCCATTTAATCAGAGCCTTCCTCCCAGGCAGTTCGGTCACTGTGCTCCTTACGCCAAATATTCCTCCCGTGCGGCTTTTCCGTCTGGAACATCCCGCCTCTGCCTCCAGCCTCATCTCCCTTCCCAGTCCCAGCTGTAAAAAACAGCTTTCCCTCACTGTCAGTGCTGTGGCAGCCTGGGTGTAGGCAGCAAACATTGGGTCATTTCTTTTCCATGGTGTGAGAAGAGCTGCCACACTTGGAGCAGTTGGAGTTTTAAAGGAGCCCTGGAGCCTGTGGGGTGTGGGCAGGTTTGAGATCTTTCATCCCAAGGCTCACTGGAAACGAGCTGTGACTCCAGAGGTTTCTCCGCCACTTTGGTGGAATGATCTTGTTAGGAGATAAGATCCATTTTAAATGGAAATTTAAGGAGAAAAAAAAATTATTTAATGAAAGGCTGGGGGGAAAGGAATAGGATTTTTCTGCACTGTGTTATTACCTACAAAGGAATTCTTGTCCTTGTCAAAGCTGGAGGGTCCAGGAGCTTTCAGAGCAAAGAATGCTCAGCATTCCCTCCCAAGGACCTCCTTTATTCTGGATATCAGGCACAAGACATCACCACAGGGGATCACAACCACCACTAGTCACAACTTGTGAGGTTTAGATGGCAATGGATAAATAACCAAGCCTGGGAAGTCAAAACAGTCCTTGAATCTCTGCTTTCAGCAGCAAGGTTCATTTGATGCAGAGCGTTTCAGATTTCCAAATCCTGTCTGGTGGGTCACTTTCAGAAGATCTCCCAAAAATTAAGCCCAAATATTTCACTTCAGAATGAAATCCCCAGGGCACTGCAGATTAGGTAGAGCCTGTGGAGTTCTAAGATTCCTGAGATGGAGTGCTGAAGATTCCAGGAATTCTCTCAAAGGTGAAATTATTAACCAACTTTTTGTTCTTAAAGCAGGCCTACACTCACCAAGTCCTGTGCTGGTCTGGTCTTCCACCTTTCATGAGGTGATTCCAGACTTAAATGAGAGCTGGAATTAAAGAATTCCATTTGGGGTTGGCATTGAAATTCTGAGTTTAATATCAGGGACAAAAGCATGGTGAGACTCAAAACAAAGGAGCTGATTATTTTTCCCCTAAATCTTTGTCTGAAGGTCTCAATCTACTGTAGAGGCAAATTTATAAGGTCTTATCAACCATAATAAAACACGGGATGTGCTGATTCACATTATTCCACAGGGAAAAAAATCAGGCCAGGAGTCACATGTGTGCAGGAAAACTTGTGGAAGGGGTAGAAAGAAGAGGAAATTTCAGTGCAGAGATTTTTACCAATTGTCTTGTTAAGAGGAAATGGTTTCTCCTGCCTTTTCCACCTGGAATTTCCCATGGATTCACCTACAAAATTTTGCTTTTCAGATGCAACAGATTTTATGCTCTTTCACTGTTTGCTCTCAATTAGCAGGGAATATATTCATAATTTTATGGGCCTATATGAGTAAAATTAATGGTAAAGTTACTCTGAGAGTTGTTTTGGCCTTTATTTAACAAGGTAACCTATTAATTGTTTAAAAATTCAGCAGCCACCACCACTTCTGGCCTTTCTTACCAGGGCCTGCTTGTTTAAAAAGATGGATGGGAATTTATTTTAGTCCTGTCTGGCACAGGGTGTTCGTTATGGAAAACCAACCCCTTCCACCAGTCTCCAGAGGGAAATTCTCTGACATTAAGGAACAATTTCACCATAAAATTTTCTATATTCATTATGAACACATCTAAGATCAATCTGGGAGTAAACACAAGCCCATTCATTTTAAAAGGTTAGTCTTTCTATGTCTATTATATAGATTATATATACACATTTATTATATTGCATATAAATGTCAAGTGTGACCTTTTTCTGCTGTGATCCACAGTTTAGTGGGGCTTGTATAAAAGCACAGCTGTCACATCTATTTTACATCCACATGGAGCTGAATTCCACACAGAATATCTCTGAAATCACTGCTTTAAGCAAGTTTGAGGCATATTTTTTAAAACACGTTAATAGAAATATATTAGTGTAAACTGCCTGGTGGAAATAAGGTGAAGAGTGTGAGATTTATTGGTACATTATTTGCCAGGAAAAGAAAAAAAAAAAAAAAAAAAAAAAAAAAAAAAGGATGTGCCAGAGGGGCTCTGCAGCCCAGGAAGGCTTTTTTAAGCCCCTATCCTTGATCCTCTTTGCAGCTGGGTTTGAGACACTCCGAGGCTGAACATGGGAATGGACATGTCTGTCAGGATACACAGGATCATGGAATAACAGCAATATTCAGGTTGGAAAAGACCCCCAAGACCACTGAGTCCAACCATTCCCCAGCACTGCCAAGGGCACTACTAACCCATGTCCCCAAGTGCCACACATCCACAGGGATCTGAAATACCTCCAGGGATGGGGACTCCTCCTCAAGGATGGCATCTCTGTGCAGGATGGGTGCCCTGGACAGCCTGTGCCAGTGCTGGACAGCGCTTTCCGTGACAAAATTTTCCTTAATATCCAACTAAACCTCCCCTGGCACAACCCGTGATGAAACCTCTCCTTCCTCCTCTCTTTGCCCACTCAGTCAGGATCATCCCTCACTTTCATGCTGCCAGCATTAAAGCTTTTTGTGTCATGACACAGTTTTAGGGTCAGGCACACACTGTGACCCCTCAAATTGTGGGGTGGAATGTAAAAAGCGGGAAACCCCTCACTCATCCTTGTCGTGGCATGGGAGGGGACGGAGACTGGAGACCCCCGAGGGGGCCGGGACACGGTTTGGTGACACAGGTGGAGCACTGGGGTGACTGTGGGGTGACAAACAGTGCCTGGGGGTGACACAGCCCACGGGGGACAGACAGTGACCACGGGAGAGCGTCCAGGGGTGACAGTGCAGCGCCCGAGGGGGACAGACAGTGACCGGGGCAATAGACAGTGCCTAGCGAACAGTGCCCAAGGTGACGGGCAGTGCCCGGGGGTGGCGGGCGGTGTCCGGGACGGACACACAGTCCCCAAACTTGTCACTCGCCCCCAGGTGCCATCCCCCCCCGGCCCGTCGGGGCCGCCCCCCCGCGCAGTTTTCGGTGGGCGCGGGTGTCCGGGAGCCACGGATCCACAAGGGCTGTGGTTGGTTGGCGCGCCCGCCCGCCCCCGGCCGGCGGCGGCTGGGCGGCGCAAGCGCAGTGAGCGCATTCCATGATGGCGGCGCGGGCGGGCGGCGGGCGCTGAGGCGGCGGAGCCCGCGGGGCACACGGTCAGTGCCGGGGGAGCGCTCGGGCACCGCCGGGGGCCGCTCCCCAGGGCTTCTTCCCCGGACTCTGCTGCTCTCCTGGACGGTGGAGAGCGGCGCTGCCCAGCCGGGGCGCGGTGGGCAGTGCCGGGAGCGGAGCCCCGCGGAGCGGAGGGCGGGAGGCGGCGCGGAGCCGGGCGGGGGCGGCTGGAGGGACAGGCGGGACCCCGGGGACGGGAAGGGTGTTCTGAGGTGGGGGACAGCCCGGGCTGTGGGGCAGGTTCGGGGGGTGGATGTGGCACACGGGGCAGGTGGGGGCAGGATCCAAGGGGATCCGATGTCCCGCGACGTGGGGTAGGATGGGGTGCCTGGGATGCAGAGGAGTGGGATGGGGTGATTGGGATGCAGTGGAATGGGATGGAGTGATTGGGATGGGATTGGACAGGGTGGCTGGGATGGGATGGGGTGACTGGGATTGGATGGGGTAACTGAGATGGGATGGGTTGGGGTACCTGGGGTGGGATGGGATGGAGTGACTGGAATGGGATGGAGTAGATGGGATGGGATGGGATGAGGTGCCCGGGGTGGGTTGGAGTGCCCGAGGCTCACGGGGTGCCCGGGATGAGTTCAGGCAGGGTTCAGGGTGTCCGGCACAGACAGCCGGGATCTGTCCGGGTGCGCTGCCCGATGGAGCGCGGGCATCCCCCCAGGAGACCCGGCGGGTTCGGGGACAGGTTTCTGGGGAGCCTCTCCTAAAGGGGCTCTCGGTGCTGGGGGGCCGGGCAGGGTGTCCCGGCTGAGCCTGCCCGGACGGGGTTAATGCCAGCCCGCGCCGCGGGTCGCGCTTCCCCCCGCCCGTGCCCGTGCCCGCTCCGCTCCTCAGCGCACGGATTCTCCGTCTCCCTCTTTCCCTTTCCTCCCCTAATCCTTCTGTTTCGCGGGGCAGGAGGGGCTGCGATGTGCAGTCGTCCCCCCCAGGTCCCCCCTGGCCGCCCCCCCGTGCTCCCTCCCCGGCAGCCGCTGCCTGCGAATGCCACGTAGCCTTGTAGTTGTTCCCCTTGGCTGCTCCGCAGCTCCGGTCCCAGACACCTCCCCCGCGTCCTCCTGGGCTCGGGGCAGGGGGAGGTCACTCCTGTCAGCCCCTGCCTGGCTGGTGACCATCTTTTGCCCTCCCGCTTCCCGCTGTGTCCCCCTCTCCGCCTTGCGACAGCAGCACTGGGGACCCCACTGGGGCCACTCTCTGCCCGCTCCTGTTTACAAAGGGCTGGGGACTTCAGCAGCTGGTGCTTCCTTTCGGGGACAGTCTCCAGGGATTCTTCGGCCCCAGACTCAGCAGCCTCTCTGCCACCTCAAATCTGAGGTGTTTTGTGCGGTAATCTCTGAAAGCAGGGCAACGATGCATTGCTGGCAGGTGTATTTGCTCCCTTCAGCAGCTTGCCCAGCTGGTGTTCTGAGTTTCGTTTCTGTTTAAACTTGTTTGGAATGATGGACCTTTTCTGTAATTAATAATTGAGGTTTCAGTTTCTGTCCATTCTGCTGATACTTGGTCTTCTCTCTGTCCTGTGCTAGTTAAATTTTTTCACATTGGCAGCCCTTGCTTGCTTTTCCTGCTGCCTGATTGGGAATATTGACACGCAGATAAGTTCCCCAACAGCCCATTCCTCGTATGGCTGTGGCCTGTGATTCCTGGTGTTTTCCTAATGTACTTATCTTTACAACACTCAGTTCGATAGGGAAATACTGTCTCAGTCACAGATGGAAAGACTGAAGCACCGAAATATTTATGGCCAAGGTCGCACAGGAAGTATGTGGTGAGGCAGGGAATTGAATCTAGATTTCCTGAGCCTCAGATTAGCATTTGAACCAGGGAAGCATCCTCTCTGTATTTTAAGCCAATAAATTGACCTTGGAGTTAAGATCCAGTGTAGAAGAAAGTACTTTGTGTTTGGTTCAGTATCTGTGTGAGTAAGGAGTAAAGCCTGAGTTGCTTCCCACACTTGCATTCCTTCTCTTGGTTTATATAATTTGTGAAAAAGGATAAGGTGGTAAAATGGGAAAGATGTTGACTTTCTCAGGGCTCAGTGTGTGATCATGGGTGTTGAAAAGCAGCCAGCTATTACACTCTCCTCTTTTTTTTTTTTTTCTTTTTTTTTTTTTTTGCGCTTTTTACCTTCCTGTTTCCAAATCTTGGAAGTTTTGGAGCACTGTTGTTGTCTGGGAACCGTTTGTTCTCAGCTGGGATCAAATAAATCTCATTTTCTAGAGAGCTGAACTAATTCATTGGATCCCAGATCTCTGTTTGGGATTCTTCATGGGACAGCCTGTGGATAAACAGGGCTGGGACTGATGGCTCACACACCTCCTGGAGCAAGCTCTTACAAGTTATTCACTCAGCTGTAGCTGAGGATTGTTGCAGCAAGTTTCTGGAAAACTTGGCTCTAGCTGGAACGAAGCAGCACTTTACAATGCAGTGGAATAATTTCAGCTCCTTGGGCTAGGGATGTGCACAAATACCTTTCCCTGCTTTTCTGTTGGGACAGCTGATTTTTGGTGGTGATTTGGTCGTTCATTTTCTTCAGTGATTTTGAGGGATTGGATGTTAGAATGGTTTAAAACAATAACTCCTGGTGGATTCACCTTGAGAGAGAATAAAGATAGCTTTGTATTCATGAATCCATTTCCTGCCATAAGCCTTGATCATAAACTGCATCTCTCTTTGATGTTGTGCTGACACCAAATCTGGACATAAATGTTCTGTATAACCCTTTTCATGACCTTTTGCTTGTCATTTTTTGAGGTTGGCATTGGCATCCTGTTAACTGTGGGGCTTGTCCCGCCCCTGCCAACAATTGTCATCTTTTATGGTTATTTTTAGAAAAGGTTTGATGAGTCCTCAAAATAACAATATTTCATTTGGACTGTGCAGACAGGAAAAATTCCAGTATTCTGCTCCCGTTCTGCCTGACCTTGGGTGAATTTCATGCAAATTAAAATTTATCTTTTAAGCTTAAGAGAGTGACATTTTTACTTGGTGACTTGCTATTTCCACAATGGGGGAACTTGTCAGAATTAGAAGGAAATACGTGACTGGGAAGACATTCTTATAATATTGTTCATCAAAGTCAGGAGCTGGTATGAAATATTGTAAGAATTCTTTCCCTAGTTCCATATTTTCTTAATTTCCTGTCATGATTTCATTGAATTGGAGAAGAATTTTAAAATTGTATCTGAAAGCAGATGAGAAAACCTCAGTATTAGTAATCCTGCAACAGACAAGGGGCTTGAGGGAAAAAATTACATTTCTCAGTTCTAATTTTGGTCTGTCTGAAAGCATCAGGTCTGAACTCTCAGTATTTAAACCTGGGGTTGCACAAGGCTCTGGCCTCAAGGCTGGGGGATGTGGGAGCAGGAACATGTGCATTTTTTCACCTGTTTTTAGCACATTGTCATGAAGCTTCCCAAGGTCAAGATGGTTGGTTTTCAGCTGTTATCTTTGCTGCAAGCCAGACCTTCACTGAAAAGTTTTGGATTCCTGAGTGAGGAGCACACACTGAACTCTTTATTGCATTCTTGAAGAGCTTATTGTAAAAGCAGCGATAATTTATTCTTTCAGTGGTGCTAACACAATCCTTTCTGTGTATTGACCAGCACAGACAGACCACTGGCTCCCAGCCCTTCGGCCCTTTCAATCCTAATGTAAATCTCCCCTTGTTCCCAGGATCTTGACTGATGTGGAAAATGCCTCCTTTTGCCCAAGATTCACTCTGGGGCCTGATGCTTTATCTTCAATATTTTTCCAGTGTCTCATTTAAAGTAGCTGAAGAGGAATGTTTGTTAGATTGTGACTTCAGAAACATCTTCAGGTGATGTCATCAGTGTGACTTGAAGACAGTATCACCTTTTTGGTGACAATGACAATGGATTGCTGTGTGGGAGCTTGCAGCCTGAGGAGCCACCAGGACTGAGATTTCTTGGAGTGTTTCAGTAAAACTGCAGAACACCCTGCACCTGCGTGGGCCTTATCTTTAGAGATTCAGGAGGAATTTCTCCATGGAAAGGGTCAGGCATTGGAAGGGGCTGCCCAGGGAGGTTTGGTGTCCCCAGCCCTGGAGGTGTCCAAGGAAGGACTGGGGGTGGCACTCAGTGCTCTGGGCTGGTGACAAGGTGGGGATCAGGCACAGGTTGGAATTGAAGTTCTTGGAGACCTTTTCCAACCTTGATAGTTCTGTGAAAAACAATATTGGGGATTGACTGATCCCTGCAAAGACTTCTTGTGTTTGGAGGGCCAAAAGAGGGCTCAGTGTGCAAATATTGTAGGAAGTGTTTTCATGCTGGATGCAGCTTGAGAAAGGTGCTGATTTTTACATTACTAAATACAACATCTGAAGTGTTTTAATGACTCTGGAACTGTTAATTTCCTTCTGCTGGAGCATCTTTAGTGGAGCAGTTTCTAGAATAAAGCTGTGCTGCCCCATAACAACAAGCTGGGATTTTATTTCCAGCTTTATGTATAATTTATGTCTTTTTATATCCCCTATCAGAAGGGAAATGTGTGCGTTACAATTTAAATTTGGGTATGTTTAGAATCTGCTTTTTCTGTCTTTATTTCCATGTAGAGGAGTAGAACAAGCATAGAGTAAGTAACTAAATAAATCCAGTTATGTCTAAAGAACTCCCCAGTGGAGTTACCACTGCCTGTCCCCTCCTGGCTCCTGCTCTTTCCATAAATCTCTGGTGTTCTCTGCAACTTGTTTTTCTTCGGATTTCGTGTTTGCCAGGGCACTAACATAAAAATGTGGGGTTTTTTGCCTGCAGAAAGAAGTTTGAGGACGTTGCTCACTCTGCAGCAGGCACTGGAACACTCACCAGGAGGAATTCCAAGTCAGGAAAGTGACAACGGTAATTATACAGAATTTAGGATTCTCCCAGATTTTATGAAGTGTTTATTTTCTCAGTAAGTCTCTAAGTAACACTTTGAGTTGAAATGAATGTATTTGACAGACCTCTAAACTTAGGACTCTTTTTTTTCTGGAAGAAAGTTCTGGACAAGTTCTTATCAAATGGAAAAAATGAATTAGGGAAGGAAGAACTGATTGAGTTCTTGAGGTAAGAAGAGGTTCAGGTTCCACAGGAACATTATTGATTTTGTAAGGTGGCAGCCTTATCTCTGTTTTCACATTTCTTGCTCTTTTTTCTCCCTTCACCCACTTAGCTGGAAGTTTTCTCTTGGAGAGAATTGCATAATTGGCTTTGGATAAAGAAAGTAAATTCTGTTTTTAGCCAAATGCATTTCCTGTGTAGGGAACAGCTGGAGTGGGTGACAGCGTTCTGGTAGTGCCTTTGGTTTTAGTTGGAGATCATGAAACTGAGTTCCTTCTCATGGGACTGGTCTGGTCAGGGATCTGATCTACTGGAAAGGCAGAAAAGAATCTGTCAAAAACTTGGGGAGGAATGTTAGAAAGCAAAACATGATCAGCAGATGGATTTCATACAAGAGATTAAGAAAGAAGTGATAATCATGCCGCATTCCCTGGATCTGTACAGGTGTTTTGGGAGGAAGAGCATTTTACCAGGTTTATAAACTCAGATGAAGTTTCTTCCTTCATCTGCTGTTCCATGCCCTTGATTAAATAACTTCAGCATTATTATCTCTTCCATGAGAATCAGCTGCTTTCAGTTCTGCTGAGTGAGGTATTAACGTGACCGCTGATGTGTCACTTGAGTTTTGTCATCTCCAGTCACTTGCAGGAGTGAAGGCAGTTTAATTATGGGAGAAGTTTATGCTCCTGAAGGACTTGCAAGATGTTCATGTTGGTTTTAAGCAGATTCTGCTTAAAAAAAGCTATTATCTGGTCACCCGGATGTGTATTTTTGTCCATTTCAGTTTAAGGGGTGAGAATTATTTAGAGGAACTATTCAGATTTGGAAGATATTGTGTAAATAGCCTTTTGGTGTATTGTAAATTGTCATTTTGCTTTTTAATTCCTGGATTTCTTAAAAATAAACTTGATAAAAACTTAAATAAACTATCATACTTAGGTTTTTCAAAACAGATAATTTCTACTTAGGTAGTTACATAAAAATGTGATTCACTCTCCAAACTTCCAGCAGGTTTGTTGATTTGCAAATAAATATTCAAAGCTCAGCCACAGAAGTGAATTTTTTCAGTCTGATGCCAGCCATCAGCTGAGCTGTGGCAGTGGCTCTGTGCTGGTCCTGGTCAGTCACCCAGACTGAGGGAAGTGTTCCTGCTCCAGTCTCATGGGGATGATCTCACACTTGCATTTTCCTCTTGCATTTTCCGTGAACTAAAAAAAATTCACATGGTCTGATGCCATGAGACTGCTCAGCTGTGGTAATTACAGTCATTTATTGGTGTGTTTTAGCCCTGGGTTTAAGCATAACCTGTTCTAACCAGCCCAATTTGACCCAGTGCTCAGCTAAAGTGTTACAGCCCCAACCTCTGGTGTTGTGCAAGGAAAAGTCTTCAGCTGCTGTATCAAAATAATTCCTCCTTGCTCAGAGTTTGCTTAATCTGCTCCAATTTGAAGAAATCCTTTGCTTTTGCTGGGTTTTTCTGCTTGGTTTTGAAGTCCTGGTTTAAGAAGGTTGTTAAATGAGAAGGGCCTGTTTGTGCTGCATCCAACACTGGTGATTTGCAGATCAGAGCTGGTGGAAAATCGTCCTTTGCTTCCTTAGAGCCTGCAAAAACCTGGGAGCAAACTCCTGTTTGCTCCACCTGTGAAATCCTGATTTTCCTCTTGTTTTGTTGGATTAGACAGCAGCTGACTGCTCTGTCTCATGGTAGGGAGCCTTTCCTGGAAATGGAAACCAACCTGCTGTTGGTTTTCATAATCTGCATGATTGCCCTCCCTGAATCGAGTTTAAATAAATAAGTTGGTGGGGATGCAGAAAGGAGGCATTTGAGAAAGAGATTTTGGATCACCTCTGTCCCATACCAGTTGTGTGTGTCTGCCATCCCATAATGCTTCCCAAATTCATGGAGGTATCACTCAGCTCTGGCACTAAAGAGGGCTCAGTTTTGGTGCTTTCCTGGCTCAATTCCAGGAAGTTTAATCCATGTTTGGACACACATGGCATAGGACAAAGCAGAGCAGCCAAGCTCAGGGTGCACTTAAATTCCCCACTTTTCCTGGTCCTCACTGGAAGATTCTTTAAAAAGCTTTTAAAAATACTTTAATATTTTTTCCTTGCATGAGCTGGGTGTTCCTGGCTGGAGGGAGGGACTGGGATGAACAAGGTGCTGTGGAATGATGTGTTCCTGTTGGAAGGAACGTGTCTGCACATACAACAGCCATTCCTTTGGGTTGCTTCCAGGCTTTCAAACAGAACTTTTCCCTTGGAATCTGGTAAATGGGCAGAACTTTGTTTATTTTCAGGGAAAAAAATATCATAAAATACCTTCAGTTTTACCTTCCACTTTAAGACAAGTTTGTCCCGTGGAGAGTAGCTGTCCTCAGTTATGCAGCTCCTTCTCCTGAATTTCAGAGCCTTGGGAGCGGGTGCAGCTCCCTGTAGGAACTTGCAATTCCCAGCTGGCAAACCTTGGCACACTTGGAATCACTCTGTTTCATCTGCCCAGCTCTGTGGTACTTCCAGGTGGGAATTCCAGCTGCCTTTTTGCTGACCAGTTCAGGTCCAAGAGAGAATTCCAGGCACACACAAGAGCTTGTGCTCTGTCTTGTGCCTCTGGGCAGAAGTTTTTTGGGATTTCTTTTCCATGGACTGTGGTGTCTGTTACTTCCGTAGCTTCCAAGTGATTTAGAGAACCAGTTGGATATAGAATTTCCGTAGTATATGGTTAATGTGTAAATAAACTGGTATGCTTCAAGAATAATAATAAAACCAGAATAATGTGGTTTTAAATTCACAGTTTCACACTTGGAAAATCATATTTAAAGCATGTCCATTGTTAAATTGCATTTTATAATGGCTTTTTCATCTAGGCTTGAATTTTTTTCCTTTGTGTAGCATGAAGACATTAAAATGAGCACTTTGGCTTATTCCAGAAAGTGTCATCTTCCTAACTGGTGGAAAAAAGGGTAGTTTTACATTTCGTTATTTTCTCTCTGGTTGTTGTTTTTGTTTGTTTGTTGTGGTTTTTTCTTTTCTTTTTTTTTTTCTTTTTTGTAACAACATTTTGCCACTAGAGAATTCCTTAATCCCTTTATTTTTTAAACTGAAAGAATGAAGCACCTTAATGGCTCAGTCCTTTGAGGTGCTCAGTTCTGTGATCATTTGAAGAAGCAGGATTGGGATTAGGGCAGGAATAGGACCTTTCAGGAACTCCTGGGTTTTGGTTTATGGGACTGGTCACTTAGGAAGCAACACACAAGTGCTCAGGATTCAACTCTGCTTTTCTGACAAGAAGAGAAAAGACATAAAAGAACTAAAACAACAAAAGAAAATATCTTAAAGTTTGCATTATAGAAACACTTACTGCCAACTTAACAGGCCTCCTGAATGAATAATGCTGAGGGCAGGCATGGCCTTAATGTCTGCATAATATTAAATAACTGCTCAAATCAAATTAATGCACTCTGGGCACTTGACAGAGTTTTTCTGCCCAGTGGAGTTTCTTTTGGGAAGAGCAGCAGGAAGTTGTACAGCCCCTGGAATAATGTGTGTAAGCCTGGAGGGTGGGCACTGGCCTTGTCTCTCCCCTGGAATCCTGAGGGATGGAGTTTCAGGCTGGAAAACAATCCTGGAGTGCTGGGGAGTTGCTGTGGGAGGCTGCAGGGGACAATTGTTTGATGGCTTTCCTGGCACGCTCCCTCAGGAACCCGATCCAGAGGTGAAAGTTAATAGGATCCCTCAGGTCAGAGCTCCCATAGCCTTAGTGTTGGGTCTGCTTTTTCTGGGTGTTTTTAGAGATTTTGGTGTCTGGGAAATGGTGGCTTCCATCCCAATCTTAATCCTCCTCCAGGGAGAATTTTAGGAGCATTGAGGTCTCGTGGTGGCCTGAGGGATGAGCATTAATACTAAATGAAAAATCCTTCTGTAATTTGGTCAGTGCTGAACACAAACACTTGGAGAAGAGTGTGGGAGCCCTGTCTGGTGTGTGTGGAGCTGGGGTGGAATTTTGTTGAGGGTTTTTTTTTTGTTTGTTTGTTTCCCTGGGATCACAGACCTCACCTGGGTCAAAGCCACCCCTGGAAAACTCTGAATAATCACAATATTTGAGCACATTTCTTGAGTAAATCATGAGGAACATTTTCAGGCAGGCTCTCTCCAATACTGAGAGTATTTGAACCCATTTGTTGGGTAAATCATGAGGAACATTTTCAGGCTCAAGGCTGTGTTGCCCTCCTGGCTGGAAGCCAAACTTCCCACAAGATGCTGCGGCCTAATTCCCTTGGGGGCCGTTATAAATGATTTCCAGGATTTTAATCAAAACATGGATTTAGTGGGGAACAGATGACTTATGGAGCAGGGGTGGTCCCTCCAGAGCTCAGGTTGTAACTGAGCTTCTGTTAAATCTCTCCTTGCCCTAATCTTGCTCAAAGTAAGCCCAGTCCACCCAGCAAGTCTCACGTGTGGTCCTGGGGCACAAACTATTTTAGGACTGGGATGGTACCTTCAACATCTTGTTAATGCTGTTTATTGGAAAAATATGGGTGGGAGAGGGCAGCTTGGGTCTTATTTTCCCAGTTTTTCCTTCTTTAGAATTGCGTGGGGCATATCTGGGTTTTTTAGGAGTCATAATTAAGGTTGGATCTTTTTGACAAGGTTATTCCTTAGCCTGAGGTTGGGGATGGCTTTGGGATGGCTCTGTGGTTCTTTTTAACAGCCTTTGGAGATGAGTGATGGAAAAATGAACTGACAGTGGAGTGTAAAATACTCAGAGCTTCAGTTTGCAGGAGATCTGGATTTTAAGGCATGGCAGTAACAAATAATGTTCTTTATGAGAGAACATGGGGTTTTCCCCCTGCTCAGGGAAGATATATTTGGTATACTTTTATATAATTTTTATAATACTAATTAGTAATTCTGTCAGCATAAAAAGGTGTAAGTAAAGCTTTAGGGGCTTATACAATACTGCTTTTAGTAAAGAGCAATATTAGAGTAGTTTACTTCCTGCAATAAATGAAAATTTAGGATCAGGCTGGCAGGTTGCATAAGGCACTGAACCTGGAAATCAGGAAGTCTCTGCTGAATTTCGGGCTCTCCTTCCTGGATACACTGTTCTTTCTAACTCAGGCATGTTGTATTTAAAAAAAAATAAAGTCTCCATTTAAGTAATAAGCTCCTTGGAATAGGAACTTTCTCATCTTAAATCCAGCACTTACTGTAATGAAAATCCAGCCTTTGGGATAGCTTCTGTCTGGAATTACAAACTTATTTTTCAATGTTTATGAAATCTGCTTGGTTTCTTCTCTGGACAGTAGAATGAAGCTGATCCATGCCTGCCTGCAGTGTTCCTTCCATTTAATCTGTGTGAGATCTTTCTAGAGAAAGATTTTTAATATTATAGGAAAATACTTTAATGTGAGAAAACAGGAACTTTGAAACTTGCTAAATCCATAATACTGCAACACATTTGCACAACAGATAATCTCACAATAGATTACATGACTAGGGGATACAATTCCAGTGAAAAAGTTAGTTTTCAGTTTATTAAATTTTTCTTTTTTTAAAAAAAAAAATATTACAATTAAGAAATACACCACCTTTTTGTTTTTACACGTCCTGCAGTAAAGGCTGGCAAATTCATTGTCAGTGCCTACAGAGAGCCACGTCTGTAAATTGCAGATTGTAAAATAGCAGTGACTGCTCCAAAAACTCTTGATAAAACAGGAATGATGTGTTTACCCAGGAAGATTCTTCTGGCCAGAACCTTTCTTCCAGATACTGCTGTGACAGTTTTGAAGTTGTTTCTCCTGTGTCATTCATGCGGAAGTGGCAGAGTTGATGTGGTGCTTCATCCTGAGCTGCACGTTGGAAATGAGTAAAGGAGGCTCAGGAATGCTGTGAGCTCTTCCCAGGAGTTTACGAAACATTTATGGGATCATTATGGTTGGAAAAGACCTCTAAGATCCCCAACTCCAACCATTTGCCTCTAGCTGCCCCCATGCCCTGGAATTACTCATTATCCCACTTCGGATCCAAACCATCGGAGACAATTTTAGCGTTTCCAACTGTCTCGTGTGAATCCCTGATGTTTTCCAGACTTGAGGCGGGATGATCCCGTATCAGACAGCCCTCATGAGCTCCCTTTGCTCCGCTCCATCCATCAGGGAGCCGGAGAGCTGTTTTCCATGGAAATCCGAGCTCGGAATCAATGAACACTGCGTGGCTCCTCGGGAGCTGGCCGGGCTCCAGCGGCTGTGCCGGGAGGAATTTGGGCTGGAGCGAAGGGGAGGCGATGCCGGAGCCTTGCAGAGCTCGGCGTTTTTGCTGTGGCAGGAAGTGAGGTCAGGCCCAGCCGCTGCGGACGGGAATTGTTTGCTGGAAGGGCAGTCCTGGAGATTTTCTGTTTTTCTTAGAAGCCGTTGCAGGGTGAGAGTGTCCCTGGAAAATGTTGCCTTCTTTTGAGTATGGGAACATGACCATGTTGCATGAGATTGTTGAATTGGTCCAGAACACACCTCAGTGCCCATTTTTACAACATGGATTGGGTCTATTTAGTTTAAAATACGTTTTATTGTGAAAAATTACTGTATTTCAGCTTTTTAGATGTTGAATAATTTTTGAAAACAAAAGCTCAAGCTGTTGAACTTAGAAATGTATTACCCACTGTCACTTCTTCCAGTTTCAGGTTTGTTGCTGAGATGATTAATGCCAATTTTTTTTTTTTTTTTGGTGGCTCTGTGGGCTGAATTCATCCTTCAGCTCAGCCCAGGTTTGGGAATGACCTTTAGCTGATGTGTAATAGAAACCACTGCAAAAAAAATGAATCAGGCCAGAAGTGCCCTTGCAAAATGTAACCTTTCTAAAATTTAATTTGTTTAATTCCACACTGAATCAGAAATCTCCAGGACAGGGTGAGAAAGCTATAGAGACACCTCTGCAAGTTCTGCTATTGATTCCTATTTAATGAGTCACTAAACTTCAGTTTATTCCTATAAATTACAAAATTTGCCTGGTCTTTAATGCTTCCAGATGGGATTTTTCTTGCTTATTTTTAGTCTAGAATTTAAGATTTAGAGTATTAGCTCATCTTTAATGTCAGTGCAGCTTGTGAATTCCCAGGACTGTACTTTTTTCCTTTTTTTTTTTTTTTTCCTGACCACTTGAATAGTTCCTGGGGTTGATAAATCCCTCACTGCCAAGAACAGACCACGGCAAAAGCAGTTTGAGCTGCTCTTCCTGAGATTTGCTGCAGTAAAGTAGCTTTAGGGACCAAGCAGCTCTTTGATGCAGTTCTCCCTGTGGGTGGATCCATGAACACCCCCCCAGCTGGAATTGCCTCTCCAAGCTGACTTGGTTTGGGGCGCATCCAAGGATTTGGAGGAAGTGTGGAATCACTGACAGAGTTTTAGGGATGATGTGAAACTTGGGAACGTTGGAGGAGGAGAGGCTGGATATGCTCTGGCCCCCAGAACCTCTGATTCCAGGGCTCGTTCCCAGCATGGGAGGAGGAAGGGGGGGAATTCTGCCCTGCTCAGGTGAGACCTCACCTGCAGAGCTGCCTCCAGCCCTGGGCTCCCAGCACAGGAGGGACGTGGAGCTGCTGGAGAGAGTCCAGAGGAGGCCACAGAGCTGCTCCTAGGGCCGGAAGCCCCTCTGGGACCAGGCTGGGAGAGCTGGGGGTGTTCACCTGGAGCAGAGAAGGCTCCAGGGAGACCCCAGAGCCCCTTCCAGTGCCTGAAGGGGCTCCAGGAGAGCTGGAGAGGGACTTGGGACAAGGGATGGAGGGACAGAACAAGGGGGAATGGCTTCCTGCTGCCAGAGGGCAGCGATGGATGGATGGATATTGGGAAGGAATTCTTGGCTGTGAGGGTGGGGAGGCTCTTGCACAGGGTGCCCAGAGAAGCCGTGGCTGCCCCTGGATCCCTGGGAGTGTCCAAGGCCAGGCTGGATGGGGCTTGGAGCAACCTGGGATAGTGGAAGGTGTCCCTGCCCATGGCAGGGAGTGGCACTGGATGGGCTTTAAGGTCCCTTCCAACCCAAACCATGCTGGGATTCCATGATGCCTCAGTATGGGAGTGTGGATGGAGGTGGGTTGGGGATCCTGGAATCTCCTCTCTGCCCCTGTGCTGATTGTCCTGCACCTTTCCCTTGGGAGCAGCCTTCTCTGCAGGAAGGGCCAAGCAGGACTGGATTCCCTGCTCCAGCCAGCCGTGGGAGGGTGTTGGGAAATGGCTTTTCAAGATAGACCTCTGTCTTTGTTTTGTTTTGCAGGAAATTGTGCTGAGTATGTAATAACTTTTCAGGAATTCTCTTTTTATTTGCCCAAATACCACCTACTTCCTTGAGTGAAATGAAGACTTTGGGGAGGTGAATCTATGGGTTTATTTCCCTGGAAAAGTTTTACCTGTTGAAGCAGGGAGGGTTTTAGTCCCCCATTCATTGACTGTGTTCCCTTGGAGGGCAGGGTGTTTTTGCTGCTCTTATCAGTGTTTTCAAGGAATGAAGCGGTGCTCAAAACCCAAAATAACTTGTTTTTTTCCAATCTGTCAGGACGTCCCTCTTTGTCCTCAGTGTTCTGCCACTTGCAGCCACCTCAGCCCAGCTGCACAGGGAAATACCAACATTCTGAGCCGAGTGAAACTGCCCCAAAACCTCTTTAGATATTTTTGTTCCCGTCAATACTTCTGTTTTCTCTGACCATATGGCCGTTGCTACTAAGGCAAGAAATTGGATCTTTTTGGAGTTTTTCATTAACAGTTTAAAACCAATTATTTCCTGATACTCCATATAATAAATTCTTCCTTGGAGAAATGAAGTCACAGCACTAAGCAAACAGAAAGTGTGTGGAGGTGTCCATGTAAACTAAATCCTCTGCGTAATTAGGCAGGAGATGAAGGGTTCTAAAAACCACAGGGATGTTGGGGCTCTCTCTACAATTTGTCCTAAAGAGGGAATTAAATTCAGGCAAGGCAGAGGATAAGCAGAGAAACTCTGAGCCTTTATTTAAAGTTGCAGAGGATGAGCACAGAAACTCTGAACCTTTTTTTGAAGTTGCAGGTGCCTTTGGGCCCTGTTTCAGAACACATTTTTCTGCAGCTGCTTATTTGAGGTAGTTGAAGTTCAATGCAGATGGAGTTGCCTTTTGGTAAAGGGGTTCCCCCATTTATTTTAAGTACTAATTTCTGTTTTCTTTGATGCATATGTAAAATAATTTTCATTTTGCCTGTGTACAGTGAATTCTTGTTATGGCTCTTAAGGCTTAGATCCAACCTCACAAAATGGGAGAGGTGTTGAGGAAGAAACCTTTGCCTGAATTTTACTGTTCCAGGCAGGGGTTTTAAAGTGGAATAGTTAAAATTTGCATCCTTGGCAGAGGCAATTCCAAACTTGACAAAAAGATTATTTTATTCAGGAAATAAATATTGTGCTAAGGCAGTTCAGTGTATTTAGTAAGTGTATTTAGGCCAAACCTGATGCAAATTTGGTCTTTGGGGTCCTATCCAGCCCTTGCACCTTGCAGTGATGTTTGGCTTCTTAAAATTGTTACCACAGCAGCATGGAAAAGAATTTCCTTGTGAAAGGAGCTGGGTTTTGGGAAGTCTTGAGGAGTTTGTTGTGCTTCATTTTGTGGCCGTGTGATTGCATCTCTGAATTTGAGATGCTTTTGCAAAGGAAGAGTGGGGTTTTATCAGGATTCCACCAGCTCCTTTGCCTTGTCTTGATAACAGAGGAAAAATCTTTGTAATCTCAGCTTTCTTACAAATTTTTCTGTACAAAATCAGTTAAAATCAGAAGAAATTATATTAATTATATGATGTTTTTCCTACTGTTGCCTAATCTGCTTGAAATGCAGTCCCACAGGTACAGAATTTATCAGTTTTCATCTTTTTTCTTCCCCAAATATTGCCCTTTCCATGCTGCTTGTGGAGAACTGAAGAAGGATTTGACACTTTCAAGCAGCCTGACTTGGTTCATGCACAGATTTAGGGGAGTGTTTTGTGGTTTGTTTTTATTGTTAAGGAATTGGACCCTCTGAACCACATTTTGCCTTCTGGTTTATGGGAGGTAATGGGAGAGGAGAAGGAAGTGTCAGCATTTCCTGTATCCTGTTATCTTGTGCTTTTTATGGATGCTGGATTAACTATACACTGAAAATTCCCTACCACTGGGAGCTTGCAGCTTGACTCGCTCTAATTACTATAATTAATTCGTATCATGTGTATGTTGACTTGCTCTAATAACAGATTATTCCCTGGAACCCCACAACTGTGCAGCACTTTTCTATTCACATTTCCTCATGGTTCTGAGTCAAAAATTTTGGGACAAAGCAGGATTTTGTGTTGTCTTAGGCTTTGTTTTCACCCTGGCGGATTTTATATTGGAGTAATTGCATGGTTGGGGGTTTTTTTTGGTCATCACTAAAATGTCAATGTGGTATGTGCATTGTTTAGCCTGAAGCTTGGGGCCTGGAGTGGAAGCAGTTTAGGAATTTGATGTGCAAATTTAGGAATAAATTGCTGTATAAATGTAAATTCCTCTACTGTGTAATTGCTACAGCGGAGTACCAATTCCAGCACTCATGGCTTCATATTCCTGATAATTAAAGGGGAGAGTTTTGGGGAAAGGACATTTATTGCTTACAGGAAAGGAGTTAAAAGTGAAAAACAGGATAATATTGGACTGTTTGGGTGCTCTGGGAATACTCTGGGTTGGCAGGGCCCCCACAAGCCGAGTTTGTCAAACAAACACAGAATGATTTAAGGAAGGAAGAGCTGGATCTGACCTCATCCCTCTTTTTTCTTGGAGCAGGTGGTTGAGGTGAGCAGGTGTCCATGAATGATCCCAAGAAATGATGGCTGACCAGCCGCCTCCCCTGGAAGCCACACCTCTGCTGAATGAAGTGCCACTTCTACCTCACATGGTCAACGGGGACAGCATCCAGCAGGCAAGTGAGCCCTGAACTGGGAGCAACTGGGAACAACTGGGATGGTGGCTCCACAAAAACCAGGCAGCTCTGCCACTGATCTGCAGAGCTGGGGAAGGATGTGGTTGTGTGCACTGACGTCAGGAGTTAAACAGAAGTGCAAATAGAAAGAGGAAAAAATCATTCAGCTCCCAGCCAGTGGACAGGTGTGAAAAAAAGGGCTTTAAAATGGAGCTGCAAACTCCAAAAATCAAAGGAAAAATTAGGGGGTTAATAAAAGTTTTGAAACTCCTGTGAAGTAATGAATAAAGATTAGCAAGGGAAATCTATTACAGGAAAATGAAAGGAAAGACCTTGGCTTCCTGGTTTTAAGTGTCTTCATTAATAATTACAGAGCAGTGCTGAAACCTGAGTGTATTTAGTTGAAACTTTAGAGCTTTATTGGACACAACCCTTCAGAACCCCTGGTAGGATTAGAAATACAGGTAAAAGTGGCAGCAGAAAAATTCTGAATGTGTATGGGTAATGTATGTGTAAATTGTGAGTAAATGGGAATTTTGTGTTCGGCAGAAAGAATTGAGTGCTTTGTACTACAAATACTGGGAACTCTTCTCATCCTTTGAGGTCTGGTAGGCCATAAATGCTGAAAATTTAGATGAGATCTCTAATCTGTCTTTGTTGCAGATAAGAAGGAGAGATATGTTTGTTTCAGTTGTATACTTGGAAAAAATGGGCTTTATTAAAGAAAAAGTCCTTTTCCCTTTCTGCCTCAGACCCTGGAGGTGGGTGTACAAAGAGTGTGTCTGGAAATGAGCAAAGTCTCCAAGATATTTCTGAAGTTCTGGCAGTAGAAGGTGAAATTTCAGCCTTGCCCAGCTGGGAGGTTGCTCAGGTGGTTCAGGTTTCATGAGGAAAAGAGATCAAGTAGATTTAATTGGCCCCAGTCCCCAGAGCTGTGTGTGTGGGACATGGAACTGACAGCCACTGACATTTTTTGGACCTAGAGGAGACTTTGCAATCAGGTGAGATTTAAAAAAAAAAAAAAGGAAAATAATAGAGTTGTATTGTGGAGATGCATTTGAAAAGCAGATTTGAAGTTTAAATAGAAGCTTTTAAAGAGAGTCTTGACTTAGAATCTTAATTAATGTAGAGGATTTAAAGTTATTTCTCTGCCAGTCCTGTGGAGGACAGTGCAAATACTTAATTATTGTAGAGTAGTTTGTTTCCAGAAATCAAACCTGTGTGTTTGGCCAATTCCCGTTAATACATTAGTTCCATTTCACTTAAAGCAAAAGCTGGAAGTTTTCTGGAAGGATTTCTAGATCCAAAACTGTGTGGATAAGGGATAAAACCAGAGCTGTGGCTGAACAGCTTTGGGCTGTGCTGGTGCTGCCAGTCCTGGGGAGGTGCTCAGGACACCTGGAGGCATGTGCAGCTCCTGGGCTCAGCACTCCCCGTGTCTCATTTGGCTCAGATCCACCCCTCAGCATAGCTCCAGCTTCCTGGAAATTTTCCCTGTTGGAAGGTGGCTGGGACTGCATTTGCTTCATTAGTTCCAGTGAGTCACTGCACTAAGACATGGTGCATTCCTGGAATTCCAGGCTCCCAACTGCTGCTGCCCTGTGATTGCAGCACTCCATTGGGATCCTTCCCTCAGTTTTCCTGAGCTGATTCTGAGAAATGGAGTTCATGGAAGCGTGTTCTGAAGATGTGCCACCCTCAGAGGCTCTGAATCTCTCAAAGGATCCCTTTCTTGCCTCTGAGTTTTGCCCTCCAAGATGAGCCTTTTCCTGAGGTCAATCCCTGCCTCCGGAATCCTGGATCCACAGCAAATCTTTTTCCTCTCTCTTGTGCTCTAACAAGTTGTCGGCCCATTATTGTCAGTTTTCTTTAAACAATTAACACCACTTCTCTCCCTTTACCCCAAGAAATTTATTAGCATTGAAGCATTAGCGTGAATGCATTTACTGGCATTCTGAAGTGACAAATCTGCATAAATTTCATTATTAATGCAAATTATGCCACTTTTAAAGGCATTCTCTGCCACCTCTCCCTCTCCTGGAACCATAATAAATACTACTGAGTGCCTAAATGGCCTTTTCAGGGATTCTGGTGGCTCACTTATATCCAGAAACAACTCGTCCACCCAAAGTGAAATTCTCCTGTACAAGGAGGGTCAATTCTCCCCTACCAGAGAGGTTATGAAAAGCAAAATCAAAGTTTAATACACCAATATACAGAAGCTGCAAAACCAGTGTTAAAACAGCATTTATCATTTATCCTTGGAGTCTGTAGTGATGAGAACAGTGAAACTGGTGCCTGGGAGTTCAGGGAGCTCCAGCACTGAAAATGTGACAGCACAGAAAAATTCATTAATTAATGTCATATGTAGCTCATTTTACCAGGAATTAAATGGCCAGCTGATTTCTTCAGGTCCCATCTACCTGCTACAAATGTCACTCCATGAATAGTGCAAAAATATTTTAGAAAAAAATTGAATAGAAGGAAATTATACTGATTTTCACAGCTGCTTTAACAAATACATTGTATTTCAATTTTTTACATCAGCGCCGGCTGTCACCAGGGTGGAATTTTAATTGTGTACCTGCAGTTCTTACCTGGCCAAACCTTTTAAATCCTTTATTAAAGGATTAGCTGTGCAATATCATAGATGTTACAATAAAGTGCAGCTGCCAAAGTTCCCCTGAGGCTGGGGCAGGATGAGGGGATGGCTTGGGATCCCAGCACTGCCTAAGGAGTGATCCTGGCCCAGCTCCATGTGGATTTGTTTGCAAGAGGACAGAGCCATGTCCAAAGGGACCTGTAGGATGTCACTGGGGCCTGGGTTCCTTCCACAGGAAAAACACACCTGGGCTCGCAGGAGCTGCAGGGCAGAGGTGGTGGGAGAAGCCTGGAATGCAATGTGACTCTCAGGTCATTAGTGCCTCAGTAAAAGCAGAAAAAGCAGTGTGAAACTTGAAATTAAAAGCTTGTTTCCTGTGTATGAGGTGAAGCACTTTTAGGACTAACCAGAGAAAAAACACAAGGATTTTATGTCAAAGTGGGAAGAAATATTTTCATTCTACCCATCATTCTACCCATCATTCTACCCATTTTCCTTTTTTACTGTAAGGTTGCCAAAGCTCTGTTGTTGTTTGTCTCTAAGGAGAAGGGATTTTCCCTCAGAGAATTTCTAAAATTTAAAAAGCCCCCAACCCCTCTTTTGTGTTTTGTTTCCTGCAGGTGATTCTTGTCCAGGTAAACCCAGGTGAAACCTTTACAATTACAACTGAAGATGGACACATTCAGTGCATTCCAGGTAAAGAGAAGCTCAAGTCCTGAATCCAAATATTTTGGTTCTAGGGTTATTCCACTGGGTTTTTTCTGTGATGTCAGATGTGTTTTCTGCACTGCAATAAATCAGATTTTTCAGTTTGTGTCCAAGCACAAATGAGGCAGCACTGGGAAGCTGCCAGAATTCCCTGCATCCTACAGATTTGCACTCCCAAAAGATGAGTTTGCAGTGATCCTTGATTAAGTGTCTCCCCAGGATCTTAACATGTGATTTCTATAGCATTTAATCCACAATAATTTAAAGAACTTTAAGGGGCACTGGGACCTCCCTGTGCTGTGAGATGGGGGAATCATTGCTTCACACCGTGCCTGCAAATTCCTTTTTACCTTCTGGGTGAGTGACAGAAAACCTGAGTCAGGGCAAAATATCTCCTCTAAGTCAAGTTGAATTTATCATACTTCCATTTTTGGAGTATTTGTCACAATTTTACACGATATTATATAAAATGTGTCCATTCTGCTTTCATCAGATCCCTTTCAGGGGTACTTCCCTTGAGCTTAACATAAAAAATAATGTATTTAATTTTTTTTTTGAGTTCCTACATCAGCTTTACCCCAATTCTGGCTTTTGCCTTCATTACTACAAACTTCCAGCTGTCACAAATCAGGAGCTAAAATTATTTATGTAGATTTTTGTGCAGTTAAAAATACACTGTTGGCCAAAGCACGGTGGTTGGGATAAAATCACTAATCGAACAGAGAATGGGATGCAATTCCTGATGTTTCAGGCTCCAGGGTGAGCTCTCACCTTTGGAAAAAAGTGTCTCCAGATAGGAAAAGTTTTGGTTGTTAAAAAGTGGCCCCCTGTCCCCACCAGGTCCAGCACATGTCCCTATGATGTCACCAAACGGTTCCATGCCGCCGATTTTTGTGCCTCCCGGTTACGTATCTCAGGTACATTTATTTCTCCCTCTCTTGTGGTGTGGTTTCTGGGGAAATTTTAATATTTTTTCTATTTGTTGGTGATTTGAGCTGTGAAAAAAGCTGGTTTTTCCATTGAACTTACCAACTATTTTCACTTTATCGTGGGCTCTGTCCTCTCTGTTACTGAGTAATGTCTGATCCGATTTCCAGGATTTTTTTAATCCTACTCTGAGCAGTTAAAGATACTTTTGTAACAAGGACAGCTTGGAATTGACTGTCTGAGCTCCATGAACAGGATCTGCATGTTTGTTTTTCATCAGTCCTGTTTGCAGGGTGAAGCTGGGTCATGTGAACAGTCCCAAGTGGCTGCAGGTTTTCTATTCTAATATAAAAATTTATTAGACTTTTCAATGCCCCTTTCTTTACCAGCCCTGATCTCCTGAAATTCCAGCAAAGCAGCACTGCTGGAGCAGAGTGTGCAGAGTGTGGTGTTGATGCAAACACTGATTCCAGTGATGTGTTTGGGAAATGAGCAGGGCTCTGGGCTCTCCCAGCTTTGCTTTTCCACTCCCATGGATTTTCCACTCCTGGGTGTTGTTCGGGTCAGACCTGCGTGTTGTTACCAGAGATACTCCTAGTTCCCAGTTTGATTTATTTCTAAATTAATGCGTTTTAAAAGGAAATAATTAAAACCAAATGTGGAAACAGAACTCGTGTTGTAATAATGTTGAAAATCAGGAGTGTTCTGAGTAGGTTTGAAACCTGTAACTGTGAGTTCTTGTGTTCTCCAGGCAGTTTGTTTTTGCACACAGCTGCATTTTGGGCTTCTGCTGTTCCTCAGCTCTGCAGACCTTGAGGAAAGATTCCCCCAGACAGTTTCTGATCCCTGTGAAATGGATCCCTCAGTGCAAACAGTGGGCAAGGCCCTGGCAGCACTGAGCTGCTCAGCCTGAAAACCACATTTATTTGTTCTGTGTTTGCTGTCACCTGAAACCAGCAGGGTTGGGTTGTTTTCCCTTGGTTGTTGTGACAGGGATTGACAAGTTGGAAAGCAGCTTTAAATCAGAGCTTGAGTTACCTGGACTGTTCTTGTCAGATGAGGTGATAACTTTGTGTTCCCAGTGTCTGGAGGAGTCCAGGGCTGGTTCTCTTGGATTCTGCCAAAGTGGAGTGAAATAATTCAGGAGTTGAACAGGTTGTGGACTCCCACCCCGGGAAGTGTTCCAGGGCAGGCTGGATGGGGCTTGGAGCAGCCTGGTCTGTGGAAGGTGTCCCTGCCAGTGGCAGGGGTGGGATGAGATGAAGTTTAAGGTCTTTTCCTGCCTAAACCATCCCGGAATTCTGTGATTGTTCAGCACTTTGGTGTGACTGACTGCCTCAAACTCCGCTTTATCCCAGCAGTACCTGCCTGGTTTCCACTGGAATCCAGTCTGGTGTGCAAACCCCTGCCTGTCAGGTGCTGGGTGTGGCCTGGAGCAGGGAAATTCCTTGTTAAATGTACAGTATTTTACGGGGTTGTCTCTGGACTCACAATTGATTTCTCCCGTTTCCCGGCAGGTGGTGGAAGAAAATGGAGTTCGGAGAGTGGTGGTGGTGCCCCACTCGGGGGAATTCCATCCTTCCATGCATCCCCCTCCTCCTCCCCCTCCCCCCCACGTGCCCCATTACATGCACCACCCCCATGCCCTGCTCCCACCCCCGCCTCACCCCGTGTTCCCCGCAGTGCCCGGGACAGGAGAGCTCCCACCTCAGTTCATGCACCAGCACCCGCCACCACACGTGTTCCAGGAGCAAGGTGAGAGCCCGGGATTGCCCCAAATCCCGGGAGGGACAGCTGGCCCTGCCTCCCCACACATTCCCAGGGATACTGGTATTAACTTAGAACACCCCTGTGGGTCAGGTACTCCACTGTGTGCAAAGTGTGGTTGTGTATCCTCTGAATTTTCTCTTTGAATCCTCTGTTTTCAAGGAATTAGGCAAATTTGTACCTGAGAAGTGTTGTGTTTTCCGTGCATCCCTGCTTTTTGCCACTGTAAATCCCACAGAAGTGACTCCTAAAACTCCTTTCCCTAAAACTCTGCCCCCTGAGTTTTGTCACTGCCTTGGCGTGAAATTTATTGAAAATGAATTTAATTTGATACATGAATGTATTTTTCTTTTTAGTCCAAATATGACTGAAAAAATGAACAAAAATAACTCAAGAAACATTGCTATGCAGAGTGGAGTGTGAAATGCAGACCCACTCTAAAGACTGAACGAAGCAAGAAATCAGTGAAGGACTAGGAGTGTTAAAATTCTGCATTGAGTTAAACCAAACTCTAATTCTTATCTTATAATCAAGACTTAAAACAGAAATTAGACTTAGTAAGACCATTCATTGTCTCTCAAGCTTGAATTGGTAATTACATTCTTTGGCTCACTTTAGAGTAAAATAGTATTCAGGCTGTGTTGGAAAAATTCAGTTTGGGTCCTAAATTTGCTTCATTTTTGCAAATGTGTCAGGGAAGAAAGGCAGCTATAAGGCAGGATCTGGAGCAGCTAACAAGAGAAAGGCCCAAAAAATTCAGTTTAAAAAGACCCCAAACACCAAAATCCCTGCACTTCCAGGCTGACAAAGCACAGGGAAGTTCGAGGGGCTCAGTTTCAGTGATTTTTTTCCAGCTTGTTGATCCAGATGTCAAATGAATAATTCAGAATGATGAAGTTATTTCTCTCTTCTTTGCAGAACCTCGTTCCCATGGAAGGACAAACTTCATCCAGAGGGACGAGAGGAGTCTCAAAATGCAGGAACACCTCAAGAAGAGGCTAAAGGACAGACAAGCCAGTGGTCACACCAACAATAAACTGAACAGCCCTCCCTCCTCACCACATAAAGTTGTTAACTCTTCCAATGCCACAATTCCCAATGGGAATGGAAAGGGCCAGCAAGGGGCAGTTGGAGCACAAAAGCAGAAGCAGATAGGAAAAACAAAGGGCAGTCCAGAGGCAGAGATGGGAGGTAGGTGGCATGGACAGGGGAAATCTCAGTTATTTTCTTATTTTCTACAAATTCATTGCAAAACAGGTTCTGAAATAGCTGAATTTATAAATTTGTTTCAGGATTAGAGGAAACTTGAAATCCACTATGGTTAGATTTTTTTTTTCTCTAGGAGTCATTGGAAAATCAAGTTTTTTCATTTGATATTTATGAAATAAAGTCTTCAGGAAGATTTAATCTTAAACTTTCTTATTTCCCTGCTGTTTCTGGCCCAGGACTGATCAATATTCCCAATGAGGGTGACGTGTAGGTACCTCCAGAACTTCTGGTGTCACTGTTTGTGGTACTTTTTGGTTAACCAGGAGTCACTTAAACCTTCAAGAAATACGAAAATTTGAGCAGTTGTTGTGGTTGCTGTTTAATTAGTTGTAATTTCAGCTTTTTAATGCCTTGTGGCTACTAAAAACCTTGTGCAGTGTCATTGGCTTTGCTTTGTGTTGAGACAATGTCAGGCTTCTTCCAAACTGGGCATGTTTGTGCCGTAGAAATTCCAGGAAAACATATGAGGCAGAGATAAGATCTTACTGTCATTTTTTTTTAACACCTCTCATTTTTGGAGGAATGTTTTTGTGTTGTCAAAGAAAACCTATTTCTGCTCCATTAGGAAAAGATCCCCTTTGTGCAGGATGTACTAAAAGGGTTTTTGTACCACTGTTGGTTTTGGATAGTTGGTGTTTCTGCCCCTCACACAGCCAAAACAAACAGGGGAAATGAACTTTGCACAATAAGTACCATTGTTCAAGTCCTAATGAGGCCAACTCCATCTCGTGGTAGCCTTTTGGTAACAGCCTGGGTTGCTCTCAGGCTTTGGGATAATCTGGTTTGTGTTTAAATTGCAGAATCTGACACAGAATCCAGGAAATGTGATACTCACTTGAGCATTGGCAAGCCAGTCGTAAGTATTAGCCTTAAAATCCCATTATTTTCTGGGTCTGTGCTTCCTATAAAATAACTTGTGTTTTATCAATCCACTTTTCTTTGTTCTTGATGGTTTAATTTTTTTAATAGAGAAGATAAATACAGTTTAGCTGTCAGAGTTTATAGCTGGGAAAGGGCGACCATGCTGGAAATTCACTATTTCTCAGTTTGCCAGCCTGTAATTCCAGAATATTCCACTGTTGCAGTTTTCCAGGGTATGTGAGAGCTTTACCTTGCAAACCAGGGCCCTGCTAAACTCTTGCAAGTTTGTCCACTCTTGGAACCATCCTTTGCTCAGCAGAGAGGATTTAGGAGTGTTGAAGATAAAATTAACACAAATAGATCCTCTTTTGATGTTATATTGAGAAACTGGAGCAAATATTTGAGTATTTGAGACTTCTTCAAGAAGGTGGAGTCTGTTGAGGGTAATTAAAATGTCTGTGTTTGATCTTGAGAAGTTTAATGAGCTCTTCTCTGCATTATCCACACAGCAAACAGGGGTTGTGTTCCTTTGCATCAGCTTTTGAGGGGTTTTTTGGTCCTTTAGTACTTTTTCCTTGCTGCTTTTGACATCTGTACTTAGAGCTACCACAGGGCTGTGTTGCCTTGGGCAGAGAGAATTTGGAGTGTGGGAATTAAGCAGCAAAAAAAATCAGACAAGAAATTTTGAGTTTTAAAGACAGAGCCTGTGCTGTCCTTAGGATCAGCGGTTGAATATTGTGTGAGGGAGCTGTCAGAAAATGAGGTGTCTGGGCCTAAATCGGATCTGGGGTCCTGCCCAAGACTCCCCAGCTGAACATTTGCTCCAGAGGAGTGATGGAAACATTGATGCAGGAATTCTCTTCCTGCCCCAGTGTGGTGTTGATTTGGTTTGGAAGGGAAAGCCTTTAGAAATGAAAAGAGGAAATCATTACAATCCAAAGAATGCCTCTATATTCCCACTCCAAAGGGAAAGAATTCCTCCAGTGAGGAGCTTCCTAGGCCAATTAGCAACACCATGTTATTGACTAATTAACCTTTTCTTGCAGAAAGCAAACTTACTTGCATTATTTATGCTTTTAATAGGTTTCTGATATACAAGCAAGATCAGCCGTTCTGTCCTGGAATCTCCCAGTTAGTTCACAGAATGGAGAGAGCCATAGTCATAGTCCAGCAGCATTTACATTTGAAGTAGCAATATCCAACAGTGGTAAAAATGGAAAATTTAAATCTGTCTATGTGTAAGTTTAGTTTCTTCCTTTAAGCACAATGTTTAAACCATTAACCAATCAGCAATCTCTCTATCAGGAGCTGTTTGTTGACTTGCAGACCTTCCTACTTCACATGAAATAAATTTTAAGTAATGTCACTAAAGAGTTACATGGACAGTGGGAAACTTAAATGTTCACTACGTGGTTTTGCTTTTCAATGAGCTTTGAGCCCTGAGGTTTAAGGAAGAGCTGTAACTCTGCTTTCTGTTTGTTTTTGCCTTTTCACAGTGGGGAAGAATTAACAATTACACTTCCTGATCTCAGACCTGCCACTGATTATCATGCCAGGTATGCTGCTGGGAAGGAAATAATGCTTTGGGGGATGTGGGAATTCCAGGGTTATTGTGGCTTCATGGAAAAGGGGTGATACAAACAGTTAAGGAATACTCTGAAAAACACCATGCTGTGGACACTGGGTTTGCTATCTCAATTCCCATTTATCTTCTAACTTCATTAAAATACCACCTCATTTCCTTCCCTCCCACCTTCTCTGTCTCCTCGGATTTCTCAGTTACAACCTTTAAATTATTCTGTGCTGGTATTTTTTTAGAACAACACTCTGTAGGTTGTTGTGGGCTGAAGTCAGTGGTAAATGAAATAATTTAGCCTTGAAATTGGATCTGAAAGTCTGACTTGTCAGCTTGATTTCTAGAGATGCTTGTCTAACCTGCAGCAGTGCAAACAGGGAAGTGGGAATGGGCTGTAATGGGAAGTGGGATGGGATGTTCAGGAGTAAATGATCCTGACTGGAGGTGTTGGGCTGGCTAAAGAGAGAGCAGCTGGTGAAACAAACCAAGGGAGCACTGGGAAGAGCCACACTCAGTGCTGGGGCACAGGAGCAGATGAGATTAAAGATTCCCTGGATTAAAGTCCTGTTCTGAAGCTGTGCAAGAGTTCTGAGTGTGGGAAATGCTGGGCACAGCTCCACCTGCACAGTGGTTTGTGCTTTCTACAGAAAGGGGCAGGACTGCTGAAAACGTGAAACAATTCCTGTGAAAACTGTGATTTTATGATTTAGCCTGTTTAGTGCCCATAATCCTGCACAAGTGTTAGCTGTGTTTGAATTTTAAAGTGTTTTTAGCAAAAGGCTCGTTTCCAGTCAGGTATCCTGTTACCATTTGGGAACACCTGCCATGGTTTTCATCCCCTATCCCACAGGTATTTCAGCACTAAAATATGTCCAGTGTGACAGAGAGTAATGGCAGAGTAAATGAAGGGTGAGAAATGAGGGTTTGGGGTCAGCAGGTGAACCTGTGAGACCCCCACCCTGCAGCCCCACTGCTTGGGATTAAATTCCTGAAGCTGCCAGCTCTTCCTTTGAATTTCCATGTGCCAGTGCAACAGCCACATCATTAATTACCCTTTGTTTAGAGTTTCAGCAACCAGCAGTTCCATCAAAGAAGCCATTTCAGAGCTGGTGAGCTTCACTACAGAGAGCTGTGAGCCAGACTGTCCAGCTGCCCCAAAACTGATTAACAGAACCAAAAACAGCCTGAGCTTGCAGTGGAAGGTAAGAACCAAACCTGGGGCTGAGTGAAGGGGAGCAGAGCACCCTGCTGGATTTCTGTGCATTGTATTTAAATTAGCTTTGTCAAGAATTCGATGTGTGCTGTAGGTGTTGCCTTTTAAGTTGCTCAGTGAAGATTGATAATGAAATAATCATTTCCTTTCTCTTTTTTTCAACATTTGCCAAGTTTCTTGCCTGCAGCTTTGGTGTGACGGAGTTGGTAGCAGGGCTCTTCTCTTCTGAACTGGCAGAGAGGAAAAAATGGATTTTTATTTATTTCTATCTTTGCTTGAGGACCTGGATGACAAATGGATATGACTTAATGTTCTTTTAGTTATTCTGACCCATTCAGGCTAAATTTCTTTAGATGGTTTTATAGATTCACATTTTTAATCTGTCTTCTGAATATAACCCCTATCTGTAAAGCCTTGTTGGTAGCTGTGTTTGCTTGGGTTTTCACGTTTTTCTTACAATTATGCTGAAAAATGGTTCCAGCTAAATGATTTCGGTGAAATTATTTGTAGAATCTCTGCTTAGAAAATGAAGAAATTCCCTTTTCATGTGTTAGATGTTGCTTGTGTGAACCCTTAGATTGCACAGGCAGGTGGTGAGCACACAGTGCGTAGCATAAGGGAAATAGCTCTAAGAATATAATTTGCTTCGTTTATAAAATAAAACCATTTTATATTCATATTCTAAACTGTCAGAACTAAAAGAAGTAGCACAGCAGCCTTGTATTAAAAAGCAGTTGGATTTTATAATATACAGTGTGCAAAAATATCTATAAAATACATTTACAACCACTTGATTTTAACTCTTCTTTTCATTGTTTCTTTATTTTCAGTCCTCAAATGACAATGGTTCCAAAATAACTAATTTTCTTTTAGAATGGGATGAGGTAAGAGCTTTTCCATTACAAAATAAAATCATAATGACGTCTGTAGAGCAATTACACTTAAAAATATCCTTTGCTTAGGTACAGCAGCTATTTTGGTGCAACTGTCCTGACAATTTTAAAGAGACAAATGATCAGTGGGAGGGGACAGTGGGAGGGGACAGTGTAAAACTGCCTCATTTGTCATCCAGAGCATCAGTAATTCCTGTGTTCTCTTTAAATGCATGAGCATTTGGTATGTTTGGGTTGTGTCAAATCTCCCTCAGCTCATGAGCATCTTGTTGAGTTGTAATGCAAAGGGATAAAAAACTTCCAGAATGTGTTTTGTTTTCAGCTCAATTGTTTATCACCATTCTGTCAAATCCACCGTACCAAAAGTAGTCAGGTATCTCAGTCCTAATGTGGTTTATTATCTAGACTGCTCAGGGTGACCATCAGCAGACTCAGAATGACCATGATACATTAAATTTTGCATTCTTGAGGCTCAGTAATTTCACTTTTAATTACTGTTTAATGAGTGAGGTGCCATTTCTTGTGGAAGATGTTTCTGGCCATGGAACAAGATGAGCTTTAAAGTCTCTCCCAACCCAAACCAGTCTGACATTCTGGGATTTAGGAAGATGTAGAGTGAGGAGGGTGACCTTGGCAGGGATCAGGGAGTGACTCTGGATCTCCCTGTTTCCTAGGGGAAGGATGGTCCATTCAAGGAATGTTACTACGGGCACCTGAAGCAGTACAAGCTCACCAGACTCGCTCCCTCCACAAGATACTCCCTGAGACTGGCTGCTAAAAACGACATTGGAATGAGGTAACCAGGAGCCCAGGGAATACCAAATGATGAGTTTCCCTTTGAATTCCATCAGCTGCTGCTCACCCTTGTTCAAAATCTCCTCCCCAGTGGGTTCAGTGAGACAGTGACGTTCAGCACGGCAGGGGTGGTGCCGCCAGCCCCGGCACCGCCCGTGCTGCTGGAAGCAGGAGTGTCCTGGATGGCCCTGGAATGGAGCCCTCCTGCAGGAGGGGCCTTGGATGACTCCCTCACCTACACCCTGGACATGGAGGAAGAAGGTTCTGTAAGTGCTGGGTTTTGTGTGGAAACTTCCTTCATAGTGCTGAAATAAAAATGAACTTCTTTTACCTTCCGAGAAGTGGTCGGCGAATATTGCATGGAATTCGTGGCAGCGAGTGAAAGCATTGCATGGAATTCATGGCACAGAGATAAAATGTTGCATGGAACTCATGATGGAGTTGAAGTATTGCATGGAATCCATGGCAGAGAGTGAAAGTATTGCATGGAATTCATGGCACAGAGATTAAATGTTGCATGGAACTCATGTTGAAGTATTGCATGGAATCCATGGCAGAAATAAACTACTGCATGGAATTCACGATAGTGATAAAGTATTGTGTGTAATTCATGGCACAGAAGTGAAGTTCAAGATTAAAAAAATGTGACTTGTCCACCCTGGGTTTTGTTTTACCTTAAAAATCAGTGACTGTGTTCATCCTTATTTTCCCTCCTTGCCAGGGTTATGGATTCCAGCCCCAGTACAATGGAGATGAGCTCTCATGCACTTTAAGAAACCTGAGGAGGAGTACATCCTATAAGTTCAGGGTTTGTACCATAGTTTGTTCCTAATTTCATGTGCTTTCCTGGGCTTTGGCATTTTCCAGTAAATTTTTCAACTTTGTATGGAGACAGCAGGAATCCACGTGTTGTCCCAACAATTACCTGTTGTTAGAGCAGGTTTTTTGAACTAATAATACAAATCAGATTTTTTGCACCAGCTAATTTTGGTATAAATGGTTGTCTTTACTTTGGTTGAGTTTTTAATAGAAGATTTTTTTAATCATCAGCATGTTTATCCTCATGTATTATCAACATATATTAATGTAATTAAATAAACCATTTATTCTCTATTCTGTTCCCTCCTCCAACAGCTCTTTGCCTACAACAGTGAAGGAAAAAGCAGCCCCAGTGAGGTGGTGGAACACAGCACCAAACCTGACAGACCTGGAGCTCCGAGCAAACCTGTTGTAAAGGGCAAGATCCATCCCCACAGTGTGAGAGTCACTTGGGGTAGGTGCCTTGGGATGTTCCAGTGGTGCTGGGGTGTGGACAGCCTCTCTGATTGAATGAGAGGGAACTCAGACTGATTATTTATCTGCAGGTGTTGTTACTGCAGGAGAGATACTCAACATTACCCAAAAATTATTTATTTTGGGTCTATGGTACCACAGTAGTATTATTCATTTGTTTTTGAGAAGCAGTGACTGCTGTGATGATACCCTCTGGATTTACTGTGGTGTTTAAATAATTCTTATGTTCACTTAAAAAATAAGAGCTGATACCTGAAATTGGGAGTGTTTTCTCAGTTACTCTTCCTGGCATAATCATGATTAATAACAGGAGGAAAATTGCTGTGAAAAAAGTATCATCATTAATTAGTTACTCTGGTTTCTCTTGCTGGTTGACTTTTCTGTTTGAATGAATGTGAGTATGTCTATTGGAAAAACTGATAACAAAATAATGCCTTGATGTTAAATCTTCTTAAAACAACTTAAGGTGTTGATTTCTTTCAGAACCCCCCAAGGATAATGGAGGATCAGACATTTCTAAATACTTTTTGGAAATCTCCGAGGCATCAGTTGGTAAGGAATCACCTTTGGGTACTAATACAGTACTCAGTCTCCATCCCTGGAGGTATTTAATTCACATTTAGATGTGGGACATGGTTTAGACTTGGATTTTGGAGATGTTTTCCAACTTAAATGATATTTTACTCCAACAGTCACTTCTGATTTCACATGTGTGTGTTGTGTTGTACATGTTCTCTGTATAATTAATAATTTCAAATTGATTCTCTGGTTTGACTGCCTTGAGAGAATTTTCAGGTGGGATTTTAGGAAGGTTTGAAAGGGTAAAGTGCTTTTCCTTCCCTCAGGAGGGAGGTGGGAGCCCATTTACAGCGGAGCCCAGCGGGAACATGTCTGTGACCACCTCAGGCCTGGCACCTCCTACAGACTCCGGGTGTCCTGTGCCAGTAAAGGTGGGGAGAGCCAGGTGAGCAGCAGGAGGGGAAAGGTGCTTCTGGAAACCATTTCTGTTCATGTTTTAGCCAAATGCTTTGTGTCTGTGCTCTGCAATGACCTGTGTCCCTGGCAGGCCTCTGATGTCACGACTGTCACGACGGCGGCCGTTCCCCCCGGGCCCTGTCCCGCCCCAGCCCTGGTGGGCAAAGCCAAGCCCAAGGAGATCACTTTGCAGTGGGGTAAGCACCAGAGTTGGAGTAAAACACTGCTCTGATTACAATCATCCAAATCAAAAATCTTCAGAGAAAAAAAAATAAAAATTATAGAGATGCTGTCCATGACCGTAGCTGTTTCTAGGTTTGAGGCGGGATTTTTGTTTTGTTTGTGGGATTTATTTTAAGAAGACCAAAGCTTCTGTTCACCTCTGGTAGGGTGATACAGTGAGACTTAAGCAGAAATAAATATTTTGCAGTGAAAAAGCTTCCTGTCTCCCCAGGAATGGCAATTTCCCCAGCTTAGCAGTTTAAAAATCAACCTTTGTTTTCTTACTGTTATCTCAGTAAAGGAGATAAGCAAAAATTAATGAAGAGATACTGTTTTGAGAAGAAAACAGGGAAAATACTTGAAAAAAAACCTGGTGTGGGCTATCTTAAACTAACTATCTGTACATGTCGGGGGAAAAGCAAGCTTCATGAGGTATTTCTGCTCAGATACATGACAAGAGCCTGCCCTAACTTAGGGAATTTAGAAATTAATAGGAAAATCCAATCTCTTTTTGTTTGCCAGGCCCCCCAGCTGTGGATGGAGGCTCTGAGATCACAGAGTATCACCTGGAGATGGCCAGCTCGGAGCAGGACGAGCGCAGGGTGGTTTATCAGGGCCCAGCAGCTGAGTTTGGAGTGACCAACCTGCTCCCAGGGAGAACCTACTGCTTCTGGCTCCGGGCAGGGAACAGAGTTGGGGTAACCACTGCACTCACCACATCTCACTGACTTCACACAAGGGACGCGAGTGATGGTGCTGAGGGGGTTTTGTAGCCTTTTGTTGTGTGAACCTCTTGATGTTTGTGCCTTTGGAAGTGTTGGATGTGTTACCCCTGAGCTCAGGCTCTGCAGATGTGGTGGGAGCAGCATTGTGTGGAGAGGGGTGTATGCCAGCCGTGCCTGGTTGGGAGAAATGTGGGATAAACTTTGGTGGCATAAAAGTCGTTGTGGAACAAAGCTGCTGCTGGAAGGCAGATCCTGGCTGGGGGAGGGAGGAGTTACAAAACCCTGGCAGATATCCTGGGAGTGGGGCCAGCTTCAAGTACCTGCAAGAAATCTGAAACTGAGCCCTTAACTCTGCTGTTTACTTCCCTGTCAAGTTAAAAATTGTTTGTTTGCTTCACTTGCACATCAGTTCTTGCCATGGTGCAGTTGCAATGTTCATGCAGTGTTGTTTTCCTGCAGTTTGGCCCCTACTCTGAGAAGGCAGAGCTTTGCACTGCTCCAGGACCCCCTGAGCAGTGCTGCAAACCCCTGATAACCTGCAAAAGTGCAACTTGTGCTGTGGTGTCGTGGGAGGTAGGTGTTGATGGCTTCAAACCAATGGTGGCTACCACCCAAATTAGTGCTTGGCTTTTAGAATTGTAGTGACACATTTATGATGCACAGAAATGAGAAAAGTAATGTGTGTAGAGGTGGAATATTTTAAGCCCATTTCTTTATAGATGTCTGTGTTGGATTTGTAAACTTTGGGACTTACTAATTGCAGTCTTAACTGGACAAATTGGGTGGCATTTAATCCTCCTCATGGCGTGATAATTAATACATAGTGAATTAATTCTTTTAAGTGGTAAGAAACTGTGGGTCAGTCCAAATTCTGGTGTGAACTGTGATGATGTTACAGCCATGTGTCACCTTTTAACTTGCAATCCCTTGGATCAAACCTCAGGTTTCAACCCCAGTGCTTCCAAAGGTTGGATTTGATGATCTTGGAGGTGTTTTCCAGCCTGTTCTGTGACTCTCACCCAATGTCTCAGTGTAACAGAGCTCCCCCTTGGGTGCTGGGGGTGTGTAAGTGCAAGAGCTGAGCAGAATTTCTCCCTCACCCCACAGAGCCCGGCGTGCAATGGAGCAGAAATCACCGAGTACAGGCTGGACTGGGGCCAGGTGGAGGGGTCCATGCACATCATCTACACTGGCTCCTGCCAGAGCTATGAGGTCAAGGGGCTCACACCTGCAACCACCTATTACTGCAGAGTCCAGGTAGGAAGAGCTTTTGGTGACAAACTCCAGCTAGAGAGGAATAAAATCATGTGCTGTCACCTGCTCATGCAGGAGAGAAGTTAATTGGGAAAAACACTTCCCTTGTCCCCCAGACCCTCCTCATTTCCTGAATCTGGAAGAGTTTAGATCCAGTGTGCTGTGAAATACCAGATACTTTGCCCTGTTGACAGATTATTCAGGAGATTTTCCACTCTCTTCCAGTTGCTTTTAAGAACACATGGAATGAAGGCTGTGAGAGCTGTGACTGCCTGGTTGGAAAACAGGGATGTGGTAACTCCTGTGTGGTGTCTTTCAGGCTGTGAACGTGGCTGGGGTGGGGCTGTTTGGGGACACCGGTGTGGTGACCACGCCCCCATCAGTGCCTGCAGCCGTTTCCGTGCTCCACTTACTTGAAGAGGATCAGATGGAAATTTCCCCTCCTTTCTCCACGTGCCTTGCAATCCAGTGGGAAGAGCCCTGCAGCCACGGGGCAGAGATCACAGGGTACAACATCGAGTATGGGGAGAAGCAGCTGGTCACAGTGGGGAGAAACACAACCCATGTCCTTGAGAATCTGCTGCCTGACACCCTATACAAGTAAGAATTATTCTGAAATCACACTTGTAGGTTTTAAAAGTCCTTTGAGGGTAGTGCTTTAAATTTTTAGAGCAACTTTTCATGCAGCTTCCAGACCATTTGCCTATTCAACCTGCAACTCTAAAAAAACACTCCTAAGTTGCCATATCCAGACTCCAACCATGACGTTGGCAGGAGTGAGATCATGGTTGGTGTTAAGGTTCACATTCCGTCTCAAAGCCAAGACTTTAAGGTTTCTGGGTTTAGAATTTTTCCTTGGGATGCTCAGGTGTGTGGCCAGAAGAAGATGGATGGACAGGTAAGAGCAGAGCAGGGGTTCCTGTGAACTCAGTCTTGGTTAAAGCTGAGTTCAGATTTAATTTCTAACTGCATCTTAATTTCTTTACTGTTTGGACTTATAAATACTCTGTACACCTTTTAACTGTTGCTTTGTTACCCAGCACTTTTCCTGACCATGTGGCTGCTCTCTCTCATTCCCAGGATCAGGGTACAGGCCATCAACAGCTTTGGAGTCGGTCCTTTCAGTCATTCCATGAAAGCCAAAACCAAACCACTACCTCCTGACCCTCCCCACCTGGAATGTGTGGTCTTCAGCTACCAGAGCCTTAAACTGAAATGGGGAGAAGGGCCCAGCAGAGCTTTAATTCCTAACCCTACTCAGTTCAACCTGCAGATGGAGGACAGGTTTGGCAGGTGAGAACCATTAAGGATTTTGTGGTTTTACCAGTTCATGTCAAGTTTTTTAAAGTGTTTTATGTTATTCTCCCTTCTGTTTGCACCACGTAGTCATTTGGACATCCCAGAGTTTGCCCTTTTGCAGTTTTGCATCCCATCATTCAACCAGAATGCTGTCTTGCACTTCTGCTGCTTGTAAACAGTCAATACTGTTTAAAGAATAAATACCTTACACTATCCTGTGCTGGCAGAGTTGTTTTTGTACATTCAAAACCAAAGTCCAGTCTGCATATAAGAAACAAGGGTTGTCCAGCTGTCCTTTAACTGGAAATTTCAATTTATTTTGGATATTCAAGGGTTATTCTCTCGATTCAGAGGAGTTGGGCCCTGCAGCCTCAGTGGGAAGAAACCTGGGACACTGGGAATGCAGCATCCCTTCTTTGTCATTAACTCAAATCTGAGTGTTGCAGGTCCGATATTGTCCCACACATTGGTGATTGCTGGATAACTGTGTTCTGTGTCCCCCAGGTTTGTGACAGTCTACAATGGTCCCTGTCACACCTACAAGGTGCAGAGGCTCAGTGAATCCACCACGTACCATTTCCGCATCCAGGCGTACAACGACGCTGGAGACGGAGCCTTCTCGGAGGTCTGTGCTTTCACCACCACCAAGTCCCCACCTCCGCCTCTCAAAGGTGAGCTGGCACTGCCCTGGCAACTGCTGCAAGCCACTGGTGGTCAGGGTTGGATCCTACAGCCTCACCCTTGTTACATTTGGGATATGAATGCAACAGTGATTGACTTGTCCTTTTAAAAATCCTCACACTCCATGCTCTTTCAGGAGAATTATGTCTAGGGCCAGTTGGTTCTGTAGTCATTTTTGTAGTGGCCTGCAATTGTACATTTAATTCTTTGAATCCCTCTCGAGTGACTCTTGCTAATCTGTGTACCCGGGCTGTGAGTCTATACAATGTTTCTCTATTTCGATAGCTTGCTACAGGACTAAATAGAGATTCTAAGGCCCACCCAAATTTCACTCCACTAGAGAGTTCTTTCCAGGGACAGAGATACAAACTCGCTCTGAAGGGCTTTGTCTGGGTGTGAAAAGGGCTCCTTCGTTGTGATCACCTCCTGCACTGCAGCTCTTCCACCCCTGAACTAAGCATTCCTACCTTTGCTCAGCTGGAAAGGCATTTTGCAGGGTTATCCATCAAAGTTACAGCAGTGTGTGGCAAATGAGGGCACAGGTAATTCCTCTGATCTTCACTTTTTAGCATGGACATTAAAGGTCATCATTAAAGTCACTGTGAAGGTCAGAGTGCTGAGTGCCTGCAGCAAATTAATTGATTAAACCATGGTCAGAACATAATTTCAGCTCTGCACATGGACAGAAATGCTGGGTTCTATAATGACTTGAAAGTGCTACTCCTCTTTTCAGACATGGGCTCATCCTGGCAGCTCAGAAAGACCAACAAATGTAATGCATACGTCATAATGATCATTTTTAAGCTCTTCTCATCAAATAGAAGAAAAAGAAAGGAACAAATCTTAGTCACTTCAAGTTATTGGAATGAGTTGCTCCTAAGCATATGACAGCTGTACATTTGTAGAGACCATTGCTCGTTTTCTAAAACACCAACAAATCACTTTATTTTCCAGCACCCAAAGCGATTCAGCTGGAAGAAAACACTTTTGAAATCACATGGGAGCCTCTACAGCCGATGAAAGGAGATTCCATTGTTTACATCCTTCAGCTTGCTGCTGGCAGAGAGTTTGATCAGGTATCTTTTATGCAGCATCAGGAATGTGAGGGGTTTTTACTGGGAAAAATTATTAAAAAAAAAAGACATGCATATTAATTGTGGAAGTTGTGGAAGGTGCCCATGGCAGAGAGTGGAATGAGATGGGCTTTGAGATCCCTTCTGACCCAAACCATGCTGTGATTCCATGATTTGAGGGTTGAAATTCTGTTTAGGGAGGCGACAGGGAGACTTTTTATTTCAGGAAGTGTGAAGTGGGTGAGCACTGGTTCATCCTGTTCTCCCAACAGTTCCTTTGGCTCTTGGTTCTTAATCCTGATGGTCTGTGGTACCACTGCCTCTGTTAATCAGAGAGTCCACTTTTGGTGGAGGAGCTTTAAGGAAGAAAACGCAGGATGATTTTTTCCTCCTTTTTGAGCCTCCCAGCCCAGGTGAGGCCTCAGTGTGGAGTGTAGCAGGAAACTCAAATGAATTGTGAATTGTCCAGAGATTTAAGCTGCGATATTATGAAGCTGGGGAGGAGAGGAGGGCAACTCCAGGCTGTGCACACAGCCCTGGAGCAGGACAGGCAGTTCCAGGTGCTGTGAGGTGCTCCTGACTGACGTGGCTCCTGTCTCCTGCCAGGTGTACAAGGGCCCTGAGCCGTGGTTCCGGCTGCCGGCCGCGCAGACGAACTGTGAGTACCGCGCGCGCGTCTGCGCCGGCCGCCAGTGCCACGACCCGCCGGGCTGCCCGGAGCTCTACGGCCCCTACAGCCCCAGCACGGTGTTCTGCTGCCAGCGCCGGGAGCCGGGCCCCGCCGCAGCCCCAGCGGGCGCGGAGCTGGCGCAGAGCGGGAAGTGGCTGCACGAGGAGCGCGTCATCGCCATCGCGCTGCTCTGCGGCTTCGCCCTGGTCGCCATCCTCTTCGCCGTGGTCATCCAGTACTTCGTCATCAAGTAGGGCAGAGCTGGCCCTGCTCAGCTGTCTGTACAGAGCTCTCTGGGGTATTTATGGGTAGTTCAATGAAATCCTAGCTGGGAGCCCCTCGCTCCGTGCGTTCCCGCTCCTGCTGCTGGCTGCCGGCGAGGCTGGCTCGGCAGATCCTTTCCAAATGCTGGACACAGATTTCCTGTAGAAAGGGTGATCCTGGGGCCTCTGCAATCAGGGTGAGCTGTTAGAGAACAGCAATCAGCTGCCTTACGGTGCACACTGGGGGGGTGTGCACACTCCTCCTGTCTCCCCATCCCAGCCAGTTGGAGAGGGAAGGCATTGCTAGAACAGTCCTTTCCCAGCACCACCAGAGCAGCAGGAGGTGATGGCTGTTCCATCAGGTTTCGCTGTAGTTTGATATCCATGAAATCCAGCAGCACAAGTGCTTGAGCTTAGAGCAGAACTGCAGAGCCTACTAGAGCATACCACATTTACTAGACTGTAGAAGGAAAGAAGAATATTGACTTTTAGTGATATTACTATTTTACAGTTATTTTAATACTTGGGATTCAGTAATAATCATTTCAAGTGTTGGAGTAGAGGGTTGCCAGGGTTTTTTAGGGTTTTAATCCAAACCAATGCCAGCAGGACGTGGCGCTCGGCCGGGATGCCCAGGAAAGGCTCTGCCTGGAATGTTCCTGCTGTCCTGAGCAGCTTTGGCCCAATCCACATTTCACTCTCAGTGCCTGAGAGAAAAGTAATTCCCTGTGCAGCGTGCTGAGAACAGCACAGGAATTGTCTTTAAGGAGAAAGAGTGCATTTATGATAAATGTTACACTATTTGGCTCAAACTGAGCAAATGTTTTTGTACTATTATTAACCTAAAGAATAAAAAGTTCAGCCTGCTTTGGGTGCCCTTCTAACTTCACCCCAATGAGCAAATTGTACGTGAGAGAACTCTTTTTAGATAACGTTTATACAATGTTTTAAACTTGCTATCCCAGTGGTAGCAGCTTCACATTCCATGGTTTTCCTGTTGGGAATGTTCAGCCTGCTATGAACTTGTCTGAAAGTCGTCCTGGTCGGCTGGGGGATATTTTTGTGGACACTGTGCACTACATTTGACTGTTGTGTTCCATCTGCTTGTGAATCCTTGAGGAGGAGCCTGGCAGCTCCTGGCTCCATAAGATCAAAACTTTTGAAAGCTGGAACTCATAGATTTCCAATGTTTCAGGGTGGGTCTTGCCAACAGCATTTGGAACATGCCACAGAACGGTAGATTTACGGTATTTTGCAAAGTCTGTGTGTCCACTTTGGCCATCAGAGCGATGCACTTGTGGGTGGGAGGGTGGATGTGACAGA
This sequence comes from Acrocephalus arundinaceus, assembly GCA_021534815.1. NCBI lineage: Eukaryota > Metazoa > Chordata > Aves > Passeriformes > Sylviidae > Acrocephalus > Acrocephalus arundinaceus. Next base: position 9,160,368 of record JAJEOU010002847.1, on the reverse strand, counting down.
GCTACAGGCAACGTGTTTCTGGTAGTTAATTAATTACTTTTAAGGGTCTTTCTGCTACAGCAGTTGAGGAATAACGTTGTGTTAGAGTTTGAGGCATTGTGTTGTATTTCAGATGTGGAAAACCTAAATTACGACCTAGTATCACTTAATCCTCCTCACAGTAGATTGATGGTGCAATCTGAAATTAATCTTTTCAAAACATACTCTTCATTTTTGTACTCTATTTATTTTGATTTAAAGTCCTGGAAAGAAAAAAATGTATGTTTGAATGTATTGTTCTACTTGTAGCAGAACTTTAAGTTAATCATTTATTATATCATAGAAATCTCTCCCTCCAGTGTCAGAGTTTTATACAGATATTAGTCACTAGTTTGCAGAAGAGTTTACAATCTGTCTTTATTTTCCTCATAGTCTCCCTTTAGTGGATAAACTGCCTGCAGCAAATCTCTGTTGCCAAAGGGTTCTTTCTTAACTCCTTAGAACCAACTTGTAGAGGTTTATTTGGCAATAATAGTCCTGAAATTAGGATCACAGAGTAAATACTAACAAGTCACCACTGGTAAAAAATGGAATCCTTTTGTAATTGCTACAAAATGCTCATGTTTCCAGAAAATATCTGGGATTTTTACTGCAATACGGATTTTCCATCAGCTGTTGTCCATTCCAGAAGGATGTACCCTTGTGGCATTAATGTGTTTTAGGTATCCAGTTTTCTTGTATTGTCATTTTGAGGTATCTCAAATGTATGTTAAAGCTGCCATGCATTGTATTACTAAATTGTAACTATCAAATAGATAATATATTTAATACAGCCAATAAATAATACAAATGTATTCAAATTTGATTCCGAGCTCTTGTGGTTTTGTGGGATTTGGTCTCACTTGTGTCATGTGTGATTTAAGGGAAGGGAGACATGCTCAGTGTCATTAAGAGCTGAATTAACTTGGGACCCTTGGAGTATCACTTCCATTTTTCCTCACGCCACAGGAAGGACCTGCACTTCCCAGGTGAGATAGAACAGTTCTTTGATACTGGAAATTGAATAATTTGGGGCTGATCACCAGTTTTCCATCATTTTGTGTTGACTCAGGGCCTGTCCCCCTTGAGCTCTTCCCCAGCATTTGCTGCTGAGTGTGGAATTTCTCCTGACAGTGCCTTAATGATCTGATGAAGATAAGATGGGAAATGCCTTATTTGACCATCATTCCAAAGAGACAGCTGGACACTCAGCCTGGATAAACTTTCCACTTCAGGAAAGATCAGGGATGAGGAGCTGGAAAACGCTGGGCTGGAGGAGGGCAAGGGGAGTGGGGGGGCCAGTGTGAGGGAGTCTCAAATGGAAGGCTCTGGGAAGCTGGAATCAAGGGACCAAAGGGTGCCACAGTCCTCAGAATTCCTCCAGAACCCATGAATGGGGCTCTAGAAGAAGTGAGAGAGGTGTCAGCTAGAAAAACAAACCTCCTTCTCAGAGCTCAGCTCTGCAGCTCTTCTGCTTCCAAGGATTGCTTAAGAGCCAGAATTTTGTGGAGCCAAATAGTGTGGGATTGGTGCTGGAAAGGTCAGAGCTGAGCACAGGCACTGCATTGTCCAGCAAATCCCAGATCTGACGTTGGGGAGATTCCTGCTGCCCTTTCCAAGAGGCAGAAGCTCTGGCTGGGGTTGTTCTTGCAAATTTGGACACCTCCCAACAAGAAAAGCTGTCCTTGTGCCAGGGCTCTGCATGGCTGCACCCTCAACACCTCAACAGATCCTGCCTGTGAAGAAATTCCCAGTGAAATTTCATAGAATCATGGAATGGGTTAAGTTGGGAGGGACCTGAAAGCTCATGTTCCACTCCCTGCCAGACAGGGATACCTTTCCCTATCCCAGGTTGCTCCAAGCCCCATTCATCCTGGCCTTACATGCTTCCAGGGATTTAAAATTTATAGGATTTAAATCCTGCACCCTGAGCAGAGCCACGTGCCTAGGCTGTGCTCCCGATTTCTCCAACAGATAATTTCCAGCTGCCAGGCAGCTGCCCGGGATGAATGACCTGTGGCAGATGGATGAATTGGCGCCAGGCCAGGACATACCATGACCCCATTTCCTGTTTTCCAACGCTGAAAACAACCCCAGTGTCTGAGCAGAGGGGAAGGGTGGCTGCTCTTCCATTAGGCCAGCGTGTGGTGCCCATGGAATGTGTCTTTATGCATTTATCCTGGAGAAAAGGAGGCTCGGGGGGGCCCATGTGGCTCTGCACAGCTCCCTGAAAGGAGGGTGCTGCCAGGTGGGGGTCAGGCTCTGCTCCCAGGGAACAGGGACAGGATGAGAGGGAACGGCCTGAAGCTCTGCCAAGGGAGGGTTAGGTTGGATATCAGCAGGAGTTCCTTCATGGAAAAGGTTGTTAAACATCAGAACCGCCCAGAGAGGTGATGGAGTCTCCATCACTGGAGGTGTCCAAGGAAAGACTGCTCCGGGCTGGTGACAGGTTGGACCTCAGGCACACCTTGGACTCGAGGATCTTGGAGGGCTTTTCAAACCTCACTGATCCCGTGATTCCCAGCATGGCTGTGCCTCACAGGACTGTCCATGAGGAGAAACATCCATGGCCAGAAGGCCCTTGTGGCCCTGGGGGCATGTGGCCCTGTGAGAACTGGCTCTCCCTGTCTTCTCCTGCTGCTTTCCTTGCAGAAATCCTGCAAGTAGCTCCTGGTTGTGCTTCCCAGCATGGAAGGTCACCTGTGGGCAGGTGGAGAAGGTGGCACAGAGGGGGCAGAAAAGTCATGCTCTGGGTTTAGGGATAAATCCCATGGCAGTGCAAACCATCATTTCCTTTCCTGCCTCAGGAATAAATGATGTGGCAGCCCACAGCTCCATGTGCTGACTTCCAGCTTGATCCCAGCCTGTGGAAGAGCTCCTCTCCCCCTTGTTTCCTAAAACAAGGTGAAAGAAAAGTGGATTTTGTTTGTCTGAGGTCAGTGTCTGGAATTCCTCCCCCCTCCTCCCAGGATGTTTTCGTGTAACACATTCTGACTCATGGAAGTCAAATGACTTGGCCTCAGAGCTGCCTCAGCACAAGAATTCTGGCACAGAAATCCCGTGCCTGTCCTTTGTGCTGAGTGAGGGTTTTCCAGCTTCTCCAAGCACTGCCAGAGTCATGGGGCTGCTCCTGTTCCCCCAGGCTGATCCCAGTTCCCCCAAAGGCAGGGTTGGGATGTCTCCATGCAGGTTGGCTGATCCAGCTGCTGAACACTTTCCTGGGTGTGGATGGGGAACACCAGAGCTGCTGCTGGAATGTTCTGCAAGGTGGATCAGAGGGAGCAGCTCTTGGTTTCTCTGAGGAACTGGGATGGGAGTTCCCAGCACATCCTCTTCCCCCAGACCTGGCTGCAGTCGCACCATCCCAGATTATAACCACGCTTTGCAACTCCTTCTGGAACATTGCTGGTGGCCTGACTGACAAAATCACAACGGAACTTTAGTTTTGCTTCTGTTTTGCCACAGAAAGTGAGAAACTTTGACAAAAATCATATGGAATGTGCTCTAACCAGTCAGCTACCATGAAATCTAGCTTTAAAAAGCTTTTAAATTTGCTTCCAAAGTGGAACCTGTTATTTTCAGAACAGTGGGAACAGACTGTCTTTTTAAGTTAATCCTGGGAATGCTGGCAATTTAAAAAATGCCTTCAGAGCTGTTAATGAAAGAACAAAACATCCCCCCCTGCATCACCGCAGGGCAGATGGGGGGCACTGGGCTGTCTGGAGCAGGGGAAACGGGAAAACAGTCACTTGAATCCAGCAGACTTGGTCTGTGCATCCATTGGCCTACATGAATATTCATAGTAAAATGAATTTCTGCCCTGCCAGGTCGCATCTCCATAGCGACCCCGCTAGGCCCCGTCTCCATAGCAACCCCTGTAGGCCGCGTCTCCGTAGTAACGCCTCCCTCCCGGCCGCCGTAGCCGCGCCCCTTGTGTCACATGACCGGAAGCGATGGAGGCGGCCAAGATGGCGTCTCCTAAGAGCGCCCCTAAAGACGCCCAGGTACCGCGGGGCTCGGGGGAAGCGGGCGGGACCGGGGGAACCGGGGGGTTCGGGGAGCTGAGCGGTGCTTGTGTTCCCCTCCGCAGGTGATGGCGCAGATCCTCAAGGACATGGGCATCACCGAGTACGAGCCGCGCGTCATCAACCAGATGCTGGAGTTCGCCTACAGTAAGCGGGGCCGGGCGGGAAAGTGCGCGGGGAAACCCCGGGTGGAGCAGGGAAGAGTCGTCTGGAGCAGAGAAGTGCTCTGTGGATCCGGGTTTCCAGGGGGGCTCCCCTGTTAGACTCAGTGACCATGGAGAGCTTTTCTCAGCTGTAATTCTGTGACACTTTAAAAGTAATCACAGAATCACAAATCCCAGGGTGGTTTGGCCAGGGACGCCTTCCACTATCCCAGGTTGCTCCAAACCCTGTCCAGCCTGGCCTTGGACACTTCCAGGGATCCAGGGCAGCCACAGCTTCTCTGGGCACTCTGTGCCAGGGCCTGACAGGGAGGAATTCCTTCCCGTTATCCCATCCACGCTGCCCTCGGGCAGCTCCAGCACTACCGCAGAATTCTCGGTGCCAGGCGGGTGAGATCAGGATGGGCGTGGGGAATATTTCATTGAACCCAGCCTCCACCCAGAGCCTGTTTCCCTCAGGATACGTGACCACGATCCTAGAGGATGCCAAGATCTACTCGAGCCACGCCAAAAAGTCAAGCGTGGATGCGGACGACGTGCGCCTGGCCATCCAGTGCCGGACAGACCAGTCCTTCACATCGCCCCCGCCCCGCGACGTGAGCGCCGACACGGGCACCGCGGGCACCGGGATGGGGCTGGGACACCGGGATGGGGCTGGGACACCGGGATGGGGCTGGGACACCGGGATGTCACCAGAACACGGGGATGTCACCAGGACATGGGGATGTGGTCAGGACATGGAGATGTGACTGGGACACAGGGATGAGACTGGGACACAGGGATGAGACCAGGACATGCAGATGTGATGGGGACACAGGGATGAGGCTGGGACACGGGGATGTCACCAGGACATGGGGATGTGACTGGGACACAGGGATGAGACTGGGACACAGGGATGTGACCAGGACATGCAGATGTGATGGGGACACAGGGATGAGGCTGGGACATGGGGATGTGACTGGGATGTGAGGATGTCACCGGGACACGGGGATGTCACCGGGACATGGGGCCATGACCAGGACTGGGATGTGGGGATGAGTCTGGGACACGGGGATGTCTCCAGGACACAGGGATGTGTCTGGAACACGGATATGAGGCCAGGACATGGGGATGTGACCAGGACACGGGGATGAAGCTGTGATGTGGGGATGAGGCTAGGACACAGGGACATGACTGGCACACAGGGATGTCACCAGGACATGGGGATGTGGCTGGGACACAGGGATTTGACCAGGATTCAGGAATGTGCCTGGAACACAAGAATGAGGCCGGGACGTGAGAATGAGGCCAGGACACAGGGATGTGATCGGGACATGGGGATGTGACCAGGACATGGGGCTATGACCAGAGCACAGGGATGAGGCTGGGATACAGGGATGTAGCCAGGACACAGGGACATGACTGGCACACAGGGATGTCACCAGGACATGGGAATGTGACTGGGACACAGGGATTAGGCTGGAATGTGAGGATGAAACTGGAATACAGGGATGTGACTAGCACACAGGGATGTCACCCGGGACATAGGGTTGTGGCCGGGACACAGGGATTTGACCAGGACACAGGAATGTGCCCGGAACACGAGGATGAGGCCGGGATGTGAGAATGAGGCCAGGACACAGGGATGAGGCTGGGATGTGGGGATTAGGCTGGAACGTGGGGACGTGACCGGGACACGGAGATGTCACTGGGTCATGGGGGTGTGACCAGGACAGAGAGATGCCACCAGGACACGGGGATGTGACTGGGACACAGGAAAGTGACCAGGACACAGAGATGTGGCCGTGTCTCTGCAGTTCCTGCTGGACATTGCCCGGCAGAAGAACCAGACGCCGCTGCCGCTGATCAAGCCGTACTCGGGCCCGCGGCTGCCGCCCGACAGGTACTGCCTGACTGCCCCCAACTACCGCCTCAAATCCCTGCAGAAGAAGGTAAGGATTGCTCAGGGATTGGGAATTCACCCCTGGGGGGGTTGGGAGTGGTGTTAAATTGCCGTTTTCCCCACCTCTGAAAGGTGTCGGTGAATATTGGCCGGTGTGCGGCCAGCTCGGAGGTTTCCAGGCTGGATTTCCAAATTGTTGTTGGGTGATTTTAAATGGGAATTTTAAAATAGGGGAAATTTTAAAATATGGGAAACTTAAAGTAGGGGATTGTGGCTCTGTATTTTCTTGGGCTTTGGATTTTTACTGCTAGTTATTGCATGCTGAGTCTGATGGGAACAGATTCCCATTCTCATAACAATGTCTTTGTTATTTTGTAAATACTAAAGAGAGCTTCCCTCTTCTCACACAAATTTCCCAAAACAATCTCTGTCACCTGTTGTTTTGCTAAAGGAGAAGAGATGCAGTCCTTCTCTCACCAGTCACTGCCATTTCAGCACTTCATGTTATAAAAGGGCAAAGATGCAAAAAGTAAAGCCTTCTGATCATCAAGAACTGTCTGTGTGCCTTCTTGCCTGATTCATCACTGTAGCAGGGGATACTGTAGTATTAAATAAATACTGCAGAATCCCAGAATCACTGAGGCTGGAAAAGTCCTCCAGGATCATCAAATCCAACCTGTGCCTGATCCCCACCAGAGCACTGAGTGCCATGTCCAGTCATTTCCTGGACACCTCCAGGGATGGAGACTCCAACACCTCCCTGAACAGCCCCTCCCAATGCCCGATGCCTGAACACCCTTTCCATGAAGAAATTCCTCCTGATGTCCAGAAGGAACTGTCAGATTTAATGTCAGGTTGTCAGAGGCACAAGCCAGGCTTTGGTATAGATATTAAAGAGTATTTTTTACTTCTTTTTCCAGTTGTTTCTGCTTTAGAGGGAAAATATTTCCTTTGCTGGGAAGCCGTGAATGCCTCAGTGCGGGCAGACTTTCCTGTTTATTCCAAGCCATTCCCTGATTCCCTGGTTCTCTCCCCACAGGTCTCCTCCACAGCAGGCAGGATCACAGTCCCTCGCCTGAGCGTGGGCGCCGTGAGCAGCAGGCCCAGCACTCCCACTTTGGGTAGGAAACAGCTCCACAGGGGATTCCCACCTTTTTTTTAGGAAGGAAGATTAAAGAGGAATAATTTAAAACACTTTTCAGCCCCTGAGGGAATGTCAGGGACTGCCTGACCTTATATTGTTTGACAGCATCAGGAAGTTAGTTGCATAAATTAATCTTTATTATTACACTAACATTTAGAGGTAGATGTATTACAGATGTGATAAATTCTTTCCTTAAGGGACTATTTAAGAACTTTACTTGAATTTAGGGTTGTTTTCCTCAATGTCAGTTTGATGCTGAATTAAATAGCGCTGGGAAAGATCCATTTTTAAAATGATCTCAAAATTTAGAGCTGTGCCCTAAAAATTAGTATGTGTTTATGGTTTGGAGTTCCATAGGGCTGGGGTAAATGTGGGGAAATGAGAAATGTGCAGCTCTGCCTGGAAATCCGACTCCTTATATCTGGTATCCTTGTGTTCCTGTGCGTTCCCACTGTGCCTAATAACAGGTTCCACTTGGGAGGGAGTTTTAGGAGTGTTTATGGATTGATTTGGGTTTATTTTGGTGGGGTTATGTCAAATCCAGGTACCCCCTCAGCCCAGACTGTGTCGGTGTCGGCCAAGGTGGGAGCGCCGGTGTCGCTGGCGGGGCAGCGCTTCACTGTCCAGATCCCGTCCTCACAGCCTGCTGGGAAGTCAGGTATTCCCGGGATTCCTGGAGATGGAAACAGGGATAACCACACAGCCACAGGGTGCCTGGGTTGGGAGGGAGAAGCTCATCCAGTCCCACCCCCTGCCATGGACAGAGACATCTTCCATGCTGCTCCAAGCTGGCCTGGAGCACTTCAGGGATGGGGCAGCTCTGGCCAAGCTGGTGTGGGAATTTCTTCCCCTCTCCCTCATTCCAGGAGCTTCCAGTGTTAATTCCCATTCCCAGCACAGCAGTGGCTGCCAGAACATCACCATCCTGGGCAGCTCCCTCCCACCCTGGCTCCTGTTTCCCTTTCCCTCTGTGTCCTCACTGACCCCAGCATTTCCCTGTCCCATTTCCTCTTGGGCTGAACCCCCCGGAACATTCCAGGGGGCAGCGCGGCGCTTTGTGAGCCTGGAATAACGCAGGGATTGCTCCAGGCTCTCAGAGAACCCTTCCCATGATTTCCCACAGCCACTCCCACCACTCCCACGGTGCAGAACGTCCTGATCAACCCATCCCTGATCGGCCCCAAGAACATCCTGATCACCACCAACATGGTCCCGCCCGGCGCCGCCGACCCCAACCCGCTCAAGAGGAAGCACGAGGATGATGATGACTATGATGCCTTGTGAGGGCCCACAGCCCTTCCCGTGGGATTTACACGGACTCCAGAGGGTGGGAATGGGCGGGGAAGCCCCGTTTGGGCCTCAGGAGTGTGGAAATAAAGTGGAGAGTGTTTGTAACCTGGCCTTGGTGTCTTGTGCACACACCTGGGGCAGGGGGGCAGGGGGGTTTTCTATATATTTTCAATATTTTTTATGTATTTTAATATTAATTTACATATCGTTTATATATACACGCCTATATATATGCATATCATTTGTATAGATGTATGTTTCATATATATGTGTGTGTATGTATGTGTTAGATATTTATCATATACACACACACGCAGTTGCCTTTTACTCCAGACACTTCTTTTTTTTAATATATATACATTTGTCTATACACATACATAGATATTTATATATACATATTTGCATGCACACATATGTAAAATATATAGAATATAGTGTATAGAGAGAGAATACACAGTAGTTAATTATGCATGCGCAGAAACACTTCATATATAAATTATATTTTATGTATTATGCACACATTCTAAAATATACCATGACAATCATATGCTATATAATGCAAAGCATATAATTATTTTATATAATAATATATAATATATAAATACCTTTCACATGTAACATCTATATCATATACAAAAAAATATGTAGAATGTAGTGTAAGTATATGGAGAATGCACACTAGTGCACAAGCACTTTATTATAGAATATAAATTATCTTTTTATGATATATGTCATAATGTATACATTATTTAATATATAATCATATAAATATATTTTAATAACATTAATTTTATATATCATGCAACACATACCAAAATATAAAATACATAGAATATGGATTAAGTATATAGAGAACATACAGCAGTTAATTATGCAAGCACAGAAACACTTCATATACATTATATATGTTATATATATTTATGTATAGATCATATGCAGTTACATAACAATATATAAGGTAAAGCAGACAATTAATGTATTTGATGTTCCAGTATATAATATACATCAATATATAATAAAGATATAAATATATATGAACATATCTAATACATAGAAATACAGATAGTAATACATATAAATATAATAATATACGTAATATAAATCGATCACTTTTTTATAGAATACATAATACCTTTATATAAGCACTTTTATATATAATATTCCTACACACTTGTATAGGAATTCATGATTTCCTCATTTCTGTAGGTCTCTGTGTTTACAGTCTCAGCCCCTCTCCCACACCAATGTTTAAGTTGCAGCATGGACCATTTGCCCATATAAACCAAATAATGTTTATATAAACAATGTGAGGGTTTTTTTAACTGACCACACCAACACTCTCACAGACCCTGTTCTCACAAATACTGTTCATGTTTATACATTTCTATATAAACAGAACTATGTGATACCCTCTCACATTAATTTTTTAAAATATTTTACGTGTGTAAACAGCCACATATCAGAAACTCATCTCCATTTATAAGAACACCTGCAGAGCAGTCACAGCAGGGTTTGGAGCTGCCCTGTCTGTTGCTGTGTTTTATTGATTATTGCCTCATGCACCAGTCTGTAACTGCTGTGGGTATGGGCTGAGCTGCTGGATCAGGACTTTATTTCTAATTACAGGCTCCATACAGGACCAGCCCTCCCAGTCTGGGTTCTGCCCTGCACAGGCTCACACCCCGCCCTGAGGAGAGCCTCTAGAGAATAGAATACATAAATATATCTATTTTGTAGGATAGATACAATATATTACATTATAGAATGTATATTTTATACTAGGTATTGTATATAGTAAAGATAGAAAACCATTTATAATACACAATTCTCACGTGTATTATAGCTGGCTTTTATAAACACATCTATAGCTATACTTCTATCTACATATACATTTCATATAAATATATAATATTTATATTATTAATATGTATCTAATTTATATGCCTTTATATATTTAAATATACATTTATACTATATATTATTATACAACATTTAGATATTTAATACATTACATATAAAAATATATTTTATATATAATGCTATATTTATATATGTACACTATATAGAGCAACATGTAACACTGACCTACATAATGCTCATGATTTCTATATATTTTATAGAGAACTAAAATATATGATATATATACTATCCAGAATATTTATATAAATATATTGATGTCTCTCTAAAATATAGAGATAAAAGTTTTACAGAAATATATATTTTATATAGTATTGAATATATAATACAGAAACATATACATAAATACACATCTCTCTAAAATAATTATATATATAAAATATATAAATATAATATAATATAATATAATATAATTAATATAATATAATATAATATAATATAATATATATTATAGCATATTATAGCATATACAATATGTAATATTTAATTTTTATGTATGATATTGGACACATATTTGGGTTAATATAGATATGATATAGAAATATATAATATTTATTTAAATAGATTGTTAAAATATTAACATAATATTAAATCTGAATAAATATATAAAATATATATATATAAATATAATAAGTATATAAACATTTTTATGTACATGTGGAGAATATAAAGTAGTTAATTATGCATACACATAACACTTTTTGTTATATGTATACATATATGCATATATAAAATATGCATTTTATATAGGTATATATTTTTAAAAATTAATATATACATAAATATTAAAATATATATACATAAAACTGTTGGATGCTCTCTCACACATCCACACTTTAAAAATAATAATATTTAGAAATACACTTCCACACACAGTTGTGTTACTGCGTACTGCTGGCAGGTACAAATGTGCATATATTGGTTATAATTACTATAAAATTAATCTAACAATATAGAGGAATTTACAACAACAGAGATAAGACAAAATTATAGAATGTGGTCTAGAATTAGATATTGTTTAGGAGTTGTCTAGAGTTACACATTATTTACTGTATAATTTATTACAGGGTGGGATCTTTGGGGTGTGCTGTGCAGGGCCGGGAGCTGCATCCATGATCCTCGTGGGTCCCATTCCACTCAGGATATTCCACGGCTCTGCTGCAGGTTCCTGGAACTGCCCCAGTGCCAGCAGTCCCTGCAGTGCCCCTGGGGCAGAGCTGGGCCCCAAGCAGCCCCTGCTGTCCCCTCTGTACTCTTTCTGCTGCCACCTCTGTCCCCGTCTTGCTACCAGGGGATGCTCCCTCATCCCGCAGGACGAGCACCCGTCAGCCCCAGGGGTGTCCCAGAGCAAAGATTCGGTGCCTTTGTGCTGTGTCTGTCCTTCAGCACCAAACTCCTGACTCAGGGCTAAGCCTAAAGGATGGGCTGTGGGGTGGCACAATCTCCTATTAGGGCATAAGCCCTCAGAACTTCCAAGCTCATTTATATCACTTGGAAGTATTTTACAGTTCTCAGGGCCTTTATAGACTTGGAAAGAAGGGAGAGGACTGAAGTCCAGGGTGAGGGGGAATTTTGGGAAGGAATTCTGCCCAGAATGCCCAGAGAAGCTGTGGCTGCATCATCCCTGGAAGTGTCCAAGGCCAGCTTGGACGGGTCTTGGAGGAACCTGGGATAGTGGAAGTGGATGATCCTTAAGGACCCCTCCAATCCAAACCATCCTGGGATTCCCTAAGTTAACAGAGCCCTCATCCAACAGATAAATAAAGAGGATTCTCAGGATATTCTACAGCCCAAATCCCACATCCCTGTGCATGTCCCAGGGAAGGGCTGGGTCACCACCACTGGCGGTAAAGGAAAAATTAAATTTAACAAAAATTACATTTATCACCTTTTCTTCCTGTTCAGACTCATAACTTAGGGCTGAGGGCAAGGAAAAGCAGCAGGACTTTGGGGTGTCTGCACAGAAACACCAGAGCAGGTCCCAGTGGCAGCAACTCCTGGGCTGGTTTTAAGACCAAGTATAACTGCAGAGGGCCCAGGGGGAGGCTGGGGGGTGTTGTGCAAAATAATTCCAACTCCAAGCCAGGATTATTTGTTAATTGTTTTTATTTAAACTACAAACAAACAAGAGTTAAAATTCCTACATTATTCACATAGGTCAAGTTTCTAAGTTCATTGAATAAGGACAGTGCGGCGGCCAAAGGGGTCACAAAGCCACACCAGTCCAGAGCTGCTGATTTAAGACTTTAGCCAGGGCCTTCTCACTCCATGGCTCTCCCAGGGCAGCTGGAAAAGTTCCTTCAGGCTCCGTGGGAAGAGGCAGGAGCAGATCTCCAGTGCAAAGGCAAAGATCTTTCAAGACTACAGGTGAAACCGTACCCAGCGCTCACAGCTCAGCAGGAGGGAGCTGGGAACTCCCACCTGGAAAATTACCCCCATTTCACTCCAAGAATTGCAGAGGAAAGATTCTCACCCTCCTCAACACACAAATATTTACAGAGACACAAGCAATAAGAAGCAGAGTTTGACTCCCTTGCTGAGGACAGGAGCTGGTGCTCTAGCAGGAAAATCTAACTCCCTCAAAAGTCACCAGGAATGGGTCTAAAGGGATGGGAAAGCTCCAGGTCAGTTAAACTCCTCCTTGATGGGGGTGCAGCTGGAGAAGAAGCTGATGTTGCTTCTCAGCATCTTCTTCTTCTTCTTCCCAATGGGGTTCTGGTTCTCCTGGGACTCCTCATCCCCCTCAAGCAGGGAGCCAACAGGGCTGGGACTCTTCAGGAACACCTCCTGGTCTGTGATGTCCTGCAGGACCTGTGGGAAAGCAAGGGACAATCTTTGGTGTTAGTCACTGCTGGAGTGACCCACCAGAGGCAGCAGGACACCACGTGCCAGGCCAACCTCAAGAGCTGCTTTTTTTACTCAAGTCAGGAAAAACATTTTTTAACAAAATATCAGGATCCAGCAGGAAGTGACAGCAGATGGAACAGAGGGTTCCCATGGGATAAGGAAATTCGTTTAGTGGAGGAAAAATGAGATGTGCCAGATTAGAGAGCACAACAGCTTAAGGTCACTTTGAACACGGACAGATGTGATTTTATCTGGCAAGCTCCTCACTTCCCCTCTCTCCTTGCTGAAGGTGCTGCAGGAAAACGTGGCAAGCCTGTGGCATGATTTCAGTGTGGAAACTTAGGAATTCAGAACACTATAAACTTCCACACAAGCTGCCTGGAGCCGTGCAGAGCTCTCCAGCAGCAGCTTCTCCTCTGGGGTGATTCCCCTCCAAGATCCCTCATTCAGCAGCTCTGCTCTCCCCTGGGAATACCTTTGAGGTTGGAGTGACACACACAGGCTGGAAGAAGCTCTCTTCTGCTTTCACCTCCGTGGGGTCTTCCAGCTTGAAGGACCCTGCTAAGTCCCTTTTGTGCTCCTCAAATGTTGTGGTTTCCTGAGGAGCAGAAGAGGGTGAAAATCTTGCAGAACATCCATCCCTTCCCTTCCCACCACAGCCCCCTGCTCTCCAGCTCTAAGTTTTCCACACTACAGGATGCTGCAGCTCAGGCTAGGCCTCCATAAAATAGGCAATAATTAGGGCACTATGGGATATCCCTACTCCACATCTGAGATCCAAGAACAAAATTCCCACTAGGAGCATCTTCCTCAATGAACATCAGTTTCTCGTGGACCTTCCTGCTGCTACAACCCCCTCCCCCAAACCATCCTTTCTATTCTTAAATAGAAATTTGGGAATGAGTCAAGGTTTTGTGTTGTCTGGAGCCAAAGACACAGCTTTAATTTACTGAGTCCAAAAGGAAATTTGAAATTATTTGTCCTCAAGATTTGTGGATGAGAAGCGGGAACATGAAAATCTGTGCTGTGAATCTCCAAATGCCTGTGCTGAAAGGCAGAGTCTGGTCCTGCAGCAGAAAATTGTCCTCAGTTACCAGAGAGGCACTAATTATTGACAATCACAGAGTTTCAGCAAAGCGCTCTGCCTGGACAAACTGTGCTTGTGTGGGAATTATCCCTTCATCCAGCTTTGCTCCTGCCCAAATCCAGGCCCTGCAGCCCCTGTGGCCCCCCAGAGCCAGCAGCACTCACCAGGCCCTGGTCCCTGTTCCTGCAGGTGGCTGCAGTGCAGTTGCAGCTGTCGGTGCATGCCAGCTTCTGCTTCCTGCAGCCACACTGCCTGTTCCCACAGCGGCCCTTGCACGAGCACTGCAGAGGGAAGGGGGATACAATGGTCAAGATACTCCTGGAATGCTCCAAATCATCTGTGGCATCTCAAGGACAGGCACACCCCCAAGCTGCCCCTTGTTGCATTTCGCTGCCAGTCCCACATCCCAGAATAATTTTCTTCCCAATATCCAGAAAAAAGTCCTTCCATCCATGGATCCATTTTCAGGATGTAAGGGATAAGTACCTTCAGTTACTCAGTGCCTGACTTGAGGTTATGCCAAAGGATCCCTGTTTCTGTGCTACACTTCCACAAAAATAGGGAGTCCCCACCCCAAAAGCCTCAGGGATTTTCTGAGCCACAGGCTGAAGCTCCAGACTGACAGACAGATGGAGGCTGAGGCTCTGTCAGGACTGGAAGCTGCAGATTCCCAAAGGGAACAGGGATTTGCAGCAGGCCATCTTTTTTTGTTGTTGTTGTTTTCCCTAAAATTGGCTCCCTGGACAGATCTGGCCGCTGTTGGGGCTGCTCCTGAAGCAGAGGCCAGCTCAGGCACAGGCAGCAGGACAGACCTTGGGGGAAGGTGACTTGGAGAGGGAAAGCCTGCCCAGGAAGGTGTTGCTGACTGCAGACAACCTTTGCTCTGTCTGTGGGAAAGCCCCAAATATCCCCAGGCACCCAAATAACCCATTCCTGCCACTTTGAGAACACTGGAGACGCCACACCTCACAGCTCCATGCCCAATCCTTGGACACAGCAAGTGATTCCCTAACACACACTGGATCAAGGGCAGCTGGATCTTACCCCCGTGAGGCTTTTCTTTGCTCCTCTGCCTGCTTTCCCAGGAAGCCAGTCAGAATCCTCCAGTTCCCCAGGGTCAGAGAGCAGCTCCTCCACATCCACATCCACATCTGGGCTGGGTGCTCGGGGCTTGGCCGTCGTCTGCCGGCGGCCCTTGGGCTGCAACACAGCAGCACGAGGGGTTAGGCCACCAAAAATCACACAGATCATATTTTATTAATAATTACTATATTTTAATAAGGTTTTATTAAGGTTTTCAGAGTCCCTCACAGCCAAGAAGGTTGTGGAGTGAGGGAGGGAAAAAAAAGAACCAACTGGCAAGATTGAAAATTCAATCAATTTAAACTATTAATGACAAATCCTTGGAAGTCTGAGTTGTTGTCACATCACGTGACAAAAAACAAGTGTCACACTCCCATCCAAAGAGTTTTAAATAATTTTTTCCTCCTAGCACAAAGGTTTGACTCTTTGCAAAGCAGCAAAGTTTGCTGTGACACACGTGCCTTGCTCCATAAGCAAAGACTGGGAATGCTACAGAAAAACAATCTGGATTGTGAAGGAGGATACAGAGTCAGCACTATGAGGAAACAGATTTGGGGGTTTGTTTGCCTATTTCTTTTAAATCAAAGAACTAATGCAAGGTATTGCGTCTCCTGGAAAGGACTGAAGGGGCCCCTTCAATGAGCAGAACTTCAATGAGTAGAACAAGTGTCTGGTAAAAGCAGCTTGGGGGAAAGAAAAAACCACATTATCAACAGCCAGGATTAACTCGGGCAAAGAATTCAGGTGCAACACAAACTGTGCAGCCTCTCACCTTGGGTGGAACATAATCAAAAGAAGAGTCTGGAGACTCAACTGAGCTTGGCTGGACGTGCCGGAGTTTTTGGCCACTGGCAACTTGGAGGAGCAGCAGTTTCTGTCAAAAGGGACAAGAATTAGCTCTGCAAAATCCATTAAAGCCAAATGTCACAAGGCTCTGGTGTCTGTACAAGGCTCCTACCTGTTTGAGAGCATCATTTTCCCGGAGGAGTTCCTGGTTCTTCTCACAGATCTCCCTCATGTTCTCCAGCTCTTCTTCCTGTTTGCAGGACAAAAGGAAATTTGTTTCATTGGAAATGCACAAGAGAAAATCCCCCAGGGTTATTCCAGCCTGCCCAGCAACCACCCCATGCAGGCTTCTGCAAAGGGAGCACACAATCCTTCTCCTAACTCCAGGTATCCCAAAGGATCCCATCCTCTTCCAGGCACATCCAGTCACTGCACCTGGAACTGGAGTCGCTCCTGCAGTTGTTTCTCCTGCTCATTCAGGGAATTTTCCAACCTCTTCTCTGCTGCTTCTTTCTGCTGGAGTTGGCTGAGCAGGTACAGAACCTAAAAGCAAGTTGGAATAAACGGGTGAATTCCTGAAAGGAGCACTTGGCATCAAAGTCAGGGAAATTTCCTGCCACTTCCAGCACAATTCCACCCTGATCTACTTGAAAAGTGATCTTGTGCTCAGGAGTAACCTCCTCATTTAAAGCAAGAGGAAAGTTACTGAATAAACAGATTTTTGGCTTTTACTGAAGCATCTGCAAAAATCCAACAAAATTTGAGTTGCTATTCAGTACCAGCCTCATTTCAGCACATCCCCCCCTTGCCTTTCTCTCTGAGCACACCTGGAGATCAGACTCCAAGATTTCCATGAGCTGTGATTCACCTTTTCCTGGTGTTGCTGCTCCTGCACCAAAATCTGATTCTGGAACTCTGTCTCCTGCTCTGCTGTGTGGTTTCTCTCTTCCATCAGCATCTTCTGCATGTCAGAACAGCTGGCCTGGCTCTGCTGCAGGCTGCTCTGCAGTTTGCTCTCCTGCACTTTGGAGGAGACCAGCTGGAAAACAAGAGCAAAGGATGGCTTGGGAAAGGGATTCTCTGCTGGGACAGGTGCTACAGTGTGGAGGGGAAGCATCCCTGTAACTTCCAGCCACCCCAGGGACTGCACCAGCCCTCAGCAGGAGGAAACCAGGAGAGATTCAGAGCCAGACACTTTGGAAGTGCAAACCAGGGAGCTGAGGGTCTTGTTCACAGTTCTGAATTCACCTCCCTTCCTGCAACACTGTATTTTCCTGTTGACCCTTTTCCTTTGATTTCCAGGTACCAGGGAGCAACAGGTAATTCTGTCCTTCAGTCACTCTTTCCCTGATCCCAATTTCTCAATACCCCAATTTCTCCTTTTCCCATCTCAACACCAATTCCACTGCTTCCCCTGACCTCAGCCAGCACTGCCCTTGTTTCCCTGCTTGTTCAGGAAGCATTTTAGATACTTTTTCTTCTCTCCCACTTTTGAAATTTGCCCTTTTCCTTTCCCATGAAAGCATATAGCTGGTATCTCCAGACCCTCATCTATTCCACTTCCCTCTTCCCTGTTTTTCAGATTTCACTCCCCAGTATAGATTACTGTAATCCAAACTGGAGAAGGGAATAAACTTCATCAACTACTAGAGGGCTTTACTCAAATTCCTTTGGTAACCTCCTTTTATTTGTGGCTAAGCAGACTTACAGCCTCTGTTTTCAGGGATAAAAGAGAAAAAACTCAGGGTTTACCTCTCCCAGGAGATACTTCAGAGCACATTTGGCCTCCAGGATGGTGGCAATGCTGTCCCAGCGCTGCTTGGCCCGATCCCCATTGTCTGCATCCAGGAGTTTCTGCTGCAG
This sequence comes from Acrocephalus arundinaceus, assembly GCA_021534815.1. NCBI lineage: Eukaryota > Metazoa > Chordata > Aves > Passeriformes > Sylviidae > Acrocephalus > Acrocephalus arundinaceus. Next base: position 9,142,265 of record JAJEOU010002847.1, on the reverse strand, counting down.
ATCTGCTATCTGGGCACTCCTGGGGAAGAATCCATGGATTTGGGGTTACAACAAAGGAGGAAAGCAGGGCTGGTTTCGGGGCTAATGTTACTGTTCCCAGAATATTAAGTAAAATAGTATAAATTGAGATTTTTGCTGCTCTGTAGAGCACCTGGAGCCTGCATTGCTCCCCTGGGGAGCTTCACCTCCACTCCACATTCCCAAATAAAAGTGGAGAGGTTTTTACCCCCAGGGGTGATTATTAACAGCTCAAAACACACAGTTTAAGTGCCTGAGTATTTTCCTCAAATTTCAGAAAAATTCCAGCCAGGAAAACTCACACCTTTCCCTTACCATTTCCAGTGTCCGTCTGTGTGTTTTACATCCTCTTCCACCTCCCAGAGAGATGGGATGGAAATGAGGGAAAAGCCAGAGGCAAGGCTGAGTGGATGAGCTTTGTGGCAGTGCCTTACCTGAGTTCCATCTCTGTTTGCAGGCTCTCAATCTGCTTGGAGATGGAGATATCTGCATCTGGAGCCCCAGTGCCAGACACGCGGTACGTGCGCCTCTGGAATCACAGCACACGGATCCAGGGCAGGAACAGGGGAGGAAATCACACAGTTACAGATATTCCAGCTAGAAAAGCCTCCAGGCATCTCCCCACAGCTTCAATTCCATTGCTCCTTCCCAAAACCTTTGCTAAGGGGAGCGAGCCACTCACATCCCTCAGAATCCTTGAGGCTGGAAAAGCTCTCCCAGAACATAAAGTCCAACCATTCACCCAACACTGATGGCTCACCCATGTCCCCAGGTGCCATATCCAGAGGTTTTTTGACTCTTCCAGGGATGGTGATTCCACCATTTCCCTGGGCAGCCCATTCCAGAGCCTGACTGCCCTTTCAGGGAAAAAAAAAAACCCAAATTCCATTAAGTAACAAGTTCCTTCAGCACCTCCTGTCCCTGAGGTGTCAGAGGACAAGAACATTAACCCTTTCTCCCAGAGAGGTAGCCAAGGGTAGGATCCATCCCCACCTTCTGAGGGAACAGGTCAAGCAGGAGTGAGAGTAATGAATCCAGTACTGCTGAACAGCCAGAAGAGTGGGGTGGGAAAAGGGGAATTTCCCTCTTACCCGGAGCTTTGGGGGAGGGTTTTCTCCAGCCTCTTTCTTCTCTTTCAGCTGAAGGAGGTCCTTTGCCAGGATTTTCCTGTCCTCCAGCAGGTCTGCCAGGTGTCTTCGAGCTTCCTCAGTGCTGACAAGAACCTCGACTTCATTTGCAAGCCAGCTCTGGAAAAATAACCCCCAAAACCCAGGACTGAATCCACTCTGAAGGCATTTCAGAGAAATTGAATAATCCCATTGCAATTCCCTGGTCCTCCTACTGTGCTCCAGCCATCAAGGCCAGCAGCGCCCACCCCAAATCGCAGTTTGCCCAGTGCTGGGGTGCAAAAATGCTGTTTACCCACTTTGACTCGTGCAGCAATTCCTTCCATGCCCCGATTTTGGGTCTCCTTTCGTTTATCTGCTGCCTCCCTCTGCTTCTGCAGGGCATCCTTGAGGCGTTTGTTGGCAGCTGCTGCCTGGAAGAGATTCCACAAGGAGCTGAACAGGGACTGCAAATCATCTGCTACAGCTGGAAACACCAGGGATTCCCAGCTCAGGGCAAACACTGGGACAGTGACAGCACAGAGTTAATAAATCTCAAGTTATCCTGGTTTAACTCAAGGATTCCTGCCCTTGATTTATTTCCTTTGCTGCCAGTCCTCCTTTAAAGAGAAGCTCCTTCTAGGCTTGAAGGTATTAGAAAACATCCAAAACGAGGGGTTGAAGATGCACTTCTTTTACAAAGCCATCCTGAAAGGATTTTGAACTGCAACCTTGTAGATCCACCACCCAAACTCATTTCCCACTTCCTACCTGGGGCTTCTGCTGTGATTTACCACAGGAACCTGGGGCTCAGTCATATGGAACCCAGGGTCATTTGGCTTTTAAGGAGCAAATTTAACTGGGATCCCTCAAAGGCCTCAAGGCAGAAATGGGGATTTCTCTACATAGAGAAAAGCTTTTCTTTTCCAGGCTATAAATTCCTTTAAGGAGCGAATTTAACTGGAATCTCTCAAAGGTCCCAAGGCAGAAATGGGGATTTCTCCAGAGAGAAAAAGATACAGATAGAAAAGCTTTTCTTTACAGATTTTAAGCTTCCTTTAAGAGGTTTCTGTGTATCCTGTTCCCTCCTCCAGCCCCACTTGTCAGACTTTATGGATTGGTTGGGAATTTCCAGGAGATGTTGGCTCCTCACCTCCTCTGTTTTGCGCCGGAGGACATTGGCCTGTTTCTGGAAATCCCTCTCCATCTTGAGGAGCTCATATTGTCTCTTACGGTCCTGCAAGGAAAAACAGCTGGAAAAGTCATATCTTCCATGACAAAGGAAAGGTTGCAGCCCCAAAATTCCAGCCTGAGCATCCCAAGGCATTGAGGGGCAGGAATTGCTGGGACACCAAACTCCAGGTGTTTGCTGGCCATTGCACTCAGACACAAGCACCCGGATTTTATTAGCCTGCAGATCCAACATTCCTTTGGAAGTTTAAAAACCTGCCATGCTGAGGCCAAACTCCACATCTTTAAATCCTTCAAATATTGACTATTTTTGTTTTCTGCTTTAGAGCAGAGTTACATCTGTGGCAAGAACTTGAAGATCTCCAGCCACAAACAAGTCCAAGTGTTGAAAAGTGGCAGCCACATGAGCCAAGCTTTTCTTCAAAGCATTCCCAGCTCTTCCCAGATGCTTCCCAGTTAAAGAAATCTTGCAGCAGCCCATTGAAGGGAGGAACAGTATGAAGGGCTTGTTTGCTCACCTTTTCCTTCAGCTGGATCACTTCCTTGTCCTTTTCCTGCTTCCACTGCCTGAATTTCTCAGTGTCTTCCTTCATCTGACGCATCAGCTGCACTCTTTGCTGCTTCATTTCCTGAAAAACACCAGTGGCTGGAAGAATTACCCAGGATTTACATCCTAAAAAGCTTCAACCTCCATTCCCTCCATGCCTGCCAGGTGTGGGGAGGGCCAGTTGGGAAATCTTACTGTGCTCCTACTCAGGACACTCTCCAAGTGCTAAAAACAGATTGTTTTAGGCATAAAGGGAAGACCAACACAGGTACAGCTTAGGGAGACCAAAGAGGAATCAAATTACTTGACTGAGGCAATAAATTAGAAGAGCCAGAAGATGCTTTGGGCTTGTTTTCCTCCCAAATCTCAGCAGTCACCTGCCTATTGTGGTCAGGTAGACAAAGGAATTTGCCAAGACCTGCTCTTTTCAATCTGACTAAACAGGAAGTGGATTCCTGTTTGGGATTTCTGGGATTCCTGACAGGGATTTCCAGGATTCCTGCCTGGGAGCTGCTTTGCTCACACTGGCTCAAGTCAGAGGTGCCTGTTGGTTACCCTGATCTCCTGGTTCAGTTTGGAGACCGTGCGCTCTGTGGATTCCTTCAGCTTCAAAAGCTTGGATTGCTCATTCAGCTTCTTCTTGAGCTCATTAATTTGTGCTTCCAGCTCCTGGAGCCTTTTCCGGCGTCGCTCGCTCAGCCTGGAGAGAAACAACAACAAATCCTCTTCAACTTCAGAGACCTCTCATGAAAAATGTCACCCTTGTCACATTTGCTGCTGCTGAAAGCCCACAGGAGGCTTCTCTGCAGCTCCTGGCACGTTAAAGGGACACTTTTACATCAAAAAAGAGCTTTTACAGACCATGGGAGTGCAAGACATTGGATTTTCAGACCCCTTAACAACCCCCCTCTTACTTGGCCTGGTTGATGTCCTTCTTTGCCATCTGCAGAGCAACAGTCAGTTCATCCTTTTCCTTTTGCAAATTGCTGACCTCTAATTCCAGATCCTTGATATTGGTCTAGAAAAGACAAGAACAAATCTCCAAATAAAAACCTTGGAAAGACACTCTGAGGCAAAGCTTTAAGACACAGAAACCTTGAAAAACCCCATTCCCTCACAGCAGGCTGCTAAACCACCTTATCTAAGAGCAGTGTGAGGGTCACAGGGGCTGGCCCAGCACACTCTGGAGCTTTGGTGGGCACAGAGCCACTGGGGCCATGTCCTGACTGAATCATTTCAGAGATGGGAGACCCCAGCACAGCAGGGAAAACTGCCCAAGGGAGCAAGAACCCCAGCTTAAGGAATAGACCCAAATCAGAACAGGCTCCTGAGGACAGATGTCCCTTCCCTCCCCAGCAAGAATTGGGGAAAACAAATTGACCAAGCTTTACCTGGTACTGGGACTGAATGGGCTCCAGCTGAGTATCATTTTGAGACATTTTTTTGGCCAGGGCCTCCTTCAGAGTCAGGGCTTTGTTGAGCTCCAGCAGCTCCCTGGAAAGCTGTGCCTGGCGCAGGGCGTGCTGGGTGCTGAAGTCGTTGGAGGCTCTCTTGGATTCCTGGCCCATTTCTGCTTCCTGCCGGAGACACAGCCTTGAGGAGAGGCCAATGCAGAGCTCCTGAATTACATCATCTCTGTTTCTACAGAGCGATTCAAATTCATTTTTATGTAAAAAATCAGATATGCAGAAATGAGAACTCAAGGTTCTTGACCTTGAACACGTTGAGTTTAAAACAGCACAAACAACAGTGATGATTTATCTAGTATTTGGGTCAGAAAATTAGCAGAAGGGAGCAGATAAAAGGGATGAGGAGATAAAACTATGCCCCAGTGAGGTGTGCACTGCTGAGCCCCTCACTTACACCTGGAGAATCCTGTTTGGAGTTTGGCAGCTCTGCAGCAGCTTCTGTGGTGGCAGTGTTTTCACTCTGGTGGACAGAGAGAAAAGTTGGGTGAAAAGAGAAATATGAAATAAAATGAAGGAAATAACAGTCCGTTGGCACATTATGACAAAGTGCAACGTGATTCTCCTCTAGCCAGAACTTCTCTGGAAAGAGACCATCATCCTCCTCCTTGAGGAATGTGAGGAAACTCCTCTTTGTCTAGTTGGAAAAGTCATTTCTTGAAATCTTCCCTGAATTCCAGCAGAGACAACAGGAAGAGGAGGAGGAGAGAACAGACAAATGTCCAGTGAGGGAGAACTGAAATTCCTCCATTAGACAAAAGCCTGGAAGCTTCTATTTAACAATTTCAGGTTCCTGCAATTTAAATTCTCCATAACAATCACCAAGTTTAGAACCCTCCATCCAATTTAGGGACTGTAAATCCATGCCAAGCTCCACTATCAGGTTTTTTGATGTAGATTCCTCTTTCTCCCCCACCCAGGAGCAGCACAAGTGGCCTTTTCTACAGCATTAAAGCACAACAGGACGGGATAAGCTGGCAGCCCACGGCTTGGACAGGAGCACTCTGTGCTGGGTTAGGAACAGGGTGCATGGCTGGGCCCAGAGAGTGCTGGGGAACAGGGCTGCATCCAGCTGGGGACAGTCACCAGTGGTGTCCCTCAGGGTCTGTGCTGGGGCCAGCTCTGTTCAATATTTTTATTGATGACATGGATGAGAAGATTGAGTCTTTCATGAGTAAATTTGCAGATGACACCAAGCTGGGAGCATGTGTTGATCTGTTGGAAGGCAGGAGGGCTCTGCAGAGAGACCTGGATCGGCTGGACAGATGGGCAGAGTCCAACAGGATGAAGTTTAACAAATCCAAGTGCTGAGTCCTTCACTTTGGCCACAATAACCCCCTGCAATGTTATAGACTGGGGACGGTGTGGCTGGACAGTGTTCAGGAAGAAAGAGACCTGGGGGTTCTGCTTGACAGCCAGCTGAACATGAGCCCGTGGTGTGCCCTGGTGGCCAAGAAGGCCAATGGCATCCTGGCCTGTATCAGGAATGGTGTGGCCAGCAGGAGCAGGGACGTCATTCGTCCCCTGTGCTCTGCACTGGTGAAGCCACACCTTGAGTGCTGTGTCCAGCTCTGGGCCCCTCAGTTTAGGATGGACACTGAGTGCTGTGTCCAGCTCTGGGCCCCTCAGTTTAGGATGGACACTGAGTGCTGTGTCCAGCTCTGGGCCCCTCAGTTTAGGATGGACACTGAGTGCTGTGTCCAGCTCTGGGCCCCTCAGTTTAGGATGGACACTGAGTGCTGTGTCCAGCTCTGGGCCCCTCAGTTTAGGATGGACACTGAGTGCTGTGTCCAGTTCTGGCCCCTCAGTTTAGGATGGACACTGAGTGCTGTGTCCAGCTCTGTCCCTTCAGTTCAGGATGGACACTCAGTGCTGTGTCCAGCTCTGGCCCCTCAGTTTAGGATGGACATTGAGACTCTTGAGCGTGTCCCAGAGGAGGCAGTGAGGCTGGAGAGGGGTTTGGAACACAAACCCTGTGAGGAACGGCTGAGGGAGCTGGGCTTGTTCAGCCTGGAGAAAAGGAGACTCAGGGGAGACCTTATCACTCTCTACAACTCCCTGAAGGGTGGTTGTGGTCAGCTGGGGTTGGTCTCTTTCTCCAGGCAGCACTGACAGAACGAGAGAACACAGCCTCAAGCTGTGTCAAGGGAAGTATAGGTTGGATATTAGGGAAAAGTTTTTCACAGAAAGAGTGATTAAGTACTGGAATGGCCTGCCCGGGGAGGTGGTGGAGTCACCATCCCTGGATGTGTTTAAAAAAAGCCTGGATGTGGCACTGGGTGCCAGGGTTTAGTTGATGTGTTGGAGCATGGATTGGACTCGATGATCTTGAAGGTCTCTTCCAACCTGGAAATTCTGTGATTCTGTGATTTTGAAGTCGGTGTCAAGAGTCATTTCACATTTTTCATTCCTGGGCTCCTTAAGGGAAGTTGTTGGAGTGGAATCCCAGATTTCCTGAATAAGTTGACACAAATCCCTCCTCCCTGGGTTCAGCCTTACCTGAAACTCAGCCAGCAGCTCCTGCAGGTTCCGGATCACCTCCACATTTTCCTTTAATTCCTCATCTTCCACAGTTTCCATCAGCTTCTGCAGATCCAACTTGCACCTGGAAACATGGGAGCCAAGTCCATGGCAATTTTGTGCCAGGGAAGAACATCTTTCCCCACTCAGCCTCTGAATTAATTCTGGATGAACAAACCCCCAGCTGGATTGGATCCAGTTTATCCCACTGAAAACATTGAATTCCCAAGAACATTATCCCAGGAGAAGGATGTAGGGACACTTACACAGCGTGGTGCTGGAGCTGCTCTAGTTTTGCATTAATCTTCTCATTTTCTTGCTCTGTCTAAGAAAAATCAAAATTATATTGATTTATAGAAGATAAGAAGCCAGAAATCTGCTGATTATTTTGCAACAAAAGATTGGCAGTTTGAAAATCAATGCACTGAAAGATCTTTCATGGTCAGGGCCACCAGTTCAAATTTCACAGCATTTTTTCAGGGATAGACACTGCAGACAATAGGAAAAAAGGAAGGTGGGGAAGGGAGAGCACAAGTGTGCAAGTGCTAATTCAAATATTAAAATAAAACATTTAAAGCATTAAAAATTTAATATTTAAAGCTGAAAGATTCAGGTCTTCTTCCCACAAGGAAACTAAAGGCCAACAGATTCTGGGAGGCTTTTGGTTTTGACTGATTTGGAATCAATGTGAAAGGAACATTTCAGAGAGATTCTCAATATGTCTTAAATAGGGGAGCTGCTGTTGGTTCAACTCCCAGCAATTTAGAGCTCTCCTGGGATAACTGAACTTACCAGGATGATCCTCTCCAGCATCTGTGCTGTTTGCCCAGCAGCCTCGCTCAGCCCCTGGATCAGCTTCTGGTTTTCCATCTGCAGGGATTGGTTCTTCTCCATCAGGGATTGGAGGTTCTCTGAGGGGGAGAAACCACTGCAACAGCAAGGAGCAGTTAGGTGTGAGTTTGGGCTTTGGGATAGCACAGAAGTCATCTCCAAAATTATTATTCCCTAAATAATTTACAATAAATGGCCCAGAATTGTTTGGGAGAGAAGGATCTTAAAGCTTATCCAGCTCCACCCCTGCCAAGGCCAGGGACACCTTCCACAGACCAGGCTGCTCCAGGTTCTGCCCAAGCCTTGGACACTTCCAGAATGCAGGAAAACCCTCCAAACAGAGGTTGTGAACTCCATGTACTTGGGTTTGAAACATCCCCAGAACACACCACCTCCACAATCCAACTCTGTCCCAGATTTTGTGCTTTTAAGGATAATGGAGGTAGAGTGGCCTCACATTTAGGGGTAGAGGGGTAAAGAGAACAGGGATGGATGGGTCTCAGAGAGAGAAATTTATTCAGGAGATGTTTCCTGGTTCCTCTCTTACTTCTTCCAACAGATTGTTGCAGTAATGAGCTGTTTGCTACAAAATTAAATATCCCAGGGAATTCCAGTAAGGATGACAAAAATACGGGGGAAAAAACCAATTTCTACCCTCACTCCACAACACTGTCAGAGCTAAGGAGATCCAGAGACTTCTCTGGAGTGTGATAAACACACATCCATAGGACAATTAATAAGAAATCTTACTTGATAGCCACGGGCAGGGTCCCTCCGTGGGCCTGGAGCAGCAACACCTGGAGCTGCTGGACCTACAAAGACAAATAATTGCTGCTTGTAAACGTAGCAGCTCCATGGATCCTTGGTCTTCCTGACTCCCCTGCTCCCTAATTCCCCTTTTACCACTGCCTGTGGAAAGGAGTGGTGTTGTTACAGTATTTCAAGTCATTTACTGTTCAAACAACAGGTCCTTCATTTCCCTCTGGGATCACCCCAGGGAAAACTCTTCCCTTTCCCCCCTGCTGGGCACAGGCAGGAGATACTCAGGAAAGCAACAAACTATCCCTGTGTTTCTAATTGTGCCTGTAGCTCGCCAGGAAATGATTTGTTGGGTGGAAGGGAGATTTAAACCGCACCAGCACCACCTCTTTGCTATGGCTACAACAAAACTCCAAGAAATACCCAGGCATCTCTTTCCCAGATATGGAGCAATGCACAACAGGGATGTTTTGCATTTGTTGTGAGGTTGTGCCTCCCCTTGGGGTTTGCTGAGCTCAGAAGCTGAGGGGATCCCCCAGTACCTGCTGCTTCAGCTGGTGCAGCTCAGCTGCCTGGGGGTCCACATTGACAATGGGTTTGTTTTTGATCTTCCTGGCCCTGTCAGCGTAACGCAGAGTGTTCAGGGTCTCCTCCAGGTTGGAATCTGCTGGGCTCACACAGGCGATCATCAGCGTGTGGCTGTTCCCACCCAAGGAGTCTGGGAAGGAGAAGAAACAATGTCAAAGCTGTCGGAGCAACAATGACAGTGAAACGTCGTCATTCAAAGGTTCCAACCCCGTGAATGCATCCCCAAAATGCAGGTTAAACAGCTGGATTGTGGTGCCAATCATTATTTTCTCCTCTGCCCACTCAACTCTTTATTAAAGTGGGTTTCTGAAAGCCAAAGTCAGGCTTTGAAAACAAAGATTTCACCCCAGAAGCCCTAGTTGTTGCCCTAATAAATAATCTCTGTATGCCATTTCTAGCCTGGTTCCTTCACGTTTGTGCCTCCCTTCTCCCCCCAGTAACAAGACCTCCATGAATGTCCAGAATTTTCTCCAATTTAAGGAATTATTGGCTAAGAAAAGATCACAAAGCTGCACAGAAATTCATCCTTTGGCTTTATATAAAGCTACTGATGAGAAAAAAAAAAGGGCCCTACATCCAGCCCAATCCAGGTTTTAATGAGGTACTTTCAGACTGGCTTAATGAAGTACTTTCAGACATGGAAAATACTGAGGAGCTTTTGCACCAAATTATGTAATTACCACAAAAATCCCAGTAATTTCATTACTACGGCTGTGCCCAAATTAAAGGGTAACTTAAATAAAATGCATTAAAAGACAAATCCCAGCTGTTGCAAAATAAAGACCAGATATTCAGCCTAAGAAAACAAATCCCAGGGGAGGCACAGGCAGCTGGAGCTTCATTCTGGCTGTGACATCACCCAGGGAGTTGCTATAATTAAGGTACAATAATAGAACTCTGCTCCCAGACTTCTCTTCCTCCTCTTCCTTCTCCCTACCAAAAATATGCTCTGATTTTGTCTTGTTTCCTCCTGTCACACAAAGTGCAGGAGAGCAGGACTCGTTTTGAGTTCATCTCACTGCATTTGCAACCTAAAATAAGAGTCCAGGAAAGGCCTGGCTTCAGTGGGGAATTAAATAAACAAATCCCTTTGCAGCAGCTGCTCTGGGCTGTGGGGTTCTCTCCTGCTTTGTTATTTAAAAACCACCTGTAAATTTAGGCTTTTGTCATCACTTTCTCTCACCTTGCAGCAGCCTGGTCAGCTTAGAGTCTCTGTAGGGGACAAACCCTCCCCTTTTATTTTCCTCTCCCAGAGCACTGATGACATTCCCCAGGCACAGGAGGCCTCTGTTGATGTTGATTCCTGCAGACAAAACTCACAGTGAGCAAAAGCCACCTCAACAGCTCCAAACTCCTCATTTCCTGCCCTTAGTAAAACTTTAACAAGGTTAAAAAAGCAGATTAAAGGGTTAAAGAAGTGCTCTGCTTTTTTATTAACTCCTGAGTGACAAGAAACCCAAATTCCACCAGTCCCAGCCCACAGACCTTCTTTGAGCCTGTCTCCCTCAGCCTTGGTCTTCTTTTGTCTCTCAGAGCCAGCAAGATCCACCAGGTGTAGCTTGCAGTGAAAACTGCAATTCCTAGGGCAGAAAGAAACTGTTTTACTCTCCCAGGTAAACTTCCAGGTGGAAAAGGAGCAGCCCAGGAGCTGAGAATTCAGAGAGCCAAAGCCTGAACTGCCTTGAGAAGCAGAACTCAGGACCAGGGTGAGGAAATTTTGAGAAAGTAACTCTCATCAGCTGCACAATGACACTCACTTGTCATTTTTCTTCTTCTGATCAATGCAGATGGTGAAGATGGCATGGGATCTGGAGGACTGGGAATTCATGGCTGTGGATCCCACAGTTCTGGAGTTGTTCCCCTGCTCCAGGCAGGACACGGTCTCTTGGGCACAGGTAACATTTCTTTCTGTCAACCCCACAATCTGTAGCCAGGAAGGAAATCCTCTGTTTGCTCTTTGTCCCAGCTGGGATCAGAAAAATTTCCCAGCACCTCAGACTGTGCCAGCCCATTCTCAAGAATCAGTGTCACCTCCAGCCAGGGGCCTGGCATGGCAACTCCCCGGAAAAACTGGTCCTGAATCTCACTTCAGGAACATGGAATCACATCACCTGTCCCTAAACACCCTCCAAGTTCCTCTGCCTGCTCCAGAGGCAGCCGGGCTCTGGGATGGAGACAGAGCTCCTCAGGGCTCCAGGGACAAATCCATGGACATCCTGGGCCAAGCTGGGACCTGTCACAGGAAGGGGGTGACGGGGAGGGGATTTGTGTGAATAAAGGACTGCAGAGGCAGCTCCCAGGGACACAGAGAGGGGATGAGCAAAACCAGAGAGAGGATGAGCAAGAGGGACTGGATGTGCTTTCCCTGAGAATTCAGCCCCCTGGATCTCTCTGTGCTGCTCCCAACACATGGATGAGCCCCATGCCACTGCTTTAAGGATGACAGAAAATTCTACGTAAACCCCTTTTCTCCCCAGCCCTGCCACCCCCTCCTGCTCCCACACCCAGCAGGACAGACCTTGATGCCTTCCTTGGGATCCTCCCGGATGCTGATCTGGGAGCGCTCTCGGGAGGAGCACAGCAGGTCCAGGATGTCCTCGTTGTAGATCTGGAAGCAGCAGAGGAGCAGCTCAGAGTTACCAGCCAAAGAAAGGGACAGTCATGCTGAAATTAGGGCTAATTTAGCATCACATTTTACTCATTTCACCTTTAGGGAAAGACACCTTGGACCAGAAAGGACTGACAAAACCTCCTGAAATCTTAGGGGTTGATTTAATGAATGTCTGTTACTTGAACGAGGTGACCACAAAGCTCCCTTTATTCCTAACTTGAAATAAAACAAACTTTTACCTCCAGATAAGAAACTTTGAGGACGAAATCCCAATCGTGCCTTTGCTGTTTCTCCTCGAAGAGCAGCTTGATGACCCTGGGGATGACCCCCACGCTGGGCTCATACTCCTGGTTGGCAGTGTAGGTGCCTCCCATGGAATAGGTTTTCCCTGACCCCGTCTGTCCGTAGGCCAAGACAGTGGCATTGTATCCTGAGGGAACAAAGGGCACCTGGATGAGTCACATGGGGGACAGAAAGCTGCACGTTTGAAAACCACCCTCCCAGAAAACCATCAGTTTACACCAGCTTTAAGCATAGATCAAAGTCAGGAACATTGAGGGGGGGAAAAGAAAGGCAATGAAAACTCCATGAAGCATAGATAAAACGATAATTTCAGCTTTTTAAGACTGGATGTTTTATTAGAGTTAACAGAAACACAGCACAAATCTCTCCCATTCCAGCTCCACTGCAGCATCCCGGAACAGGATGTTTATCAATTCATTGTGTTATTCTTGAAGAGGGAGAGGGACTTTTTATATGGGCCTGGAGTGACAGGACAGAGAGGAATGGCTTTCCACTGCCACAGGAATATTGGGAAAGAATTGTTTCCTGGGAAGGTGGGGCATAGGTTGCCCAGAGAAGCTGTGGCTGCCCCTGGATCCCTGGAAGTGTCCAAGACCAGATTGGACGGGGCTTGGAGCAACCTGGAATGGTGGAACACTGAATGAGCTTTAAGGTCCCTCCCAACCCAAACTCTTTCGGCAATCCATGAAAACTGCTGCACACAGGCAGCCTGGGGAACCAGGCGGCCTCAGAGAACGCACCCGCCCCCTCGTTTTGCTGAGAGGAGCGCGTTCCAAAAGGACAAGATGTGGGACAAACCTTTGAAGATGCCTCGTACCAGAGGCGACACCGCTGTGTTGAAAACCTCCTCCTGCTCCACGGACGGGTCGAACACGTAGTCGTAGGTGAAGGCCTTGTCATTGCCCACCACGACCTGCGGAGGAGAGGGAGACAGGGCAGCGCTGGTACCGCGCCCGGGCTGCGGGAGCCCCGGGAGCCCCCCCGAGCCTCACCTGCGGCTCCCCGGGCACGAAGGACAGGCACATCTGGCATCCCTCGCTGGTCTCCTTGGGCACCAGCGGCCGGCAGCGCAGCGCCACGCGCACTGGGATGCCCTTCTCGTCCTCCCGCATCGTCGCAAGCCTGCGGGACACGAGCGCCGTGAGGCGGAGCGGGGACCGAGCGGGAACCGCTGCGGCCCTGCCCGGGATGGAGGAGGGGTGAAGCGGTCTTAGGGGGGCTCTGGGAGGGAGCGGGGGGTGAAGCGACCCTGCCGGGGTTCTGGGATGGAGCGGGGATGGAGCGGAAGCCCCGGGGGGGGATGTGGAGCTGGAGCGGGCCCGGCCTGGCCCTGCCCGGTGTTGCGGGGCGGCCGCGGGACTGACCTGGAACCGCTCTGCCCGTTCCAATGGCAGCGCCCGCAACGGCCGCCGTTCAAACGGGGCCGCGCGCCGCCACGGCAAATCAACGAGCGGGAGGCCAGGCAGGGCGGAGCCCGAGCCAATCGCGGCCCAGTGCGTCACCGAGAGGCGGGATTCCGACCAATCGCAGAGCGCTGCGTTATGAGGGCGGGGTCAACAGAGGGTGGGGGTGGGGAAGCCCGAGGGGCGGGGCGGAGCCCGTCGCGCGGGGGTGCGTCATGTGGAGGGGCGGGGCTAGCGCGGTGTGGCGGCCAGTCGCAGCGCGCTGCGTCAGCGAGGGGCGTGTCCCGGCGGCGGCGGAGCGGAGCGCAGCATGGAGGGCCGGGTGCCCTACGACGACTTCCCGGTGGTGTTCCTGCCGCCCTACGAGAGCCCGCCCGCCTGGGTCCCGCCGCACGAGGTCAGCCCGGGACGGGGGAGAGGCGGGGGGACGGCTCGGGGACGGCGGCGGCGGCCGCGGGGTCCCGCCGGGCGGGGTAGCCCGGCCCGGCCCCGGCTGAGCGCGTATCGCCCCGCAGCGCGTGTATCACCCCGACTACAACAACGAGCTCACGCAGTTCCTGCCCCGCACCATCGTCCTCAAGAAGCCGCCCGGGGCGCAGGTGAGGCGGGCGGCGCCGCCCCGGCGCTGCCTGGGTGCGGTGTCGCGTTCCCGGACGCGGTTCCCAGAGCGTTTCCCGGTCAGAAAGGCGCTGGGATTGCCATATTCCCGACTGGCAGCGTCCTGGCACAGGGAATTGCTGTGACAGGCGTGGGGCGGGCAGGGTGGCAGATTCCAGGGTTGTTCCTGGTGTGGTATCTCGGGATGTGGGGCTGGTGTAGGATGGCAGCGGGGTCCCCTCAGGTGTTCCCGGTGGCAGGAATTAGGAGAGAGGGTCGGTGCTGCTGCGTGGCTGAGCGCTGCAGCACCCACGCCTTGGATCCATCCGGGAGACAGAGCAGGGAGGGGGGTTCTGGGGAACTGGAAGGGCCCTGGACAGAGAGAAGAGTCCTGGGGAATGGAAAGAGAGCTTGCCCAAAGGAAGGGTTCTCTGGTGACTGCATTTCCCTGATGGTTTTTCCCGCAGTTGGGCTTCAACATCCGGGGAGGAAAAGCCTCGCAGTTGGGAATCTTCATCTCCAAGGTGTGTCCATCTTTGTCCTATTCCCACTCGGATCCTGGATCCTGCCTGTGCCGGTGGGAGCAGCTGAGCCGGCCGGGTGTGCCTCACACCCCTGAGCTCAGGGCTAGGATTTGCCACAAAGTCCTCAGAACATCCTGCACCACTCCCTGATCTCTTCCCAGCCCCTGGAATTGCTCCCGGGGGCAGTGTGGGAGGGGAGCTGTGCAAGATCCACCGCTGCCATCCCTGCTCTTCCTTCCCAGGTGATTCCCGACTCGGACGCTCACAGGGCCGGGCTGCAGGAGGGGGACCAGGTGCTCTCAGTGAACGATGTGGATTTCCAGGACATTGAGCACAGCAAGGTGAGTGCTGAGACGGGGAATCCACCTCATTCCAGGCTCTCAGCCCAGCACAGAACCCATGGGATGCTCTTTCCTTGTTTTCCAGGCAGTGGAGATCCTGAAGACAGCACGGGAGATCACGATGCGTGTCCGGTACTTCCCCTACAGTAAGTGCCCAGTCCTGGAATGCTCCTTGGGAAGCAAACTTCCATAAATCCCTGCCCATTCCACCCGAGTTTAGCAGCCCAGGGTCACTGACTGTTGATTTGGGATCAGGCATCACATCAAGATTATGAGGCCTGGCCTCATCTGCCCACCTTGGAAAACCTGGAGAGCAGGAAGGTGGGACGGTTGGGGAATAAAAAGTTAATTTGGAGCCCATAAATTTAAGCTAATTATCCATGAATAACATAGGAACGAGCTCTGGCACAAGTGCCAATGGTGGTTATCCCTCCCTGAGGATGTTTGAGTGAAGGGGTTCACTCCTTCCATGTTTCTGCTTCTCCTCCCAGTTTCTGCTTCTGCACCCATAAAGTTCCAAGATTTAAGGGATTAAAAAAAAGAGAGAAATCAAGCCAAACATGGATTCTTCATAAAATGGAAAGTGGCCATGAAGAAGAAAAAAAAAGGAGTAGGGGAAGAGGGGGTTTCAAACAAATAATCTCAACCAAATAGTTTTGTTCTAAATGCCCTAAAATCACTTGAAATGACTGGTGGGGGTGCACTTTTAAAGCCAGAGGGTCTCAAACATTGCCTCCACGTGGGAATGTGTGTTTTCCTGGACATTTTGGGTAATTCCCCCTGGCCATCCTCTCCTTGTCCCTCCCTCCCAGATTACCAGCGGCAGAAGGAACGGACAGTTCACTAACAGGGAGCTGCCAAAACCTCTCCACTCCTTTGTCCCAACGTCTGAGATGACTCCTCACGTTTCAGCTTTCACTGGAGACACCACAGTCCTGCACAGGATCAGCTCTTTCCCCTGTGGAGAGATGCCAAGGGGCTCATTTGGCTGGAAGATGATTGGGGATTGAGGCTGTGCTCCTGGGAGTGGGTGTTGGGAAGAGCTGGTGTGAATGGGTCTGGGGGGGCAGCTGTTGCAGCAGGATTCTGATTTTAGCAGGACTTAAATTGAGTTTTGGGCTGGTTCTGGATCCCTTGATCCTGGATCCCTGGTTGTTGAGCTTCCCTGAGCAGAGCATGGGCATTGTCCTCCAGGAAATTCACCTGTTCCACTCTCTTGTGCCATGGAATCCTTTCCTTCCCTGTCCCACCTCTGCTCTGCATTGCTGGGTTTGCTGGGAACTCCAGGAGTAAAATCCAGCCCCAGTCCATGCACAGCTCTGGCTGTTGGTGGCTCTTTGCTGATAAAACCTCCACAATATAGGGCTGGGATGTTTGGAAATGTTAATTACCAAGGAAACATGTTAATTATGAGCAAATCCAGGGGCAGATGCCTGGTGGGATCACATTGTAATGGCTTCAGGACAGCCCTGGCTCTGGCCTTCTCTTCCTTGTGGTGTTTTCCACTTTTTCTGTAAAAACAATCAATAAATCAATGAATCCTGAATTCAGCTTATTCTCATTCAGGAATTCTGTGTGGAGGTTGGGATGTACCCACCATGAGCACCATTCCAAGGAAATGCTGGGACAAGGCTCAGCTCCAGTCACCCTTGCAGCCTGCAGGAGAAAATGTGGGATCTGCAGCTGTTTCAGGGGATTTTTCCACTGGCTGTGCTGGAAATCAGTCCCTGATTAACCCTGGAGTGTGTTCAGCACTGCCGGGAAGGAGCAAGGCAGGATTTTGGCTGTGGTGGCACCAGCACAACTCCAGGAGCAGGGCAGGACACTGAGCCTGGCTGGGAGTGAGGAAAAGACACTGGAAAAGAGATTTTCACTCAGAATTGAAAATTAGCTTTTCCATCAGAGGAATGAACATCCTTGGAAGCCCCTGCAACACCCTGGGCAGGGGAAGGAGACCTCTTGTATCACCTCTCTGGTCTCACACTGGTTTCCCAGGATCTCCCTGTTCCATAGGGAAAGAGGAGCTCTCTCCACAGGGAGCTGCAGATACAATTTCAGTGTTGAATTTGTCCCTCCTGCTTCAGAGCATTCCCTGGCTGCAGCTCCAGGAAGGTCTCCCCTGCCCTGGGCAGTTCCTCCCGAGGAATGACTCAGGTGTTTTCCTGCTGACCTGGCTGACAGCCAGCAGAAAGAGTGGATTCTTTCCCAAGGCACATTCATGTCTTGGGTATGTGAATTAGAAATGCATTAAGGCCACCAGAGTCCATTTCATCCTCCAGAACTCGAGTAGTTACTGATTCCTGGTGGGAAAACAACAGCTCTGGCAACACTGGATTTTTTTAGTGACTGACAAAACTGAGATGAGAGGCACAAATTTATAAAACCATGGAATGGTTTGGGTGGGATGGAGCTTAAAGGATCATCCAGTGCCACCCCCTGCCATGGGCAGGGACACCTTCCCCTATCCCAGGTTGCTCCAAGCCCTGTCCAGCCTGGCCTGGGACACTTGCAGGGATGAAGGGAGCACTGCCAGGGGTTCAGGCTGCAGGGAAGCAGCACTGGCAGAGGTCCTGCCGGTCCTTCTGGAGCAGCAGGATCTGTCCCAGGTGTGTTGCAGAGCAGGGCTCACCTGAGGGCTCCAGGAGCCGAGTGCTCTGGCTCCTTTGAGAGTCATGTTTGGATCCACAGGGTTCTGTTGTTATCCCAAAACAGGGCTGAGATCATTGAAGCATGTCCAGCCCTAACCCTCAGTGAGGCAATTCCACCTACAAGTCCCTTGTTCTTCCAACATCTGGACATCACTTCCGGCTCATTGACTGCTCAATTTCTTGGATTAAATATCTTTTTTTTTTTTTTTTTTTTTTTTCTGATTAGACTTGAGAGTTACAAAGATCAAACGTCAAAGAAGAGACTGCCTGAGAAAATTTTTACATATTCCACATTTTTCAACAATGTCAGCAAAGTCTCCTCTGCTTCCTCTGTCCTTCCCCCTCCTCCTCCATCCTTTTCCCCTCCCTCCGGTCCATTCTTTCTCCCTCCTCTGTCCTTCTTTCTCCATTCCTCCACCTCTGTCCCTCTTCCTCCCATCCTTCTTCCTCATTCATCCTTCCTCCTCTATATCTCCTCCTCTTCCTCCTTCATGCCTCCTGCTCTATCCTTCCTCCTCCTCCATCCCTACTCAGGCCAGGAATGTCACACCTCGGAGCAAACCCCTTTTAGCCCCCCGGCCCGTGTGTGGCAGCAGAAGAGCGCAGTGTTGGTGAAATAACTTTATTTATTTAGTGATACACTGTGGCTGTGTCACACAGTCCTTACTCAGAGTTACAGTCACACTTACTCGCTACAGCTACAAGACAGCAGGGCCGGACACACGGCAGGAACACATCCAGAAAAACAGTGGGAAGGGAACTATTGGATTCCACTAATTACCCCCCGACCCGTAATTGGGGTCTCCCCCCTCCCGCCCCGGTCCGTGACTCGAACAACACGAAGGGACAGCAGAGCTGCCTGTGAGGAGGGACAGCAACACCTGTTCTACAGACACGGACACCGACACCAGCAATTCCCACAATGGGCTATGTACAGGGAATGGGATCAGCTTCCCGAGGGGCGGGGAACGGGGAGTCACATCCCAGCTTCCTCCTGCAGCCGGCTCGCCCGGAGGGGAAGGGACTCAGGGGACCTCGGTGACCTGCTGCCAGGCCAGGGCTGCCACATCCCAGCCCAGGGCTGTCCCTTCCCGCCCTCAGGTGGACACAGGGTGTCAGGGACTGAGGGACACCCTGCCGGGGGAGGGGAGGGAGTGTCACCGACCCCCCTCAGCGTGGTCACGCTGTGGTCACTGTCCTACCACAGCATCCTCCGTGTCACACAGGCCAGGTGGGGAAAGGACAGTGGAATTCTCCTCTCTGCCACCTGACAAACCAACTTTTTGTGGACCCAAACCCCCAGGAAATCTCTGGAAAGCTCTATGAAATAACTCAAAACCAGGGGCTGGGGGAAAGGAGGCAGTTCCCAACCTCCAAGGTTGGGGAGTGACACCGGAATTCCTTTCAGCAGCGTCCAACCCTCCAACCCTCCACCCACTGTGACAAGAATTCCCTCCACTGCTCCCCTCAGCTTTGGCAAAGGTTAAAACTCCCCCAGGAGTGAAATGCTGCTGGTCCCACCCCAGAGCTCTGCTCCAAGGGCAGAGGCAATGGGTATGACTCCATCAAGCAGCAACCTGGCAATGGGAGAGCAATGTTGCCCTTCCCTCTGCTGTGGCTCTCCTGCTCTGCATGAAGCAGCTCCCATGATGAGGAACAGGAGAATGGAGATCAGGGAAGGAGCCTGAGGAGCATCCATGACTCCCAGGGCAGGTATTGCCCCTGCAGTGATGGATTCCAGGTCACTGTTTGCTTGCAGAATCCCTGAGGATCTCTCCCCACCCAGCCTCGGGCTGCAAAGCCTCTGTTCACTCCTCCTCCCCCTGTCTGCAGCCAAGACTCACCAACACCCCCTGGATGGGAGGGGAGCAGGCTCTGGGATGTCCTTGCTACACAAATGGGAGCAACAAGGCCAAAAGCTCTCAGAGTTTGGGGCTTTCCAGGGCCCTGTGTGACACGAGGGGCAAAACTGGGAAGCTGTGAGCAAGAGTTAGCCAGGATCATCCACGGAAAGGAGAAACCAGGGAGCTCATGGGGTGTGTGCCCTGCGGGAAGCAAAGCCTGGGAACAGGGAACCTGCAGAGTCCAAAAAGGCAAGTCCAAGTGACTGGTTTAAGTTTAAGGAGCAGCCTTTTACCAGAGGAAGTGGGGATGCAGGACAGGCGGTTGGAGAGGGCAGGGGGAGGACGCAAGGCAGGAGGGAAGGCAGAAACCCACCCCCCAAAGCTTCATTTTTGTCTTCCCTAACTCGGCAGCTTTTCCATGGCATTCACAAGATACATCTGAGCAGGGAGGCTCCAGGTGGGAGCAGGGGGAGAAAGGGAGGAAGAGAGAGAGAGAGAGAGAGGGAGAGAGAGAGTGTGAAGGGCACCGTGGTGCCAAAGTGCAACAACATAAAAAAATAAAACTCAAAAAGACAGGACACTCATTCTGCACTCAGGGCTCAAACCATGCAGTGAGAGGGGCGGCCGGGGCTGCTCCCCACCAGTACACAGGGATTCGCTCGCTTAGGAATGGTTTTCCAGCCCCAGAGGGGTGGCAATGAGAGCGGGATGTTCTCCGGGAGCCCGGCCGGGCGGGGTGCTGCTGGCAGGGGCTGTTAGCAGGAGCACCCGCTCTCCGTGACTGGCTGCTCGGGGGGCTTCTCTAGTTTGATGTCAATCACTGCAGGGACAGTCAAGGAATCACCTAGAACACCATCTGGAAGGGTTTTTTGGTGTCTCTCCACGGCCTGCCTGCACAGGGTAACTGCAAAGCCAGGGAGATGGTGAGACCTTTCAGAGGATGGACAAAAGGAGTAATAAACTCTGGTGGTTTTAAAGCTGTGGAAATTCCATCAGTTTGCGTGGAGAAGCAAAACTTGTGCTGGTCGTTAGTTGTGTACATTTATATCTGGCCCACAAACAGGGTCATATAATCCCAGGATGGCTTGGGCTGGAGGGATCTTAAAGATCACTCAGTGACCCCAGCCATGGGCAGGGACACATTCCACTGTCCCAGGGTGCTCCAAGCCCCATCCAACCTGGCTTTGGACACTTCCAGGGATCCAGGGGCAGCCACAGCTTCTCTGGGCATCCTGTGCCAGGGCCTCCCCACCCTCACAGGGAAGGATTCCTTCCCAATATCCCATCTAACCCTGCCCTGTGCCAGTGGGAAGCCATTCCCCCTTGTCCTGTCACTCCAGGCCATTGTAAATATTCCCTTTCCATTTTTCTTTTTGGCTTCTTCAGGTCCTGAAGGCCTGAATTAGGTCACCCCAAAGCTTCTCCAGTCTGAACAATTCCAATTCTCCCAACCTTTCCTCATGGCAGAGCTGCTCCATCCCTCTGCTCATATTCCAACAGCTCCATGCCCCGTTTCAGCCACATCCCTGCAAAACCCCAGTAAGGCCCGTCCCCACAAGGTGCCAAAGAAAGTCAGTCAGCCCAACTTAACACCAGATAATTCCCCAATTCCATGGGAAAACAAGGATACTGTCTTCTTTGCTCTTCTCTGGTGTGCTGTCCATCCCGGGTAAGGCAGCAGCCACACGGCGGAAAAGCTGGAAAGCAGCAAGAGAGAAGCTCAAGGCTTGTCAGAAAAACGTTCTGTTAAAAACATTGTTTTACAGCAGGACTCAGGGCCTGAGTTGTATGAACTCGTTAACTGGGTAGTTTAGCAGGCAGAGCAGTGATCAAAAATGCCACTTTGAGAATTTTATGTAGGAAATTTAACAGGTTTTAAAGAACTTATATTAAAGAACTTACTCAATGCCCACAAAAAACCAGTTTTATTTTCCCTGTTCCTGCTTGAAGCGAACATGGAATCAATTAGTAACATTCTTCCAGGGATTCATGGAACTCCCTCCTGCACTCACTAAACACCATTTACCATGTCCAGCCTCTGCTTGTGCACACAGGGTGCACATTTGGGGATTTCTGATCACTCAGCTGGCACTGAATATTCCTCTGTGGAATAACTGAGCTTTTAGAGCCCAACCCTTCAGGTCAGTCCTGCTGCCAAACAGCCACTCCTCAGCAGAAGTGCTGGCTCCAGGGAGCTGCAGGCACTCTGGGAAGGATGTGCTGGAGCTGGGAGGGGCTATAATACCCCCAGAAAACCTGGAAAATGGGTTTGCATCATTCCTCAGTCAATGTTCTGAGCTCACCCTCACACAGCGCAGACACTGCCAGGCTGCTGAACTCTGCTGCACCAAACACCAGAGCAATCCCTGCTGCTGCTGATTTCCCTCCCAGCAGCTCCTCAGCCACCCCTCCAAAGGGTGTTCCTTGCAAAACCAAGGTCCCAGTGGGGTGCTGGAGTTTGCAGCCCTCAAATCCCAGCTCTCCCCACGAATATCCACTGGGCAAAGAAGGCAACACGAGTCAAAGTCAAACACTAAAGTGGGTTCAATCCAGAACAGCCACAAAAACTGAGCCCAAAGCCTCTAATCCCACTGTGAGGTTGTACCAAGCTGCTGGTGTGCAGCAAACTCCTGAGGATGTTTCCCAACTTCCTCCAGAGCTCACAGCTCATTATTCCAAGCTGTCATATCCAGAACAATCCCTGACCAGTGGAGAGGGGAATCACAAGCAAAAGGCAAAAGGTACAAGCAGAAATCTGAGAAATTCTGCTTAAAACAGAAATTCAAAGGTTATTTTGCTGTTTGGTTGATCAAACACTGGTGTCTGGACAGTCCCTATCCTTTGAGATATTCCAAACTCAGCTGGAGTCAGCTCTGGGCAGCCTGCTCTGAGCAGGAGGGTTGGAAGGGGTCATTTCCAGAGATCCCTTCCAACCTCAATTCCCCTAAAATATTTCAAGATTCTCTGCCTGGCAAACAGAAGAAGGAACCACTACTCCAGTGCATCAGCAGAAACAATTCTCCCCACGGATGTCAGCAGAGATTTCAGCAAACAGTGCCTTGACTGTGAACCAAACCAAGCTCCAGCTGACTGCCTGCACAA
Source organism: Acrocephalus arundinaceus (assembly GCA_021534815.1). Classification (NCBI taxonomy): domain Eukaryota; kingdom Metazoa; phylum Chordata; class Aves; order Passeriformes; family Sylviidae; genus Acrocephalus; species Acrocephalus arundinaceus. The sequence goes on along the minus strand of JAJEOU010002847.1, from coordinate 9,119,866 downwards.
AGCAATGATTTTTTTTTCCCCTTTCCCATCCCTCAGCACATTCTGGAGTGAGTTCTTTGTTTCAAGGTTTAGCTTTGACAGGGAATCATTGACTCAACAGGAAAGGAGCTTGCACTACATAAACCAAGAAACATCACAGGGGCTGGCATTAAACTCGAGGAAATTCCTGCAGGATCACAAACCCACCCTGGAGCAGACCCAGAGCAGGGAGGGACAGATTCCTGACTGAGAACACAGCCTGGACGTACCTGTTTCACATTGTAGCCAGTCTTTGCACTGGTCTCAATGAACATCACATTCAGCTCTTTGGCTCTCTGTTCCCCTTCCTCTGTGGTGATTTGCCTGCACAAGGGTGGAAAAGAGACACAAGGAACAGAAGGAGGAGTTAGAGATGGCTGGGAGTGAGTTGCTGCTCCCCCTCCAAGAGGGTACAGCCCACCAAGGCTTCACCACCCCCAGGTCTTTCAGTTTGGAGTGAAACCACCTCAGGGAAGCTCCCCAGGGAGCACCTGGAGCTGTGGCAGGTGAGCAGCACAGGATGAAGCTTGTGCAGAACATCTGAGCCTCATCCACAGCATTCCAAGGAAGGAAAAATCCCCACACCCGGACAGGGAGTTTCCCAAATCTAACAGAGGGAATGTTGTGAGGTGACACAAAGACTCCAGAAAGGCTCCAGCAGCAGGGACAGTGCAGCAGCTTGGGGACAAGCACCTGGAATTGCCCCACTCTGTGTCCCATTAAGTCCTGCTTTAGCACTGCTTTCAGACACACAACACATTCAGCTCTTGGGCTTTTCCCTCACCCTCCTCCACAGAAATCTGTCTCCAGCAATGAGAACAAATCACAGAGCAGAAAAACCAAACCAAAGCAAAGGAGTCCAAAAATTACAGAGAGAAAGCTGCAGGGAGAAAAAAGAAAAAGAAAGAAAAAACAAAAGCAAAGCAAAGCAAAACAAAAAAAGAACCCAACAAAAAACCAACTGAAGCAACATTGACTGGAATGAAAAACTTACCAGGCTGCACTGAACAGGAACAGAGCTATTTTTAGTGCAGCCTTTTGGCCTCAGAACTTGCCTCATCCTTGTTTTTTATCAGAGGATGAACGGCTTCCCTGTATTCTGCCTCAAAAAATGTCACCTTAATGACACCAGAGGTGGCTTTGCCCAGCCTTACATGCCCAGAATTTCAGCCTCAGACAAATCCAACTTCCTTTGAAAAGAAAGGCAAGGCAGCTCCTGTTACTGACACCTTCCCCACCATTCCAAATTCCAGCCCACACCAGGACTACTGTCACATTCAGCTCCCAAAATAAGAATTCCCAGTGCTGCCTGAACTTCAGCTGTAGCTGCTTCAAACAATTTTCTGGTATTTTTAATTCTTCCAGCAGTGCCAGGCCAGCTGTTGTGCACCATCAGGAAATACTCCAAGGCTGAAATGATCTCATTGGGCTTTCTAGTTTCACATGAAACTGGATTTTGAGGGGAATTAGAAACGCCAGGTTAGTCAGTCAGGGAGCTGCAGCTATTCCCAGCTCCCAGGAGGGCATGAGAGACACTCAGTGGTCAAAATCACTCAGTGGTCACAAAATCCAGAGCTGGCTCAGGGACAACATGTTGGATTTTGCTTTTGTGAATGATTTCAGGGACAGACCATGTTCACCACACATGGAATTCTTAAGCAAAATGAACTGTACATGTTTTTATTGTATTCCTAAAGCTCTGAGCACCAAATTTTAGGAATATTTCCAAAGTGCAAGGCACAGGACACCTCGAAACGCTGCTCAGTGAAGTAGGAAAAGCCAAGTGGAATTATTCCTTCTCTTCCTGCTGGGCATGAAAACTAAAAACAGGGATGCTGGGGATGTTGGGACACAAAACCACCAGAATCACAGGAGAAAATCCATATCACAACACGTCCTGAAGGAATGTGTAACTGCAGGAGTAAAGCAAGGGTAAGAATTTAAAATGTCGGAATGTCCCACACTCAGATCACTCTGCCCACCATCCCAAGAAGCAGAGTGAACAATGATATTCAAATAAAAGCTAAGTTTTGTTCAGAAAACATTAATTTCATCTATAAATTGTTCTCCTTTGATCAGGAAAATCTTGCAAACAGCCGAAGTACAAGAATTTGATTTTTTAAGACTTTATTTTGCTGTGAAATCCAGGTGGTTCCCAGTTCTGCCTTCCTGAGGTGATCAAAATCTCCCCATGGTTTCAAGCCCTCACACATCCCCTGACATTCAAAGCCCACATTTCCGGGGTGGGTGAGGATGTTTCTGGGATGTGTGAGGGTTGGAACTGCCTGGTTCACTCCATCTTCCTTTTGCCAACTGCTTCTGGCACCACCCATTAAAATAAAAACCTTCCCTTATCTACACTGCTCCTGACACCTTCCTAAGGAACAAAAATCTCTGAAAATATTCAACAAAATTATAGTTAAATCAACAATCCAGAGAAGGATTTGGAATAGGAACACAAAGTCTGTGCTCTTCTAAAAACCCTTTACATTGGTTATTTTGGTTGATGTGCTGTAAAATTAAGAGTTTTAAAACAAAATGCTTTATGGCACCTCCCAAAACATTAAGTCTGTGTCATTTTAGGAGTCTAATTAAAGTTTTGTGTCTCTCTTTGGGGGAAGTTTGGGTTCTGCTGATCTGGTTTCCTTTCACACATCTACAAACTCAGTGTGTGCTATGTATGACACGAAATTTATTTTCAGAGAAATTCGTACTTTTAGATCAATCCTACAAAAGATTGTGCTGCATCTTAATGAGGAGAAACTGTGCCATGAACTTCCAGCTGCATGTGCACAGAGTGTGAGGGAAATCGGTGGCAAATAGTGAAAATCAGTTGATTTCCCTGCTTTTACAGGCAGCTTTTACCTCAGTGTGAAAAGGAAAATCAGACAAAACACCCCACTGAGAAAACAGTGCAGAGGCACTTAAATAATTTTTTTTTTAGGTGGGTTTGTTTTAAACTATCTGTTGGACAGAAAAGGGAGTGACTTTTGCTGAAACCAGCAATGAGAATTTCCTGACAAGCAAATTACGTTGTGTTTAAAACCAAGCCCTGTTTTAAGCCCAGACTGGCCCCAGTCCTTGATGGCTCTGGGAGGGTGGCAGGGCCCAGTTTCCCCCGTTACCTCTTGTCTGCCAGGTCGGTTTTGTTCCCCACCAACATGATGATGACATCACTGCCTCGCTCTGTCCTGACGTCATCGATCCACTTGGAGGTTTGCTGGAAAGAATTCAAGTCTGCAGGGAAGAATGAAATAGCAAAGCTGAGGATAAAACTCCTTTATGACAGGGAAATGCTTCACTCGAACTCAGGTTCTTCTCCAAACCTCCCCACCCCGTATCAATTATTTCCTACCCAGACGAATAAAAAAAGGAAGGGGGGAGAACATTTCTGATTTTAATGATGCTTTTGCAGAAGTTGTGGTTGTAACTTCTCAGTTCTGCTTGTGTGGGGTGTTTCTAACAAGGCCACAGCAGAGCGCCCCTCCCCTGTGCTGCCCCCAGGCCCCACTCACTTGTGATGTCGTAGACCACGACGGCGATGGTGGAGTCGCGGATGTAGCTGGGGATGAGGCTGCGGAACCGCTCCTGCCCCGCCGTGTCCCAGAGCTGCAGCCGGACCTGCTGGGGCCAGCCCGGCCCACCAGGGGGAGGAGAGAGAGCAGGAAAACCCTTTAGGGAAAAGGCCACTTCCACACCCGACTGCAGCAGCTGAGGTGACCTTGTCATCTCGCCCCAAATCCAACCACAGCAGAGCTGTTGCCTGGATCTGTTTGTAAAGTGCTTTAATTCCCTCCTTTTCCTGCCCAGAGATCCTGCTGTTCCCAAACTTCTCTAGGATTTGGCTCCCACCTCATCACTGGGGGTAGCCAACAGCACTGATCTCCCAGGATTATGGACAGGATCTCCACAGGACTCATAGTCTGGAGCATCTCTGATCAAAGCTTTTGGGGCAATTCCCACAGGGCAGACACCAGGCAGGAAAACAGCATCCAGCATGGAGCATCCATGTGATGGCAGTGGGGATCTTCATGTGATGTTGAAGCAATGACAACTTAAATTCCAGCAGAAATGAAAGCAAATGTTACACACTGCAGGGTTCAGGTGGTGCAAAGGACATTGGGTTCTCCCTTGCAGAGCAGCACAGGAATCAGAAAAATGCTGGGCCAGGTAGAGTTTGACCCCAAACACAAACTGTTATTTTTATACATTATTACGTATTATCTATTATTATATATGACAGCTCCAAGGTCTGGGACTTCCCTGGCTGAACCAGCATTGCTCAAAAACTTCCCAAACACCCCAAACAAAAAGCTTTCCACACTGGGAGTGCCTCCTTTTCCTTCACCCCACAGTGCCTGAAAACAGGATTGCTCCTCATTCCCAACAGTTTTATGGAGGCAGCCACTGGTTCCCAGTTTACAGCCACAAATAATCCCAGCAGGGAGGCAGAGCACTGGTTAATGAGGAGGCTCATCAAGGAAAAAGCAGCTTCCTCAGGACCAGTCACTGCTTGTTTAGAGGAGGAAGAGAAGCTGATAAAGCACAGGGCTGCAGTCAGATTCAAAACAACATCTTATCTACATCAGGGAATGTCGAGCTGATGCCCTGGGGCTTAAGGAAGATTAGGGTTTATAGTTAAAGCAATTAGCTCTTGCTTCAATTTGAAGGCAGACTTGATTACAGGAGCAGAAGTCAGGGCTCTTCTCTATCCCAGGAAACTCAAGGTGACAAACTGGGAGCACCTGGGCAGTGTCACAGCAGAGCTGGAAGATCAGACTGATACCGACAGCTCCTGGACTTCCCAAGTTTCCACAGCCTTCCTGGACAGTGCTGTTACACTGGAATATTCACCACGAACATTCACCCAGGTGGTGACTGAACCACCCCAAACCTTCAGACTCACAGGCAAAAGGCAACTGCAGGAAGCACCAGAGAGCTGGCCCAGGTGACTTGTTTAATTCGTTGAATTTATTAAATTAGTTTAATTTGTAATTTGTGCAGGGTAATGCTCTTTGAGGGAAGATCTCCAGTGAGCAGGTACCACACACAGCCCTGAAGGGACCCAGGTTTGCTGCATTTCTGCAAGTTCAGGTTTGTGTGTACCCATTTTAGAAGGGAAAATACAAACAACCACTGTGGGACACCAGGAATGATCCCAGCCTCTCTTAGGAACAACCTTCAGGAGGGGCCTGAGCTGAGTACGGACTCCCTTCATGGATCTCTCCACCTGCATTTTGGGATGTCCAGCACATCAACAATATCTAAACAATTTCATTTAAAAGTACCTGAGCATGTCTCTTCTGCAACACAAGAAAACTTCAGACCTCTCAGCCACTAACAACAAAATGAAATTATCTGCAAAGATCAGCCTGTTACTGAAGAATGATGAGATCAGCTGTCACTTAATTTCTTCTGACATGGCTGGGAGCTGTTAAGAACAGCCTGGACTGGCAAAATGTTTCCAGCTGCCTGGATAAACAGCATCCTGTACCTGCACAGTGGGAAAAATGATGCCAAGCTGTGCATCCTGCCCCGCTGCCTCAGCCAGGAGAATCCCCAGCACAGGCCACCACCTGCACATCTCTGGCCAGTTTGACATCATTTGCACCAAACCAGGAATTCCCCCAGAATTCTCTCCAGGACTGGGAGAAATACCAGGAAATTATTTGCCCTGGATAATGAGGATAAATCACAGCCTGTTATTTGTTAAGCACTTCAGCTTAGCAGAGTAAAACAAACACCTGGTCCTCACTCTAAACTTGTTGGTAACAGAATAAACCTGGGACAGAGCTTTTCCACCTGTGCTGTTTTCATTATGAAGTTTATATAAATCCTAATACTGCAGATTAACAAAACCCCCACCAGATCAAGTGGAATCAATAACAAGGAGTTACTATGAAGTAATTCTCTTCATAACTTTCTATCTTGTATTGAAACATTCATGTCAAGTGTTACAGAGAATTTCCCTCTAAGCTTGCTTGTTCTTTAGAAATTGTGGTTGTTGCACCTCTCCTCTTTCAAAACCTCTCTCCTGAGTCTCCAGGTCTCTTTTCCAACAAAATGAGAATCTTGAATCCTCCTAAGTCACTCCACAGCTCCTTTAAAAGGGTCTTGTCTTGTTTTACCTACTCTGACAACATTCCTCTGCTTTGGAACGTGAAGCTGATACTTGTATAACCTCTCTCCTCACCCAGAAATGAAAAAGAAAAATAATTTTGAAGTTAGAAAAACAAACAAAAAGCAAAACAGAAAAACAATAAAGCTTTCCAAAGGCTACTAACAGCCAGCACAGACACTGGAATTCCCAATCCCTGCCAACACCCACAGGGTGGGCTATTTCAGCTCTTTTTGGGTACCACCACCACTTCCAGAGTAAAGATATGTGTTAAAAGCAAGGTCCCTGCAGACCCTGGGCTCGATACCTACTTGTGATGTCAAAGACAATGAGAGCCACAGCAGAGTCACGGATGGAGCTGGGAATGAGGAACCTCTCCTGGCCGGCTGTGTCCCACAGCTGCAGCCTGATCTGGGAAATGGAAAAGTGCAGGGGAAGGGGAAGGGGAACAGCAGGAAAATGGAGAACAAAACCAAAACTCAAGTGAAATCAAAATAAATAAATAAAAATAAGTTGCAAAGCAAAACTAAGGCAACAAAAGGAAAGTTCAAATGGAACAGAAATGTGAAAAGAGGCAGCCACACTTCCCAAGGTTTGGGACCATCCCTCCCTCCACAAACCCAGGAATATCACACACATGCCAACACCAGAAACCAGGAGAGCCCTAAATCCCTCCTCACAGCACCAGCTGACAAGGGAAATGCACAGCCAGGCCTCAGGGATCCTGCCAGAACAGCCACACAAGCAGCTGGCCAGATGTGGGACTCCTGACCCTAAGGGCCACCTCAGCCCAGCCTGGATGATCCCACTGGAAAACCAGAGGTGGTGGAACCCCCAACACCAACCACCCTCCAGGCTGGCTCCTGCACTGCAATCCAACAAGGCTGGGAAGGTATGGACACACAAAGGGGGAAGAGCTGCTCAGTCTGTCAGGAATGAGGGGAACTGGCACATGGATGTGGCTCCTGACAGCCAGGACTGAGGATGGGGCTTCTGGTGGCTCCAGCTCACTTAATGCCACACATCCCAATGCTGGGAATGTCACACTGCTGCCCTTCCTGGGACATGGTTTTAAAGAACCAAATTCCACAAGTATTTCATGGAATCCCAGAATGGTTTGGGTTGGATGAGGTATTAAGCCTCATCTCATTCCACCCCTGCCTCATCTCATTCCACACCTTCCACTGGACCAAGATGCTCCAAGCCCTGTCCAACCTGGCCTTGGGCACTTCCAGGGATGAGGATCCCTTCTGTTGGCTTGTCCAGGCCATGTTTAGAGCTGAGTGATGGAGCACAGGTACAATTTCAGGATACATCATTTGCTGCAAGGCCATATCAAATCCACCAAAGCACACATCCCAGCTGGAGACTCAGCATTCCTCATTTCCAGCCCAGAAATCAAAGCCTATTGCAAAATCCAGCATTAACCACATCTGAGAAACTATTCCAGTGTCTGAATTTTCCCAGCTTGTTTGCTTATATCTGTCCCTCCTCTTATCTACACTCCACACCTCTGTTATTTGAACAGGCTTGATGGGCTCTGTGGACCACTTACAGAATCAGGAAAGCTCACAGCATTCCAACACCGGGAGGAAAATGGGATTTTCTGGATAGCAGGGCAGCAGGTGAGTGACATCCTGACTAAACCCACACCACTATAACAGCGCACAGGCATCCACAGCATTCCCAGGATCTTTGCCTTAAACACAGGTTAAGGAAGGGCTTTTCTAAGAGGGAATCATTGGTAAAATGGCAGAGAAACTCTCAGGAAACTCAGCACACACACTGGGAAGAGACTTCTTTGGAATCAGCAGGCCCTGAGCTCCACACAGGAATGCTCCCTGCTCTTCACAGCTCTGTCACACTCCTCACACAGCAGCAAAATGGGAAAAAGGCAAATACTGGCAAAACATGAGCAAACCCACAAATACTGAGAGGAAACCCAGGAGAAGGGAGTTAGAGGTCTCTCTGCAAACAGGAATCTCAGATTGCTTTACTGCAGTAGGTCAGAGCTGTGTTACCACAGGAGCTCCCTAGGAGGAGGAACGAGGTCTGATCATGATGGACTTCAAGACTTGGAACACCAATCCCTTGGCTTTTTATTGGCTTCAGGAGCTGCACTGGATGAGCCATGTAGGTCCTTTCCAGCTCAGATTATTCTGTGGTACCTGAGGTCTGCTCAGCCCTTTCCATCCTGACAATCCCAGAGGCAGAGCTGCAAATCCCAGAGGTGCAAACTGCACCTACAGCAGGCCCACACAACAGGCAGCACATTCCCTGGGATGTGACTCTTATCCAGCCCCAATCTTCCATGGAAGATTTGGCTTCCTGATAGAGGTATCAGATCTTGTACCAGTGATGGGATCCAACCAAGGCTGGTTCTCTGGAGGCTGCTGGGGGATCCCAGCAGCTGCTGGAGGAAGGGCCAGGGGGAAGAGCCCTCCCAGCCATCCCACCCCTGCCCCACTCACCGTGCGGTCCTCCAGGTACATTGTTTTGGACAGGAAATCAATTCCAATGGTTGCCTGGAAAGAGGAGAAGCATTAGGAGCTGTGACTTGCCTTCCTGCACCCCCTTTCTGCACAAACTCTCAGAAATGTTCACAAAGTTGTTATGAAGATGGTGATTTGCCTTCAATTGCCTTCAGTTGCCTTCAGTTGAGGTGATAAAAACAAAGCAATCTGGGAATCTGCACCAGCTGCATTTCGCAGCATTCCTCAACACTTCTCAGCTCCACAAGAACCTCTGAGTGTGGATTTTAACCTCAGACACTCCTGTATCTCCACACAGATTGCATCTGAGCTGGCAGCTCCTTCTGGCCTGCCCCAATTCAGTCTGGTAAGAATTATCTTGTTAGAAATACCCAAAAGGTGGAACAAAGGAGATCTATAAAATATGGGCAACCGAAAGCTAAAAAGCCATGTTTATCCAGGCCTCTCTACTTCAGAATGTGCTTCCCTTCCAGTGACACTCAGCAGCTGCATTTCCCAGGCATTCCCACTGCTGCAGCAATTCCAGCACAAAGGCATTTAAAATAATGCACTAGGTTAGGTGCACTCTCAGGCACTTCAATCAAGCTGTCCCACCCCATCAGAACTCCAGGAAAGAGGAGAGAGCTCCTGATGTAACAGATTTGAGTGTTTTAGGCAAATTATCCCCACTCTTAACACAGCTGTACAGTTGTACCTTGGGATAACTGGAAAAGAGCAACAGAGTCAGTTTTGGGAGGGAGAATTTATTTCTGGGAGGTCTATTTTCCACCCAGGCTGTGGTTTATAACAACTACAATAAGCAATAAATAAATCTATGAGAGCATCTCACAAGAGTCAGGAAAAGAAAGGAAGCACAGGAGAAGAAAAACCACAGGAAGCACAGGAGGATGCAGTTCCAGTTCCATCCCAATCTAAACCAGTAACTCTTCCAGGCTGAATTAAAAGATGAAGCCCTAATCTCATCTGCTTTACAGATATTTGATATTCCCACGAAATACCTGAGTGCCTTTTATGCAATTAATTCTTCCCCAAACCTTTAGGCCTCTTACACATCTTCTGCTTTTCATCTGCAGCCTCTTCATCCCCACCCCCCTCTTTGCCTGCCAAGACTTCCCTGGCTTTTCCTATCTTTAGTCCTTTAGTCAAAAAATAGTAATAAAAAAAAATTGAGAGACAAAATATACCAAGCTGACTTCTGGCAGATCCATCTACACACTCCAGACTCAACTCTTCTGACTGAAATGGAAGCTCTAAAGATAACAGAGACTAAGAATGCCAGGAGATGTTGGGTTTTTATTCATTCTCCATTTCCTGAGGCTCTCATATCCATCACCAGAAATCCTGACCAGCATCTTCCCATAAAACAGTGTTCTCCCCATTTTCCTCAAGGCTTCTCACTGGATCTACCCCACATCCAAAGGGGATCTAAACCTTGCTGCCTTTCTGGACACTGCACTTCCTGACATCACACTGGATGCTTTGATTTAACCACAGAGCTTCATCTCCATCTTACGACACATTTTAACCTCTTATCTGATCTTGGACTGACACCTCATGGAGATAAGGACTCCCAGGCATCTATCTGAACAGCAGGGCATGAATTTACCTGTAAATATGTACTTAAAAAGCAAATAAACAGTATCACATACCTGGTAAGTATTGTCAAAACTGTCATACATAAACCTGGTGATCAGGGAGGTCTTCCCAACTACAAGAGAAGAGAAAAATTACTTTCAAGCAGCAGTGGAAAAAAAAAAATAGCACTGCTTTGGGAGTGGCACTGATCTGAGAGCAGCTGCCAATCTCAGGCCATTCCAGCTACACCTTCCTGGGAAGCAGCCAGCTGGAAATTTCAGTCCCAAAATGACAGAGGCAGATCAATCTTTGCAGGTCCGAAATGAATCATGGTAATTACCTGGCTCTCAAATCAGGTGTGTTGGTAACAAAGAAGTGATTGTTTGCTTTGGGCAAGCAATAAATCTGCTTTGTTACCCTGTTCTGCTCCTTATGTAATCCCCAAGTCTGGGACATAAACATCAAAACAAAGCAGGTGATATCCCAGATGCTGTTCTGCTGCCTCTGGCTGCGTGGAAAAGCAACATTCCACACTCCCATCCTTCCTTTGTAACAGGATTTCAGATACAGAGCAAGCTCTGGTGGTTCGTTTCAAAACTTTGAATTTACATCTCCAAATATCATCAAGAGACAAAGCGCAGAACTGACAAGAAGTGAAAAACAAAGATAAAGCTCCAATTCTGGCTCAGGAAGGTGGAGAAAGTGAAGAAAAAATCAAAGGACACAGAGAGAAGAGGGAAGAGGAACAAATTGCCTAAAAAGGTTGTGAAATTATGAACATTGGAGAGGGTTAAAAACAGATTAGACAAATGTCAATCCTGCACTGGAAAGGCTGGGAAATTAGAAAACTTCTGGAAATCCCCCCAAGACCTCCAGTTCCGGGCTCGAGGAGAAGGAGTAATAACCCCACGATGGTTTGGGTTGGAAGGGACCTTAAAACCCATCCAGTTCCACCCCTGTCGTGGGCAGGGACACCTTCCACAGTCCAGGTGGCTCCAAGCCCTGTCCAACGGGCCTTGGACACTCCCAGCGAGAACACAGCACGATTCCAAGGAAAACACACAGCTCATCCATCTATTCCCAGGGAAGGGGCACAAAAGGGAGGCCATCCGAGGGCACGACGAGACCCCCGCGGCTGGGAGGGAGGCCGCGCTGTGCCGGGGGTGCAGCGCAGCTCCGGGGCCGCCTCCCCGCACGGGCTGCGGGCGCACTGCGGGCCCGGGAGGGCGGAACGGAGCCCCGGCCGATGGGAAAGGCCGGGAACGGAGCCCCGGGACCCGCCAGCCCCGCCCGCGGAGCCCTCAGCCCCCGAGCCCCGCCAGGCCCAAACCGCGTCCCCCACCCCGGGCACGGCGCGGCCTCGGCCCCGCACGGCCCCGGGCGCTGCCCCCGCCCCGCCGCGGCCCCTCCCGGTTCCGCCCGGGCCCGGCGCGGCGCTCACCGCTCTGCTCGCCCAGGAAGACGAGCTTGAACTTCCTGAGCGGGTTCCCGAAGTCGCCGCCGCTGCCGGGCGCGGACATGGCGGCGCGGGGGGGCCGAGCGGGAGCCGTGATGGGGACAAGGAGACAGCGCCGAGCGCCCCGGTACCACCGCCCCGCGCGTCACCTCCGCCGCGTCACCGCCGCCCGCCCCGCGGGGAGGCGCGTCGCCATGGCAACGGGAGGGGGGCGCGCTGCCATGGCAACGGCCGGGGAGGGCGGTTGCCATGGCGATGGGGAGGGCGGTTGCCATGGCGATGGGGAGGGCGGTTGCCATGGCGATGGGGAGGGCGGTTGCCATGGCGATGGGGAGGGCGGTTGCCGCGGCGACGGGGACCTCTCCCTTGGGGAGAGGATGCTGCGGCTGTAGCGGGATGTGCCCGGGTTGCAGCGGGATGTGCCCGGGTTGTAGCGGGGAGGGTGTAGCGGGATGTCCCCGGGTTGTAGCGGGATATGCCCGGGTTGTAGCGGGATGTGCCCGGGTTGTAGCGGGATATGCCCGGGTTGTAGCGGGATGTGCCCGGGTTGTAGCGGGATGTGCCCGGGTTGTAGCGGGATGTGCCCGGGTTGTAGCGGGATGTGGCCGGGTTGTAGCGGGATGTGCCCAGGTTGCAGCGGGATGTGGCCGGGTTGCAGTGGGATGTGCCCGGGTTGTAGCGGGATGTGGCCGGGTTGTAGCGGGGTGTGCCCGGGTTGCAGCGGGATGTGGCCGGGTTGTAGCGGGATGTGCCCGGGTTGCAGCGGGGAGATTGTAGCGGGATGTGCCCGGGTTGTAGCGGGGAGGGTGTAGCGGGATGTGGCCGGGTTGCAGTGGGATGTGCCCAGGTTGCAGCGGGCTGTGGCCGGGTTGTAGCGGGGAGGGTGTAGCGGGAGTGGAGCCGGCTGTAGCTTGGCTGGGCCACTCAGAACCGGGGATGGTTGTAGCAGAATGGGTCTGGCTGTACTAGGAAGGGTTGTACTGGGATTGGACCCAGCTGTCGCAGGGTGCACCCAGCCGTACCTTGGATGGGCCCAGCTGTACCAGGGATGGGCCCGGCCGGGACTGGCTGCACCAGCTCCTCCATCACCTCATCCCCCCCTGCACGAAGGCACCGCCTGCTCCCCGCCCAGAACAACACGGAGCCTGCACCGGGCCACCGGGTGGGTTTATTGGTATCAATGACACAGAAGTGTGCACAGCACGGGCAGGTGACAGCCACGCTGGTGACGCGCTCGGCCGGGGCCGTCGCACCCGCCCTGTCCCTCTCCTGGTACCCATGGGAACAGGGAGCACCGCGGGGCTTTCCAGCGTGGCGGTCCCGGGAGGAGCTGCAGCAGCTCTCACCGCCACTACCAGGGCTTGGAGTGGGTGCCGGGAGCCTGGGGAGGAAGGGGGACCTATGGGGACCGTGAGGGGCTGAGGGGGCTGTGCCAGGTGTGGCACAGTGGGGACACTACAGGTGGCTGTGTCCCAGACTGGGGCGTTGGGGCCCAGCAGCTTAGCTCTCCTCTTTCTCAGCTTCCTCCTTCTCATCTTCATCATCCTTCTCTCCCTTGAGCTTCTGGCGAGCAAATTCCTCGATGACAATGTCCTCCTCGCTGGAAGGGAGAGCAGAGCACTGTGAGCCCACAGGAGGAGGGGAAATCCCTGCTGAGCCCAAACCCTGCTCCTAATGGGGACAGTGCCGTGGTCACCCCAGCCCTGTCACCCCACTGAGAACATTCAGGTCACTGTGAGGCACAAACCCAGGCCCCAACACTGTGAGCCTGCATGACCTAAGGAGCTGGGCCTGCAGCTTCTGGTGGTTTTTTACACAATGTTTTGCATTTCTGAGGGAAAACAAGGAAAGGAAAACAAAGAGCTGAGTTACCTCCTTGAAAAGGTGAGCAGTGAGTAACAGCAAGGGAGAGCACAAAGTGAAAATAGGGGAGAAAACAGAAAAAAGGAGTCAGCAAAAGAGATTCCAAAAGCTTGGGAATGTGAAATGATTTGGCAAAATCTATATGGAGCCGTGATGAGTACAGACCAACAGATTTCCTCTTTGGAAGTTGCAATGTTCTCACTGAGCTGGGAAAGGGATGATGTGAAAGGGAGAAGTGTGAAAGCCTGGAGTTGCCGCCTGGTTTTGCAGGCCCCAGATCCCAGTGCTCACATCCTGTTGTGGAGTGTAACCAGACACAAAACCTTTGGCAGGGCCATGGCTGTCAGGAATGGATTTGGCACTGCAGCTTCCCAGAGGGAAGCAGCCTTAGCTGTGGCTTCAGCTGGAATAACTGGGAGGAGGAGAGGCCTCTGGTTCTGGGTGATGTGCAGGGACACAGGGATGTGACTTCCAGCGGTCCAGGGATCTCTGTGTGAGGACCAAGACCATGGAGACATTTTGTCCAGTAGTGGCACTTGTGGCTGGAAGATAATGCCAGCTCCTTCTGAGGGACAGGACAAGGCCTGGGCTTGCAGCTGCTGTGGCTGCAGTGAGGGGAGTTGTCAAAATAGTCCTGGAAATTTGCAGAACACATCCCAGTCCCAGGATTTGATCTCTCCTGCTGCCTCTGGGAGTGGCTGCTGTGACACTGTCTCAGGCTTTGAGACCCGGGTGGTTTAATCCAAGGATGTGACCTCAAGATGGGATGTCACACCCATCTGTGATGGATCTGGTTTGTGTGTTAGAGGGAATGTCTCTTTACCTTGGCTTAGCTGTATTCCAATGGTAAGCACAGGGAGAAAGGGATGGGGAGAGAAAAGATGTGCAGGTTAATACAGAAAGGACATTTGAGCTGACAGTTCTCCTCAATGCCTGGGTGTTTTCCTGGAATGAGTGGCAGTGGGAATGGTGCTGTGGGGAGGACATCTCCCACCCTGCTCCAGGACACAGGGTGGGTGCAGCACAGCTGGACAGCTGTGCCCATCCCTTGGGAAAACTGCTCCCACCCCACTCCAGGACAGCTGGACAGCTGTGCCCACCCCTTGGAGGGCAGAGCAGGGCCCTTGGCACTGGGGCAGCTGCACCAGAGTTGTTTTCACCAGCTCCCCCCTGGCCCAGAAGCGCCCCTTCCCCGCTGATTTTCGGCAGCATCCCCCACACAACTCACAGTCATCAGGCTTCGGGTGCATGAGGATGACGGGCATCTCCACCCCAACATCACTGGAAGGAAAAGCAGCTCTGTCATGAGTCCTGCCCAGCACAGCCCCACGCTCAGCCCCACAGGCAGCTCCCCTTACCTGGCAGTGAGATCCCCCAGGATGCTGTGGCAGCAGGAGAGAAGGGACAGAAATGAGCCAAGGCAGAGGAGGGGAGGTGTTAGGCTGTGCTTTATACTGAAGTGGAAGGTGGTTGATAACAGGGGTGGGGGTCAGAGATCAGCCCAGTGACCCCAGGGGAGCAGGGAAGGGATGAGGGGGCCCATGTTGTGAGTGACCTCTCATATCCCCAGGGTACAAAATCCCCCAGCACAGCCTGATCTGATGATCCCTGATTCCCGTGCCCACAGAGCCTCACCCTCCTCGGGACACCACCAGGTTGACTTTCACTTTGTAGGACACCAGGATGCCCAGCACCTCCTTGTCCATGCCGGGTCTCAGGCTAGGAAAAAGGCAGAGGGGGACAGTGAGAGGGCAGTGCTGCCTGCAGACCCCACACCCTCACCCCAAGGCAGTTCCCAGGGTTTATCTGTGTCCTGCAACATATGGGATGCACTGGGGTAGCAGGAGAGCAAAACAGGAGAAGAGAGGGGAGGGCATTTGGATGAAGCCACAGAGCAGCTCCTGGAGGCCCCTTCCAAGACAAGGCCCAGCCCTGCAGAGGGATCCAGGAGCTTTGAGCAGTGATGGAACTGGGAAGCTCCCTCTCTCCTATGGGATGGACAGGTGGGTCTGTGACAATGTCACAAAATCCCTACATTTTCCAGCTGGATGGGGTGGGCTCAGGGGCTCAGGTGGGAGCCCAGAACATCCTGAGCAGGGGGAAGTGGAGGAAGGCGTGGTGGGGAGCAGGGGGTGCCCACACAGCTCTCACATGGTGGTGGAGGCCAGGTTGGTGTCCTCGTGCTTGAGTTTGCCATCGAGAGCGAGGCCCCGCTTCTGGCGGTTGGCTGAGAGCAGGGGGGTCACCGAGTACGTTTTGGAGAAGGTGGAATTGGCAGCCACAGTCTCACTGGAAGGGTGGGAGAGCAGAGGTCAGAACCAGCCCCAGCCTGGGGGTGCTCAGCATCACTGCAGGCACCTGTGCAGAGCCAGCCCTGCCCTCCCAATGCAGCTGCTGGGCCATTTCCTCCTTTCGTTCCCTTCTCTCCTTCCCCTCTACAACCACTTCTTTTTTTCCTCCCCACCTTTACTCCCTCCCTCCTCATTCTCAGGGGGGCAGAGGCTGTGTCTGGCCTCAAAAATGCAAAGTGAGGACATGAAGAGGCCTGGGAGCAGCTGTGCACCTTCCCCAGGGACCTTCCTAGCCACCAGCTTGTGCTGGTGGGACGCTGTCCACGGCCTTCCCTGCCCTCTGCTTCCTCTGCACCTGCTCTTCTAACCTGGGCATTTTTTGCTGCTTGGTGTAAAACTGTCACATCCTCTCCCCCCATCACTCTCCCATCCTCCTCCACCTCCTCATTTCTCTTCTTCCCTCCTGGAAATGCCACATCACCTCCCCTCACTTTGCTCCTTACTTTATCTCCTCGGTGCACACAGTCTTGGTGTATTTATCCAGGGAATACAGGACCACATCTGTGACCTGATCCACTGGGGACAGACAAGGGGGAGCCGTGTTGGTGACATGGCAGGGGCTCACAGTCCCCATCTCTGTCAGTGATGGGTGCTGGGACACGTCCCTTCTGCCCCTCTCTCACCTGAGATCTTAATTTTTTTCACAACCTTGTTGGTGGTGTTGTTGATGTTGACGGTCACATAGATGGGCTCTCCGTGGTAGTAGATCTGCAATGGGAAGAGGCTCAGTGATGTGACCAGAAATCCTGCTCCCCATCCCCAGGAGGGGACAGTGTCCCTCCTGACCTCCTTATCCAGGGAAGCTTCGAGGTGCAGAGGCTTGTCTGACATCATGAACTGCCGGGTGGTCTCGGCTTTCGGGGCCGGCCCCGTCTGCGCCGGGGCGAACTGGACCTTGCGGATGATGAGGCGCACAGAGTTCCTGTGGGGACAGAGGTGGCACCCCCAGTGTCCCCCACAGCCTCAACAAAGCCTTGGGAGGGACTCTTTGGGGACATCACAGTGTCCCCAGCCAGTTTCCAGTCCGGGTGAATGTTTCACCTGGCTCTTAGGGTGAGACACACTGCCCCAGTTTAGGCAGAGCTCCCCATCCAAGCATGGCACAGGCTGACAGGAGGCCCACAGGCTGACAGGAGGCCCTCAGCCTGACCCCTAAGCTGGCCACCCCAAAAAGATCCTGTGGTTTAGTTTTAGGGCCAAAAGGGGGGAAAGGGATCCCCTGAAAATACCTCTTGTGAATTTTCTCCTCCAGATTTTCAGCACAAAATCCTTTGACCTCGAAGTCCACGCCACAGGCCTGAGGGAACATATATCGTTACTGAGCAGGAGGGGCTCAGAGCTGCTTGAGCTTAGGCTCCTTTACTTCCTTCCTTCCTCCACTGCATTCCCAGAGATCCTGGCGCTGACTCCAGCCACCCTCCCTTCCCACCCTTCAGCCCATGGGCCACGAGAATAAATTCTCATTTTTAGCACCCCACAGATCAACCCTCTGCCAGGGAGGACAGTCCAGGGAACAGCAGCTCACCTTTCCCACATCATCTGGCCCGGGCTGGAGGGTGATGGAGCAGGGCAGGTTGGTGGCAATCTGGGCAGAGCAGGGAAAGAGAGAAAAAAAAGGGAATCAAGGGCGTGTTCAGGGCTGAGCCCTGGTGACACCACGGAGCTGCTTGGCTAGGAGGGGCTGAGCAGCCCCTACCTCGAAGGTGAAGGGGTAGGCATTCTCCCCGAGCTTCTTCATCAGCTTCTCCTGCAGAGGAGTGAGGGTTTTGGGGGCCTGGTCCGGCACGGGCGGGTACAGCTGGGTGGTCAGCACGTAGATGTCCTTCCTGAAGGTCAGCCCGATCACGTCGAGGTCATCGCGGCCGTAGCGGAAGGCGCAGGTCAGCGTCACGTACACTGAGCCAGGCAGGAGAGGGACCAGGGGAGGGGTGGCAGGGAGGGAAGGCACAGGGGGTGAATAAAGAGGTGAGAAAAACTATTTTAAAAACTCTTCAGCAGGAATGAGTCTTCTCAGGACCTCAGACACTAAATATGAGCAGGATCCCTCATGTCCTTTGCTGCCGTGGCCCCGACGGACAACGAGGTGTAGGTGACACGCAGCAGCTTTAACCTGAGCACAGTCCCAGGTTGCTGCTGAGCTTTGAGCTGGTTCCATCCCCTCCCCTCTCGCTGTGTTTCTGTATCCATACCTTTCCTGTCCTTTAGGTACTCCGGGTCGACCAGGCAGACTCCATCTGCAAACAAGCAAAAGGAGAAGTACCGATGAGCTCCGCTGCCTGGGAAGATCTTTGCTAAAACACAGCTTTTTAAACCCAAATAATCCACTTTGCAGCTGGAAGGAGACTGAGAGGAGCTGCTACCAAGGGGGATGATGATGCCTCCTGCAGTGTCTCCACCAGCAGTGTGGCTGGGCTGTTTTGCAAAGGGACTTTGTCCCTTTCCCCACTATTTTTCCTAAGGGTATTTGCAGGAAATCGTGGCATTTGCTCCTCCAGAGCTGCTCCTGCTCTACCAGCAACTCACAACACTGGGACTGGTCTCCCCAGCCCCTCTTGCCTGTGCTGGGCACAGCCCCACTCACCTACAGATTCCACTGAATCCACGTTATCCACATAATCTCTCTTCCCCAGGTAGAGGGAAAGCTGGAAGCAGCAGATGGGGAAACAGAGAAAGGAAGCAAGTTAATGCTTGTCATTGAATTGGCCCAAATTTCAGCCCTGAGTTGTGTCGTGGGGTTTGTCACCAGGCTGGACCAGAATCACCTTTAAGGGGTCATGTCAGGGTATTTTTAAATTTCTCTACTGAAAAGCAAATCCTGCAGTGGCATCATGGCAGGTCCAGGAATCAATCAGATTTCAAAGGGAAGGCAGACCCAGCCTGGATCCTGTGGGCAGATCCAGCCTGGAAGAATCCCAGCACAGCCTAAACCTTGGGCTGACCACGTGAGGGGACAGGCCACAGAGACTCACCTTGCTGTTGGGGCTGGTCTTCTTGAAAACCCTGTGGAAAAAACACAGACGGATGTTTGGGAATGGCTTGGATGAGGCTGGGTGGGGAGATGATGGGTTGCCCTACAAAGGTGGTGCATCACCAAAAGCTATGCCAGGGTGTCCTGTCCCTGGGGAATTCCGTGTCCTGCAAATTCAGGGCCAAGCCCAACTTGTGTGGCTACCCCAGATGTACTGCTGAGCTCAGGGTGACCATGGAAGAATAGGTGGATTTTGTGTCTTAAGGGCAAGTGAGAAAACCAACACAGATCTCCATGACAGCTCCATGGGAGCTCACATTCCAGCCCCTGGGAGCAGGAGCTGGGTCGAGCTGGGGTGTCACTTTCCCCCTCTGCTCCTGCCCTGTAGTGCCGTGCTCCATCCCAGTTCCAGATAAATAAATCAGTAGATTCTTACTTTGATCCGTCTGCCATTTTAAGTCAGTGCAGGAATTTCCGGGTGGAAATCTGTGGGGAGAAACAGGGAAAGCACTGGATGAGGTGCTGGGGAGGAGGCAATCCCAGCCATGGCCGCCATGCAACATCCTGCAATTCCCAAAGAACTGCCGAGCCCTCGGGATACAGCGCTGCCACATTTGCAGAGCTCGGGAGCTCCAGGTTTGGCTTTGGGGTGGCACATGGGAGCTGAGCCAGCTCCTTGTTCCCAGCCAAAAAGGTGATGAAGTGGGAGAGAGAAAGGGAGAGTGTTGCTCCAGAAAAGAGGAAGCACAGGCATGATTCCCAATGGAGCAGGTCCAAGACTGGGAAAGGCAAGAAAATGAACAAAAGGTACTTTAGAGAGTCTCAATTTTAATAGTTTTTCCTGTCTGCTGGAAATTGGCTGTCCTGGCTCAGTGGTAGGAATGGGTTTGTTTTGTCCTGTCACTCCCAGGAAGGTGAGGAAAACACAGGAAGAAAGGTCAAGGGAAGCTCAACTGCCCCATGGAAAGAGGGGTCTCAGGGCACAGGGTCCCTCCATCCCCATCCCTTTATGCTGGGATTGGAGCTGGAGCTTCCCAGCCCTGCCCAAGCTCTGCTGACTTGAGCCCGTGTCCAGAAGGAGCCTGTAAAGATCCCACTGATCACCAGCTGATTCTCCGGGATATTAAATGGGATGAGCTCAGCCTCTTAGGGATAGACAGCTCTGACACGAGCACAGCTTAAGCCCAGGCAGGATTTTAAGCCCCAGGGGCACGTGGACAGAGTTGCCTCTGAACACAACCTCAGGGAAGCTGATGAGAGAGAAGAAATGGCCATGGGGGTGAGGGGATTATTCTCTTCACCACAGGAAGATGAGAATGTAATCCAAAGATCAGGATCTTTGAGGCCCTTGGGTGCTGTGGGATGTGAAGTTTGGGAATCCTCAGAGGGTGAGAAGGTGCAAAGGGAATGGGAGCAGAGTTTGACTCCCTCCAGACCCCAGAAACTGGGGAGAAGAGCTGAACTCCTGTTCTGCATCTCCCATGCCCCAAAGAGGGGACTCAGACCTTCCCTGGCTTGGCTCAGCTGTCCCATGCCACTACCCGACTCCTCCATCGTGTCCTTTGGCCACACTGGAATCCTTTGTGTCCACATTTTCCCCATTTTTCAACCATAAACAACCCCACTTCCAGACACAACCCAGCACCAGTGTCCCTGCCCTGTTTTCCAGACCCTCAGAACCCCTGAAGCCCCAGCAGGGCCCAGGCAGCAGAGCAGGCTGCACTCACCTTGCAGGTGGATGGATGGACAGACAGATGCTCTTCTCTTCCTCTCCCAGCACGTCCCAGTGCCACCCAGTCACTACGGGCTGCTCCCAGTCCTGCGACTTCTTATATCCCCCGCGGCCGTCCCTCCCCTGACATCTGATCTCGCCCACTCAGCCCTGGCCGGGCTGCAGGGGGTGTGTGTGTGTCTGAGTGAGGGCTCCGGGGAGAGGGAATTGCGGGAAGAATCCTATTAGTTGATTAATTGGGGAGACGCTTCATGAGTAAGAGTGGGCTATAAATACATCGCTTGCTGTAGCCCTGGGAAAGCAGCTTAGAGGGATTGGCGAGGGGGGCTTAGGAGCAAGGTGATGGTAATTGAGGTGGAAGCTCTGCTCCTGGTGGGAAGGGGGTGTGGATTCCCACAGGGGCTCTCTGCAGCTGCTCCCGTGGTGAGGGGAGATGGGCTGGGCCTGGGCATGGGGTTGGATGGAGATGGCAGAGAAGGAGGGATCAGCCTGGAGTTCTCCCTCACTCACTCACCTTCCTGGCTGGATAACAGAAGGATGGAGGCACAAGCAGCTTCCTGCATGGCCCATGTGGCTGGTCACCAGAGGGGACCTGCCGTGGCCCAGGGCACACAGGACACCCTCCCCATGGGGACACTGCTGGGAAAGATGATGAGGTGAAGGCAGGATTCACCCTCTCTGAACCATGAGGGAAGGACCAGACATCCCTAGGGGGTGGGACACGGAGCTGCCGTTGTCCCCAACACAGCCTGCTCAGCCCAGCATCATTTCATAACTCCCAGGCTGACCTTGCCTGACCCTGTTAGTGCATCACTAACTCCAGGTTTGCTGCAGCAAAGAGAAGCCCAAAGCTGCTCTTCCTTATGGCTGCCAGGCAAGCAGAATTCCCACTGCAACCCTGTCCTGTCCACACCATTGTGTGAGAAACCCTCCCACGGGAATGGCTGTGGGACTGGCTCTAGGGATGGGGCACAAGGACACTCCAGGGCTGCTATGAACTGCTCCAGCAAGGCCCCACTCATCCTCCTCCCCTCCATCCTCACTCAAGCCCTTCCTTTGGGGCTGCACTTGGTTCTGGCTCAACCCCCAGAGCTGAGCACTGGGATCAGGATATCCCTGTAGGAGCTGTGCCTCCTCCCAGGACCCTGCATCAGCTTAACCACATTTATCACCTGGGTACCAACTCCTCCCAAACACAGCTCACCTGTTCCCCCATGGCAACTGGGAGCCACCATGCCATGGCCAGCAGCCCCACTGCCAGGGCTTTAGCTGCCAGCGCACGTTCCCCGGGGCCAGGACTTGTGATCTCTTTAATTGCACACAGGAGAGCTGCTTAGGGTCCAGATTAACGGGCGCTATTTCTGCCACAGTCAGGGGGACACGTGAACTGTGACCTTCACACTGGCGGGTGAAAGAGGAGGAGGAGGAGGCGGAGGCAGACCCACCTGGACACCCTCAGCCTGGCCAGGGCCCCCAGCACTGTGCCCGGGGCACCTAATCCTGAGCTTTGTTTGTGGCTCTTTGTTACGCTCTTAATGAGGGCCCTGTGACCAGAGCCACTCACTGGCTCTGCATGGTCTGCCCAGTGTGGTGAGGTGGAGAGCAGGGCTCGTCTTGGGTTCCTTCAGCTCAGCCTAATCCTGACTGGGTGGATTCAGCCTTGCTCAAGCTGGGGAGCAGATAATTCCCCATCCCAAAACATGGGGAGATGGACAGAGCCCACATCTCCTCCCACGCTCGCACTGTGCTCCAAACCAAGTACCAGGGAAGGAAGCAGGGTTCAAAATAACAGGGAAATTAATGAGGACTTCTTCCTCTTTCCTGCATAAAGAATGGCCAGAGGTTCCTCTCATCTCCTCATCCCACCATCCCTCCAGGTCTGTGCACTGTGTGAAGCACAGCTCAAACAGCCACTTCCAGAGGGGCAGGACACCAGTGGACATGGGGCTGGTGGAGTGTTGTGGGGCCTGGCTTCATCCCTCTGTCCCAATGTCCCATGTCCCTGGAGTGTTCCCAGGGAAGGGCAATGGGGCTGCCTGGATCCACAGGTTCTGGAGGGAGCCTTGGTGCAGCCAGAGCCCCCAGCAGTCCAGCCCTGGTGAAGCCACATTGCCCTCTCAGCCTCACCTGTGCCCAGGTGCTGGCAGAGCTTCCAGGTGCCTCTGGCACGGTCCCAGCTCTGTCTCTGTGACTGCACACCACAGCCACCTTACATAAACACTCACAGCAGGCACTGCTGATTTCCCAAAGCCCCTCAGAGCTCCAGGTCTTCCTCTCCTGATCCGGATTAAGCGGCGTGGATGGCATTAATCAGGAGACAGGCACCTCCACGCCTGCCAGGAATTACTGCCGGGCTGTTAAGTAACGGGAGGGAGCAGAGCAGCACTGCTGGGACTGGGGCTCCAGCAGGACAGGTGTCTCCAGCCACACACAAACCTGCCACCTCTGTTGTGTTCCCACGGCAGGTGCTGGGCAGAGCTGCACCCCCTCCTGTGTGACCAGAACACCAGCCCAAAATCAGTTGGGTGGCCCAACTTCTCACTGGCCCGGCCACAGGTTCCTCTCGAAGCTGGGAACCCAGCAGGAAGCCTCGCAGGGGATTTTGGCACCTCTGTGCCCATTGGGCTGGTGCAGGAGGTGGGGGGAGCAATCAGCGTGGGCCCAGGGCTGCGGGGATGTCCGAGGGTGGGGAACGGTCAGGAGCGTGGTTTGGCACCGCACTCCATCCTTATCCTCCTCCAGCAGGAATCTGCTTCTCCATCTATCCCCTGAGCAGCCCTGGAGCTGCCAAGCACTTGGGCAGCAGACGGTGGCTGCTGCTCATCTGTAATTAATTGCTGCTAATCACCCTGGCAGCTCGAGCCACCGCACGCGTGTGGGCCCGCTCCCTCCCGGCCACGAGGAGTAAAACCTCTGGGGCTGCACCCGGGACCGGCGATGCTGTCCGAACCCTGTCCCGCTGGGAAAGTCTCCCTCCTTCCCGACCCCCCTCGGGAGCCCCTGAACCCGAATTCCCTCCCACCTGCAGGCAGGGCACGCACAGGTGTGGTGACACGAGTGCCACCGTGCGTGCCCGGTGCCCGCAGCAGCTCCGTTTCTCTCTGCCGAGGGCACAGCTCGGCCCCAACGCGGGCAGCAGCTCCCCAAAACCGGGAGCTCAATCCCTGCCCAGCGCCCCAAACATATTTCAGGCGCTGTCTGCCCTCCTGCGCCACCGGCAGTGCCTACTCCCGGGGTTCTGCCCACCCCTCATCCCCGGGGAGGATGTGGAGGGAGCAGGGGGAGGCAGAGCGGGCTGCGGGACCGTCCCCGCTGTCCCCGCTGTCCCCGCCGTGCCTCGCCCCGGTGGCGGGGCTGGAGGAGGAGCGAGGAGGCCGCTCCGGGGCTGGGGAGAGCGGGGCGCACAGAAGGAGGAAGAGCGCGGCCGCCGCGGTGCCGAGCGAGCGGCGCAGCAACGCCGAGCCGGGGGCCGGCCCGTGGGACGGGAACCGAGGGCACCGCGGTGGGCACGGCGTGACCCCGAGCTGCCGCCCCCATGGGCAGCGGGGCGGGCAGGGGGCCGGTGTGACCCGCTGGGGGAAGCCCAAAAGATCAGCTCGCTGCCCGCAGCACCCCACAAGAGCCACGGGAGCCCCGCACGGCGTCTGTGAGGTTCGGTGAGTGTGTCGGGTGAGCTCGGACCCCTGGGGGCCACCAGCATGGCCTGTCCTCGCCGTGCACCACGGCAGGATGGTGGCCCAGGCCACTTTTCCTGTGACCCCCCAACAGCAGAGATGCTCTCGCTGATCTGCCCCCTTTTCCCTGCAGGCTGGAGCTTCCCTGATGAGGATCTTCGGGACCCCCAGCCTCCACCAGCTGCCCCCGCGGTGCTCCTGCCACGCTGCCGAGCCGCAGGGTCCCCTGTCCCCATGAGCATCACCTCGGTGGCTCCCTGTCACCCACCGGGACCTGCAGCCAGCGCCACGCTCGGGTACCGCGGGCCCGGTGTCCCCACTCCGCCCCCTCCTTCCCCCGCCCCTGCAGCCCCCGTGACCGCCCGCAGCCCCTGCTGAGCTGGATGTGGCGCTGGGACGGGGACACGGCTCGGCAGGATGGCGGCAGCAGGGTGGTACCACGGCGACATCAGCCAGGTGGTGGCCGAGGAGCTGCTGGCCAAGGCTGGGCGGGACGGCTCCTTCCTGGTGCGGGACAGCGAGTCGGTGAAGGGGGCGTACGCCCTGTGCCTCCTGTGAGTCCCTGCCCTGCCCCTGCGTGTGGCTTCTGTCTCTTGTCCCTTGCCTGCCTCCCTCTGTGCCTCTCCCCGCTCCAGGCACTGCCAAAACCTCACGGAAGAGCCTCCTGCAGGGTGGGAGCTCCCTGGCACCGGGGTTTGGAGTGATGAGCCCCGGGTTTTGGGTGGATGGGCAGTGGAGCCGTGTGCTTGAGAGCAGGATGAGGGTTGGGCCCACAGCCCTGCCCAGCACCACGGCTGCTGGACGGATAATCCCAAATCCAGAGCACACTGAGCTGTTTTGGGCTGCCTGCTGGCCTGTGAGCATCTCCCATGCTGGGGCTTTGGTATTTCAACCCAACATGGGGCCTCTTGCTATCCCCACTTTAGGAACCAGGTGTGCAGCCCCTGAGAGCACTGCTGCCTGCACCCTTCCTGCACCCTTCCTGCTGCCTTGCACCCTTCGTGCTCTGCAACCTTCCTGCCTGCTTGTCACACATCTGTGTGGGCAGGCTTGGCAGGATGCACCCCCTTTCCTTCACTGGCCTGACCCTTTGTGTGGGACAAGTTGCAAATTTAGGCACTGGGGGTGCAGGGCACGAGCCAGAGTCCAGGCTGGTGGCACAGGGTGGTGGCACCAGGCAGGGATGTGCAGTGGCCCCACAGGCACCATGGCAAAGGCTCTGTCTGCCCAAAAGCCACGGAGCCACCGTGCTGTGGGTGCCCCAGAGAGTGGAGCCATGGCTGTCCCGTGCTGTTTGGAAGCAGGAGGACACTGCACATCCTCCCACAGCCCCCGAGCCGAGGGCGATGATTTATTTCTAGAAATGCTCACTCAGTTCCTCTCTCTGCAGAGGGGACGGGGTGTTTGTCTCAGGGCAGGGCCCCCAGCGCTGCCACAGGGCTGCAGGCAGCGGAATGGGGCCCCTAACCCGCTCTCTCCAGGTTCCAGAAGCACGTCTACACCTACCGCATCCTCCCCGATGACGAGGGGCTGCTCTCCGTGCAGGTGGGTGCAGGGAAGGGGCGCACCCCCTGCCCTGGGCGGTGCCTCGGAGCTGGGCGTGGGCGGGATGCAGCAGTGCAGGGCCCGGGGTGCTCGTCCCCCTCCCCGCTGAGGTGGCATCAGCCTGTGGTTTGTTTTCTGCGCGAAATGCAGGATGCGGGCGCTTTGCAGCCGCTCCACCTCGGGCGCCGTCAGAGGCTGCCTCGGCACAGCTCAAGGCATCCCGACACTGTCCCTTCCTGTGCACCCTGTCACAGCCTGGCCACACAGAGCCAGCCCCGTGGTGCCTGTCCCCAGGGGGTCTGTCCTGCCCTCGCCTCGGTGTCCCCTCAGGGGTTCTCCCGGTACCCAGCTCTCCGCAGCTGCCTTTTCTGTCCCTTAAAAAAGCATCCTGGGAGTCCGCAGGGAGAATCTCTGTGTCCTGAAGGAGGCTGATGTCTCCGTGCTCCTCCATGCTCCTTATCCCATGGGTCCGGTGTGCAGCTGGCCCCTCCAACTCACCTCGGGCACATTGTGAGGGACAGACCCACCGGGCACAGCAGCCTGGGGCTGCCCTGGCAGAGGAGGGGATGTGATGGTGGGAATCGATTCAATGGTGCTTCCGCTGCTCTGCCTCCCCAGACCATCCAGGGCATCCAAGCCAAGTGTTTCCACACCCTCGCAGACCTGATCGGTGCCTACCAGCACCCCAACAACGGGCTGGTGACCCCCCTGCTGCACCCCGTGCACCGGCCGAGGCCGGACGAGGACTCGGGTGAGCCGGGGAGGGGCCGGGGGCTGTGCCAGGCTGCGGGCGGGGACGGTCCCGCTGAGCTGGTGACTCTGCCCGCAGACGGGGAGGATGCCCGAGGCTGGGGACACGCGGTGCCGTGTCCTGGGGCTCCCCCCTCCAGCCGGACCCACATCCCGCAGCAGCTGCACCAGAGGCTGCAGGAGCAGGTCCACAGCAGGTAACGAACCCCTGCCCGCCCCGGGCCATGGATGGCCATGCCCGGGGGGGATCCTTATGTCCCACCCCTCTCCCAGCCCGGCCAGTGACTTCATGGGGTTCATGGCCGAGTACCTGACCCACCACGTGCAGGACCTGGAGACGCTGTGCCAAGGGCACCCGCAGCTCTGGCACCTCAGCACCGCCCTCGCCACTGCCTGCCGGGCACTGCACAGGTCAGTGGCGTGGGGACGGTGAGGCCGGAGCGGGGCCACCGCCCGGGGCCACCCACCTTGTCCCCGTCCCCTTTCGGTGGCTGAGTGTCATGTCAAGGAACGGGAAACACCCACACCGCCCCTCGCCCGCTCTCTCCTCCCCTGCAGTGAGATCGACTTCACGCTGGCGGGTCTGGAGACCCTGGCCAGGGTGTTTGACGCCCCCGTGTCCCCTCGCAGCCCGGCCAGGGAGCAGGTGAGTGCCACCACAGCCCCCAGCGACTTTCACACCTTGTGGTGCAGCCCAGACCCACAGCGAGGAATTCACCAATTACAGCGACATGGTGCTGCTCCAAAATTATCCATCCTCCCCTTCAGGGTTTCCTGAGCAGCGATCCAGACCTGGAGATGCTCCTCAACAAGATCTCCACTGTCAACCACCACCTCTCTTCGCTGGAGAAGAAGGTGCCTGACCCCAGTTGTGGTGCAGGGGGGGCACAGCTACCCCTCCCCTAAATTAGCCCCTCTGTCAAACCAAGCTCCGGTGGCAGCACAGCCCAGGGCTCCCAGTTGGCTCAGGGCTCCCAGCTGGCCCAGTGTCCCCAGCACCATGCCCATCTCTATGGCAGGTGCTGAAGTCGCTGCAGGAGACGGTGACAAGGCACAACCTGGCACTGCCCAGCGTGGCTGTGCCCCCCCTGCCAGCTGCCAGGCCCCTGGCCGTGCAGAACTTCGAGGTGAGGTTGGGGACACAGAGGGACCCCGGTGTCACTGCTGGGCAGGGCAGGTGTGGGGACAACTGCAGAGCCACGTCCCTGTGTGCAGGTGAAGGTGGGCAAGTCCCAGCGTGCGGCCCTGACGGTGGATGTGGAGTCGGGGACAGTGACCGTCACCAAGCGGGGCTCCCCGGAGGAGGTGATCCCACAGGATAAAAGTAAGGGGCTGCTGCCCTCCTGCTGGCTGCCGATGGGATCCTTTGGGGCTGCAGGGTTCCCTGCCACAGCCTGATGCCACGGGGATGGGCCACACGCCCTGTCACACCCCAGCCCCTGTCCCACACTGCCCTGTCACACCCCAGCCCCTGTCCCACACTGCCCCGTGGTGGGAGGTGGGGCCACCATGGCCCCCCCTGACCTCCACCATTCAGTCCTGCAGCTGATCAAGTTCCAGAGTGTGCAGAGCAAGGTGAGGCTGGTGTGTGCCCGTGAGAACCAGAAGAACCTGAGCAGGGACTTCATCTTCCCCAATGCGCGGGTGAGCGGCACCGGCCGTGCCCACAGCATGTCCTGGGGGAATGCGGGGCCCTTGGGAATATGGGAAGCAGCAAATCAGTGGTCTCAGGACTGAGACCACCCCTGCAAGGTGGCTCCTACACCTGGGGGTGATGTCCAGCTGATCCTGGGGTGCTGTGCCCCCCATCTCTCTAAGACACCCTCACCATCCTGCAGAAGCGAGAGGCTTTTTGCCAGCTGCTGCAGCTGATGAAGATCCAGCATTCCAACCTGGATGAGCCTGAGATCATCTCGGTGTATGTTGGGACGTGGAACATGGGTAAGGGGCCAGGAGAAGGTGGCCTTGTCCTTTGTGAGCCTGGCTGGGTTTTGAGGGGTGTCTCAGGAAACCTCAGGGCTGAGGCTGTCAGATTGAGGAGGAGGCTGGAGCAGACACCAATCTCTCTGCCACGGGCTTTATCTGTCTGCCACGGGCTTTATCTGTCCTGCCATGGTCCTTTCACTTGGAGGGTGTTGGGGTGACAGAGGAACAGGGATAACACAAGAGCTTTGGGCTGTAAATCCCAGCAGCAGTCTGGGATGCACACAGCTGATCCATGGGGCTGGCATGCTGCTTCCCACCCCGGCAGCTCCTGCAGACGGGCAGGGGCTGTGCTGAAGAGGAGCTGGGGAGCCTGGCATGTCCCCTCTGTGTGACCCGTGTCCCTGCCCGCAGGCAGCACGCCCCCACCCCGCTCCCTGGCCTCCTGGCTGACCTCCAGGGGCTTGGGGCGCACGCAGGACGAGACCACGGCCTGCATCCCCCACGACATCTACGTCATCGGCACCCAGGAGAACTCGCTGGGCGACCGCGAGTGGGTCGAGTTCCTCTGCGCCTCCCTCAAGACCCTCATGGCCATCGACTACCGAGTGGTAACAGTGGGCACAGCCAGGCCCCCGACAGGCCTGGGGGGCTGGGTACAGGCATCTGTCACCCCACAACTCCTACCCCAACCCCCAGGTCCTCCCCCGCCCCAAATGAGCCCAGGGAACATCCTGTGCCCCACAGACTCCATGAGTGCCATCCCCAGGAGTCAGGGATGGGTTGCTGGGCCTGCCTGTGTGTCCAGCCCCATCCTCCGTGGCCGGGGGGCAGGATGGGGGCCAGGCAGGCTCACCCCCTGCCCCCCCACAGGTGGCCCTGCAGTGCCTGTGGAGCATCAAGATCGTGGTGCTGGTGAAGCCGGAGCACCAGCGGCGCATCAGCCACGTCCACACCTCCAGCGTGAAAACCGGGATCGCCAACACGCTGGGTACGGGGGGACGGGGCAGGGACATGACCCCGAGGGAGGGGACAGCCCGAGGGCCAGGACAGAGCCTCTGGGCTCCCTCAGAGCTCGGTGGTGGCACATCCCCGCAGGGAACAAGGGAGCTGTGGGCGTCTCCTTCCTTTTCAACGGGACCTCCTTCGGCTTCGTCAACTGCCACCTGGCCTCTGGCAGCGAGAAGACGCACAGGTGATGCAGGGATGGGGAGGATGGGGCTGCCCTGGGAAAGGTGGGTGTCTCAGGGGGCTGGAGGAGCACCGAGGGGCTGTGGGGCTGCCCCCCTTCCCCAGCTGGCAGGAACAGAATGAGAGTGAAGCGTCCCCGGGGTGGGTCATACGGTGCCGCTGTCCCCCCTGCAGGCGTAACCAGAACTACAGCGACATCCTGCACTCCCTGGCTCTGGGGGACAAACTTCTGGCAGGCTTCGACCTCACCCTGCGCTTCACCCACCTCTTCTGGTTCGGGGACCTCAACTACCGCCTGGACATGGATGTGCAGGTGGGACCCTGAGGGTGCCAGGCTGGGGACAGCGGGGGGAGAGGAGTCCGGGGGGTCACTGTCCCTTCCCTGGCACAGGACATCCTCACCCACATAGTCAAGAAGGAGTTTCAAACCCTCCTGGCTGTTGACCAGCTCAACCTGGAGCGGGAGAAGAACAAGGTGTTCCTGCGGTTCAGTGAGTGTGGGGACAAGGGCGCTGCTCCTCCCTCTGTGACAGTGGCACCAGGGTCCCCACAGCCCTCCCCGTGTCACCCCCAGCTCTTGGGGGTCCCCTCTCCTGGCACAGCCCTGCACGAAGTGCCCCAAACCTGGGGGACCTCGGTGTGCACTGGGCCAGGGGTGCCAGCCAGCAGTGTGAGCCTCCCATGGGGACCACGATACCCCGTGGGGACAGGCAGGCACCACGGCCCCCATGCCACCTGCATGTCCTGGTTCCAGGTGAGGGTGACATCTCCTTCCCTCCCACGTACCGCTACGAGCGGGGCACCCGGGACACCTACGTGTGGCAGAAGTCCAAGCCCACAGGGGTGAGTTCCAGAGGCCTCCCTCCAAGCAGGACACTGGGGACAGGGACAGCAGCGTGCTGAGGGGGCTGCAGGTGCTGAGGGGGCTGCAGGTGCTGAGGGGGCTGAGCAGTGATGCTCAATCCCCACAGCTCCATCAGCCTGTTCCCTACCAAAACAGGATCTGGGCAGGAGGGAAACCACTTTTTGAGGTGCTGGGAGGCTACTCTGAACAGGAGGGGCCTGCTGAACCAGCTGCTTTCCCTGTTTCTAGATGAGGATCAATGTCCCCTCGTGGTGTGACCGCATCCTGTGGAAGTCACACCCGGAGACCCACGTGGTCTGTAACTCCTACGGTGAGTGAGACCCCAGGGACAGAGCACCAGGGGTGGCTAGTGCTGCCCAGGACCCCAGGGCTTTGGGACCCTCCCCCAGCTGCCACTCCTGCCATCCAGGCTGCACCGATGACATCGTGACCAGTGACCACTCCCCTGTCTTTGCCACCTTTGAGGTGGGAGTGACGTCGCAGTTTGTGCCCAAGGAGGGTAAGGGCTGGGTTCTGTCACACCTTGGGCCAGGTTTGGGCTGAGCCCTGGCACACCCTGACCTGCCAGGACCTGCCTGCAGCTCCCGGCTCCAGCCCTGAGGCGCTGGCCTGCATCGAGTGGGAGAGCATCGAGGTGATGCTGAAAACCACCAGCCGCAGCAAGTGCTACATCGAGTTCCACTCCTACTGCCTGGAGGGTGAGGGGGCACCTGGGGTGTTGGGGATGGCTGTGGGGGTGGCCTAGCCTGGCTGGAGCTGTGTGTCCCTCTGTCCCCTCCAGAGATGCAGCGGAGCGGGGAGAACACCTTCCAGAGCTGTGACATCCCTGGGTTCCTCAAGCTGGGCTGGTCCTCCAAGCATCTGCCTGTGGTGCGCGGCCCTGGAGCACCCTCATCCTCATCCCCATCCTCATCCTCACCCTCATCCTCATCCCCATCCCCATCCCCATCCCCATCCCCATCCTCATCCTCATCCTCATCCCCATCCTCATCCTCATCCCCATCCCCATCCTCATCCCCATCCTCATCCTCATCCTCATCCCCATCCTCATCCTCATCCTCATCCTCATCCTCATCCTCATCCTCATCCCCATCCTCATCCTCATCCTCATCGTCATCCTCATCCTCATCCCCATCCTCATCCTCATCCTCATCCTCATCCCCATCCCCAACTTCATCCTCATCCCCATCCCCATCCCCATCCTCATCCTCATCCTCATCCTCACCCTCATCCTCATCCTCATCCTCACCCTCATCCTCATCCTCATCCCCATCCCTGCCACTGTCTCTGCACCCTGAGCCCCAGGGGGAGCTGGAGCTGTCACCACCCCCCAGGACAGACCCTCCCTGTGGCAGCCCCCCCAAGCCCCCCTCTCTGTGCACAGCTGAACCCCATCCTGCCCGACCTGGAGTACCTGGGGGACCAGCACCTGCTCCTCAGCATCAAGGGCGTGGAGAGCTGCGAGTCCTTCGGTACGTGGGGCCACCATGGTGGTGTGGGGGTGCCAAGCACAGCCCTCCCGGTTACAGCCTGCTGGGTGAGAGGTTGGTAGCTGGAGCTTGGCAGGAGGGACCCTGGCACCCGCCCTGCTCCTGGTGCTGCGGCTCACGGGGGGCTCCCGTGCCCCCCGAGCCCCGGGGGCTGACGCTGTGCCCGCAGGCGAGTGCTGCCTCGCCCTGAAGTCAGCGATCGGCCCCACGGCGCAGCAGTTCGAGACCTTCCTGTTCCACCGCGGCGAGGAGACGGGCTCCGTGCGCGGCTGGATGCGCGTCCGGGTGCCCCGGGGCCGGTGCGGCACCCGCGAGAGGCTCTACGGTAACGGCGGCCGCACGCAGCCCCCTCCCGGTGCCCTGGGCTCGGGGACACGTTGGGCCACGCCGCCCTCTGGCCCCGGCCGTGGGGTGAGGCCAGACCTCGCTGCCTTTGCAGAGTGGATCAGCTTTGAGGAGGAGGATGCTGAGCCGGCGGCAGAGCCCCCAGTGTGCCCCAAGCGACCCTCGCAGCGCCTCAGGTACCCCAGGCGGGCTCAGCCGAGCCGGAGCCCCGGAGTGAGAGGATGCTGAGCCCTTTCCCTCCTTGTGCTTCTCAGGAGCCGCCCCCGCAGCCTCCCGGAGCCGGCCACCGACTACACCAACCCCGCCTACTTCATCTTCGAGGGAGTGCCCAACGCGTGGGCCGCGGCCCCCGGAGAAGCCCCCAGGGCACAGGCAGCGGGCCCGGCCGGGGGCCAGCGGTGCCGCAGCCCCGCTGGATCGCGGGTCCCGTTGCCCGCAGAGGAGGAGCCGTGGTGTGGCCGGCCCCGCTGTGGGCCACGGAGCCCGTCCCGTGGGCACCCACTCAGCCCCCCCAGAGCCGGCCACCACAAGAGACCCAAGTCGGCCGTCCTGGCGAGGGACACGGTGGGGCTGGGCGACTGCTCGCTGTGCGTGGCCACTCACCTGAGCCAGCTGGAGCAGGTGTCACCGCAGTGCAGGGGGGACAGACCGGAGCTCCCGCTGCGCCAGACCCACCACGCCCTGGAGCCGCCGCCGCGGCCCTGCCGGGAAGCGCCGAGGCCGCTCGGGAAGCGGGGAGCGCTGGGTGCCTTGGACCTGGAGGCTCAGCCTCCTCCGCCCGCCGACCTGCAGCCTGCCAGGATGTAGCGACAGCTGTGCCCAGCCCTGTGCACCCTCACGCCCTCGGCAGCTGCTCCCTGCTGCCCAGCCCTGCCCAGACGGTGCTCCCGGAGGCCTTTCCCTTCAGCGCAGCTCCCGAAGCTGCTGCACTGCCTTTGCTATCACTTTCCAGAATAAAGCGTCAGGGACTGGGAGCGTGTTTGCACACCCGGTTCAGCCAAAGGGCAAGGAGAAAAAGTGCCGAGCCAGGCGGGGAAAACACCGGCCCCGGTGTCCGGGATGCTCCAAGGCATTGCCCCCGCCTCTCCCCGTTCCATGGGAACGCTGCGCGCCCCAGCCCTCGAGGCTGCCCTTGCCCATGGCAAAGCTGACGGATATCACAGGCTCTGCCCGGCTCAGGGAGAGGGGCACCCCCTCAAAAACACAGGGACACCCCGATCCGGCAGCGTCCTGGCCGTGCGACGCGCGAGCTGGCCCTGATTTTGGGAACACGATGCCCGGGCTGGCCTCAAGGTGGCAGTGGCCACCTTTGTCCTCAGGATTGTCCCGCAGGGCTGGGGGCCGGCGGGACAGCGCCGCGGCCTGCGGGACCCCG
The DNA here is from genome assembly GCA_021534815.1 of Acrocephalus arundinaceus. Taxonomy (NCBI): domain Eukaryota; kingdom Metazoa; phylum Chordata; class Aves; order Passeriformes; family Sylviidae; genus Acrocephalus; species Acrocephalus arundinaceus. The sequence continues at coordinate 9,086,135 of JAJEOU010002847.1, read as the reverse complement.
GCACCCACCGCGCACGGGGGCTGTCCTGGGGCGGGCGGGGGGCCACGGGCCCCAGGGATGGGGGCTATGAACCTCGTGGCTGGGGGGCTGTGGTCCCATGAGTGAGGGGCCGTGGCCTACATGGACAGAGGGGCACAACCCAGGGGTGAGGGACCATGGACGTTGTGGTTGAGTGAGCACGGTCCCCATGGGTGCAGGGATGTGGTCGCCACGGGCGGGGGGACACGGTGCCCATGGGTGAGGGGTTGTGCCCACGTGGTTGAGGAGCCGTGGTTCTCCTTAGGAAAGGGCTGTGACCCCATGGGAGAGGCCACCATGCCCCATGTCCGGGGGCTGCAGGTGGCCCAAAGCCTGCGACGGCAACAGAGAGATGGGAGCGCAGTGGGGCTGAGCCCTGTGGCAGCTCCTGCCTCCGCCTCCGCCCGCCTCCAGCCCTGCCTTCCCTGGGCACTTTGTTCCCGGCCGTGGGAAGCGGGAGCGGGCACACTCGGCACGGCAGGGCACGGCCAGGGCCGCCCGCAGCCCCCCGGCATGGCCCCGTCCCGCGTGGGGAGCGGGCTCTCCCCGTGGGGGCCCCGCTGCTGAGAGCCGCCCAGGTCTGCAGGTGAGCCGGGGCAGCCCCTGATTGGCGACAGCCGGGACAGCCCCGCCGTGGTCACGCAGTCCCAGCCGGGCTCCGGGGGCGAGGGACAGAGGTGGGATCTGCAGGGCTGGGTGGGTGCGGGGTGGGGGCCAGCCAGTTCTCACCAGCGCTCCACCACCCCCAAATCCCTCTGTACATCCTCCTCTCTAACCTGCCACCTCCTTCCTCTGCCACCAAGGGCCTTCATCCTTCCCAGTCTGGCCCCCTCTTCTCTTTCATCCTCCTCTCCATCCCCCAAATCTCTGTCTCCTCATGGTTGAAGCTGCCCTGGTGCTGCCGTGGCTCAGCCTGACACTGTGACCCGTGCCCGTCCCCAGCGAGGTGGGGGACAGGGACAGCCCAGCAAGGGTGGAAGGGAACCCCCAGCCCCACCCTGCCCAGGGTCACCTCGGGGCAGGGGATGGGGGGGACAGCAAGGGAAACACCCGACCCCACTTGTGTCCCTGGGGAGGTGTCCCAGCTGAGCAGGCCTTGGCTGCTCTTCCAGGCAAAGGGGAGGATTGGAATTAGGTCACATCCCCTTGTGCCGAGGCTTTGGCTGCACCAACCACGCGGCGATTAGGGACAAGGGTCCTATGTTTTGCATAATTTCCCCTTGTTTTGCAATTTCCAAGGGCTTAGGAGAGGAGAAAAGCCCTGTTTTTCCCATTCTCCAGCAGCAGCCAGTCCCAGGCTCACCCATCCCTTGGAAGCTGCTCCAAAATCTGCTCTCACCTCCCCTCTCTGAGCTCCTGCCTGCTGCTCCATGATCCCCAACACCATGATTCCCATCCTGTCCCACCAGCAGGACTTTGGCTCCAGGGCAGAGTCTGCTCTAGTGTTGTCCCACTCCTTCATTTTACTGGAGCCTTTCCAACACCTCCATGAATCCCCAGAGCTGGGGGGACCCTCGGATCCCACCAGGACTGGTACTGCCAGCGAGGCCAAAGGACAATTCCGGCTGGGCACGTCTGCAGGACCAGGAGCCAGGGAAAAGCTGCCAGTCCTGTGACCAAGGGCATCATGTGCCCTCAACATGTGGCCAGTGGCCGGTCCCTTCCCATTCCCACTGGCCCGTGGCTACTGCTGCATTTTCCAGGACTCCTTGCTGCTTCCTGAGGAAAACCAGGGGCCACTCCAAAGGCACCATTCCTGGGGGATGTGCCTGCCATGGGCAAGGGATTCTGCAGTGTTACTTGTACATCCACGAAACGGGCAGAACAAGAGCATCACCTCTTCCTGCAGCACCTTCCATCTCCCAGCTCCAAGTCCTCTTCCTGCAGCACCTTCCCTGCTTTAAGGCCTTTCCCTGCAGTCCCTTCCATCTCCCTGCTCCAGTTATCTTCCTGCAGCATCTTCCATCTCCCTGCTCCAAGTCTTCATCCTGCAGGGCCTTCCCTGCTTTAAGTCCTTTCCCTGCATTCCTTTCTATCTCCCTGCTCCAATTCTCTTCCTGCAGCACCTTCCATCTCCCTGCTCCAAGTCCTCTTCCTGCAGGGCCTTCCCTGCTTTAAGTCCTTTCCCTGCAGTCCCTTCCATCTCCCTGCTCCAGTTATCTTCCTGCAGGACCTTCATCTCCCTGCTCCAAGTCCTCTTCCTGCAGCACCTTCCACCTCCCTTTTCCACATCCTTCCCCTTCAGCACCTTCCATCTCCCTGCTCCAATAATCAGTCCCAACTCTCAGCTCACACCTTGAGCCCCCCTCAAAAGACCACAGCTAAGGAGAGTTTTGCTAGGAATGTCAGCAAGGAATAGCAGTGGGGCTGGTGGTGATGTGTCCTCAGGCTGGACCAACCTGATTCAGTGATTTCAATCACTGATTTTGGTCGTGACTAAGATGAGGAAGCAAGAAACATGTTAAGATGTAACTTGCCAAATGTCTTCTGCATTTCTGTGTTTCGCTGGTTATCCTCAGAGGAATGTGCTTGGGAATGGTTAAATCCCACTGCTGACTGTGCTCAGGCTGTATCAGCTGCCAGAAGCCGGGTGCCTGTGCTCTCCTCCGTGCAGTCCAGCAGTCCACAGCGGCTTGGGATCTTTCCTTACACATTTTTCACCCTTGATTATTAACTTTTATTTACTGTCTTCTCCATATCTTAATTGGCTGGTGACCTGTGTCATGGACACTGATTTTGGACAATGAACCTGCAACAGCTCTGCTCTGGTCAGGCTCAAGGCTTTGTGCTCCCTTGCACTCACAGGTTGGAAGAGGAAACCAAATCTCCAGGTCCCTCACGTCCTCAGCACCTTGGGGACAGGTGGCAGCTTTGAGGACCACCAGTGGCACCTCACTTGCAAGATTAGGTTTTCCTACCACCTGTTTTCTCTCCTTGTTCTGGGAAAACAAACCAAGTTCTCCCCAGTGTTAATGTTTGATCAGGACCTGCCTGTTGCTCTCTGAACTCATCCCTGCGATAAAGGCGGGAGCTGTAGCGGCCTGAGAGCCTCAGGGTGTTGGATGTGGGCCCGGAGCTCAGCCCGCAACTCAAACAGAGCCCCGGGAGCACGGCTGGAGGGGCTCCTGCTGTCCCATCTGCCTGCTGAGTCATTTATGAGCATCTCTGTCAACTCCAGGTGTCTCTCCAGGCAGGGTGTGGCAGGGATGATCCCGCAGATACACCTATGGGATATTCCTGCTGGGAGAAGCCTGCACATCCTCAGGGCAAAGGGAAACAGGAGGGGGATGATGAGGGAGCCGAGGGATGAAGGAGCCTGAGAGGATGTGTCCTTACACCTTGTAGCACCAGCTCCAGCTAAGGTGAATCCCTGAGTCCTCCCCTGTCCTGGTGCCCGTCACCTCCTGGGTGAGCTCTGGAAAGGAACTGGAGATGCTCCCACATTCCCTTCATCAAATATGGCTTTGGCTACACCCTGATCTCCACCAGCAGCGCAGCAGCTCCTGCTCCCAGGTTACTCATCCAAGCATCCATCCTCCGTGGGAGGAATCATTTCCCCAGGGATGGTGGAGGGGTCAAGGCACAGGCAGCCCTCACCGCTCCTTTGCTGGACACCACGGTGGTGGCAGACCCTCCCTTTTCCCTCGAGAAGAGAGTTCTGAACTTTGACAGCTTGTCCTCATGCCAGCTTCCCAGGAATTCACAGATCCCAGCCTTTGATCCTAGCACAGCGCAGGAGGGAAGGTCCTGCCTGCCTTGTGAACTTGCTCTGCCTTGAGCCGGGTCTTGGCTCCGGCAGCTCCTCTCCACAGGGCTCAGCTCATCCCTTCCCTACGGACAACACGCGGCAGCCAGCGGCTCCTCGCTGTCCAGGGACACTCTCTCCCAAAGGCTCCTCCAGCAGCCCCCCAAGGATTTCTCTGGGCCACAACATTCCCCCAGACAAGCCTTTCTTCTCCTCCCGCCTTTCTTCTCCCAAGGAGCCCTCCGGGAGCAGCGGCATTGTCAGGATGGTGCCAATTAGGCTGAGGCAGCTTCCAAGAGGCTGCGCCGGCCCCGGCCGGGGCTGCTGGTGCTCATCAAGGTCTCATTGTTCGGCGGCCGTGGGGCTGTGCCCGGCGGGGCCGGCGCGGGGCTCTGTCCCCGGCGTGGTGCTCTGTCCCCGGCCCGCTCCCGGCTCCGCGCGGTCCCTGCGCCGGTTCAAAGGGGTGATTAATGGGTGATTAATGAGTGTCGGTGCAGGGGCTGAGGAGGGGAGGCTTTGCCGAGCCCGCTCCTCCCGCCCCCGGGTCTCCACGAGGCCCCAACGCGCGAGTTGAGAAAAAACAGGGAACCATCAAAGTGTCCGGAGCTCCTGGAGGGGGAGAAAATCCGGCAGCTTTGGCTGCCTTCCACGCTTTGTGCCTGACAGTGGTGGGGATCAGTGACTAATGTGCTTTTATGAACGGCTCCCTAGGTCTGGCTGGCACAACATGGCCACTCCGGTGAGGATGTTCCCGGTTTCCCTGTGGACACCGACGCCGGCTCCCTGGCCAGGAGGGAACACCACAGCAGCACCCGAGGCCAAGTGTGTCTTCAATGAAGAGTTCAAGTTCATCCTGCTGCCCGTCTCCTACAGCATCGTCTTCGTGGTGGGGCTGCCCCTCAACTCCTGGGCCCTGTGGATGTTCATCTCCAGGATGAGGCCCTGGAATGCCACCACCACCTACATGGTCAACCTGGCCCTCTCAGACACCCTCTACGTCCTGTCCCTGCCCACCCTGGTCTATTATTACGCCGACCGCAACAATTGGCCCTTTGGGACGGGGCTTTGCAAGGTGGTGAGGTTCCTCTTCTACGCCAACCTCTACAGCAGCATCCTCTTCCTCACCTGCATCAGCGTGCACCGCTACATGGGCATCTGCCACCCCATCCGCTCCCTCAAGTGGGTGAAGACCAAGCACGCCCGCATCATCTGCCTGGCCGCCTGGCTGGTGGTCATCATCTGCCTCATCCCCAACCTCGTCTTCGTCACCACCAGCTCCAAGGGCAACATCACCCTGTGCCACGACACCACCAAGCCCGAGGAGTTCGACCACTACGTGCACTACAGCTCCTGCGTCATGACCCTGCTCTTCGGGGTGCCCTTCCTGGTCATCGTGCTGTGCTACTGCCTGATGGCCAAGCGGCTCTGCCAGCCCAGCTTCTCCAGCCCCGGCCTCCGGATGCCCTCCTACAAGAGGCGCTCCATCAAGATGATCATCGTGGTGCTGGCCGTCTTCGCCATCTGCTTCGTGCCCTTCCACATCACCCGCACCCTCTACTACACCTCCCGTTACTTCCAGGCCGACTGCCGGACCCTCAACATCATCAACTTCACCTACAAGATCACGCGGCCCCTGGCCAGCATCAACAGCTGCCTGGACCCCATCCTGTACTTCATGGCTGGGGACAAGTACCGCGGCCGGCTGCGCCGCGGGGCCGCCCAGCGCCTCCGGCCCGTGCCCACGCTGGACCTGGCCCTGGTGTCACCCTTCGCAGACAACATCATGGATGGCAGCCAGGTGGCCAGGGTCACCCGAGGGACAGGGACAGCACGCAGCGGAGGCGGCTGCTGAGGGGGTTCTGTACCCTCAGCTCTGAGCTCCAGGAGCTGCAGCCCCTCCGTGTGGGCACTCCCAAGTCCCCAGAGCTGAGGTGTCCCTGCCCAGCCCTGCAGGGATGAGGGCTGGAGGCCACAGGCTGGTCCCAGCCCTGCTCTGGGAGGCTGTGGGAGGAGGGTGCTGGTGTTGGTGTTGGTCAGCAGAGCCACCGGGGATGGGAAGGACACTGAGGGGGCTCTTTTGGGGCAGCAGGCGGGTGTTCCATGCCTGGCACTCCTGGGGATATATGAGGCTGACAAGTCACTGAAAAGAAAGGACATTGGTGCCTCCGTGGGCAGGCACAGCTCTTCCAGATGACTCAGTGGTGACATGTGGGGACCAGACTGAACCTGGGGACAGACAGAGCCCACCCTGGGCGGGTTCTCCCTATCACACTGCTGGCCTTGGCAGAGGAGTGACATGGCCTGGGACACTTGCTGCCCATGACCCCCAATAAAGCACCTCCCCTCCGTACACTCAGGCCTGTTTCTCCCTGCAGCACAAGGAAGAGGGACAAGACAATCACTCTCACCCCAGAGAAAATCCACCGGGGCAGGTCTGGAGGGATGAGCCAGAGCTCCTGTGGAGACAGGAAGGCTCTTGGGAATTTCCCTTTATGGGTGTTTGCTCCACAAATGTTTACCCAGTCCTTTTGTTTGACCAAGTGCCTGCGCAGAGCAGCGCTCCGAGATTGGTATCAGCGCTGTTGACTCTCCCACGCCAGCCTGGCAGGGATGGGACAGGGACAGGGCTGTCTCCACTCCGAGAGCCCCAGGAGGGGCTGTCCCCATCACTCCCTGCAAGTTCTGCCAGCACACGACTGAGGAAGGGGTGCACAGAGCATCACTGGGGTGTCACTCCCTGGCCACCACACTGGTCACACACAGCCACGTCCCACAAGAGCTGCCCAGGGCAAGGAGAGGGCCCCAGGGATGGCCCATCCCAGTCCCACATCCCTGTCCCACCCAGAGAGACCCTCACTCACCACTGAGCCAAGAGCAGAGAGAGCAGGAGAACCCCCGTCCTGAGCCCAGTTAAACCAGTAAGAGCTGCCCCTCACCTCCCATTATATCCAACGTGATCCTGATGCACCTGGGAGCTGCTTGGCTGCACCTGAGTGGTGCAAGGGCCCTGCCAAACACTGCCCCAGCTGGAGATGGGACCGCCAGGGAGGGGACACACTGCGTGACAAGGGCACCCACATGGGCAGTGCAGGGGTACCGCCACAGTGCTGCCAATCCCAACCTCTGGAACACGCACAGACAGGCGTTGGGAGGTTGGAAATCTGTATTGGGTATGGAGATGGCAGGAAAGGCTCATCTGGGGCCACATGCACAGATCCCCAAGTCCAGGAGTGTCCCCCTTCCACCTCAGGGTGTGTTGTCCCCCCCAGGCTGGTCCCACCCATCATCAGGATGTCATCCCATGTCAATCCCTCCTCCCATGACACCCCTCCCTCAGCTTACGGTGACCAGGTTATCCCAGGGGGCCCGGGCACATTGCTGGCCCCAGCCCCACACCAGCCCCTTGCAGGGAGCAGCTGTGTCACCCACAGCCCCTCCAAACCCCGTGCAAGGGGGAGCTTTTCCCAACCTTCCCCTCGCTTCCCCCTTTCCTCCCACCTCCCCCTCAGGTCAGAGGAACAGAAGGCCAGAGTGGGGAGGCCAAATGTCCCCTGCTTATCCCCAATGCCAGGCTGGCTGAAATTCCCCCTGAAAGAGCCCTCACGACTCAGGACGGGGCCGGTGCCGGTGGCACTCAGAGGATGTGCAGCTCGTCTGACTCGGACAGCCCATATTTGGTCTTGTTCTCGTTGAAGAGCTTGAGCAGGGCACGGATGTAGAGCTCGTGGTACCGGTCCACCAGCTCCCGGCTCGGGTTCTCCACCTTGGGCACCGCCACCGGCTCCCCCACTGCCGGCAGGGGACAGGGTCAGGGTGACACACCGGGGACACAACGCAGGAGGTGCCTTCCAGCACCACCCACTGTGAAGTGTCACCCCCCGACCCTGGGGACCCCCGGCCCCACTGCTCACCCACGGTGGTGATGGGTCTGGCGTAGGGCAGGAAGCCGCGGGAGCGGCAGGAGGTGAGGCCGCGCCCGTAGAAGAGGCAGGGGGCGAAGCCCATCATCTTCTGGAAGCGCCGCTGGATGCTCCTCATCCAGCTGCCCTCCTCAAACACCACCTGGCGGAAGAGGTCGTTCTCCCCGAAGGAAAAGGACGGGACGAGGAAGGCCCTGAGGAGGAACACGGTGGGTGGTGATGGGGACCGCCGGGACCCGCGGGGGTGGCGGTGCTGGTGACCCAGCCGTGACCCACCCGTGCCGCAGGGCCATGCGGACGAAGCCCTTGCGGTTCTTGAGGATGAGCGTGGTGACGCCGGGCCGGCAGGACAGCGACTCGGCCGCGCCGCCGATGACGATGGCCACCGCGTTGCCGGTGCCTTTCTGGGACAGCAGGTACCCGATGGCGCGGCGGGTCACCGGGAACAGCCCTGCGGCGGGACCAGCACCGGGGCTGTGGCACTGCAGTGCCCGGGAGCCCGACAGGGACCGCCGAGGGTCCCCCCCGAGCGGTGGCACCTGGTTGGACCGGGGCAAGGACAGTGCAAGGGCTCCCTCTGCTGCGGGCGGGGAGCGGGGAAGGTGCGGGCAGGGAGCGGTGAGGGCAGGGTGGGGGCGCGGAGCGCGGAGGGTACGGGCGGGGTGTAGGCGAGGCGCGGGCAGGGTGAGAGCAAGGTGAAGGTGCAGCTCAGGCAGGGTGTGGGCAAGGTGCAGACCAGGTGCGAGGTGAAGCTGTGGCTCAGGCACAATGCGAGCAGAGCAGCATCCCTGCCCTGCCTCTTCCCTCCCGTGTGTCCCTCAGAGCGATCAGGGCCCTCCAGGAGCTCCCTGCCCGTGGACAGCGGCTCGGGGCAGCCCCAGCCGGGCTGGGCAGGGCAGGCACCGCTCACCCCCACTCATCAGGTACTCCCGAAACAAGGGCAGGCGGAAATTTCCGGCCAGCGTGGTGAGGAAGGAGCGGATGCCCGGGAACAGCTCGTCGAAGCCCGTGGAGCCCGTGATGAAGTTGCAGAAGGCGCCGACGCAGAGGATGCCGTGGGGGTGCGAGCCGATGATGTAGTTGTGGCGGGGGGACAGGTCGTGTGTCTTCACCAGCTGTGGGGACAAAAGGAGTCACGTTCCCGTGACGGTGGCACCTCCTTTAGGGTGGTCCCACCCCATCCCAGCGCCGTACCTTCACCGGGAAATAATCCCGAAAGTGCTTCCACACGGTCCATCGCCGCAGGCACGGCAGCCTCCTGCCACCTGCAAAGCCGGGAGGGGCCCCAGAGATGATGCCCAGCCCAGGATCCAAGGAAAACCCTCCCCACGGACCCACTGCATCCCTCTTCCCACCGTGGTGCAGATGGTGGGGGAGTGGAGGGAAGGAGCAGGGGGGATGTGGTGCTCCCCAAATTCCGGGAGGGACCTGGAGAAAGGCAGACCCCACTCCCACCCTGCTGCGAAGCCGGAGGAGGCGGGGACACGGCCACCACACCTTTCTCCGGCGTGTCCCAGTCGAAGATGATCCAGGCCACGTAGAGCACGGGGATGAGCCAGAGGCTGGTGAACAGCAGGTAGATGAGGAGCAGGAGGCTGACGATTCCTGCGGGAGCCGGGCAGGGGGTGAGCGGGTGTGTGGCCCCCCTGGGACCCCCGGCAGCCCCCTGCTCACTCACCCAGCAGCAGGAAGCTGAGCACCCACTGCAGCACGGCCAGGAGCTGGAGCGCGGAGCCGACGTCGCGCTGCGAGGGCCAGGGCACGGCCAGCAGCGTCCTCAGGGCAGTCTGGATGCTGGCCCGGCTGCCTGCGGGGAGGGGGACACGGGCCCCGCCCAAAACAGCACGGCTCGTACGCGGGTGGGGCCACCGGGGTGCCGGGAGGGCACCCAGGGGTGCCGGCGGGAGGTGGGATGGGAAGGATGAGCATCTGGGGGAGGAGGGATGGGATGTGGGGGGAGGAATGGAGGAGGCTCATCCCCAGGAAGGTCTGGACCATGCCAGGAGGTGGCCCTGGGCAATCAGGGATGTTCCCAGAGCAGGGAGCACCTGGGCACCCCCAAGCCCAAAAGCTCCCTGCACCAGCGGGGCCAAGAGCAGCAGCACATCCCACTCCATGTCCAGTTCCCAAGGGCCAGGACCATTCCTGTGCCTGCCTTGGAGTGCTCACAGGGGATTTGAGGATTTCTCAGCTCGCACAGGAGGGAGGCACCACCCCCAGAAGTGCCAAGGCCAGCAGCAAGGCCAAGCCAGGGTGTCTGGGGGTGGCTGTCCCACTCTGTCCCCACAGGGACGCGCTGCTGGCAACGCAGGCGCTCCACTCCCCCTGCCACCCCTTCCCTCCAGACGATCTTGGTGAACCATTAACCTCCCCGGGCTGGGAGCCAGGATCCAAACTCCAAGCCTGGCCCCATCCCTGCTCCCCAAAACGGGCCTGAGGTGCTGGCCCTGCCAGTGGAGCACTCCTGGCCAAAGGTCCCCATGCTGACACCACCCCAGAGAGCCACCCCAGTGCCACAAAAGCTTTGATTTCTTGGGAAAACACCCCCAAATCTGCATGCTGGCCAGAGAGACGATCAGAGGGACACAGGAGCAGCCCTGTCCCTGTGGCTCCCCAAGCCAGGGACCCCTGGGTCAGAGGAGAACCACCAACCCCTGGTTCAGGAAGCTGGTGGAGGTTCATTTCTTCCCAGCTTAATCCAGACCAGGAATGGGACAAGTGAAATAAATTAAACACTGGAGACATTTCTGGCCCATGGGGGATCTTTCCAGTAGGGAATTTTAGTCCTTTTCTCCCAGCACGCTGGGCTCTGAGTGAGCCCTTCCACCCGCCACACATCCCCAAAATCCCAGCCACCTGCAGAACCCAGTCCCTTCTTTTTCACAGGGAAGACACAGAGCTCTTCCCAGCAAACTTGTGCCCACCAAGCAGTTGCTCTTTAACATCCTTTTCCTAGCTCCTGCTCCAAAAGCCCCATGAATGTCCACACCACAGACACAGAGAACCCCCCGGGGCTCTGCTGTCAGCCCCATCCACAGCGACAGCAGCCTCTGAAAATCCAACATTTAGAATTTGCAGGAGCATCTTGTATGTAACATTCCCAAACATCTTCCAAAATTTCAACCCTGTGGAAAAACTCTGTGTTTCCCCGTGGAGTTTTCTCAAATCACTCCCAACACCTTCTTTCTCCTCAACACTGCCAAGCAAGCTGACAACCACCTGCTCCTCGCATTGCTGGAGAACCAGGAACCACCCCAACCCCTTTTGGGAATCTCTTACCACTGAGATTCTGGGAGCAGGCTGCTATGATGGTTTTCATGGTGGCAGGAGCGCTGTGGTGCCGTGGGTGGAAAGGTGAGTTTGGCAATCAGAGGGCACCGGGCTGTGTGTCCAGAGGCTTTAACCAGGTGACCAGAGGGACACCGGCCCTGCTGAGGGGAGGGGACCTGCTCCAGCTGGGATTGGGAGCGTGGAGAGGAGCTGGTGCTCCCTGGAAGGGTCACACAGAGGATGAGGCACTCTGGCCGTGCTGAGACATTGCTGCTCCTTGGAAAGTCCCGGCTGCTGGTGCTGGCAGGGGTTGAATTCCTCTGGGAATGGTTCTGCTGCATTCCCCTGGGAATGGTACTGTCCATGCAGGGGGAATGTCACAAACACTGCCATGTGACAGCCCCAGAGCCACCCAAAAATATCCTGAAGCTCCATGGCTGCCAGACCATTCCTGCTGCTCCCATTCCTGCTGGAATGGGCACTCTGCCTCCTGCCCAGGAAACCTGGAGCGCTGTCAGGAGAGGCTTTTTGAGGGGAAAATGACAAAAAAGGGAAATAGGAGCAGCTGGGAGTCAGCACTGAGGTGGGGCCTCAAGCCTACAGCCCGAGGAGCACTGCAAATCCATGGGGAATAAATCCCTCAGGATCCAGAGGCACACCTAGGAAGTGCTGGCTGACATGGGTGTAGGAAAGGGATAAACACACCTGCAGGATTGTGGTGGGAAAGTCAGAAACGTTTCCTGGGAGATTTGGAACCCACAAACCCCTCCTGTGAATTGTACCTGGGAGAAAGAACCACAATCCCTGCAGGCTTCCTGGGTGTGGGCAAATCCCGAGGACAGGGATTGCTGCATGGAAAACATCCCAACTCCTGCAGCCCAGCTGTACCCAAATCCCACTAACAGAAAGGAAAACCACCAAATTTCTATAGAATCCCACTGTCCCAGGGTAAGGAAGCATCGTGCAAGTGACTCTGCTCCAGGTGACACAAAGTGCCAGCCATGCCTTGCTTTTCCATCCCGGGATTTTACCAGGTTTGGAAAAAGTCCATCCACAGCTACCGCCCCTCACTGGGCACTTCCAGCTGTGATTCCTCATCCCCCTGCACACACCTGCTCTGTGCCAGCTCAGTGCCAGGTGTGTCCTCTTCTCCCTCATTCAGGAATGGTGCCAGAGGGATTCAGAGTTTTCTCCCTTTCAGGGATTCTTCTAGAGGGTTTCAAAGCACACTGACTACTTTTTCTTGGAATATGGCACCACTTGTCCCAGTTCTGTCCCTTGTGGGCTCCATGAGGGCATCCAGGGTTCACCTCCTGGAAAAGCTCGGGATGAAGAGCAAGAGAATTCCACAGCAAGAACCACGCTGCACAAAGAGAGTTTATTTTGCTTAAAATAGAGAGGAAAAAAAAATAAATATATCCACCCACAATACAAAGAGCAGTTTCCAAATCCATGGAGCTCCCCTTGGAGGCTGCCTCCGCCTGGGAGGGCAGAGGGAGCCTGACCCTCATGGAGCTGCCCCTCAGAGCTCTGGGGCACCCCCAAACATGACCTGTGCCCCCAGTCTGACATGGAATGCAAAGGGGTCACGTGTCCTCCTGCCATCTTGTCCCCTGGCCATCCAGGGAATTCCTGGTTGCTCCATCTATGTACACTGTATTCCCTCCTCCCTCTCCAGGTTGTTCTCCCAGGACCTCCAGGCCCTGCTGGCAGCCAGAGCATCAGCCCATGTTGTGCCTGTTGCCGTAGCCCCGGGGGTGTGTGTCCTTCCAGTCGTCCCAGTCCCGAGCTTTCTGAAGGGCTTCCTCATCATCCTCCTCCTCCTCTGCCTCCTGCTGCTGCTTCTGCACATCCTCACCACTTGCACCTGCTGGAGGGGAGGAACAGGGAGGAGATCCAGGTTCTCCAAAGCCCTGCTGGGAGCTGGGCTTGCCAGACAGCAGGAACCTTGGAATGCGCTGGGTTGGAATGGATCTTAAAGCCCATCCAGTGCCACAGGGACACCTTCTGCTATCCCAGGTTGTCCCAAGCCTTGTCCAACCTGGCCTTGGACAGGCCAAGCACAGCCTAACCCAGCTGTTTTCCTAATAAAGCTTGGATTCTTCCATAGCCAAGGGTGTTCCATACCCTGCACACATCTCTCTTCACCCATCCCCTCCAGAGGCTTCCCAAATCCCCTATACCCATCTCTGTTCCATACCTGGAATCCTCTGTGGGTTGGACAAAATTCCCTGCCTCCGGCGCTGCTCGTACCAGTCATCCACAGTCATGGTGGGCAGCCCGGGATAGCCAGCTCCAAACACCCTGCAGAGGGACAAAACCAGGCAATGAAAGCCCCTGGAATGAGCAGGAACACAGCCAAGGGGCACAGGGCTATTCCATGATCCAATCTGTGCTAAGGATGTGAGGATCTCACAAGGCAGGCTTGAGGAAGGCTTTGGGGTGACCCAGTGTGGCCAAGGGAAAGATGGAAAGGGCCTGGAATTGTAGGACACAGGGAATGGCTTCCCACTGCCAGAGGGCAGGGTTAGGTGGGATATTGGTAAGGAATTCTTCCCTGTGAGGATGGGGAGGCCCTGGCACAGGGTGCCCAGAGAAGCTTTTGCTGTTCCTGGATCCCTGGAAGTATTCAAGGCCAGGCTGGATGGGGCTTGGAGCAACCTGGAATAAGGGAAAATGGCCCCAGAACACCCTTGGGATCTGAAGCAGATACATGGAAAGCTCAGCATAAATCATGTCCCAAGCATGACAGGAAATCTGGTTTCTATCCCACTCTGTGCTTCAGGCACCAAAATTCCTGCACAGATTTCAGGGTGCCACAAACTCAAGGGCAGACACGAAGGCACCACCTGGACTTCTGCACTTGATGGAATATTTTAGAGCACTGCCCCAAAGCGTGGTTGGATCATCCCAATCCATACCTGGCCTGAGCAGCATTCCGGGCGAGGATGAAGGGTTTCATCGTACTTTTGGCTGGCCGGGAAGGGCCACGGGGACCTGCTGCAGCCTGAGGATGCAAACAACAGTCACCAGGGAATTGAGAGGATCAGAATTCCCCCTTCTGCTTCCCATCCTAAAGTTATTAAAGGTTTTGTAGAGGAGAAACCCCTCAGCTGTCACAGCAACACCCCAGGATGGAGAATCCAGGTCTGAATTTGGTTGGTATCAGGAATTGCAACTGTGGCTGTACAGGAATCACTTCCTGTGTCCCTGTGCCACCTGCTGGGGTCAAAGCAGAGCTGCCAAGGCTGAGCTCAGAGCAGGAAATGTTTATTGTTCCAGTGGAACATTTTAAGCCCATCATTCCATAGCATCTCCAGGACACCTTGGAAGAGCTGAGTCCTGCAGTGCCAAAAAATGACCCCCCCCAAACCAGCCCAGCCAGGAGGCTGTGCCAGCACATCAGGAGCTACTGCTCCCTGCAGACATCCCAGGTCACAGAAATCCTGGACACAACGCTCTGCACAGGGATTGCAGGTCTGTGGGAATGTTCTGTCATTCCAAGTGGGCTGATATCACCTGGACACGCTGCAGACCAGGTGTGGAGGCTTGAAAAAAAACAAAAGGGTCTTACTTTAATTTCCAAATCCAACTGTTCCTCATAATTAGGGATCTGAAGAAAAACCTTTGCACAGCCCAGATCAGCTTTGATATTCCAAGCTCCAGCACTCCACAGGCTGGGATTGTGGGGAAAGTGTGGCAGCAGAGCCCAACCCAAAACTCAGAATTCAGAATGAAGAAAACCCCACCAGCTCATGCTGTGATTGAGATCAATTCCAACTGGGAAGACACTGAATAAAACTCTGCCACTGAATTCCTCTGGGATTCATCCCCCATGCCCATCCCATAGCACCTGCATCCCAGGAGAGCTCCCTCACCTGCCTGGCTGCATCCCTGCTCCTCACGATCACCAGCTCCTGGTCGATGCTCTCAATCTCCTCCAGGCTGGTGCCGATCCATTTCTGGATCTGGAGGATGTAAAATTCCCGGATCTGATCCTCATCCGCTGTCCCGCTCTCCACAGAGCTGCTCAGGGAGGCCAATTTGTTCTCCAGCTCCTTCTTCTGTTTGTATCTGGCTCAAACACAGCAAAATCCAATTATGGAATCACTTTTTTCCAGCCCAGCACAGCCCTGGGGTCTTTACAACCCTTTCTAAGAGGATCAACCAAATTTCAAGGAAGTTGTGCTGGTTCCTGTTGGAATTTCAGCCTCTCCTGTCTGTTAAAAACAGCTGTAAAATTAGATTACATTCAGAGGGTCCTCAATGATTTTTATTCTTCTCCTAAACACTGAGGAATCCTTGGAAACTGAAGCGTTCCTGGTAAAATTAGGCAAGAGTGGAAACATCAGTCTCCTGGAGAAAGCAGGACTGAGAAAATCAACGGAATGGCTGGTTTGAGTTGATTCCATGTCACACAAACACAATAAAATGCTTTTCCAACTTCTGTCTCAGGTGGTTTTGTGTGTGCAGGCGTTTTTTAAAATATAATTTTGGCTCTTTGGACTTTTTGACCTATTCAGGGATTAGTTATTAAAGGGAAGAACTCCCTATATAATAAAATTCCAGGGTAAGTTTATCTTTACTTTTTCAGGAATTAGTTATTAAAGTGGAAACTACTTCCACAGAACACTTCCAAACTGAATCCTTGTGTTCTCCTTCCCTCAGTTATTGTAACCTGAAGAATGAACAATAAGAGCCCAGAAACTTTTGGGAGCTGAGAGGACAAGAAGCATAAAAGAGTAATTCTAAAAAAGAAATCCTTCCAAATTAGAATACAAATCATATTTTTCTATGCTTTTCTACACAATTAAAGCAAGTCCAGCCCAGTTTGGACCTTCCAGTGCTGCCACAATGAGCAACTCAGTGGCCAAAATCCCAACCAAAGCATCAAAGGCACCAACCATCTTTTTTCAAGCTCTAATGAACCCACTGGTAGGAAACTTCCAGTTTGCAAGTCTTTATGCTGCCAGCAGTGATTACATAACTAATTGTAAGATTAATTATGACAGATTAAAGAGCTAGTTTTAAGTTTTTGAGCAGCTTTTCCTCAGAGACCAGAAACTGGAGACACAAATGCCCCTCCCCAGCCCTACCCATTGAACAGCGAGCTGCATCTCTAAAAATGAGCATTTTATGATCAAATTATTTCAATGCCCAGAAAACCTCCTCCCTGTCCAACCCTGCACTGCCTCAGGCTCCTGGCTCCTCCCAGAGTGATTCCCAAAGCCCTTCCCACTGCACGGAGCCCACCTTTCAATTTTGGCTGTCCTGTTCATGGCCATGGCCACCAGGTTGGGCTGGGCACAGTCCTGGGGGCTTGGGGGGCTCCTGGCTTCCTCCTCGCCGGAGGTGCTGGGGGGCAGCTGGAAAGATCCCAGCCCGTAGTTCTTGCAGAGCTTGAGGAAGTGCAGGAAATGCTCCCGGGCACTCTCCAGGTGCTCCCTTCTCCTGCTCAGATCCACCTGTTTCAGCGTCATGGCTCCCAGCAGCGCCGGCAGCAGCATGAATTTCAGGTCGGCTGAGGCGACCTCCTCCAGCTCCTCGTTCTCACTGCCAGGGAGAGAACAGGGAGTCAGGATATGGGATGGAGATGGGAAACGGGTTGGAGTTATCCTGTGAGAGGCGGCTGAAGGAGCTGAGGGGGCTCAGCCTGGAGAAAAGGAGGCTCAGGGGGGACCTTGTGGCTCTGCACAACTCCCTGACAGGAGGGGACAGCCGGGAGGGATAGAGCTCTGCTCCCAGGGAACAGGGACAGGATGAGAGGGAACGGCCTCAAACTGCACCAGGATGGGCATCAGCAGGAATTTCTCCATGGAAAGGGTGGTCAGGCCTTGGAAGGGGCTGCCCAGGGAGGTGGTAGAGTCCCCATCCCTGGGGGTGTCCAGGGAAGGACTGGAGGTGGCACTCAGTGCTCTGGGCTGGTGACAAGGTGGGGACCGGTCACAGGCTGGACTCGATAGTCTTGGAGATTTTGTCCAACCTCAGTGATTCTGGGATTCTGTCCCGCTCCCGCCCCACCTCTGCCCTGCCCGGGGACCCTCCCTGTCCTCTCAGACGCGCCCCCTGCGCTCACCTGAACAGCTCCAGCTCCGCCACCATGGCCGCCGCCCGCTGCAGCGCGTCCAGCCCCTGCCGCACCTTGTCCTGCACGGCCGGGGCTCCCGAAGACGGCTCGGTGCTGGCCTCCAGCTCGTCCCAGAGCCGCCGTCCCAACGCCAGCAGCTCCGCCAGCCGAGGGCCGCCCGCGCCCGCCTCCGCCATCATGGGCCGGGAACGGCGCAGCCGCCACTTCCGGAGCCGTCCGTTGCGACCGTACCCGCCCTAACCGCCATCTTGAGGAGGTCACTGCCATAGCCACGACATGGGACGACACCTTGGGGAGGTCGCTGCTAGAGCAACGGCGGGCGCCATCTTGGGGAGGGCACCGGCACCGCCGGGGGGCGGACGCCGCCATGCTGGTGAGGGCAGGCTGAGGGGCAGCGGCCCCGGTGGGCGCCGTGATCGCCCCGTGGCTGTGGAGCCCCCCGGAACCCCCGCGGCGGGCGGGGACAGCGGGCAGGAGCGGCTTGGCGCTGGCATGAGCGCTCAGAGTCCTTCAGTGCTGCCGTACTTTTCCCTGCCAGGTCCTGCCTGGCGCACCGGCCCGCACGGGTCCCGGCAGGGACCGCTGACACACTGGAAAAAAAAAAAAAAAGTGGATGATTAGATAAATTGGCAGAAAACATCCCTTTTCCCGCTGTATAAAAGAGGTACACAGTGGAGATCCTCCACAGTGCAGTACTGGATGTAAATAAGTATCAATTAATTTGTTTAAGCACAGCACCTTCCTATTCTCTACTTTTTCTGCAGAACAAGTGGGACATACGACACTTTTTCTAATTTTTTTTCTCCTAAAATCTCTAAAATTGAACCAGGCATCAGGCAGGTTAGGGTTAAATCTGTGCTTTTAGGAGCAGGTTATTTCACTTAGAAATACAGGTGATTGACCTGGCCCCTGAGCAAAGTATGGATGTAGCAACCACTACTACTGCTCGTTTCTCCAGAGTAATTCTAACTCAGCCTCTGAGGATGACTCAGTTTACGATGTATTCTGTTTGTTTCCTTCATGTCTATGTCACGTTGTGCAATAAATTGTTACTCACAGAGCCTTGGAGTGCCGTGGGTCCTCAAACCCTGTCTGGCCCCAGGTCTGGGCTGATGGGAGGATCTCCTGGATATTCCCAGTGGGATGGCAATATCCCCGGGGTGGCTCACGGCCACGGCAGTGTCTGCTCTGCAGGGGACAGGGTCCCCAGGCTCCCTCCCTGCTGGAATGGCTGCCCAGCCTGGGAGAAATCAGATGCTTCCCTGTGAAGGTGTGGAATGGGTTTCCCAGAGGAGCCGTGGCTCCCTGGAAGTGTCCAAGTCCAGGCTGGATGGGGCTTGGAGCAACCTGGGAGAGGGGAAAGTGTCCCTGCCCGAGGCAGAGGATGGAACAAGATGGGCTTAAGGTCCCTTCAACCAAACCATCCAAGAGCTCCATGATTCCAAGGGATGGAGAGCTGCTTCCCCTCTGGACCACCCCCAGCCCCTGCCAGAACTGACCTTCCAGCTACACCCAAAATTCCTCAGGCTGCAGATGGTTCCCCCTCGGGTCTTATGGCTCTTACTCACCCCTGTTTGTCCCTCAGCTGAAGATCCCCACACGGACAATCCCTGTTCTGGTTTGTCATCCTTAGAGCACCACGACACTGCTGAACACCCCGGGAGTAAAGGAGAACAGAGAGGGAAGGGTTTTTCCTTAAATACAGGCGTTTACTCATGTGTGTGTCTTGTGGTGTGATGGTGCACGGACCAACCATTCCAAAGGTCACAGCAACATCCCCCAAATATTCCCAGCAGTGCCGGCTGGACAGAGCCTGGAGCAACCTGGGGTAGGAGAAGGTTCCCTGCTCACGCCAGGAGATGGAACTTGATGAGCTTTAAGGTCCCTTCAACCCCAACCATTCCAGGATTCTCTGATTCTCTGAGATGTCCATCCACAATTGGGCCCCACCCTGGGCTTCCTCCTCCTTCTGGCTCAGCTCTGTGAGCAGCACAAGGAAAAGCAGGTGCAGGGCCTGATCCACATTCCAGTCCAAGCTGCACTCCAGGGCTGTGCAGAAGAAATGTCCCAACATGTCCTTAACCACAGAGTCATCCTTCCTCCAAAATACTTGGTTACCAATGGCTGCCCTTGCTGATATTATCCTCCTGAAATGAGGAGCATCGCTCAATGAATAAGAAAATAAAAGGAAAAATAAATAAATCAGTGTTTAAACAGCAAAATCAAAAGAACTCATGAAAATCACTCGCCTTCCTCCAGACTTTATTGTTTGCGAAAGTTTGACCGGCAACAAATAACCACGTTCACACCAACGTTACTCCCTTAAAACCCCTGGGGGGATCGTTCCCACCGCATCCATCCTTTGGCTCCCGGTTCCTGGGGGATGCTCGCAGCCCTGCAGATCTCACATCCCTGCTAATTCCAGGTGTGGGCCCGGATTCCAGCAGCTCCCACTGAGAGCGTTGTCACAGAGCTGTCACCCCTGCCAGCCTGACCCTTTGCACTCTCCAGCTAATTCCGGCGCTTTCCCATTTCCCACAGGTTCCGGCTGCACAGTGACCCCTCCAGTCCTTTCCCAGCTCTTCGCTGTCGGGATTGGAGTCAAGGAGGGAGAGGATGAGTCGATTCTGTATATTCAGCACTTGACCCTGCCTTTTCCCAGGCAGAAATTCCAACGGGACCTCTCTAGGAGGGATCCCGACAGCTCCCCTGGGCATTCCTTGCTATTGTGGCTCCTCTCCTCTCCCCCAGGCGATGTGTGTTTGTAGTTACCAAATGCAAATCACATTTCCCACCCTCCTGGCTGGAGTTCTCACTCCACAAGATCCTTCCCGGTTTTTGTTGGTTGTTTTTTTTTCCTCTCACCAGCTCGTTTTGCAATGCTCGGCGGAGTTTGCAGCCCCTCCCGGTGTCACCTCCCTGTGATCTGGGGTGCGCTGGGAGATGGATGGAGGGAAGGCATTGAAGCAATCCTGATTTAGTACCTGCAGCCCCTCCGGACACAGAAAACCGCGGCTGTTTTGCAGCCTAGCAGCTGAAACTCCTTTTTCTGAGGAATGCCGGGCACTGACCCCTAATTGAATTTTAAAGGGAAAACTCAAGATAGCTTTTGGCCTTGGGCAGCTGCGGTTTCCCGGGCGCTCTGGGAAGGAGATGGCAGCAGGCAGAGCCGGTCAATGGCGCATTAACAACTGATAACGAGGGTTAACTCACTCCTGGCACTCCCCGAGATCGGGCTCAACTTCCAGCCCCTGCATCCTCCCGAGCCACCTCTGGTTCCTTCCCTGCTCACACAGAAACCTGGAGCACATTAAGGGGAGGGGATGTTTTACAAGAAAAGCTCATTAATTGATTCCGTGACCCAGCAGAGACCATTAAAAATGATGGAATGGATTTGAAAATGAGTAATCGTCCAGCTGGGCTCGGGCTGAGTGCGGCCAACTCCAGTCAATGGAAACCAAAAATAGAGCGGAGCTGCTGCAGGCTCCAGGAAACGCTGGGAGCTACAGGAATCCACCCGAGGATTCCCACCCCATTTACCTGTCCCCGTGGTGCTCTGGAGTCTCTCCAGCACCTGTTTGGACTCATCCTTTCTCTCCAAAGGCTGCACCAGCAGGAATCTCATCCCATCCAAGTGCTTGGCCAGATTCCGTGCTAAGGGAAATGTGGGAGCCTCCATCCCTGGCTCCCAACCCCTTGCTGTTCACACACACCCTGGCTCACCCAGCCCACGTTCCCAAGGATCAGAAAACAGCCCTGGACTGCCACAGTTTCCAACACCCGCCCTGAATCCCAGGCAGCCTGTTCCCAAGCAGCCAGAGACCTGAGGAAGCAGGGGATAAATCAGGAGCCGAGGAAGGCGGGGATCTGTAATTAAAGGCAAATTTGGGTCAGTGAGAAGCAGAAAGAGTTGAAGGTGAGCTGGTCCTCAAAAGTGTGAAAGGAAAAGTATGGACATGGGGCTTTATGGACCCAAGGCTCTCCTTACAGCCTCTTTCTCCAGGACCAGCTCAGAAGGACATGGAGGAAAGATTGTCCTAGAAAACAAGGCACAGAGTGTTATAACATTTATTTAAAACACACACACCAGAATCCCACTTACAGGGAGTACAGAAACTAAATTTTATTTCTTGCTTCCCTAAGGCCCTGGAGTTGTGTCTCCTCTCCGGGCCAGAATTCCAACACACCTGGTCCCGAAGGGTGGAAGGAGTGGGCTGAAGACCTCAGTGGGCCAGAAGGAGGGGCAGGAAGGACAAGCCATGAGAATTTCACGTATTGAGTGGGCTCCCACATCCCACATGGGGACAGAAGCTACACTGATGCCATGGCTGGGTTGATAACACACAGGTTTGCCAGACTGCCCAGTTTTGGCAGCTCCCAGGACCCCTCCTGTCCCTGGTGTTGCTGCCATCTCCATGCAAATGGTCTCCACTGGGATGCTGCAAAGGGCTCTGCAGTTTTCCCCAGAGGAGGAGCATCCTGGATGAGCCTACAGCAGAATCCTGTTCCCAAAGGATCTGCCCATGATCCCCTCACCCAAAGCAGCAGCATTCCATCCCTGCAGCCTTTTCCCAGTGGGTAACTCTACCCCCTTCCATCTATCACTCCTGGCTTTCAGGCCGCTGTCAGAATCCTCCTGCAAAGGGACAATGGCAGCCCAGGGTCCCCGTTCCCCATGGAGAAAGGGGCCTGTGGAATGATCAATGGCTTTTCCCAGCTGGAGACAGAGGACTGCAGGAGGGCAGCTCTTTGTGCTGCCCTGAGCTCTGGGTCGGAAGGGAGTGAAGGCTTCCCAAAATCTCTCAGTCTGAGGCTTTCCATGAGAAACCAGGCTTCCTGCACTGGGGGCATCCCTTGGGATGGGCTGCTGGTGTCCAGCCGTGCCTGGTGGGTGCCAAGGTGAGTTCTCCTCCTTATTTGCAGACGTGTCTCTCCAGGCTGCGCCGGCAGCGCCTGCACACCACGGAGCAGCACCAGCGGTAGCGGCAGTGGCAGCGTTCCTGCACCTCCTCCGTGTAGGTGTTGTAGCCACGGCCACAGCACAGCAGGTCACAGCTGTCACTGCCCACCGAGCTCCTGTTGCACGGCCTGCGGAGAGATGTGGCACCTGGGGACCTGCCCTCCCAGGCCCTGGGCTCTCCCAGTGGTGGTGTGCTCAGAGCAGGAGGCAGCAGGATCATGGAATCTTGGAATGGTTGGGTTGGAAGGGACCTTTAAAGATCATTCAGTGCCACCCACTTCCATGGGCAGGGACACCTTCTGCTAGCCCAGTTTGCTCCAAGCCCTGTCCAGCCTGGCCTTGGACACTTCCAGGGATCCAGGGGCAGCCACAGCTTCTCTGGGCACCCTGTGGCAGGGCATCACCACCCTCACAGGGAAGAATTCCTTCCCAATATCCCATCTAACCCTGGCCGTGGGGAGCCATTCCCACTTGTCCTGTCCCTCCATCCCTTGTCCCATGCCCCTCTCCAGCTCTCCTGAAGCCCCTTTAGGCCCTGGAAGGGGCTCTGAGGTCTCCCTGGAGCCTTCTCTCTCCAGGTGAGCACTCCCAGCTCTCCCAGCCTGGCTCCAGAGCAGAGAGGCACAGAGCACCTCCATGGCCAGACAGGGACTTGTTGAACTAGTCCATGAATGTTTTTGTGTTGGGGGCCCAGACCTGGACACAGCACTGCACGTGGGGTGTCACAATACAGGGATTTAGGGATCTGTTGCATGCTCACCCCAGCCCATCCACATCAGCTTCCCAGGACACTCAAACCCAGCGGTACAGGCGCTCCTGGAATCAGGGGCTGAGCTCTTCCTACCTGTCCTGTGTCCCCAGGGAACCCAGCTGGGGGTTTGGGGTGCAGTAGTCAGGAGAGCTGATGAGATAAACCAGATCCATCTCTGTCACTGGCCTGGCATCCCCTTCCTTGGGGATCAGCTGCTTCCTGGGCCCCACGAGCCGATGGGTCACCTTGAGGGCTGCCAGGTACCTGGATTTGAGGTCAGAGGCAATTTCACCCAGGTCTGGCAGCCCTTTCCAACATGTCTTCACTGAGCAGGAGCCTGAAACCCCGTGGCATTTACACCTGGTGTCCAGGGAGTCACTGAGCACCTGCAGAGCACAGGGAAACAGGTGAGTTTGCTCCCTCCTGGTGCCAGCCCAGGGACTGACTCCCAAGGGCACCCATGGGGAGTTTCAGGGGATGAAAGAGCTCAGAGCTGAATATAATGGGGCAATCAAGCGCTCAGCCCTGCTTTAATCCCTTCTGATAAGAACCTGATCCTTGGGGAACTTCTCAGGGGAGCTGGCAGCGGGGCTGGAGGCTTCCCAAGCCTCACCTGGGGAACAGGAGTGGATGGAAGTTGGGGAGCCCAGCTGGAGCAGGACAGGATGAGCTCTGTCTCCAGTGGGAAGGGTGCAAAGAAGCACTGGGAGTACTGGTGTGAAATATCAGATTACTGGGAATACTGGTGTGAAGTGCCAGATGTGCTGGCTGTGGGAAGGGCGTGGGATGTCTGGGGGTGGGCAGCAGAGTGTGTGAGGGGGTGTCTGCTAACACACTTTTTAACCATTTTGTTGCCTCCTGATGTTCAGGACATCCCAAAAACCTGGCTAGCATCTGCTGCCTTAAATTAGGGACCTCTGCTCCTGCTGCGAGGCGTGCTGGGCTCCATCAGTCCCAGAGGAATCAAACACACTTGTGTCACCCCTGGGCAGTCCTGGGAGGGCTCAGCCCGCTCTGTGTGACCCCTGCAGAGTCCCGGGGGGCTCACACACCCCATCCCAGACCGCAGCAGCCCTGGCGGGCTCCGTATCCCCCACCCCAACCTGCAGAGCCCGGGGGTCCCGCACCCACCGCCCGTCCCACGGCTCCGTTGTGCCGGTTCACGGCCCTGAGCCCGGGCGTGCCGCCGCTGCCGGCTCTGGCCGAGCCGTCGGTGAAGGCGGCTCCGAGCTGGAGGCCGTGGCTCAGGTTGTCCCCGCAGCCGCCCCAGCGGGAGCCGGGCGCGGGGGGCTCGGAGGGGCCGGGGCCGCAGGAGCACCGCGGGAGCTCTCCGGAGGCGCAGGAGCGGGCGATGCCGCGGGCCACGGCCGCCGCTGCCAGGGCGTGCACGAAGGCGGCTTCCCGTGTTCCTGCGGAGAAAACAGGGATATTTCCTCCCTCCCTGCCCAGCCAGACTCTCCTCTCACACATCTCGCAGTGCGAGGAGTTTCTGTGTTCCGCCTTGCAGCGGGATAAACCCGAGCCCTCTCATTTGTGTGCTTTAACCTGTGCCCCCTGTATTATCCAGCGTGCATCCCCACCTTTCCCCGATATTTTGGAGCTGTTTGAAATGGAAGCTACTGTCTCTCACCTCCCCCAGACGGACCTTGCGCAGGATTAACACCACGGAAAGGCAGGATATTTACTCCAAAACAGCAACCCAAGGCAGAGGCGACCCTGCCAGCCCGGGATGCTGCTGGGGCAGAGCCGCAGCAGCGCCTCGGCAGGAGGAGCGCCCCTTACCTGTGAGCAGGTCGGGGCCGAAGCTGGGGGCGCGCTGGATGGAGGAGCAGTTCCACCTCATGTCCGCAAAGCTCTGCTGGCACAGCTCCTGCGTCCTGCGGGCAGCGCGGACGATGCTGGGCATCACCTCCAGGTGCCGGCGGCACAGCTGCAGCTGCTCCGGCGCCAGCAGCCGGCAGTGCTGGCTCTCGTTCCAGGACACCCCGCTGCCCGCCAGCCCGCTGTGGGGAGAGGGGAGGGTCACTGGGGGAGCCGCAGCGCCCCGAGGGACCGCCAAGAGGGGAAGGAGAGGTCCGCACTCACAGCCACTGGATGGCCGCGGACAGGCCCAGCTGGCACAGCAGCGCGGTGGCAGCGGCCGAGGGGCGGCCCATGGCCGGGAATGGGGCTGGGATGGGGACTGGGAGCTGGGATGGGGCTGGGGCAGGGACTGGGATGGGGCCGGGGCCGCTCGGCCCCATCACCCCTTTTATAGCAGCGGTGGTGGCGGGTCCTGCCCCCCGGGGAGGGGAACAAAGGCGGTTTCGGTGCCATTCACAGGGTTAGGGACAAGGAGGGGCTGGAGGGAGGTCCAGCTGTCATCAGCAGTGGCCGCCCCCAAACAGCACCTGGGAGGGGGTTGAGGGATGAGCTGCTGCAGGATGTTCCCCCCAGCACTGCCAAGGCCAGCACTGACCATGTCCCCAAAGTGCCACATCCACATGGATTTTAAATCACTGCTGCCCTTTCCATGAGAAATTTTCCCTAATATCTCACTAAACCTCCCCTGGCACAGCTGGAGGCCGTGTCCTCCTGTCCTGTCCTTTGTCCCCCAGGAACAGAGCCCGACCCCCCCAGCTGCACCTCCTTTGAGGTCAGCAAATATTCATAATTTCTATTTTTTTTTCTTAATTTCCTTACAGAAAGCTTGGAAAAGGACATTTTCCTTCACCAAGGGGTCAAAGCACAGGCAGCAGCCCTGAGGTGCCAGCAGGGGCTGCCCAAGGTGCCATGGCAGGACACCAGGGCTGGCACATGCCTGTCACAAGGTGCCTTTCTCGGGATCTCTCCCTCCTACAAGCACAAAACCAAAAGTGCTGCTTGGAGCCCGTGAGGAACCAGGTAGGCTGGGATTTTCCCGCAGTGGGAGGTGACATTTGACACAAGCCCAGCTGACCCCAGGTTTTGGAAAGGGTCACAGGTCGAAACCCACTTTTTAGGCTTTCACTTTCTCCCTTGCTGAGCTACTTCCCCTCTCTCTGGAAGGTGCTTTTCCTTGACAGAACCAAACTGGGGGTTGGTTTCCATCCCCCTGTGACCTCTCACCTTGACAGGACATGCCTGGATGGTTCGTCATTGTCCCCTCATGACTTTCCTTTCACTTGGGATCATGTGCACTAAAACCAGGACACACAGCTTGAGTCATTGTCCTTCCCAAACTATTCCCTTGGGATGCCGAGGCCACGGCTCATTGTGCTGGAGCAGTGGCCCTTGAGGAAGGGTCCCAGGTCACTCTGGAATCCCAACAAGGGGATTGGTTAAAGGGCAGAGAGAAAAGGAGGAATACAGGGATAATCCGTTTATATCCCTAAACGCCAATCCTGGTGGTTTGGATTCTGTCCCTTGTAGCTTCCAGCTAAACTCCTCCTCAGGGTGTGGATGGTGTCTTTGTTTTGGGACTTGGAGGATTTCCAGAGGGTTGCCAGGACAGCACTGGTGTTGGATGACAGCTGGGAAGGCACCTGAGTTCCCAGGGGCTTCCAAAGCCGTGAGAATGGTCAGGAGAAGCTGCTGGAGAGCAGGAATGCAGAGAGGAACCACTCCAGGATGGGCTGGCAGGAGGGAATTCCCTTCACAGGTGATGGGAGCTGTGATCAGCACCAGGACAGCGGGGCTTTATCCCACCCCATCCCTTCCTTTGGGATGGGAGTTCACCCTGGGAACGGGGCAAGGGAAGCAGGGCCAGCACGGGGAACTGCACTGCTGTCACAGTCTGCCACCTCCCACCAGAGGTATTTTTACCAATCCCTCTTCACAGGAAAGTTTTGCAATGACTGAGTAGTAGGAAAAACACAAACCCTTCCTTTTAAAGCAAAGCCAGCCCTCTTTTGAACGTCAATTCCTCTTTTTAGCTCAATCCTTGGAACAACCAAGGAGGGTGAGTGCTTAAAATACCCCTTCCTTCCCCTTCCAAGTTGGGCTGGCTCTGGGGGAAGGAGGGAGGCAGGAGGGGATTCCCAGCCCAGGAGAGGCTTCCCTTCCCCAGCTGGGGCTTCAATGGTGTGGAGGAGACCAAAGGAGCCAGGAGAACATTGGGAAAGGTCCCCCCAGCCTGGTGTTGGCCACCCTGGGGACACAGGGAGGGGACAGCTCCAGGAGGGGCTCAAGGGGCAGAGCTGGTGCTGGGTCAGAGCTCTTGGGATGAGGCTTTAGTGGGGGAACAGCAAAAGTTGTCCTGGAGGGCCAAAGGTTGGTGTCCCTGTCTCCTGGGACCCGGGCAGGGGCCAAAGCAAACACCTGTGAGCCATCTGTGACCCGTGTGAGCACACGGTGTCCCCGTGCACTGTCCCAGCTCCCCGTGGCCTGTGACTCCCAGGATCAGGAGGGGCAGATCCAGGATCTTCCGGGGGTTTCCCTGCCATCAAAGTGTCCCCTCAGGCCCTGGTGACCTCGGTTCCCCACGCCACCCTCACCTACCGACCACATCCCTTTGCGTGGAGGCTGTGCCAGTGCGGTGACAGTGACGCAGCGGGTGGTGGCACGTGGTCATGTGGCACTGACGTCCCAGCTCCTGCCACAGCCCAGGGGCCAGGGATGAGATTCCTGCTGCTGGTGGACACTGGGAGCATCCAGCACCCTCCAGAGGCTGGGGACAGTGGGATGGTCACCCTGGGTGGCAGGAGCCCTTCCTGCCACAGAGCTCAGCTTTCCCTCAGGGAAACCATCCCCTTCCTCTTTCCAGAGAGCACGGGACAGGCACAGAGAACAGGCTAGCAGTGGCAGGGACCTGATCCTGCAGAGCCACCTCCCAGTGCCACCTGTCCCCACAGCGTCCCAAATCTGGGAGCAGGAACAGCGGATCTGCATCTGCTGTGAGGACACCACAGGGGGTGACACTTCCCTGTGACAGAGCTGCCCGTCCCCGTGCAGGCACAGCTGGGAGGGAGGATCCAGCTGCAGAACATGTGGCAGCCTCTGTCCCCCCCAGCCCGGGGAGGTGACTCTGCAAGGCAGGGGGGACCCGGGGCGACACATTCCACATCTGCCACACCCCGAGGCACCTCGGGATGGAGGTCCCAGCCTGGCCAGAGCCCCTGGAGAGGAGGAAAAGTGGCATGAACGACACGCCCGGCCTCCCCTCCCGGGCTGGGAAGAGCTGCCAGGGGAGCTGTGCCAGTCACGGAGTTGCTGTGGCAGGGAGGAATAATGGGAAGCAGCCCTAAGGATGGCAGAGATTCAGGGTGGTGTCCTGGAGGTGCCACCAGCCTCTTGTCCCACCCCAAAGCCACAGAGAAAGAGCCACATTCACCAGGAGCACATCCCAGGAGGCCAGGACAGGGCATGAGGATGGGCCTGGATGAGGGCAAAAGGATTCAGGACTGGGCACTGCAGCAATATCAGGGAACAGAAAATAAATGGCACCCCCAGCAGCCCTCTGGAAGGGGATTTACTTTCAGCTGGGTGAAAGGACTCGTTATCTTCCTTATCTTATCAGGACTGGGGAGATTTAGGTTAAATTAGGCTCTGTCTGAACATAGAGGAGGGGAAATGCTCTCCTCTCCTGGCTCTGCCTGGCTGGGTGGCCTGAGGAGAGAGATCTGCCAGGCACTTCCCGGGATATCCTTCAGCTTCTGCAGCAGATGAAGCTCTAGATCAAAAAAAAAAAAAAAAAAAAAAAAAAAAAAAAAGAGGGAAAAGGGAAAATAAGAAAGAAGAAAAAAGGGAAAAGCAAAACTGCTGTAATTGAAGTGGGTTGAGGGAAGGTAATTTCCGCCTGGGTTAGTGAAACAGCTCGGTGGAAATTTTTGATAAAAATCTATTCTTCTTTGAAAATGCAGGTCCAGGAAAATGTGAAGGCTTTCCACTGGAAAGAATGAGTTTTGCTGGATTTCTCAACCAGTTCTCTAGAAAATTTTTCAATGGTCACAACATTTTAATCACTGCTGCTTTTTTTGTCAGACCAAAATTTACACTCCTGCCGCCTTCCAGCCTGACATGAAAATGCAACATTTTTGGCGTTGCTGTTTTATTTGTTCAAAATTTAATATTCCACAGACCTTTTGCCCTCCTTTTGGATCAAGAAAACACTGGAAATGCCAAGACATGCCAGGGATAGGAAAACCATTTCCCCTAAAGCACGGGAAGCTCCGGATGAGGAGCAGAGCAGAACTGAGGACAGACCCCGGGATTCTCTTGGCCTCACGCTGGTTCTGGGGACACAAATGTGGGTTGGTGCCACCTCGTTGTCCCCTGGGCCAGCACAGGCTCACACCATGTCCTGCTCCTGCCCAAGCTGTTCCTGGGGCTGGAGGAAGGGGACATTCCCTTCAGACTCAGTTTTTGGCAAATCCATGAGACCACAATCTGGAATCTCATTTTTCTTTGAGTCAGAAAAGCACACGGACATCATTAATGGTGATAGCACAACACCCTTGCCCCGGCTCATTTTCCACAACTTCACAGCCCCTCCTTAGCCTGGGAAGTTCTACCTCCTCCCCCTTTACCCTGGGCTTTACAAAATCCTAAGGGTTGGAAAAATCCTCTGAGATAAAGTCCAGTTATATTAAGAGTTCAGCTTTTTCTGTGGGGCAAAACCCTCCCCAGGAATCTCCCTTATTTTTAGTACATTTCCCAGCAGATGTTTCAATCTCCAGAGAAACTTCAGGATCAGCAGCCGCTGTCCCCAAGTGCCACCACTGCCCTGAAGGGGTCAACCCCCGCCAGCTGCTGCTCCGCGGGGACACGACACTGGATAAACACGGCTGGGGACGCTCAGGGTGCCCGAGGCAGCGCCTGGCACCGAGTGCCGGCAGCACATGGTGTCCCTGAGCACCCGGTGGTACGTGGTGTCCCCACCCGTCCCCAGCTCCCAGCTCAAGGCCAGGAAGATGCTGGTGGGAGCACAGCACAAAGCCAGGACATCTCCTGGGGACACGAGTGGGAAGCACAGCCTGGGAAGGGGTAAAACGAGGAGCAGAGGCCACAAAAATGCACCAGGAACGCCCAGTGAAGGCACTTTGGGCCCTGAAGTGTCCCTGCAATGTCACTGAGCGCTGGGGCTGGAGGCTGGCACAGCATCAGGGGTGTGCTGAGCTCACCCACCTCCTGTCCCAGCACTTGGTGGGCACTGGAAAAGCAAATCCCTGCCCCAGGGACAGTCTGAACTCATCTGTGGACATTGGGGAGGCAGGTCCCTGCCCCAGGGAGCTCAGGTGTCACCCAAGGACAGGGGACAGTGTTGGGCAGAAGCCCCAGGTGGGCACAGCAGCTCCTGGGACTCTCCATGCCCAGAGCCCAGCTGGCCATGGGTCCCCAGGGACATCAGCTGGGGACAGCACTGGGGATGGAGCTGGGAAGCACCGGGATGGGAGAGGACAAGGGTTGTGGTGGCAGTGGCACAGGGACATTTGTGACCCCAGAGGGACGCGGGAACAGGAGCTCCAAGGATGTAAATATCCAGAAACAGCAGCCCAGGAGGTAGAGGCTGGGTTTCCTCCTGTCCCCAAGGTCCTGCAGGGTGGTGACACAGAGTGACAGGCTCCCCTGCCACAGCCACTCACTGTGACAGGGCACAGAGCCATCAGAGGGAAACTGAGGCAGGGGTGGAGATGTGGCAGCCACCAAAGTCACCAGGGGTCCTGGAGCTGTGTGCCCAGCAAAGGACAGGAAGCTGAAGCCCTGACATATTTTACACCAAAAATGCCCTTTTTGCTTCTCAGTAAAACCATGCTAAGCTTGAAAAGAAAAAAAAATATAAAAAAGGAAGAAAATGAAGAAATTGGGATTTTAAGTAACTTCCAAGCCCTTTTGTTCCCACAGCTCCAACCCATCAGGTGAGTGGAGGTGACTGGGTCCAGCTGGGGACTTCCAAGGTGGAACCAAATGGATGTGAAACATTAAAGGTTTCACTGCAGCCTCAGTTTTATACTGACTGGAGCTGGCCCAGCCCTTCAGGTGCTCCCACTGTGCCCTGGAAACCCGGACAGGTCACTCAAGGGAGAGATGGACATCACCACACAGTGACAATGCCACTCCACACCTCCTCCTGCTGCCTTCCCGAGCTGCAGTCTGAGCCCCTGGATCATCCCTGGCTTTAGGGAGTGCTCAGAGGGTGCCAAATCCATCCAGGACCATGACTTGGGCAGCACTTACCTCGTGCTGGGACCAGCTGTCTCTGCCACTGTCACCTCAGGGGTCCTGGCACTGAGAGTGGGACATCTTGTGCCAGCCAGGAACAGCACAGACCCCCCCCTTCTCCCATTCTGACTATTCCAGAGGACAGAGTGGAATTTCTCCCAGAATCCACAGCAAGGAAAGGCAGCACAGAAGTGGGCAGAGTCCCACAAAAACCCCCTCCCCACCCCAGCACTTCCATCCAGCACCATTCCCATTCCCTCCTGCTTCTTCCTGGATTAGGGAAGGCTTCAGGAGCAGCAGCAGGGCATTGGCAGAGCTATTAAACCTTCTTAAAGGGGCTGCTGGGCAAGCTGGGAAATGCCCAGGTGGCCCCAGAGGAGACAATTCCCGTCCAGCTGAGTGTGAGGTGGAGGAAGGGGGGGGGTGCTCAACGCAGCCAGCCCAGGGCTTGTTTTCCTGTGCCGAGTGATGGGAATGTGTGATGGCACCCCAAATTCCATGTTTAATTTCTGGCAGGGATCAGAGAGGATAGAGGAATGTCCCTTCTGGAGAAGGGGAGGAGGCTCAGAGCCCAGCACCCACCACGCTGCTGTCGCTGGGTTCACAAATCACGCAGGCACCAGTGAGACCGAAACCACAATAATATTATTAATATTATTAATAATAATTAGAGTTCTGACCAATGGCTGCAGGCCTGGGCTACACTTGGGTGATGCTGTCAGGTGGCCTCTCCTCAGCTGGCTCCTCTCCTTTGGGATGGGACTGGGACACTCCCACCCTGTTGCTCCTGAGTCCCGCACATCCCGGAGCCTTCTGCCCTTTCCTCAGGAGGCAGAAAGCCCAGGCACAGAGGAGGGAAAGGCCCACCAGGACCACGAGCAGAACCAGGGAGGCAGTGCCCTTGGGCTGGGGACAGATCCAGTGGGGAGTGCCGGTGATCCTGGCTGAGATATTCCGGCCGTGCTCCTGGAAGACACAACGGGTTTGGCGCAGGTCGGGCACGGCCACGCCGGCCGCACGCAGCGCGTCCAGCCAGCCCAGCGAGCAGCAGCTCCAGGGGTTCCCAGCCACGGACACAGCCCTCAGGCTGTGGGACCAGCTCCCGACTGTTCCCAAGGTCTGCAGGTTGTTATTCCGAATGTCCAGGCTCTCCAGCGGGGAGCAGGAAAGCCCTGTGGGCAGCAGGCTCAGCTGGTTGCCCGACAGGTCCAGCACTCGGAGCGTGCCCAGGCAGGGCAGCGCTGCCTGGCCCTCATCCATCTGGTTGTCCCTCAGAGAGAGCTCCTGCAGGGACAGCTCCAACCCCCCCAGCGCTCCCGTGGGCATGGACAAGTCCCTGTTTCCCGACAGGTCCAGGGAGAGCAGCGGGGTCTGGTTGAAGGCGTGGGGCTGCAGCCTGGAGATGTTGTTCTTGGACAGGCTCAGGTGCCTCAAGCGAGGCACATTGTAGAAGGGGGTGCAGGTGTCTCCGGGGCCTGACGTGTGAGAATCCCCTCCCAAATCCCTTCCCTGGTCACTCCCCTGGCTCTCACAAGGCTGGAGGCTGTTGGAGCCCAGATCTATGGATTCCAGGTGAGGGAGGGAATCGAAGAACCAGCGTGGCAGCACACGGAGGGCGTTGCTGTGGAGGTCCAGCGAGCGCATGGACAGCTCTGTGCCATTGGAGACAGAGTCCCTGGCCACATCCTGGAGACAGTTCCCAGCCAGGCTGAGGCTGTGCAGGGAGCCCAGGCTGTGGAAGAAGGAAAATGGGAACAGCTCCAGGCGATTGTTGCTGAGATCCAGGTGGGCCATTTGTGTCAGAGCAGCCGTGGGACGCATGGTCCTGTTGAACCTCTGCATCTCCTTGTAGAGCAGGACGAACTCCCTGGGATGGGGAGAGCCTGGGAGCAGGGAAGCAATGAGGTTGTTGGAGAGGTTTAAGTTTGTGAGATCATGGGCTCTGGGGAGCTCTGGAAAAGAGAGGAGTCTGTTATGGCTCAAGTCGAGCACTCGGAGCAGGTAGGGCTCCGCTCCCTCCTCGGAGGAGAACAGCTCCAGGGCGTTGTGGCTGAGGTTTAAAACTCGCAGCTGTGTGAGGCTGAAGCCAGAGATGCAGTGGAGGGAATTCAAAGCCAAGTTCAGCACCTCCAGCTCTTCCAGAGGCTCGAAAGCTCCCTCCTGGATCTCCATGATGTAGTTGTTGCTGAGGTCGATCTGGCGCAGCCGCGGCGAGCTCCGGAAGGTCCCTGCCAGCAGCTTGGTCATGGTGTTCCCGGAGAGATCCAGCACCCTCAGGCTGGTGAGGTTGCTGATGTACCAGCTGGCCATGTGGCTCTCCAGGTTATTCACAGACAGGTCCAGGACCTCTATATTCCTGAGCAGATGGAAAGCTTCCCCGTTAGCCACGTAATTCCGGTCGAGGTGGTTCGACCCCAGGAGGAGCGAGCGCAGCCGAGGCAGCTGAGCCAGGGCGGTGGCTGACACGGCTTCCAGCTGGTTGAAGCACACATTCAGGTACTCCAGCTGCCCAAATCCTGGCATGTTGCTGCCTGACAGGTTTTGGATGAAGTTGTTGGAGAGTTCAAGGTACTTAATTCCTTGGCCAAGTTCCTTGGGAAATTTCCGCAGGCCAACTCCTTTGCAAGACACCTTCGTGGGGCTCTGTGGAGAGACAGGAGAGGTGTGAATGAGGGGGGCTACAAACCCCCAGCTGCTGTCCAAAATGGGCATGAGAAGTGGGAATGAGCACTGCTCCCCCTTCCCAAGCCCAGCTGGTCCAGAGCATCCCTGTTCAGGCGGAGGAAGGCCTCCACCTTTCCTCTTGTTCCACTTTCCCCTGGAGCTGGGAACCTGGATGTGCAGCAGCTGATTTCTTTCTGGAAAGAAAGAAATCAGAGACAGACGCCTGCCATTCCCCATCCAGGCTCCCACCTGCCTCACTGGGATCCCTGCACTCCATCCTCCGAGCACCTCAGGCAAGGCAGGCGCGTGGGAGCAGCTGGGTGCCAGGGACCACCTCACAGGGACCAGCTCCAAGGCAGGAAAAGAGAGGAAAAGCTGGGAAAGTTAAAGAGATGGAGGCTGGAGGGAGGTGAGCACCACAGGGAGGAGATCCAGAGGGATGCTGGCAGCCCCAGCCACGCTGCTGGAGCCAGCCCAGCCCAGGTGCTCCTTGAAAACAGCCTTACCTGCTGGCACAGCGGGGAGCTGGGCCTGGTCTCCGGGCTAGCCCGGGCTCTGAGGATGGACGGGAGCAGCCAGAGCAGGAAACATCCCCGTGCAGCCCAGAGCATGTTGGGCTGCGGGCGCTGCCAGCCCCGTCCCGCTCCTGCGGCGTCGCTGGCAGGCTGGGCAGGAGCCAGGCTCTGTATAAATAGGCTTCAGGATGGGATGGGGGAAGGAGATAAGGCATGTGGGTGTTCGTAGCTACGGAAGTGGGAAAAGAAAGACATCAGCTCGCAGAGGGGGAAAAACGGCACAAAGCCACAGGGAAGGGAAACGGCAGGATGGGGAGGAGGGAGCTCAGGTGACCGGCCGGACCCGCTGTGACATCAAATGCCAGGAGGCAGAGGTGGCACGTAGGAAGGATGAGAGGGTTTGGGGGAGTTTCCCTGTGCCCGAGACAGGATGTGCCCGCTCCCAGGACACAAGGGGCAGCTGGCGAGGGCTCTGCAGCCGTCCTGAGGCAGGGACAGCTCCTGGCTGTGCGATCACCTGACTGTCACACCCGGGCAGTGACATTCCCAGCACAGCCCAGCACAGCCCAGCCGAGGGGACACTGCGCCCCTTGGGAAACAACAGCTTCCCAGGGCTCACCGCCCCTTCCCAGGGGGATGTGCAGAGCTGGAATCCACCCTCCTCCTCCTCCTCCTCCTCTCCCTTCCCAGGGATCTGCGGCGTGCAAGCTCCTCGCTCCTCGCTGTCACTCCCCGTGTCCCCACCTGGGCTGCCGGGTCACCTCCTCGCCCAGGGCAGGAACCAAAAGGGAACTGTCCCTGCTGCAGCTGCAGGTGGGATCTGTGCACCCGGAGCTGTGCCCCACCCGCAGGGACTTTTCTTTTGTGGTGCCATCTCCGTGTCCTTGTGCCACCTAGTGCTGACACACTCCTTGGGGACACGCGCCTCATGCTTCACGGGGCACTCTCCATAATGCACAATTTGGGGATTTTTTGGCTCAGTGTGGCCAATTCCACGTGAAGGAGCAACTCAGGCTGCTGAGAGGTTGTCCAAGGATGTGAAGTTTCAGCCACGGGGCTCACGCTCTAATCCTGGAGGTGTCTGTTAGGAAAACAAAAAAATATATATATATAGACATAAAACATGTAAATAAACAAATACAGATTATTTATAGATCTATGTACACACAGCTGCACATCTGAGTTATCCCTCACCCTCTGATCGCTGGCGTGGTGGGGGGACACTTTGTCACCTCAGGATGTGACTCAGCCTTGAGCTGGCCCAGTGTCCCCTGCACCCAGGGCAGGCAGGACAGCAGTGACAGGCCAGGGACAGCGTTCTGGGGCTGGAGGCAGCTGTGAGCACACAGCACATCTGTGCAGATGTGAGCTCCTGCCAGGGAAACACCGACCTCTGGATGACCCCCCCGGCCCTCCCAAAAGCGGAACTGGCCCCGGGCGTGCTCCAGCCCATGGCCCTGCCATGCCCGGGGAAGCCCAGCCTGTCCCCCTGCACCCCAACTGCTGGGCATGGGTCTGCACGGTGACACAGCCCCTGTCAGCAGCTGAAAAGTCCCTGATTTGGATCAGGGACTTCCACAGAGAATCCCTGGTCATTTGCATCCCAAGGCTGTGAACTCCCTTTGCGGGAGCACCGGGCGTGGATCAGACCTGGCAAACACCGAGAGGTTTTCTTGGATTGTGATAAAGGCAGAGTGAACCACGCGGCCTGAACAGGGAGAGATCTGCTCTGAAATCAGCCACTCTGTCCTTCTTGGCCCTCCTGCTCTCCACGCTGGCTCCAGGGCTCCAGCAGGATCTGTTGGAGAGATTCCCTGTTCCCCCTGAGGCTTTTGTGGGAGAAGTCTCCAAAGGATGTGAGGAACGAGCAGCAGGACTGAGGTGTGGAGGATACAGGGACAGAACCACCTGCCCAGGTCACATCCATGGGCTCCAGCCTGGGTGTCTGGGAGCAGAAGGATACCTGGTTATCCATCAGATCTGCCCTTCCTTCTGTGCATTCCCTGCGCATTGGGAAGGTGATTCCTGAGCAGCTCTGATCCCAACGCGGGGACTGTGCCTCTCCCACCCCTGAAGGATGGAGCTGTCCCCTTGCAAAGCACAGCCAACACTCTGCTGTGGCTGTACAGACCTTCCATGGGAGCTCCTGGTGTGCCTGGGGAGGGACGTCCCACCAGGAACACCGAGAGCAGGAAAAAGCTGTATTTTCCAAGGCCACCTGCATCCAGCTCTAATTCCATGTCTCCAACTCACACTTTGGCTAGTGTGAGCATCAGAAAAAGCTCGTTCATACATTCCATGAAAGAATTGCTCCCTCCTGCCCTCCTCCAACATCCCAGCACACACCAGAGGGGACAGCAACACTCCGGCCTTTTGCAGAGCAAAGGGATTCTCCCTCTGCCTCCCCCTGCCCGCAGCCATGGAGCACATCCCAGATCCTGCCAGCGGGGGACAAGGAATGCAAACTCCATCCCCGGCTCTCCCAACCCCCTGTTATTTATGGCTGCCCCCAGCCTTGCTGCTCAGGCCTGTTCTAAAGCAACCCTGTTAACGATTTGCTTCATGTTCTCACTGCACACAGTTGTCCCGCTTCATTCTTGTCACAGGAACATGTCCCTCTTAATCCGTTTGAAAGGAAAGAAAACCACAAAGCCCAGTGAAGAGCCCCCGAGGCTCCTGCCCGTCCCACATGTCGAGGCTGAAGGGAGGAGAAGCCACTAAAAAGCCAGAGCAGCCCATTTGTCACGCAGTTGTCTCCCGAAGTGCACGGCTCCTGTGAATAGCGAGGCCGCGGCCAACGCCGCTGCCCCGAGGAATTTTTGTCTCCCAATAACTGCAACACTTGGCAAGGGACATCACTCGCTAGGGATGGAGCCAGGAATGCTGCAGGCAGGGCGGGCCCTCCGTGGCCACAGCACAGCGCTGGGACATGTCCCTCCCACACCCTGCAGGTGACCATGAGCCGCCTCTGCATGGAGCCGGCACCAAGATCATGGAATCAGAGGATTGGGCTGGGAGGGATCTTATGGATCAAACAGTTCCACTCCCTGCCATGGGCAGGGACATCTTGCACGAGTCCAGGTTGCTCCAAGTCCTGCCCCAGCCAGCCTTGGGCACTTCCAGGGATCCAGGGACAGCCACAGCTCCTCTGGGCCCCCTGTGCCAGGGCCTCCCCACCCTCACAGGGAACAATCCCTTCCCAATACCCCATCTAACCCTGCCCTCTGGCAGTGGGGAGCCATTTCCCCTTGCCCTGTCACTCCAGGCCCTTGTCCAAAGTCCCTTTCCAGCTCTCCTGGAGCCCCTTTAGGCACTGAGGTCCCCAAACCTTCCCTGCTTCAGGCTGAAGATGTCACTTGGGGATTTGTCCCGTTTCTACACAGGCTGCAACTTTACTCTCCTCTTGAAAGCACAAACAGGCTCTGGGAAGAAACACGGGGAAACAAAACCCCAACCAAGCCGAGCAAGCGTGAGCCAAGAGCTGAGGCAACAGAGCAATTTGTGCCTGTGCCTCAGCTCCAGAGCATCTTATGGCTTTAGGTCTCCCCAGCTGAGGGGAGGTAACAGGACAGAGTTGCTCAAGAAGCCAAAAGAAACAATAGTGTCCCAGCTCCTCTATTAGTCACCAGAAATCGAGTTATGACTAGACTCAGCAGGGCTCAGAGAAAAGAAAAAGTGGTGACTTCATGCTGGACCGGATTTTAAAATCCCATTTCTTTTCCTTTGCTGAAGTCCCCATCACCACTAATTTTAGGTAGGAGGGTGCCAAAAAGAAGGGTGGGGGGAGGAAAGCTAAAAACCACATCTAAAAGCAGGACAGTTGCTATTAAAACAGAAAAAAAAATCCTGTTTGAATATTTTATTCTTAAACATAACAAACTTCCTCCGAGTGTTGTCACAAGTACTTGTGGCTGCTCTACGTGGCTCGGTGAAGCCTGTAGAAATGTGTTCTGGTTTGCAAAATATTAATTAAAAAGAACAAAACAAACCCCCCCTCCCCCCAAAAAAAAAACCCAAACAAAAATGAAACAAAAACAAAACCAAAATACCCCCAAACCCAACTCAACTTGCTGTAACAGCAGCAGTACTTGAAGGCAGCCCCCGCTGGGGCAAGGTTACCTCTGGGGTAAGGGCAGGAGCTGAAAGGAGCAGAGGCCTGGACCTGGGAATCGGCGTTTTCTTTGGGATTTGGTGGTTTCTGGAATGTGGAGGCAGTTTCCTATCTGCTAAGCCTGCTCTAGTTATTCCTCTTCCTCTCGCACTTCCTGCTTTTGCTTCCAAGCTCTAGGTCGAGGCACTTTTCCCCCTCCTCCTGAGGATGAATGTAAACACCACTGACCCTGTCTCACCCACCTCCCCTCGCCCCCCCGGCCCTTCCAGCTCCCCCTGGGAAGGCAGGAAGCCAGAACCCCCTCCTGGCTGTCATTGTGTGCACAAGCAGGAGCCTGGCTGGGATTTTGGGACAGGAGTCCGTGTCCTCCCGCTCCCGCCTGGGATGCTCTTGCCAGTGCAACATCCGAGCAGAGCCCCCAGCTCCCCCACCAAGCCTCGTGTGAAGGTCACAGAGCAGAGTATCAGTGCAGTAATACTTGAAATACTGAGACAAGGCACACCCAACAGCCCTTCCTCCTCGCAACGCTCTCCCCACCAGCTTTTTTGGCTTGATCCGAGTCCTCCCCGCGAGTCACAGAGGACAATTGTGCTTCCTGCATTCACATATAGGAATAAATAGCTCTGGATCAGTTTTCCTTTATGGCCGGATTACAGAACCCCTGAAATACTGATACGCTTTTATGAACAGCAGCACTGTGCAGTTCCGTGGGTGCCCTTGGCCACGCCAAGTCCCTCTCTAGGACGCGGGTGCATCTCCCAGGCGGATGGCCCCAAAGAAAGTCGTGTGCTTGCTCATGTTGATGGAGATGTCAGCGTGGACCATCTTCACGGCGATCTTCTGCCTGGCCTTGAGCAGGCACACCCCGGCCGTGTAGCAGGTGTTGAAGTTGGTCTTGCCCGTCTCGATGCTGCGGGTGCACTGCAGGAAGGGCTTCTCGTCCACCACCACCTCGTAGCTGGCAAAGTCGGTGAAGTTGATGTAGTAGACCTGATGTGAAGCGGGGAGAAGAAAGGTGTCAGGGAGAGGGGTCGGGGTGTGGGGAGCAATGCAGAGTCCTGGGGGTGTGTGCAGCCCCTCCTGGCCCCAACACCTGCACTCACAGGTGAGTTGTGAGGCAGGGAGAGCCCCAAACCAACCAGGAACCTCTTTTATTCGGCTTCAGGCTGACCCCAGCATGCAAAACCTCTGAATTCTATGTGCCTAAGGCTGAGCTACCATCCTGCTTATTCCATCCTGCTTATTCCACACCTGCACAGAGCCGTGCAGGAGCCCCTGTGTGCTACAGCAGCTGCTCATCCCCCACACAGACACACACATTCGAGTGACGGCCTCTTGCACTTACCTGGCCAGTCCTGCTTCCTGGTGCCAGGAGCTCCTTTAGTGGTGACATCAGAACTGCCCTAAGGTGGACTGGGAGCTGCCTCCTGGGTAACTGGACCCGGTGCTTGCACAGGCATGAGCTATTACAGTGAAAAGGCTCTCCCAGCCTCCACAGCTTGGAAGGAAATCACCTCACAGCATTTCTATGGATTGAACTCCCTGATTCCCAAGGCCCTGTGACTCTGCTTGTCCTCACTTAACCCTCTCCCACACTCTGATTCCAAAGAACTGCAGGAGGAAGACCTCTCCAAGGAGCCGTCAATCTCAGGGAGCTGCTTCTTCCTGAGAAAGGAAATCCAGCCCTTTTGGAGGCAGGAGCTGCCTGAACACTGAATCCATTTTTTTTTTTCTTGGTGGACCACAAACGATGAGGCTTCAGTGGCCTAATGTTGTGGCCAGCAATCAGCATCAAGCACTTGGGAAACAACTACACTTTGGCCCATGTGGAGTTACATTTTCTGTCCCCATCCAAACTGGACACGTGTCACCAATTCCACGGAAGAACACCTGACATCCGTGGGCCCCTTCATCCCACAGCCACTGCTGGGGTGGAGCCACACGGAGCAGGGAGAGGCAAACGGAGTCCAAACCTGGGCTGGAATCTGGCCAAACCACCTGGGCTGGGAGTCCTACGCTTCCAGAGTGACACAGCTCCAAAATAACCCCAAACAACCAATGCTCGTGTCTTTTAAAGCCCTGAGCCCAGCGTCCTGCCTGCAGGGAGGTTGGGAAGGGCTCGGGGAATGACCGCAGGGATAACTGGAGGGATAACCCCGGGACTGGCGGGTGTGGCGGTGTGCTTTCCGTGACTAATCCCTGGCGGGCGGTGTCCTGGCGGTGACAGGGGTGTGACACTCCTCCCCGCACCCAATCCTGAGCCGTAAGCGGTTACAACTCCGCACAAGCCGCTGGCATTTGGTTGTTGTCTGGAGCCCTCTCGTGGTTCATGCAAAGGCTTCCACCGGAACACAAGAATAGGAGGAGTTAGCCTAGGACCGTACTCACTTCTACCTGACTATAGATGAAGTATGTGCCGTCCACCAGTACCTCCAGCTCCCCACTGCGGGCATGCAGCTTAAACACCTTGGGGTTCAGAGTGATGCGAGACCAGTCATTGAGGACTCCACCTGAAAGATCTCAGTATGAGAAAACGGCGGTCACTCAGTACCCGTCAGGAGGAACAGCGCAGGAGCAACACAAACACAGTCACAGCATGACAGGGAGCGGGGAATTCGGAGGGGGAATCCCAGGATTACACGCTAGGGAGTGGGAGCAGGGACTCCTCTCTAGCTCTGAGCACACCGTGGCTTGTGGGGTCACCTGTGCCTCCAACCCTCTGTGTTCTCAACCTCAAAACCCAGTGCAGGGCCTGTTGTGCTCTGCTCATCCCAGGGCTGGACACGGACCTGCCTCCTCCTGACCCTGCAGCTGAGCTTGTTTGATCCCTATTCCCTCTTGTGTCCATGGGAATGGTCATCATGGAACCGTCATGGAATGGTTTGGGTGGGAAGGGACCTTAAAATTCATCTCATTCCACCCCTGCCATGGGCAGGGACACCTTCCCCTATCCCAGGTTGCTCCAAGCCCTGTCCAGCCTGGCCTTGGACACTGCCAGGGATGGGGCAGCCACAGCTTCTCTGGGCACCCTGTGCCAGGACCTGCCCACCCTCACAGGGAAGAATTCCTTCCCAATATCACATCTAAACCAACCCTCTTTCAGCCTAAAGCCATTCCTTCTTCTCCACTCCAGGCCCTTGTCCAAAATCCCTCTCCAGCTCTCTTGGAGTTCCTTTAGGCGCTGGAAGGGGCTCTCTGGAGCTTTCTCTTCCCCAGGCAAACAGAGGCCAGCTTTGATTGATTTTAATTCTGGTGTTCCTTGACTTCACCATTCCTGACCTTGTAATTGGGATAATTTTAACAAGACCTTTTCCTTTACAACTCCTAAGGTTTTTAAAAGCCAGAATAACAACAAAGCAGGAAATTGCAACATGTCACAGCACAGTAACCCCTAACTGGGGTCCCTCAACACAGTCAGGGATTTATGGATCCACGACCCATTCCTCTGGCACTGGGATTACTGGGATAACCTAGGGACAGATTTTGCTGTAAGCCCCAAACTGAGCCAATCTCTGTAGGTGCCTCAGTTTATCAAATCCCACTCTTTTCCTCCCAGTCTCCATCTGCCTCTCCTCTCCCTGCTCCCAGCTGGAGCTCGCCAGGCTGGCAGCTGGGCAGCATTCCTGGCTCCCAGCTCTGGATTGTTCCCGAGCAGCAGGGAAGGACACTGACAGGGCATTCCCGCTCTTAGAGAGCAGCGTTCCCTCTGGAAACCCCCAGCATTCCCAGTAATGAAGGGATAACTGCTTTCTGAACGTAAGCACACAGCGTCCTTTCCCTCACATTGTTCCTGGGAATGGGCGGTTTCTCTTTAATTTTGGGGAGCTGCGAGCACAAGTCCCTATCCATGAGAAATTCCAGCTGCCGCTGCTCACAGGGAAAGCTGCCTTCCCACAGAAGCAGTGGCCAGCCCTCCCCATCCCACGTGTGAGGCAGGAATTCCTGGACAGGGATCCTGCTGTTCCCCCCACCCTCGGGAGCTGCGTCCCTCCCAGTCTGGGACTGGGGTAAGGATGGATGGATGGATGGATGTGGTCCCTGGGGAGCTGCATGTGGGGACTCAGGGAGGGGACAAGGCAGCTCCTCTCCCAGCCAGGGCAGGGAGGCAGGAGGTGATGAATGAGCCCCAGCTGTTGGCAAGGAGAGCAGGAACTTGAGGAGAATTTGGATGGGGATCTGGGAAGGAGGAGGAGAGCAAGGAGCTGCTTGTGGATGGGCT
The DNA here is from genome assembly GCA_021534815.1 of Acrocephalus arundinaceus. Taxonomy (NCBI): domain Eukaryota; kingdom Metazoa; phylum Chordata; class Aves; order Passeriformes; family Sylviidae; genus Acrocephalus; species Acrocephalus arundinaceus. The sequence goes on along the minus strand of JAJEOU010002847.1, from coordinate 9,043,756 downwards.
CATCAGGATCTGGGATTAAAGGCTGTTGGTGGGGGCAGATCCCCTGGGCACAGGGGATCCCAGGAAGAGCTGGTGGCTGGACATCTCTGTCCTCTCACCACTGGGTCTTCCCTCTCTTAAATTCCTGGGAAACTGGAGGAAAATGGGCAAATGGGAATGAGACAAAACAAGGATCCACTCAGGGCTTAAAACGGAATGGAGGGAAAAAAAGGCCTGGTCATGGAGGGGCTGGGGAGGCACAAGATGTACCTGGAGGTCAGGCAGAAGGGAGATTTACTGGGACAGAATTGCTAGGATGTACAGAACAGGGATAATCTGGGAGATAAACAGGAGCTCAGGGGAAATGGGGTTGGAGACTCCACACAGGACTCTTTTTAGGGGGTCTGGGCAGGGGTATTGGAAGGCAGGGATGGGCAGGGATCATCTTAGAGCTGTGTCATAGGATGGACTGGGATCCAGGAATTTTATGGGTGCAGGAGGGGCTCTTCCCGGTACCCAAAATTATCAAGAGATCCCTACCATTCTTCACTTGGATTGCTGAGCCTTGGCCTTGGAGATGCACCACAGCTGGCTGCAAGGGAGAGCACAGGGATTGAGGATTAATGGGAAGCACCACGCCAGTCCATAAAAAAACCCCCAAAGCTGGGTTTTTTCATGGAAAGATCAACCCACCTGGATATCTCTGGAGCTGGCCTTGTCTGTGGTACCTGCAAAAGACAAGTCCACATCATTGAAGAGGAAGGTTGAGTGAAAAATCCCGTGAAAAATCCTGTGAAAAACCCTTATTTTACCCCAAAATAATCCTTAAACCCTCTTATAAATAACTTTTTTACCCAAAAATAACCCTGAAGCCCCATATAAATCACTTTTCTTACTCCATAATAACAATTAAACCTCAGTTTTAACAAGAGGAGGGATATGGGCTGCAGGTAATATTAAAATATATAAACCAGAAATAGTACATATTAATTTTTTTTTTTAAAAAAGGAAGAAAACTACTTATCCTACATTTCCCTGATTTATTCCTAGCATTTCTGTCCAACCGTCAAAATTCCTTGTTATTCAACAGGTTTCCACTAGAAGGAAAAATTGCACAACCCATTCCCTGATCCACAGTGGGAATAAAACCCAAGATGCCAAGTTTCCCTCTGCATGTCATTCACTGCATCTCCCTTCCCTGGGAGCAAATTCCTAATTAAGGAGGAGATGCCTCTGGCAGCATAGCATGGATCTGAGGGGCTCCTGCTGCTCCTGGCTATTTAGAGCCATGGAATCCCAGAATCCCAGAAATTGAGCACGGTGTGGGTTAGAAGGGACCTTAAAGCCCATGGAGTTCCACCCTGCCACGGGCAGGGACACCTTCCATAGGTTGCTCCAAGCCCTGTCCCACACGGCCCAGGACACCCCAGTCCTGCTCCAGGCTGTTGTGCCGGACGCTCCGGTGACACCTTTGGCATTCCCACCTGTCCAGCTCGGAGCAGAGGGCACGGATGGATCCTCACCTGAGGGGCCCTGCACTCCGGGTGGTCCCTGAGGGCCCGGCGGGCCAGGGGGGCCGGGCGGTCCCATGACGGTTGTGCCTGGAATCCCGGGGATGCCGGGAATGCCGGGGGGACCCTGCGGCCCCGGAGGCCCTGGTGGCCCTTGGGGACCGTTGGGCCCTGGAGGACCAGCCTTTTTACCTGGAAAACACAAGGACAGGCGTTACCTGGGGCCGTGGGGTGGGCCTGGAACTGCTGGAAATGGGAGGTTGGGGATGGATCACTCCTGGCTGCAGGCAGGGATGAGGAGGAGCCTCAGGACAGCCGGGGTGAGTGTCCTACAGCTCCACACCACAAGGACAACGCTGCCAACAGGGCAGGACCAGGTCACCACCCCGCAGGCTCCTTCCAGTTGGGAATTACACTTAAATGAGGCCGGGGACTCTCTGGGGCCTCTCAAGGGATGGAGGCTCAGGGGGTCTCTTTCCCCAGCTCCAGTCACAGCTCCGGTCACAGCTCTGGTCACTCCACTCTTGGCATGGGGTCACTGCTCAAGTCCATGCCCTGGGGCTGGTCACACCCCTACAGACCCAGGATGATCTCTGGATACAGTCAGGATGCTCCCACAGCACGTTCCAACCCACCCAGCTAAGGCTGGGGTGTTCTGGTCCAGATGAACCACTCTGCAGTTACTCAGTTTGCTGGGTTTTGATGGAAAACAGGGATAATCTTTCCTACCTGTTGCACATTAGGAATGGGAGATGATCCCCATGGCTTGGTTTCCTCCAGAGGGCAGTTCAGAGCTGAGCTCCAGCTCTTCCCCAGAGTTGCTGGAGGAGCCCCTGTGCTGCTTGTGCTTTAAAATAATTCAATATTTTGGGGTTTGGCTGGAGGGAGGGGCTCAGGAAGGACTAACCTCATCCAGGGGATGGAAACACTGGGAAATTGTTACAATCACAGAATCCCAGACTGGTTTGGGTTGGAAAGGACCTTAAAACTCATCCTGCCCCATGGGCAGGGACACCTTCCAATAGCCCAGGTTGCCCCAAGCCCTGTCCAACCTGGCCTGGGACACTTCCAGGAATGGGGCAGCCAGTTTGCCTTCCAGCCTGTCCCAGTATTTTCTCAGCCTCTTGGTAAAAACCTTCTTCCCTACCATGATCCCGAAACACTTCACACATCCCAAGAAAGAGAAATGACATAACCACATCAGGAATGACTCCTAAATACACAGAGTGGGATGAAACAAGCTCTGCAGGGAAAGCCTGGTCCCTGCTCTCCTGATTTTTCACGTTCCTGACAAAAATGATGTTCTTTTGATGTAGTTTTTAAAATGCCACTTTGGAACAGCTTTTCTGCCAAGGAACATAAACTGAGCAAAATCACTTCAATTGCTGCCACAAGGTCCCCAGTAGGACAGAATTAAACTCGTATTTAGATGACAGCAGCAGTTGGGATATGAAATTATAGTTCTTGGAATAGTTTCTGAGTACATTTATGTACTTGTTTCTCTGCTAATATCCATCTTTGTAATGGACAGATGCGCAAGGAAAAATCCATCTGTTTTAGCACAGGAGTGGGAATCCCTGGATGGCTGCTAGCCAGGAGCAAGGGCACAAGGACATCAGGGTGAGAGAACTGTGGGCATAATTCAAATGTGCAGAAAATGAAGTTAAAGTAAGGGGTGAGTAAAGCCACACTGGTGTTCTACAAAAAGTGGGAGAAGGCTTCAGGGGACAAATCTCCACAGCAATATCTCTCTCCAAATCAGCAGCCATGACTTCCAACCTGAGCTGGCTCCAGTCCAGCCTTCCTCTAATCCAATACTTCTCCTCCTCCTCTGGATGATGCCGTGCTTTGGAAATGATCACCTTGAACCTCACCTGCTTTCCCTAAACCACTCTCACTGACATCCCCCCAATCCACGCCATCCCAAGGCAGGACTGCAGACAGGGAGTTGGGAATGCTGCTGCTGTCACTCCAGGCTTCCTTTCCCAAGAGGGATGCACATCCCAGCTGGTTTAACTCATCAGCCTCCGAAATCTGCTCTGCTACTCAGGGAGCTGCTGCTTGAGCAGTGACACCATCGCTCATCCCAGCAAAACATTTCTGTGCCTTTCCCTCCTTCAAGGCATTCCGACCACTTCTCTGCATTAACAAACCTCTCAAGACAAAAGGTATTCCATTTATTATCTGATACCTCCCTTATCAGGTCTCCAAGGAGGGTCCCAGCACCCAAATCCCATCCTGCCAAGTCTCCCATGTCGGCACCCACGGGCTCCAAAACTTGGAGCAGGCAGGGAGCTCTCCATAATCCTCCCTCATCAAACAATGAACTGGAACTCTAAAAAGAATTAAATCTGACAATACCATAAAATCAAGCTGCTTTATACAGCTGTATGCAATCCAGCTCCAAGAGATCCTCCTGCCCCTCTGGTATTGCTCCGGAGGCTGCAGCCATCAGTTGTTGTTTGTTGGGCTGATGGAACGTGGGTTGAGCTTTGTTAGGACAAACTTCTCCAGCATAAAATTTTACGCTGCTTCTCGGGGTAAACACAAATAAAGTTGCTAAGTGTGGCCTGTTCCCACCTCTCAGCTGCGGCTCTGGAGTTTGCATCCAAGGATTAAAGCCATTTGATGTGCTACTACTGTAGTACAGACTTGGAAATCTCGATTGGTTGCATCCTTGTACTCGCTCAAACTCCTGGAAATGTGGGACCCTAAGTGTGGGACCCTAAGTGTGGAACCCTGACTGTTCCCAGCAGTCCTACAGAAACAAGGATGGCATCAGGAACCCCCCAAACAGGGCTGCCTGAATAACCCAAATCCCAACCATCCACTGCAAACTGCCTGAGGAACATCACCAAATCCACAAAACCCTGAGGGCTGAGCAACACTCAGAAGGAGCTCATAAAATGATAAATTGGAGGTTAATTCCAGGAAAAAGTGGGATGCAAAGTGTGTTCATGCTGAGTTTGGTGGATCTGAAGGAGAATCCAAGCTGCAGGTTGGCAGGATTGGGATGAAAGCCAAGGCTGGCAAACAGCAACAGCTTCTGGTATTTGGTACTGACTCAACTTTTCAATTGGAGAATATTCAGGATCACTTCTGTACAACATAATTAACTTCTTTCAGTGTTTAAGGAAGTTTTAAGGGCTGCTTGTGGGTGTTATTCCAGCCTTTCCTGGAGAGGGAAGCTGCACTGGTTTCTCCTTTGTCTCGGCCAAAGAGAATTCACAAAGCACAGAAAGGAAAATTCAGTTAAAGCTCCAACTCACCCTTTTTCTTGTTTTTCACTGAACTTGGACCTACAAAGGGAAAAAAAAAAAGAAAATTAGTGAAATTCATTTCATCAGAGAAAATCTCCATTGCCATTCTATTTTCCAAGTGGACAATGGATGTATTTGTAGCAGCACAGGAATGGTCTCAGCTGAGAGCAGTAACCCAAATTTCAGAGCATCACAGAGTGGTTGAGGTTGGAAGGGACCTTTAAAGATCATCTGGTCCAACCCCCTGCTGACTCTTTGTGAGCCAAGTTGTTTAAAAACAAGAATAAAACACTAAAAACCACAAAAGCAAAGAATTATTCTGAACTGGCTGTTTGAAACAATGGGAGCCCAAACCTCTCGAGCACAGAGAGAAAATATTTACAGTGAAGCTGAGAAATGACAGGACTTTGTGAGCTGAAGTGTGAAACATGTTCCACTGCTTCCCCAAGAATCCATCAGGGATGGGAATGAACTGCAAAAATCCCCAAATATTCCCTTGCTATTCATGAGGGAAATCCCTCTAAAACCTGGGGTTTCACACAGCAGTGACTGAAATCACCTTTAACTGAGATAAAATTATAACCAATTGAAGGTAATGAGGTTGCTTTGAGTCTGAGGGGGTGGGGAAATTTAAATTCCCAACAGAAGTGCCTTCTTCCCAGGGATAGTTAGAGGAAAGACAGAAAAAGGACCAGAGAAATTACCCATCAACCTTACTGATGCCTTTCCAACAGGAATGTTGGTTTTCCTACATTGTGCTATTAGGTTATGGGAAAATGATGGTATTACCTATAAAAGTCACTACCTATAAAATACATTATGTATAAAGGGTGGCATCTATAATTTTAGGGAGAAATTCCTCCCTATAAGGGCCTGGCACAGGCTGTTCAGAGAATTTGTGGCTGCCTCAACCCTTGAAGTGTCCAAGGCCTGGCTGGACAGGGCTTGGAGCACCCTGGAATACTGGAAAGTGTCCCTGCCCATGGGGAAGAATGAGCTTTAAGGTCCTTCCAACCCAACCCATTTGATGATCCTATTATCTAAATGATAATTTCTGCTAATTTACTATTTTATTTAATATTTTCATACTATTTTTAAATAATATCCACAGGTTGTACAACACATGGATTCCTAACAATGCCATCCCAGAATCCCACTAGGAAGCCACACCAGAGTGCAAAACACTTTAGGCTGGACAACCAGGCTCCTGATCCTGCACTTCTGAGCCCCACCAGTCCTCATTGTAGCCACCAGCCACTGAACAACATTAGATGAGGGTAAAAAAAAAAAAAAAATCCCATTTAAAGATCCCAGCCCATCCCAACGCAGCGAGACGCGAGCGGCTGTGCCTCGGCAGCCCTCGGAGTCACGAGAGTTTATTTCATGTTCCATAGATCCCACCATTAGCACCAGAACCAGAGTGAAAGTACAAATAGCTGTGGCCAGCCAGACACATTTGGGCTGGCTGGATCCAATTAGCTTCAAAGATGACTGGGAGGAATGAGAACCACATGGGATGTCAATGTTCGCAGTCTATATTACAACACACGCATCTGTTCCAGGCACGGCAGAGAGAGATGTTATGGATCTGCAAGTGGAGCTTTCGACAGACACAAAAGTATTCCTGACACGAGGGGGGAAAAAAAAAAGCGCCCAGGATTATTAAGCTTGGGAGCTTCTGAGTGTCTCTGGGGTTTGCATCTGTCTGCCTCCCGAGAGCAAGGGGGGATTGTTTAATTGGAGCGCGGAGCTGAAGCTTCTGGTACAGCAGAATTTCCCTTAGTTCTGCTCAAAGTGGGAAGTTCATGAATTACTGAGCTCCATTTAGGGTAAAATGGTAATAAATCACTGAGTCTAAGCTGAGGGCCATCAAAATTTCAGATCAATATTCCTCTCAGGTGCTGAGGTGTTGAGGCGTAAGGCTTGAAGACTTGGCTTGATGTCCCAACATTGATGTGCAGAGGAGAAAAATGGTAATTAAAAAATCCTTTCTGACAGGGTTTTCAGAGGCCACAACCCAATGTTTAAACATTAAACTTGTTAAAATATTTTAAAATACTTCTCAAAGTATTTAAACTTGTTAAGTGCAGTGGTTGAACACACAGATAATATCATTGTAATATAATGGATGCCTCATCCCTGGAAGTGTCCAGGGGCAGGTTGGATGGGGCTTGGAACAGCCTGGGATAGGGGAAGGTGTCCTTGTCAATGGCAGGGGAATGAGATGAGCTTTAACATCCTTTTAACCCAAACCAGTCTGAGATTCCATGATTTATCTGGATTTATCTGACCCACTGGTTACCTTTTAATTGATGGTTAAATACCTACAAGTTATGCAAACCTAAGTCTTTCCCACACTCTCACACTGCCAATCCCACCTCCCCATCCCATTCCTCCCATGGAGAAGCTCCAGGACTCAAAGCCTGTTACCCAACCCACATTTAATTACTGTAGTTTCATGCAGGCCTTGATTCCAAGGATGGCCTAAGAGAAAACTCTGTTTTTTACCACTCCAAGATGTGGATCACAGGTGTACCCACTGCGTTCCTCCACTGTACAGGAGTATAAAAAACCAAATTACAGGATATCTTCTGCTGCTCCAGAGTCTGCAGACCTGCCACCCTCATGGAGAAGGAAATTTGTTTGATTTGAAGAACTTCTGACTGATCAACACCTCCCATACCTGATTTCAGGGCTTTGCCATGCTGCAGTTGAGGATTTATTCCAGTCCCGATGGGATCTAAGAGCAACCCAACCTCTCAGCTGTTCCCTGGCACCTCTTTTCCCTTCTTTATAAGTGTGCACCTTTATGAGTGAGTGCACTTTTCTGCTCCTCATGAATCCCTTTCCATATCCATCAGGAATGTCCCAGAGATCCAGGTGGTCCCAGCTGCCAGGATGAATGTGACAGCCACCCAAGCATGGTTATCTTTCCCAACTTCAGTCCTCCTTCCCACCAATCCCACCTCTCCCGTTCCACATGCTGTCTGTTCTCCTTTGAGGTCAAACCAGGCCCAGACCTTGGGAAGTGCCTCCCCTTCTGCTTTCCCCATTTTTCAACTGGAATTAAATATACATTTAAACTCTGATCCCTCCTTGAGGGAGTTGTCAGCTCTGTTCACCCCCTTGTTTAGGGGGAGAGAAGTTGGCCAGAACTGTTAATACAGAAAAAAATTGGGAAAGCAGGACAGGCTGGATGGCTTTGAAGGATAATAAGCATGGAATGAGATTGAGTTGTACAAAATATACAATCCTATAAAATATATATACATGGGAAATAATAAAGTGTTCTGGTTGATGCTGGAGGACACCTGCACGTGCTCAGCTGCTGCTGCTCAGCCAGGAAAGGCAGAAACACAATCCTAAAGTGGGAATAACTCTGGAAAACATGGGGAAATCCTGCTGCCACTTAGCGAAGGGTTGAGGAAATCCTGGGAACAGTGAAGTCAATCCTGATCATCTGATACAGAAAGGTTAAGTGAAACGAGAAGAATTCCACAGAAAGTCTTCTGGGAAGGGCAGGAAGTGGGCAAGTGAGCCCACCTTGATGGCCACCAGCACTGGGGAAGGAGTGAGAGCACCACTGGGAAAGGCTAAAGAAGGAGAAGACCTGGAGGGATTCAAGGACAATGCTGGCACACCCAAATTGCTCCCCAAGACCATTGAGTTGGGAATGAGATGGCTTCCAAGGAGAAGAACAGGTCTGGAGGTATCCTCTGGCTCAGAGTGAGCCCTCCTGTGTCACAGGTCGTGGCTGGAAAGTCTCCTAAAGTCTCTCTGCCATTCCCTTTGGAATGTTATTTTTGGGATTATTTTTGCCTAACCACCCAAGCCATTGCCTCTGAAACATTGCAGCTGCCTGATCTACTCCTACCACCCATATTCCCTTTCCCTGGATTCCCTGTAGGAAAAGCCCCTGACTCTGCTGCAGGAACTCAGAGCAGCTGAATCTCTGATCACAGGACGGGATTCCCCCGGGGAAGATGGGAGCAGGAATGCTGCACGCTGGGCTCTGCACACCCTGGCTGTGAGCAGCACTCCAGAGCTAGACCCCTCCAAAAACTGATTTCTCTCAACTGCTGGGAAAATATAAAGGGAGGACACCAGAGAAGGAGGGAAAGCCAGGCCTGCAGGAGGGGTAAACCTAGAGGGAAAGGCACAAGCAGGAAAGACATCTCTATATGATGACAAAAGACCTCAGCCCAAACAGAGCCACCACAAGTGGAAGGCTCCAAACCATTCCAAGCCACTCCAAACAATTCCAAGCCCCTTCTAGCAGAAGCACTTTGGGTTCAGATGCAAACATCTCACTCGAAGCTGAGGAAAACACTTGGAAGGGATGAGGTTTTGGTGTGCAAACCCCCAGCTGTGGCCCAGCCAGCAGCAGAAGACATCTCCCCAGGCTTCAGGGAGCAGGTTCCAGCCCCAGCTCCTGCAGCCCTACCATCTGCTGGATCAATTCCAAGGCCTTCAGAAAAATCCCAGATGGTGATGCAACTCAAGGATATTACATGTGACATGTTTGCTCTTAGCAAGATTAATAGAGTTGACTTTGCCCCCCCTCCAATCTCTCTTTCTGCACGCTACACACTGCTGTGATTTACTATAAATACAGAAATATCCCAAACTTCTTTGGGACATCTGCTGATATAAATAGGATATTAAAAAACTCCTGCCTTCCCTTATTAGCTGTGTGTGTGGATTAACAAGAAATAGTTTAAATTCCTGCCAAACAGATCCAACTGGTTTTATGGACAGGAACAGATCTTTGTAATTACACTGATTTTATATCAAACCTATAAAAGGTTGACCATTATAGGAATCAGGCAAACAAAGGACACACCTAAGGAGGTGCTGAACGTGCTGGAATTCCCATTGCCAAGAGCAGGAAAAAGCCATGGAATGCCACAAACATGTTTTAGCAGCATCATTTGATTCAGGACATGACACCAAGTGATGCCTTTAAGGTGTTCATCCAGTTTGGGGAAGATACATGGCAGCAGCCTCCAGTTTTGGGTGTCCATCCATCCATCCATCCATCCATCCATCCATCCATCCATCCATCCATCCATCCAAGGCTGTGCCAAGCTGTTTTCAGCATTCATTGGGAATTATTGATCCTTCTGTTTTCTAGCGTTGAGTTTCCATGGAACATCCTCAATCTTCTTCCCTAAATGTGACATTGGTTTGGGGGCATGTAAGACCAGATAATTCAACTGAGGAACCTCTGTGTTTCCATCTCTCCTCCACCCTGGGAGATGACAGGATGGAGGTACTGAGGAATTATCCTCATCCCAGGTTACAGATTAGAGACGAAATCCTGGTGATTGAAGAGAGGTCTGCATCATCCAGACACACCACACCACTGCTCACTCTTTCATAAAATAAACATTAAATGATTAAGTCACAGAATCATGGAATGGTTTGGGTTGGAAGGAACCTTAATGCTCATGCAGTCCTACCCCCTGGCACGGGCAGGGACACCTCCCACTATCCCAGATTGCTCCAAGCCCTGTCCAACCAGGCCTTGGACACTTCCAGGGATCCAGGGGCAGCCACAGCTTCACTGAGAAATCCATTCCAGCCCCTAACTAAGTCTCACAGAGAAGAATTCCTTCCATATGTCCAACCTAAACTGCCCCTCTCTCAGTTTGCACCCATTTCTCCTTGTCCTGTCACTGCCATTCCTGATGAGGAGTCCCTCTCTGCCTTCCTTGTTAGTCAAACACTGGAAGGGTGGAGTCCCCCATCCCTGGAGGTGTCCAAGGAAGGCCTGGAGGTGGTACTCAGTGCTCTGGGTTGGTGAGAAGGTGGGGACTGGTCACAGCTTGGACTGGATGATCTTGGAGGGCTTTTCCCACCTCAAGGACTCTGGGGTGAGTCCTACCCATCAACCAACCCCTCCATCCCTATTTGACCAATACCAGAGGTGGAAAGAGCAGCTCGGGTGTTCCTTGAGATTCCAGGTGATGATGAACTTCCTGCTACCTGGGATGTCAATCTTCCCAATGAACAAGAAACCTCCAGAATTTGGCAGCTGCCTCTCCACCACTGCTGCAGTGACATTCACTTCATTCCCATGGGCAGAAGAAATGTAAAGCTTTTCAAATATTTTTAAGTGTGGCGTTATTAATGCCAGATTCCAGTGGATTGGGGAAAGAGGGATGTTAGCTCCCAACACATGCCTAGAACATGTGGTTTCGGGGGAGGTTTGGAACCAATATGTTTTCAACATTTTTCAGGAAATTTGGTCTATCCAGATGAAAGCTTCTTGGACCCTGCAGAACTATCAGTCAGTGATACAAACACTGAAACAAGAGGAATATTTTCCCTTTTCCCTGAAAAAGAAAGTGCTTCTTTACCAGCTCCAGAGAGAAAGCAATGGGTCTGCTGAAGAGCAGCTTTAGGATTATTATTCTAGAATATTTAGGTAATATGATAAATGATAAATCTAGGAAAACATGCCAGAAGAAAAGCACATCCTGTGCTACCCCAGAACTCTGGTGTGTCTTCTCTGAGTGGTTTTTTTGATGAAGAAAGGGGATCTGCTGAGAGTGGAGGGAAAGTGCTGCCCACACTTACAGGAACCCAAGCCAGGGGTGTGAACTAGAACGAATTTCAACAAATCTGAATACAGAGGGAATATGTTTTGTAAAGGAATGGGGAGGGAATTCATGACACAAAGTTGGGGAGGAATGAAAACAGCACTGTGGGATGTGTGAGTCCATAGGGCAGAGCCCAGGGCATCCCAGCTTTCCTCAGCCACCACTTTTTCTTCTCTCCCTGCTTTTGTTTCAACCTTGTTTCAAAACTCATGAAAATTCATGTGTGAACACAGCCACCCTTAAGGGTCTTTGCCTGGTTATGCCTTAAATCAGGACACTCCACAACAGCACCCCCCAAACCAGTGCTCCCTCCCTGCCCCTCATCCAGCGGGATTTTGGTCCCGTGCCATTCCCAGAGTCACCAGGGGGCCATCCCAGCCTGCTCCACCTGCACAACACAAGCCCTGAATTTCAGGAGTCTTTGCTTTGTGCTGCTCTGTCTCATTGTGGAGTGAGAGGCTGCTGAGCCCCAGAAATGGCTTGGGGACAGTGACACTGTGACCCCCCCAGCCCTGTGCTGGACTGCTCCAGCCTAAATCTGGTCTCCTCCAGCCTGAGAGATCAAGGACAGTTTGCAGCTCATTTTGGACTCTTCTGAGGCACTCCCTTGGCTCCATCCGATTTTTGAGGCAATTCTTCATCTCTTTATGGACTTTTTATGTGTCTCCAGGGGAAGTGTCCTGCACTGAGGTCACTCCTGGGGCTGCTTGGCCACAGGGTGTGAGAAGAGCTCCTGCCCCAGCACCAAGGGCTGGCAATCCTCTCATGTGGTGGCTTAGGGATGAGAGTGGCCTTTGCTGCCTCCCTGCTCCTCTCCTCGCATTCCACCAAAGGACAAACCTCCACCCATGTGTCATCCAGATGGGCAGATGCTGCTCCAGGAGCTCCATGCATCAGTAGCCTGCTCCCTCCCCATTCCTCTGATCCCAAACACCAGCCCCCAGCTCCAGCTCATCGGGCTGAAAACAAACGGGGGGGAAGTCACAGCTCACCCCTGGAATCCCTGGAGAGACACGAGATGCCAGAGAGCCACAACCTCTCTTCTCAAACAGCTTCAGACCACGTAAGATCTCATCAGGAACAGGTTTTGTTTTGGGGTTTTTTTTGCTGTTGAGAAAGTTTTTTTTCTCCTGCCAGTACTCAGAGATTTTTGCTTGGCTTGACAAAACCCAGGACTCCTTGGGGAATCATTTGGTGAAGCTCCTAAGGACAGTTAAACTCAAATTTACAGATAATGCCAATAGTGGCAGCAGGTTGTGATGTAGTTTATCCTGATCTTTAGTTGTATTCAAGGGAAAATCTGATTACTGCAGAAGATCAGAACCAAAGTGTGAACAGGAGGCAGACCTAAGGGACAGCCACTCATCAACCTGATTTTTGCTCCAGGTAAAGGTGCTGGGGGAGCAATTCCCTGCTGGAAAGGACAAAAGGAGCAGGTTGAATTGGTTGTGCTCATGCATTCCACAGGTTTTTCCACATTCAGAAGGATGATGGGACTCAAAGGGCACCAGGTGCTGTCTGAAGGGAGGTGCTGGAGCAGGCAGAGCCCCACCAGCCATGAGGAAAATACAGGTGCAGGATTGTAGGAGAACCAGGATGGAACAGCACCTGTCCTTTAGAGGTCTGTCACCTCTGCTGTTGTCACCTCTGTCACAGTGCTGGTCCCATTTAGGAGGAGGGGCAGGATCCAGTCACCTCCTGGGGTTCTCTCCACCCTACAACCTCAACTCTGCTCTCCAAGAGCCAGAGCTTTCCCGAAAATCCCTTCTCACTTCCTTGAGCACGTGTCCCTGCTCACTGCAATGGGAATTTCCAAGGCTTTACAGGACAGAAGGAACAGCCAAAGTGATTTACCACCTCCATCCCATCCAGATCCACTGTAGGATCAATGGCAAAGCACCAGGACAGGCTGCTGGTGTCAGAAGGCTCTAAAAAACCAGCTCCAGTCCCTGAGTAGGTGCAAGAACACCACAGCACAAATGTGGTCACGAGCAAAGACAAAATCCTGCTCCCAATTAACCAGAGCCACTGTTGCTGGCAAAATCCTCTTGCACTGCCTCCTCAGGAACACAAAAAGCCAATCAAACAGAAATCTCCACCCTCCTCAGCTCTGTTCCCACATCACCAGTCCCAGCCAAGTTCCTGGGGTTCACACCAGAACCTGTGGCCGTCATATTTCATTTTCCACCCTCTGGCTGGCTCTGGAAGGAGGATGTGATGTGCCTTTTGTTTCCCTTCAGGCATTTCAGTTGGATTCCAAGCGCAGAGCTGACAAATAACATTCCCAGTTCTAATTCGAGGATCTCAAGGCTTTTTTTGGCTGCTGGCTGGAGTCACCAGGCTGATTTTCTATCCACCACTGCACCCTCTTGCTTCCTTTATCAATCCCACATATTTAAATCCAACATTTTGAAGCGCAGCATTACAGCTGTGTTTTTATTTTGTTTGTTTTATTCGGTTGTTGCCTAACACAAAACACTCTGACATTTTCAGTCACATCCCACTAAGATAAACAACGAACATATGTCATGAATTCCAGCAGAAATGATTCCCAAGTGGGGCAGCAGCAAGGTCTGAAGTGGGAGTACGAGAGGCTCTCCGAATTGTTTGCTGGATGTTTGGAATGAGCTCTTCCTGTGGTTATCCATAAGGAATCGAGGGCAGGTGTGAGGAAACCTCTCTGACTGTCTCATCCCTGCAGAACTTGACGTGTTTTTCCTCCTCCCATCCATAATCCTGCCTAATTGGATGGAAAACCTCCATGGCACTGAGCAGCTGCCTGAGAACTGATGGATTAATTACACGGAAAAACGTGGGTCTACATCCAAGGATCTACCGTGTGCATCCACACATACTTACAGCTGGATGAATCTAAAAACAGGGGAAAGGAGGAAAAAAAAGGGGAAGAAGGGGGAAAAAGAAGGAAACCAAGAGAGATCCCATTGCTCTTGTGAGGATTGGGTGAATTTGATAAGGGGGAAAAAGAAAGGAAAAAAGTGGGGAAAAGGGAAACCCAGGAGAGACTCCACCACTCTCGGGAAGTTCAAGTGAAGTCCCTGCAGCAGCTGGGATACAGGGAATGCTGCCTGGCTCAGCCAACCCTTGCATTTATCCATTGAAAGCAATTAAGGCACTTCCCCAAATCCTGCTGGAATATGCACATCCCAGCGGTAAACTCAATCAGCCTCCGAAACTGCTCGCACTCAGGGGCTGGCTGCTTGAGCAGTGACACCGATCGCTCATCCCAGCAAAACATTTCTGTGCCTTTCCCTCCTTCAGAGGCACCGACCACTCTCCTGCATAACAAACCTCAAGACAAAAGGTATTCATTATTATCTGATACCTCCCTTATCAGGTCTCCAAGAGGGTCCCACACCCAAAATCCCATCGCTGCCAAGTCCTCCATGTTCGGCACCCACGGGCTCCAAACTTGGAGCAGGCCAGGAGCTCTCCATAATCCCTCCCTCATCCAAACAATGATACTTGGAACTCTAACAAAGAATTAAATCTGTACAATAACCATAAAATCAAGCTGCTATACAGCTGTGCAATCCAGCTCCAAGAAGATCCTACCTCCCCTCTGGTATGCTCCGAGCCTTCAGCCATCCATTGTGTTGTGGGCTGAATGGCACGTGGGTTGAGCTTTTGTTAGGACAAACTTTCTCCAGCATAAAATTTTACGCTGCTGTCCGGGGTAAACCACAAATAAAGTTGCTAAGGTGCCTGTTCCCCACCTCTCAGCTGCGGCCTGATTGCATCAAGGATTAAAGCCATTTGATGTGCTACTACTGTAAGTAACAGACTGAAATCTCGATGGTTGCATCCTTGTACTCGCTCAAATCCTGGACATGTGGGACCCTAAGTGTGGGACCCTAAAGTGTGGAACCCCTACGTTCCCAGCAGTCCTACAAGAACAAGGATGGCATCAGGAACCCCCCAAAAACCAGGGGCCCGAAAACCCCAAATCCCAACCATGCCACTCAAACTGCCTGAGAACATCACCAAATCCACAAAACCGAGGGCTGAGCAAAACACTCAGAAGGCCAAAAATTAAATGAGATCCAAGGAAAAAGTGGATTGCAAAGGTTCATGCTGAGTGGTGGATCTGAAGGAGAAATCCAAGCCCGCAGTTGGCACAGGCATTGGGATGACACCCAAGGCCTGGCAAACAGCAACAGCCTGGTATTTGGTACTGACGTCAACTTTTCAATTGGAGAAATATTCAGGATCTACTTCTGTACAACATAATTAACTTCTTTCAGTGATTAGAAGTTTAAGGGCTGCGTTGTGGGTGTTTCCAGCCTTCGAGAGGGAAGCTGCACTGTTCTCCTTTGTCCGGCAAAAGAGAATCACAAAGCACACAGAAAGGAACATCAGTTAAGCTCCAACTCAACCCTTTTCTTGTTTCAACTGAACTGGACTACAAGGCAAAAAAAAAAAAGGAAAATTAGTGAAATCATTTTCATCAGAGAAAACCCATTGCCATTCCGTATTTCCAAGTGGACAAGGATGTATTTGTAGCAGCAACAGGATGTCTCAGCGAGACAGTAACGCCCAATTTCAGATGCATTCAACAGAGTGGTTGAGGTTGGAAGGACCTTTAAAGACAATCTGGTCCTAACCCCCTGCTGACTCCTTTTGAGCCATAGTTGGTTTTAAAAACAAGAAATAAAACACTAAAAACCACAAAAGAAAAGAATAGTCTGAAATGGCTTTGAAACCAATGGGAGCCTCAAACCTCTCGAGCACAGAGAGAAAATATTTACACAGTGAAGCTGAGAAATGACAGACTTGGTGAGCTGAAGGGTGAAACATGTTCCACTGCTTCCAAGAATCCATCAGGGATGGGGAATGAAACTGCTGCAAAATCCCCAAATATTCCCTTGCTTTCAGAGGGAAATCCCTCTAAAACCTGGGTTTCACACAGCAGGACTGAAATCACCTTTAACTGAGATAAAATTATAAACCAATGAAGGTAAATGAGGTTGCTTTGAGTCTGAGGGGGGGGAAATTAAATCCCAACAGAAGTGCCTTCTCCCAGGGATAGTAGAGGAAAGACAGAAAGGAAAACAGAGAAATTACCCATCAACCCTACTGATGCCTTCCAACAGGAATGTTGGTTTTCCACATTGTGCATATTAGGTATGGGAAAATGATGGTATTACCTATACACAGTCACTACCTATAAAATACATTAGATAAAGGGTGCATCTGAAATTTAGGCGAGAAATTTCCTCCCTATAGCCTGGCATCAGGCTGTTCAGAGAATTTGTGGCTGCCTCAACCCTTGAAAGTCCAAGGCCTGGCTGACAGGGCTGGGAGCACCCTGGAAATACTGGAAAGTGCCCGCCCTGGGAAAAGAAGAGCTTAAGGTCCTTCCAACCCAACCCATTGATGAATCCTATTATCTAATGATAATTTCTGCTAATTTAACTATTTATTTAATATTTCATACTATTTTAAATAATAATCCACAGTTACAACACATGATCCTAACAATGCCATCCCAGAAAATCCCCACAGGAAGCCACACCAGAGTGCAAACACTTTAGGCTGGACAACCAGGCTCCTGATCCTGCAACTCTGAGCCCCACCAGTCCTCATTGTCAGCCACCAGCCACTGAACCAAACATAGATGAGCGGGTAAAAAAAAAAAAATCCCATTAAAGGATGCCCATGCCCACCCAACGCAAGCGAGACGCGAGCGGCTGTGCCCGGCCCAGCCCCTCGGAGTCACGAGAGTTTATTTCATGTTCCATAGATCCAACCATTAAAGCACCAAGAACCAGAGTGAAAGTAAAATAGCTGTGGCCAAAGCCAGACACGATGGGCTGGCTGGACCAATTAGCTCAAAGATGACTGGGAGGAAATGAGAAACCACATGGGATGTCAAATGGTTCGCATCTATATACAACACACGCATCTGTTCCAGGACGCAGAGAAGAGATGTATGGATCTGCAAGTGGAAGCTTTCGACAGACACAAGTATCCTGACACGAGGGGGGAAAAAAAAACGCCAATATAAGCTGGGGCTTCGAGTGTCTCTGGGTTGCACTGTCTGCCTCCCGAGAGCAGGGGGGAATGTTTAATTGGAGCGCAGGAGCTGAAAGCTTCTGGTTACAGCGAGAATTTCCCTATTCTGCTCAAAGTGGGAAGTTCATGGAAATTACTGACTCCATTTAGGGTAAAATGGAATAAATCACTGGAGTCAAGCTGAGGGCCCATCAAAAAATTTCAGAATCAAATATTCCTACTCAGGTGCTGAGGTGTTGAGGGGCGAACTGAAGACTTGGCTTATGTCACCAACATTGATGTGCAAGGAGAAATGGTAAATTAAAAAAACTCCCTTCTGACAGTGTTTTCAGAGGCCCACAACCCAATGTTCAAAACATTAAACCTTGTTAAAATTAAAATACTCTAAAGTAAAACCTGTAAGTGCGTGGGTGAACACAACAGGAATAATAATCATTGAATATAATGGATGCCTCATCCCTGGAAGTGTCCAGGGCAGGTGGGATGGCTGGAACAGCCTGGGATGGGGAAGGTGTCCTTTCAATTGAATGAGAATGACTGAACATCCTTTTAACCCAAAACCATCTGAGATTCCATTGATTTTATCTGGATTTATTCGACACCCACTGGTTACCTTAATTGATGTTTAATACCACAACGTTAAATGCAACCTAAGTCTTCCACACCTCACACGCCAATCCCCACACTCCCCATCCCATTCCTCCCATGGAGAAGCTCCAGGGAACTCAAAGCCGTTACCCAACCCACATTTAATTACTGTAGTTTCTGCAGGCCTTGAGTCCAAGGATGGCCCAAAGAAAAAACTCTGTTTTTTACCACTCCCAAGATGTGACACAGGTGTACCCACGCGTTCCTCCACTGTACAGGATATAAAAAAACCAATACAGGATATCTTCTGCGCCCAGAGTCTGCAACCTGCCCACCCCTCATGGAAAGAATTGTTGATTTGAAAGACTTCGACTGATCAACACGAACCATCCTAACCTGATTTCGGCTTTTGCCATGCTGCAGTTGAAAGGATTTATTCCAGTCCCCAGATGGATCTAAGAGTCAACCCCAACCTCTCATCTTGGTTCCCTGCACCGTCTTTTCGCCTCTTCATATAGTGTGCACCTTATGAGTGAAGTGCACTTTCGCGCTCCTCCATGGAATCCCTTCCATATCCATCAGGAATGTCCCCAGAGAATCCGGTGGTCCCAGCTGCCAGGATGATGTGACAGCCACCCAAGCAATGTTATCTTCCCATACTCAGTCCTCCTTCCCACCAATCCCACACTCGTCCCGTTCCAACATGCTGTCTGTTCCCTTTTGAGGTCCAAAGCCAGGCCCAGACCTGGGAAGTTTCCCTCCCTTCTGCTTTTCCCCATTTTCAACTGGAATAAATATACATTTAAAGCTCTGATCTCTCTCCTTGAGGAGTTGATAAGCTCTGTTTCACCCCCTGTTAGGGGGAAGAAGTTTGGCCAGGATACGGTTGAAGTACAGAAAAAAATTGGGACGATGGAACAGGCGGATTGGCTTTTTTGAGGTAAGGAATAAAGCAAGGAAAGAGATGAAGGTTGTACTAAAATATTACAACCTTAAAGAATAGGATATAGATTTCATGGTGAAATTAATAAAGTGTTCTGGTTTGTATGCTTGGAGGATCGACCTTTGCACTGTGCTCAGTCTGTCTGCGTGCTTCGTCCAGGAAAGGCATTGAAATTCATGCAATCCCTAAAAGTGGGAAAAACTCGGGAAAACAGGGAAATCGTCCTGCCACGTAGCGAAGGGAGAATTTATCCTGGTGACAAGTAAGTCAACCCCTGATCATTCTGATACAGAATTAGGGTAAATGTGAATACGAAGAAGAATTTCAACAGAAAGTCTCTGGAAGGGGCAGGAAGATGTGGGCAATAGGTGAGCCCTACCTTGAGTGCCACCTAGCATGGGGAAGGAGTGAGCAGGCACCACTGGGATAATGTGCTTATAAGAAGAGAAAGACTCTGGATGGATTCAAGATCAATATGCTTGCTACAGCCAAGCCTTCCCCAAGATCCATTGAGTTGGGAATTGAGATGGCTTTCCAAGGAGAAGATAACAGGTTCTGGGGGGGGAGTGTATTCCTCGGCTCAGAGTGAGCCCCCTTGTGTTCACGAGGTCCGTGGCTTGGAAATGTCTCCTAAAGTCCTCTGCCATTATCCCTTTGGAATGTTATTTTTGGGATTTATTTGCCTTAAACCACACCAAGCTCATTGCCTCTGAAACATTGCACTGCCTGATTCTACTCCCACCTCTTATTCCCTTTCCCTGGATGTCCCTGTAGGAAAACCCCGTGACTCTTGCTGCAGGTAACTCATGAGCAGCGAATTTCCTCGGATCATCCTAGGTCGGATTCTCCTCGTGGGAAGATGGAGGCAGGTAATGCTGCATATCGCTTGGGCTCTGCGACACCTCTGCGGGAGCAGCACTCCAGAGCCTAGATCCCCCCAAAAACTGATTTCTCTCAGACTGCTGGGAAAATAAACGGGAGGACACCAGACAAATGGGTGATAAGCCAGGCCTGCGAGGAGGGGTATAGACCTAGAGGGGAAAGCACAGCATTGAAGACATCTCTCTATATATTGACTAAATATGACTCCTCAGCTCCTAAACAGAGGTCCACCAATCAAGTGGAGCTAGGCTCCCAATCCATTGCGCAGAGTCCACTCCTATAACATTCCAACCCCTTTTATTGCATTAAGCACTTTTTGGGTTCAGATGGCAAACCATCTCACTGAAGCTTGTAGGAAAACCACTTGGAAGGGATGAGGTTTGGTGTGGGTCAAACCCCAAGCTGGTGCCCCAGCCAGCACAGAAGACAATCTCCCCAGGCTTCAGGGAGCAGGTTCCAGCCCCAGCTTTCCTTGCAGCCCTAGCTCATTCTTGCTGGATGCAAATTCCAAGGCCCTTCACGAATATAAATCCCATGATGGGATCAACTCAAGGATATTTACAGTGACATTGTTTGCTCAAGCAAGAAATAGAGTGACTTGCCCCCCCCTCCAATCCTCTCGCATTCGCTACATCACTGCGGTGATTTACTATAAATAGCAGAAATATTCCCAAACTTCTTTGGTGACAATCATGTCTGATTATAATATTAGAATAAAAACTCGAGCCTTCCCTATAGCTTGTGGTGTGGATATACAAGAAATAGTTATAATTCCTGCCAAAAACAATCCAACTGTGTTTATGGACTAGGTAATTCAGTATTCTTGCAATTACACTTGGATTTTAGTTATCAAACCATAAAAGGTTGACCATTATAGGAATGCAGGCAAACATAGGAACACACCTAAGGAGGTGCTGAGACGTGCTGGAATTCCCATTGCCAAGAGCAGGAAAATAGCCATTGGATCTCCACAGAACAGTTTTAGCAGCATCCATTGATTCAGACATGACACCAAGTGATCCTTAAGTGTTCATTCCGTTGGGGAAATACAGCAGCACCTCCAGTTGTGGGTGTCCTCCATCCATTACCATCCATCCATCCATTCCTAGTCCATCCATTCCATCTCATTCTTCATTCCATAGCGTTGCCCAGCTTTGTGTTCAGCCATTCATCTGGGAATCTATTGATCCTTCTGTTTTCTAGGCGTTGAGTTCCAATGGAACATCCTCCAAATCTTCTTCCCTAAATATGTGACATTGGTTTGGGGCATGGTAAGACCAGAAATCAACTGAGGACCCTGTGTTTCCACTCCCTCCACCCTGGGAGATGACAGGATGGAGGTACTGAGGAATTCCTCACCAGGTTACAGATTAGAAGAACGAAAATCCTGGTGATTTAGAAGAGCAGGTCGCATCATCCAAGACACACCACACCACTGCTCACTCTTTCATAAAATAAACATTTAAATGATTAAGTCACAGAATCATGGAAATGGTTTTGGGTTGGAAGGAACCTTTAATGCTCAATTCAGGTCCCACCGCCCTGGCACGGGCAGGGGACACCTCCCAGCTATCGCCAGAATTGCTCCAAGCCTGTCCAACCAGGCCTTGGACCTTCCCGGAATCCAGGGCAGCCACAGCTCACTGAGAAATCCATTCCATGCCCTAGACAAGTCTCACAGAGGAAATTCTTCCCATATGTCAAACCTAAACTGCCCCTCTCTCAGATTGGCACCCATTTCTCTCTTGGGTCCGTCACTATGCCATCCGGATGAGGAGTCCCCTCCTGCCCCCTTGTTAGTCCAAACACTGGAAGGTGATCCCTCCATCCTCTGGAGGTCAAAGGAAGCCTGGATGGTATCAGTCTCTTTGGGTGGTGAGAAGGTGGGGAACTGGTCACAGCTGACGGATATGATCTTGGAGGGCTTTCCCACTCTCAGAGGTACCTGTGGGTGAGCCTATTTCCTTCATTTATTCAACCAACCCCTCCATCCCTAATTGTACCAATTACTCAGAGTGTAAAGAGCAGCTCGGTGTGTTCTCTTGAGATTGCAGGAGAGACTTCCGTCTACCTTGGGATGTCAAGTCTGTCCACAATGGATAACAATGTAAATCCTCTCAGATATTTTGGGCAGCTGCCTCCCACCACTTAGCTGCAGTGACATGCACTCATTCCCTGGGCAGATATGAAATGTAAAGCTTTCAAATATTTAAAGTGTGGCGTTATTAAGCCAGATCTCAAGGTTGATGGGTGAAAGGAAGGAAGTTAGCTCCCAACACAATGGCCTAGAACATGTGTTCGGGGTGATGTTGAATCCAATATTGTTTCACATTTTTCAGGAATTGGTCTATCCTAGCATAATAGCTTCTTGGGACCCTGCAGTAACTATCAGTCAGTGGATGACAAACACTGAAATCAAAGGAAATTTTATGTTCCCTTTTCCCTGAAAGAGAAATGCTTCTTAATCTCTGAGCTAACAGAGAGAAATGGCATTGGTCTGCTGTAAGAGCCAGGTTTAAGGATAATTATTCAGAATATTTTAGGTAATTAGGATAAATGAAAAATCTATGGATAACATGCAAACAGAATAGCACATCCTGTGCTACCCCAGTAACTCTGGTGTGTCTCTCTGAGTGGTTTTGAATGAAGAAATGGGACGTGCTGAGAGTGGAAGGGGAAAGTGCTGCCCACACTTACAGGAACCCAAAAGCCATGGGTGGGAAAAATACTAGAGAACGAAATTCAACAAATCTGAATACAGAGGGAAATATTGTTGTAAAGGAAGGGGAGGGAATTCATGACACAAAGTTGGGGAGTGAATGAAAACTAGCACTGGGGATGTGTGAGTCCATAGGGGCAAGAGCCCAGGTGCAGTCCCAGCTTTCCCAGTCCACCACTTTTTCTTCTCTCGCCTTGTCTTTGTTTTCAACTCTTTGTTCAAAAACCATTGAAATTCATGTGTGACACAAGCACCCTAGGGTCTGTTGCCTGTGTTTATGCCTTAAATCAGGAACACCTCCACAACGCACCCCCAACCAGTGCTCCCCCCCTGCCGCCTCATCCAGGCGGGAATTTGGCCGTGCATTTCCCATGAGTCACCAAATGGGCCCCCCCAAATAAAAAAAATCCCCCCAGCCTGCTCGCACCTGCACCAACACAAGCCCTGATTTTCAGGAGCTTTGCTTTGTCGGCTCTGTCTCATTGTGGAGTTAGAGGGCTGCTGAAGTCCTCCAGAAATGGCTGGGGACAGTGACATACTGGACCCCCCAGCCCTGTCGGATTCTGCTTCTCAGCCTTAAACTGTGTCTCCTTCACAGTCCTTGAGAGATCAAGGACAGTTTTCAGCTCATTGTGGAACCTCTTCTGTAGGCAACTCCCTTGCTACATCCGGATTTTAGGCAATCTACATCTCTGTTAGATCTTTTTAATGTTCTCCAGGGAATTTTTTTTTTAAAAAAGGAAGAAAACTACTTATCCTACATTTCCCTGATTTATTCCTAGCATTTCTGTCCAACCGTCAAAATTCCTTGTTATTCAACAGGTTTCCACTAGAAGGAAAAATTGCACAACCCATTCCCTGATCCACAGTGGGAATAAAACCCAAGATGCCAAGTTTCCCTCTGCATGTCATTCACTGCATCTCCCTTCCCTGGGAGCAAATTCCTAATTAAGGAGGAGATGCCTCTGGCAGCATAGCATGGATCTGAGGGGCTCCTGCTGCTCCTGGCTATTTAGAGCCATGGAATCCCAGAATCCCAGAAATTGAGCACGGTGTGGGTTAGAAGGGACCTTAAAGCCCATGGAGTTCCACCCTGCCACGGGCAGGGACACCTTCCATAGGTTGCTCCAAGCCCTGTCCCACACGGCCCAGGACACCCCAGTCCTGCTCCAGGCTGTTGTGCCGGACGCTCCGGTGACACCTTTGGCATTCCCACCTGTCCAGCTCGGAGCAGAGGGCACGGATGGATCCTCACCTGAGGGGCCCTGCACTCCGGGTGGTCCCTGAGGGCCCGGCGGGCCAGGGGCCGGGCGGTCCCATGACGGTTGTGCCTGGAATCCCGGGGATGCCGGGAATGCCGGGGGACCCTGCGGCCCCGGAGGCCCTGGTGGCCCTTGGGGACCGTTGGGCCCTGGAGGACCAGCCTTTTTACCTGGAAAACACAAGGACAGGCGTTACCTGGGGCCGTGGGGTGGGCCTGGAACTGCTGGAAATGGGGGTTGGGGATGGATCACTCCTGGCTGCAGGCAGGGATGAGGAGGAGCCTCAGGACAGCCGGGGTGAGTGTCCTACAGCTCCACACCACAAGGACAACGCTGCCAACAGGGCAGGACCAGGTCACCACCCCGCAGGCTCCTTCCAGTTGGGAATTACACTTAAATGAGGCCGGGGACTCTCTGGGGCCTCTCAAGGGATGGAGGCTCAGGGGGTCTCTTTCCCCAGCTCCAGTCACAGCTCCGGTCACAGCTCTGGTCACTCCACTCTTGGCATGGGGTCACTGCTCAAGTCCATGCCCTGGGGCTGGTCACACCCCTACAGACCCAGGATGATCTCTGGATACAGTCAGGATGCTCCCACAGCACGTTCCAACCCACCCAGCTAAGGCTGGGGTGTTCTGGTCCAGATGAACCACTCTGCAGTTACTCAGTTTGCTGGGTTTTGATGGAAAACAGGGATAATCTTTCCTACCTGTTGCACATTAGGAATGGGAGATGATCCCCATGGCTTGGTTTCCTCCAGAGGGCAGTTCAGAGCTGAGCTCCAGCTCTTCCCCAGAGTTGCTGGAGGAGCCCCTGTGCTGCTTGTGCTTTAAAATAATTCAATATTTTGGGGTTTGGCTGGAGGGAGGGGCTCAGGAAGGACTAACCTCATCCAGGGGATGGAAACACTGGGAAATTGTTACAATCACAGAATCCCAGACTGGTTTGGGTTGGAAAGGACCTTAAAACTCATCCTGCCCCATGGGCAGGGACACCTTCCAATAGCCCAGGTTGCCCCAAGCCCTGTCCAACCTGGCCTGGGACACTTCCAGGAATGGGGCAGCCAGTTTGCCTTCCAGCCTGTCCCAGTATTTTCTCAGCCTCTTGGTAAAAACCTTCTTCCCTACCATGATCCCGAAACACTTCACACATCCCAAGAAAGAGAAATGACATAACCACATCAGGAATGACTCCTAAATACACAGAGTGGGATGAAACAAGCTCTGCAGGGAAAGCCTGGTCCCTGCTCTCCTGATTTTTCACGTTCCTGACAAAATGATGTTCTTTTGATGTAGTTTTTAAAATGCCACTTTGGAACAGCTTTCTGCCAAGGAACATAAACTGAGCAAAATCACTTCAATTGCTGCCACAAGGTCCCCAGTAGGACAGAATTAAACTCGTATTTAGATGACAGCAGCAGTTGGGATATGAAATTATAGTTCTTGGAATAGTTCTGAGTACATTTATGTACTTGTTTCTCTGCTAATATCCATCTTTGTAATGGACAGATGCGCAAGGAAAAATCCATCTGTTTTAGCACAGGAGTGGAATCCCTGGATGGCTGCTAGCCAGGAGCAAGGGCACAAGACATCAGGGTGAGAGAATGTGGGCATAATTCAAATGTGCAGAAAATGAAGTTAAAGTAAGGGGTGAGTAAAGCCACACTGGGTTCTACAAAAAGTGGGAGAAGGCTTCAGGGGACAAATCTCCACAGCAATATCTCTCTCCAAATCAGCAGCCATGACTTCCAACCTGAGCTGGCCCAGTCCAGCCTTCCTCTAATCCAATACTTCCTCCTCCTCTGGATGATGGCCTGCTTTGGAAATGATCACCTTGAACCTCACCTGCTTTCCCTAAACCACTCTCACTGACATCCCCCCAATCCACGCCATCCCAAGGCAGGACTGCAGACAGGGAGTTGGGAATGCTGCTGCTGTCACTCCAGGCTTCCTTTCCCAAGAGGGATGCACATCCCAGCTGGTTTAACTCATCAGCCTCCGAAATCTGCTCTGCTACTCAGGGAGCTGCTGCTTGAGCAGTGACACCATCGCTCATCCAGCAAAACATTTCTGTGCCTTTCCCTCCTCAAGCATTCCGACCACTTCTCTGCATTAACAAACCTCTCAAGACAAAAGGTATTCCATTTATTATCTGATACCTCCTTATCAGGTCTCCAAGGAGGGTCCCAGCACCCAAATCCCATCCTGCCAAGTCTCCCATGTCGGCACCCACGGGCTCCAAACTTGGAGCAGGCAGGGAGCTCTCCATAATCCTCCCTCATCAAACAATGAACTGGAACTCTAAAAAGAATTAAATCTGACAATACCATAAAATCAAGCTGCTTTATACAGCTGTATGCAATCCAGCTCCAAGAGATCCTCCTGCCCCTCTGGTATTGCTCCGGAGGCTGCAGCCATCAGTTGTTGTTTTTGGGCTGATGGAACGTGGGTTGAGCTTTGTTAGGACAAACTTCTCCAGCATAAAATTTTACGCTGCTTCTCGGGTAAACACAAATAAAGTTGCTAAGTGTGGCCTGTTCCCACCTCTCAGCTGCGGCTCTGGAGTTTGCATCCAAGGATTAAAGCCATTTGATGTGCTACTACTGTAGTACAGACTTGGAAATCTCGATTGGTTGCATCCTTGTACTCGCTCAAACTCCTGGAAATGTGGGACCCTAAGTGTGGGACCCTAAGTGTGGAACCCTGACTGTTCCCAGCAGTCCTACAGAAACAAGGATGGCATCAGGAACCCCCAAACAGGGCTGCCTGAATAACCCAAATCCCAACCATCCACTGCAAACTGCCTGAGGAACATCACCAAATCCACAAAACCCTGAGGGCTGAGCAACACTCAGAAGGAGCTCATAAAATGATAAATTGGAGGTTAATTCCAGGAAAAGTGGGATGCAAAGTGTGTTCATGCTGAGTTTGGTGGATCTGAAGGAGAATCCAAGCTGCAGGTTGGCAGGATTGGGATGAAAGCCAAGGCTGGCAAACAGCAACAGCTTCTGGTATTTGTACTGACTCAACTTTTCAATTGGAGAATATTCAGGATCACTTCTGTACAAATAATTAACTTCTTTCAGTGTTTAAGGAAGTTTTAAGGGCTGCTTGTGGGTGTTATTCCAGCCTTTCCTGGAGAGGGAAGCTGCACTGGTTTCTCCTTTGTCTCGGCCAAAGAGAATTCACAAAGCACAGAAAGGAAATTCAGTTAAAGCTCCAACTCACCCTTTTTCTTGTTTTTCACTGAACTTGGACCTACAAAGGGAAAAAAAAAAGAAAAATTAGTGAAATTCATTTCATCAGAGAAAATCTCCATTGCCATTCTATTTTCAAGTGGACAATGGATGTATTTGTAGCAGCACAGGAATGGTCTCAGCTGAGAGCAGTAACCCAATTTCAGAGCATCACAGAGTGGTTGAGGTTGGAAGGGACCTTTAAAGATCATCTGGTCCAACCCCCTGCTGACTCTTTGTGAGCCAAGTTGTTTAAAAACAAGAATAAACACAAAAAACCACAAAAGCAAAGAATTATTCTGAACTGGCTGTTTGAAACAATGGGAGCCCAAACCTCTCGAGCACAGAGAGAAAATATTTACAGTGAAGCGAGAAATGACAGGACTTTGTGAGCTGAAGTGTGAAACATGTTCCACTGCTTCCCCAAGAATCCATCAGGGATGGAATGAACTGCAAAATCCCCAAATATTCCTTGCTATTCATGAGGGAAATCCCTCTAAAACCTGGGGTTTCACCAGCAGTGACTGAAATCACCTTTAACTGAGATAAAATTATAACCAATTGAAGGTAATGAGGTTGCTTTGAGTCTGAGGGGGTGGGGAAATTTAAATTCCCAACAGAAGTGCCTTCTTCCCAGGGATAGTTAGAGGAAAGACAGAAAAAGGACCAGAGAAATTACCCATCAACCTTACTGATGCCTTTCCAACAGGAATGTTGGTTTTCCTACATTGTGCTATTAGGTTATGGGAAAATGATGGTATTACCTATAAAAGTCACTACCTATAAAATACATTATGTATAAAGGGTGGCATCTATAATTTTAGGGAGAAATTCCTCCCTATAAGGGCCTGGCACAGGCTGTTCAGAGAATTTGTGGCTGCCTCAACCCTTGAAGTGTCCAAGGCCTGGCTGGACAGGGCTTGGAGCACCCTGGAATACTGGAAAGTGTCCCTGCCCTGGGGAAGAATGAGCTTTAAGGTCCTTCCAACCAACCCATTTGATGATCCTATTATCTAAATGATAATTTCTGCTAATTTACTATTTTATTTAATATTTTCATACTATTTTTAAATAATATCCACAGGTTGTACAACACATGGATTCCTAACAATGCCATCCCAGAATCCCACTAGGAAGCCACACCAGAGTGCAAAACACTTTAGGCTGGACAACCAGGCTCCTGATCCTGCACTTCTGAGCCCCACCAGTCCTCATTGTAGCCACCAGCCACTGAACAACATTAGATGAGGGTAAAAAAAAAAAAAAATCCCATTTAAAGATCCCAGCCCATCCCAACGCAGCGAGACGCGAGCGGCTGTGCCTCGGCAGCCCTCGGAGTCACGAGAGTTTATTTCATGTTCCATAGATCCACCATTAGCACCAGAACCAGAGTGAAAGTACAAATAGCTGTGGCCAGCCAGACACATTTGGGCTGGCTGGATCCAATTAGCTTCAAAGATGACTGGGAGGAATGAGAACCACATGGGATGTCAATGTTCGCAGTCTATATACAACACACGCATCTGTTCCAGGCACGGCAGAGAGAGATGTTATGGATCTGCAAGTGGAGCTTTCGACAGACACAAAAGTATTCCTGACACGAGGGGGGAAAAAAAAAAGCGCCCAGGATTATTAAGCTTGGGAGCTTCTGAGTGTCTCTGGGGTTTGCATCTGTCTGCCTCCCGAGAGCAAGGGGGATTGTTTAATTGGAGCGCGGAGCTGAAGCTTCTGGTACAGCAGAATTTCCCTTAGTTCTGCTCAAAGTGGGAAGTTCATGAATTACTGAGCTCCATTTAGGGTAAAATGGTAATAAATCACTGAGTCTAAGCTGAGGGCCATCAAAATTTCAGATCAATATTCCTCTCAGGTGCTGAGGTGTTGAGGCGTAAGGCTTGAAGACTTGGCTTGATGTCCCAACATTGATGTGCAGAGGAGAAAAATGGTAATTAAAAAATCCTTTCTGACAGGGTTTTCAGAGGCCACAACCCAATGTTTAAACATTAAACTTGTTAAAATATTTTAAAATACTTCTCAAAGTATTTAAACTTGTTAAGTGCAGTGGTTGAACACACAGATAATATCATTGTAATATAATGGATGCCTCATCCCTGGAAGTGTCCAGGGCAGGTTGGATGGGGCTTGGAACAGCCTGGGATAGGGGAAGGTGTCCTTGTCAATGGCAGGGGAATGAGATGAGCTTTAACATCCTTTTAACCCAAACCAGTCTGAGATTCCATGATTTATCT
Source organism: Acrocephalus arundinaceus (assembly GCA_021534815.1). Classification (NCBI taxonomy): domain Eukaryota; kingdom Metazoa; phylum Chordata; class Aves; order Passeriformes; family Sylviidae; genus Acrocephalus; species Acrocephalus arundinaceus. The sequence goes on along the minus strand of JAJEOU010002847.1, from coordinate 9,014,496 downwards.
GGATTTATCTGACCCACTGGTTACCTTTTAATTGATGGTTAAATACCTACAAGTTATGCAAACCTAAGTCTTTCCCACACTCTCACACTGCCAATCCCACCTCCCCATCCCATTCCTCCCATGGAGAAGCTCCAGGACTCAAAGCCTGTTACCCAACCCACATTTAATTACTGTAGTTTCATGCAGGCCTTGATTCCAAGGATGGCCTAAGAGAAAACTCTGTTTTTTACCACTCCAAGATGTGGATCACAGGTGTACCCACTGCGTTCCTCCACTGTACAGGAGTATAAAAAACCAAATTACAGGATATCTTCTGCTGCTCCAGAGTCTGCAGACCTGCCACCCTCATGGAGAAGGAAATTTGTTTGATTTGAAGAACTTCTGACTGATCAACACCTCCCATACCTGATTTCAGGGCTTTGCCATGCTGCAGTTGAGGATTTATTCCAGTCCCGATGGGATCTAAGAGCAACCCAACCTCTCAGCTGTTCCCTGGCACCTCTTTCCCTTCTTTATAAGTGTGCACCTTTATGAGTGAGTGCACTTTTCTGCTCCTCATGAATCCCTTTCCATATCCATCAGGAATGTCCCAGAGATCCAGGTGGTCCCAGCTGCCAGGATGAATGTGACAGCCACCCAAGCATGGTTATCTTTCCCAACTTCAGTCCTCCTTCCCACCAATCCCACCTCTCCCGTTCCACATGCTGTCTGTTCTCCTTTGAGGTCAAACCAGGCCCAGACCTTGGGAAGTGCCTCCCCTTCTGCTTTCCCCATTTTTCAACTGGAATTAAATATACATTTAAACTCTGATCCCTCCTTGAGGGAGTTGTCAGCTCTGTTCACCCCCTTGTTTAGGGGGAGAGAAGTTGGCCAGAACTGTTAATACAGAAAAAAATTGGGAAAGCAGGACAGGCTGGATGGCTTTGAAGGATAATAAGCATGGAATGAGATTGAGTTGTACAAAATATACAATCCTATAAAATATATATACATGGGAAATAATAAAGTGTTCTGGTTGATGCTGGAGGACACCTGCACGTGCTCAGCTGCTGCTGCTCAGCCAGGAAAGGCAGAAACACAATCCTAAAGTGGGAATAACTCTGGAAAACATGGGGAAATCCTGCTGCCACTTAGCGAAGGGTTGAGGAAATCCTGGGAACAGTGAAGTCAATCCTGATCATCTGATACAGAAAGGTTAAGTGAAACGAGAAGAATTCCACAGAAAGTCTTCTGGGAAGGGCAGGAAGTGGGCAAGTGAGCCCACCTTGATGGCCACCAGCACTGGGGAAGGAGTGAGAGCACCACTGGGAAAGGCTAAAGAAGGAGAAGACCTGGAGGGATTCAAGGACAATGCTGGCACACCCAAATTGCTCCCCAAGACCATTGAGTTGGGAATGAGATGGCTTCCAAGGAGAAGAACAGGTCTGGAGGTATCCTCTGGCTCAGAGTGAGCCCTCCTGTGTCACAGGTCGTGGCTGGAAAGTCTCCTAAAGTCTCTCTGCCATTCCCTTTGGAATGTTATTTTTGGGATTATTTTTGCCTAACCACCCAAGCCATTGCCTCTGAAACATTGCAGCTGCCTGATCTACTCCTACCACCCATATTCCCTTTCCCTGGATTCCCTGTAGGAAAAGCCCCTGACTCTGCTGCAGGAACTCAGAGCAGCTGAATCTCTGATCACAGGACGGGATTCCCCCGGGGAAGATGGGAGCAGGAATGCTGCACGCTGGGCTCTGCACACCCTGGCTGTGAGCAGCACTCCAGAGCTAGACCCCTCCAAAAACTGATTTCTCTCAACTGCTGGGAAAATATAAAGGGAGGACACCAGAGAAGGAGGGAAAGCCAGGCCTGCAGGAGGGGTAAACCTAGAGGGAAAGGCACAAGCAGGAAAGACATCTCTATATGATGACAAAAGACCTCAGCCCAAACAGAGCCACCACAAGTGGAAGGCTCCAAACCATTCCAAGCCACTCCAAACAATTCCAAGCCCCTTCTAGCAGAAGCACTTTGGGTTCAGATGCAAACATCTCACTCGAAGCTGAGGAAAACACTTGGAAGGGATGAGGTTTTGGTGTGCAAACCCCCAGCTGTGGCCCAGCCAGCAGCAGAAGACATCTCCCCAGGCTTCAGGGAGCAGGTTCCAGCCCCAGCTCCTGCAGCCCTACCATCTGCTGGATCAATTCCAAGGCCTTCAGAAAAATCCCAGATGGTGATGCAACTCAAGGATATTACATGTGACATGTTTGCTCTTAGCAAGATTAATAGAGTTGACTTTGCCCCCCCTCCAATCTCTCTTTCTGCACGCTACACACTGCTGTGATTTACTATAAATACAGAAATATCCCAAACTTCTTTGGGACATCTGCTGATATAAATAGGATATTAAAAAACTCCTGCCTTCCCTTATTAGCTGTGTGTGTGGATTAACAAGAAATAGTTTAAATTCCTGCCAAACAGATCCAACTGGTTTTATGGACAGGAACAGATCTTTGTAATTACACTGATTTTATATCAAACCTATAAAAGGTTGACCATTATAGGAATCAGGCAAACAAAGGACACACCTAAGGAGGTGCTGAACGTGCTGGAATTCCCATTGCCAAGAGCAGGAAAAAGCCATGGAATGCCACAAACATGTTTTAGCAGCATCATTTGATTCAGGACATGACACCAAGTGATGCCTTTAAGGTGTTCATCCAGTTTGGGGAAGATACATGGCAGCAGCCTCCAGTTTTGGGTGTCCATCCATCCATCCATCCATCCATCCATCCATCCATCCATCCATCCATCCATCCAAGGCTGTGCCAAGCTGTTTTCAGCATTCATTGGGAATTATTGATCCTTCTGTTTTCTAGCGTTGAGTTTCCATGGAACATCCTCAATCTTCTTCCCTAAATGTGACATTGGTTTGGGGGCATGTAAGACCAGATAATTCAACTGAGGAACCTCTGTGTTTCCATCTCTCCTCCACCCTGGGAGATGACAGGATGGAGGTACTGAGGAATTATCCTCATCCCAGGTTACAGATTAGAGACGAAATCCTGGTGATTGAAGAGAGGTCTGCATCATCCAGACACACCACACCACTGCTCACTCTTTCATAAAATAAACATTAAATGATTAAGTCACAGAATCATGGAATGGTTTGGGTTGGAAGGAACCTTAATGCTCATGCAGTCCTACCCCCTGGCACGGGCAGGGACACCTCCCACTATCCCAGATTGCTCCAAGCCCTGTCCAACCAGGCCTTGGACACTTCCAGGGATCCAGGGGCAGCCACAGCTTCACTGAGAAATCCATTCCAGCCCCTAACTAAGTCTCACAGAGAAGAATTCCTTCCATATGTCCAACCTAAACTGCCCCTCTCTCAGTTTGCACCCATTTCTCCTTGTCCTGTCACTGCCATTCCTGATGAGGAGTCCCTCTCTGCCTTCCTTGTTAGTCAAACACTGGAAGGGTGGAGTCCCCCATCCCTGGAGGTGTCCAAGGAAGGCCTGGAGGTGGTACTCAGTGCTCTGGGTTGGTGAGAAGGTGGGGACTGGTCACAGCTTGGACTGGATGATCTTGGAGGGCTTTTCCCACCTCAAGGACTCTGGGGTGAGTCCTACCCATCAACCAACCCCTCCATCCCTATTTGACCAATACCAGAGGTGGAAAGAGCAGCTCGGGTGTTCCTTGAGATTCCAGGTGATGATGAACTTCCTGCTACCTGGGATGTCAATCTTCCCAATGAACAAGAAACCTCCAGAATTTGGCAGCTGCCTCTCCACCACTGCTGCAGTGACATTCACTTCATTCCCATGGGCAGAAGAAATGTAAAGCTTTTCAAATATTTTTAAGTGTGGCGTTATTAATGCCAGATTCCAGTGGATTGGGGAAAGAGGGATGTTAGCTCCCAACACATGCCTAGAACATGTGGTTTCGGGGGAGGTTTGGAACCAATATGTTTTCAACATTTTTCAGGAAATTTGGTCTATCCAGATGAAAGCTTCTTGGACCCTGCAGAACTATCAGTCAGTGATACAAACACTGAAACAAGAGGAATATTTTCCCTTTTCCCTGAAAAAGAAAGTGCTTCTTTACCAGCTCCAGAGAGAAAGCAATGGGTCTGCTGAAGAGCAGCTTTAGGATTATTATTCTAGAATATTTAGGTAATATGATAAATGATAAATCTAGGAAAACATGCCAGAAGAAAAGCACATCCTGTGCTACCCCAGAACTCTGGTGTGTCTTCTCTGAGTGGTTTTTTGATGAAGAAAGGGGATCTGCTGAGAGTGGAGGGAAAGTGCTGCCCACACTTACAGGAACCCAAGCCAGGGGTGTGAACTAGAACGAATTTCAACAAATCTGAATACAGAGGGAATATGTTTTGTAAAGGAATGGGGAGGGAATTCATGACACAAAGTTGGGGAGGAATGAAAACAGCACTGTGGGATGTGTGAGTCCATAGGGCAGAGCCCAGGGCATCCCAGCTTTCCTCAGCCACCACTTTTTCTTCTCTCCCTGCTTTTGTTTCAACCTTGTTTCAAAACTCATGAAAATTCATGTGTGAACACAGCCACCCTTAAGGGTCTTTGCCTGGTTATGCCTTAAATCAGGACACTCCACAACAGCACCCCCCAAACCAGTGCTCCCTCCCTGCCCCTCATCCAGCGGGATTTTGGTCCCGTGCCATTCCCAGAGTCACCAGGGGGCCATCCCAGCCTGCTCCACCTGCACAACACAAGCCCTGAATTTCAGGAGTCTTTGCTTTGTGCTGCTCTGTCTCATTGTGGAGTGAGAGGCTGCTGAGCCCCAGAAATGGCTTGGGGACAGTGACACTGTGACCCCCCCAGCCCTGTGCTGGACTGCTCCAGCCTAAATCTGGTCTCCTCCAGCCTGAGAGATCAAGGACAGTTTGCAGCTCATTTTGGACTCTTCTGAGGCACTCCCTTGGCTCCATCCGATTTTTGAGGCAATTCTTCATCTCTTTATGGACTTTTTATGTGTCTCCAGGGGAAGTGTCCTGCACTGAGGTCACTCCTGGGGCTGCTTGGCCACAGGGTGTGAGAAGAGCTCCTGCCCCAGCACCAAGGGCTGGCAATCCTCTCATGTGGTGGCTTAGGGATGAGAGTGGCCTTTGCTGCCTCCCTGCTCCTCTCCTCGCATTCCACCAAAGGACAAACCTCCACCCATGTGTCATCCAGATGGGCAGATGCTGCTCCAGGAGCTCCATGCATCAGTAGCCTGCTCCCTCCCCATTCCTCTGATCCCAAACACCAGCCCCCAGCTCCAGCTCATCGGGCTGAAAACAAACGGGGGGAAGTCACAGCTCACCCCTGGAATCCCTGGAGAGACACGAGATGCCAGAGAGCCACAACCTCTCTTCTCAAACAGCTTCAGACCACGTAAGATCTCATCAGGAACAGGTTTTGTTTTGGGGTTTTTTTTGCTGTTGAGAAAGTTTTTTTTCTCCTGCCAGTACTCAGAGATTTTTGCTTGGCTTGACAAAACCCAGGACTCCTTGGGGAATCATTTGGTGAAGCTCCTAAGGACAGTTAAACTCAAATTTACAGATAATGCCAATAGTGGCAGCAGGTTGTGATGTAGTTTATCCTGATCTTTAGTTGTATTCAAGGGAAAATCTGATTACTGCAGAAGATCAGAACCAAAGTGTGAACAGGAGGCAGACCTAAGGGACAGCCACTCATCAACCTGATTTTTGCTCCAGGTAAAGGTGCTGGGGGAGCAATTCCCTGCTGGAAAGGACAAAAGGAGCAGGTTGAATTGGTTGTGCTCATGCATTCCACAGGTTTTTCCACATTCAGAAGGATGATGGGACTCAAAGGGCACCAGGTGCTGTCTGAAGGGAGGTGCTGGAGCAGGCAGAGCCCCACCAGCCATGAGGAAAATACAGGTGCAGGATTGTAGGAGAACCAGGATGGAACAGCACCTGTCCTTTAGAGGTCTGTCACCTCTGCTGTTGTCACCTCTGTCACAGTGCTGGTCCCATTTAGGAGGAGGGGCAGGATCCAGTCACCTCCTGGGGTTCTCTCCACCCTACAACCTCAACTCTGCTCTCCAAGAGCCAGAGCTTTCCCGAAAATCCCTTCTCACTTCCTTGAGCACGTGTCCCTGCTCACTGCAATGGGAATTTCCAAGGCTTTACAGGACAGAAGGAACAGCCAAAGTGATTTACCACCTCCATCCCATCCAGATCCACTGTAGGATCAATGGCAAAGCACCAGGACAGGCTGCTGGTGTCAGAAGGCTCTAAAAAACCAGCTCCAGTCCCTGAGTAGGTGCAAGAACACCACAGCACAAATGTGGTCACGAGCAAAGACAAAATCCTGCTCCCAATTAACCAGAGCCACTGTTGCTGGCAAAATCCTCTTGCACTGCCTCCTCAGGAACACAAAAAGCCAATCAAACAGAAATCTCCACCCTCCTCAGCTCTGTTCCCACATCACCAGTCCCAGCCAAGTTCCTGGGGTTCACACCAGAACCTGTGGCCGTCATATTTCATTTTCCACCCTCTGGCTGGCTCTGGAAGGAGGATGTGATGTGCCTTTTGTTTCCCTTCAGGCATTTCAGTTGGATTCCAAGCGCAGAGCTGACAAATAACATTCCCAGTTCTAATTCGAGGATCTCAAGGCTTTTTTTGGCTGCTGGCTGGAGTCACCAGGCTGATTTTCTATCCACCACTGCACCCTCTTGCTTCCTTTATCAATCCCACATATTTAAATCCAACATTTTGAAGCGCAGCATTACAGCTGTGTTTTTATTTTGTTTGTTTTATTCGGTTGTTGCCTAACACAAAACACTCTGACATTTTCAGTCACATCCCACTAAGATAAACAACGAACATATGTCATGAATTCCAGCAGAAATGATTCCCAAGTGGGGCAGCAGCAAGGTCTGAAGTGGGAGTACGAGAGGCTCTCCCGAATTGTTTGCTGGATGTTTGGAATGAGCTCTTCCTGTGGTTATCCATAAGGAATCGAGGGCAGGTGTGAGGAAACCTCTCTGACTGTCTCATCCCTGCAGAACTTGACGTGTTTTTCCTCCTCCCATCCATAATCCTGCCTAATTGGATGGAAAACCTCCATGGCACTGAGCAGCTGCCTGAGAACTGATGGATTAATTACACGGAAAAACGTGGGGTCTACATCCAAGGATCTACCCGTGTGCATCCACACATACTTACAGCTGGATGAATCTAAAAACAGGGGGAAAGGAGGGAAAAAAAAGGGGAAGAAGGGGGAAAAAGAAGGAAACCCAAGAGAGATCCCATTGCTCTTGTGAGGATTGGGTGAATTTGATAAGGGGGAAAAAGAAAGGAAAAAAGTGGGGAAAAGGGAAACCCAGGAGAGACTCCACCACTCTCGGGAAGTTCAAGTGAAGTCCCTGCAGCAGCTGGGATACAGGGAATGCTGCCTGGCTCAGCCAACCCTTGCATTTATCCATTGAAAGCAATTAAGGCACTTCCCCAAATCCTGCTGGAATTAGTGGGATCAGATATGACTCCAACAATGTCTCCATACATCACGGCCAACAAAGCCCTCATGAAAACATTCAGCCCCAGCCTCATTCACAGCTTTTCCCCCAGGGAATTCCTCACTGGAGCTCTGCAGCTCTGGGCTGGTGCAGCTGCTCTGTGACAGCTGAGAGGGTTCCAGTGAGAGCCCAGAGAGGGCACAGTGAGGACAATCACAACTGCCACCACCAGTGCAGCAGCTCCAGCTTTGGCTGCTCACAGAATCCCAGAATAATTAGAAGGAACCTCTGGAGATCATCCAGTCCTAGGCAGGGTCACCCTTTGGAGCAGGTGACACAGGAACACTTCCATGTGGGTTTGAGGTGTCTCCAGAGAGGGAGACTCCACACCCTCCCTGGGAAACTGTTCCAGGGCACTGCCGTCTCCATGGAAAGAAATTCTTCCTGGTGTTTAGGTGGGACTCCTTGTGTTGTAGTTTTTGGGCATTGCTCCTTGTCCTGGCGCCTGGCACCATCCTCTGACATCCTTTGGAGATATTTGTATGGATTATGAGATCCCCTCAGCCCTGCCATGACCCCCCCAGACCGAAAAAAAAGATTATTCATCCCAAAAACTGCAGGATGAGGATCCCTGTGGTGGCAGGGGCAGGACCTTAGTGGGAGGCTCAGGTGGGGAAGGTGGATCTGATCCAGTTCCACAACAATTCCTCCACTTGGAGTGACCAGATGGGCCTGGAGCACGTGCTGAGCCTGCAGAACCTCCCTGGCTGAGGGTCCATTCACCAAAATCAAAGCTCAGCTGCAAATGCTCCAGCAGGGAGACAATGGAGCCTCTCATGCTGCGGGGAGGGAGCAGCAGCTTCCAGAGGAGCCCGGCATTTCCAGCGCTTGGTGCAGCTCAGCTGCACTCACGGCTCAGCTGCAGCCACATTCCTGCCCCTCTGGAACATCTGTTCTCCTCTCCTTAGTGCTGGCCCTGTTGTGTAACACAAGGAACTCTGTGAGATTCCTGAAGCTCAGTGTTTGACCCGGGGCACTCCGAAAAGCCCCGGGTCTCAGGAGTGGAATTCAGATGGAATCACCAGTCACTTCCAATAATGTTGCTCGCTGCTCAAAGTGCAGCTGGAAAAGGAGCTGAGCTCTGGTCAAGTTTGAGCACAGCTCCTGGGGGCTCAGAATCCACCCAAAAGTGCAGTCAGGGCAAGTGTCTGAAAGTGCCACCGAGGTGACAATGACCAGAGAATTCCTTCTCATCCTCAGCAACTCCAAATCGCCCAGTGGCCACCCCACAGCCTCATCCCAACCAGGGAAGGATGAGCACCCCCAGAGCAGCTCCAGGGATGGACCAGATCAGCAGCACCTCATCACAGCTCTGTAAAATTCCAAATAATGAAACCAAGCTCCTTCTGGAACAATCCAGACCCCAACTGGAAGGGCTTCTGGAGAAGCCAGGGGGCAAAGGCAGGTTGTGGATGGGTCAGGACACACCGACCATCATTCCACTGTGATCCCTGTGGGATGGGACAATTCCTCAACCTGGACACCACACAACTGGGCTTGGGCCTCTCCCAGCTTTTCCTGTCTAACATCCAACTGGGACAGACACATAACAGAGCTCAGTGAGGAATTCTGGACTTCAGCAGTTAGAGAATCACAGAATCACAAACTGCTTTGGTTGGAAGGGACCTTGAAACTCTTCCCATTCCCATAAGCAGGGACAACTTCCACTATCCCAAGCTGTTCCAAGCTCTGTCCACCCTGGCCCTGCACATTTCCAGGAACATCCACAGTTTCTCTATGCAACCAGTGGCAGGGCTGGAACAGAGCTGGAACCAGCACCTAAACACCACTCTGGGTTTTTAGGGACAAGACCTTAAACAGATCCCTGTTATCATAAGCCTGGGAATAACATGGAGATAGGGATATGTAAATAAGCAGCAGCATTAATTTTATCACAGTAATAACAAATACTGACAGCAACATCCCAGGAAAGGGATGAGTTTATCCCCAAAGATTAAAACATCACATTATCCCAAATTTCTTCCATTTAGGGGGAAATCACAGAGAAATTCAGGGGGAAATCAGCAAGAACAAGTATTTTGTGGTGAGCCTTTCCTTCTGGGAGCGTCTCCCGTGCTCCAGGATCCAGGAAATGTCCAGTATTTACTGCGTGCTCATCACCATGGTTTCGGAGCACAATAAGGCTCTATCGCCCCGCATCCATCTGTGTTTCTGGGAATGCTGGGGCTTTGGGAATTGCACGGGGCCGACACAAAGGCACCCATTGTTCTGGAGGCAGAGGGACGAACCTGCCCTTTCCACAGGAGAGGAAGCCGGCAGGAAAAGTTGCTATTGTGAGCTGGATATTAAAAAAAAAGTATGGAAAAAGAGTCCTATTGCACGGTCAGGGCTGCTGGGTCAGGAAAGGGGGGATGGCTGGGACAGGGCACCTGTGGGATTGGGGACTGCCCAGGGGGAGGCAGGCATCCCCAGCCAGGCTGGCATCAGCTACCTGCCAGACCATCCCAAAACCATCCAAAATCCATCTTAAACCCGTCCTACAAGCCAGACTGGCATCAGCTACCTGCTAAACCATCCCAAAAACATCCAAAATCCATCCTAAACCCACCCTAAAAGCCAGACTGGCATCAGTTACCAGCTAAACTATCCAAACCCCATCCTAAATCCATCTTGAAAGCCAGGCTCTGGCACCAGCTACCTGCTAAACCATCCAGAAAACATTCAAATTCTACCATAAACCCACCGTAAAACCATCCTAAAATTACCCTAAACCCACCCTAAAAGCCAGGCTCTGGCAGCAGCTACCTGCTAAACCATCCAGAACCCACCCGAAAACCACTGTAAGACCATTCCAAACCCATTCAAAACCCACTCTAAAACCATCTTAAAACCACACTGAAATCACCCTAAAACCACCAAGCAAATCCTAAGAGGGTGAAACTGGACCCACGTGGCTGGAGCATCACTTCCAAAGCTCCAGGTAGGAGCAGGGATGGGAAAGAGCTTTAAATCCCCCAGAATTTCATTTTCCTTTCAACCCAAAGCCATTTGCAGCGCCGGAGTTCTCCTCCAGGACTTTCCTCGGCAGGAAGAACTGCCAAAGTAGTAGGAACCAAATTGTTGTCAGCTTAAGGCCAGCCATCTGCTCAGCCTCTTCCCAGCTGCCATGCTCCCAATCAAAGCCTGGAGAACAATCCCTGATGTTTCTCACCAAGCTCAGTATGAAAAAAATCTAGGAAGGAAAAAAAAAAAGAAAACCAACAAGCCAACAACCCCAAACCCCAAATGCAAAAAGCCCAGAAACCAGGAAAGCAGCCCGGCAGGGATCTAACTGGGAACAGAGATGAAAGTAGGAGAAAAAGAAACTATTTTATATGTTTAAAACAATGTTTTTTAAAGAGTCCTATTGACATCTGCTTTGTAAATGCTCTGTCATTATTTATAACCTCCAGAGCACGGAATTGTCTCTGGAGTTACAACCATGCTACTCCCAGATTTTGGCTTTGTTAGCAAAGAGCCAGCAGCATTTTTACTGGCACTCTGGGAATAGAGATCTAACATTTCATACCCAGTTTATTTAAAAGTGGACTAATTTAACATCCTTGATGGTTCCTTTTAGCACAACTGTTGCTAATTAGCAGCTCCAGAATGATTTGCTCATCTGGGAGCAGCGGCGGTTCCACAGCAGCATAAATACACCAGGGCAAAAGGGAAGGAGGGGGAAAGGAGAAAACAGGGAAGAGGCATTGGAGAGGGGCAGGTTTTAGAGAATTAAAGGAAATGAAGTGACAGGTGGAGATGGGAACACTGAGGAGAAAAGAGGCAGAAAAAACAGAGTGGAAAGGGATAATCCTGGGCCTTGAGAAGCTGGAAAAACTGGTGTCAGTTTTTAAAGCTGTGCAAAAGTTGGGTCTGGTAGCATGGACTGGAAAATGGCTTCAAGATGATGACTCCAGGACTGGGACAGGCACCAGCCCCCAGTGATCCCGTGGGATGCCCCAGGGCTGGAGGGATGCAGGGACAAGGAGAGGGACCTTGGCCAGGACATGACCTCGGCTGCTTTAAGTGGCCCCAGGGCACCGTGGGTGCAGGGCCACAACCCAAAATTAAGCAAACCCAACCATAAAACATGTCAGGGGTCAGAGGGCTGAAACCAGAGTCCTCCAAGGAGGAGCCCCTGAAATTCCAGAGTCCTGTTGGGGACAGACAGGATCCAACTGATGGCTTTGCACACAATTTTCTCTGGATTTTTTTAACATAGAGGAACCAAAGCAGCTTTGCTGCTCCCATGTCCCACCCCTGTGGCTCTGTGCTCTGGGCACAGCCAGGGCCATCACCCTCCCCTGGCTGCACAGAACCAGCTCTGCCCTGTCCCAAAATCACCTCTTTCACAGAAAAACGCTTGAAAGCAAATCCTCCAAAAAGAAAAAGCTTTTGGGAAAGGAACCACGTTCTCCCTGATGTTTATAAATCACCAAAGCCAGCCCGTTGTTGGTACCAGGATGAACAGGACTGGAAGAGCTGGGAAGGGTCAGAGCAGCCTCCCTCCAGCCCCAGCCTCCACGCTCGGATCACTTCGGTCTTTCCCTGCATGTGTAAAAACACTTGAAAGTTCATAAAATTAATTCCAGACAAATATTAGCGAGGCCTCAAGTGGAAAGCACATCTCCTTCCTTCTGGGAATTTATAGTTCAGCCACTTTTATCTTCGGGAGGCTCTTAGGAGATCAAAGATCCGATCAACTTTTCCTCTGCGAAACTCATGAAGAAAACGGTGTTATCAGGACCATGACATGATTTTATTTATTAGTTTAATGATTCATTGCCCTGCTCTGACAGCAAGATTCCATCACGAAAGTCTAAAACAAACAGCCTGAGTTCCCCAAGGCTGTGGCTCTGTTTGTTTCTCGATTTTATGGTTGTTACAAGGTCAAGCCCTGCCCCGATGGCTCCCACTTGTTAAATGCAGCTCTTAAACCAGCACAACCAAACATGGGGCAACACTTGCCAAAGCCAGAGGGATACAACCTGTCACTGTGGCAGTTTTTCCCATCTCCACCACCTGTGGAGTCAAAATCCCTAATTTTCAAAAAGACAAAGGTAAGAATCACAGGATCAGTGAGGCTGGAAAAAGCCTCCGAGATCACCGAGTCCAACCTGTGATCGATCTCAGCCCAGAGCACCGAGTGTGTTCCTTGGACACCTCCAGGGATGGGCACTCCAAACCTCTCTGGGCAGCCCCTTCCAATGCCTGACCACCCTTTCCATGCAGAAATTCCTCCTGATGTCCAACCTGGCCCTCCCCTGCCACAGCTTGAAGCCATTCCCTCTTGTCCTGCCCCCGTTTCCTGAGAGCAGAACCCAACACCTCCCAGCTTTCCCCTCCTGTCAGGGAGTTGTGCAAAGCCACAAGGTCCCCCCTGAGTCTCCTTTTCTCCAGCCTGAGCACTCCCAGCTCCCTCAGCTGCTCCTGGTACCCCAGACCCCTCCCCAGCTCCATTCCCCTCCTGGGACTGGATAAATGGTGGAAGTGCTCTGCATTTCTGGAGTGACTCAACTCCGAGCATCCAGGGAACATCAGGGAAATCCAGGAAAGGAATGCCAGTCATGAAAGGACAACACTGGGCACAAGGGTGATGGGCAAAACCCTCGTCAGACACCAACCTTCAGCCTCTCTCTCTCCTCAGCAGCTCTCTGCACATCTGGCAAGGCTGAGGGATGAAGTTAATCCCTCCCAACATCTGCCAGCAGCGCTCCATCGACACCACTCGCCCCCAGTGGGAACTTGCTACTACACAAGCAACTGGTGAAGACAGTGGGATGGATTTCAAGGAGACTGGGAAAAGGACTGGGATGATGCCTGAGCCATCTGAGCACCAGAGCAACACAGTCTCCAAAATGGCCCACACTGGGCTGGAATCACTCAGGGAGTCTGCACCAAACCCATCAGACTTGTCAGCATTCCAGGCAAGAGGAATCCCGGGAGATTCACCAAGCTCTTCCTTGGAGCAGAGCCACAGGGAAATGCTTCTCCACTGTGAAACTGCAAAGGTTTCAGGGGAGATGGGAAACTCATGGAGCTGGACTGTAAAACTAACTATGATAAGGGAGTTAGACTCAGGCTTAGCCAGGCACAGAACCACGACTCCATCAGTTCTGTCCCTGCTTCCCCTGGCATCCAGTCCTTCCTCTGCTCCTACAAATGGGGATCTTCCTGCAATAGGGAAGGCAAGGGAGCTCTTCCAGGAGCTCATGCTCCTGTCTTTGTGGTCATGACAATCATGGAAAGCCAGGACTGGAAATCAAATTCCTCACAAAGAAATCAGGAATCTTTCTGCTCTTTTAATCCAACCTTTGTACAACTTTGCCTTCCCTTCACACAGGCTTCGACCCCACCTCAGGCTCCACAGCAACTCAAAACCCCCTTAGAGCAGTCACCAGTTCGGAATGCAGATGTTCCCAGCTGTTTGTTGGATTGTGAAAAGCTCCTTGATGATTTTAAGCAAAGCCGGGTGTGCAGGACAACAAATAAAGGCAAACAAGTACAAATTGAAGCCTTAAAAAAGCAGAGTTCGAGGAGTCAAGGGTGGAATTCCTAAGCAGCATTAAGTCACACAGGACCTACAGTTGCAGAGATCGGAACTCCTGGAATTCCTCATCTGGGAGGGAACCAAAATCAGGGAGAAACTGAGCGGGACTCACCGTCGGGCCCTTCGCTGCCTTTACTCCTTTTATTCCGACGGACGCGTCTCCCTTCCTCTCCAACGTGCAGCTTCTCCTCGGGGTGGAAGAAGTTCAGCAAGGCCAGCTGTAAGAAGAGGGAAAAGTTCAAGAATCTTTGGTTCAGCCAAGCTGAGAGATTGGAGCCTAAATGCCAAATCCCTTCCATCAGGGATGAGCGGGAGAGCCGAGGAGGATGCAAGATGGCTGCTCACAGATCTTGGCTCATCCCAAGGAGATATGTCCCCTTGGAAGCAGTCTAGGACTTGGGACAACTCCACCTGAGGGGTTTCGGCATGGAGAATCCTTCCTCCAGGGATGGGGGTCTGCAGGCCAGGGCTGCAGGGAGATCTATGGCTGGAAATAATCCAACACCTCAAAGGCCAACACAATAATTCCTAATTTTTCTCTGCAGAACTTGCTCAATCCTGGAGCTCTTTCTCCAGCATTATGCACTGCCAGTAAGATTTCTGTCTCAAACTCTTCTCTGCAAGCCTCGTTAGCTACTGAGATTCAAAGGTCTTCAGGGACCTTTAAATCCAACCCAATATACCACATAAATTAACACTTTAAACATACAGCAACATTTGTAACACGAGATTTGCCAAGAGGCAAAAATTTTATGTAGCGACCTCTTACTCAGGAAAAAAAAAAAAATTGCTGCTGCCTTAAAAACTGTTTAACTGATCAGTATCCCGACCCAGAAATTGGAATTCGGGGTTAGAAACCAGAATCCCAGCTACCCCCGTGTGCGGCAGCTCATCACCAGCGGCATTTTCCTGTTATTTTCACTTCATAAAAAAGAGAAGTCAAAGATCAATTAGGAACCAAACACCTTCTGTGTGTTACTGCATCCAACAGCCAGGGCTGCTCCGACCGGGATGAGGTTTTCCTCGCTGAAGAAACCAAATCGTGCTTATTTAAGCTGTAAATACACAGCCAAACAAAAACACAGCTCAAAACAAGAACCAGGAGGCTTCAAAAAGCAGCCCCAAAGGTTATCGAGCTCATCATTGTTCTGAGAACAAAACCTGGGGCATCAAAGCACCTTTGAAAGCGCAGAGAAGAACAAACACCTCCCCTGGATTGCCGGGCTCGTTAAGCTCCAGCCCATAAAAGTCCCTATCAAGAGCAATAATCGCAAAAGGCCCTTGGCTTTTCACAAGCCCCAGGGCTCTCACCTCCCCTCTCCCTCGCATCCCCAAGGTGTTTTCCAAAGAACAGCCCTTCTCCCAACCTCAGCATCCCAACCCTTCACTCAGATTTTACATCCGAATTTTGCTTTACTCCAACAAGCTCGGGTGCAGTCCCACAAATGGAAATGTTTGGAAACCCTTTAGTTTCCAAAGAACCCCCAAAGCGTTTCCCAAATTCCCAAACTGTTGCTATTTCCTTCTGTCCTTGTGCAGGCCGGTCTGCAAAACTCCTGGGTGTTTGTCGCTGCAATGATGTCGTGGCTGAAGAGACCCCGGAACGCTGTGGGAAAATCTGGGATCAGCTTCCCCAAGTCTCACTACTGGGCTTTTAAACGTCCTTGAAAAGCAATGATGAGTAAAACTTACCTGCCTGAGGAAGGCCAGTTACACAGGTGGATGGGTAGCTGAAGGCTCTCGTTTACAACAAGGAGTAAAGGGTGAGAACAATTCCCGGAGCACCACATTCCCAAAGCTCCCACATCCCACCGCACTGCCCCAGGTGTGGAACGCTGGAGCAGGATGTTCCTGCAGGCACCACCAGCACCTTTCCGGACACACCCGAGCAGGGTGAGGGATGAGAACAAGTGGATTTCTCTTTAAACCCCTCATTTAAGTCACGTTAGACACTGCAAAACTAATTGAGGGAACAAATTGCATTATAATTCGGGTTAAAGTGTCAATGACATCCTCAGCGTGGCTTTGGAATGCTGTTATTGACTGGATCATTACTGGAATTTACAGAACAAGGTGAAATAGAGGTTGTTCCTCCAGGCTGAACAACCCCGACTCCGACGCCGCTGCTCTGCTCCAGGTTTTAGTCTGGTGCCACTTGTCACTGACCACTCAGAAAAACACTGAATTTTGGTTAAAAGTAATCTGTCCATTAAACTCCATATTTCTAGCCAGAAAGAGAAATGATAGTGAGGGTGAAGGAATTAATCACACCTTTTACTTAGGAAACAAGCCCATGAAAGCAGCTCATGGCACTAATTGTGAACACAGCAGCTGCTTTGGGACAACTCCCACAAAACTGTGTTTTCCAGGAGCAGTGACACACCAGCACTCCACACTCAACCTGGGAATGGACACAACCCATGTGAGCAGAGAGAGGGGCTTATCCCTAGGGAATACCTCCCACAGTGCTCTGAATTATGCAAACAACGGCACTGACCCTGCAGTGACTGGCACGGAGGGGTCAGAGGTCCGGCTCGGGATGGAGGGAATGCTCAGATCCCTGGGAAGGTCAGGGGCAGGGAAAGGGTGACCAAGCCTCTTGCAGCCATCCCAGCTCCCGAAGGCCAAGTCCCTCTCCAGGGACTCAAGGGCTCCGTTGTTCCCGGGCTGCAGCTGCCCGAGGTCGGGGGATGCTTGGCCATGAAGGGCCCGTCTGTGTCCGTCTGGGAATCGTGGCCGGCACCACCCGGATGCTTTTTCCATTCACCACCCCCGAGACATCAGTAATATATTGGGAAAAAATTCCTCCCTGTGAGGCCCTGGCACAGGGTGCCCGGAGAAGCTGTGGCTGGCCCTGGATCCCTGGAATTGTCCAAGGTCAGGCTGGATGAGGCTTGGAGCAACCTGGGATTGTGGAAGGTGTCCCTGCCCGTGGCAAGGGGTGGAACAAAATCATCTTTAAGGCTCCTTCCTTCCTCTGCATCAGCCCTGGGCTCATGGGGCATCCCGGCTGTGCCACCTTCTGGGGAATTCTAAAAGGAATTCTTACCTAGTCCATGATTTCACTGAAATTCCTCATCCTCAAAGTCATGGAGAGCTGATTCTCTCAGCCTGTGCAATTTTAGAGCCAGAGATTTTTTCAGGAGTCAAGCACACACAGCGACTTTTTTGGGAGCAGGTATTTTCCCTGCACAGTCTAAACAATCCCCATTTCCCTCCTCCTCCAACCTAAAGCCCTCAAATCACCTTTAATTTTAGAAACACCGTGGGTTTAATCAAGAGAATCACTTAGGATGCAAAAAGGTCAAAAAGCCAACAAAGGAAAAATCCCAGGGGAAGGCATTCCTCAAAATAACCTGGGAAACAATAGCACAGGCACCGCTCCCCCGGAGGGAATCGGATCTGCCTCGGTTTCTCTGGGCAAAATAAAGCAAAACAAGGCACACAGAGCTGGTTTTCCCTGCAAAACCTGCCTGGGAACATTGGACAAAGCTGTTGGAGGATGGATGTCAAGGGAGCACAGTGGGAACTCCCAAAATAACAGGGCCTCTCAAACTCATTTGTAGGGTGGACATTCCACGCTCCACACAAGTAAGGATAAAGAAAGGTATTATCATTTTTTCGTAAAATAAAATATTATTTGCCTGGTCATTCCAGGCCCTTGTCCAAAGTCTCTTGAAGAGCCACTGGACACCAACAGAAAGTATTTCCAGTGGTCAAACAGCTTCAAAGGAAGAAAAGTGCAAAAATATAACCCAACCCATGCAATTATGCACAAAGGGGGATTTTTCCTTAAGCTACATCGGTAGGAAGAAGGGAAAATCACCCAAACCTTCAGGTGTACAAACCCTTTAGGGTGAAACTTGAAAAAAAACCCAAAGATTTTCTGCCTCCAACGCCTCCCAGTTCCTCCTGACAAGCAAGTCCAGCCAAAGATCTCATCCAGAAACACACAGCTCAATGTCTTACAGCACCTGAGGAATAAAAAGTGTGAACTCACCCTCTTGCACGAGTCTTTAACAGGATTATTAAAATCAAATTCCCTCTTCCTTTGCAGTTTGGGAGATCAGCAGTGTGAGGAGCCTAAAACCAGCCCAGGCCCTGCAGCAGCATTCTCTGCAAGCAATACTGTTATTTTTCTGTGCTCTCAAGTTCAGCCTGTGGTTCAGAGGAGCAGCTACTTGAGTATCAGCCCCATTGTCCTCCAGAACTTCGCCTCTGGTCACACGTGGCGCAAAAAAAATGATCAAGCAGATAATTTATATTCCACCAGCCCAGAAAGAAGCTCAGGGAGTAGCTTTGCTTTATTGAAAAGAAACCCCACTCAACATATTTTAAGAATCGTTTTTGTCATTGTTTCTTGCTCCTCATAAAAATGCAAGGAGCAAACGAGGGAACAATTCCCATTTCAACGTGACAGAACTTTGACACCGTTGTCTTGTCTGCAGGACAAGCCGCAGCCCTGCCTGCAAAACTCGTGGAATGCGATGGAAACCACGAGGGGGAGGACCAGAGATGGAGAGAGCAGAGATGGTACAGCCACCACAGATGGTACAGCAGAGATGGTACAACCTCCACTACCCACCTTCCTCCCCAAACCTCGTACTCCCAGCTGGGAGAATTCCCAGCTGTGGGAATCCTTGCCAGTGCTCTGGAGCAGGTTCCACACCACAACAAAACCCCTTCCCTCAGCTTTTTCTGTGGGAAGCTCCAGTTTGGTCCTCACCTTCAAGATGCCCAGAACTCCTCTGGTCCCTGTTGCTTCGTCCCTGTCATGCTTCCCTCCCAACACCAGCCACATTCCTGTTCTTTCCAGCTGTTCATGCTGAAGCCCAAGATCCCAGAGGCATAATCCTTCACCCTGGAGCTGATACAAAATCCCAACTCCCACTCCTTCCAGGGAGTGGAACTCCAATTTGCACTCCAGGATCCTCACTGAGGTTTTCAGACACAACAGGGAACTTCAAAAGCATTTTCCACCCAAAGCTGTTCTATAACCCCAAAACACCAGCGATGCTAAGGAGATTATCCAGGTGGGAAGTTTGGCTGGGAGAAGGGATTGAGCTCCAGTCCAGGCAGGAGCTGTAACAGCACAGGCACCTCCCTCTCAACACTCATGAGGAGCTTCACAAAAATGACAGCAAAGGAGTCAAGGGAGATTTTGACCACCAGAAAACAGAAATGACCTTGGACTCTGAGATGGACCATGGAATGCTATGGATAGGGGACACAGCACTTGCCAGTGGGCAGGAGCTCCCATCTCAGCACATCTACACCATGAACATGCCACCAGTGCTTTTGGGAACAGGATTTGAGATGCTGCCAACGTGCTGAGTGCTTCTGTCCTTGAGTCAAAAGCCTCTCCCAAGGACTGTGCAATCCCAGTTTGGAGAAGGCCAGGGAATGACATTCTGGCTCTTCCAGGCACTCCAGTAACAGACACCAGCTGGAGACAATGAAAGAGGAGGGAGCAGGTTTTCCCAGGCTTTTATTGCTATTTTACCTTCATTACCCAGGAAAGCCATAGGGTTTTGCAGGACAGAACCCTAAATCCAACTGCCAGTTCTCAGCCAAAGTGATGGACACAGGGAATTAATTGCCATCAGAACAATTAACATGCCTTATAAACTTCCTTTCAGAACCAAACCCTTCCCAAAACCTCCCTCTTCCTTGCTCCTTTCCATGTGGAACTCAGCTTTAAGCAGACCTATGACAGCAGTGATCACATCCTGCAACTCCAAGCCTCAACAGGAATTCCCTCCTTTCCTCTAATTCAAACCTTTCCCAGCCCAAACTCAGCTTAGTTCAATAAGCAACATCCCAAATATTTACATTTCCACTGCTGATCCAACTGAAGGCATTGCTTGTTTGTTACTTTCAATCAGCTCAGGGAACCTGGAGCAAATGTAGGTAAACCTGGCAGGTAAGGACACAGCAGAGGCAGGTGGATTTGCTTCTCATGGGAGGAGTGAAGTGTTTGGAAAAGGAAAGTTCCAGCATTCCTTCAGCACAGAGAGAATAACCTGTGGAACCTGCAGAAATACCTTCTGTCCTAAACCACTGTCCTAATCCACAATTTATGTAACCAAAAATTGTGCATTCTATTTCATCTGTTGAAAAGCAGTTGAGATGTTTTTTCTTTATCTCTTGTAACTCAGGGGGGAGGGGGTCAGATGCCTTCTGATAATGGGCCAGCTGTTAAAGCCAGGTAGGGCAGTGTTTGTTATCTCTGTCACCACCTGTCCATCCTCCAGGGGATATCTGCTGATAATGGGCCAGCTGTTAAAGCCAGCTGGGGCAGTGTTTCTTATCTCTTTCACCACCTGTCCATCCTCTGGGGGGATATCTGCTGATAATGGGCCATCAAGGCTCACCAGTGACACATGACATCACCCCATTGTGAGATGCTTCACTCAGTGTTGGGGGGGAGCCAACCATTCCTACCTGGATAAAAACTGGGACACAGAAACATCAAGTATCTGTGAATGCAGCTTTCCACTGAGATACAGGAGGAAGACAGGACCCATCTCGCCACCACTGGACTTATCCACAGAATCATCTCCACTCCCCAGAACCACATTTGTTACTCCAGGAGGATTTATATGGACTGCTTCCAACACCCTGACCAGCAGGGTGTCAGGTTGTATCCCTGACCCTGTCAGAGTTTCTTCCAGGACTTTTGTTTGCTTGCTTGCTTGGTTTTTTGTGTTACTGCATTTGTATTTTTTTTTTCAAATATTCCTAGTAAAGAACTGTTACTCCTACTCCCATATCTTTGCCTGACAGCCCCTAATTTCAAATTTATAATAATTTAGCGGGGAGGGGGCTTATATTCTCCATTCCAAGAGAAGCTCTAGCTTTTCCCTGGCAGACAATTGTCTTTCAAAACCAAGACAACCTCCACAGAAAATTGGTTTCAGCACAAAATGGAACCAGGTCCGTAGTCCGGATCCCTGGATTCCACACACCCCACAATTTCCCTGACTGTACGAGCACCTCAATCACTAAACTTGACCCCAAACCAACACCACCTCAAGCCTGGAAGACCGTGGTTTGTTTAACGAGGCTGTTTGTCCACACACTTATCTAAGACACCTTCCCCTGGAGCTGCCTTGTGTTGGAGGGCAGCTGGTGGCTCCCACAAGGACTTTGACACGTCACAGTGACTTTGACAATGTCACAGAGGTGGACACGGCTCCAGCTGAGCGGCTGCTGAGGCTTCCCATTCCTTACACCTGCTGACACTGGAGGGAAAGCTCAAACACAACCCAGATGTGAGAAGAACAAGGTCAAAGCTGAGTTTAACGCTGCACATGAAATTCACCTGCAGTGAATTTTTTACTGGTAGCAGGAGTAAGAGATTCCTGCTGCAGGCTCCGGGTCCAACACAACAGAGATGTGGGAAGTCCCTCGCTGGGAACAGGGTGGTTAAATGCTGAGAGGGATCAATGTCAGCAAGGTAAGGAGCTTAAATCAGTTCCTTTTGCCTCCCAAGGAAATCAAATCTAGCTGTGAAGCAGCGCCAGGCAGGGATCTGCTGTCTATTAGCAGGAATTCTCAGTTTTTCACATTTTAATTAGCTTTTGTAGCCCTTTTCAGGCCCATTTTCAGCCAGCTGGGCTACGCCCCCCTCCAGATGGAGGTCATGGGTTCTTCTCCTGCATTCCAACAGCAATTCCTTCCTTATTTGAGCAGTTATATTCCCAAAATATTCATGTATTTTATAAAATACAGCACACATTTGATTTGGGGGAAACCAACCCTCAGCAATTCCATATCAACCATAGTTCCTCTTCTCCAGCTGCACCATTGCTCTTCCTCCTATGATCTGGAGTTTCTCCAGCACATCCAGGACAACATGAAGTCAACAGCACAATCCTCCTCAAGCCAGAAACCCTTTTAAAAATATTCCCCGAATCAGGAGCTGCTCCAGCAAAGAGCTTCAGGGCCTGGCCGCTTCCCTTGGAGCACCTCTGGTCCCTGCAAAATGAAGAACTGGGCTCTCTCCAGCCTGAAACCACCCTTGGGGTTCCTCCTTTGGAGAAAAACCCCTTTTGCCAGGTCTGAAAATACTTTTAGGAATACCTGGAAGGTCCTGCTAGTCATGGCAGGAACAATGACCTCAGCTGCTCCCACAGCCAGCGTAACATGGACCATAACGTGCACAGGGACCATTCCCAGAGGATGCTTTGGATCACCCCCACTGAAGGTGCTTCTCTGCCACCCAACTCCTTCAACTCCCACCAATTCCAGATGTTTCTCAAGAGACAGGAGCACTGAAATCCCAACATCTGGGAAGAGCAGCTGATTCAATGAACTGTCACTTTTTGAACCCATCTCCAAAGCAGACAAACAATCCAGGTGACCAACCAGATCCTGCTCTGGAGCTTTCCTTTGGGAATGTGGCCGCAGGATCCAAATTTATGGCATTTTTCAGTTCTCTGGTATTTGGCCTTTTATCTCCATTCTACATAACCCCATTGCCTGGAGTGGGACCAGCTGCAGCAAAGAATTGGTTTGGATTTTCTCATGGAGATGGATCCATGCAGGAGAAAGTTACAGGAGAACATCTGTCAGACACTGGAACTGATGAACATTATTCTTCCCTTGCTCTCAGACAAACCCTATCATTTTTTTGGGGGGGAGAAACCTTCAAAAATCTTCATAATTTTTAAATCTTTCTGCTGTTCAGATAATTGAGCTGTTTAAGGAAGTGTCCAAGGCCAGGCTGGATGGGCTTGGAGCATCCTGGTCTAGTGAGGATGTCCCTGCCCATGGAAAAGGGGTGGAATGAGATGAGCTTTGAGGTCCCTTCTGGGCCAAACCATCCTGGGATTTCATAATTCTATGATAAAGTTTTAAAAACATTTTTCCTTGCTCTATAACAAACTCAAGACTTCCTGTCTGAGTACATTTTTTCCCTTTTCAGCATAAGGGCTTTAAAATCCTCTTTTCTCATTCTGAATGTTAAATTTGGCCTTCGGTGGAGATTAATTTTTATGACGTTTTATTGGAAGAAGAAAAACGGAAGGGAAGGAAACAGGAGGAGAGAATCAAGTAGTCCAAATTGAATTAAAATGAAAACAAGTCTGCTGAAAATGTAACACCCACAAAATAATGCACCCATGAAATAGTGTGGATAAACAGTCCACTGCAGCAACTGGGAAATATATCCAATTATGACTCAGCCATCCACTTCAAGGGTGAAGGTTTTAACGGCGATTCCCACACCTGCAGGATTTTTCAGGGATGCATGGAATTGTGGTGGGAGACAGTGACTGCCTGGTTAATTCTATACAATAATCTGCTCAAGTAAATTACGCTCTGTTGCCTAATTAATCAGATCCCCTGCAATTAATGTCAAGGAGCCAATGACCTCATGCAGACAGGATTAAGAGCTCTGCGAGGCTCCGTTCCGGGCACAGCCACGGCAACAAGTCCCCGCAAGGCAGGGCTGGGTGCAGTGCCAGGGATGCTCCTTCATGCAGGAATTGCAAAACTCCAGATCCTACAGGGACTCCTCAGAAGCCAATGGGACAAAACACAGGAATGGGAGGGAGAGAATGTCCCCTCAAGCCCTGGACCCAGGCAGAACCAAGGGGCTTCTCAGCACGTGGCACTGGAGAAGCTGCCTCCAGATAAATATCCTGCTTCCCAAAAATTGGATTGTGGAAACATGGAATGGTTTGGGTTGGAAGGGACCTTCAATACCATTTGGCACACCCCTCTGCCATGGGCAGGGACACCTTCCATTGGTCCAGGTTATTCCAAGCCTCATCCAACCAGGCCTTGAGTATTTCTAGGGTTGGAGTATCCACCTTCTCTCCAGGCACCGTGAGTCAGTGGTGGAGTTTTTACAACTCATTGTAAAACACCTTAAATTCTGCTGCTGTTTATTCCCCTCCTGGCCTGGCTTCTCCTGCCTGTGTGAGCTCAGCAGCAAGAATTGCCTCCTCTGGAAGTGAGGACACTGGGATTAGCTCCCACAGCTGTGGCACCCACTTAAACCACCGGCATGAGGGGAAAAGAACACCCCAGCACATCTGGGATGGATCCTTCCAGAAACAAACCTGTGGCAGCCTGACCCACCTGCCAGCTGTGCCATCTCCTCACCCTTGGAATGTGCTCTGGGATATGTGGGCAGCTGAGGGAGTCAGGGTAGGAACATGGGATCCCTGATGGCTCTGTGGAGTGCCTGCAGCGGTGCCACGGGATCGATCACAAGCACTGGGCTGGCTCTGCCCCACCACTGCCTGTGCACTGGAACAGCACAACCCTGAGCTACGAGGCATGAGCTGAATCAGAAACACCACAATGTGCTGTAGGAACTCTGGGAAAAGGGGCTGGGAGGAGTTCAGGAATGTGAGCTTTCCACAAGCCGCAATCTCACAGCCGGTCCCAGCACCGCGCACATCTCCGGCCGCCTCTAGGCCCAGCTTTGGGGCCGCCAAACCCAGCTCCACTTGCTGCTGCGCTGCAAAAGCACCAGACAGCTCCTAATCAGAACAACATTCCCCACTCCCTCTCCACATGGCAACAGCTCCGTTTTCCATCCAAACAACCCATCCCTGAGCCCCCACGGCCTGGCCAGCGAGTGCGAGCAGCTGGCACAGCACGAGCAAGTGGATCAAGGAATTCCATTATCTCCCCAGCAAACAAACCTCAACTGCGGCATTCCTGCGTCTCTGGCTGCGGGGTGGGAGCCACGGCAGCCCCCAGAGCAGAGGCAGAGGTGTGAGTTTGTGCAAGCCAAGCCTTTCTGAGCCGGGCTTTGAAGTGCAGAGCCCGATGCACGTCTTCAAACAGCGCCCGAGGCTGCACAGCAGCATCAGCTCAGCGGCTCCCGCCATGCGCCACAGCCCATCCAGATGTTTCCAGCCAGGCAGCCAGGCCAGCTGCTGCACAGCTGCCTCGTGTTGAGCTGGGGCAGCTCTTGGGAGGGAGCAGCACTGGCTCAACATCCCCTATGACATGTTCTGACTCTGTGAGGCTGAAGGAAAAAGGGTTTGTGCTGTCTGAGTTGTTTGTTGAGAGGAGTTTAAGTAAGGAAAGTAGTAAAGGATTTAGTATTTCAGCTCCTGGAGGCTGCTCGTGCCTCTGCAGTAGCTGCTTATTCATTGTATGGTAAAGCTGAGGCACTAGGATGCTAAAAAAACCAGAAGGTTGAAAAAACTGGAAGGTTAAAAAAAAAGGAACCAGAAAAAGGATTTAATTGACTATTCTGTCCATACCCAGTGGCTAAAATGAGGCTCAAAGAGCTTGGACTATTTGGAACTGGCCAGCAGCTTTTGACCCTGGACAGAGAGAATTCCGGCAGCAGAAGGTGGGGAATTCAAGGCCATAGGATCCCAGATTGGTTTGGGTTGGAGGGACTTTAAAGTTTATCATGTTCTACCCCTTGCCAGGGACACCAGACCAGGTTGCTTCAATTCCCATCCAGCCTGGCCTCGGACACTTCCAGGGATCCAGGGGCAGCCACAGCTTCTCTGGGCAGCCTCTGCCAGGGCCTCACCATCCTCACAGCCAGAAATCCCTCCCCAGTATCCCATCTAACCCTGCCCTCTGGCAGTGGGAAGCCATTCCTTGTCCTGGCACTCCAGGTCCCACTCCAAAGTCGCTCTCCAGTGTCCCACAGAACTCCAACACAAAACTTGGGGTGACACATGAGCTGGGGGAGGTCTCATCCAGGCACTCCACACACTCACCAGTAACAGGAAATGCTGCTGTGGTGAAGGAAAATTAGGAAAACAACCCCCTCCTGCAGACAGGGATTATTTTCCTACTTCTCTGTGCTAGACAAGCAGTGACATCGCTTGGGGCTCAGCATAAGAAAAAAAAATTAAAATACTGTTTACAGAGAGAATTTTGCAACCTCTCCAAATGTCATCCTGGGTCATATTTTGCCCATGATGGGGACACAAAACCTGAGGGAAACTCCAAAGGCTGTGGAGCCTGGGGGTGCTCCCTGCAGCTCTGACCTGCACATGGAGAGGCATCACCACGTGCTGCAGAAGGACCCACAAACCTTCTGAAGGCTTGAAACTGAAGAAGGATGGAAAATGTTCAACTTTTGCCAGGAAAAAGTATCAAATATATCCTCCTAGGATTTTTCAGACAGCTTGGTTTGGGTTTGTTTGTTGTATTATTTTGGTTTTTTTTTTTTTTTTTCCTAAAGTTGAAACTAGTTTCCTAAATCATCCTGGACAGACAAACAACCAGGGACATCGCACAATTCAATACCCAAACAAAGATGAGTCCACTGGGCAGCTTTTGCTACAAACAGAGTGGATTAAACCCTTTATTTTCCAATAATGACCAGCCACGCTGCCTGCAGAGCCCCGGAAGGTCAAGGGCAGGGTCTGGCTAAAATCCCATTCCCGAGAGCAACAACACCAGGGACCAGCTGGAACCACCACTGTGGGATTCCCCTGGGGTGATCAGGCCATGATATTTTATTCCCCTGAACCCTGGGATCAGCCAAGCTGGGAAAGGCTCCCACAAAACAGCTCCAAACAAGAGGGATATATTACCATAACCTTAAATAAACAAAAGCAGAGGAGAGAGAGGAGATGCTGCTGGGAACTACAAAGGGGAACTGTAAACACAACAGCAGATAAAGCAGATGGATGTTTGAAACAACCATTTGCACTGGAGAAAACACATGGGATCCGTCCCCAAGCCCGCAGGGAATGAATTTACTGCAGCCAGAAACCACGTGCTGCAGTCAAATTTCCATTTATAACCATTACCTGCTAAGCCTGAAAAGCCCACAAATAAAATCCAGGGCAGAAGAAATTTGTAACGTTGCAACAGGAAAAACCAAATGACTGAGGATCCCATGTGGAGAGAAGGATACTGAGAATGCTGCTTCAAGGAGCTCGGGGTGCCCAAGGGCAGAAATGCATCTGGTGGTTTTAATTCCCAGAGAACTCGGACATCCAGCACCCAAAGGAGAGGGAAATGCTTGGTCTGGATCACATCAGCCTCAGTTCTGACTCTCCTTTTTTTCTCCAGCAGAGAAAACAATTTGATTTTTATTATTAGCCTGGAGAGGTGCAGGGTAGAGGTGGGAAGTGAGTGGCAGAGCAGGAACCAGCCTCTGGTGAGAGATCCTCTGGAAATAGCAAAGCACAGAAACTACCAATAAAACAGCCTTATAAAGTGGATTATTTGGGAATGACACCACCATTTAATGATGGTATTTTGGAAGCAGCCCTCACTCCCCTGGCAGCACCTTCACCTACAGCTTGTGGCTGAATTTTTAAATTTAATTAATTAAGCCATGGCTTAAATTCAGGGAGGCAGGAGGAGAATGTATTGCTTTGGACCACAGTCAAGTAACAGATGCACACACTGGACTAATTGAGACACACTTGACACTACTGGAATATGCCAGACTCCCAAAAAAAGCCCATTCCCCACTTCTCTTTGCTCTGCCTACACATGGCAGCTCCTCAGACAGGGATGGGATTAAAGGGGGAATATTTCACCAGTGCTGGGATGGGATCCTGAGGTACACGTGTGATCCCAGAGAAATTCAGGGAATTAAAGAGCAGCCTCCCCTCATTCCCAGATGCTCCCATATATCACTGGGCACGGACAGCACAGAGTCAGACAACTTTATGCAGCAAGGTCACCTTTCAAAAGGAGAAGCCACCCAAGGCCTCTTTCAACTTTTAGAGTCGAAGAAAAAAAAGAGAAAAGGAGAAAGAACATCTGAAAGGGATGAAACTCCAGAAGCACAAGGTGTGACCCCTCCAAAATTCACCTCACTGCTCAAAAAAAAACAACTCCCCGTGGCCTGAGTGCTCAGAGCTGCCTGCACCTCCAGAACATGCTTCCTCCTTGTGGGATGCCAAAAGAACTGTCAGTTCTGCACTCCCAGAGGAGAGGAGGGATTTCTGAACCAGCTGTCTGTGTGCAGACACAGCTCCAGCAGCAAGTCCCAACACCTTCCCCTCCGGCCCTGCTTTCTGGCCTCACCCACAGCCGTCAGGGGCTCTTTTGTCAGGCCCCGAGTGTTGACAAATCCTGTCCTGCACAACTCCCCACAACGGGAAGCAACAAAAGGCTGGGCTGTGTTCCTGTGGATTAGCTGCTCTCATCCCTCTAGCCAGGAGCTGTGCCTGTTCCGTGTATTCATCGGGATAATTCCTCAGCCAGGCATTAGGCAGAAAACCCGGGGAAAGGCAGCAACAGCCACAACAAACAGCGGCTGCTCGTTGCTACCCCACGCTCCACGAGGAGAACAGAAGTGGTCTTCACTTCAAGTACAGCCTCAGGATGTGCCAGAGGAGGTGCAGATTGGACAGCAGCAGGAATTTCTGCATGGAAAGCATGGTCAGGCCTTGGAAGGGGCTGACCAGGGAAGTTTGGAGTGCCCATCCCTGGAGGTGTCCAAGGAAGGCCTGGATGTGGCACTCAGTGACAGTGTGGTCCCCAGGTTGGACTGGATGATCTTGGAGGGCTTTTCCAACCTCAACTGTGAAGTGAAAAAGCAGCACTTACTGCCAGCATAACACCCCGGGCAGTGAAGCTGCTCCTCCACCTTTTCTCTTGTTCAGCATTTCCAGCACCTCTCCTGAACCCTCCACCCTGCTGCAGCTAAAGCTCCATCCATGTTCCAGCATCTCCTTTTGACACCAATGCCAGCTCACATCCTTTAGCAGCAGTTATTCACTGACAAGCAGATTTTGAGACACATCTCATGTGGCACTGGAGTCTTTCCACCAACAGCCAGGGCAGTCAGTCTCCCCATCACAGCCAGACCTGGAAAACTCTGACCCAGGGAAAAGGAAAATGTACTGGCACAACCTGGGTCACAAACACTCAAGGCCCAGAGCACAAGATCATGTCCCCAGGAGGGCTATGAAGAATCCCAGAATCCCAGACTGGTTTGGGTTGGGAGGGAAATTAAAGTTCATCCAGTTCCACTCCCTGCCATGGGCAGGGACACCTTCCACTAGCCCAAGTTGCTCCAGGCCTCATCCAGTGTAGCCTTGGACACTTCCAGGGATGGGGTAGCCACAGCCTCTGTGTCTCTGTGTCCATGGAGATGTCCATGGGCTAAGGATGGACAGTGCCCCTACCCCAAAACCACAATGTATGTACACAATATATAAATATAAATGTAAATATAAACAGCAGCCTCTTTACCAACACTTCTCCAAAATTGGTATGAAACCAGTATAAAACCAGTTCCCCCCAGAGCAAGGCTCCACTTTCCCATCAGCAACACACACAACCCCCCAACACAAACACAGCCAGATCTGAGGCCATCACTCAAGCCTGGCTGATGAATAATGTTGGGAATAATCCCTTTAATAGCAGCTCTGCTCCCCATTTCCCTCCTGTCCCTGCCCAGACACGCTCCCAGGCTGAGCTGCTCCCCTGGGCTTTGACGTGGAGACACAGAATCCCACACTCACAGGATGGTTTGGGGTGAAAGGGACCCATTTTGGGTCACCTTTGTCACAGGGCACATCAGCTGACCAGGGGTGGCAAGCCAAAACTTCAGTCTCCATTGGCTGAGCCAAAAAACCTCACTCCAACCCCCTCAAATTCCAACAACATCATTCCCAATGTGTCATTTCCAAAGAAAATGAGAAGTCAGAGGAACTGACAGTAAATACAAGGAGAATCTGTTCTTCAAAAACACTGCTAGAAAAAACCAAATTTCTAATTCAAGTCCTGTGCCTCCGACGTGTAACAGCAGCTTATCATGTTACCAAAACCCTCTAATTTGAAGTGAAAAAACCCTAAACCACACAATTATCAAACTGCAGGCATTAAATTCTGTCTTCCCTAATTTCACAACTTTCCTTTTGTTAATCACTGATTAACACTGCAAACCCCAGCAGAGGGCCCTACCTGGCCCTTTACACTACAAAGCAACTGAGAAAAGAGGGAAAAAGCTTTATTCCTGCTTCAGAATCTCCACTTTGGGCATAACAAATCCCTCCTAAATAAGCAAAGTGTGCTGTTAGCAGGTGCTGGCACAGCAAGATGCTCCTTCTTCACAGTTTATCTTAGAGTCAAACAACTCTTAAAAGTCAAACAATGCTAAATTAATTTATTTTCTGCAGAGTTAATGCTCAGAACTTGCAGCACCCCGTGGGTGAAGGGCTGGATTTCTCCTGGCAAACCAATCCAAATAATCATATTGAGAAAAAAAAATAGACCTAAGCAAGACACAAACCTCATGGATCCTTGAACTTTTAGAGGTTTAGTTGGGAAAGAGTGAGAAGCAACCAGTGAAGCAATAGCAGCCAGAAGTAAAAATAAAAATGCTCAAACACAGAGAATAAACCAACACGGAGAACTCCCTGCTGCAGCAACAGAAATGAATTAATTAATCG
This sequence comes from Acrocephalus arundinaceus, assembly GCA_021534815.1. Classification (NCBI taxonomy): domain Eukaryota; kingdom Metazoa; phylum Chordata; class Aves; order Passeriformes; family Sylviidae; genus Acrocephalus; species Acrocephalus arundinaceus. The sequence continues at coordinate 8,984,052 of JAJEOU010002847.1, read as the reverse complement.
TTTGTGCATGACCTGGCCAAGAAAATATGATTTCCAGCACTGCTCCTCGAGGTGTTGGTGCATGCTATCTTTGTTTCTCTTAAGATGTTGTTTTTAGTTCACTTATCTCAGTTTTACCATGTCTTTTACAGACACAGGTCCTTGGTGGTGGTTTTCACCCTGATCCAGGAGGGATTTCAGGAGGAAATCAAGGAGGGAAAGTGACTGTAAATGTATCAAACTGCCCAGGAGCTGGCAAAGACCTGAAGCTTTCAAAGTGCTCCATCAGTTCCCCAATTTTCATTACCCCAATTTACAGACCTTTGGGGCAGACCTTTTTAAGCTTCAAAACCCAACCTGTTGGGGAATATCTTCTACAGCAACGTCTCACTGAGGACATTTTGGACAAATCCCCTGGGATGCAGAGCATGAACCTGCAGATGACCCTAAAAATCCCAAATCGGCACCTCAAAGATCCAGGGAGAGGCACAGATGTGCTAAACTCTCCCTGTTTATCTTCTGGCTACCAGAATTCCTGCTGGATCAGCTCCCGAGAACCCACAGGCCGTAAATCCCGGCAGCCCTGACCCCAGGGAGCACATGCTCCCCCCCACTAATGTCTCCAGCAGCTCAATCCCAACTCCTGCACCACTCCAAGCCTCGGTGCCAGACGCTACAAATTAGTTCTGACTATACAAATCCCAGCCATAACACTAAACCCGAAATTCCAAACAATAGACGGGAATCTAAACCTCACCCAGAGACCATTTGCTCACAATGTAATTTTTTTATAATGTTTGCCGCATAAATCAGAGCAGAAGTGGCCTGGGTTTGATGACTTCATTTGGGGGTGGACATGGTGACGCCACTTTTAGTGCCATGAAAGACTTTTCCAGAGCCACCTTGCGTGCTCTGCAGCAGGAGGGGATGTACTGCCACAGGAGCTCCTGGAAAATGCCTCCAGCCCCTCAGGAATGGTTGGGACACAGCTCAGTTCCCAGTCCCTTCACCCACGCATCAGCCTCAGGTTGATTTTCCAAACTATCACAGAATAATCCTGGAATGGGTTGAGTTGGAAGGGACCTTACAGCTCATCTCATTCCACTCCTTCCCCACCTTCCACTACCCCAGGTTGCTCCAAAACCTCGTCCAACACACCTTTGGACAATTCCAGGGAACACTCCCGCCCATCTGCCTCCATCCCAACCCCTCAGTGCCTCCAAAATAGCTCAGGGCATGAAAAAATGGAACAGATGGACAGCAAAGGCACCATCCTGCCTGCACGTGTGCTGCCAGCAGCAGCCAACACGGGATGTCAGGACACCTCTCCCACCCAAAACAGTTGAATTTCCCTTCAGCAGCCTTGTCCAAGTGAAATCCCAGCTTTCCCCCGAGCTGCTCCAGCAGTTAGGGATGCCTTTTTTTCATTAAATCCCTCCTTCCAAGTTGAGAGCTTTTCCTAAATTTAATTTGAGTGAATCACTTTCTTGCCAAAGGAAAAAAACAAATCAAAGGTTTATTCTGATGCTATTGAATTCAATGCCTGTAAATTTAATTTCTATCTGTACTTTTGTTTAAACATTTTATGGTGTTAATTACAACAAACCATGCAAATTAGGCTGCCAGTGGAATAAAAGGCCTGTTCTAACAGATAATAAATAGCTCTCAACCATAAGCTCATTAAGATGCTGTTCAAGTGCGTGCTCTGACTCCCAGGTTGAGATCAAAATCTGCATCCTAAAACCAGGAGGATGTTTGGGGCAGCACAAGCTGCTGGCACGGAATATTGCATTCTTTCCAAAGGAAGATCCTGGAGCAAGAGGATGGTCTGAAATCCAAACCCTCCGTGTCTGGTTTGGGGCTCCAACAGAGCTATTTTAAACAGGTACCATGAATCCTACGCATTATTCCTGCTAATCCATGAGCATTTAAATGGCAAGCTTGGTGCAAATAAATTACTTCTTTGGTTGAATCATTGATACCCTCCAAGCCCCGCTGCCCTGACCCCCTTCCTTCCTTCCTTAAATCCATAGGGAAAACCAGCTGAAGTGTCAGACACATTCCTTGCAGTCCCTGCAGGCGAAGCTCAGCACCTTTCTGGTCTTCCACAAAGTTCCATTTGGACCACGCCAAAGGAGGTTGGAGCCCAACAAAGACCAAGGAGAGGCAGGAGGGATGAGGAAATCTAAAATGGTTCTGTCTTTACAAAACCTGGGAGAGATTCCACGGACAAGGAGTGAAGTTTTCCCTGCCAGCTGCATATCAGCCTCAGGATATGAGGGATTTTGAGGACATCTGGTCCTTGATCCTCCCTTTGTGATCCAAGAGCCTGGGAGAGAGGAAGGTTTCCTGCCAACACACTTGTGGGCCTGATACAGTGCCTGATACACGGAGACAGAGAGGACTTATCACTTCCAATCGGGAGCAGGTGGATGCACTGACAGGAATTTGAGGCAGCTCATGGGATCCTGGTCTATGCCAGGGAAAGAAGCTCAGCAGCTGTGGCACACAGACACCTGCACATCCCAGGGATGTGGGAATGTCCTCCCACCCCAGGGGCAGCTCTGAGGCCTCACCCTGCAGGCTCCAGCCACAACAGGGAGGGATGGGGAGATCTAGAAAGGAATGGAAGTATGGACAGCGAGTGCAAGGGAAAGCTTTTCCTCACAGGGAATGTGAACAACTTGGTCTGTGCTCTGGACCTCACCATCCATCTGGGATCCATCACCAAACTGGCCAAACACCATGATCCTGCCAATGCTCCTTCCCTCCTGCCTTCTGGAAAGACACCACTCCCAATGCCAGATGCAATTGTCCCCCTGATCCTCATGGGAAGCAGCCTCAGCCAGACGAATGTCCCTTTGCTCTGGGATAATCCAGAGATGGGGATGTAGAACATCTCCATACTGACAGTCCCAATCCCACTTTCTGCTGGAGACTGGGAGTGCCTGGAGCCCAGCCCAGCAAGGACAAACAGCTTTGATGCTCAGTTTGCTCCTACAGGGAATTATCCCTGCCTTCACTAACTGGAAATTGAAGTAGTTAAAAACACCAATCATGAATTCAACGATTTTATCCTTAACACCACCCCTGGATGTTCTATGGATTCAAGCCATGTCCTATCTAAGGAAAAATACGGATTTACCACGGAGAGGAGACCACCACTTGCAGCCCCTTCAGGCACCACCTCCCTGCTTTCCTCAGCAGAGAAATCCTGGGCAGAGCACCTCCAACCACAGATGTTCCAACCACACATCTGGCACATCAATGGCTTTCCTCCATCTCTCTGCATGGACAGCAACTCCTTGATCTCCTGATTTAATATGGATTTCAAAACAAAGCACAGGCAGGTGTTTCTCTCCACAGTTGGGCTTTTGGCTCTGTTTGAAAGGCCAGAGGAGCTCAGAGAGCTTTAGGCAGAGCTCAGGCTGGAGGTGGTAGCTCAGGGCTGTGCTCAGGAGATCCAAGTGGAAAATGCTGGCTCAGCCAACTCTGCCACTCTGGCCACGGAGGCTCCTCAGCACCAGCATCTCCCCATTTATGAATGGGATGAAACTCCCCAAACCAACACTCTCCTGCTGCTCTTCAGGGCTTTTCCCGTGTCCAGAGGAGGGAACAGAGCTGGGAAAGAGTCTGGAGCACCGGGAGCAGCTGAGGGGGCTCAACCTGGAGAAAAGGAGGCTCAGGGGGGCTCTTCTGGCTCTGCACAACTCCTGACAGGAGGGGGCAGCTGGAGGGGTCAGGCTCTGCTGCCAGGGAACAGGGACAGGATGAGAGGGAACAGCCTCAAGCTGTGCCAAGGCAGGTTTAGTTGGATATTAGGGAAGATTTCTTATGGAAAAGGTTGTCCAGCCCCAGCACAGGGGTGGAGTCTCCATCCCTGGAGGGGTTTAAAAGCCATGTGGATGTGGCACTTGGGGATGTGGGCGAGTGGTGGCCTTGGCAGTGCTGGGGAAGGGTTGGACTCAATGATTTCAGAGGGCTTCTCCAAACTGGATGATCCTGCGATTGTCTGAATCAGAAAATGAGGCCAAATCCAAGGAAAAAGGGAGTCTTTGAAGGGGAAGTGAGTGCACAGAGCAGCACTGGGCCCTTCTAGGACCACTCTAAGGTCTGGAGAAGGCTGGGTCAGATCAAGCCAAGGGTGCACGGAGGGGTGAGATGCCTCTATCTCCTGTTCTGGAAACATAAGCCTCATTTATCCTTCCTGGAAAAGCATGGGCAGCCCTAGAGAGGTCTGGTAGGTTGGAGCTATAAAAGAGAATAGCAAAACATAGCCGAGAAGGAATTTTCCATTCAGCATTAATTAGTTTCCATTAACACCCAATTCCACGGCTCACTTTTAGAAGAAAAGCTCTTTTGTTCCAATTCCAGGGGCTGAAAAGGGCAACAAGGGATGAAAATGCTCTTCCCAGAGAGAGAAGAAATATCAGGGTTCATATTCCTGATACTCCTGGGGTTTGAAGATGTAGGGAAGCCACTTAAATGCAGAGCTTGGTCTCTTCCTGGCAAACAATTTTGTCATCAATATAGGAATTCCAGGGAAAAGCAGCAGCTGTATGAGCATCTTCAGTACTAAACTCCTTCCATACTTCAGGATAATTATTTGCAAAGAATCCTGGAATGGTTTGGGTTGAAAGGGACCTTAAGGCCCATCCAGTTCCACCCCTTGTCATGGGCAGGGACACCTTCCAGCACACAGGTTGCTCCAAGCCCCATCCAACCTGGCCTGAAGCACTTCAGGGATATAAAAGGAGTGTTCCATACTTGGAATAAGGAAAGAAGATTAATAAGGAAATAAATGGAAAGGTGACTCTGCCCATCTTCACTGAAGACCAATGCTCCAAAAAGTGAAATGAAACAAATGCTAAAGGTTTCCTCCCCGCATTTCAAACCCTTTCATGCTGGATTTGAGAGTTTTTCAGGGATTTCCAGCTACATGCAGTGCAGGGGATGGGAATCTCCATTTGCAGCCGAGCCCGGGCAGGAATAAAGAGGAGCAGGGAATGCTCATCCCATTTCCCAGGCAGCTCACACAGGACATTGCAGCAACACAGAGCTCAGAGCCCCTCGGGTGCCCTCCAAGAGCCTGAAGACCACGTGGGCCTGGAAGAGGCAAATCCTCAACCCCTCGGTGCCCCCCATCCCTCCTTGGGGCTGGGGATGCCCCACTGGGTGGGCAGCTCAGGAAGGACTGGGACACACAAGGAAAGTTCCCACATCTGCTCCCACAGCCCAGGCACATCCAGGAGCTCCCACTCCCTCCAAACCCTGGCATGGGGAGCACCCCAATCCCTGGGCACCCCTGGAAAGCCACCAGGCATCACATTCCCTGCTCTGCTCCCTCCAGCTTGGCAGGTCCCACATAACCATGCTCCTCTACACAGCCCAAAATTTGCTTTGTTAGGGGTTTGGGATTTTTGGGGTTTTTTTGGTTTTTTTTTTCTTTGGTTTTGGTGTTGGTTTTTTTTTAATACTATGTTTAAAGTTGTATATTGTTCCAAAGTTTCCTTGTTTCATGTCATTGTTTGTTACTGTGTTTGAAAGTTGGCACATATTTGTTCAATTAAAGATTTATTTGCACTATTTGTTGAATAAAGATTATTCTTGCTAAAAGCTAAATAAAGTTTCATAAAAACTCACACATCCCATAAACAAAATACAATGTCCCTTCCAAAAAAGCGTTGCACAAAACATTTCAAAATCACTCAATTCATTAGACAATAAATCCACACACAAAATAACCAGGCCTTGCCAGAATACATCATAAAATCTCATTACAACACTTTCAGGCCGGGGCTTCAAAGCAGAAACACAAAGGCTCCACCAACCCCTCAGCCTTAAAAAATCGCTGGCGGCGTGGCCAGAGTGAGTCCCTGGCACTTCCCGAAAGCTTTGGCACTTCTGGCAGCACCCATGGGTGCCAAATCCCTGCCTCCTGGCTACTCTGGGTGGCTCCTGGCCAGCAGGGCCATCGTGGTCGGAGCGGGGATCCCGGGAATCACATGCCAGCTCTCCCAAACCACGGGAGCAGATGGAGAGCAGGGCTTCCCAAATCAGCACCACACCAGCCCCTCTCGGCACTAAAGCAACAGGAGGAGTTTCCAAAGCCATGGATCCATCCAGATCCCAGCACAATGACCAGGCTGGGGATGCTGACAGTTGCGAGGTGAGAAGTAAGTCCTTGAAGCCTGAGCTGAGCTTTGGGGCAGGAAGTGATGTTACAATGCACTTAGGGAATCCCAGCCATGGAAAAGCATCCCTGGACTCAGAAATGCTTCCAAAGGGAAATGGCAGCCCCAGTGGTTTGGTTGGCCAAAAGCCAACACTGACCATGGCAATGGCACTGGCAGCACTGGCCTTTGTCACCCTCAGGGCATCTCGGCCTGGTACAGAAGAGGACAGTGGCACTGCCACTGCAACCTGCCCATCACCAAAATCAGCACCATGGAACACCCTAAGTTGGAAGGGACACACAGGACCATCAGTCCAGCTCCTGGCCCTGCACAGACACCCCAATAATCCCACCCTGTGCATCCCTGGGAGCATTGTCCAAACACTCCTGGAGCTCTGTCAGCTTTGTGGCTGTGCCCATTCCCTGGGGAGAGTGTTCAATGCCAAAACATCCTCTGGGGAAAGAACCTTTTCCTGAAATCCAGCCTAAAGCAGCTTCAGGTAAACCTTCTCTGCCCACAAAACAAAGCTGTGCCATCACACACAATCCCTGACCCTGAGCAACCCCAGTCCCAGCACAGGGGTTGATCCAGCTGTGAAAACCTGGCATTTTTATTTACAACTCCACCACACCTCGATTCTTCCCTCAACTGGAACCTGGAGGTTGGAGAGGTTTTGGGGTTTGCTCCCTGGGTTTAAGTGCCAAGGGCTCCCAGAGAGTGATGGCCATGCACCGGCTGCGCTCCCTCCAGCACAAATACCAAACTTTATGGATGCACTTACCCACTCCCCTCTGAGCAACAGCTGTCCATGTGGATTTGGTTAGTTGGGAGCAGCTACTCCACAGCAGCACTGGAAGAAGCCCCCTGTGCCCAGGAGCCCTCAGCAAGTCCCAAAAGAAAGGGATGGTGCAGTGTGAAAGGTGATGGCTGTGCCCCAGCCTGGCCTGGCCGGGTGTGACAGAGCACCCGGGCTCTGCTGGGCAAAGGAAACTCTGGAGTAACGCTAGGAAGAACCTGCTGAGAGAGGGATGAGGCTGGGGAAAAGCTTTCCAAGAAAAATGGAAGTGGAGCTGGCTCTGCTCTGTTGCCTGAACAGCAACAGGGAAATCGAGGAAAGGAGCAGGAAAAGGGGGTGGAACGAGATGATCATTAATGCCCCTTTTGACCCAAACCATTCCGTGGCTCCATGAAAACAGAGACAACAGCACAGATGCCTCATCTCCTCAAAACCCAGGACACGTTTTCCACCTGGAAAAGCTCCTTGGCTTCGTTAAAATCAGCTGCTAAAGCTCATGCCACAGGAGGAAGGACGGGACAAAGGCAGCTGAGGGACAAAGACCCTTGGAATGGGTCTTGGTGAGAAGATCCGAGGTACACAAAGATTCACAGGATTAAAACTCGGATTTTTCCTGCCTTTTCAAGCACATAATCACTTGCTTCAGTTGCTAGAGACGCCTCCCTCCCAGTTCTTGGGGAATATATTGTCTCAGCAGGCAGAGGGGGATGAACTCATCGTGGTTTCCCAATCCTGACCAGGGGCTCTGCGAGCTACTGGCAATACATATAATAAGTTATTATGCAAATAAAAACTGGACCCGGCCAAGGGAAATATGCTGGCTCTTCAAGTCCCATCTGCATCCCAGCAAGGATCTCAATGAACTTTAAAATCCTTATTGTCACCACAATGGGCAATATTATATTCTAGTTTGGATCTGTTCCTTTGGAGCATTAGCTCTCATTTGGAGATATTTTTAGATTTTCCTATCCCACTCCTCATTATGAAACACTGAGCTGCAGATTGATTTATTTCTTAAAAGCAAGTTGCTGTTTTCCCAATAACAGATTTAACAAATTTGTTCCACCTGTTCAGCTATGCTTCCAATGTCTTTTTTGTGGTTTCATTGAAGTTTTTTTTAATCCAAACCTCAAAGCCTCTAAACTCAGCATTAAAAGACAAGCTCAGCATCATCACTACCACTCACAATTCAAATGCTGCTCCAAATTACTGCAAGCTTTCATTTGTAAGTTGATACAGACACCAAGATTATGGAGCTTAATGGCTGTGGGCACAAACACACACTCTTCCAAGGGCATTCTCCTACTGGAAATCCTGCCTTGCTGGAGCAGGGACTCGCTGCCTCATCCCCTCCATCCTCCTCCCTCACCCCAGCTGACCCCAGCCCCCAATGGCAAACAGAGCTACTGAAACAGAAATTAAATCATCCTATATATTAAATAATCCTATATTCACCAGAGCCCCTCCAGCTCAGTGTTTTCCATCATTTTATGGAAGAAGCTGTGGTTGCCCCATCTCTGGAAAGCTCCAAGGCCAGGCTGGAGCAACCTGGGATAGTGGAAGGTGTTCCTGCCCATGGGAAGGGGGTGGTCCCACCTTGATCCACCCCAGTGCTTCTAGGAACAGTTCATTTGCTTGAAGAACCTCTTTTTGTGCAGCCTTAATTCACAACTCCTGTGAGAAATCTCAAAAGAATAATTTTTAGCTTTCCCGAACCAATTCTCAGCAAATATTTCAGAAGCAGCATTTCAAGGCAGCAATTTCCTGGTGGGTGAAGGGAGTGCACAGGTGTGTACAAGAGCTGGCCAAAAATTCTGCTTTGTTTATGTGCAAATGGTTCTGTTGTGGAGGTTTCAGAGGGAAAGAAGGAAACAAGCATTCTGTGTGAAATAACTCAAGTTCTTCCAATCTGAGCATGTCAGCACTGAGCAGTGATAGGAGAAAAATCATGGAATTATTGAGGTTGGAAAAGCCCCCTGAGGTTGGAGTCCAACCATTCCCCCAGCAGTGCCAAGGCCACCATTGACCGGTCCCCAAGTGTCACATCCAGCTTCAGGGATGGGGACTCCACCACTCCTGTGCCAGGGCTGGACATCCCTTTCCGTGCAAGACGTCCCTTAAAACCACTTGGCCAGCCAAGCCCAGCCCTGCTGATCTCCTGCAGATGCAGCAGTCGGCACTTCCTGACCAGCCTGACAGGTTCCTCTTCCCCATGGACACCAACCCTGGCAGATCTTGGTGGAAAAACCCACGAGGGGCCCCAACCCAGCCCAGCCCAGCAAGCAATTCCCAATCTCCAAAATGAGTGGCACAATTCACTGGATGTAAAGACAAATTGAGTGACTCCTCATCCTCCTGCAGCTCCAGCTGCCAGACACACCCCCACAGGCCCCCAGCCTACAGAGCTCCCTAAATCACTCACCCTGTGGGGTGAAGCCCTGGCTACACCAAGCCCAGCTGAACCAACCAACCTAAAAGCCACCACAACAGAAGCTGCCGGGGACACGGGACCAACAGGGCATCACAGAGAACATGGCCAATCTCTTCCATCTCCAAACTGCCATAAATTTTCCCCACACAAGTTCAAGATCTTCAAACCCAGAGAAGTGGCCTTAAAAAAAAAAGCAAACATCCAAGCAATCGCCCTGGGTTTTGTTCCATCTCAGGCGCCCGTCAGGCTGACACATCCCGACACGAGAGCCCGGGGGCCAAAAGGGACACGGGGACATCCAGCTCAGCCACAGCTCCTCCTGCTCTCAGACCTCTCCCTGGAGCACAATTCCCTCCACAATCAACCTCTTCATCAGCAGGAACATTTAAGTCCGGTCCCTTTCGGGGTAAGACCAAAAGTAAAACCCAGGGAAGGCGGATTTCTGGAGCAGCAATAATTCCAGCTCTGTTCTTGGGGACGTCGGGCATATTTCATGGGAAGATGTCAGCTCCTCACATTTAATGCTGACACTGTCATTTGCCCTTCAGCGAGAAGAAAGGCATGTAAGCAACACAAACCAAACTGAAATTTCCCCATTGCAAAGCATTCCTGCCAGGAATCACAATCCCAGTGTCATGTTTCTTGTGTCCTTCCTTCCACAATAGCCCTCGAAGGCCGCACTTCCAAAGTTTTATTGCTCAGAATTCCTCACGACAGAGTTCACAGAGCATCCCGGACACCCCTCTGGACCAGTTTCAGGCCAGTGCCTTTCATATCAGAGTGAAATCAAAGGGAGCAGCTGGATCAGGACCAACATTACAACTTTATTCCTGATTTTTCGTGCCAAAGTCCCCCTGTTTCTCACAAATGCAGTTTCGCTTCATTCTCCAAACACACACAACAGCCAGGACAGAGGGACTGGATGAGCATGTGACACAACACCCTCACAGAAACATTTATTCCCATTTAATGCCCATTTATTACCATTTAATAATACTTCAGAGCAATCCAGCCCCTGCACAAGGGGAAGCCCAGCTGGGGTGAGGGCTGAGGTGACTTTTGGGGTCTCAGGAAGGGCTACCCCTTCCAAAGTCAATTTTTACTGCCCAACCCAAACGTTTTCCTTCAGTTGTTTCTAACCCACCTCTTCACCAGCCCCTAAGAGCCTCGCAGAAGTTAAAAGTTAAAACCCTTCCAATCCCAATGTTTTTAAAACTGATTCAGGCACTATCTCACCACACTTGGCCTCGCTCCAATTAACCTCTAAATGGCCAAGGAGTCAAACAAAGAGCAAAAAAATCATTTCTTATCTCCAAGATGCATCTGCTGACAAACCCTGCAGTGGGGTTTTTGTTGCTATTGTTCTCCAGGTCTGGGCTTTTTGAGCACTTCATGATAAGAAAATTGTTCGGTAAATATGTCAGGAGCCCTTCCCTGTCAGCCGTCATCGCCTCGGGGTGTGATTGCTGCTCACAGACATCAAAATTTTTGCTATTTGCCAGATTTCAGAAAGCAAACTTGGATCCCCTGGGAGATACCTGGCGCTGCTCGTGTGCACCAGCAGCAGGAATTTTTAACTCCTTCAGTGCCTGATCCAGCTTGAAGCCACACAGGATTCTCACAGGGATCTGACTGAAGGGTAGCTGCCCCAAACACACTATGAGCTATTGTTAGCAGAGTTATCATTTATAAATTGGGGTTTCAGCATCTTCAGAGATGGGAAAAAAAGTTTTGAGTTAGAAGGATGCAACAGAGAAGCTCATGATCATTAAATGGGAGGGACACCCAAGGGTCTTCTCCTGAATCCATCTGCACAAAACCAGCCTCAAAAAGCCTTTTTTTTAGGAAAAAGGTCTTTAATATTCCAGCCAAAATCCCCCTGGTCCAGATTTAAGTACCAGAGGAGAAGAACTTGAGTTATTCTCAGCTTAATGTGACCCTCAGCCCCCACCTTAGTGACGGGATTGAGGGACCCCACAGTCCTGGTGTGAGGTGCTGCTGTCTGGAACGGGGTGAGCATGGAGGGAAGGGGATGACCGCATCACCAAGAACCCCAAATTCCATATCCCTTCCAGACAGCCCAGTTATTCCAGAAAGCAGGAGAAAAGCTGCCCGGCAGCGTAGGGAGGAAAGAGTTGACAGCTCTTTGCTGCATCCAGCGTCATTTTCCTTGGCAAATCCAGGCTGTTGTTGGAAACGTGCTCCAGACGCCGGGATCGGAGCTCAGCCTGCAGGAGCAGCACTTGGGATTTAACACTTGAAGACCTCAACTTCCCCGAGCTCCTCCTGCAGCTCCATCCCAACCAGGACACCGACACTGCACATCTGGAATTCTCCGAGCCCTGCAGCCACACCGGGGAGTGTGAATGACCTGCCTGGCACCTGTGTTTGAAGTCAAATCCTGCTTTTATAAGGAACGTGCTGGCCCCCAGCATCCCTGGCAGTGGCACAGAGGTTCTCCTGCCCCGCTGATGCTGAGCCTGAAATAAGAACCAGCCCCTGGGGACACGGGAGATGCACTGGACTGAGCCCGGAGTGCTGGATTCCATCCAAGGGATCCAGGGATTACACCAGACAGCATTCCTGCAGGTGCTGAGCAAGGAGGCTCTCCCATCTCCCAAGCAAAATCCACCCTGCCAGCCAAAAGCTGAGTTTTTCTCTTGGTTTCAGCATCTCACCTGACACAGAGGCCAAGCTCAGCTGAGCCAGGATTAGTGCTGAGCTCCAAAAGCTCAGCTGAAACCTTCAGTTCCAGGACCTTTTGTGCACATGTTCCCTTTCCAGAGAATGAAGAACAGGATGGTTTGGGTGGGAAGGGACCTTAAAGCCCATTCCACTCCCTGCCATGGGCAGGGACACCTTCCCCTATCCCAGGTTGCTCCAAGCCCTGTCCAGCCTGGCCTTGGACACTTCCAGGGGTGGAAGAGCCACAGAATCCATGCCAGGGCCTCACCACCCTCACAGGGAAGAATTCCTTCCCAATATCCAGTCTAAATCAACCCTCTTAGTTTAAACCCATCACTCTTGTCCTTTCACCATCAAGTCCTGCATAGTCCAGGAATTTCTGCAGGAGCCGAGTTCTGAGCTAAAACAACTCTTGTCAACAACAGAAAACCCCAAGCTGGCAATAAAGATATTGCTCAAAAGAAGATTTAATACACCTAGACAATTACCAGCTTTAAACTTTGCCTTCCTGCCCCCCTAGGAAAAAAAAAGAATCTCCTTTTGACCTTAGAAATCTGCCAGAATTCACTCTGACTGCACGCAGAGGTAATTCCTGATGGGCTTCCTTGGCCTTTTTCTGGGATCTCCCTGCTTCCCAGCAAGAGTTAACACCCCAGACAGACAGAGCAAGCACCAACAAGTCTATCCACAGCCCCGAGGCAGCCAGCTACTCATTGAGTTCATTATCACTCAAAAGATACAAACAGCTGCAGCAGAAAACCCAACTCTTCTCTTCATCCTGCTCTCTAAATGCACCTCATCAGCTGCACATCCAGCGATTCCTTGTCTGATCCCATTTCTCTGACATAGGTTATGTTTTATGGGAAAAGATGAGAATTCAAGTTTTCCAGGCAGAGCCCTCCTGCAGCCCCAGGAACAGCAGCAACTGCAGTAAAAAATTAAAATAAACCCCTCATTTCTGAGTCTGAACTCTTCCATCCTCTTGGGTTGGCAGCAGTTCCAGCTGCCAGCTTTAAATGCCTTATCCTATTTTCCTATCCCATGGGAAAATTAGAATAAAGCGCTGGTTAAGGGAACCAGTAGTTCAGCAACTTGTTTGCAAAGTTGAAGGAAATGATTGCTCCGAAATGATTTCCTGGATTAATTTCACTGAGCCCAGCACGTGGGGAAGACTGGAAGGATCACAAAGGTCTGTTTAGGCCATTAGTGCCTGCCCCACATCCCTGGGAAGTCCAGGGAAAGCCACTGCCACCTCATGGATCAGAAAATAGAAGGAAGAATTCAAAGATTTAGTTATTTTTAGAAAATATAAATATTATTATCAAATAAGAATGAGGCTCAAATATTTGCATTTTTTTTTTCTGGACAGAGCGCTCTGATCTTCTCAACTCTCTGGGAAGGAAGGCCAGCATTATCCAGTTAAAACAAGAAATGGAAAAGGGAGAAGATACAAATGGGAAGGTGCCCTGAGAAGCAGTGGCTGCTTTATCCCTGGAAGTATCCAAGATCAGGCTGGAGAAAATTGGGATAGTGCAAGGAGTCCCTGCCCAGGGCAGGGAATGGAATGGGCTGAGCTTTAAGGTCCCTTCCCACCCAAACCATGCTGGAATTCTGGGATTAAGGAGCACGGTGGGGTCTGTCCGACACAGCATCTCCCCAACCCTCCCACCTGCAGATAATTTACAGCCACAGAGCCTGTACCTGCTCCCAGGTGGATTTGACTTCCAGCAGAACATTTCCCCTGTCTACCCTCTCCAGGGCTTAGTGTCTGGGGAGAGGCTGAAAGCCCAGAGGTGACAGGAATTGCAAAGAGGGATTAAAGGACAAAGGCAGCACTCAGGGACAGCACCCCACTGGCCTGGCACGGGATTTAACCCTGTTGTCACACAGGGATGGATTTAACCCCTGGGGCACCAGGACTGCCCGGGAGGGGAGCCAGGAGGGATCTGAGCTCCCAAGAGGCAGCTCTGGCAGGAGGCAACTCTTCCCCAGTCCTTTCCTCCTCCCTCCTGGGAGCATCCAGCAGCTTCCTGCCATCGTGGCCACTGTCCTGCCACACCACACAGTGACCACAGCCCTGTGCAGCACAAACAACCCTTGCTCCATCCACTATGGCAAAGCCACATCACAAAACAATCACTGCCACAAAGCCTCTGAGCCAGCGGCTCCCACCACGGCAAAGCCACGGAGCATGGATCCTCCCCATGGACATAAACCCACACAGGATGGACACAGACCCTCACACCATGGAACACAGACCATCCCCATGGACACAGACCCTCACACCACGGAACACAGACCATCCCCATGGACACAAACCCTCACACCATCCCCACAGCACACAAACCCTCCCCATGGACACAAACCCTCACACCAGGGAACACAGACCATCCCCATGGACACAAACCCTCACACCATGGAACCCAGACCATCCCCATGGACACAAACCCTCACACCAGGGAACACAGACCATCCCCATGGACACAAACCCTCACACCAGGGAACACAGACCATCCCCATGGACACAGACCCTCACACCACGGAACACAGACCATCCCCATGGACACAAATCCTCACACCACGGAACACAGACCATCCCCATGGACACAAACCCTCACACCAGGGAACACAGACCCTCCCCATGGACACAAATCCTCACACCAGGGAACACAGACCATCCCCATGGACACAAACCCTCACACCAGGGAACACAGACCATCCCCATGGACACAAACCCTCACACCAGGGAACACAGACCATCCCCATGGACACAAACCCTCACACCAGGGAACACAGACCATCCCCATGGACACAAACCCTCACACCAGGGAACACAGACCATCCCCATGGACACAAACCCTCACACCACGGAACACAGACCATCCCCATGGACACAAACCCTCACACCACGGAACACAGACCATCCCCATGGACACAAACCCACATGGACACAGACCCTCACACCATGGAACACAGGCCATCCCCACAGCACACAAACCCTCACCACACGATGCCACCTCCTGTTGTGCAATGCCCACAGCTGCAAAGCCACACAACTCAACCCCGTGCCATGCAGTGAATCCCAGTCCTGATGGGATCCTTCCAATTCAGCAGATTCCAGGATTGTACTGCAAGGATCATCCCCAAGGAGTGCATCTCAGCTCCATCCCCAGAGCAGAGGTGCAGCCAGGCAGGAGGATGCTGGCAATTCCATTTGGAAGGCGTTACAGGGCTGGCAGCCCATCAATGGGGTCCTGCATCATTAGGACTTTGCACTTATAACAGCGTTTCATTTGGGATTAGGGAAGGAGCTCTGTTTCCATCCACACCCATCTGGGAGTGATTATTCCTGCTGTAGTAGCATCCAGGCCAGACTGGCATCGGCACCATTAGCACACAAACCCAGAGTTTAACGAGAGAGCACTTACCACTGCAACCACCCCATAAAGGCACTTAACCACGGTAAAATTGCATCCAAATCTCCCACTTAACCACGGTAAAACTGCGGCCAAATCTCCCACTTAAGCACGGTACAATCACATCAAACCTCCCCGTGATTCCATGCTTGTGCACAATGGATCCTGACAGATTACACCTCTTCAGGGACACACTTCCCACTTACTCACTGCCTGGAGTTTACTCAGTGCTTCACATCCCCCAAACCCCTCACAGACCTGTACCTTCTGCAGCCAGACACCTCTAAAAATAACATCCCTCCCCAAGTGTTGAAAGATATTAAAATATAAAGCCATTAACATATAATAAGACTGGAATGAGAGCTCCGCATGCTCTGAAGCTCTCAGGGTTTGGCTTCCAGTCAAGAAAAATATATTGGATTAGTCTGAGAGCAAAATTAGGCTGGTGTGCAGTTTAATTAGCATTACAAGACACTACATGTGTATGGGAGAGCAGGGAAGATTTATGTTATTATGTGGTAAGAAAATAATGTTAAAAGGTTAAAATAATAGGGGGTTCATACAGCACTATTTACTCTGGGGTTAAGGGGATGATAACTTTGGAATGCTGTTAAAAACCCAAGTTCAAGGATTTGCCAGGGAACTCATCGAAAAATTGTGGAAAAATCCTGCAATTTGGTCATGGGTCAGTCAAACACTTACTCTGGCAACAACATTCTCCATCAAGGAACTCAATAAATGCTGATAAAACGTCCTGGTCCTCACACAAAGTCAGTTTTTCTCCTTCATGGAATGAGCAGAAAACAGAAATGAAATCCTAGCTCAGCTGTGGAGGAGGCTGGGGGGGGGGGAGAAGGAAAGGCACCCTTGCAGCACCATAAATTTGGGAATGAGGACATTGGGAAGATCCTGATTGAGCTGAAGGTGTCCCTGCCTGTGGCACAGAGATTGGACTTGATGACCTTGAGAGGTCCCTTCCACCCCAAACCTCTCTGTGATTCCACAATTCCCAAGGACTAGCTGGGTTGCTCCCACACAGACAAAGGTTTCTCCTCACACCAGGAATTCACCCCACAGGACATGCAGGGATGAACCTCCAGCCCTTAAATACAGCTCACACTGTATTTAATTTCCCAAAGGATGCAACACATCCCGCAGCCACTGCCACGCTCCTGCCACTCTGCAGCATCTCAACAGGAGGAGTTCTGGATTCAGGCCAGGTTTTGCATGGAATATTCATAGGCACAGCAGCAGGAATACGGGAATTGGAGTTGTGAATGAAGGTAACCAGAGCCTGACATTTGCCACAGAGCTCTGCAGGCTCCCTTGATTGCCCTCTGAGAGCTTCTTCCAGCTACAACCAGGACCATAAAGTGGAATTTGAGGGAAAACCCACAGTGGGGGGACATCCCTAATCACCATCTCCCCTCTGCACATCCAGCATTTCCCTAACCCGGGGTTAGAGCTGTGAAATCCCAACACACAGGCCCAGAGCAGGGATTTAAAGGTCTGAGCCCACAGGACCTGTGCTGAGGCTGCTTCCAGTGGAGGCTGGAGAAGCATTTCCAGCAGGAGCTCTGCTCAAAGCTTTCAGCACGTTGGGCAGGTTTCAGATGGGATGCAGGAACCAGAGACAGGAATGAGGATGCATGGATGAGCTGCAGGTATGCTCAGGGTGGGAGGAGCCTCTGGAGCAGCTTTGACACCTTTAGAGCCTTTGTGCCAATCACACCAAGAGCTGCCTCTTACTCTGGAGCCAGAACTGAAAAAAAAGGGGAAAAATAACAGCGATTTTACACTGGTGAGGGAAAAGAAAGGAGGCATTTCCTCCCTGTGAGGGTGGGCAGGCCCTGGCACAGGTTGTCCAGAGAAGCCGTGGCTGCCCCGGATCCCTGGAAGTGTCAATGGTTGGATGGGGCTTGGAGCACCCTGGGATAGTGGAAGGTGTCCCTGTCACCGTGGCAGGGAGTGGGACTGGATGCGCTTTAAGGTCCCTTCCAGCCCAAACTATTCCATAATTCTATGGAAGCAATGCTGAGGTCAGGAATGCCGATGTGGGCAAGGCTCCAAAGTAGGAATATCCCTTGTTACAAAGGTGAGAAATGGAGGCTGAGATCAGACACCTTGGCACCGGGAATGTGAAATGCCAGTAAGCAAATTGCTGCTCAGCACATTTTTTTGGATGACTCAGCACCTCCCCTCCCTCCCCCCACCAGTGCAAGCGCCTCCACAATTAGTTTGACAAAACCGATGGCATTTGATCCCATTCCCAGGTTTTGGCAGTTTATATTCCCATCTCAGGACACTCTCAGGGCACACAACTTCACCCAGCATTGGCGAAAAAACAATTTTTGGCAGAAACATGGCATGACACAGATTTTGTTGGAGGAAAACCACGGGAATGATGCTCTGCACAGCTCAAATATTGCAAGGATGAGTTCTTTGACAGCAAAATACAATTTCATTTAGCCACAAAGTCCTCTAAAGGGACACAGTGCCCTGATGTGGATCTCGGTGAGAGCCCGCCTGACAGAATCCCTCTCCCATCCCACAGCACACCCATCTGGAGGGATTGTTTGGATTTTATACCATCAGCCAAGGCTCCACCACCCCCCAAATCCTCTCTCACACCTCCGAGCCACTGAAGAGTCAATGAATTAAAGCAGCTCTAACAAACTCCTCATCTCGCAGCCAACGCGGTGATGCAACACCCAGCGGGTTCTGGGACAAAGATGTGGAACTACAATGCCTCAACCTCTGCCATGAAAATCTGCCCTTCTATCCCAAATGAGTTACATATTTGGATACCCTGTGAGATAGGGAAGCGGGGCGTTATCGAGCTGCCAAATCTCACTCCTGTCATGAGGTCATTTCTGGCACACGGCCAGGTGAGGTTTCAGCCAAAATCTCAGCGCTGACCATCACTCCCCGTCCTTCCCCCCACGCTCCTCTTCCTCCTGCCTTAGGTCAGGAGGAGGGGGGAAACAAAATAACTTAAAAATAAAGAAAAAAGGGTCAGGAAGGGGAGTGTCTTTTGGGTTCAAGTCAGTTTGTACAATCACAACACACACAGCACTCAGCCTCTTCACTGAGGACACCTCAGCAGCTGAAGGACATTTGAGGGCTCACAGCACTGTGGTCATTGGTCCCCCAATGAACCCTGACTCTGACCATGGTCCTCAGCAGAGAAATGTCATTGATCACATCGCTTGAATGAATTATTTAGTAATTTCAGCCCAATTTATGCAAGTATCACACATATGGGATCACACTTTGGGTTTATCAGCAGCGCAGCTTGGAAGAGCTGCCGGGAACCCCACATGTACCCCAAAGCTGGACAATAACATTCTAAATAAATCTGTTTGCACACCCCTCATTGCACTGCTTTGATCACTGAAGGGATGCACCCACAGCACCCCAGGACACCCAAAGTGCTTGTTTTTAGCTGCACATCGACTCCAGGCAGAAAAATCAGCGAGAAACGGGTGAGCAGCACCACTATAAATCCCATTAATCACACGTTGTCACGGCAGCCGTTCCCAACCGGAGCGGCTCGGGATGCTCAGCCTTCCTTCCCTATGCCCCAAATACCAGCAACCTCCAACCCAACTGCTTCAATGTGCCCCAAAGAATATTTCATCTCAAGCCTGACAGGCCAGATGTAGAATAAAGAAATAAATAATTGGCGTTACCTTATCTGGAGTCCGTCAGCTGCAGTGAGCGACGCTCGCTCGGAGCTCCGTCCGCATCCAGAGACAAATTATCTAACGCTGTAATTTATGAATGCCTCAAGTATTTGCCCTGGTATTTCATTATACGCTCGCTGGAAAGAAGAGCTCGAAAGACTAAACAGATCCAGCACGATAACACGAAAGGCACTCCAGCCGTGCGCTATTCCAAGGCAACCCAGGAATCCCAGCACGACTTCAAGCTGCTCCGGCTCACTCAGTGTTGACACTGCTCGAGGGGCAGCGAGGGGAGAGCGCAGAGCGATGACCCGGGAGCTCGGCTTCCCTCCGGTCCAACGCTGGACTTGGATTTATTGTGGGAAGCAGCGGGATCCAGGCAGCGAAGGAAGCGCAAGCCCGGCTTTCCCGGGGGCAGCCGAGGCCGGCGCGGCGGAACGGCTCCCGCTGCCAAGTGGGAGGAAGAGTTCCAAACTGGCCGCTTTATCAAAGCTATTTCTGTCCTTCCCCCCACACACTGATAACCAGCAAGGCGAGGACCGCCGGGGTGCCGAGGCAGGGCTTGGCATCTCCCCCGAAACCCCGCTGCGACTCCGCGGCAAAGCCACCCGGCACCTTGGGGGAGCGGGCCATCCGCTCGGGAGGCTCGGAGGGGAGGAAACTCCTTCCTCCAGCTTATCCTGCTCGCAGCGAGCTTTCGTGCCTGGAAAAAATGAGCTAAGTTTGCGAGCGGAGGCCCCAGCTCCGCTCCGGCTCTCCCAGAGGCTCTCGGGACAGGCGAGCCCCCCAGGGGCTGGGGACACCGGCGGGGACAACCGGGAGGCTGCTGCCCACCTGTCCTGCACAGGCTGAGGTGCTGCTGCGGGGGGGACACCGAGGCATCACCCAAAAGATGGTGCACCTGGGCTGGGGGAGAAGTGGAATCACTAAGGCAACGCAGGAGGAGAGGAGGGGAGGGGAGCGAGCGGAGGCCGTGCGGGACCGGGACCAGCGCGCACGGCGGGTGCGGGGCCGAGCCGTGCGGGGCTCCCCGGCAGCAGCACCCTGCGACCGGGGGGGACCCTGCAAGGGCCAAGGCAGAGCCGCTGCCCCCGGCCAAGGCCGGGCTGTCGGGACACACGGCGGGTCTGTCGCGACAGGAAGACGGCGAGCAGCAGGTGGAACACAGGCGGCCCCGCAGCCCGTCACCCCCAGCCCAGACGGGCTCCCCCAGCACTTCACCCCCGCACCGCGAGCTGGGGCTTTCCCCCCTTTTTCCACCAAACTCCCGCGAGGGGCCGTTCCGAAGCGCCCCGGGGCGCGGCACCCGAGCGCGGGGATGGAGCCGAGGGATGGCCCCGAGCACCGCGGAGCCCCCGCGGTCCCCCCGCCCCCGGCCGGACCCACCTGCTGGCGCCGCTCCGCGCCCTCGGCCGCACGCTGCGGGCGGCCCCCGGCCGGGGCTCCGGGCGCTGCCGCCGTCCCGTCCCGGCGCGGCGGGGCCGCGGGCTGCGGGCCGCGGTCGCGGCGGAGCTCGGAGCGCAGCTCCAGGTAACAGCCCAGCGTCAGGACGTGCAGCGCCAGCGACAGCGCGAAGAAGCCGAGGAAGAGCCGCCAGCTGCCGCCGCCACCGCCGCAGGCGCAGCCGCGGGGAGCCGCCGCCGCCGCCCTGCGCTCCGCGCCCATGGTGCGCTCGGGCGGAGCGGCGCGGAGCGGCCCCAGCGCTGCTGCTCCCGGGGCGCGCCGGGCACCGCGGGCTGCGCGGCCGGGCCGCCAGCGCCCCGCCAGGGGGCGGGGCCCAGCCCGGGGGGCGGGGCCGGACCGCAGGAGGGGCGGGGCCTGGGTGGAGGGGCGGGGCTCGGCCGGGGCAGCGCCGCCTCAGCGTCAGGCCGGGGGGCGGGGAATGGGCGGGGCTTGGGCAGCTGCGGGGACGGGACGGGGCGGAGCCATACAAATTAGGTGGGAGGAGTCAGGGCTGGAGCCGCGCCCCGCTGCGGGCCCGATCCCGGTCCCGATCCCGGTCCCTGTCCCGGTATCGGCAGGCGCGGTGATGAGCGGGCCCGTACCCAGTGCTGTGCGGGAGGGCCCGTTCCCACCTCCGATCACACTCCCAGCCCCTGTCCTGATCCCAGTCTCGACTGACATCCCCATCCCGATCCCAATCCCGGTATGCACGGACCCGGTCCCGGTCCCGGTGACCGGAGTCCCGCCAGTCGCCGTCTCCGCTGCCGGCAGAGGATTCCCGGGAGCAGATGCCAAACGCCACGGATCCCCGGGCACGGGCAGCGCTGTCCCCGCTCTGCCGGGGGACACGGCCGAGCACGGGGTGCCCAGGGGTGTGTGAGTGTTTTGGGGCAGGTGTCGCTGCCTCCTCCGCCTTTTAAAAGGTTGATTGTCGCTGCTGGAAACTAACGGAAGCTGGAAAACAGCCGGGAAAGAGTCAACCCGGTAGAGGGAGACATGGAATCTAATCGCACCTGGTTTGGTTTGGAAGGACCTTAAAGCTCATCAAATGGAGTTGGCAAATCTGTGCTGGTTCTATTCCCAAATCAGGGGGTTTAATTGATAACAAGAGGGATAATGAGGTGAATAAGATGCTGTGTGATGCTCACAGGCTGCCAGGAAATTAGAACTGAGAAATTAGAAATGTACTGAACAAACTCGAGAGGTGGCCTGAAGAGAATAGGATGTGATTTGGAAGAGTG
Organism: Acrocephalus arundinaceus; assembly: GCA_021534815.1. Classification (NCBI taxonomy): domain Eukaryota; kingdom Metazoa; phylum Chordata; class Aves; order Passeriformes; family Sylviidae; genus Acrocephalus; species Acrocephalus arundinaceus. Next base: position 8,962,199 of record JAJEOU010002847.1, on the reverse strand, counting down.
GAAGGAAAAAAGGAATTAAATACAAGGTGTTAATGGCAGCAGAGGGGGTGGCACTGCAGAGGAGGATTCCAGCTGGTTTTGGAGGATCACATGATGCAGAGCAGGTCAGCAGTGCTGGGAGATGTCAGAGTCATCCCCAGATCCCCAGGAAGGGCCAGCACCAAGGACTGCCACCAGCACATCCCTGGGACGGGTCCTGGTGAGCTCCCCTGGGTGGGCTCTGCGGGCTGGGTGGTCCCGTGCCAGGTCTGTGCTCCCAGATCCTGAGGGCAGGGTGAGTTTCCCACGAAGCTGTCCCTTCCAGGAGAAACCCTTCCAAGCCCTGGAACACATTGAGAATTTGTGGGGTCTTCATCCCACAGATCCCAACCGTAAAGAATCCCATGGTGGCCCTGTCCTGCCTTTAGGGAGGAGGACAACCTTTTCCAGCCCTTCCTTTTCTTGTTTTCCTGCAGCAGGATTTTTTTCCTAAAAGTCCTGTGTCACAGACATGAAATTCCATGAGAGTCTCTGTTTTCATTTAAGAAAGAAATGTTTCCCTAATATTTGGGGAGATCAAAACTGCAAGCATCAAGCGCTGCCAACCCCAAAAACTGAGGAGCAAAAAAAGCAAATAAACACAAATGAACCCTCTGTTCAAAACCCTACAATTGTTTTAGGAACATTTATAATTATTTGAGTGCTTAGAGTTGTTACTGGTTCTCACAGGATCACAGAATATCCTGCACCACCAAAATCCTGTTTTTCAAAAATCTCAACCCCAATCCTACATGGATGTCCTAGGTTACAATGTAAGTTGTACAAAGCAATAGAATACAAAGTCTGTATTCTATTCCCATCCCCATGAGCCGTTGGAGATGCCAAGGTGGGGCAGTGTTTTCCTTATCTTCTGTTAATGGGCCCATCAATGCCTTGCCCATGACTCATAGATAACTTCCTCCGGGAGTTATCTCTGTTTAATGGGCCATCAAGGACCCACTGCATGACTCATAGAATGAGATCATCCCATTGTGAGACTGTCAGTGGTTTTTGTACCATTGCATTTCATTTTATTTTACTTTGTTTTACTTCATTCTACTTCTTTTCTTTTCCTCTTATTAAATTGCGTCTCTGACTTGGAGTCTCTCACTGGTTTTGCTTTCAAACCAGCACAATGGACCTGCCCACACTTGCAGCAGCCTCACCCCAATTTCCAGAGTCATTTTAGGTTACTCTGAAGGTGAATTTTAGAGGTCAGGCCGGCCTGGGGCTGGGTCAGGAGGAAGATGTGACCTCTCCATTCCTGCCTAGATCTCATAAGGATCTAGGCCAAATCCTCAGACTGAGGGATTTCTGCCTCCTAGAGCTGACCAGCACCCCACTAATTAAAAAAGAAATTCCATGTGATGATGGAATTAAAACATAATTAATAAGTGGGATCCTCAAACCCGGATCTGTTGAGCCCCACAGCCCATGGTTGCAGTTTCTCCAGGATTTTATTTTAATTCCTCTTGTTCTGAGGCCCTCCTTCCTCTGCCATCCCTGAAAAACTTTGTTACATGGATGAAGAACCTCACAGGTTTGTTTTTGTATCCTGCCTGTGCTTCGAGAGTCCTGGTCCAGGAGAACAGAAGCCCAGGGGGTGGGGAAGGTGCAGAAGGGACAGAGATCCCCAATGTTCTGGATGGGAAAATAAAGAGCAGTTGAGAGGATTTTGGAAGGGTGGGCAGAGACTGCAGATGAGGAGAACACAGAGATGACATGTCTGGAATGACTTTTTCTCTTGATTCCCAGACTTGCTGGGTTTTTTCCAGCATCACTTTCCCATCCCAGCAGGATTTAGCCACAGGTGGGAGGAAGCTGCAGTAGCTTAGGAGATCTCCCTTCCCTTTGGAATGGGTACAACTCCTCATAGCACAGGGCACTCCATGGCAGGTCTGAGTGCCCCTCTCCATGTGAATTCCACAGGTCAGGGAATCTCAGAGTGATGTAAAGCAGCTTTGAGCCCATTTCCCATTTACATTTTGGCAGCAGCTGCAATTCCTGCAGCGGCTGCAAAGTCGAGTTTAACATGTGTGACCTAAAAGCTTTGGAATTCCTGACTTTCTTTTGAGGAAAGCCATCCCTTGCTCTCTCAGTGGTGTTCTCAACAGCATGAGTACAATAAAGTCTCCTAAAACCTGAAATCCTGGCACTCCCACAGCACATCCACGGGCGTTTACAGGGCCTTAGGAAGGAGAATCCTGATTTTATGGAGCCTCCATCCAGCACTGCAATCTCAATTCCTCTTCCTCAGTGAGATCTAAGATGTTCCATAAAATCTGCTTTCCTTTTTACTGTTTTTTCAGTACTGTGAGCTCTCTCCGTGCAGGAAAGGTAATTATTTTTGTCCAACTGCTTCCACAGGGGCAGGGATTGAGCAATATGCTCATCTTAGAGGAGCAAGATGTACTAAGGAATCGCTTTCATGGCTTTTTCCCTAGCTGTGCCAGGGACTCTTCCAAGATTTTCCCTCTTAGGACATCACAGTCCTGATCATTCATGTCTCCTGTTCATCTTACTCTGTGAATTCTCACAATGAACATAAAGTTTCTCAGAGAAGCTGTGGCTGCCCCATCCCTGGAAGTGCCAAGGCCAGGCTGGATGGAGTTTGGAGCACCCTGGGATAGTGGAAGGTGTCCCTGCCCATAGCAGGGGGTGGGATGGACTTTTTGCAACAACAACAATAACTAAAAATCTGTGTTGACCCTTGCTGGGCTTATTTTCACATTTCCCGCTGCACCGCTGACTTTTAAGGACCAGCAGCACACTGACACCTCGTTTTCCTGCATGGATCAGGCTTTGCTCTGTTTTGAAGGAGGATGAGGCCTGGCAGCCCCACGATTCCATCCCGGAGCACGCGGGAGGAGGTTTGGCCAAGGAGTTCAGCCTAAACACAACTTCTTGCTGAGGGGGTGAGGAAGACGCTGCTCTCGGTTCTGTTGTATGTTTATTTATATGTTATTTGGTGATAATGAGAACCAAATGTCCGGGATCTATTCAGTTCTTAAACTTTTATAGACTCATTGTCTTGATTTTCAACTGTGCAGCCGTCTCCGAGCCCCTGCCTCCCCCGGAATGGTGGAAGTGCCGTCGGTGACCAGGCTCAGCTGTGCTCTTACTCATCCTGGCTGGAACAATGATATTCCACACCACGTTATTCAACCTCCCCGGTGCCTCCTGGCCCCCTGGTCCCGACCCCTCGGCTCCCACATCCCGGGTCAGCGCCGGAGCCGGCCAAGGCATTGTCCTGGGGGTGCCACTCTGGGGCTGCGCTGGTGCCAGGGAAAGAGGACACCATCTGTGCCTCGAGGAGCAGACGTGATGCATGAAAGATGCTGGAGAGCCCAGAGCCCGCTCTGCCCCTCGAATCACTCACCAAAAGGCAGGGAGAAAAAGGAGAAGGGAAAGGAGGGAGCTGCACCCCAACGCTGAGCCTGACCAGGGACCACAGGGAGGGGGGCTCCTCTCCCTGCCCCCTGGCAAGGATTTCCCCAGCCTTCCTGGTGCCGTGGTCGTGTTGGGTCCTAGGTTGGACTCGGTGACCTCTGAGGTCTTTTCCAAGTTAATTGGTTCTGTGCTTTTCCAGGCCCGTTTGTCATGGAGCAGAGCTGTGGGTTTGGGGCTTGTCTTGGTTGGAAATCCAACCTCCAACAGAGCTCCTTCTGAAAAAGGTGTCACCCCTGTCACAGAGCCACACCCTGTCAAGGTGGGACCCCTCCTCATCTAAACCATGACCACTGTCACAGCACAAGGGGTTTCAGCAGCTTTGCCAAAACCTGAGAGCCCCTTCCAGTGCCTAAAGGAGCTCCAGGAGAGCTGGGAAGTGACTTTGAACAAGGGATGGAGTGATAGGACACAGGAATGGCTTCCCACTGCCAGAAGTACAGGGGATGAGCACTGTATTGTAGGTACAGGAAACTGGAACCTCGGTGTCACCATTTGGGACTTCTCCAGGCAGGGGGAATTCTGACAGGAGAGCTCCTGGAAATCCCCTGCCCCAGGTTTGGGGCACACGTGCCCATTTCAGCCTCTTTGGCTTTTGCTTCTCCCTCTTTTGAGATGTAAATGCCATGGATAATGATCTGAGCCTACAGATGCAATTTCTGCATTAAGAGAGAAAAATACAAAGTGAGTAAAGTCCTTTGCAGATGGAGCAGGGCCACAGTTCCAGCCCCAGTATAGAACCCCAGGATGGTTTGGGTGGGAAGGGACCTTAAAACTCATCCCATCCCACCCCCTGCCATGAGCAGGGACACCTTCCCCTATCCCAGGTTGCTCCAAGCCCTGTCCAGCCTGGTCTTGGACACTTCCAGGGGTGGTGCAGCCACAGCTTCTCCGGGCACCCTGTGCCAGGGATGAATTTCTTCCCAAAATTACATCTAACTCTGCCCTCTGCCAGGTTGAAGCCATTCCCCCTTTTCCTGTCACTCCAGGCCCTTTCCCAAAGCTCAGTTCTGGCCTAAACTCAAACTTCCAAGCATTTTGGGTATGGCAGGGCGAGCCCGGCATTAAGAAATGAAGCCCTGGCTTTAAAAATGGTAAATCCCAGGAATTCATATCAAAGCAGGAACAGTCATAAGGAGAACATATGGAAGTGTCTTTTTCTGCTCACAGTGATTGGAAACTGCACGCTCAGGCCCTGATCCAGCTACAGGACCCCACATCCGGGGCTTAGTTTCCAGGTGACCCGGGATTTCAGCGATTTCCAGCCCTGGGATTGTTAATGTGAGATGACAGCAATAACCAGGGAAGGAAAACCCCACGTGTTTGTTCTTCCCAGCGTGCCAGCACTTGTGGATTTAAGTGAGGAGAAAGATCACAAGGCTCAGACAGAATATCCTCCAGAACACAGCCCTAAAGCAGCAATTTCCTCTGCGGAGCCCGTGTGAGATCAAGGCAGGATAAAGCACTCCATGTGAGCCTGGCTGAGGGGATTTGGGAAGGGGCAGGAGCCATTTGTTGGGGATAGAATAGTAAAGATTAAATTGGGTGTTACAGAGGGACCTTTCCAGAGGGAACAGCTCCAGCTCTGAGTGCCATTTGCCTTCACCTCTCCTCCACGAGAAGACTCCTGGCTTTGGGAATGCAGCATTCCTAAGCTAAACCTGCTGATAGGAACATGTGCATTTCATCTCAGAATGAATAAAAAAATGATTGAAAAATAGCAAACCCTGTAATTTTGGTGAGGATTAATTCCCGTGCGATTGGAGGCAACGCTCTCGGATGGAAGGCCCTGTTCCTCTGGATCAATGGGATGGAAACATCTGCTTTACCTCACCGAGATCTGAGGAGGTGAGAGCTGACAGTTCTTTGTGGGAATCTTTGCTATCTCACTGTATATCTAAATTACATTTATTGATGTCCAAACGTTGATGTTCCGGGCAATTCTCGTGGATCTCACAACCTTCTGTTTCAAATTCACAGTCTTCCACCACTCAAACTATTATTATTTTTACCAGTCCCAAGGGTGTGCTGGAGTCTCTTTGGTACAAATTAGAAAGGCTTTTATGAAAAACTCACAGTTTATGGAAAAGAGGTTCCCGTTGGCTTCCTGACCCCGAGGTAGTGACAGCTCCCACCGGAGCCTCACCCACAGCAGGGGTTTTAGCACCGTTCCCAGCGCTGCTCGGGAGCTGACACGGGGTGAGGAGCAGCAGTCATTTCCCCCAAGAGGGACAAAAAAAGCCAAATGTTGACAAGTTTATGAGTGCAAACATGTCAGGGGATCTCCTGGCAGCGAGGCTTTGCTCCAAGGCTGTGCTGGCTTTACCTGGGGCTGGTTGTTCACCTGGGCTGGGCTCTGAGCTGTGGGAGAAGGGATTTGGGGGAGACAGGACCTGTTCTTCAAGGAACAAGGGTGGAAATGACCCAAATATCCCAACCCAAATAATTCTATTTAAAAAAATCCTCAAACTCAAGGAGTTTTGGAGAAAAGATCAAGCAGCACAGCTGAGGGAGAGAAGAGGGTGGTAGGAAGATGCTGAGATGGGAGGAAGAAGAGTTACAGAATCCCAGGATTTCCTGAGCTGGAAGGGACCCACAGGATCATCCTGTCCAAGCTCTGGCCCTGGCCAGACACCCCAACAATCCCAACCTGTGCCTGGGAGCGTTGTCCAAACACTCCTGGAGCTCTGGCAGCCTCGGGGTCGTGCTCATTCCCTGAGGAGCCTGGGCAGTGCCCGACACCCTCTGTGGGAAGAATCTTTCCCTAAAATCCAACCTGAATCTGCCCTGGGAGCTCTGGCCATTCTTTGGGTGCTGTCCCTGGTCACAGAGAGCAGAGCCCTGGGAAAGGTGGCAGCTGGAGTGTGAAGGGTAAGCAGGAAACCCAAGAGAGGTGGAGGCAGCAAACCCAATCCTCCCCAGCTCTTCCCCATCAACGGCTTCTCTGCAATTAAAGCTGAATTAATAAAGACACGGATTTTTCAGTGGGGAAAACACATCAGTGAAACCTTGATCTTCCTCAGGTACCAAAACAGATCCAAAGCCGTGGAGAAACCAGGAAAAGCAGAACAAGGGAGAAAGAAATCACCCAGTGAAATCACCCAGTGAAACCCATCTGGCTCACAGCATCCATGGAAATCCACACAAACCCACCTTCCACAGCCCCTCCAGGCTCTGCTGGGGCAAAGGGGGCTGGAATGAAAAATTAATTGTAAGCTGTTACTTAACACAGATCTTGAGACAAAAAGAGGAGAACAAAGGAGTCCTTCAGGCAAAAAATGTGGAAAATGATGACCATTAATAACGTCAACTCCTCACTCCAGGATTTTCATCAGTTGGCTGAGGTGGCATCACATTGTCAAGTCACAAAAGCCATAAACACACCCAAAAAACCTGATTGATCCCAGGAAAATAAAGGCAGAACTCACCAACATCAGGAGCTCCAGTTGGAGTGTATCCAGAATGCCCAGGCTTGGAAAGGCCTAAAATCATCCTGGAGTTTCCTGGTAGATGGAAAACACTCTGAAACTGCATTCCTGAGAGGAGAAATCCTCTGTTCAGGTTCCTTCATCTCCCTTTGTCAAGTGTTGGTGTGAAAAACAAGGATCTTGAGCACATTTTTAGAACCCTCCTTCTGGATTTCCACAAATCCCAAGTTTTCCTCTGCTCAGAGAGGATGGAGAAGCTGCAGGAGGTCTGAAATTGTTCAGAAATACACACTTCTGAAAATGATCCATTTCCTTTTTGATAACCCAGAAAGTGGGAGCTGATGGGCCATCTATTAAACTACAAATAAAGAGATAAAAGAGGAATTCCTAATCCACATCCACAAGGGCTGAGGTTCAAAACCCAGACCCCACCCAGGACTTCAGCATCTGGTGAGTTCCATCTCGCACCTAAAAACATTCCCAGGCCTGGACTTTGGTTTGGGCCTGCAGCTCTTTGTGTTGTTTTCTCGGGGGTGCAGCATTTTCCAGGTCCTTTCCAGCAGAATTCTTTCCATGCTGGCCATCACAGTTTTTATGGAGTCACGAGGCAAATTTACAGCTGAGAAAATTCTCTCTGGCCCCACGCTGCCTCCCAGCTTTGATGTGCACAGCCCTATAGCCATGAAAATTCACATCCACTTAACTCAAATCCTTGATAATCAAATCCTTGGGAATCAGCACGTTCCTGGGGGGATTTGCAGCTGCTGCAGCAGTTTGGGCACCACGTGGCCACCAAAATCCTTCCCTGGGAGCTCAGGAGTGGCATCACCGCTCCCCAGGCACCCAGGAGGTTGGTGGGAACGGGAGGTGGCACCAGGGTTGCCAGGACACATCCTGCCAGCAGCATTCCCAAAGGAAAAGATGCCAAACACTCTCCTGAAAAGGCTGATGCTGCATCCCAGCACTGTGCCCCAGCCCAGGCCCTTGCAGGACGCTTTCATGTAGCTCCTAAAGCCCAGCTGGGGCCCAGAGCTCAGTTTGGGGCAGTTTAGGGCACAGCCAGGAGGAATCACTCTGGAATTGGGAATCATCTGGGCTGCTGTTATTGCTTGCAGCAGGACAACCTGGGGCATCTGAGGCTCCCTGGGGACAGGCTCCAGTGGGTGCTTTCCTGTCTGGGGGCCAAACATCTCTTCCATCCTCTCTGGGCAACCTGAGCAAGGACTCCCCACCCTCACAGACAGGAATTCCTTCCCGATATCCCATCTGTCCCTGCCCTCTGGCAGCAGGAAGCCATTCCTCCTTGTCCTGTTCCTCCAGGCCCTTGTCCCAAGTCCCTCTCCAGCTCTCCAGGAGCCCCTTTAGGCACTGGAATGAGCTCTGAAGTCTGTCTGGAGCCTTTTCTTTTCCAGGTGAACACCCCCAGCTCTCCCAGCCTGGCCCCAGAGGAGCTCCAGCCCTTGGACCAGCTCCCTGGTCTCCTCTGGACTCGCTCCAGCGTGTCCAGGTCCTTCTGATCTTGGGGTTCCAGAGTCTGAGGCAGCTCTGCAGGTGGGGTCTCACCTGACTGGGGCAGAGGAGCAGAATCCCCCCTCCCTGCTGCCCGTGCTGGGGAAGTGCAGCCCCCTCATCCTCACCCCCAGCCCCTCTCACTGTGACTCCCCAGCCCCTGAACTCCCCCTCCTGCACCCCCCACTCTGTGCCTTGGTTCTCCAGCACAGCTGGTGCCTCCCCCATTTGCCTCCTGCACCCATCTGGTTTTTAAAAACATTTATTTCCATCCCCAAACCAATTTCTTCCCCTTTTCCTGGTTTTCTTTCCAAGCAGAGGTTTCCAGCTCGGGATGGGGATGGCCACAGCACAACTCCAGAGCTTTATCCCGTGGCCTTTCCCAGCCTGGCACGCAGCACTCAATTTGGAGCGCGGTGTCCTCGCTCTGTTCCATGCCGAGCTCTGTTGTCCAGAGGAATTAATTCCAGATTATGTGTGGGTGTGGACTTCAGCTGGGCAAAATTTGGATACCCTGGTTGAGTCATTATTGTCTGATGAATCTCTTGGTGACAGCCTTCGCCCCTATTGTTCTGAGGTGAGCCCCGTGGCAAGAAATGTGAAAGCAAGAAACAAAAGAATATAAAGAAAGGTTACGAAATCAAATTCAGTTAAGGCAGGGTTATTGTCCCTCCATCCCGCCTCTCCGGCCTCCAGTTGGGATTGGATTTGGCAGGAAAACAACCCCCATGGGACAGTGGCTGGGGTTTAGAGCAGGTTCTGGGGGGAGCCCGTCCCTGTGGGACCCTGGTGGCCCCAATGACACAACAGAGGCAGGGAGGAGAAGTTATCATCAATTCTTAACATTTTATTTCTTTACTGGGTTAAACAAGGAGCAGAGAAAACCTCGGCCCCAAAATACAACAGAACTGAAAGCATTACAGGTACAGAGACTATTGAACACAGAGAGTAGTAGGATAATATTTTAATACAACTGAATTATAGCATGGGATTGTGTTTTTGTTGGGTTTTTTGTTTGTTTTTTGTCAAACCAGTTTGGAAAATAAATGTAATAGGAACTAGTGCAAAAAAGTTCTAAACATGAAGCACAGTGTATAAAATGGCATAAGAAAACTGTCCCTTCGAGGACACAGTCACTTTCTTATGACAGAAGGGAGAAAGAGAAACAGAAGGGGGGTGGGAACAGAGGGAGGGTCCAGGAGGCGGAGGAGGAAAAGCTGGAAAGAAAGAGAAACCGGGCCGGGGGATTAGAAAGGATACTTTGACTTCAGCAATGTTGGTTTGTGTTTCACCACCACGCACTGTTACAGGACCTCGTTGGGGTCGGGCCGAGCTCTGTCACCACCCACACGGCACAAGCACTTGAGAAGGGTTCGGGCACCAGCAGCCGGGGCACCGCAGGGGTCGGGTCCCGCAGGTCCCCCTGAGGTCCCCGCAGGTCCCCCCAAGGCCCGGGGACACCCAGTGCAAGGCAGGGAGCCCCAGCTCGGACACGCTCCGCAGGGAGAAGGGCACGAGGGGCTGGGGTCTCCTCCCGCTCTCCCTTCCCACATCCCTCCCCAACACGGCGTTGGCTCCCTCAAGGACCGGCACACGGAATTTGTTCCCAATTTCCACCCCCGTGCTCAGACGGCAGCGTCTCCCTTTTGAAGGCATCCTGAGGCTGAACAGGAGGCTCAGAGGAGCTGGATTCATTCGGGTTGGAACAGAAAACCAAACCTCCATCAGAGGGATGGCTGGGGATCCCCAGGAATTCCTCCCAGGCATCAGCATCTCTGATTCCCGCGGGGAAGGTGTTCCTGCATTCCCAAGGTGTTACACCGGCCTGCTCAGCCAGGATTCACTCCAGCCTGTTCCCATCATGGAGCCACCCAGCCTCCTGCCCTGGAGAAACTGGCTGGATACTATTTTAAGGAGAGCTGGTTGGAATTCCTTACAAATTGCTATTCTCTCCCAATCCACTGTCGCCCGTTCCAACTGTGCAAGCAGAAAAAGTGTGATTGATTTTTTTTTTTGCCTAATTTTCTTTTTGGAAAATGAAAGGTTTTGTGGGAAAGGACTGTTTTGGATGCATTTCTCAATTTGAAAAAAAAAAAAAAGAAAAAAAAGAGAGAAAAGTTGGTCATAATGATCAATCTGGCTTGTTTTGACAAGTTTCAAAAATTAAAAAAAAAATCACTGTCTGGCTCTTTTTGTCTTTTTGTTTTGCAACTCAGGCATGTCCAGTTCCCAAATACATTTAAAAATGGTAAAACCAACCCCAAATTTCATGAGCCAAACCTAATTCTTGGGGATTTTTTGTTGAGTTTCAGTTTACAACAAGCAGAATTGTCGACTTTCTGGGCTGAAAAAGGATCATCCTGAAGTGCTAAAAATGCTGGAAAATACTCCTGGCCTGCCTGGAATGCAAGTCCTGGAGACGTGGAGCAAGAAAGGGTAGAGGGACTGGACTCAGGAACTCACCCATCTCCTGCCTGTCCCTTTGAGAGGGGCTGAGAGCTTTGACAAAACCTCAACAACTTTTAAAATTTATTATTCCTTCTTTTTTTATGATCCTCCATTAAAAATGGTCCATCCCCCACCACAGCATTCCCTCTGCTCCCTTCCCCCTTCCTCACAGAGACATGCAGGGCTGGGAGGTCACCCAAAGAGACACCTGGACCAAAAACACCCCAAAAGAGCTGTTAAAATCCCTCCATTCCTGGAATTAAATGGACTCATTGTGGGAGCTGAGCAGCTCCACAGCTGCTGTGATCCACGAGCTTGGAGCATGCCCCATCTGTGGGAGAAGGGATAGTTTTGGGGTTGTGTGATGGTGGTACCCCAGCTGGGATGCCCATGAACTGACTTTTGGGCTGAAGGAGATCTTAACATCCAACCTGAACACCAGACATGGCCCTTCCCAACTTTTCCACTCTAGTTTAACAGAGATTTAACCCCTAGGAATGGGAAGCCCAAGGGAAGCACAAAAAAGCTGACACACAGAATTCCCTGCCTATCTTGGGTTACAATGTAAGATGTAACCAAGAGATAAGATAAGCAGCGTTCCTTATCTTTTCCACGACTCCACCCTGATAACTCCTCCAGGGAAGCAGCAGCCACCCTATGGGAAGTAATCTCCACTAATGGGCCATTAAGGTCCCATAGAATGACTCATACAATTACACCATCCCATTGTGAGATGCTCCACCCAGGGGGAGGAGCCAAGCATTCCCACCTGGATATAACCAGAGGCTTGAAGCACCACAGGAGCACTCGCACTGGATTCCCAGAGGACCAGAGCTCCAGAGAAGGACCGGATCTTTCTACAGGACCACTGCTTCGACAGAACCACATCCAGCACTCCAGGAGGACTGCGGCCACCACCCTGACCAACAGGGTCTCAGGTAATTGTATTCTCTGTCAATCTAAGCTACTGTTTCTGTTCTACTGCCTTCACTTTAATTTTCCTGTTAAATCGTAGCTCTCACCTGGAATCTCCCTCTGCTTTGCTTTCAAACCAGAGCATTTTTGGGGCCCTCCTGGCAGCGAGGCGGAGGCAGAAGATGGCAGTAGCTGTGAAATGCAGTGTTCTCTCCCTGCTGGCTGCTTATGGTGAGGACTCTGACCTGGAGTCAGACAGCAAGGCTGGGAATGATGGGGGAGCACCCCTGGGAGGGAAAGAAGGCCTGGTGTCAGCTGGGTATGGAGAAGGTGACTCCACCTGCCTGGATGGAGATGAGGAAGGGCACGAGGAGGAGGAGGATGGGAACAGCAGGCACTCAGAAGATGACGATTCACAGACTGAAAAACCTGAGGTGGGTGATCTTAAGGAATTCCGAGAAGTGGAGGTAAGAGATACTCAGCAACTACTTGCCTCTTTTTCAGAGGGAGATTCGGACATGTCTCCAGATGAGATCAAAATCCCTCCTGAGCCTCCTGGCAGATGTTCTAACCAATTGCAGGATAAAATTGCAAAGCTGTATGAGAGGAAGATTAAAGAGCGCATGGATATGAACTACATCATCCAGAAGAAAAAGGAATTTCGCAACCCCAGCATCTATGAAAAGCTGATCCAGTTTTGTTCCATTGATGAAATTGGTTCGAATTACCCAAAGGACATGTTTGATCCTCATGGCTGGTCAGAGGATTCATATTATGAGGCACTAGCTAAAGCCCAGAATATTGAGATGAACAAATTGGCGAAGGCCAAGACAGGACGTACAAAGATTGAATTTGCGACTGGCACTAAAAAGGGTACAACAAGTTCTGCTTCCACAACCACCACAATATCCAGCACCACTGTGGGAGATGCCCAGAAGAAGATGAGGAAGAGGAGGTGGGATGTGATTACATCACCTCATTGTGAGCTCCCCTGCCCCAAGAGGAGGAACAGATTTCCTACCTGGATGTAGTCTCGGAGTCTGGGAGGACTCCCAGAGGACCAGGGCTCCATAACCACCACGAGACCTCCAGAGAAGCACCAGACTTTTCTTTGACAGAACCACATCCATTACTCCAACAGGACTGCAGCCACCATTTAATCAGATTGCTACCACCACCCTGACTGTACACTGTACTAGTACGCTGCCCCATCACTTTCTGGCAGAATCCAGCAATGTTTCTGTCCTGGCTTTGTCTCCACCAAGTTCTACAGGTGTTCCTTTCCCAGACAGCAACAGGAATGGGATTAGGATGAATCACAAACTGAGGGTAACCTGGGCTATGGGACCTCACTCCCTTTTGCTCTGTGGAAGTCATGGAATCCCAGAGAGGTTTGGGTTGGGAGGGACCTTCAAGATAATGCAGTTCCACCCTCTGCCATGGGCAGGGACACTTTCCACTATCCCAGGTTGCTCCAAGCCCCATCCAACCTGGCCTTGGACACTCACAGATGGAGGACCCACAGCATTTCCAGGCAATCCCAACAACCCATCCCAAACCACCACGCTCGGTGCCACCAGAGACCAGGAGGCACCTGCAGAGCTCAGCACAAGGACACACCAGGACCTGGCCTTGCAGGATCCTGCCCAGGGGCAGCAGATATTTGGGATCTTCCCTTTATTCCCTTCCTCCAGGCGGCAGCCGAGCATCTCCTGGCCCCACCCGCGGCCCTGAGTGGCAGTGAATGAACTGCCCTGACATCTCCTCTTGAAGCAAAGCAAAATGTGTTGAAGAAAAACCAGTTCCAGATGTTTTCCCAGTGTTGCCAAGTTACTCAACATGTTCTGCTTTAGTTGTCAGATGCTTTCAAAGCGATTTCCCTAACTCTGGAGCACGAATGGTGAGGGCTCTCCCTGGGAATCTTCTGCCTGGGGCTACCATGGATCTGTATTTTCATAAGAAAAAGACTCAGCTAATGATTAATGTTCCCCAGAGGAAGCGGGGCCTTTCTTTGGGATTTTTCTTCAGTTATTTTTAATTAATTTGTACAACTGGCAGCTACATGAAAGTGCAAAACCTGTGAATAAAGCTGCACCCATCCCTCTTTGCTCCTTTTCTCTGCCCACACCAGGAGCTTAGGGGGGGGACATCATCATCCCTCACTTCCCTGGGGATGAGAAACCCCCTCACCAGGGAGGAATCACTGCTTCCCATGGGGAATTTTCTCTGAGTAAAGAGAAGTTTGTCTACTGAAGGAAAAGTTGAGTTTTACATATTAATCCAAACATGATGCATCTTCTTTAGGGAGAAGAAATAAGATCATTGGATGAAAATGACAAAGCCCCTTGAGTTTAAGTTGCTGGTAGCATAAATAATTTAGAGCTCGTGTTTTCCAAGGTGACTTTGGGAATGTGGAAAGGATTTGGCATTGCAAAGGGCCCCTGCCCTGGTGGACACAGGGCTTGGGGAGAAGCACCCTGGACAGGAAGCCCTTCCCCTACTTATCCAGGCACACTCCCCCCTTTCCCAGGCACATACCCTCCACTTTGTAATAAAAGTAATGCCGGTGGTGTTAAGTGAGACAAAGTCACTCTGTGCTTCCTGGGCTGTTCTCAGAGCAAAGCCAGAGCACTCAGGGATGGAGGATTAGGAGGTTGTAATGTCAGACCAAAGGCAGGAATTTTATCCAATGGGCTCCTGATGATGGACTGCTCCATACACCGCTTCCAGCTGCTCCTGCTCTGGGAACAGCCTTGTCTGGATCCGTTTAAGGAGATTGGCAAAGTGTTGAATGCAGCATATGGTGCCCTAAAACCACAGAACTTATTGACAGCAGCCCAGACTCGCTAAAGAAAAGATCTTCTAAAGCTTTGCTTTGGGAAGACTCAGCACTTTCCTCCCACTTGCAGCAGGTAAAGCCCATCCCACACTCCCAGAGTAGATCTGCATCCCGTGTGCTCTCTCTGGGATCCTGTCCTCTTGGGAACATCCACCAGGAGCCATGGCCTGGAAAACGCATGGATCTCCTGCCCTGGGGGCCTCCTCAGTCCTGGTGGATGCAACTCAAACCTCCCCAGCAGCCACCCAGACCAGCCCAGTTCTGAAATGGCTGCACTTCCTGATTCACTGGGACGCAACTTGTGCTCCTGACCTCCCAGGGAAGCCTCCAGCTGATGTTAGGGAAGGTGAAACTGTTTCTCACAGCTCCCAGGTTATCCCAGTAAATCCCTGCCAGCATCCCCTGAAGATGACTGGGGTTGTTGGATCTCACTCCTGTAGCTCTGTGGAAATCATGGAATTATGGAATGGTTTAGGTTGAAGGGATCTTAAACCCCATTCTGTTCCACCCTCTGCCATGGGCACAGACACCTCCTACTGGAAAAGGTTGCTCCAAGCCCTGTCCAACCTGGCCTTGGACACTTCCACAACATCTCTGGGAATCTCACATCACCCATCACCACCCCCAGACCTGGCCTGACGCTCCATCACCAGCAGGACACAAGGGCTTTGGGGCAGGAAGGACGCACATCCCTCAGGATGGTGCAGGATCCGGATGTGGTGCAGGGACTGAGGCCGTGCCTGCCAGTGCTGCTCAGTGTTACACATGACACATGAACAAGGACTGTGACTCAGGGCCACTTGCTGACGCACCACACTGGGCTATTCTTCTCTTTCCCGATGAGTTGCTCCAAGATTGGACACAGTCTATCTCTGAGAGAGGCGCCTGGAATTAGCTTAACTCTTGGCAGTACAGGAGAAATCTAATTTCCTTTGGGATACAGCAGTCTGGAGGCAGGGATGGGGCTGTGCTCCCTCCCCTGGCCTGCCTGGGAGCTTTTGCTCCTTGTCAGAGCAGCTACAGAACCCCACTGCTCACAGAAAACCAAGGGATTGGATCCTCCCTGCTCCATGTCCAACTGATTTGATTGGTGTAAACTAGGCTGAAATTATATGGATGTCATGAGGAATAGTCAAACAAGAGACATCCTGCTTTTTGGGTGGCAATAGCAAGGGAATCCGCTCGGGAAACACTCTCCATCTTCCATGAGCACCATCTCTCCCACCCTAAAAATCATGGGACAATGGGATCACAGGCCTCATCTCTGCAGGACTTTGGGAACAGGCAACTGGTGGTGTGTAAACATCACCCCAAAGCTCTGAGATTCAAGTCAAAGCAGGAATCAAACATTCAGCTGCTTCTCAGAGCCTCTTTGGTCTGGAAATGGGCTGGAATTGTCAGGAAACCTGTGCTTCCCACGAGATGCCTGATACTTCCTTCTTCCAGCCAGGCAGGAAGTAGCTTTGCTCATGGGGCTCTGCTCACAGGGCTCTGCCTGGTGTTGCTTCACCTCATCAGACCAGAAACCACAAAACTCCTACAGGTCCCAACTCTGGGACTTCTTGCACCCTCACTGGGATCAGGGATCAATCTGGGATGTAGCAGGACATTCCTCCTGCTCCATCTCTCTCTCCTGCACTGACCCACACAAGGGCTCTGCTGTAGGTTCCTGTCAAGAACCAGCCTGGAAACAGAGGGACCATCCCAGCCCCTCTGGGAGCAGGGGGTGGGTTCACACCCAACTCGTGACCTTGTGCTAAAACACCCTCTCTTCCTTCCCTGCCCACACCCAGGACAAATTACAGCCCTTGGTGCCCAGCCCAGAGGCACCACCTTGCAGTGTCCATGCTGGGAACAGTTCTGGTGGGTGGGTGGAGAATTGGGAGTTTCCTAGGAAATGACCTGGGGATCAGATCCTAAGGATCTGATGTTTGCCTGGGGCTGAATCCCTGGATATGCTGAGCTCAGGTTAAAAAACACCCCAAGTGAGCCGAATGAGGCTGCACCAGCCAGCACCTTGCCCGGCCAAGTCCAGCTGGGCTCCCAGAAATTTCCAGATCTGAGGGCATCCATGGATTGAAACTATTCACAAAAATGCTCCTCCCTAGCTGGGCTTTATTAGTGCCTCTTTGTGTGGGAGACTCTCCCTCCAAGCCAGATTTCTCCAGCCCGTTTTCCCAGTCCTCCTGCCTTCCAGTCAATGATTTGTAGCTGGGAAGCATGGAAGGATGCCTTTGGGATTCCCTGCATCCAACTGCTGCCACGTGGGATCCCACTCCCTCACAGCCTGTGTGCTGCTGGAGTCACATCTCCCTAACTCCTCACTGAGACCAGTCCCACCAGCCGGGGAGGACAACAAAAGGTTACACTAAATCATCAGGACACTTGGCAAAGTGGGATGTGGGAATGCTGGGGACATCCCTCCTGCTCCATGCCTGCTCCCTCTCCTCCTCCTCGCATAGAGGAGTAGGAAAGGCCAGGCTGGAGGAGCAGGCTGGGATGCAGTGAGACCAACCCCGAGTGGTACCACAGTGCAGCGTCACAGTGTCCCACTCCTGTCCCCAAACGCCATCAGCGAGGCAGCGCCGCGCTGAGGACGCTGCGCCCCACCGGGGTGGTTCTGCCCCGAGCCGGTGGCTTTTTTCTGGGACAGGAGTGGGCCAGGCTGTGCTGGGAGGTGCCGCCCCTCCGCCTGCTCCCTCGGGACTCACAGACCCAGGAGAAAAGGATCGAGGGTTGGGCCGACCGTCAAACCTCGGCACGGCGCGGGCGGGGGAGGCGCGGGCGCCCAAGGCACTCGCGGCAGCGGCCGGGGGACACTCGGCAGTCCCATGGGGACACCCTTCGATTCCCAGGGATCCCTCCCCTCGGTCCCCCCGCCCCCGTGCCGTTCCTGCCCGCCCGGCGCCCGCGGGGCCGGGAATGCTGCCCCTGCCCGAACCCTTCTGGCGCCGGGTCCCGCAGCCCTGTGCGCGTTAGAGACTCTTCACCACGGGGATGCCCCGCGAGCAGCTCTTGGGGGATGTGCGGGGGTGCGTGTGCGCCACCCCCAATCCCGTGCCTCCCATTGGAGGAATAGCATGTGCCCCCCTTATGGAAAAAAGATCTGGCGTTCTCCTTGCAGGTCGGCTCTGCCCTGTGTGTCACTCGTCCCGTGCCACGCTCTCCTCCAGGGCGGGCGGGGCCTCCAGGCCGAGCCCGCCCGCGCCGCCGTGCACGCTGGAGAAGGACACCATGGTGTGGAGGAGCATCAGGACCAGCACGCAGAGTCTGATCCTGCTGCTGCCGAGGCGAGACCCCGCGGAGACCGGCAGCAAGGACGGGGAGCGGGGCTGGTGGTACTGGTGGTGGTGGTGGTGGTAGAGGTGGTAGTGGTTCTGCCTCTGGTGATGGAGGTGGGGGTCGTGGCGGTGGAAATGGAGCGACTCTGACGCCGTGGATTTGGGGGATGTGTCCTCGTTGCTGTCTGGGGGGTGCTCGCAGGAGTCCCATTGCACCTCGCAGCACTTGGCCTCCTCGTCAGGCAGCTGGTTCTCCAGCAGCCCTGTGGCAGGGAACAAAGCAGGAGGGGGGGTCAGGGGGACACTGAGGATGAGGCTGCAGAGGAAGTCAGCCCTGGTGCCCACCAACTGTGGGATGGGCACACCTGAGAACCAGGACACCCGGGCACCCCCTGGGACTGGCCCCAGCACGTTTGTGAGTCTGCACACACCAGCAAGGTGAGCTCAGGGCTACCCAAATCCTGCTCACAGCAGTTCAATATCCCTACCCTGCTTTAATCCATCACCTGCAGCTCCTTCCATGCTTTAGCTTTTAGTCAGAGATAGGACTTCCACCTCCTGGGCTGAGATGTTGCTGTGTCCCCATTAACCCCTCATCCCATACTCTTGGCATGGCCACATTTTGGCATCAGGCAATGTTTCCACACTGCTCCTCCTCCCACTCCACCCCACAAGCCTTCCAAACCTGGGAAGTGGCTTGTGAATTCCCCAGGGCTCACCGTCACCCCCTGCCCCGTGCCCGGTGTGAGCCCGGCCCTCCTTACCCGTACAGATGAAGCCAGGCAAACCTCCATAGATCAGCTCGTCATTGTCCGGTAACACAAAGGGGCACCTGGTCTGCACCTCCAGGCAGTATTGCTTGCATGGGATCCGCTGCCGGCACTGCTGCTGGGTCACGTTGAAGTACTCGGAGCACAGCCACGCCTTGTAGACAGCCTGGGGGGAATCATGGACAGGGACATGAGTGTCTTGGGTTATGTAACAAAAAAAAAGTGTATTCTGCTTCATCTGTTGAAAGCTGTTGAGATGTTTTTTCTTTATCTCTTGTAACTCCAGGGGGGAGGGGGGCAGATGCCTTCTGATAATGGGCCAGCTGTTAAAGCCAGGTAGGGCAGTGTTTCTTATCTCTGTCACCACCTGTCCATCCTCCAGGGGATATCTGCTGATAATGGGCCATCAAGGCTCACCAGTGACACATGACATCACCCCATTGTGAGATGCTTCACTCAGTGTTGGGGGGGAGCCAACCATTCCTACCTGGATAAAAACTGGGACTCAGGAACAGCAGGCATCCAGGGATACAGTTTTTCACTGAACTTCAAGAGGAAGACTGGGCACATTTCGCCACCACTAGACTTTCTACAGAATCATCTTCTACAAGATCATCTCTACTCCACAGAACCACATCTGTTACTCAAGAAAATTTATTTAGACTGCTTCCCACACCCTGACCAGCAGGGTGTCAGGTTGTATCCCTGACCCTGTCAGGGTTTTTCCAGGACTTTTGTTTGCTTGCTTGCTTGCTTTTTATACTACTACATTTGTATTTTTAAATATTCCTATTAAAGAACTGTTACTCCTATTTCCATATCTTTGCCTGAAAGCCGCTAATTACAAAATTATAATAATTTGGCAGGAAAGGGATTTACATTCTCTGTTCCAAGGGAAGCTCTAGCTTTCCCTGGCACACAACTGTCTTTTTAAACCAAGACAACACGTCACTTTCCAAGCACTGGGACAGCTGGAGCATCATCACAGTGTGAGAGGGGACCAGAGAGTTCCCAGCTCTTGTGGGAAATGTGTGTTGGGGTCATTTGTTGGATTCAAACAACCCACTGGAGTGTAACAATGGTGGAACTCGTCTATCCAGCTAAATCCACCACAAAAATAATCACATGGGATTGCCACGTGGAATAGTGTCCCCTACAGACAGGCACCGTGACAGATTCTACCACGATCAGTGACCAAAGAGCTCAGTCTGTCACACAGAAATTCAAACGTTGCTTATCATCCATCCCAGAGCACCCTCCTCATTCCCAAGACATCCCACTGCTCTCCTGGGAAGGGGAGGGATTCTCCTCTACAGTGCCTTGGCCTCCATCCATCTCTGGACACGGGACACCAAAACACATCATGGGCTGGTCTTTATGTGAAATTTCCTGCTAGAAAAGCTGCTGGACAGAAGCAGCTGAGATGCAGCACACACAGGCACTGCACCTCAGGCTTGTTCCTCTCTGCCACCAAATAACACCGTTCTCACCTTCCTCACCAGGTCCTGGGAGATTCCCAATTCCCTGACATCTGCAACTTCTGCTGTGCCATTTCTTTTGGCTCCAGGGGGAAGCTTGTTCACTTCCCATGGATGTTCTGGCACTGGGATGTACCAGTGGTAGAGGTGTCTCCAAGTGCTCTGTTCACCTTCCTGATAGTTCAAGCTGTGCTTGGCAACATTTCCAGAAGGAAGAGCACCGTGGGGTTCAGCTGTGACTGCAAGGCTGTGCCACATTCCCTGCTCCAGCCTGTCCAGTCCTGGCTTTCCCTCTTCCTTTTCACACTTTGTGTTTGTGCCCATGGCAGCCAGCTGGGCAAGGCCCAGAGTGCCTCAGTTACAACCATATTCCCAGATTTCCCTTATCTCCCCAGCATCAGGTATGGGGGAAGTTGTTTGCCTCCACTGGCTGAGAGGGAGAGCTCCCATTTCTCCTGGTGTGCATCATTCCTCAGGCTGCAAGAAACCCATGGCACTTCCAGCTCATCCATGAAGTCATGTGGGCACGAGTGACAGCACCACGGTCATCCCATAACCACAACCCATTTCCTTTGAAACCAGCTGGAAAGGGCTCCCTGTGATTCAAAGGGAATGAGTTTCCCTCCTTGGTATGCTTAGCGAAACCCCGAGCTCCTCCCTCCAGCTGCATTTTCACTTTCTGGAGGC
Organism: Acrocephalus arundinaceus; assembly: GCA_021534815.1. Lineage (NCBI taxonomy): Eukaryota > Metazoa > Chordata > Aves > Passeriformes > Sylviidae > Acrocephalus > Acrocephalus arundinaceus. The sequence goes on along the minus strand of JAJEOU010002847.1, from coordinate 8,941,379 downwards.
TTTAAACCCATCACTTCTTTGCTTCCGCATGTTTTCCATAGATCCTTAACATCACTTGTTTGGACCCATGGTGGTGTCTCAGGATTAAAGTTGGTTGGGAAATCCTTGGCAATTATTTTAGTTTGCCTTTTTTTTTTTTTTTTTTTCCTGGAAAATGCCAAATTGTGAAACTCAGAATTATCACAGAATTGTGTTAGCTTTGGTGAAACTTTCATCCCAAAATGTTTAGTGGGCACAGGACACAATTTATGGAGTGAACATTTTGGAGCAGTCTCCAGTACCGTGGCCAGGGTTTTCCCCTGGGATGTGGGAATCCAGGTGCTTGTTCTCCTTGTCCTGTTGGATGTTAATTACTGGGACACAGTGGAATGGCTCCAGAGGAGGGAATGACTGCAGGAGTGTGAGGACACTAGCAGGAGAGTTTCAAAGTCTGAAAGTGCATCCCTGAACATGTAATCTCTGGAAGTGTCCAGGGCCAGGCTGGCTGGGGCTTGGAGCACCATGGAATAGTGGAAGGTGTTCCTGCCTGTGGCAGGAGTGGGGATAGGATGGGTTTAAGGTCCCTTCCAACCCAAACAATTCCACAACTCCACAATCTGCCCGAGCTGATGCCCTACAGCCAAGGAGGAAGCAGCAGCATTCCCCATGCTCCGTAGGGGCCACAACCCCCACTGCAACACGTGCCCTCCCTGATGGCTCTGCTCCCTTGCGAAAAGTGTCGGGAGCAAGGAGACATGGGCACAGCAAGGGGGACACAGCAGGACCCCTCAGTGGGTGGCACATGGCCCTCTGCAAGCACTCTGAGTTCTTCTCTGTTGGGAAAGCAGGACCTGTCACTGCTGCTATGGAAGCAGGATGTGAAGGAGGGTTAGAGAGCTCAGGGCACAGTGACACCTTACACTGATGGGACACAGCACCAGGGGATGTAAAATGGGCTCCAAAGCACCCACTGACTGCCCAGGATTTATTCAGGATTTATCCTTACTCCAATCTGAGGACTCAAGAAGTCCCTGCCTGGACATGATGCTGTTGTTTCCACACTCTCCAGACACACTCCAGTGTAATCTGGAGCAAAACAGAGAGAGGCATTATTAATTACCTTAATTATTTGGGCTGCCTTTAGAGCAACAAGGAGAGGGTGTCCTGAGAACACCCTGACCCTCAGAGCGTTCAGCAGCGAGGGGCTGGATGAGCTTCTCCTTCCCCTGGTGACCATCCAGGGGTTTTGGACAGCTGGTGTGGATGACCTGCTTGAATTTGAACTGGCTGAATTCAGGCAGGTGAATTTCCCCCAAAGCCATGAAGTTTTCAGGATTAAAAGCCAGATGGATTAACTAAACCACAACCAGCTTGTAATTCAAAGGGGAGTTACAAACACACAAGGAGCTGGATGGACACCGCTGGTGTGCCCAGCCCCATCTGGGATGGACACCCTGAATCCATCCCTCCAGCTCCACCTCTTTTCCAGCCCTCATCTGCCTTAGGATAAACATCTCCATCACTGGGACTTCCCTGTGTTTCCCAAGGAGGTTGTTTTACAGCACTTATCTCGCTGCCTACAAGTTTTCCTTCATACTTGACCTACATTTTTCCATCCAAAAGTTCACTCCCTTCAATCATTCCCTCCACCATTCCCTCTCCCTGCTCCGTGTTTACACATCTCTAATATTTGCAGATGTCTCACGCTCCCCCTTTAGTCACAACTCAGGCGAGCTTGGCTGATTTACTCACTCCCATTTCCTGCCAGTCTTCTTCCCAGCTCCAACTCTCTCCCACGCTGCTTCCCAGATCCCTGTCACATCCCAGCTCCCACCTGGGCTCACATGCAGCCCGGCATGGAGGGTACACTGAGTGCTCCGGCAGAGGATTGTGGCTGTCACCTGAGCTGTCCCAGCTCCAGATTTGGGTGGAAGAGGCAGCCGGAACAGATTCCCAGAGCTTTGTAGGAAGCTGCTTGGGTTCATCCTGCTTTCACGTTGAAACAGAGCTGGCACAAGCAGGCTCTGCACGGATCCACACATACTTCCCCTAAAATGTTTGAGATGATTCCCACCAGGGAAGTCTGGCAGAGGCTTGGGGTCACCCACAGGGACATTCCATGAGTTTAATGAAAATATGGAAGGAGAGACTGCAAGGAGCTGGTGATGCCACCAGGGAGAGCAGAGCTGGGGCACTCATCCAGAACCTGAACCAGGATTGCCTGGCTGCCTTCCATTCCTCCTTTCCAGGGCATTTGCCTTCATGAAGGAAGCACTGACCCCAGACAGCCCTTGCCATTCCCTTGTGGCAGATCCTCCAGGTGCTGCAGCAGGAATCCCTGCAGCTCTGCAGGATGGAAAACTGCCTGTGTGTACTCCAAAACAGAGATATCCCAGACCTGCTGGATGTCCACAGGGCTCTCCCACTCCACTGGAATCAAGCTGATCCCAGAATATCTGGGATCTGCAGGAGATCCCAGAATCCTCCCAGCACTCACCCACAGAGATCCATGTCACAGACAAGGAGCAAATTCCCTGGGATGCTCAAGGTTTTGGTATCTCCAAGCTTACCCCATCTCGGATCCTGGGCTGATAGCCTTCCAAGATTGTTATTTAATTCCTCTTCCCGAGCGCCTGGTGCCAGAAGAGGGAGGCAGGATGCGTTGGTTCCTTTCTCAGAAGTTGTTTATTGTATCTTATCAGCACACATTCTTTCTCACCCGGTGTGGATGCTGGCTACAGTGCTGATTGTGGGTAACTGCCCAGCTCAAGGGCGGTCGTTGTCTTTTATACTCAATGTTACGTGCAAGATGTTTACAATATTATACCAATACCTACCACCTATGTTAGACAGTGCACCTCTACACTGAACCAATCCAAAAATGCCACCATCACAGCAGAAGATGGAGGACAAGAAGAAGAAGAAGGAGAAGGACAGGGACACACCCAAATCCCTCCATCTTGCCTCCTTGAACCTCCTTTATGAACCCCCAAAATCCCACATTATCACCCAGTGATAAGCTAATTATCACCCTATTCACACTCTTGTGACTTGGAATTCTTCATGTAAGGTTGGTAATCGCTCCCATGAGGTAAAATCAAAGGCACTGGCATTTTTGTCTTTGTGCCAGGGTATCAGGACCCTCTGCTGGGGTCCTGGATCACCCAGGGCAGCTGGAGAGACGTCCTGGTTTCCAACAACCCCACACAATCTCCTTCGTTCTGCTGTTAAAAAGGACATGTGAGAATTTAGGACAGGGAGAAATTTATTCCTTGCTTAGATCAACCGGGAAAGCTCCCTGGTTTCCATCCTTGCCCTCTCTGGATTCTTCAGGAAGCGGGTTGGGTTGCAATCGCTGTTCCTGCCAGTCTGGTTTGCCTTTTGGCAGATCTCCAGCCTGGCCAAGTAAATATAAGTGACCTCAACTCCAAAATAGCTCCAGTTTGGTGCCCTCTTCCTGCATTTTTAGCTCTGGAGGATTGGCTGCATGACTCCAAGAAAGCACAGAGAATTTGGCTGCCTAGGAGAGGAGCCAACTTCAGACACTCAATTTATATGGAAGGAGGAGGACAGGCTAAGTGTCCGCATCAGAATTCTGCAGGTGGGATGAAAAACCTCATCACAAAAGACATTTAAAAAAACCCCAAATGAATTGGATTTCCAATAGTGAATTCAGCTCCCTGTCTGCTCACACTTCCAGGGGGATCTGGAAGCAGCAGTCAGAGGGATGGCGCTTTCACAGGGAATTCTGTGCCAAATGGGAGCTCTTCCCTGCCAGCACTATTCCCTCTGTCTCCTGTCAGGACCAGGACAGCATTCCCCACCAAACAGCTTTTCCAGTCTTTCTGTGTCCTTAGGATTTCTGCACAAATCTGGCCACTTCAAGGCCAGTCCAGTTGCTGCCAGTATGTTGGAACTGCTGCCAGAGTCTGTGGAACCATCCCAGATACATTTTGGGAGAACTGAGGAGCAGGAATGGAGCAGCACTCTCAGGATACACCACCACTGCAGAGGATGCAGGGCTTGGGATAGTTTGGATGCCCACTGGGAATGCCAGCTGTAATTAACACAACAAACGGTTGTTTTCCCATTTGAACAGGAATCAATGCTTGGGAAGTTTCCTCAAGGAAAATCCTGCTAATGGCACAAATGTAACAAACCCTTTTCTTTAGAGGGAGGGGTTGGGGCAGCATCCCCAGCCCAAACTCCACTTCTCTGAAGGGGGAGATGCAGACTGGAAAGCAGAGAGGGAAATATGGAGTTCTTCCCTACAAAATAACCCCAGAAGGAGACCTGGGAGTGTGCTTGGACCAGAGGTGAAGATCACTCTGGAAGATGGGCTCTGCCATCATGACTCTCCTCCCTCCCCTCTTCTCACTGGGTGCACCCAGCTCCCAGCAGGGATGGGAAGAAAAATCCCTGCCAGACCCCCAGCCTGGAGCAGCCCCCTCCCCTGTCAGAGCAGTTTCTGGGACTCACATTTCCATCCTGGCCTGAGAGGAGCATCTGGAGTGGCTGTGCCTCATTAATCTTGGACACAGGGAAATGAGCACTGCTAATGAGCCGCTTGGGCAGCTCTCCAAGCTCTGGCACATCAGGATGCAGCGCGGGAAACAGGACAGGCTGTGGGGGGAGAGAAGAGCCCCCTTGGATGGCAGAGGATTAAGGGAATGCTGAGGTCCAGGGCCAGCCAGGAGGAGTCACAAACACATCTGCAATGTCCAATTACCGCTGCATTCAATTAACTCGGACAGTAACAATGTGGAGCTTTAAAACAGCTTTTTTTAGCCTTCTTTTAAAATTTCTCCTTGCTATGGGCTGTTCCAACATCATCTCTGGAACAGCTGATTTTTGGTTTCTTTGATACTTCTGGAGTTGCTATCCCTGCCTTGACACATTCACATGCTCTGGGTTAGGAGAGGGGGGAGAAAAACACCAACCCAACCCTAAACCCCAACAACTGGGCAGGATTATGCGATTTGTATTGTTTTTCCTTCATTTTTAATATAAAGTTGCCTTTTGCTTGGCGATGACAGCACTGGAGCCGCAGCTCCTCCGTTTCCCAACCAGGGGAGCCTCTGCCCATTGTACCCAGCTCCAGAGGGCACGGAGTGGTGGCTGTGGTGGGCACTGGGATGGGGGCTGCCAGCAGGAATGCCTGGGACATGGATGGGGATGGAGGAATGGGGATGGATACACGCAGGCTGCAGGGAATGGCACTGGTGGGAATCTCAACCAGAGTGGGTGTTCCTCAAACACCACTGGAAACTCCACATGGAGCTGGCAGGGCTGGCTGGCACATGCCGATTCCAGCTCTCCATTACCTTGCAGCCCATCCCTCTCCAGGGTTGGTTTCCCCAGAAGTTCTCCCCCAGCTATCCCATCCATGACACCAGTTTGCATCCCGCTTGTTGTGTGTTGCTCTGGGCACAGGGGGATCCGAGTCTGGCACTGACCAGGCTCATCCTCAGGGAAGGTCCTGGGCATTGGAATGTCCCCTGTGCTCCCAAACTACATGCCCCAGGACCAGACCATATCCCTTGACCTGAGTGATGAAGTCACTCCCAAATTATCTGGAAGCAATTTGTCAGAGCTACTCACTCACCTCTCAATCACCTCACGAAGCAGCTGATCATTTTGAAGTTTAAAACTTTTAGTTTTCATTTTAAAAAGAAAGCGTTTTAGGTTTAATTCACAGTTCTTGGATTAAAGAGACTGAATGCTCCTTCTTTTGGAGGGAAAAGCCCCAAATTTCCCCTTGCAAGCCACTCAAACCCAGTCTGAGACACACAACGCCCCAGGTGCTCACTGGTCAAAACAAAGAGAAAATAGACTCAAAGTGTGAACCTCACACATCTGACACACTCAAGGCCCAGGTAACAACAGCCACACTACGTCACAATACAGGCAGCTCAACACATGCCTTGGGAAGGACTGGAGTGGGAAAGGGTGGGAGAACCAGCACCCCAACCTGTCTCTGCAACCACACACACAACCCCAGCACCCACAGGTGATGGGGTGGGGGGTGGCAGGAAGTGCCAGTTCCCAGCTCCAGGAAGTGCCAGTTCCCAGTCCCAGGAAGTGTCAGCTCCCAGCTCCAGGAAGTGCCAGCTCCCAGTCCCAGGAAGTGCCAGCTCCCAGTCCCAGGAAGTGTCAGCTCCCAGCTCTGGGTAGGAGGTGGCAGCGCCAGCTCCCAGCCCTGGGAATGCTCTCAGGAGACAGACACCACAGTCACAGCCTCCTGGCTTTGCTCATCTGCTCATGGCACCGAGGGCTGCCGTGTGCAGAGCCCAGGGAAAAGCCTGGTCTCATCCCAGCAGATGCCACACTCCCCTTGGAACAAACCCAGGAGGGAGAGCTTGTGCTCGTGGTTGTACAGAAGCAGGAAGCATTCCCTGGAAGAGCAGAGCTTGTGGATTTGCTTTGGACACCTCTGGCAGCTCCTGTGCTGAGGGGACAGAGCACATGGCATCCCAACATGGCCATGTGCTGGTGCCTATTGATTAATCACAGTAATTAATGGCACAGCTGGATGAACAGGAAGGCAGTGACCACCGCCAGGCCCTCCTGCTTCCCACAGCCAGTGCCTGTCTCCATGCACGTTGCAGGTCACTTCATGTCCCTGCCCTGCAGTGTCTGCAGCCCTTTCCCCCCCCACCACAGCTCCCACTTTTCCCAGTGCAGGCTGGGATCTGGCTGGAGGTTACCCCATGTCCAGCCACCCAGCCCTGCCCAACCACTCCTACAGCCCCCAGCCCATTGCAGGAGGCTCTTGATCCCAGATCACTGCTACAAAACATCCCAATTCCCATGGGATATTTCCATTTCATTAGCAAACTCCACCTCGGGGTAGATGCATCCTCTCTCCAAGGGGAGCAAGCATGGGGTGACAACGCTCTGCTCACCAATGCGGGGTCTTATCCCAGCATTCCTGATGTCAGCCTCCTGTTCAGTCCCCCCTCCTCACGTCCTGGGTGTGTCCCCTCTGCTCATCCTGGGAATTCCCTGGCAGTGTCTGAGACACTGACACTGGCACAGCCATGGTGGGCTGCCCATGGGCACTGCTGCCAGACCCCAGGCACAGCCAGTCCCTGTCCCAAGATCCCAGCCCGGGAGCACGGTGAGGCCAGAGGGACCAGCATTCCCAGGCTGCTGTTAATCCAGGCTGCTGCTCTGTGCTCCCCCTTCAGAAAGGGTCTTGGCTGGGCTCTAGAGAAGAGAAAAGGAGCTTGTCAGGAAGGGGAGGCCAGATGGAATGTGGAGGTTTGTGTGGGAACGGAGTGGACACCAGGAGACAGGGACAATCAGCTGGTGGCCAGGGAGAGAGCAGCTCTCATTGGCATCTGGAGGGCTCTGTCCTTGTCATACCATGTGGCCATGCCTCAAGGTGGAAGAGGGGAGACCAGGCATCCAGTTCCAGGGCCTTACCACACTCTGAGAAAAGTTCTTCCCAATATCCCACCTCACCCTGCCCTCTGGCAGTGGGAAGCCATTCCCTGTGTCGTGTTCCTCCAGGCCCTTGTTCCAAGTCTCTCTGCAGCTGGAAGGGGCTCTGAGGTCTCTCTGGAGCCTTCTCTTCTCCAGGTGAACACTCCCAGCTCTCCCAGCCTGGTTCCAGAGGGGCTCCAGCCCTTGGAGCAGCTCCGTGGCCTCCTCAGGACTTGCTCCAGTAGCTCCATCCTCTACAATCTCTCACCTGTCAGCCCCCAGTGGGTAAGATACCAGCCCATGCTACCAGCCCAATGACTTAAGAAGTAATTAAAGACCTCTGCAAAACTGAACTCTGCAAAACACGATGGAGTTGGGGACAGAGGGAAAGTGAGGTCCCTGCAATCCATTAGGGTGGCTTGAGGAATTCACTCCCATTAGATCCTGCTGCAGCCAGAGGCTTAGCAGGACTCAAAAGTGGATTAAACATTTATACAGCTAATGAGAACATCCTGTGACATTAGATAGGATATAAAAAAATAAAGGCGAGACACTTCAGAGCCACGAGCCATAAATTACCCACCAGTGATGGGGGCGAGGGAGAAGTTTCTCCGCTCATCCCCCTTCCAAAGAAGTGGTGAAGTTGAAAAATTGTTCTCAGGATGGTGTGAGTGTCCAGCCCAGGAAGGGCTTGTCAGCAGGGCTGTCTTGCATACAGTGCCTATGGAAGGACCCAATCCTGTACTCTTCCATGAGCCTCTTGCACAGCATCCTGTGAGGTCCCACTTGGCTCAAGTGGGAATGGGACAGGGTGTAAGGCAGCAGGAGGAACCTGGTCCCTCATCTCATCCTTGTGCAACCCATGGAGATGGGCAAGCAGCAGGATCTAGCCATCCCACTCCCTCATGGAGCAAACAGCGGGGATGCCGCAGGGCATCTGGTTCCTGGGCACTTCCATGGTCACAGGGAAGTGCACTTTTCAAGCTATGCTGGGCCTTGGCAGCCACCTCAGCTTGTGCGCACAGTCCCTT